>CM075651.1:35002500-36252500 GCA_037953625.1 Crotalaria pallida | reverse complement strand
AAGATAACAAGAAAAGCACATCAAATAGTTCTTCGGATGATGAAGAAGCCGCTTGTCTCAACTTGATAACTCTAGTAGATGATGAAGAACAAAGTTCAAATGATGAATCAAGTTATCAAAGCGAGGAAAGCGATGTAAGTCATACTAAATCCGAAATTTCTTCTAAATATGAATTGTTATATAATGCTTATGAAGAAATGCATGAACAACTTGAAAAACTAGCTTTGAAAAACATTGAAAGGAAGAAGCTCATTTTGAAACATCAAAAAGAGATTTTAGAACTTCAAAAACAAGTTGATGAGCTTAATCTTGAAAATGAAACTCTTGATCTTATATATGCTAGTTCTTCTTGTGATTGTGCTAGTAGAGTGAATATTGTGGTTGATTGTGAGAATTGCAAGTTGCTTAAAGATGAAAATGCTATTTTGAAAAATAAGCTTTCAAGTTTCACAAATGGTGATATTAGATTGCGCACATTGTTAAATTTTCAAAGAGAAAATTCAAACAAGTTTGGTTTGGGTTATACTAATGCTAAGAGTAATTCTCATAGAAATGTTGTTGATTTTTCTAAAGTTGATTTCTCAAGTGCACCAACATGTTTCTATTGTGGTACTCATGGACATACTTCAAATGTGTGTTATATTAAAGTGCATGGTATACCTAAAGGAGATTTTGTTTGGATGAAAAAGGGTGAGAGTCCCTACACTAACAAAAATGGATCCAAAACCATTTGGATACCAAAAGGCAAAGCATGATTGTTTTGTAGGTATGATTGAAGAGCAAAGGGCTTACAAGTGTTATTCATACATTTGCATCTTCAATTGGTATTACACTTGCATTTTCAATTGGTATCAATGTTGAAAAGGAATGATTGGTGATTTCTCTATTTTGGCTTAGTATTTTATATTTCAATTGGTATATATATTACTTTTTGATAATGCCAAAGGGGGAGAAATGGTATGTTTTGAAAAATGAGAGAAAATGATATGTTTTTTGTGGAGAAAGGTTGTTTTGTTGTTTTTATGTAGGTTGAGCTAAGTTGTTGAAGATAGGGGGAGAATCAAGCTTCTATCAATTGGTTTTTCAAATATCAAATGCATTGATTGAGGGGGAGCAAGTTTCTCACCAAGTGATCAAAACAAATAAAGCATCAACAACTTCAATCAAATTCAAAACATGGTTTGTCATTTTCAAAAAGGGGGAGATTGTTAGTTCCATGGTGAATGTTTTGATAATGACAAAAGGTTACAAAGTGTTTTGAACAAGCTACAAAGATGTTGATCAAGTTTCAAGTTCAACAAGCAACAACAAACATCAAGTGAAGAGAGAAAACAAGCTCATGAAGACTTAGTTTGAGTGTAATTGTAATTGTTTTATCTTTTGCCTCTCAAGCTTCTTAGGTCTTTTATTTGGTTAGAGTTTATTTAGAGGGTAGTGAATCTCTATCATAGTCATGATTAAATCATAATTTGAGTTTTCACTTAACCTAGAATCAATAGGTGGCTTAAAGGTTTGAAAGGAAAGGTTTAGTTTTGAGAAAACAAGTTTCTAAAATGTGCAGTATGGATTTAATCGATTAATGATGAATTTAATCGATTACTACTCGATTAAGTGAAGATTTAATCAATTAAACACTGCTGAACTGGTTTTTTAAAATACGATTTTCACTTCTCAAAATCAGTTTTCAAGTGCTACAACTTTTGGGTATTCTATATAAACCTTTTCCTAATCTTTGTGATTAATTAGAACACTTTCATAATCAATTTTACAAGAATCAAGCCATTCTATTCTCTCTCAATTTCAAAGATCAAAGCTTTCATATTTTCATATTCTTTGATCAAGAACCTTTGAATCTCTTATGTTGATTTGTCATAGCTATTGAATGAGATTCATAGGAGTGTCATGTGTATTCATTGAGTTGTAATCTTTGCAAGAAGGCAAGCCAACTACAACAACAAAGAAGCCTTGGTGTGTCGTTTATCATCAAGCAAGTTCATTCAAGCAATTGAAGAAGAAGAAAGTCTTGATTGTGAATCAAGCAAAGTGAAGACTTGGTGTGTGGATTATCATCAAGCAAAGAAGACTTGTTGTGTCGATTATCAACAAGGGGTGGAGGTTAGATTAGAGAGAAGATCAATAGGATTACAAGGCAAGGGTGTGGAGTATCTCTTGTAGGCTAGCAAGAAGGGAGTCTTGTGAGGCACTTACTTGTAATTTGAGAACTCTAATTCCTCATAGTGAAGAATCTCTCTTGGTTGAAGAGGGGACTGGATGTAGCTTTCAAGCGGATGAAAGTGAACCAGGATAAATCACTGTGTCGTATCTCTAAACCCTTAACTCTTTACATTCAAGTCATTGATTGTGTTCTAGGTTGAAAACCTAGAAAAGAGTGATTTTCATAATTGATTGAATTGAATCTTTATTGTTCAAATTAACTTGGGGAAAATCATTTTCATAACCTAGGTAATCAATAAGAATATAGGTGTTAATTGTTTCCGCTGAATCTCTGGTTATACGTGTGAATTAATTGATTTTCGTATGCGATTGAAAAGTGATTTTTCAGTTTCTGATAGATTTAATCGATTAAGCATATTCATAATCGATTAAGGACTTTTGAACTTTCAGGTTTAATCGATTAAATTTCAGAATAATCGATTAAGACAGTACAAATTTGCAAAAATCATTCGTTTTAATTGTTTCAATTCATTTCTTTCGAAAATCTATCAAGGTTTCTTTTACACCTATTGAACCCCCCTTCTAGGTGTGTTCCTAGGGTTCCTTAGTTGTTTCAACCACCAATTGCGGTTTCTTCAATTGGTATCAGAGCTCGGTCGAAAGACACGAGCATAAGAGCTTTTTCGTAAAGATCCTTTAATAAAATCGCAATGGGTTCTACGAATCCCTTTGGTGGTGAAGGTTATTCAATAAATCGTCCTCCATTGTTTCCCGGAGAAGGCTATGCTTATTGGAAAGTTAGAATGAAAATCTTTATCCAAGCCATAGATAGTGAAATTTGGAAAGTAGTTGAAAAAGGTCCTCATATCCCCTCTAGTTTAGTTGAAGGCGTAGTACATTTAATCCCCGAGGATAAGTGGAAGGATGATGATAGAAAGAAAGTTCAATATGATTATAAAGCAAAGAGTATCATTACCTCTGCTTTATCTTATGATGAGTTCTTTAGGGTTTCCCAATGTTCTAGTGCTAAGGAAATGTGGGACACTTTACAAGTGACTCATGAAGGAACTAGTGAGGTTAGGAGAGCTAGATTGAATGCTTTAATGCGTGATTATGAATTGTTTCAAATGCTTCCAAATGAATCTATTAATGATATGCAAAAGCGTTTTACTCATATTATTAACCATTTACTTGCTCTTGGTAAGACTTTCTTACAAGGTGAACTTTCTAACAAAGTGTTGAGATGTTTAGACAGGAATTGGCAACCAAAAGTAACGGCTATTGTTGAATCTAAAAACTTGGATGCTATGGATCTAGCAACACTCTTTGGAAAGCTTCAAGAACATGAAATGGTGCTTGGACGATTAAGTATCAATGAAGAGTCGGATGAAAGTGAACCAGGATAAATCACTGTGTCGTATCTCTAAACCCTTAACTCTTTACATTCAAGTCATTGATTGTGTTCTTGGTTGAAAACCTAGAAAAGAGTGATTTTCATAATTGATTGAATTGAATCTTTATTGTTCAAATTAACTTGGGGAAAATCATTTTCATAACCTAGGTAATCAATAAGAATATAGGTGTTAATTGTTTCCGCTGAATCTCTGGTTATACGTGTGAATTAATTGATTTTCGTATGCGATTGAAAAGTGATTTTTCAGTTTCTGATAGATTTAATCGATTAAGCATATTCATAATCGATTAAGGACTTTTGAACTTTCAGGTTTACTCGATTAAATTTCAGAATAATCGATTAAGACAGTACAAATTTGCAAAAATCATTCGTTTTAATTGTTTCGATTCATTTCTTTCGAAAATCTTTCAAGGTTTCTTTTACACCTATTCAACCCCCCTTCTAGGTGTGTTCCTAGGGTTCCTTAGTTGTTTCAACCACCAATTGCGGTTTCTTCAATTGGTATCAGAGCTCGGTCGAAAGACACGAGCATAAGAGCTTTTTCGTAAAGATCCTTTAAGAAAATCGCAATGGGTTCTACGAATCCCTTTGGTGGTGAAGGTTATTCAATAAATCTTCCTCCATTGTTTGCCGGAGAAGGCTATGCTTATTGGAAAGTTAGAATGAAAATCTTTATCCAAGCCATAGATAGTGAAATTTGGAAAGTAGTTGAAAAAGGTCCTCATATCCCCTCTAGTTTAGTTGAAGGCGTAGTACATTTAATCCCCGAGGATAAGTGGAAGGATGATGATAGAAAGAAAGTTCAATATGATTATAAAGCAAAGAATATCATTACCTCCGCTTTATCTTATGATGAGTTCTTTAGGGTTTCCCAATGTTCTAGTGCTAAGGAAATGTGGGACACTTTACAAGTGACTCATGAAGGAACTAGTGAGGTTAGGAGAGCTAGATTGAATGCTTTAATGCGTGATTATGAATTGTTTCAAATGCTTCCAAATGAATCTATTAATGATATGCAAAAGCGTTTTACTCATATTATTAACCATTTACTTGCTCTTGGTAAGACTTTCTTACAAGGTGAACTTTCTAACAAAGTGTTGAGATGTTTAGACAGGAATTGGCAACCAAAAGTAACGGCTATTGTTGAATCTAAAAACTTGGATGCTATGGATCTAGCAACACTCTTTGGAAAGCTTCAAGAACATGAAATGGTGCTTGGACGATTAAGTATCAATGAAGAGTCGGATGAAAGTGAACCAGGATAAATCACTGTGTCGTATCTCTAAACCCTTAACTCTTTACATTCAAGTCATTGATTGTGTTCTTGGTTGAAAACCTAGAAAAGAGTGATTTTCATAATTGATTGAATTGAATCTTTATTGTTCAAATTAACTTGGGGAAAATCATTTTCATAACCTAGGTAATCAATAAGAATATAGGTGTTAATTGTTTCCGCTGAATCTCTGGTTATACGTGTGAATTAATTGATTTTCGTATGCGATTGAAAAGTGATTTTTCCGTTTTTGATAGATTTAATCGATTAAGCATATTCATAATCGATTAAGGACTTTTGAACTTCAGGTTTAATCGATTAAATTTCAGAATAATCGATTAAGATAGTACAAATTTGCAAAAATCATTCGTTTTAATTGTTTCGATTCATTTCTTTCGAAAATCTTTCAAGGTTTCTTTTACACCTATTCAACCCCCCTTCTAGGTGTGTTCCTAGGGTTCCTTAGTTGTTTCAACCACCAATTGCGGTTTCTTCAAGAGAGACCGAGGTGGATGGCGGTGTTGGGCGGCGGTGATGGTGGCGGTCGGAGTCGGAGGAGGGAGGGAGATCGGGTGGAGAGAGAAAGTGGGGTTGGAATGGGGGTTTCGACCCCCAAAACGCGTTTTTAATGTTGCAGACCGAAAAATACTGGAGTGTTTCTGTAAACACTCGAGTGTTTTGCCCCAAAATACTCGAGTATTTCACAAAATACTCGAGTAAAATGATCAGATACTGCTAGTTTGCTTTTCTATTTTTCAGCTATTTTCTCCCAACTTCAAATAGCCATAACATCTTCGTTCACCGTTGGATCTTGCTCAAATTTGACGAGCAACTTCCTAAAAATCATATCTTCATATCCAACGGTGGAAATTGTGTTTGGATTCTTAAATCTTTTATTTTGAATTTCCCAAGCTAGCGAATTTAAAACACCGAAAACACCGCTTTTAACCCCCGTTTGGTCTTCTTTAAATTCGCTTTTCGATGCCAATGCTCCACGACTCCTTTATGGCACTCAAAGAATTCCTAATCCATCATTTTGAATCCCTTTTTGGATAATTCTTATTTCAAAATCTTATTATTATTCTAATTATTATTAGAATTAAAATTCGGGATGTTACAGACTTTCCCCCAAGTTAATATTTCACCTGTCAGTTCAGAACAGTTCATTAACTTAACCAAATTATAATTAAATTACAAGAGGTTGTGACTTATTTTGAAGTAATGAAGAAAAGTATATTTGTATATCCTTCACAACCTTTAACACATTTAATCAAAATAAATGTTCTTATAAAGTCCCCTTTTTACAAAATGGAAGTAGTCTAATACTTACAATAAAAAGTTAACAATTAAAAATAACTTTAATTAATAAAACATTTTGAGTTACATTATCCTAACAATAATTGCAATTTTAATAAAGACAAGACCACCCAGGGTCTCACCAATTCATACATTCTCATTGTGTGAGAATCTATTTACTCGGCACGGAAGCGGTGAATATCTTTCTCCAATGGTACCTAAAATGGTCAACTTAAGGGGTGAGTAATTTGAATAATAATCAAGGAAAACACTTAAAATAACAGTAATAGGACATAACTAGACATACCCACACACATAGAACCATATTCACTTATCCTGATCAATTCTACCTTGTCTAGACCTTGACCTTTTTGCTAATCCTTTATACTATATATATATTTACAATTCATCATATAACAATGCTTTGATGCTCAATCATATGAGTATGAATGCACTTTATACCATTATGGTTTAATTCCTGAATCCAATGTAACACTTTCCACTTTACTTTATACACTTTAACACTTTCATTGGATTCAGTGAATTAAACCTATTATATAACAATGAATGCACTTTTCGTTTCCAATAACAATAACAACACAACCTCCTCACAACCCTCCCTCCACTCTGGGGAAAAACCGACCAGGAGTAAGTATTTCTCAACCTATAGTTGGGTGCTTCACCTCCACTTAGGAAGGTCCCTCGCTCACCCACTTGCACAACACTTCACCTCCACTTAGGAAGGTCCTTCATGCAATTCGGATTGATTTGCCCGAATTGGCTTTAGCAGAAATCACCCTCGACTAGCCCAAAGAAACCAAAGTAAATGAAATTATTATGGTTTGCCTAGGACCAATCCGCAACATGGGAATCAAACTCATGTCCTGTGCAAGATCAAGGTCCTCCACAATAATTCCCATAATTCACTTT
Organism: Crotalaria pallida; assembly: GCA_037953625.1. Lineage (NCBI taxonomy): Eukaryota > Viridiplantae > Streptophyta > Magnoliopsida > Fabales > Fabaceae > Crotalaria > Crotalaria pallida. Next base: position 36,245,412 of record CM075651.1, on the reverse strand, counting down.
TGTCCTCATCAATCAATAAGACGTGTGTTTTTCCCCGTACACCTAGGGTCCACCTTCCTCCATAATGCACGTGCTTCTAGTTCATTTTATGTAGCTTTTATTAATCAAACCTTTAATACTTTATATTCATTGGGTTGGGTTCTCTAGCTTAGAATTTGGCCATACTTTATACATAAGAAATAACAATCATGCATAACAATAACAATAATCATGACAATAACATTTATTCATTCATTTCATTCAATAACAATTAAAACAATCAATTACTAATATCAAACCCTAAGTTCATAACATATATTTTCATATTAAATCATAACAATATCAAGCATATAAATCAAACATCCATATAAAATACATCTAGGTATAACCTATTACTATCACTAAATTCTTCCCCTAATTAAAACCAAAGTACTCCCCCTTACCTCTTGAAGAGAAGAGGAGACAATGGGGAAATCCTTGAAGCACCAACACCTAGCCTTAGCCAAGATCCCAAGCCTCCTATTTCCTTGTCCTAGAACACTTTCCAACACTCCATGAAGATTAGAAGGCTCTATGATCAAGATTGAAGAAGTTGGGGTTTAGGGTTTGATTTGGGGATTTTGAGGGAAAGAGGGAAAATGAGATTTGAGAGAGGGAAATTAGTAGGGAATCAATAGGCAGATGATTGGTGGTGATGATTTGTTGTTATTTTGTGTTGTTTTGTTGATTTGTAAAACCCTAAGGCAGAGAGAGCAAGGAGCTTCAAAGAAGAGGGAGAAGAAACAAATGAAAATAGCGTTGAAAACTCGTGCTGTTTGACTGATATAACAGGGGTTAATCGATTAACCCGATTGGTTAATCGATTAACACTTTTTAATATGACATGGTTAATCGATTAATGCTGCCATTAATCGATTAGTGCCAGAAGGTGGCTAACAACTTAATCGATTAACCTATACTCTACTCGATTAGGGGCTGAATATGGCCAAAGACTTAATCGATTAACTCACATGTTAATCGATTAACCTGTTCAGTCCACTTAATCCCTTATACTTCGAATCGCTCTCACTTCTTCGTTAACCGTCGGATCTTGCTCAAATTTTGAGGCAAGCTTCCTAAGACACTTGCCTTCACATCCAACGGTGGAATTTGGGTTTGGAGCTATGGATATTAAATTCCTAGTTTCCTAAGATCCTATGCTCTTTAGATCGTCATTACTCCTCTAAAACTCGCTTCTAAGTTAACCCTACTTCATCAAACCTACCCTTACTAAATTCTACATCCTAAACACATTCTAAACAGGATTAAAGTCTTGAAATCTACACTACCTCCATAAAAACTCTATTAGCTAAGGCACCTAATGGCTTAGTAAAATCGGGGATGTTACAATCTCCCATACTTATATGAATTTCGTCCCCGAAATTCGGCTAAGTTGTAAGAATTGAAAAAGGGATACAGAGCTATATGCTCTAGTCGTAAAATGAATCTTATCCTAGGCAATGAAAGGGATTATGACTTTCGGGGGTACGCTCCCCCACTTAGGACATGACTTAGGTGGAGTTTTACTAACGTAGTTGCTCTACTACTAGTGAGGCTGCTTCTTACACAAAGTCCTACGACCTTAAGGAGGGCTCAATCTTAGGAAAACTAATCGGTTCTAATCAACCAAAGAAACAAAAGTCCTAAAGTCCCTTAATGCATAACATCATTTAATGAAATAATAAGCACCAACATCGAGAAAACATTTTAAACAACAAACATAAATAACCCACTCAAAGAGGAGCAAGACATAAAGCATTTATCAGTAAGAAAAATTAACACAACAAAACATAATCAGAAACAAACATGACATATTCCAAATATGACAAAACATGAGGCATTCAACAATCAGAGAAAATTTACACGACAAAAGAGAATTTAAGCACAATAAAAAGAAATATTAATACACTTCAAAAGCTTCAAATAGTATTGGTTTAAAATTCTGGGTAAGGTTAAACTTAGCCCAAATACAAAGAGTATTATTTCGAAGTCTTCTCAAAGGATATATATTAGATAAAAGAAAAGTAAAGCATCACTTCAATACAAGTTAGTGAAAACAAACAATATGTACTAAAGTAGTTTTGCGTTGAATTGGGTTGAGTAAAAATCTTGAAAAGATTTGAATATGCATTTAAGAGAATTATACATCTTGAAAATTAGATGGTAACCATCACTTACACAAATGGAAAATCACCCAAATATTGTGGATTGCCAATGAAGATGGTGAGTTCAATGCGATCCCAAAGTTATTTAGCGTAAAAGAAATACGATTTTGAGATATGCCTACGCTGGGTGAAAGCAATAGGTTGTTTAAAAAACGTTTTCAAAGATTTCTAGTCCCTACCATTCTAAAATTTCTTTGTAAAAGGATCAAGGTCAAAGAATACAGTATGCATGAATGCAGTTGAAAGTTGGGATTACCATAAAGGGTAAACGCCATGATGGTCTTTTGGAAAACCAATTTGATATATGTTTAAAATTTAGATTGAAAATACTATATAGAAATATGTTTCATTTCTATGTATATATATGTATAGAAAAAAGTTGTCCTTTATATAAGGACTTAGTTTGCCAAAATTATAAGTTTGATTATTCGCCAAATTTTCTTTAAAGAAGAAAGATTACATTGCAAAATATAGTAACAATAGAAAAGAATTGAAGTTGAAAATTACTATGCCAAGGGCCTCAGGCAATTAGCTTTGAAAACCTAACTTGATGCTTAACGGATAAAGAATGATTTGGTACTTTTACAAAATTACCATTAATGGTGGTTGGAAAAACATTCTTTATCTTAATGAACATCAGCTAGTATACAGAGTTTATAAAAACAGTCAGAGTTGGAACTAGAATGAAGGAATACAAAACCAATAGCTCCAACAATAACTTGGTTTAATACAAAACCTTAGAAAGTTTGAAATTCCCATTATACATATATATATACAATTTAAACAAACACAAATCAATAACTCTATAACAAACAAAAACTACTTCCTATATTCATCTATCTATACTTATATACCTAAGGTTTAAACTCTAACACTCAACTGAGAAGAACTTAACTTCTATCACTTAATCTAAACGAAGCTCTACAAACTTAAAGCTTCCCTTAAACCTATGCTTATCTATTCCTCATACAGGGTCCAAGGTTTCCTATCTAGTTTCTTGAGTTAGGGTTTCACATGACTACTTCCTATCTTAGGAACTTAGTTGAAACTCTTTTATTGCTATCTAGACTCTGGGCTAAGACCATCATAATGGATGTTAGGACTGGGACTTTAATACCCAACAAACTACGTTCCACGAAATAGTTAACATTGGTTTGAAAATTATTTATAATTCCGGATCATAGTTTGTTCAATAATGTTCCCATACTTCGTTCGAGTTCTATGTGAACTCCATGGAAGAAACATAACATCCCATACCTTATTCGAGATTCTAAACTGGAATCTCACTCTATGGTAAATATCTTACCTTTAACCCACCGCGTTATCGTCAATTGCATTTCATAATTCCACATCATTTTAGAAAACAAAGGAGTTCTAGCTTATAGGAAAAGATTTGGTCTTTGGTGATAAAGAAATTCCAAAAATGATCTCTTTCCAAAAATAAGGAAAAACTCTTAACAATTTATAAATCAATTTCATTTCAAACTTCAACGAAATTAATTGGTGATGGGAAAACATGTCAAGCATCCGAAATTTCGAAGCATTCATAAAGATTTCCAAAATCATTTCACATTAGTTTTTTTTTCAAAAGTTTGAGGACTCCTTTGTCAAAGGAAACAAGGATCCCCAATGATCATCAAACTCAAATAAAAGGAATTGCAAGTATCGACTGAAATTTGAATTTTCAAATCTTAACACATGCCTCCCCTTTTATTTCAACTTTGAAGTTCAACTCTTATTTCAAATTGACATATGTCACCTTTTGTGAATTCCTATTAAATCGGCGATTGGTGTAATCTAATAGTAAACTACACCACTCTCCCATTACTTAGGAACTCATTTTGTTAATAGGACAAGTTTAAAAATTAGTGGTGTGACATCCGACCAATTATCCAAGTTGGAATCAATTCCATATCTATGAAAATAATAAAATACTTATACGCTTGACATTCGTTAGAATTCATATTATTAATACTTTCCAAAATAAAGCCTTACAATAGTTTGATGCAAAAAGAAAACACATTTACACTTTTCAATATATTAATATATTTATCACCAAGCGTAATGTGGAATTGTAGAAAGTATTTAGGTCTTATTAGAGACGATAATCAGTCACCAAAGTTATAGGCAAATACATCGAGTTGACACCTATTCACTTCCGCTGCGCACTCTGATAAAGAATGCTCGGAGTGTCTATGATGCAATGATTCCTAATACCTATCCTATTCCTATTCATAGGAAAGAAATTCGACAATTATTTCATTGGATTTCAAGGACTCAATGGTATTATCTTCTAATAAAATGTACGCATCGAGGGGCCCTTCTCGATTCTACATTGAATTAGAAATAAAACCATTTTCGTACAACCTGAATTCCAATCAAATAACAAAGAGAGGACTCATCTTCCATTCAAAGAAGACTTTGAAATTTCATTTTACGTAAAAGTTTCAATCCTTCGTCATATCCGAAGTTGACTTACTTAATTCAAAACTAATGTTTAGTCCATCCCGTTGGGGTAACACTTTCATGCTCTATCCCGTTGGGAGTTTTACTTCCCTTAGTCTCTACTTTCGGTCCACTTCAAAATACAACCAAGTTATAATTGAAAATTTTACTTAGTCCACTTTGAATTGAAGATTACTAAACTGTCACTAGCACTATTCTATTAACACAACTAGACTATGCTAACTTTAACTAAATATGCATGCACAAACTATGAGGACAAGCTACTAAACTAACTATTGGTTAGTTACTCTCATGTGGAGTAACTCTTTAGGAGTAGGAAACCCATACTCCCTAGCTGAGAATTGCAACCATTGCTCTGATACCATATGTAACATCCTCATTTTTTTATAATGTAAAATATATTGCTTTTTATAGGAATTAATATTAAAATACTTGGGGTTTTATAAAAAATTTGGCGGAGTTTACTCTAAAATATGGACTTTCCCCTAAGTTAATATTTCACCTGTTAGTTCAGAACAGTTCATTAACTTAACCAAATTATAATTAAATTACAAGAGGTTGTGACTTATTTTGAAGTAATGAAGAAAAGGATATTTGTATATCCTTCACAACCTTTAACACATTTAATCAAAATAAATGTTCTTATAAAGTCCCCTTTTTACAAAATGGATGTAGTCTAATACTTACAATAAAAAGTTAACAATTAAAAATAACTTTAATTAATAAAACATTTTGAGTTACATTATCCTAACAATGATTGCAATTTTAATAAAGACAGGACCACCCAGGGTCTCACCAATTCATACACTCTCATTGTGTGAGAATCTATTTACTCGGCACGGAAGCGGTGAATATCTATCTCCAATGGTACCTAAAATGGTCAACTTAAGGGATGAGTAATTTGAATAATAATCAAGGAAAACACTTAAAATAACAGTAATAGGATATAACTAGACATACCCACACACATAGAACCATATTCACTTATCCTGATCAATTCTACCTTGTCTAGACCTTGACCTTTTTGCTAATCCTTTATACTATATATATATTTACAATTCATCATATAACAATGCTTTGATGATCAATCATATGAGTATGAATGCACTTTATACCATTATGGTTTAATTCCTGAATCCAATGTAACACTTTCCACTTTACTTTATACACTTTATACACTTTAACACTTTCATTGGATTCAATGAATTAAACCTATTATATAACAATGAATGCACTTCTCCCTTTCCAATAACAATAACAACACAACCTCCTCACAACCCTCCCTTCACTCTGGGGAAAAACCGACCAGGAGTAAGTATTTTTCAACCTATAGTTGGGTGCTTCACCTCCACTTAGGAAGATCCCTCGCTCACCCGCTTGCACAACACTTCACCTCCACTTAGGAAGGTCCTTCATGCAATTCGGATTGATTTTCCCGAATTGGCTTTAGCAGAAATCACCCTCGACTGGCCCAAAGAAACCAAATTAAATGAAATTATTATGGTTTTCCTAGGACCAATCCGCAACATGGGAATCAAACCCATGTCCTGTGCAAGATCAAGGTCCTCCACAATAATTCCCATAATTTACTTTTGTCCTCATCAATCAATAAGACGTGTGTTTTTCCCCGTACACCTAGGGTTCACCTTACTCCATAATGCACGTGTTTCTAGTTCATTTTATGTAGCTTTTGTTAATCAAACCTTTAATACTTTATATTCATTGGGTTGGGTTCTCTAGCTTAGAATTTGGCCATACTTTATACATAAGCAATAACAATCATTCATAACAATAACAATAATCATGACCATAACATTTATTCATTCATTTCATTCAATAACAATTAAAACAATCAATTACTAATTGTTGTAGACCGAGAGTATATCCGACCGTCATCATCTTGGTTCGACCAGCTGAACGCTGGAACAAGGCATACAGACAGCATGCGGTCGACGCATTCTACCGAGCCAATGGGCACTTAGGGGACGTTACAAGCTTACGAGATTAGGCTCAAGCACATGATCTTCATCCTTATCGCTATCGCTATCACTAACAGTCTCAATTAGCTTAACAACTCCTCCTATATTCCCACGTTACTTGGTTTGATAACATGATAAGGATAAGAATTCATCATAAATGAGATTTACGAAGGCAACCTTATCAGGACCTTCACTAATCCAAATCAAACACTTCTCTTCACGGGCCTCACCAGAAAGCCCAAGAACACACGTATCAGGTAATCCCCTATAAGAACCACCATGCTATGGGGGCTAAGGTATGTTCTCATCCCTACTCTCAAGAACTACGTGTGGCTTGATTCCCTTTTCACTAGGGATACGTAGGAGCAGGGTCACCCTCGTCAGCTGCAACAACCCCAAACACACATCGTGATGGATCTATTTCTCAGATCCATTACATTGGCGCCGTCTGTGGAAATCGTTAAACTTTGATTCCCATCCACAATGTCAATACCATGTTTAAACATCAATCTTCGATGGAACCAAACAAAAATTAAATCTCTACAAAAACCAATCGCAATTCTCATGACTGTGATAGCCACCTTCAACGCATCATTAATGGTCTATGGCCGCACCACGAAGAGGAGAAAATCGATTGCCATTAACAAGAAGGGCAACCAAGAGACTCATGGAGAATAATGGTCATCATCATAGCACTCATGTTGCAGCCAAAACAGTAGTGAACTCGCGACCATCTAATATTGCATCGGGTTTCCGTGTCGGAACCGCCACAACTTCGTCCTTCGACCAGCGCCATGACACCGGGAGAACCACCATGGAATGGGAAAGCCCGCTGCAGATCCTTAACGAGGACAATTGAGCCGCATCCTCACCACCAATGAACCACAACAAATAGATGATGTGAACACTCGACATCCGTGGCGTTGTTCCTTCCCCAATGGCTTCATCCCCATCCGTGGTGGCTTTGAAAACTTCCATATCCGTGGATCCCAGAGTCACTTACCATGGAACCTATGAAATTCAAGACCACGGTACAGAGATAGCACCTCAACTCATCGACTTGAACTCACGGTCCACATCGGCGTTCGAAGAGATTATCACCGGGTCCGGCGTGGCTACCGTCCCTCACGCCCTCATTCCCACCGAGCCCACCATACTTGATGGTGAACCACTATAACGGTCGCCGCCATCGTTCCCGATGAAGTGCAGCGTTGCTTCCCCGCCATCGCTCGTTATGCGCTATTCTTCCACCATCGTGTGTTTTATGCTGCTACATTTGATTTGTGCAAGGGAGCAGCAGAGAAGAATCGCTTCCGTGTCAAAGGAGTATCCAACAAACGAATATCACCCTGGCCACATCGCGAAGATTACTACTCGATGAGCCGAGAACCACGATCGAGGCTCCGCCACAGCCTCCATTGTCCACGCCGCCGCCGCCCGAAGCGCCCCATGATTCGACCCTGCCTCTGAACAAGGAGTCTGTTAGGGTTCGGTTTACCTCTTAGTGAAGCTGGGCCAACGGCCCAAATAAAATAAACAATTTTATTTACTCTATGGGCCTAAGCAGGCCCAATTATAAAAAAAAAACCCTCTACTGGCTTCGCTTATACATAGGCTCAAACATTATCCAACTATCAAATATGAAGCCACCCCATCAACAAGACTCATGCCTTTCTCGAATCCAATCCAGGGAAGTAGTCTTTTCTTTTCTATCATTTATATTACTATAACATTATTACATGATACTATTACTTGACTACGTGTATTTCTCAACATAAATGACGCTATTCTGACTTGCTCACGATTTTTAATTATCTGCAAAAAAATATTGTATACTTTTGCTACTTATTTTCATTATATGCCACTTATTCCTTGATAGTATCATATCATTTTATTTTTCTCTCTTTTGATGTGTAAGTTGATGCATGACATGATGTAAAATATTCTTAACAATAAATGTCATCGAATATCATTAAATGTCATTTGCAATTATTTACATAATCACTATTATTTCTATAACGCGTGATATTCATACTTCTTTTCGTAGACAATCTTGCAAGATTTACGAGCATTTACTCTCCAATAATTTTCATTATCCTATTTATTACATGCTATATTTTTAAATCACACTACTTCTATTATAATATTTTATATTCGCCTGCCAATAATTTTCATTATTGCAATTCCCTTATTATAAATTGTCAAACGACAATCGCTAAAATTATTTTTTCTGTACACATATACGAGGTACATGGTCCGAGCTACTGGACCACCCATTTCAAGATTCTCATCAATGGGCATATTATTTTCCGAGCTCCATGAATACAATCATGTCACTCTATTTGGAACATGGTGATAACGGTAAGGAACCCTCACGCCAAATTTCCCTCTTTTACCTTGTCCCCGAGTATAGAGAGCCTCGTGCTCGATTTCCCACTTCGAATACATATGCCAACTGCGCGCGGACCCTCGACAGCGTCCCCTTATTGGTATCTCATACATTCAGAATAGCGGGAACCATGCACTACCTCGGGTTCATAAGACGACTGTGGAAACCTCGCACCATGTTCCCTAGCTAAGTCAACTGCTCGACGGAGCTCATTTGGAAAGGATGAACAGAAGACTTCAATTCAACATTCCTCACCTTAGCGATTCAGGGAAGAAATTCTCGTTCCTATATTACTCTCTTGTCTACTTGGCATTTTACATACACATGCTAATATTAATTTACTTAATGCAATGCTTTTGATATATGCTCCTAATGCTTTTATGTATTCCTTTAATTTCATTACATATCATTTATTCTATACTCACGATTTTTCATATATGTGGATATGTGACACAAATTCTTTTGCTGCTGAATGTCCCTAAACGTCTGTCTTTCCTGTCATTATAGAATAATAATATTTGATGTGCATTGCCTTTTAAGTAAACACTAAGTACTTCCCGATAATTAAACATTGTCATTATTCATAAATTAATGCCTTTATATGGTTCAACACCATTAATTTCTCTGACATATTTTTTATACATGTCATTTATCATAATTAGTACGCGTGATATATTTAAAATCATGTTTCTTTTCATGTGCAATCTTGTATGATTTTCGGGCATTTAATTCCCAATAATTGGCATGATCATGTTTATTTCGTATGATATTTTTAAAATCATACTACTTTTATACCGATAATACATTTTATCTTAGCCAATAATTGTCATTATTGTTATTTAATTGTTATACATCGTCAATCTAACAACGATCACTAATTATTTAATTGTTATTTGATTGTTATGCGAGGTACATGTATGATGGCTCTTTTTCTCTAAACAACCCATTTCGAGATCCCCGTCAATGGGAAAACTGTTTAGAAGTACTGGGAACACATCGACATGTTCGGAGTCTAGCTGACAACGATGAAAATGAGGTGGCAAGGACCCACGTGCCAAAACTTCGCCAAAGCTTCACGATTAATCTTTGAGCTCGTTTCCTGAACAAAAAGGGCTCATGTTCGATTCACAATTCTGGAAGCATGTGACAAGCGCGGCGGGCCCTCATCAGGCAACCCCTCTTTTTTCATAACCATAAAATTCGAAGCATCAGGAACCAGAGAAGAGCCTTCTCCCTTCAAAGTCGTTAGACGATTGTCGCCCCTCTTCCACCGGTTTCCGACTAGCCTCCCACGCCTGTGATTGAACACCGGGCTATGGAGATAACATTTTGTCTCTTGTGGCTCCTCTCAAAAAATGGACGAGGACCGAAAAGGGGAACCGGTAGTCGTTAAATCCTTAACGAGGGATGTTCTTATTGAGGAAGACCGAGAAATCTCGACAATCTGGTGATGTGCTCCCAACATTCTCGGTTTGGGTTTATATGTAGTGAACCAGACTTCAGTCCAACCAATATTGCTCCAGGCCAACCAGTTAAGGATTGAACCACCGAGCACCGACCACAAATTTGGTCAGAACCATGTCTTACCAAGCTAGGGACACGAGTGGATTGAGACTTACGGGATCACGACCGAGCATAGGATCCTCATCCCTATTTAAACCAGTTACAGTCCCAACAGTCCAACCTCCACTCTTATATTCCCATACAGCTTGAGGACACATGGGATAATGGCACTCTCGAGTTCCAGACAAAGGATCGAAAGAATCCTGCCATCATTCTCACAAAGCAGTTATCGCACAACGCTTCCACATACATTCTCTAAGTATTGCACTGGTATCCGTCCTGAGCAGATGGATGCCCGACGGCTCTCGATAGTTCAAAAGTTGAGATAATGACAATCAACATACCGAGCTACGTTGCGATCAGCAATTTTGAAATACTAAACTAGATCCAGAAGCTTAGAACCAAGTCACGCCGAAATGATTCTCAACACTGTCGAGCATTTCCCAGGAGTCCATGTTGTCATCACGCCGTGATCTCATCATCTTCCATAAACACAACTAAGAAGGTTGAGCAAATCACCGGGAAGTAACCGACTGGTGGTGACCTCTTTTGCCAGCTTCCAATCGCCAACGATTTCCTCAAATCAATCGGTGTCATACAAACTTAGTCATTCTTGGCGTCTAATCTTATAGCACGTCACTCTGGGCGTCTAATATTACATCATCTTCAAACATGATTTCGGCAAAAGTCACTGTCTCCTCTGTTGAACATGCTTACTGTGACTATTTACAATATTGCTCGATCGACATCCTTCCTAGCAAGTGAAACATCATGCTGACCCTTCTTCCTATGCCATCACAAAATTATTTCGGCACTCAACTCCTTTCGTTGGCCAAGCACGGACCACCATGGTTTATGGTGGCCTCGATCTTTAGGTCGAACCGCTCATAGGATCATTTCTGAACACCATGAAAGATAAAGAAGGTACAAGTATGATCATGCAAGCTGCTCAAAGAACTCCAAAAGCAAGCCACTTCGAGATTCTCCCAACAGACAGCATGTTCTCCAAGCACAACAAACACTTTGTTTCGTTCCTCCTTCCCAGAATTATTTTCGCAATGGCGAGGAACCCCACATCGGTCATCTCCTGTGGTTTCATTAGTCGGCATCCGTACGAGCTTGACTGATTTCTTCCATCTTCCCTCAGATTCATAAGGCGCCGACCTAAACACTTTGTTACGTACAACAGGACTTCCGAACTCAGCACAAGCCTCTTCAGGCTTTATCGGGATCAAATTTGTTATGCAAGGGAGTAGAGGTCTACTTCAGCTTCGTTATTTGAATAATCTATCACCTTGCCTTCGACGACCTCATAACAAGGATCTGCCCCAATTATTCCGATTTCCGAGGGGTTCAGCAGTTATAGTTGATTAACAGCATTGACAAAAGAATCAGCGCTACTTTTTTCATATCCACAAGGAATTTTCTCAGACTGTTTTCTCGGCTTTGTTGAAGATGATCTCACTTTTTGCCTTCTCGGCGTCATTTTTTACCTTCTCAGCATCCCCAACGTACTTCCTCTGTCTGTCAAAGTTTCCGATCATGTCCTCCCATGGGTCAGCATATTTCCGCCAGTTGGGAAGTAAAGACTTCCTCCCGAGCGGCCACATCCTGTCTCATTGCTTGCTGCTCGGGATTAGAAACACTCCAAGGCCTTCGAGTCATCTGGGAAGAACTGTAACAAGGAAGTTTCCATGCTCGCTACGCATTGACAATCATTGCCGCCGACCAATATCTTTAGGAATTCTTTCGGACCCAGATCGAGTTCGAGGAAGCCTCGAACATCAACAGTTAGTGTCTCACAATTATCATACAATCGACACAAGCCTCAATGACCTTTCCCGATCACCTCTTTCAGGTGAAGGAGGCGGGCACAAAGTTGATTTGAATACTCCAACCTTTCTTCACTCGCTTTGGCCCCGAGAGCTTTATAGATCTTATGACCCGTCACAAGCCTTTTTCAGGCTCTACCGAGTGTGGTACTGGTATGTGATAGAGTATGTACATAGCCGACGTAGGATGACCTAGATAATGGCTCCATATGATGATGAAGATCGTATCCTATCGTATAAGGGATGTAACAACGTTTCCAACCCACCACTGTCAGATTTGGTATACGCCTCTCTCATCAAGGTATTACTTTAATACATTCACTCATTTCGGATCACGTCCCGACGCACTTGCCTACGATCTCGGTTGGCCGACCAGATCGGCGTGGCTACAAGTAAAAACGGGGATTGCTACCTCGATATCTTGGCCATCGGCCAAATACGTCGCAGGATCGAGGAATGCACCTCGGCCAAGGCAGTCATTCCGACAGCATCCCCCGTAGACGTTACGATCCAATTCATGATATTACTTTTAACACACCCCAATGAGAGAGGTGTTAGAATCTCCAAATCGCGATACTCTTCCGAGTAAAAGACCTCGGCTGCGAACAGTCTTTTACGTCACCACCAAGCCTTGGAAGGGAACGTTTGATCGACCCAAAAGGGCTCTAAACTCGGCACAGAGTCTCTATGACTCTTCCCGAACTGGGGGGCTTATGTCGTGTACCGGGCTCCAGTCCGACCTACCCCCATCTTAACCAACCGTATGCCGAACTCTTCGACATTTTACGGGCCACTGGATTACAGCTATAAACAGGCTATCAACAGCCTTATCTTACTAGCTATAGTCCCATCGCCCTAGTTTTGCTCCTATAATCGGTCGGTTAACTGCTCGGCTTACCCTTTAACTCGGCACAGGCTCAAATCGCCTTACCGAGCTTGGGGGCTTATGTAGTGGACATAACTCCAGTCCGACCGGTTCGATCTTATGTCGACCAGTTAGCACTAAGTTTATGAGCACCGACCATAAACTGGTCTTTTCCCAAGCGCATGCTCGGCTCACCTTTCAACTCGACAAGGCTCAAATCACCTTACCGAGCTTGGGGGGCTTATGTTGTAGACCGAGAGTATATCCGACCGTCATCATCTTGGTTCGACCAGCTGAACGCTGGAACAAGGCATACAGACCAGCATGCGGTCGACGCATTCTACCGAGCCAATGGGCACTTAGGGGACGTTACAAGCTTACGAGATTAGGCTCAAGCACCGGGGTCACCCTCGTCAGCTGCATTAACCCCAAACACACATCGTGATGGATCTATTTCTCAGATCCATTACACTAATATCAAACCCTAAGTTCATAACATATATTTTCATATTCAATCATAACAATATCAAGCATATAAATCAAACATACATATAAAATACATCTAGGTATAACCTATTACTATCACTAAATCCTTCCCCTAATTAAAACCAAAGTACTCCCCCTTACCTCTTGAAGAGAAGAGGAGACAATGGGGAAATCCTTGAAGCACCAACACCTAGCCTTAGCCAAGCTCCCAAGCCTCCTATTTCCTTGTCCTAGAACACTTTCCAACACTCCATGAAGATTAGAAGCCTCTATGAGCAAGATTGAAGAAGTTGGGGTTTAGGGTTTGATTTGGGGATTTTGAGGGAAAGAGGGAAAATGAGATTTGAGAGAGGGAAATTAGTAGGGAATCAATAGGGAGATGATTGGTGGTGATGATTTGTTGTTATTTTGTGTTGTTTTGTTGATTTGTAAAACCCTAGGGCAGAGAGAGCAAGGAGCTTCGAAGAAGAGGGAGAAGAAACAAATGAAAATAGCGTTGAAAACTCGTGCTGTTTGACTGATCACTACTACAAAATGGATAATTAAAGGCGGTATTTTAAGGGCGGTTCCTTAACAGATCTGCCCTCTTTTGTTTAAATTGATTTAAGAGAAAGGTTATTTTCTTTAACCAGCCTTAAAAATCTTATTTTTAGAGGCGGTTGCTTACCGGAACCACCTTTATTTAGCCTATTTAAAAAATATTAAAATCAAATAAAATTCAGAAGACTATAGAAGGGGGTTCCGTTGTTTAACCGCCTAGTTAAACCTTTAAAAAAAACACTCTGAAAGAAGGGAAGAACCAAAGAAGGGAAGAACCACCTACAACTACACATAGATTGATACTTGCCACAAACAGTGAGCTGGGAAGAACCAAAGAAGGGCTAAGGTTTGCCGCCATCCTCCGCCATCTGGTCATCGCCGATGCCAGCCGCCAGGTCGCAGAGGAGAAGCGCTCCTATTCGCACTTCGAGTCGCAGAGGAGAACACCGATCGCACTTCGATCGCAGCTCCTGTTCGCACTTCGATTCGCAGAGGAGAACACCATCTGGCCGTCGTGAACTCCATCGCAGGTCGTGAACGCCGTCGCAGGTCGTAACGCCTTCTCTTCGCCGATTCGAACTTCGCCGTCTTCTCTTCCTCTTCTCCGTCTTCTCCGTCGACGGTTTTGTGTCAAGGTTTTTTTTTTGAAATGAGGTACACAACTACTCATTATTTATTATTATTGATTATTTTTGAAGTATTATTGATTTATTGAAATATTAGGAACTATAAAAATAAAGATTTTGGGTTATGTAGTTGCTTTTTTTAATGGTTAGGATTAGTGTAGCTTCTTCAGCTAATGGATTTTTCCATAATCTATAATCTCTAATCCTCAATCTCTGTACATTTTGAAGCAACAATAAGGAGTGAGAAGTATTAGATTTTTCCATTCATTCTAATGTATTAGATTTTGCACACAACCTATTTGAGGAAATGCTTCTAAGTTTGAAATTTGCTTTTAGCTTTTTTGCATTCTATTCGAGCTCCAGCTAGATCATTGGTATACAAAACTTCTATATGGAATCAAGTCTGTCAAACCTGTGAATGATGCATTTTCTCTTTCATTTTAGATTATCATTGAAGAGTTTGGCATGAATCTTGAAAAAATGGATCTGAGTATACTTGGCTCTTTAAAAAATGTAACATTTTAGCCTAAATTATTGTAGCATTTGAATTTTTGTTAGAGATTTGGTACTGTTTCTTGGTTAATATCCATGATACAACACCCCATGTGTTAGTTTCTGCTTTGTTCACTGTTTATGTTTCAAAGTTTGACTCTTTTTTCTCTTTTAAGCTTGGAATTTGATTATGTTATTTGTATACTAGCTCTTCAATTGGGTATTCTCTCTTTAGTTTGATGATGCAGCACCCCATGTGTTAGTTTCTGAACAACTGTTGCTAAACTATGGAGATGTAGCATTCAAAATTTCTCAAAGGAGTGCCCGAAAGATCTCCATGAAGTTGAAGGACTATGTCTCATACATTAATGTTCAGCATGATGAAGATCCCTTATATGTTTTTGATCAAAAGGTGCTTGTATGAAAATATCCTAGTTTCAAACTTTCAATAATGATCTACCCCACCTCCTTGCACCATTCCCTTCCCTATTTCTTCTTCCAATCTGAGATTTTGGGATTCTTTTAACTTTTATTTAACACTTGTACAGTTTGGCGAAGTTGCACCTAGCTTACTGAAGGATTATTGTGTGCCTCATCTCTTTCAAGAAGATTATTTTGATATCATAGATACCGATAAACGACCATCCTATAGGTGGCTCATAATTGGACCACAGAGATCTGGTGCCTCTTGGCATGTTGATCCAGCTCTTACAAGTGCATGGAATACTCTTCTTTGTGGCCGTAAAAGGTAAAAAAAAGAGCTGATTAACGAGGAATTTTGTTGCTTTTTTGGCTGTGTAGCACAGGCCATGACTTTTTACATGACATCTAGTTTTTCCTAAGGGAGCTAGGTGTCATTAGGCTAAAAGGCCATTGACTCATTCTGAAGTAATATTATATGGCAGAATTCAAGAATATATAAGATAGGAGGACTGGGATAGTGATGTGGAAAGTATTAAGATTGGACACTTTCAGACTTGATGTGCCATTCCTGGTATAAGCTAATATCTAGCAAGTACTGTGTTCTTAAAATTTTACATGGACCAAGGTTGGACATTGCTCAGTAATTCTAAAATATGTCACCTTGACCCAAGTCCTATTATAGACATTTCACAGTTTTTCCAGTTTTATTTGTTCTTATTAGATCGTTAGATTCCAATAGGTAGAAGTCATGCATAAGTCTAATCTGAAGTTTGCAGTTTCCATGTACTTATGTTTTCCTTGTGTTGGTGCTTGGTTATGTTTCAAATAACTAATACTTTAGAGGCAATATTTCACTTGAATTTGATAGGTGGGCATTATATCCTCCAGGAAAGGTGCCTCTGGGTGTGACAGTGCACGTTAGTGAAGAAGATGGTGATGTCAACATTGATACTCCATCATCACTTCAGGTACCGTAAAGTTGCAATTGAAGTGATTTATATATCCTCTTTTGGGTGGCATGTAATTATAATCAATAATCATGACAGATGTACTGTGTCAATCTGTTCATGTCGTTAATCATATTTCTGTTTGTTTGCAGTGGTGGTTAGACTTTTATCCTCTTCTTGCTGATGAAGACAAGCCAATTGAATGTACACAACTACCTGGAGAGACAATTTATGTTCCGAGTGGATGGTGGCACTGTGTTTTAAATTTGGAAACTACTATTGTTGTCACACAGAATTTTGTGAATTCCAATAACTTTGAATTTGTATGTTTGGATATGGTTCCTGGTTACCGTCACAAAGGAGTTTGCCGTGTTGGACTGCTTGCACTTGATGAAGATAGTTATGAAAATGTCATACAGGACATGTCATATAATGGCGAAAACTTAAGTTACACTGAATCGTCAAGGAAAGAGAAAAGGGCGAAAACTCACAAAGATGTAGATGGTGTAATTGATGAAAGAACTATGCCTGATGCAACTAGAAGCTATAACTTATGGAAAGATGGGTTTTCCTATGATATAACTTTCTTATCCTCGTTTTTGGATAAAGATAGAGACCATTACAGTTCCCTGTGGAGCTCAGGCAACAGCATTGGCCAACGAGAATTAAGAGAATGGTTGTACAAACTTTGGATTCAAAAACCAAAAATGAGAGAGCTAATATGGAAGGTTATTTTCTTTTTATAATAATGCATTCTTTGACCTTACGAAGTTACCTTAGTTGACTTTATGATATTTTTTCCTGTTTATGTATGTCCAGGGATCATGTATTGCACTAAATGCTGACAAGTGGTTAGAACGTCTATCTAAAATTTGCGCCTTTCACAATTTGCCCCCACCCACTGATGATGAAAGGCTTCCTGTTGGTTCGGGTAGCAATCCTGTGAGTTTTTATTTCTGTCTTTATTATTATTAATTGACTTATTTCTATTTCCTTGAAGATTGCACTACATCAAATTTTCTAAGGCTTTGGGGAAATTCTGTTGTCCTTAGCTTAGTGTCCTAAACTGTATTGATGAAAATGACGATAACCCAATTATAATCAATTTTAGTGACATCATTTAGAAGGATGTTTTGGTTCATTGTCTTACGTCGTAATGACGTTACTGTGAAACTAGATTCTCAGCAGAAGGTTCTTACAGGTTTGTTTATGATGCTCTGCTCTGCTCTACTCGTTTTTTTTATTTATTAATAATATGCATTATTTATAACAATTTTCTTGAACTTATTTTCATTCAGTTAAATGTGAGCATCTTTCTGAGGTTCAAGCAAAGGGTACTGCTGCAAGGTATTTCTTGGAAGCGATAGGTGATTATTGTTCTAATATCCTTCTGGATTTGTAATTGTGTCTTTTTAAAAGTGTTCTGTCCTGGGTGCATTATGCTATACTGCTATTTGCTTTAAAATTTTTTGAGTGAATTAAATTGATGTTTTTCCATTTTTTAACTTTTTTTTCTTCCATATGGATCCCTTCTTTTGGACATAGCATGCTCATGTCAGTTACTGGATATGTTGAAGATGATGGTTTCCCTAAACCCTAAGGAGTTTGCTCCACCCATCTGGAAAGTTAAATGCACGGTATGATACCAGAAACACAGGCTTATTGATTTGCTAATCAAAATTATTTGCATTTTCTTCGAATGTGTTTAGATGGTAAAGCTTTATTTCCTGCTGGTATCAATTACTGGTGATGTGTTTTTGCCAATGTGTAAATCCTTTATCACTTCATCTGACTTTCAATTTCAGGCATGTAATGGTATTACTGGTATCTATGTTACTCGAGTGCAACCAGTTCCCAGTAATGAAGTTTCACATCTTTTTTCTGTCCGGCCTAGAAACAACGAAATTGCTGTGGGTACTTGGGCTCGTGTAAAAAGTGGTCATTACAAGGGGGACATAGCACAGGTACTGAACGATTAACGTCTTAGCCATATTTTACTATATAACTTGTGAAATGCCTACTCCTTTTAATGGACAATTTGAGGTTATAAAATTACTAGACTGTGTCCCAAGTTAATTTTTTTTTTAAAATGTGATGTAGGCTGTTATTGAAGCTGGTCTTATTGGCCCCCTTGTCATTCTTTTACAAAATGCGGAGTTTGACATTAAAAAAGAAGCTGCATGGGCTATCTCAAATGCTACATCTGGTGGTACTCATGAGCAGATCAAGTATGTTATTCTCTTAAATTTCTTTATATTACCCACTTTTTGAGTTTGTGGGTCTCACTTATCTTATGTGGTTTTGAGGTACTTGGTGAGTCAGGGTTGCATAAAGCCTCTTTGTGAACTGCTTATTTGCCCCGACCCAAGAATTATCACTGTCTGTTTAGAGGGCCTGGAGAATATTCTGAAGGTTGGAGAAGTTGAGAAGAACATAGGTAACACCGGAGATGTCAACATATATGCCCAGATGATAGATGACGCCGAGGGATTGGAGAAGATTGAAAGCCTGCAAAGTCATGACAACAATGAAATATATGAGAAGGCTGTTAAAATTCTTGAAACATACTGGTTGGAAGATGGTGAAGATGATCAGATACTACCTTCTAGTGATGGTGTGCAGCCTGGTTTCAGTTTTGCAAGCAATGAGCTCCCAGTCCCATCTGGTGGATTCAACTTCAGTTGAAGACCTTTCATAAGAGGGTAAAAAAAACATTTGTCCTATTTTAAGAGTCATAATCATAATTTTGGCTTATTGGTATGAAAATCTCAGCATTCTTTTTCTAAACCACATTGTCCTCAGCATTCTTTTTCTAAACCTTTGTGGTTAAATGAGGTGCTGGGGTGGGTTGGTTTATTGTGCCATGTCCGAATGAACGGGCAGGTGGGTGGGTTGGGTTCTACAACAGCACAATGACACTGTTGTATTCGAAATTATATACAGGGGATTTTGTGATGGGTTGCTGGATTTTTGATTTTGGGTTTTTGATGTTAACACTATAGCTACCATCATCATATGTGTATCTAATGATATCAATCTTATATGTAGCTCTTTAATGATACAAGGAAGTCATTTTGTCGGATTAAATAAGTAATATATCTTGTATTAAATATTATATTCCATAGAATTAGAATTATGTATGATGTTGCGTGTTATGATAATGCAACACAGGACGGTTCAGAAAATATAAAAAAAAATTCCTAAAAAATAATGGTGGTTAGTAAAAAGATATATGAGTGTGGTTCAAAAAGTAGTTAAAGAAGACGGTTCAGAAAATATAAAAAAAAATAAAAAATAGAATAAATGAAGGCGGTTATTTAAGTTAGAAGAGGGTCGTTCTGAACCTTCCTTAAATCTAGTGCCCTTGTAAGTAGCACAGTTATGAGGGTGGTTTCGCCACCCTCTAATTTTAAAGAGGGCGATTTCGAACCCCTCTCATAATTGTGTGTGGAACCGCCCTCTAAAAAAGTATAGAGGGCGATTCCGAACCACCCTCATAACTGTGCCACTTACAAGGGCACTGGATTTAAGGGGGGTTCGGAACGACCCTCTTTTAGCTTAAATAACCGCCCTCAAAAGGTTTTTTTGTAGTAGTGGATATAACAGGGGTTAATTGATTAACCAGATTGGTTAATCGATTAACACTTGTTAATATGACATGGTTAATCGATTAATGCTGCCATTAATCGATTAGTGCCAGAAGGTGGCTAAAAACTTAATCGATTAACCTATACTCTACTCGATTAGGGGCTGAATATGGCCAAAGACTTAATCGATTAACTCACATGTTAATCGATTAACCTGTTCAGTCCACTTAATCCCTTATACTTCGAATCACTCTCACTTCTTCGTTAACCGTCGGATCTTGCTCAAATTTTGAGCAAGCTTCCTAAGACACTTGCCTTCACATCCAACGGTGGAATTTGGGTTTGGAGCTATGGATATTAAATTCCTAGTTTCCTAAGATCCTATGCTCTTTAGATCGTCATTACTCCTCTAAAACTCGCTTCTAAGTTAACCCTACTTCGTCAAACCTACCCTTACTAAATTTTACATCCTAAACACATTCTAAACAGGATTAAAGACTTGAAATCTACACTACCTCCATAAAAACTCTATTAGCTAAGGCACCTAATGGCTTGGTAAAATTGGGGATGTTACACAATTCAACCAAACTAAACGACAGCTCACTTACTTAGGAACCCAACACATTTAGCAAAATACTTTTAAAACTCATCGTTCGGCATAACGGTCAACTCGGTATTTTACAAATCGGAGTAACTAATCAAAATCATTATCAATAATAGTATAAATAGTAAAAATTAAACTTAATGCTTAATTCAAATGCCATTTATTTTATAAAATAAAAATAAAATTCCAACACAATTTAACGCAAAATAATTATTACCAATATAATTAATATTATTATTAAAACACCATATAGAGCAGTTAGAAAAGTATTAGGGATTTACCCACCAATGTGATTTTTGAAGCAGCAGGGAGGGCAAAACCGATTCGGTTCAGACCCGGTCCAAAGCGAAATTGGCCCAAACGGCAGAACCCGATTTGAACCAACAATACAGCCACCGTAGCAAGGGCAAGGGTTGGCGGTTCGATCTGCACCCGTAGCGGACATCGGTGACGAGAGGTGCGAAGATTGTGTCTACTCCAGGACCCCGGTTCGCGAGCTTGAAGGAACAACAATGGCGACGCGAGCTAGGGCCTGAGACCAAGAGATTCGCCGTTCGAATCTCAAGGAGAAGAGAGCAAACACGAGCTAGAAAGAGAAGGTGTGACACCCTTCTCATTAACTTAAGTTTATTAAACTATTTCATTAATAATATATGGACTTGTAATTATATAAGAAAATGTAGGAATAAAATTTTCTTTCAAAGCGGGTGCACAATCAAACTATGGAGCTCTTGGAGAGAACAACTCGTATTATTTGAAACATTGTGTTGAATTCGGTGTTTGCAAAAATAAGAAAAACCTTTCCATAATCCGGATAGCATCGGTGCTTTCGAAAACGTATAGACATAGTAAAATTAGACGATGCATATCCATTCTTTCTTTTACGGAACTGATACCATATAAATAATGCAACCGAATTCGTTAATTAATCTTTAATCAGAGTAAGCGGAAAGAGTAGGGCTATGCACAGTTAGAAGTATGAACATAAGCGATATATATATATATAGATAGATATAGGTCAAGAAATACATAGTCCCAACAGTCAAGTCTCCAAGGTCCAACAAGTCCATAACAGATCTACATCATAACATAACCATAGCCCTAGAGCTCTCAAGAGCATATCTACAAAATATATACATATCAAAATATGAACTCTAGAGGTGGTCACGTAGATCTGGCAGCATCAGTAGTAGTAGTGATAATGGTAGTAGCAGTCTCCAGGCAGCAAAAGAAACATCCACATCAACAGCAGCAGCAGAATCTCCTCCACAACATTCCCACACTGGATCCTCTGATCCTCATCATACACCTTATGCACGTATCTAGGGATCATCATCCCTCCACTGACTCCCTGTGGAATGAACGACAGGCTCGCCCCCGCTCTCATCCTCTACGGGATCCTCCTCGATCTCATCCGATGGAGAGTGTACCCTACCACTGGGTACGTGGTCAGGAGATGGTGTGACCCTGACTGGACTCCTCGGATCAGAAGGGGGAGTATCCTCGCGGACGACTCTCGAGGAAAAAGGGTGTGAGCGGGTAGGTCTGAAACGAAAACTATGATAAGAGCGAGCTGGCCGTGTGGGAGGTGGTCCATGATATGTGTAAAACGGGGGTACATGCATAGTGTATATGATGGGAATCCTAAATCTACGAGGACGAAATCGAATCAACGGGTTCGGGTGGTAGAAGGTAATCTCTACCTCTCCCTCGAACACCGCGCGATGGTCCTCATAGATCCATGTGCCACTAGGAAGTGGCCGGATCTCGATGCAAGCGATGTATCGAGACATCACCTACAAGGGCATAGGGGTAAGCAATTCCATACACATAATCAACAGAGTTTAAATATGTACAATATGAATATGTAAATAGGCAACAATGAACAGCTATCACATTTAGCACTTAGCAGGTATTGAATGCAAGTAGGATGCTCATACTTATTTCATTTATCACAGTTAATTTAAATGAATGACATGATGCATGAATTTAACTCTCCAACCTATCTCCGTTAATCTATGTCACTCTCTGACGTCCATCCCTGAAAACCCAGCACTCATCAGTGCGTTGTATTCCTAGGTATACAACATTTCGTACATTCACCAAGAATGTACACGACAAGCTTGGAATCCGTGCCACCCGAGCACCTCCCGTCATCCAAACGGTCCGTCATCCAAACGGTATAACCATATCGGCATCCACTAAGCCGACCATGTCTTCAACGTGTCATCAAGCGAGCGTATTGGCACTCCCAGAGGCCCTCCTCATGTTACTAATACATGATAAACGACCTACCATCCAAACTCCAAATGAATGCGTCATATTTAAGCTTAAAGGAAATTGGTTAATATATAACGTGCCACCTGAGCACATCCCGTCATCCAAACGGTACACTCATATTAATCAATTTCTTTTAAGTCTAGATCCCTTGAATTATTGTCATTCAATTATTAATTAAATGATTCAGAATTAAAAATGGTATTTTAAGATTTTGGGTAAATCACTCGAGTGTTCTTCAACTATTTCAAAATTACTCGAGTGTTCTTCAAACTACTCGAGTGTTCATGTCTTTCTGGGATTTGGGTTTCAGATTCATAAAAATACTCGAGTGATTCATGAGTTACTCGAGTGTTCTTCAGCATTTCCAGAATACTCGAGTGACCCCTGCATTACTCGAGTGGTTTACCTTAACATATCCCATGCAACACTCGATTACTCGAGTGTTGGGCATGGTACTCGAGTGTTCTTGCTCAAAATACATTGTTTTACCAAAATTTTACTCGAGTAACCAGCCTAATACTCGAGTGTTTTATTGCAGAACAGACTGAAATCTTGGTTTTAACACACCATTTTCAATTCTAATCATTTTTAGTCCAATCCAATGATCAACAGAGTTCATATACTATATAATGAACATGTTACAACACTCAATTCATATCAAATTATAGATTTGACAGGAAATCAATCATTAATACATAAAACATATAATTTTACAACTTAACACCTCAAATTGCAAAATAATCAACAAACTCATAAAATAGTGTTTATTACAGCTTGCATGCATCATGAGAAACTTGCTCCAAACAACCATAGAGCATAAATTGGTCTCCAAACCAAAGTTCCTATTCAATCTAAGCCCTTAGAGCCTCTTGGTGGCTCTCTAATGAAAATAATGAAATTCAAACTCTATCTAGTGCATAAAACAACTTCCCCTTACCTCTCAGATGTGTACCAACAGAAGACTCCAAGGAAAAAGCTCTCCAACACCAAAAACCACTTTGAGCATCACATGCAGAGCAGTTTTGAGTGCAGCACCAAGATTGAATTGGTTACACATGAAACAGAGATAAGAATTGGGGAATTTAGTTTTTCTAGACTCTATGCAACACATATCAACTAAAGAAATCGAATTTGAGACTCAAACACTCGTGAGCTTACCAGAAATCAGAATCAAAGTGAGCTCCAGACAAAGGCTTGACAGAAGTAGCTTCCACTTCCAAGCCTTGATTCTTCCACCACACTCAATCTTAGCTCACAAATTTGGTATCTATACAAAGCTCGTGATGTGAGCTTTGTATTGGTGTACTGTTTGTGATTTGAATCAGAACAGAGAAGGAGAATCGATTGCTTGAACTCAGGAACCCTAACCTAATCAACAAACCCAAATTTTGCCAAATGCTTCACGAATTCAGTGTTGATTGGCTTTTATAGGCCATGGAAACGTTCATGCAAGTCGACACGACGCAGATGAACGTGGAATGGTGGTGATTTCGTGTCAACGACACGACATCGTTGGTGGTGACTCACCAAACGCACTAACTCGTGCAACTCTGTCCAGAATACTCGAGTATTTCAGAAAGTACTCGAGTAATTTGCCCAGTTTTTGAAAAATAATTATTTTATTTACTTTCCCTCCAAAATCTTTCCTATATTTACTTCTAGGTCCCAACCCAGGGACTAATATGCAAAATATTTATTTCATGCATAATTATATTTATTAAATAAATTCAAACACATCTCCCAAATACATAACACAGATTTTTAATCAAGGATTAAAATAGAAATCATTAATTATAATTAATTTTATAATTAACATTTCATTAATCGGGGATTAAAATTTTGGGGTGTTACACTACTCCCCCACTTACAAGGAATTTCGTCCCCGAAATTCAACTTATACAAACAAGTCAGGATAGTCCTGACGCATCTTATCCTCTAATTCCCAAGATGCCTCTATCACATCGCCACAAACCCAGACGACTTTGACCAAACAAATATCCTTCCCTCTAAGCTGCTTGACTCTTCGGTCTTCAATGCGAACTGGCATAGCTTCGAAGGTTAGGTTCTCATGAATTTCTAGGTCATCAGGTTGGATTCTAAGGACAATGGTGGGATCATGGACATACCTTTTTAACTGAGACACATGGAATACATTATGAAGATTAGCTAAGGACGGGGGCAGAGCTAATTGATAGGTTACTGGGCCGACTCTTTTAAGAATTTGATAGGGACCAATAAACTTAGGTGATAGCTTCTGGGTTTTCAAAGCTCTACTAACACCTTTGGTTGGTACTATTCTAATGAACACATGGTCTCCTTCAGCAAACTCTAAAGGTTTCCTCCTCCTATCAGCATAGCTTTTCTGCCTACTCTGAGCCGTCTTTATCTTCTCTTGTATCATCTTGATCTGTTTCGTGGTCTCTTGCACAAAGTCCGGTCCAACCAGAGAACTCTCCCCCACTTGAAACCAACACAACGGTGTCTGACACTTTATTCCATATAAAGCTTCAAATGGTGCCATGCCAATGCTCGTATGATAACTGTTGTTGTACGTGAATTCCACGAGCGGCAACATTTGTTCCCAATTTCCTTGGCCTTCCAAAGCACAAGCCCTCAAAATGTCCTCCAATGACTGAATAGTTCTCTCCGTTTGACCATCAGTCTGAGGGTGGTATGAAGAACTCAACTTCAACCTTGAACCCAAGGCTCTATGTAAATCTTGCCAAAACTTCGACGTAAACCTCGGATCGCGATCTAACACGATGCTTGATGGCACACCATGCAGGCGAACAATTTCCTTGACATACAACTGAGTGAGCTTTTCCAAAGAGTAGTGCATATTAACGGGAATAAAATGCGCTGACTTGGTCAAGCGATCCACGATCACCCAGATTGCATCATGACCAGTGGCTGTCCTTGGCAAACCTGACACGAAATCCATTGAGATACTATCCCATTTCCATAATGGAATTTCCAAGGGAAGTAACTCTCCTCCTAGCCTTTGATGTTCCACTTTCGCCTTCTGACACACCAAACAACATGCCACGTACCTAGCCACGTCTTTCTTTAAACCAGGCCACCAAAATACCTTCTTCAGATCCTGGTACATTTTGGTAGCTCCCGGATGCATACTCATCTTGCTTTTATGTGCTTCATCCAAAATCATCCTCTTTACTTCCAGGTCATCAGGCACACAAATCCTTGTTCGAAAACGAAGGATTCCATCCTTCCCTTCTTGAAATTCTAACTCCTTGCCTTCTTCCATAAACTTCTTCTTTTCCTTGAGTCCTTCATCGTCTTGTTGCAATTCTCGAATTCTTTGCAGAAATTCATTAGTAATCTGCAACATCCCCATCTTGATACTTGTCGGCTCCACTTGTATTGCCAAGCTCAGATCTCGAAATTCTTCTATCAATGCAGCTTCTCTGACCATCATTGCACTGATATGCATTGCCTTTCGACTCAACGCATCAGCCACCACGTTTGCCTTCCCAGGATGGTAATGAAGTTCGAACTCATAATCCTTCAAGAACTCCATCCATCGACGTTGCCTCATATTCAACTCCTTCTGATCAAAGAGATAATTTAGACTCTTATGGTCACTAAACACCCGGAATGTAGTGCCATAGAGATAGTGTCTCCAAATCTTTAATGCAAAGACAACAGCTGCCAGCTCTAGGTCATGAGTGGGATAGTTCATTTCATGAACTTTTAGCTGTCTCGAGGCGTAAGCAACTACTTTTCCTTCCTGCATCAAAATACTCCCAAGACCTTGTTTTGATGCGTCACAATACACCTCAAAACTCTGCCGTGGGTCAGGCAAAACCAACACAGGAGATGACGTCAACCTTTCTTTCAACTCTTGGAAACACCTTTCACACTTCTCGTCCCAGATGAAAGGTTGATCCTTCCGAGTCAACTTTGTCAAAGGTAGTGCAATCTTCGAGAAACCTTCTATAAATCTTCTATAATAACCAGCCAAACCAAGAAAGCTTCTCACCTCTGTGACCGACTTCGGCTGTTCCCATTGCAACACTGAACTTACTTTATCCGGGTCAACCGTTATTCCCTTGCTTGAAATCACATGCCCCAAGAACTTAACCTCCTCCATCCAGAACTCACACTTTGTAAGTTTGGCGTACAACTGCTTCTCCTTCAGAATACTCAACACTATCCTCA
Organism: Crotalaria pallida; assembly: GCA_037953625.1. Classification (NCBI taxonomy): domain Eukaryota; kingdom Viridiplantae; phylum Streptophyta; class Magnoliopsida; order Fabales; family Fabaceae; genus Crotalaria; species Crotalaria pallida. The sequence goes on along the minus strand of CM075651.1, from coordinate 36,217,971 downwards.
AGTGTTCAGCATGCTCCTTCGGGCTCTTAGAGTAGATAAGGATATCGTCAATGAACACAACCACGAATGAATCTAAATAAGGTCTAAAGATTCGATTCATGTAGTCCATGAAAATAGCTGGTGCATTGGTCAATCCGAACGGCATCACAACGTACTCATAATGCCCGTATCGGGATCGAAATGCAGTCTTAGAGATGTCCTCTTCTCTAATTCTGATCTGATGATATCCCGACCTCAAATCAATCTTGGAAAATACCGAAGCCCCACGAACTTGATCCATAAGGTCATCGATCCTTGGCAATAATTACTTGTTCTTGATTGTGACCTTATTCAACTGTCGGTAGTCGATACACATCCTCATACTACCATCTTTCTTCTTGACAAATAAAACTGGAGCACCCCAAGGTGACACACTTGGTCGGATCATCTGCTTCTGCAATAGCTCCTCGATCTGCTTCTTCATTTCAGCCATTTCCGGTGGTGCCATTCTATAAGGAGCGATAGAAATGGGACCAGCTCCCGGAACTAGATCAATTCCAAATTCAATCTCCCTTCTTGGTGGCAAACCAGGGATCTTCTCAGCCAATACCTCCGGGAAGTCTCTAACAACAGGAATCTCTTCCAACCTTGGACCATTCTCCTCTAATTCAGTGTTGAACAGACACATGTAGCCGGAGGGTTTTGGGTTTCTATAGGTTACTATCTTCTTATCACAATCGATGATCACTTGGTTTTGACTTAACCAGTCCATCCCCAAGATCACATCCAATTGTGCTAAGGGTAAACAGATTAAATCTACCCTAGAGGTTTGTCCTAACACTTCTATACAACAGTTAAGACATGCTCTAGAAACAACTATAGGAGAATTAGTAGGGGTTTCTACTTTCAGAGTATATGGCAATTCAAACATAGATAAACCCAAACGATCTACACATTCATATGAAACAAATGAATGCGTTGCACCGGAATCAAACAAGACATTACAGAGCTGACCATTTAGCAAGTATTTACCTTGCACCAGATCAGAAGATCGGCTTGCTTCCACACCACTAAGAGTGAAAACCCTTCCTTGAGCCATAGGCCTATCCGCAGTCCCTCTTGAATTAGCTTTGACCGGTTCCTTGCAGTCTCTCGCAAAGTGTCCCGGTTTTCCACAGTTGAAACATCCACTTGTTCCCCAACAAACACGGCCATAATGATGGCACTTGCACTTGTCACAAAATGGAGCCTCGCTCCGAAAATTTCTTCCATCCGAACCACCAACCTTCCCCTTGCCTTTCCCTTGGCGATCATACGAACCCTTGCCTCGGTTGTTGAAACCTTTACGCCTCTGAGGTCCATAATTCTGGTTGTCCTTTCTTTCTGAGACTTGCAACCCTTCAGCTTTCTTGTCATCTTCATACATCCTACACATGTCCACAAGTGCAGGAAAACATTGAATCCTCTGGTAGCTGAAAGTTGACTTCAACTTGGGTCTAAAGCCTCCCTCAAACTTGATACACTTGCTCCTTTTCATTGGGGTTGTTCTGATAGTGTGGAGAGTACTTCATCAACTCCTCAAAATTGGCCGCGTACTCGCCCACACTCATGCTTCCTTGCTTCAGCTGTAAGAATTCCACCTCTTTCGTCCTCCTTAGATCTTCAGGGAAATATTTATTGAGAAACTTCTCCATAAATACACCCCAATTCACATCCCTTCCTTCATAATGCAGAAGCTGAACCGTGTGATTCCACCAATTCTCAGCTTCGTCTTCCAGCATGTAGGTTGCATATGCCACTTTCTGAGTTTTTGTACAGTCCAAAGTCCTCAAAATTTTGTCCATGGTGTGAATCCACTTGTTGGCCTCCTCAGGTCTAAATCCTCCTTCAAACTTAGGCGGATTACAACTCCTAAAATCAGCCAGACTTTTTGCCTCGGTACTACCCACATTGCATTGATGAGGTGGATTAACCGGCTGAGGTGGTTGCTGAGATTGTTGCTGCATGGTCTCCAACACCGCGGTTATCCTTTCTAACATCGCATTGGTGTGATTTTGGTTTCTAGTTGCCATAATAGACCTGCGCTATATGCTCATGGTCACATATGTTGAACTAAAGAAACATTCCTCACACCACCTATACTAAGACTATAGCTTATAACTTTAAATCAACATTCAATTGTGTATTATGCTCAAAAGAGACAAGATACAAACATTCATAACAATAAATATGCCTTGCGGATACCTGCTTGATGTTGATGGCTACCTTTCTGGAGCTACTTCCACTACTACAGGATCTGACTTTTGCTCTGATACCACTCAGTGTGACACCCTTCTCATTAACTTAAGTTTATTAAACTATTTCATTAATAATATATGGACTTGTAATTATATAAGAAAATGTGGGAATAAAATTTTCTTTCAAAGCGGGTGCACAATCAAACTATGGAGCTCTTGGAGAGAACAACTCGTATTATTTGAAACATTGTGTTGAATTCGGTGTTTGCAAAAATAAGAAAAACCTTTCCATAATCCGGATAGCATCGGTGCTTTCGAAAACGTATAGACATAGTAAAATTAGACGATGCATATCCATTCTTTCTTTTACGGAACTGATACCATATAAATAATGCAACCGAATTCGTTAATTAATCTTTAATCAGAGTAAGCGGAAAGAGTAGGACTATGCACAGTTAGAAGTATGAACATAAGCGATATATATATATATATATATATATATATATATATAGATATAGGTCAAGAAATACATAGTCCCAACAGTCAAGTCTCCAAGGTCCAACAAGTCCATAACAGATCTACATCATAACATAACCATAGCCCTAGAGCTCTCAAGAGCATATCTACAAAATATATACATATCAAAATATGAACTCTAGAGGTGGTCACGTAGATCTGGAAGCATCAATAGTAGTAGTGATAATGGTAGTAGCAGTCTCCAGGTAGCAAAAGAAACATCCACATCAACAGCAGCAGCAGAATCTCCTCCACAACATTCCCACACCGGATCCTCTGATCCTCATCATACACCTTATGCACGTATCTAGGGATCATCATCCATCCACTGACTCCCTGTGGAATGAACGACAGGCTCGCCCCCGCTCTCATCCTCCACGGGATCCTCCTCGATCTCATCCGATGGAGAGTGTACCCTACCACTGGGTACGGGGTCAGGAGATGGTGTGACCCTGACTGGACTCCTCAGATCAGAAGGAGGAGTATCCTCGCGGACGACTCTCGAGGAAAAAGGGTGTGAGCGGGTAGGTCTGAAACGAAAACTATGATAAGAGCGAGCTGGCCGTGTGGGAGGTGGTCCATGATATGTGTAAAACGGGGGTACATGCATAGTGTATATGATGGGAATCCTAAATCTACGAGGATGAAATCGAATCAACGGGTTCGGGTGGTAGAAGGTAATCTCTACCTCTCCCTCGAACACCGCGCGATGGTCCTCATAGATCCATGTGCCACTAGGAAGTGGCTGAATCTCGATGCAAGCGATGTATCGAGACATCACCTACAAGGGCATAGGGGTAAGCAATTCCATACACATAATCAACAGAGTTTAAATATGTACAATATGAATATGTAAATAGGCAACAATGAACAACAATCACATTTAGCACTTAGCAGGTATTGAATGCAAGTAGGATGCTCATACTTATTTCATTTATCACAGTTAATTTAAATGAATGACATGATGCATGAATTTAACTCTCCAACCTATCTCCGTTAATCTATGTCACTCTCTGACGTCCATCCCTGACAACCCAGCACTCATCAGTGCGTTGTATTCCTAGGTATACAACATTTCGTACATTCACCAAAAATGTACACGACAAGCTTGGAATCCGTGCCACCCGAGCACCTCCCGTCATCCAAACGGTATAACCATATCGGCATCCACTAAGCCGACCACATCTTCAACGTGTCATCAAGCGAGATTATTGGCACTCCTTGAGGCCCTCCTCATGTTACTAATACATGATAAACGACCTACCATCCAAACTCCAAATGAATGCGTCATATTTAAGCTTAAAGGAAATTGGTTAATATATAACGTGCTACCCGAGCACATCCCGTCATCCAAACGGTACACTCATATTAATCAATTTCTTTTAAGTCTAGATCCCTTGGATTATTGTCGTTCAATTATTAATTAAATGATTCAAAATTAAAAATGGTATTTTAAGATTTTGGGTGGTACTCGAGTGTTCTTGCTCAAAATACATTGTTTTACCAAAATTTTACTCGAGTAACCAGCCTAATACTCGAGTGTTTTATTGCAGAACAGACTGAAATCTTGGTTTTAACACACCATTTTCAATTCTAATCATTTTTAGTCCAATCCAATGATCAACAGAGTTCATATACTATATAATGAACATGTTACAACACTAAATTCATATCAAATTACAGATTTGACAGGAAATCAATCATTAATACATAAAACATATAATTTTACAACTTAACACCTCAAATTGCAAAATAATCAACAAACTCATAAAATAGTGTTTATTACAGCTTGCATGAATCATGAGAAACTTGCTCCAAACAACCATAGAGCATAAATTGGTCTCCAAACCAAAGTTCCTATTCAATCTAAGCCCTTAGAGCCTCTTGGTGGCTCTCTAATGAAAATAATGAAATTCAAACTCTATCTAGTGCATAAAACAACTTCCCCTTACCTCTCAGACGTGTACCAATAGAAGACTCCAAGGAAAAAGCTCTCCAACACCAAAAACCACTTTGAGCATCACATGCAAAGCAGTTTTGAGTGCAGCACCAAGATTGAATTGGTTTACACATGAAATAGAGATAAGAATTGGGGAATTTAGTTTTTCTAGACTCTATGCAACACATATCAACTAAAGAAATTGAATTTGAGACTGAAAGACTCGTGAGCTTACCAGAAATCAGAATCAAAGTGAGCTCCAGACAAAGGCTTGACAGAAGTAGCTTCCACTTCCAAGCCTTGATTCTTCCACCACACTCACTCTTAGCTCACAAATTTGGTATCTATACAAAACTCGTGATGTGAGCTTTGTATTGGTGTACTGTTTGTGATTTGAATCAGAACAGAGAAGTAGAATCGATTGCTTGAACTCAGGAACCCTAACCTAATCAACAAACCCAAATTTTGCCAAATGCTTCACGAATTCAGTGTTGATTGGCTTTTATAGGCCATGGAAACGTTCATGCAAGTCGACATGACGCAGATGAACGTGGAATGGTGGTGATTTCGTGTCAACGACACGAAATCGTTGGTGGTGACTCACCAAACGCACTAACTCGTGCAACTCTGTCCAGAATACTCGAGTATTTCAGAAAGTACTCGAGTAATTTGCCCAATTTTTGAAAAATAATTATTTTATTTACTTTCCCTCCAAAATCTTTTCTATATTTACTTCTAGGTCCCAACCCAGGGACTAATATGCAAAATATTTATTTCATGCATAATTATATTTATTAAATAAATTCAAACACATCTCCCAAATACATAACACAGAATTTTAATCAAGGATTAAAATAGAAATCATTAATTATAATTAATTTTATAATTAATATTTCATTAATCGGGGATTAAAATTTTGGGGTGTTACAGAAGGGGCGATGTAACACCCTATAATTATTTACCCTTAAATACCCATAATATAAAATAGTAACTTGAAAATTCCTTTTTGAAACTATTTCTTTTCCAAAATCTCTGTCAAATCGGACATAGTTTCCTTTGTTTATTAAGTAAACCAAAATTTAGATTTCCTGAAACCTGTGCAAATCATATTTATATTCATTCCATCCAGAGCCAACAGGGCCAAATCATCAATAGTATAATAACCATTTACATCATCACATAATTACATCAGAGATAGCAGCAAGTGAACAAGTTGTGGAACTATGAAAGTTTTCCCAAAATAAAGTGCTTCCTTCCATAAAGGAAGCGGTCCTGGATAACCCAAAAATGATACCTTGCATTTCATATACAAAACATAGAAAACGTATACATATCCCTAATATAACCCAGGACTACACCAAAAACCCCTGATCTCCCATAAACTACTCTCCCTGTAAGGGAGAGCGCACCTGCTCGGCCGGTGGTTGTGCAAGCTCAATCTCAGTACCTGTAAAAATAGTAAGAGGGTGAGCATTACACATGAAGTAGGAAGCAGTTTCTAATTAGACATACTAACCCACTAAGTCACACACACTTAGCCATTTAGCAAATATAAGTTCATTCAATCATCCGTGGCATGCTCATGCAATGTCAACATTTTAATTCATTTTTCCTTTTGTATCATACCATTTATTCATCCATTAGCCTTTTCAACATTCTTTTACTCATTTCCATATATTTGTACCACTAGGAATTAGTTGCTCCTGCTAGGGCATTTGTACACCCATTAGGGACTTTTACACCCATCAGAACTTTCACCCATTAGGCCTCACCCGTTAGGACTAATACACATAATCTTATACTCATTCTTGTCACATTTTTTTTGGCATATTAAATTTACATACTTTAGTCTCTTTCACATTTTCCATTCATTTAATTTTCGTTGAATTCATCAATTGGGTACATTGACTCCTAACGGGGCATTTTCACCTAATGAGGCATTTTAGCCTGATGGGGCGTTTGGCCCTAATGGGGCATTTGTACACCTAGCAGGAACACCTAGTGTCAATTCAATAGTCAATTCCTCTTTAATTCATTTAAATTATTCTTTTCCTTTAAGCCTTATATATTTCTTTCAATCTAACATTATCAACCAAGCATAACTATCATAATACCTATAATTCACATAGTCATTCATATCAAGTAACACATATCCATACATTTTTATATCACAATTAGTCATTCACAAGCTCATGTCTATCAATATTTATTCACACTCTTAGAATCATATTGAACATTTACATATAGGGTTCATTAATGGCATAATCATAACAATTTCAATATTCATTATCCTAGGGTTTCTATCATAACTCTAACCTTAGCAAATCACTATGCACTAGCTAGAAACTAATCCCTAAGCCAAGGTAACACACACACCCTTACCTTAACCAAGGAGAGAGAGAGAGTGAAAACCCAAGCCCTAGCTTCTAGCACTCCCCAAAACCAAGAGCTCCAAGGCAAGAAAAGGAGAAGAGTGATGATGATCTTCCCTAAGCCATAGAAATAGAATGATGATGAGATTGTGGCATAATGGAAAGGGAAATTCGAATTTTACTAGGAGATGGGAAGAAGAGAGAGAAACTCGAATAACCCATGAGTATGAGAGAGAGAATTCTTATGGAGTATGTAGAGAGAGAAAGGAGAAATAAGTTTTACCTATTAAGCTTGCTAATGTCTTGATGAGCTTGCAAGGGAAGAAGAACTGAACTTGGATCTTGGTGGAAGAAGGGTGGAATTCGTGGGGGAGGAGAGAAAAGAAGAAAGAGAGTTGATGATGGAAGAATGGGTGTGAATGGGAGTGAGAGTGAATATTTTATTTTTGTTTGGGGAAAAGCATGTGGCTAGAAATCAAAGCCCTAAAATAAGATTCCCTTTGTGTGGTTGGAAAGTGCCACACGTACATCCCTTTTCTTTTTTTTTTTGTACAGACCCAGATAGTAATCGATTACCCTAGCCAGGTAATCGATTAATGCTTCAATGCAACATTTTGTGGATTTCAGCCTGAGACCTTGTAATCGATTACTTGACCAAAAAGTAATCGATTACAACTTGATGCAACATTTTCATTGTTTTCAGCAGAGGCTCAGTAATCGATTACTTTCCCAAAAGTAATCGATTACCCTTCAATGCAACATTTTAGTGCATTTTTGGCTGAGAGCTCGTAATCGATTAACTCACCACCAGTAATCGATTACTTTGCTGTTTTTACATCTTTTCATAGCTTCTAACTCTAAAACCTTTTCCTTACTTCCTATACCCATTTGGCTATGATTTCTATGCTAAATCCTAGCTCTTAGTTTTATAATTCTCATAAATTCATCTCAATTTAATAAAATAACTTGCAATTAAAAGATTGGGATGTTACAGGTGGCAACCATGGCGGCCGAAAATCCGTGACTCGCAATTCGCGAGTCTATGGTGGTGGCGCGCGGTGTTGGGGAAAGAGAGTCGCGATTTGCGACGGGAGGGAGAGAAATCGCGTGGCAACGGCTGTGGGGAGCTTCGTGGTCGTTGTGAGAAGACAACACCGGTGGAGGAAGAGAGACACATGGAAATGGGGGAAGCAAGGGGGAGGCAGAACAAAGGAAGTGTTTAGGGTTCTCCCCTCCCCTCCACACAGCACACACGCACATATCTCTTTTTTTTTAAAAAAAACAAATACTTTTATTTATTTATTTATTTATTTATTTAGTTAGTAAATAGAAATCAATATTATTATTAATATTATTATTATTATTATTATTTTAAGGGAAACTAATACTAGGAATTAAATATCATACTATCACATAGAGATATCATAAAGTTAATAATTAATATTACTTACGAAATATAATATTGGTATGTCCAAATTAAGGAAAATATAAAAAGTATATCCTTCAATGAGGGTGATTATTTTTAAGAGCATTCTAAAAATAGAATCTAGTTATCAAATCAAATAAGTAAATATATTTTTAAGAATGTCCTAGAGTCGAATATTTGAAAACGCTAAACATAATTCATTATTGAACATATAAAAGTTAAGTAAAGTATTCAAAATGTTTAGCATTATTTATTTATTTCTTAGCCCCAAAAATATTAATAATAAGATTTTAGCATTGATGAGCATTTTATTTCCCATTATTCCCTGCATTATTTTACTCCTATTATTGATACTTGTTGCCCATTTGACATTGTTTAGCTTGATTTAGTGATTTAGAGTTTATTGGGCTAATATTCCGAATATTGTTTAATTTGGGGTTATTCAGTCTAATTAATTATATTTCTATTTTCAGGTCATAATTGGCATAAGGACACTATGGGCATTTTTGGAAATGAAGATTGAAGTATTGAAGTGAAGATTGTAATTTGCATTTATGTCCCTTTTTTGTTGTATTTTTCAGAATAGTGTTTCTTAGGACTTGGGCCCATGTTTTAGGCCCATTTTCATGACTAAAAGAGAGAAACTCGTGTAGCACTAAAAAAAACACACTCCCATTTCAGATTTCTCACTCTTTCTCTAGGTTAGAACTTCTCTCTTGGCTCTCCATAGCAAGTGGTGGCTGCTAGGGTTTTGTTCTTCCCCCTTTCTACACGTTTTTCTTGATTTATGACCATGGAAGGCTAACTTCAAGGGTTAATCCCTTTGGTATTGTATCACTTACTCATGAGCTCTTGTTCTTAATGCTATTTCAATTTCTCTACTGTTTTCGTGGTTTATCTCTATTTATGGTTCGCTTAGTTCTAGTTATTAGCGATAATCCATGAGTGTGAATGCTTAATTTATGCTAACTCGTAAAAATTCCATGCTTTGGTTTCTGATGCTTAATTAGAAGCTAGGGTTTTGGGGTGAGAACTGAATTTTCGCTTAGTATTTAGGTCTCACGAGTTGGAAAGAGGAGAGGAGAGGAATCGATCTTTAGTGAGTTAGGATTGAGTAGTGTGCGTAGCCAAAGGGGTTTGCCCGCTTTTGTTTCTGATTTTGTTAGTTTTAATATTTTGTTTATGTTTTGTTCTTCACAATTGTTACACACAAACCCCCCCCCCCCCCCCATTTTACTGCACACTACGTGTTTGATACTTTGCTTAGACCGATATTCGCTGGGAAACGACCTAGGATCACCTTCCTAGTACTACAAGAATAAACCCCTTTTATTTTGATCGGGTACGGCCTCGATCAAAATTTGGCGCTGTTGCCGGGGAAATATCGGTTCTTGACAAAGATCATACAGTAGTTAGTTAGAGTAGTTAGTGTAGTTAGTGTAGTTAGTGTGTGAATAAGCATTCTGATAACTGATTGAAAGTTGCCCTGTTTGTTGATTCGTTGTTCTGCATAACTGATGCTATTTTAGTGATTCTGTGAGTGCCATTCAACATAGCTGCGGGTGGAATTTTTGCACGAAAATTGGTATCCACACTTGTTTCATCATATATTAGTGTGTTGATGCATCACAGACACTCAGATAGGCACTGGTTGTGAGTTCCAGAAAATTTTTCCAAGTTTCAGCAGTACTTACTATAAATAGGCGTAACTTTTGATCGGTAACTCGGAATTTGACGAATTTTATATCAAATCGAAGGGAATTTTCTGAATAATCTGATTTTTATGAATTTGTCGTAAAACCCCTTCGTTTGGATCCCGAAAAAGCCTGTTTACTCTTTCTTTTTTATTTTACAAGTTCTATTTTCTTAGTTTTTGGTCACTGTTTTAATTCTTTGACTTGGTTCCCTTTTGAATTTTGTCCTCAAACTTTCTGTGATATGTTTTCATGATTTTAGGGTGCTTAAAAAAATAAATAAAAAATTTTAAAAAAAATAAAAAAAATTTGTTGCCGATTTTGGTCATGCATATCTGTTACAGTATGCTATGGTTGATGCTGTTCTGTTCAGTACATGACTAGGGGCAACCCAAGTTATTTGCATCCTTACAACCCTGAAATTGATAGAACTTATCACAGATTAGTTAGACAAAATAGGAATCAGTCATTAGATAGTGAGTCAGAGTCATCTTATAGTCCTAATTCTGATTCTGTTTCTGTTTCTTCTATTCTTTCTGCTTCTGTTCAATCTGATTTTGTACATTGTGATAAAATGGCTCAACCCCCACCAAGGGAAAGGACACTTAGGGAGCTGGCTGCACCTGACTTCACTATTGAAGACTCGTGTATCCGGTATCCTGATGAGGATGTTCCTTTTGAGCTTAGAACAGGACTAATCCATTTGTTGCCCAAGTTTCATGGTCTTGCAGGTGAGGATCCTCATAAGCATCTCAAGAAATTCCACATAGTGTGCACCCCAATGAAACCTCATGATGTGCAAGAGGATCATGTTTGTCTCTGAGCATTCCCACATTCCTTAGAGGGTTTGGCCCAGGATTGGTTATCTGACTTGGCCCCTGGTTCCATCACAAGTTGGGATGACTTGAAGAGGGAATTTTTGGAAAAATTCTTCCCTGCAAATAGGACCACTGCAATCAGAGAGGAAATCTCTGGTATCAGGCAACAACATGGAGAGAGTCTCTATGAATATTGGGAGAGATTCAAGAGGTTGTGTGCTTCCTGCCCCCACCATCAGATCTCAGAGCAGCTGCTTATTCAATATTTCTATGAAGGTCTCAACTTTATGGAGAGAAACATGGTAGATGCTGCAAGTGGTGGTACATTGGGAGATATGACACCCTTACAAGCCAGGAGCAAAATTGAGAAGATGGCTTCCAACTGTTAGCAATTCCATGCAAGAAGCAACAGTGATGCAATAGTTGTGAGGGATGTAAATGATGTTGGTGCAGACTCGGGCAAGGTTGAGAAGCTTGAGCAGAAAATTGATTCTCTTACAACATTGGTCACACAATTGGCTGCCAATCAGAAAAAGATGATACTTCCTGCTAGAGTGTGTGGCATATGCACATCCATTGAGCACCCCACAGATGCATGCCCTTCCCTTCAGCAGCAGCAACAACCGATGACCAGTGGTGACCAACCCGAGGCCTATGCAGCAAACATATACAACAATAGAGGCCCACAACAGCACAATCATGACCTCTCTTCCAATAGATGCAACCCTGGATGGAGGAACCATCCTAACCTGAAGTGGTCTGATCAACAACAACAACCTTCTCCTAATGTTCCATTTCAGAACACCGCTGGACCGAGCAGACCACCATATGTACCTCCTCCCGTCCAGCAGCAGCAAGTGGTTCATCCTGCACCATCAGTCCCTCCATCCAACCAACCTACCTTGGAGGAGTTGGTGAGGCAAATGACCATGCAAAATCTCCAATTTCAACAAGAGACTAGAGCATTCATTCAGAGACAAGAGGCATCCATTCAGACCTTGACAAATCAGATGGGTCAAATGGCAACTTCTCTCAACAACTTGCAATCTCAAACTTCTGACAAGTTGCCATCCCAAACTGTGAACAACCCTCAGAATCAGAATGTGAGTGCCATCAACCTGAGGTCAGGAAAGCAGATTGTCACACCCACACCACAACCTCACCTCAACAATGATGCTCTAGCTTCCTCTAAAGGGAAGAGCCAAGTGGTAGATGAAGGCGAGCAAGCTAGCACCAAAGAAAATCATCCAACTCAACCTTCCTCAACTTCAACCACAAGCCCTGCTGTTGTCCTGCAACCTCCTCCTGTTCCTCTTCCATTCCCACCAAGAGTACCTCAAAACAAAAGGGTGGAAGAGGTGGACAAGGATATTCTTGACACATTCAGGAAGGTGGAAGTCAACATACCCCTTCTTGATGCTATAAAACAGATTCCAAGGTATGCGAAGTTCCTTAAGGAGTTGTGCACTCATAAGAGAAGACTCAAGGGAAATGAGAGGATAAGCATGGGAAGGAATGTCTCCGCTCTCATAGGTAAACCTATCCCTCACATTCTTGAAAAATGTAAGGATCCTGGAACTTTCTCTATACCTTGCATCATAGGCAATGTTAAGTTTGAAAATGCTATGCTAGATTTAGGAGCATCCATAAATGTCATGCCTATGTCTGTTTTTAAGTCTCTTTCTCTTGGACCTCTTCAACCTACGGGTGTGGTGATTCAATTGGCAAATAGAAGTACTGCCCACCTCGCATGTTTGATAGAGGATGTCTTGGTTCGAGTTGAAGAGTTGATCTTCCCTGCTGATTTTTACATACTTGATATGGAAGATGACTCCCCCCGTAATGTTGTTCCTATTATTTTGGGGAGGCCATTTTTGAAAACAGCCCGAACCAAGATAGATGTGCATTCAGGTTCACTTTCCATGGAGTTTGATGGCAGTGTGATCCGATTTGATATTTTCCATGCTATGAAACATTTTCCTGAGGATCACTCTGTTTTCCATGTGGACTTGCTTGATGAGTTGATAGATGAGCATATGCTTGACTTTTTGCATCATGATTTTGAATTGTCATCTTTCACTGATTCATTTACTTGTCCATCATGCACTAATTCTGGATGGTGCACCACATGCATTGAAATAGCTCAGTTTCTAGACTCTGCTACTGCATCTGATGATTCATATGTTATAGATTCAGATTATGCTAACCCTAACCCCATATCTGTTATGCATGAGTCTGATTCACTTGTTCAGGTGCAGGCAGCAGAATCCATTTCTGCTGTCCCTTTAGTTCCATCTATTATGCAGGCACCCTCATTGGACCTGAAGCCCCTCCCTCCTCATCTCAAATATGCTTACTTGGAGGATGAGCAGAAACTCCCAGTGATCATCTCTACCTCACTTTATGTTGATCAAGAGGAGAAACTGCTGGATGTGATAAGAAAGAACAAGAGGGCAATTGGATGGACTTTAGCGGATATTCCTGGAATTAGCCCCTCCATGTGCATGCACCGCATTTTGTTGGAGGATGGGGCTAAACCAGTGAGACAACCCCAAAGGCGGTTGAACCCCCAGATTCTTGATGTGGTTAAGAAAGAGGTCACCAAGCTGCTCCAAGCGGGTATCATCTACCCAATTTCAGATAGCACTTGGGTGAGCCCGGTGCAAGTTGTCCCCAAGAAGTCTAGTGTCACAGTTGTCAAAAATGAGAAGGATGAGCTGATTCCCACTAGAGTGCAGAACAGTTGGAGAGTCTGCATTGATTACAGAAAGCTCAACCAGGCGACTCGCAAGGATCATTTCCCTCTCCCCTTCATTGATCAGATGTTGGAGCGCCTGACAAGTAAATCTCATTATTGCTTCTTAGATGGTTTCTCTGGTTATTTTCAAATTTGCATTGCACTAGAGGACAAAAATAAGACCACATTTACCTGTCCTTTTGGCACATTTGGATATAGGAAGATGCCTTTTGGCCTATGCAATGCTCCTGCCACATTTCAAAGATGTATGATGAGTATTTTTGCTGACTTGCTCGAGCATTGCATAGAGGTCTTCATGGATGATTTTAGTGTTTATGGCTCCTCATTTGATGCATGTCTTGATAATTTAACTAAGGTGCTTAACAGGTGCATTGAGACTAACCTTGTCTTGAATTTTGAAAAATGTCACTTCATGGTAGAACAAGGCATAGTCTTAGGGCACATTGTTTCGCACAAGGGCATAGAAGTTGACCCTGCTAAGTTGCATGTAATATCACATTTGCCTTACCCCTCTTGTGTGCGAGAGGTGCGTTCTTTTCTTGGTCATGCAGGTTTCTATCGCAGGTTTATTCAAAACTTTAGCAACATCGCCCTTCCTCTTTCCAAGCTGCTTCAAAAGGATGACCCATGGGAATTTGGAGACCAATGCAAGAGGGCATTTGATGAATTGAAGAAAGCACTGACCACCACCCTCATCATCCAACCACCTGATTGGACCCTCCCATTTGAGTTCATGACTGATGCTTCAAATTATGCTTTGGGAGCAGTTCTCTCCCAGAGGGTTGGTAAGCTGTCGCATGTGATTTATTATGCTTCTAGGACTTTAGATGCAGCACAGGTTAATTACACAACAACTGAAAAATAACTTTTGGCTATTGTTTTTGCACTTGGCAAGTTTAGATCATATTTGCTTGGTTCTAAGGTTGTAGTGTACACTGATCATGCTGCTCTGAAGTATCTTTTGAAAAAGACAGATTCCAAACCTAGGTTGATTAGGTGGATGTTGCTCCTCTAGGAGTTTGATCTTGAGATTCAAGATCGGAGTGGTGCGCATAACCTTGCCGCAGACCACTTGAGCAGAATAGAGAGAGAGGAGGATGCATTTCCTATCCGGGATGACTTCTCGGATGAGCAGCTTTTATCTTTACATGTTTCCCATCCCCCTCCCCAAACTCCTTGGTTTGCAGACATTGTTAATTATTTGGTTGCTTCTGTTTTTCCTGCCTTGGCATCCAAAGCTCAAAGAGACAAATTAAAGAGCGATGTCAAGTATTATGTATGGGATGACCCATATTTGTGGCGTTTTTGCAGCGATCAGGTCATTCGCAGGTGCATTCCAGACCATGAGATCCAATCGGTTGTCCAGTTTTGCCATGCTTCACCAGTTGGAGGCCACCTTGGGACTCAAAGGACAGCACGAAAGGTGCTGGATTCTGGATTTTATTGGCCTACCATCTTCAAGGATGCAAGCAACATCTGCAGCTCATGTGAGCAATGTCAAAGAGCAGGAGGCGCCCTATCTTGGAGGCAACAGATGCCGCAACAACCTATGTTGTTCTGTGAGGTGTTTGACGTCTGGGGTATAGATTTCATGGGCCCCTTTCCTGTTTCTTTTGGTTTTTATTATATCTTACTTGCTGTGGATTATGTATCCAAATGGGTGGAAGCTAAGGCCACCAGGACTAATGATGCTCAGGTTGTTGTAGATTTTGTCAGGTCTAATATCCTTTGCAGGTTTGGCATACCTAGAGCCATAGTCAGTGATCAAGGCACACACTTCTGCAATAGATCCATGCAAGCTTTGCTCAAGAAGTATGGGGTTGTGCACAAAGTTTCTACACCCTATCACCCCCAAACCAATGGGCAAGCTGAGATTTCAAATAGAGAGATCAAGCGGATTTTGGAGAAGATGGTGAAGCCTAATAGAAAGGATTGGAGCACACGATTGGAGGATGCTCTATGGGCCCATCGGACCGCTTACAAGGCACCCATAGGGATGTCACCTTATCGGGTTGTCTTTGGTAAGGCATGCCACTTGCCTGTGGAGATAGAGCACCGTGCATATTGGGCTGTGAAGCAATCTAACTTAGCTCTTGATCAAGCGGGTGAGGAGAGGAAGCTGCAGTTGAGTGAGCTAGATGAGATCCGTTTGGAGGCCTATGAGAATTCCAAGTTCTACAAAGAGAAGACCAAGAAGCTTCATGATAGCTCAATTTCCAGAAAGGAGTTCTTGGTTGGTCAAAAAGTGTTGCTCTACAACTTTAGGCTTGGACTCATGAGTGGAAAGCTCCGCTCTAAATGGATTGGACCGTTTGTAGTCACCCAGGTGTTTCCTTATGGCATTGTGGAGATCAAGAGTGAGTCCACGGACAAGAGCTTCAAAGTCAATGGCCACCGACTCAAGCCCTTCCTCACCACCCCTTCTTTGGATGATGCACCTGTGGAGGAGGCCTCACTGGTCGAACCCACCTTTGACCCACCATGATTTAGGGAGTCTTCTTTTCTCCTTCCTTACTCTTTTTATTGCACTTGTCTATATCTGCTGGCTGGTATATCTGTCTGGATTTTCTGGTTGTTTTACATTGCGGACAATGTGTGATTTAAGTGTGGGGGGAGAGTAGTTTAGGTTGCATATTTTTGCTTTTATTTTTTTTAGGTTTTGCTAAGTTTTGGGCATTTTCTTGCATGTTTTTGCTTCATTTTAGTAGAGTCTTGGTATCTTGTGTCTGAATTCATGCATTTCTGTGTGCAAAGTTGCTTTTGATAATTAAGAGGTAGTAACACTGTGATAGAATTGTCCCTTTTGTGAGGATTTGAGCCTTAATTGTGGGTGGATTGCTATATATGCCACCTAATTTTCTTTCATGTGTGATTGCACTCTGGATTACTTGCACTCTAGAACTTGACTTGACTCTTGTTGATACTTGATTACTCATGCACATTTTGAAATGATTTAGGCACTTTCTTTCTTGAATAAGCTACTAGCCATATGAGCCTACCTTGAATGAATGTATCCTTTGCTAGCCCCTTTGAACCTTTTTATCCCTTTCCTTGTTCTTTAGCTCATTACAAGCCTATGACTGAAAAACCATGATTGTCCTAACCTTAGGGAATTTTGGAGCTTTGGAATTGTTTTGGGAATGGGTATTAGGTAAGATGTGTGCTCTATGCTTCAATTGGTTGAGTTCTTGGTTTTGCCTCTTTGGTTGTTGTAGTTATGGCTTCATCTTCATGCCATTTGTGTTGTTTCTTCTTTTATTTTTGTCTATCTCTCAAAAAAAATAGAAGACAAAAAAAAATGCTAAAAGAAAGAAGAAAAAAAAGTGAATAAAAGGTTGTTGAGGCAAAGAGGATTGGAATTAGTGGTTGTTGATTTTGGGGTGGATTTTGCTTACTTATTACTTATTCCCCATTGCTCCTCTATTCCCTTGGTTTTAGCTACATTCCCATATTTTTATCCTACCTTGTCCTTGGCCCCATTACAACCCTTAAAAGACCTTTTGATCATTTTGTGCATGTGTGTTTATAGTTGATGTTAGAGGATTGTCAAGCTTATGGTTGTGTTTGTTTTTCATGATGTGCCTTGAGTGTAAATAATGATTAACCCCAAACACTTGAGTGTAAACACTTTTGAGTGATCCTTGTGAGTTTCTATCATCTTTGTGACTATCCTCTTGATGTCATAGGTTTCTTTGCATACTTGAAGTAATTGGATGATGTTCACGGATGCTTTGACTCTTTGATCCTTAACCATTTTGTATGCTTGAGTTTTCCCATTTCTTTGCATTTCCTAGAATTCATTGTGAAGTATGTAATCTCTTAGGTTTGCATTTCTTAGTTGTAGTCATTGTTAGTTCCATGATGAACATGATGAATGTTTTGATAATGACAAAGTGTTTTTGAACAAGCTACATGTGTTAATCAAGTTTCAAGCTCAACAAGCAACAACAAACATCAAATGAAGAAGAGAGAAAGCAAGCTCATGAAGACCTAAGTTTGAGTGTATTTGTATTTCTTTTATCTTTTGCCTCTCAAGCTTCATAGGTTTTTTATTTGGGTAGATTATTATAGAGGGTAGTGAATCTCATTCATAAGTCATGATTTAATCATAATTTGAGTTTTCACTTAACCTAGAATCAATAGGTGGCTTAAAGGTTTTAAAGGAAAGGTTGGATTTTGAGAAAACAAGTTTTGAACATGTACAGTACCAACTTAATCGATTAAGTGATAACTTAATCGAGTACTACTCGAGTACACGACTTGCTTAATCGATTAAGTACTGCTGAACTGATTTTTAAAATACGTTTTTCACTTCTCAAAATCAGTTTTCAAGTGCTACAACTTTTGGGTATTCTATATAAACCTTTTCCTAACCTTTGTGATCATACTCTATCATTTTGATATTCATTTTACAAAGAATCAAGCCACTCTATTCTCTCTCAATTTCAAAGATCAAAGCTTTTCTATTTTTATATTCTTTGATCAAGAACCTTTGAATCTCTTATGGTGAATTGTCATAACTCTTGATTGAGATTCATAGGATTGTTTTGTGTTTTCTATTGTGTTGTAATCTTTGCAAGAAGGCAAGTCACTACAACAAACAAGAAGTCTTGGTGTGTCGATTTTATCATCAAGCAAGTGCATTCTTATTGAAGAAGAAGAAGAAGTCTTGGTTGTGAATCAAGCAAGGAGAAGCCTTGGTGTGTGGATTATCATCAAGCAAATTGAAGACTTGTTGTGTCGATTATCAACAAGGGGTAGAGGTTAGATTAGAGAGAAGATCAATAGGATTACAAGGCAAGGGTGTCGGTTATCTCTTGTAGGCTAGCAAGAAGGAAGTCTTGTGAGGCAATCACTTGTAATTTGAGAACTCTAATTCCTCATAGTGAAGAATCTCTCTTGGTTGAAGAGGGGACTGGATGTAGCTTTCAAGTGGATGAAAGTGAACCAGGATAAATCACTGTGTCGTATCTCTAAACCCTTACTCTTTATATTCAAGTCATTTGATTGCGTTCTTGGTTGAAAACCTAGAAAGATTGATTTTCATAATTGATTGAATTGAATCTTTAATTGTTCAAATTGATAAAGGGAAAATCATTTTCATAACTAGGTTAATCAATAAGAATATAGGTGTTAATCATTTCCGCTGAATCTCTGATCTTGCATGTGAATTGATTGATTTTCGTATTCGAATGAAAAATTGATTTTTCTGTTTTCTGTCATATTTAATCGATTAAGTTCAACTTTAATCGAGTACTACTCGAGTAAATTTCAGGTTAATCGATTAAGTGCTGTAGAATTTGCAAAAATCATTTGTTTTGATTGTTTCGATTTGTTTTGTTCGAAAATCTTTCAAGGTAGCTTCAACACCTATTCAACCCCCCCTTCTAGGTGTTTTCCTAGGGTTCCTTTGTCTCTCCAACCACCAATTGCGGTTTCATCAGTCATCTTGTTGCATGATTCACTTTGGTGCATATTGTAACACCCCGCATTTTTCCCGTACGTGCGAGAACGAAATTCGTTAAAATAAACCCAGAAGTTCTGTTTTATAAGAGATTTTTGGAAAAAGTGTTTTACGAGAGTAAGAAATAAAAGAGTTGATTTTCATGGATTCTTATAAACCAAATGTTTTTATAAAAGAAAAGTGAGTGATTTTGTTGAAATGAAAATGATTTGCAAAGTTGTGATTTAATTAAAAGATGATTTTGTTAGAAATGAAGTTTTTGGAACTATATCTTTGAAAATTCATAACTTTTAAACCGTAACTCGGATTTTCGCGATCTTTATATCAAAACGGCCATTTTGAAACTTAGATTTTAAAAATGTAACTTTCAGATTTTTCTAGGCTGTTTTATAAAAATCTCTTTTCAGAATGATAAAATACGAATTTGCTTTGAAGAAAATAAATTTATTGATGTGGCTTGAAAATTTTGTGTGATGTGTGTGCTTGGGTTAATATGTGTATGATGATTGTACGAATGTGATTTTTGGAATTGATTGTCTTGTAGTGTGAATTGATGAATTTAAATAAGTAAGGCTAAGAAAACAAAATGTAAATTGTATGTGTATATGTGTGTGCCTCGGTTTGTATGTATGAGTGTGTATGTATATATATGTGTGTATGTAGGTACGGGTATGTGTGTGTATAAGCTAAGAGTAGAAACTTATAGGATAAGAAATCGGAAACCAAAGGAACCAAACCAAAAACCAAACTAAGTTAGTGTGCAACCAAAACCCTAACTATGGCCAACAAGTCATTAAGCCTAGCTTGACCCCTAAAACACTAGCCATGCAACCTTGTCCCCCTTGGTTTTGATAACTTCCACCCATGCAAACATTTGGAAACCCAAATTTACCCTTTTCATGGCTCATGGCCGAAACTTGCACCCAAGGGCATAAGGGGGAGAGTGAACTTGCTTACAAATACAAAGTCCCTTGATCCATCTCCACACCACTTCATTTCATTTCTTCACACACAAACACAACACCCTCTAAGAGACTCATTCAACTCTTAGAGAAAGAAAAGAAAAGAAAAAATAGAGAGAAGAAAAGGAGAGGGAGCCGTGAGACATAGAGAAGGAGAAAGAAGGAGACCCAAATTTAACCAAACCACGTCCTTGTAGATCAAGAGCTAGAATGACCAACCCTTTCATGGTAGGATTTGAAGAAGAGAAGACTTTTGTAATAGTGTAGCTTTTTCTTTTTAGTTTGAAGATCTACTTCTTTTTCTTCTTGCATGTTCTATTTTATGGTTTGTAATATGATTTCATGTGTTGATCTTGCTTGATCATGAACTTTAAGGACTCTAAACTAATTTGTAATATGTTGAAATTTTGTTTTATGATCGGTTAAGGTTCTTTTGTTAGATCTAATAATTTTCTAACTAAATCTTTAAAGATCTAAAGAAAATTAAGGTTTTTGTGAAAACTAAGATGAACCTCTTTGCATGTTAAATTTTCTTGCTCTAAACCGTGGATCCTATGTGTTTATGTGATGATTTAAATGAATAAATCCATGATCTAAATTTGTTTGTTAATTTTTGGTCTTTGCATACTAGATCTCCTTGGTAAACCGTGATCTAAGTGTGTGTTTGTGAAGTAAATCTATGATCTAAATTTAATAAATGATAACGTGAAATTAAATGGCTTGCATGTTGTGTGTATGTGTTGATCTTCAGTATTTATGCTTGAAAAGCTTTGATCTTTAATTTGTATATTTTCTTCTTCATGGTTTATGTAAGAATTGTGTCTAAGTTTGTGTGTTTGCTTTGATTCCTCTTGCATGTCTATTTTCTTGTTTAGATCCGTGATCTATATATGTGTTTATGTGGTTATTTGATAAATAAATTCATGATCTAGTCTTGCATGTTAATTGTGTTGATTGTAGTTGTTTTGAGTATGTGCATGTAATTATTTGTTAGGAGGATTAAAAATGTTTAGATCCTTGACTTGCATGTTATTTTCAAGTGAAAAGTTTGTGTTTCTTTTTATATATATGATTCGGTTTTAAAAGATTAAAGAAACTAAGACTTCAAAATGATTTTCAAGCATAAACATGATTTTCATTGAGCATTTGATTATGTGCATGAACTATTTTTTTAGAGACCATTCGGCCATGATTAGGAAAAAGTGGAATTTATGCTTTTTATTTGGTAAAAGTTGATGCATGTTTGTTTTAAGGTTAGACCCATTGATTTCAAGTGCATGCAAGTTATTTTTGGAAATTTAAAGTGTAACCTTGATTTTTATAGAATAATGAAATTGAAGTTTATTTTGTGAAGGTTGATGTGAATGAATGATGAGTGCTCTACATGCCTTGGTTGTAATTATGTGATTTTGTGTGTGTTGAAAATAAATGAAACCATGTCTTTTTACATGTTGACTTTCGGCCATACTAGGAAAATCGGTAGCTATGCTTGTCCCTTATTTAGGGTACATGCATGAAGTGATTGAATTTAAAAGAAAATATATGTGAATGTTTGGAAAGATTTATGATTTAAATTGATACTTTGATTCTTGTTTTGAAATTTAAACCAAAGTTGTTAATTTGTCTACTATATGCTACGGTTTTTAGTACTAAAATAAACAAAATGATTTCATGTTTGTATGTTTTTAATTGTGCATGAAATCCTTGTCAAACTGTATATATAAGATTCGGCCAATGTGTGTTTAAATGGTAGGAAAATTATTTTCATAAAATGACCTTGATGATAACTATGTTTCTAGATACCTAGTGTTATGTGTTTGATGAAAGTGATGCATAATTCTTTTAATTCTCTTTGTTTTGATCTGATTAGGTGAAATTAATTTTTGTGATATAGCTCAATAATTTCAAGTCTTAAATTTTATTAGAGATTAGAAAATAATAACCACAGTAATTCGGTCCTTAGTGAATTAGTCACAAGGCCTAAGTTAAATTATTTTCTTAAGTGCAATTAAATTAAGGTTATGATTTAATTAATTGTTTTGAATGATTAAAAATATGAGTTGTGTGGTGTGTGCTTATGAATGCTTGGAACTTGTATGTACTGTTTGTGAATGCTTTAATTGTTTTGAAATTGTGCTGTTTGTGTGCTAACTGAATGTATTAAATTGGGATACTATTTGCGAACTGTGTTTGTGAAATCTATAGATCTTAAAGGATTTGAAAAATGTTTTTGAAAAATGTGATTTAAATAACTTAAGTTAATTTGAAATTTTTAAATAATAATCTTTGATCAGTGTTTGATTTTGATTTGGTTTATTTTCTAGAGTTTTGGATTTTGTTTAATGGTTCAGGAAAATGATTTTTATAATCAGAGTGTTTTAAATTAAAAAGAATGAATTTGTTTTAATGAAAAGATTATTATTGTTTTCAAAGTTTTCTTGAAATCTGATTTGGTTTTGGAATCTTTGGACATTGGTAATGTATTTTAAAGAAAGAAATTATTTCAAAGAATTTTCAAAACGAAATTAAGAATTAATCGAAAACGTTCTAACGCACGGGGAAAAATGTTCTAGTTCGGGTGTCGGACGCGAAGGAAACGTGGCAAGATTAGCGACTGGGAACCTTGGAAAGCTTTCGGATGATTCGTCATCCAGGTGAGTGAGAGTGCGGTGGTCCCATAACGTAGTTGCTCGCAATCCGAATAGATGGATTGCGAGAGTACTGCGAAGTAGGCAATAGAAATCTGTGTGCTAAATGCTTACTTGTTTTAGTTACATGCTTAATGTTTACTAGTTGTGCTTATTTAATTCTGTTTGAAATTGTTTGATTATGTTTGAGTAGTGAAACCATAATAAGGAAACCGTGAAAGTGATGAGATGAGATGAAAAGAGAAAAGATAATACGAATGAGAAACACGAGTATGATTAAGTGAAAGATAAGCGATAAGTAAGATTAAAGAGAAGGATGTTGGAATGATTGAGAAAGATAAGGCCTGATGTGAATGGAATGCAAAAGAGATAAAGTAAGAAAGAAAGTGAAATTGAGTTGAAAAGAAATGAAACATCCTATGAGGCGAGCGGAAGCGTGGTTATGAATGGAGATGTGATTCATCCTTCATGTTTTTGGAAAGAAGCTTAGTGTTGAGTTGAGTTTTCTCCTCCATTAACACTCATCCAAAAATGTGATTGTTTTTGAAAATGGTTTTGAAAAGAGATTTTTGAAAAGTTTTTGTGAAAATGATATTTTGTGAAAGTTTTTGGAAATATTATCTTTTGAAAAAGTTTTGCGAAAAGGTTTATGAAATGAGGTTTTTGAAAATGTTTGTGAAATAAAGTTTTGTGAAATCATGTTTTGAGAAAGTTTTGTGAAAAGATGTTTCGAGAAAGATGAGGAAGAGATACTGATGATGTGATGAGGAATATGTTGAGAATGAGTTTATGAGAATTATGATGATGAGATGAGAATTTGATGTTGAGGCCAAGGGCCATTGAGATTTAGGGGGAAAGGATTGCGTTTAGTGGTCGGGCTTCGTTGAAGGGATTCACCAAGGATGAGCCAACTGTTAGGATTAAGCCGCTAATTAAATTGTAAAACATTAAAAGACTTTAAAAGACATTTACAAACGCGGTGAGGTATGAGTGTCGTATCAAAGTAGTGGAGAGGAAGGAAGCATAGGTATCTGCGGATACTTAGGAGGAGATTTCTTGAGGGGAGGATGATGACGGTGAAACATCAAGAAGTCTAGAGTATATTTCTAGGCGGAACAACTCCACATGTGGCGTACTAACGTGGTAGGGATTGGGTCTAATGCCGTGGCACGTTCTGCACTGCAGACTAGAAATATACTGTCGCCCCCTTGATTGCAAATCGAGAACAGTGAGAGGGACTGGAACTGGGCATTTGTGTTTGCCGCTGAGAGCGTGCCTGTTTATGATATGATATGATTTGAGGCTGAGTCCTCCTGGTCTGGGACCATTTGTTTGTGTGGCAGCTGTCGTGCCCGCGTGGTAAAGGTCCTGTACTCCTGTTTGCTTCCGACTAGGTTGGGTGGTTGACCGAGGAGATGTAGACGTGTGTGAGCTCAATGATGTTTCCCCGTCATCATTGATGCTATTAGGAATAATAAAACTTAAAAGACAAAGACGTTTCACAGAAAAGTATATGAAGATATCAAGTACCGAACAAAAGTTTATAAGACAACAATAAGAAAGAATTCTTGGAATAAGAGATAAGTATGGAAACTATGATGAAAGAAGGCTTGAGAAAAATTGTGAGAGCTCGTGAGGAAGATTCTGAGAATGTGATTATAAAAGCGTGAATGAAGTAAATGGGTTGAGAATGATGGTAATGATGTGTTTAGAATATTATGATATGTTTTATTCTATGTGATTCATATGTGCTATGTGTATTACTTGTTGAGTATGATGATGATGTTTTAGTTACGTTATTGTAGTATACTACCTGTCTTTCTTTATGTTTAACCTACCCTGAGACCGCATGGTCAACCCGTTGGTGTTCGGAACACTGACTCTCTCCTACCGTGTTGTCGTATTGGCAAATGCTGATATTGCAACCGGTAGATGGCGTAGTGCCAGGAAAGGCAAGTATCTGACGACTCTCTGAGTGAGACTCCTGCGATGGTTGGAGGCGACAACTCTGCTGGTGGACCGAGAGTGTGGGCTGCCATGATGTGAAGATGGAAGGGCAGTTTTGATGTGCATGATTAGAAGTTAGGCAATCCTCCCTCAGAGCTTTGTACTCCATTGTAAGTACTTAGTTACCTAGCTCTATCATACTGTAACCCGGCAACTGTTTCATGCAACACTGATGATTTGGAAACAAATAGACGGGCTAATGTTTTAAATGATGTTTTAGGAAACGAGTTTCAAAGTGCGGTGTCTTGTGACATCTCGGTTTGGAACTTGAAAGAGTTGTGCAATATGAGAACATGAGTTTTAAGTGTAACTGTGTTTTAAAAAGTTAAATGCTCTCATCTCGTGTAACACTTGTTTTAAAAAAAATGGCCCTAATTTTCACCATATTTAAGTTAAGTTTTCAAGTTGCCAAATCGGGGTGTTACAGTTGTGGTATCAGAGCAAGGGTTAATCTAAGTAACCTCTGCATGGACTTACATACTCTGTTGTGTGTCTCTGTGTGTGAGTTAGTATTAGGATTGCGATAGAAACGCTAAGAGTGCGTGAATGTTTTATGGAGCGTGTCAGTATTAGTCTACAACGACAGCGAAGGAGCAGAGATCAGTGTCGTCATGGGAAGCCGACGTGCGATTCGAACTTTCTTTTGCTAAACCATCCTTGATGTGAACCTCTTTTGTTTGTGATGACCCTAACCTATGAGATTTGTCTTGTGACTAGAACCTTTCCTTTCTTGTTGAAACCTTTCTTATGTAAACCCTATGCGTTGCCAAATTGCTTTGGTATAGCATTTGAAAGAACCTTTTTCTGAAAGCCCTAACCCATGATCTTGATGAAGCCTTGATTATTGACGAACCCGAAGTTTCTTCTTTTGATTGTGACCAGACATTTGTTTTTTCCTAAAGTCTGGATGAAAAATTCTGAACCCTAACCCTGTACCAGGTTAAGTAGATAGTCCTAGATTAGAAGGTGGGTGAGAAGTGTTGAGGAGTTGAGTTGGTAAGTGGTTGGATAGAGGTGAATAAGTGATGATATGGTAAAAGTTGAACGGATAGAGTGGTGGAATTGTGGTTAGAATCCTTAAGTGTTGACCCAAGGTTAGGTAAAAATCTAGGATTTGATGTGGTAAAGGATAATAGGTCATGAAGTTGAGGAATTTTGATGGTTTAGAATAGGAGGAGAATGGTGGAAAGTATAAACGGAATTAGAATTGTCTAAGTTATATGACTGAATGGTTGAGATAAGGAGTGAGATAGTGCGTGTTTCTTGAGGAATTAGTGGTTGTTAGGATAAAGGGAAGATGTAAAATGTGACTATAGGAGCTTGATAAGGATCATTATGGGTGAGAAGTAAAGCAACAAGAGGATAGATTGGAGCTAAGTGATGGGAAATTTTGTAGAATTGATCAAAGGGTAATGAAGGATAGGAGTACTGGGAGGATAAGTCTCTAAGAATAAATGTGGTATGTGTCATCCAAGTTGGGGAGTAGTCGGAAAGTGTGAGGTTTTGAGGAGTAGCTTGTTTAGGCTTGAATAGATAAGCAGGATATAACCCTGAGTGTAGAAGCGTCTTGACCCCAAATGTCCGTAACCCTGATATCCTTGAACATTGTTTTGATGCCTATGAACCTCTCAGTCCCTTGTTGTCGGTGAAACCATACTGTTTGTAACCCATCATGTTTGTTGTTGAAAGTACCCAAGAGATTACTTTTGCAAGTAATCCGTTTGATCCGCTCTTAAGAACGACGAGTAGATGGTACGTGTTCGAAATTACGGCGATGGCTACGGTTGGAAAGGGAAAGAATTTCGTCAATAAGTTACGCGTCCACGAATTAGCCGGAATCTGCGCAGCATTTCTCGAGGACGAGAAATCTTCAAGTTGGGGAGAATGTAACACCCCGCATTTTTCCCGTACGTGCGAGAACAAAATTTGTTAAAATAAACCCCGAAGTTCTGTTTTATAAGAGATTTTTGGAAAAAGTGTTTTACGAGAGTAAGAAATAAAAGAGTTCATTTTCATAGATTCTTATAAACCAAATGTTTTTATAAAAGAAAAGTGAGTGATTTTGTTGAAATGAAAATGATTTGCAAAGTTGTGATTTAATTAAAAGATGATTTTGTTAGAAATGAAGTTTTTGGAACTATATCTTTGAAAATTCATAACTTTTAAACCGTAACTCATATTTTCGCGATCTTTATATCAAAACGGCCGTCTTGAAACGTAGATTTTAAAAATGTAACTTTCAGATTTTTATGGGCTGTTTTATAAAAATCTATTTTCAGAATGATAAAATACGAATTTGCTTTGAAGAAAATAAATTTATTGATGTGGCTTGAAAATTTTGTGTGATGTGTGTGTGCTTGGGTTAATAGTGTATGATGATTGTATGAATGTGATTTTTGGAATTGATTGTCTTGTAGTGTGAATGGATGAATTTAAATAAGTAAGGCTAAGAAAACAAAATGTAAATTGTATGTGTATATGTGTGTGCCTCGGTTTGTATATATGAGTGTGTATGTATATATATGTGTGTATGTAGGTACGGGTATGTGTGTGTATATGCTAAGAGTAGAAACTTATAGGATAAGAAATCGGAAACCAAAGGAACCAAACCAAAAACCAAACTAAGTTAGTGTGCAACCAAAACCCTAACTATGGCCAACAAGTCATTAAGCCTAGCTTGACCCCTAAAACACTAGCCATGCAACCTTGTCCCCCTTACTTTTGATAACTTCCACCCACGCAAACATTAGGAAACCCAAATTTACCCTTTTCATGGCTCATGGCCGAAACTTGCACCCAAGGGCATAAGGGGGAGAGTGAACTTGCTTACAAATACAAAGTGCCTTGATCCATCTCCACACCACTTCATTTCATTTCTTCACACACAAACACAACACCCTCTAAGAGACTCATTCAACTCTTAGAGAAAGAAAAGAAAAGAAAAAATAGAGAGAAGAAAAGGAGAGGGAGCCGTGAGACATAGAGAAGGAGAAAGAAGGAGACCCAAATTTAACCAAACCACATCCTTGTAGATCAAGAGCTAGAATGACCAACCCTTTCATGGTAGGATTTGAAGAAGAGAAGACTTGTAATAGTGTAGCTTTTTCTTTTTAGTTTGAAGATCTACTTCTTTTTCTTCTTGCATGTTCTATTTTATGGTTTGTAATATGATTTCATGTGTTGATCTTGCTTGATCATGAACTTTAAGGACTCTAAACTAATTTGTAATATGTTGAAATTTTGTTTTATGATCGGTTAAGGTTCTTTTGTTAGATCTAATAATTTTCTAACTAAATCTTTAAAGATCTAAAGAAAATTAAGGTTTTTGTGAAAACTAAGATGAACCTCTTTTGTAACATCCTGAAAATTAATATTAAATAATACAATTTTAGTATATAAATATTTATTTAAGGATAGGATTAGGCCTTAGAAATTGTACAAGGTTAGAAGGGTAGTATGAGCATAGGCCGACCTAGGATGTAAGTATAGGACCTCGGTCCGATCTCGGCCGAGCTAGATGAGATTGTGTGCATATGAACTGAGCTGGATGAGAACCAAACGCGGAACCTGTTGTCCAGTCCGGACTAGCCTACCTTAGCATACCTCACCCTATTATCCGAGATGGAAGCTCGGACTACTACGATTCCTCCATACCGAGCCGACGTATCCTAGCCGACACGTCTTAGCTCCTCCGTGCCAGCTCATGTTGAGTTGGTAGCCCTTGAGTTTCGTACCATCCGTACATTGTACCAGCATCCACTTTATGTCATTATCACAGCTTTATGTCCTTTTCAATGTACTGTTCTTGGCTTCCTCAAGAAGCCAATGAATCCTGTCCACATATTCAAGCTTCCTCAAGAAGCTTCCAATGAGAGCCACACAAATATCTTCCACATTTGAATAAAAGAAAATCCCAACACATAACCCATAACACTTCTCACTTTTATTCTTCTCTCTCTTCCCTACGTCTCTCTTTCCCTTTTCTCTCAAAGTCCAGCAACAACAACCCAACATATCTTCTTCCTCTCCTCTTCTCACGAACATTTTCCCTCTCTTCCACCAACCAGAGACCTCCTCCCCGCCGCCTTCTCTTCCGTCCCGGACGCCCCTGGACCGCCGTGGAGGTCGTGTGTAGATTGGTGGAGCTCGTGTGCAGCTTGGAGTACGAAGGATTCAAGGGTGCTAAGATCAAGGACAAGCAACAAGGAACCATTCTCAAACTCTCAACTCTTATCTCACACAGTTTGAGGTAAGGAGTGAGTGTTACCTCTACTTGAGTTTGGGTTTCTAGGGTGTTCATAAAGGGTACTATGAGTGGGTATTAGATTCGGGAATGGACATAGGTTAATGTTAGAAGAGAAATGGTAAAAAGGGTAAAAGGGGAATTAATGAATGAACTAGAAACATGGATTTTAGGTGAAGATGGAATATCACTTTTGATTACATGCTATATTTCATATGCTGCATTTTATATGATGGATTGACTAAATGTTTTGTTCATGTGGTTGTTGAGATATAAGTGTTTATGATGCTTTGATATTTGGTATTTGTATCTGTGGCCGAGCCGAGAGAGGGTGAGAATGGAGAATGAGAAGAATGGTAACCAGGGTGGATCGAAAAGACAAACTAATAAGTTATATAATCAGATAGGTAGATGAGATAGATAATAGGGATAAGGGAAATCGGAAATGGGTAAAGGGTTGAGCCGAGATAGGCCGAGCTAAGTAAATAATGAGATTAATTCAAAGAGGAATAAATGAAAGAGGTGAACTGAGGTGGGCCGAACTAAAAGTAACGGTTAATAAGATAAGGGGAATTAAAGAGAAATGGTTGTGTGGTCGGGTCATAGCAGACGCGTACTGGGTGCGTGCATTGATCGCGTAAGCCGAGCATTGTGGTGCTCGCGGCTGTAAGACGAGCATTGTGGTGCTCGCAGTTATGACTCACACAAGGTTCCGAGAACGGAATCGGTGGGCAGTGTTCCTGGTCATAGCAGACGCGTACTGGGTGCGTGCATTGATCGCGTAAGCAGAGCATTGTGGTGCTCGCAGCTGTAAGACGAGTATTGTGGTATTCGCAGTTATGGACACTCCTTACTCCATAAAATGATCGGCGGTAGTGTTCCTGGTCATAGTAGACGCGTACTGGGTGCGTGCATTGATCGCGTAAGCCGAGCATTGTGGTGCTCGCAGCTGTAAGACGAGTATTGTGGTACTCGCAGTTATGGACACTCCAATATCCGACTTAAATGGTGTAAGACATCCACTGGGTGTATGCATCCGAGAAGAGTAAAAGATTGGAAGCCATGTAAAAGTGGAATAGTGAATAATGAATACGAGGAAAGAGATTAGTGGCCGAAATGAATCGAGGTAGACTTAATAGGTAATGGGTAAGCTGTTGTATGATGTGAACCGAGCTAAATGTTGATATATGCATGAGATACATGGGTTTGATTACTTGTGATTTATTTGCTATTTGACTATTTGTGTTTGGCTTGGTAGTTCGGTATGTCATTTTAGAAACTGCTTACTTAAGTTCTGTGTAATGCTCACCTCCTTACCATTTTTCAGGTACTGAGCCCGAGCAGACGCAGTCCCCGGCCGAGCAGGATCACTCTCCCTCACAGGGAGAGTAAGTTATTTAGAGTCAGATAGGTGGATGGGTCTCGGCCAGTTGGGCCGAGCTAGAACATTGTTTTGTATTGGGTCTCGGCCAGTTGGGCCGAGCTAAAACACTGATTGTATTTTGAATGACCGAACTGAATGTACCTAAACTTATACTTTATGAATTTGATGCCTTTAAGTCTTCCGCTTTATTAACTCTGATGTTTTTGTTATTAATGAAAGGAAATGTCATTTTGGCAAATATCATATCCATCTTAAAAGAAATTTTAAATCCTAATTTTGGGGTAATTAAGGGTAATTATTTCATAGGGTGTTACATCTTTGCATGTTAAATTTTCATGCTCTAAACCGTGGATCCTATGTGTTTATGTGATGATTTAAATGAATAAATCCATGATCTAAATTTGTTTGTTAATTTTTGGTCTTTGCATACTAGATCTCCTTGGTAAACTGTGATCTAAGTGTATGTTTGTGAAGTAAATCTATGATCTAAATTTAATAAATGATAACGTGAAATTAAATGGCTTGCATGTTGTGTGTATGTGTTGATCTTGAGTATTTAAGCTTGAAAAGCTTTGATCTTTAATTTGTATATTTTCTTCTTCATGGTTTATGTAAGAATTGTGTCTAAGTTTGTGTGTTTGCTTTGATTCCTCTTGCATGTCTATTTTCCTTTTTAGATCCGTGATCTATATATGTGTTTATGTGGTTATTTGATAAATAAATTCATGATCTAGTCTTGCATGTTAATTTTGTGTTGATTGTAGTTGTTTTGAGTATGTGCATGTAATTATTTGTTAGGAGGATTAAAAATGTTTAGATCCTTGACTTGCATGTTATTTTCAAGTGAAAAGTTTGTGTTTCTTTTTATATATATGATTCGGTTTTAAAAGATTAAAGTAACTAAGACTTAAAAATGATTTTCAAGCATAATTATGATTTTCATTGAGCATTTGATTATGTGCATGAACTATTTTTTTAGAGACCATTCGGCCATGATTAGGAAAAAGTGGAATTTATGCTTTTTATTTGGTAAAAGTTGATGCATGTTTGTTTTAAGGTTAGACCCATTGATTTCAAGTGCATGCAAGTTATTTTTGGAAATTTAAAGTGTAACCTTGATTTTTATAGAATAATGAAATTGAAGTTTATTTTGTGAAGGTTGATGTGAATGAATGATGAGTGCTCTACATGCCTTGGTTGTAATTATGTGATTTTGTGTGTGTTGAAAATAAATGAAACCATGTCTTTTTACATGTTGACTTTCGGCCATACTAGGAAAATAGGTAGCTATGCTTGTCCCTTATTTAGGGTACATGCATGAAGTGATTGAATTTAAAAGAAAATATATGTGAATGTTTGGAAAGATTTATGATTTAAATTGATACTTTGATTCTTGTTTTGAAATTTAAACCAAAGTTGTTAATTTGTCTACTGTATGCTACGGTTTTTAGTACTAAAATAAACAAAATGATTTCATGTTTGTATGTTTTTAATTGTGCATGAAATCCTTGTCAAACTGTATATATAAGATTCGACCAATGTGTGTTTAAATGTGTAACACCCCAAAATTTTAATCCCCGATTAATGAAATGGTAATTATAAATTAATTATAATTAATTATTTCCATATTATTCCTTGATTAAAATATGTGTTTATATAGTTGGTATATCTGTGTGAATTGATTTAATAAATATAATAAATGCCTAAGATGAGTATTCTGCATATTAGTCCCTGGGTTGGGACCTAGAGGTAATTATAGGAAAGATTTTGGTGGGAAAATAAATAAAATAATTATTTTTCAAAAATTGGGTAGAATACTCGAGTATTTTCTGAAAAACTCGAGTATTCTGGGTCAAATTGCACGAGTTAGTGCGGTTGATGAGTCAACACCGAGTTGCTATCATTTTGACACGAAAACAGCCTCCAAACCATGTCCCAATCTGCGTGTCGAGCTGAATGGATAGCTTAGCCATGTATTTAAACACTTGGTTGATGCATCAACACCCCATTTTGCCAAATTCGTGGGTTTTGCTTCAAGTTAGGGTTCCTGGATTGTCCTCTTCGATTCTCTTTCTCAGAGTCAAATTGAAACACAAATCATACACGAATACAAAGCTTACATCTTGAGCTTTGTATAGAGAGTAAAATCGTGAGGATTGAGTGAGTGTGTTGAGAGAATTGGAGCTGAGAAGTTGGAGCTTGTTCTGTCAAAGTGTTGCTTGGAGCTTACTTTGATCTTGATTTCTGGTAAGCTCACGAATTCTTGAGTCTCAAATTCGATTCCTTTAGTTAGATTATGTTGCATAGAGTCCAGAAAATCTAATTTCCCCAATTTAATCTTCTGTTTCATGTACAAACCAATTCCATTTTGGTGTGGTACTCAAAATGCTCTGCATGTGGCATTTGAAGTTGGTCTGAGAATTTTGGAGCCTTTTTCTTGTCAATACTTGTTTGGAAAACATCTGAGAGGTAAGGGGAAGTAATTATATTCACTAGATAGAGTTTAATTTCATTAAATGTGTTAGAGAGCCACCAAGAGGCTCTAAGGGCTTAGTTTGAATAGGAACTTTGGTTTGGAGACCAATCCATGATCTATGACTGTGATGAGCAAGTTCTAGATCATGCATGCAAGCTTAAATGAACTTTGTTTCATGAATATTGTGCTTATTTTGCAATTTGAAGTGTTGAGTTGCTAAATTGTATATTTCATGCATAATGGATTGATTCTCTGTCAAATGTTTTATTTGATATGAAATGAGTATGTTAACATGTTCAATATGTGGTATGTGACCTATTGTGATTATTGTTTTGGGTTAAAAATGTTTAGAAATTGAAATGGTATGTAAAAACCAAGTTTCACTCTGTTCAGTCTGCAGATACTCGAGTATTTGGCTTAAAACTCGAGTATTTCGTGGTGCACCAGAGTGAAAATTGGCGCACCAACTTGGGAATCAGATTGAACACTCGAGTAATGTATGAACTACTCGAGTATTCTGGGTGATGGAATACTCGAGTATCTCATGAATTACTCGAGTATATTTATGAAGACCTGAAACCCTAAATCTCTGAAAAGACATGAACGACTCGAGTATAAATATGGACAACTCGAGTAGAATCTGGAAAATGATAAACTACTCGAGTATTTTGAAAAAAACTCGAGTATTTTTAGTCAGATACTCAAAAATACCATTTTCAATCCTAAGTCATTTTGTAACTCTTAGAGGACAATAAACCAAGTGATCCTGGACTTAGAGGAAATTGATTGACGTTATGATGTTTTCATTTGAATAATGATACGTTGCTCGGGAGGCACGTAATGTATTAATAAAAGGATAAAACATCAATCAATCTCTTTTAAGTAAGGTAATGCATTCATTCTGGAGTTTGGTTGGTAGGACGTATATCATGTTTTTGGTAAACATGTGGAGGGCCTCTGGGAGTGCCAATACGCTTGCTTGATGACACGTCGTTGACGTGGTCGGCTGAGGAAATGTCGATATGGTTATACTGTTTGGATGACGGTCCGTTTGGATGACGGGATATGCTCGGGTGGCATGGATACCAAGCTTGTCGTGTACATTCTAGGTGAATGTACGAATTGTTGTATACCTAGGAATACAACGCACTGTTGAGTGCTGGGTTGTCAGGGATGGACGTCAGAGAGTGACATAGTATGATGGAGATAGGCTTGAGAGCTAAAGTCATGCATCATGCCACTCATTTAAATTAATTGTGATAAATGAAATAAGTGTGAGCATCCTACGTGCATCCATTAACTGCTAAGTGTTATATGTGATAGTTTTTAATTGATGCATATTACATATTCATATTGCACAATTTATTCTCTATTGATTATGTGTATAGAATTGCTTACCCCTATGCCCTTGTAGGTGATGTCTCGTTACATTGCTTGCATCGAGATCCGGCCACTTCCTAGTGGCACATGGATCTATGAGGACCATCGCGCGGTGTTCGAGGGTGAGGTAGAGATTACCTTCTACCACCCGAACCCGTTGATCCGATTCCGTCCTCGTAGATTTAGGATTCCCATCATATACACTATGCATGTACCCCCGTTTTACACTTACCATGGACCACCTCCCGCGCGACCAGCTCGCTCTTACCATAGTTTTCGTTTTCGACCTACCCGCTCTCACCCTTTTACTTCGAGAGTCGTCCGCGAGGAGACTCCCCCTTCGGATTCGAGGAGCCCAGTCAGGGTTTCACCATCCCCTGACCCGGTACCCAGTGGTAGGGTACACTCTCCCTCGGACGAGATCGAGGAGGATCCGGTGGAGGACGAGAGTGGGAGCGAGCCTGTTGTGCATTCTACTGGGAGTGACTGGAGGGACGATGATCCCTAGGTATATGCATATGGTATGTGATGAGGATCAGTGGGTCCGATGTGCGGATGCTGTGGAGGAGACTTGCTGCTGCTGCTGTGTTGATGATGATGCTACTACCTTACCACCTATGTTTCTTGGAGACTGCTGCTATCACTACTACTACATCTGATGATGCCAGATCTACGTGACCACCCTTGGAGTTTATGTTTTGGTTATGTACATATATTGTAGATATACTTTTGGAGTACTCTGGGGGTTTAGATATACTATGATGTAGATCTGTTTATGGGCTTGTATATGTTGGATCTTGGAGACTTTGATTATGGGACTATGTACTCACTACTCTTCATATATATATATATATATTGAAAACTTATGTTTATCTTACCATGAAATCGCATAGTCCGATAAATTCCGCTTTACTCTGATTTAATCTACTTAAGAGCTCGGCTATAAATATTATTTGATGGTATTAGTTTTATCAAACAAAGCATGGGTAACTTTGATTACTTGTATGATACAAAGATGTTTCCGAAGAGCGAATGTTAACCTATTTGTGAAAAGGTTTTAGAGATCGCCGAACTCGATACAAATGTTTTGAAATGGTTTAAAGTTTATTCTCGAAGAATTCCAAACGACGATTTGTGCACCCGCTTTGAAACAAAATTTTTATTTCGATTATTTTCTTAACACTCACAAGTCCATACACTATCCTAATATGAAGGCTTAATTACTATATTATATTTGGGTAATTCGGAAGGGTGTCACAAAATGGTAGGAAAATTATTTTCATAAAATGACCTTGATGATAACTATGTTTCTAGATACCTAGTGTTATGTGTTTGATGAAAGTGATGCATAATTCTTTTAATTCTCTTTGGTTTGATCTGATTAGGTGAAAGTAATTTTTGTGATATAGCTCAATAATTTCAAGTCTTAAATTTTATTAGAGATTAGAAAATAATAAGCAAAGTAATTCGGTCCTTAGTGAATTAGTCACAAGGCCTAAGTTAAATTATTTTCTTAAGTGTAATTAAATTAAGGTTATGATTTAATTAATTGTTTTGAATGATTAAAAATATGAGTTGTGTGGTGTGTGCTTATGAATGCTTGGAACTTGTATGTACTGTTTGTGAATGCTTTAATTGTTTTGAAATTGTGTTGTTTGTGTGCTAAATGAATGTATTAAATTGGGATACTATTTGCGAACTGTGTTTGTGAAATCTATAGATCTTAAAGGATTTGAAAAATGTTTTCGAAAAATGTGATTTAAATAACTTAAGTTAATTTGAAATTTTTAAATAATAATCTTTGATCAGTGTTTGATTTTGATTTGGTTTATTTCCTAGAGTTTTGGATTTTGTTTAATGGTTCAGGAAAATGATTTTTATAATCAGAGTGTTTTAAATTAAAAAGAATGAATTTGTTTTAATGAAAAGATTATTATTGTTTTCAAAGTTTTCTTGAAATCTGATTTGGTTTTGGAATCTTTGGACATTGGTAATGTATTTTAAAGAAAGGAATTATTTCAAAGAATTTTCAAAATGAAATTAAGAATTAATCGAAAACGTTCTAACGCACGGGGAAAAATGTTCTAGTTCGGGTGTCGGACGCGAAGGAAACGTGGCAAGATTAGCGACTGGGAACCTTGGAAAGCTTTCGGATGATTCGTCATCCAGGTGAGTGAGAGTGCGGTTGTCCCATAACGTGGTTGCTCGCAATCCGAATAGATGGATTGCGAGAGTACTGCGAAGTAGGCAGTAGAAATCTGTGTGCTAAATGCTTACTTGTTTTAGTTACATGCTTAATGTTTACTAGTTGTGCTTATTTAATTCTGTTTGAAATTGTTTGATTATGTTTGAGTAGTGAAACCATAATAAGGAAACCGTGAAAGTGATGAGATGAGACTGAAAAGAGAAAAGATAATGCGAATGAGAAACACGAGTATGATTAAGTGAAAGATAAGCGATAAGTAAGATTAAAGAGAAGGATGTTGGAATGATTGAGAAAGATAAGGCCTGATGTGAATGGAATGCAAAAGAGATAAAGTAAGAAAGAAAGTGAAATTGAGTTGAAAAGAAATGAAACATCCGATGAGGCGAGCGGAAGCGTAGTTATGAATGGAGATGTGATTCCTCCTTCATGTTTTTGGAAAGAAGCTTAGTGTTGAGTTGAGCTTGCTCCTCCATTAACACTCATCCAAAAATGTGATTGTTTTTGAAAATGGTTTTGAAAAGAGATTTTTGAAAAGTTTTTGTGAAAATGATATTCTGTGAAAGTTTTTGGAAATATTATCTTTTGAAAAAGTTTTGCGAAAAGGTTTATGAAATGAGGTTTTTGAAAATGTTTTGTGAAATAAAGTTTTGTGAAATCATGTTTTGAGAAAGTTTTGTGAAAAGATGTTTCGAGAAAGACGAGGAAGAGATACTGATAATGTGATGAGAAATATGTTGAGAATGAGTTTATGAGAATTATGATGATGAGATGAGAATTTGATGTTGAGGCCAAGGGCCATTGAGATTTAGGGGGAAAGGATTGCGTTTAGTGGTCGGGCTTCGTTGAAGGGATTCACCAAGGACGAGCCAACTGTTAGGATTAAGCCGCTAATTAAATTGTAAAACATTAAAAGACTTTAAAAGACATTTACAAACGCGGTGAGGTATGAGTGTCGTATCGAAGTAATGGAGAGGAAGGAACCATAGGTATCTGCGGATACTTAGGAGGAGATTGCATGAGGAGAAGACGATGACGGTGAAACGTCAAGAAGTCTAGAGTATATTTCTAGGCAGAACAACTCCACATGTGGCGTACTAACGTGGTAGGGACTGGGTCTAATGCCGTGGCACGTTCTGCACTGCAGACTAGAAATATTCTGTCGCCCCCTTGATTGCAAATCGAGAACAGTGAGAGGGACTGGAACGGGGCATTTGTGTTTGTCGCTGAGAGCGTGCCTGTTTATGATATGATATGATTTGAGGCTGAGTCCTCCTGATCTGGGACCATTTGTTTGTGTGACAGCTGTCGTGCCCGCGTGGTAAAGGTCTTGTACTCCTGTTTGCTTCCGACTAGGTTGGGTGGTTGACCGAGGAGATGTAGACGTGTGTGAGCTCAATGATGTTTCCCCCTCATCATTGATGCTATTCGGAATAATAAAACTTAAAAGACAAAGATGTTTCACAGAAAAGTATATGAAGATATCAAGTACCGAACAAAAGTTTATAAGACAACAATAAGAAAGAATTCTTGGAATAAGAGATAAGTATGGAAACTATGATGAAAGAAGGCTTGAGAAAAATTGTGAGAGCTCGTGAGGAAGATTCTGAGAATGTGATTATAAAAGCGTGAATGAAGTAAATGGGTTGAGAATGATGGTAATGATGTGTTTAGAATATTATGATATGTTTTATTTTATGTGATTCATATGTGCTATGTGTATTACTTGTTGAGTATGATGATGATGATTTAGTTACGTTATTGTAGTATACTACCTGTCTTTCTTTATGTTTAACCTACCCTGAGACCGCATGGTCAACCCGTTGGTGTTCGGAACACTGACTCTCTCCTACCGTGTTGTCGTATTGGCAAATGCTGATATTGCAACCGGTAGATGGCGTAGTGCTAGGAAAGGCAAGTATCTGACGACTCTCTGAGTGAGACTCCTGCGATGGTTGGAGGCGACAACTCTGCTGGTGGACCGAGAGTGTGGGCTGCCATGATGTGAAGATGGAAGGGCAGTTTTGATGTGCATGATTAGAAGTTAGGCAATCCCCCCTCAAAGCTTTGTACTCCATTGTAAGTACTTAGTTACCTAGCTATATCATACGGTAACCCGGCAACTGTTTCATGCAACACTGATGATTTGGAAACAAATAGACGGGCTAATGTTTTAAATGATGTTTTAGGAAACGAGTTTCAAAGTGCGGTGTCTTGTGACATCTCGGTTTGGAACATGAAAGAGTTGTGCAATATGAGAACATGAGTTTTAAGTGTAATTGTGTTTTAAAAAGTTAAATGCTCTCATCTCGTGTAACACTTGTTTTAAAAAAAATGGCCCTAATTTTCACCATTTTTAAGTTAAGTTTTCAAGTTGCCAAATCGGGGTGTTACACATATTGATCTTCATAGTCCTATCTTTTGATTTTGCCCAGGAGTGCAAAAGGATAAGTGTGGGGGTATTTGATGAGCATTTTATTTCCCATTATTCCCTACATTATTTTACACCTATTATTGATACTTGTTGCCCATTTGACATTGTTTAGCTTGATTTAGTGATTTAGAGTTTATTGGGCTAATATTCCGAATATTGTTTAATTTGGGGTTATTTAGTCTAATTAATTCTATTTCTATTTTCAGGTCATAATTGGCATAAGGACACTATGGGCATTTTTGGAAATGAAGATTGAAGTATTGAAGTGAAGATTGTATTTTGCATTTAGGTCCCTTTTTAGTTGTAATTTTCAGAATAGTGTTTCTTAGGACTTGGGCCCATGTTTTAGGCCCATTTTCGTGACTAAAAGAGAGAAACTCGTGTAGCACTAAAAAAACACACTCTCATTTCAGATTTCTCACTCTTTCTCTAGGTTAGAACTTCTCTCTTGGCTCTCCATAGCAAGTGGTGGCTGCTAGGGTTTTGTTCTTCCCACTTTCTACACGTTTTTCTTGATTTATGACCATGGAAGGCTAACTTCAAGGGTTAATCCCTTTGGTATTGTATCACTTACTCATGAGCTCTTGTTCTTAATACTATTTCAATTTCTCTCTACTGTTTTCCTGGTTTATCTCTATTTATGGTTCGCTTAGTTCTATTTATTAGCGATAATCCATGAGTGTGAATGCTTAATTTATGCTAACTCGTAAAAATCCCATGCTTTGATTTCTGATGCTTAATTAGAAGCTAGGGTTTTGGGGTGAGAACTGAATTTTCGCTTAGTATTTAGGTCTCACGAGTTGGACAGAGGAGAGGAGAGGAATCGATCTTTAGTGAGCTAGGATTGAGTAGTGTGCGTAGCCAAAGGGGTTTGCCCGCTTTTGTTTCTGATTTTGTTAGTTTTAATATTTTGTTTATGTTTTGTTCTTCACAATTGTTACACACAAACCCCCCCCCCATTTTACTGCACACTACGTGTTTGATACTTTGCTTAGACCGATATTCGCTGGGAAACGACCTAGGATCACCTTCCTAGTACTACAGAATAAACCCCTTTTATTTTGATCGGGTACGGCCTCGATCAAGCATCATATAGCTTCATATCGGAAAATTATAAGGTTAAAAATTAGTTGGATATTAGGAAATAACAAAAAATTATTTGATATTGTATTTTTATAAAAGAATAGAAAGTCTATTTTCAAATAAGGTAATTGTTTCAAATGAATTTACTTTAAAATATAATTAAATATACTTTCATAATTAACATAATGTATTTTATGAAATTACCTGACACTTTTGTAATACTAAAATGGACCTTAATTTGTTATTTCTAAATTTCATTATTGTTGTTATTATTGTTCTAAATCTTTTATTATCATAATTATACTAGGGCCAAAATTAGAGATGTTACACCCAGGCGCGCGATGTACGAAGAGGCCAATTTGGGCTGGTTTCTGATGCGTTTTTTGTAACAGCCCGATTTTCGCTTCCAAAACTTTAACTGATTTATTTTCAATTTGTTGTAAAAATGAGGCCTTTTTTTTTTTGTAAAACATGAGTTCATCAATTGCTAATGTCGCTTGACTGAAAATCGAGTTGTCACTTTAAAACTTCTCATAACCAAAACACCATCAACATTTCATAACATCATCATCCTTGAAATTATCATTACCATAAGCCAAAAGCATTGGAGTCTCATCTCCAGCAGTTTTCCAAAAGCAGTTTATAATTACAAAAGATTACATAAACAGATTTTGAAACTTACTTAAAAACATAATTAAAAGTAGTTTGATTACATCCATAGTACTTCACAAGGTAATCCTCGATTGGGAACTTAGATCCTAGACACTAAGACATCTAGACACAGAACGTCGGGCTTCACTCTTCATCCGAACTAACATCCGCTTCCATATCCTCACTAGAATCCGCCTCCGCTTCGTGACCAGAGTCACTTGCGTCTTCCTCCTCCATTGATTGTGGAATCACTGCTGCTAACGGTGCTGGTTGACCATCATACCCATGATGTTCCCTCGGTCCGCCATCCTGATAGTCACGAAGAGTGACCTGCCCTACATGCACGTCCAGACTCGTCCCCCGCAAAATATGCCTGGGATCATCGATCTCCAACCGAGTTTCACCTCTCCATATCCAACCTTCGGGGACAACCTCCCATGCTCCTCCTTGAAGAGGCCACATGTGGATCACTACACGATACGCCATCTACCCGTTGCAATACCGGCAAATGCCAATACGACAACATGGTAGGAGAGAATCAGTGTTCCGAACACTAACGGGTTGACCATGCGGTCTCAGGGTAGACTGTGACACCCTTGTTTTATATCTCGAAAATAATAAATATTTCCAAGTGTAAAATACTTGCTATCAAAATTAGGACTAAAAATTTCTTCCTTTTTAATTGGTACTTGCTCAATTATAAACACTTTTAATCGGAACAAATATTTGAATTCGGCTTAATAATATCTTAATTCCAAAAAGACTCTCGAGACAATATTTTTCTAATATAATAAAACATTTTAATAGCATTTATTGAAAAGTATTATTGCCTCGTGAATTTGATCGAGTGCGTAGGATATGAACTTATCGCCGAACCTTTTTACGTCAAAATCAGAGTATGCGGAAGTAAAAGTAATACTTGTGGAGCACTGCTGAGGTAAATAAAAACATCGTATATATATATATATACATCAAGATAAAACCCCACTACTATCATCAGTAGCAAGTAACAGAAGTCGAGATAGCAAGAGTTTGTAAATATATACAACCCAGCTGCATAAAATTAAACCTCACTCTAAGACCTCTCAAAATATATAAACACTATATCACATCATCCAAAAGTAGAAGTCCCAGAGCAGGTCATCCATGTCCTCAGCAGCTCCTCTGATCCTCCATAGCTCTA
Source organism: Crotalaria pallida (assembly GCA_037953625.1). NCBI lineage: Eukaryota > Viridiplantae > Streptophyta > Magnoliopsida > Fabales > Fabaceae > Crotalaria > Crotalaria pallida. Next base: position 36,176,114 of record CM075651.1, on the reverse strand, counting down.
TCCCTAGGATCTAGGATCCAAAACATCCATGCTATGCAGGCTCCTATGAACCAGCAGGTCCACCTCTTGCAGAAACAGTCGGCTCGACATGCACCTCCTCCTCGTCCTCATCCTCCACAAGGTCCTCCTCGACCTCGCCTGACTGTGTAGAGACCCCACCACTGGGTCTAGGATCTGCAGAAGCAGTCCTCTCAAAGTCAGTCGGACCAGGAAAAGGAGTCTCCTCAGTGACAACTCTGTGGGAGGAAGGATGGGAACGAGTGGCAGCTCTAAAACGAAAATTATGGAATCGACGCACAGGTCGAGCCGGGGGTGGTCCTCTATATGCATAAAAGGGTGGAGCATGCATAGTATAGACTAAAGGAATCCTAAATCGACGAGGTCGCACCCGAACCAAAGGGTTAGGGTGGTAGAGAGTGATCTCCACCTCCCCCTCAAAGGTGGCTCGGTGCTCCTCGTACGTCCATATACCACTAGGGATAGGGCGTATCTCGATGCAGGCTAGGTATCTGGCCATCACCTAAATAGGGCACAGGGAGTAAGTGTACACATATACATAATTGATAAAGACTAAAATTACAAACACAAGTAGGTCATGGACAGATAACAATGCAAGTACATATGAGCATACCAATTTTCAACATTATATCTCTTATAATGCAAGTGGCATGATGCATGAATTTCTATCCACATCTGAGGCCTCTAAAAGTCCATCTTGGACGTCAATCCAATACACCCTTCTGTTCCCGGAACACTGACATTCGTTCCCAGAACGTAATGCCAAACCATACTTGGATAAGCATCACTCCCAGAGTGTGCATCACGTTCCCAGAACGCATACGTTCCCAGAACGCATAAAAACCAGGTCCCGGACACTGGCCACATTCCCAGAATGTGTCATCAAGTAGGTTACAACTTGGTACTCCCGGAGTACCCTCCTCATATTCCCAGAATATGATAAACGTTCCTACCAATCAAACTTCCATTCTATATGGATTCACAATCATCAAGGTTGGTTTTATGTTTACTTTATTTACTGTGATTTAGAAATATTTCAATTTCTCTTTTGAATGATTAATTTGAGGCATAATCTTTGGCACAAAAATTCTCTCTTGAATTATCTCAAAAACATGCCATTAGGCTTAGATTGGGAAAACATAACCAATGGTACTCAAAAGACTTAACTTTTTATTTTTCAGATTCAGGTACTAACCGGTTACAGTCTCAGGCTAACCGGTTAGAATTACAGACCTGAACTGTTTACCATTGAAATTCAGAAAAACCCTTTTTCTTGAATTTTCTACCCAATCTATAAACAAATTGTATCATTGTTTTACACCTCAAAACCACTGTGTTTATCATTCAAAAGTCTAAATCACATTCCATTTCCAAATGAGCACAATTTCCTCTTGAAATTATCTCATTACACCAAGGTATTAACTCTTTAACTTCAATCTGAACCATAACAGTATAATCAACTTATTTTTAGATTGTTTCCAATGAAATTAAGGTCTAGATTTGAGTAGAATTAAGAAGACCACAGGACTGATTTTATAAACTTATTTTCTTTTGAAATTTTACAGTGTCTAACCGATTACAAATATCGAGTAACCGATTAGATTATGCAGTCAGCCCACTAAAAACAAGAGGTTTGACAAATCATTCTTTTTATTTCTCAAATCTAACCAAATTTCAACATTCACAGAGTTCAGATACCTTAAGAAAAACATGTTCATACACAGAAACACATTTAACTTGCATGCATTTGGTTTAGTGTATCAAATTGCATAGAAATACATATAAACACAATTCAATGCCTCAAAACTCACACTACACCCATAAATTCAGATTTAGGCATCAAAATCAATTGCATGCATCAACACAAAGTTGCTCAAAACAGAATTGAGCTGGAATTTGGCCTCCAAGCCTTTGTGCCTTAAACACTTAATGCCCTTTTGAGTCTTTGTTGACTCAAATCCTAAATCACTTGATTTTTAGTCTAAATCTAGTATAAGGTAAACTTCTCCCATACCTTAGGATAGTGTGTGATGAGTAATGACACTGAGATTGAAGAGAATTCACAGATTCCACCAAAAATCCCTAGTTCTGCTCTTTACCCACGATTTCAGCAACAGGATCCAAACACCAAAGATTTCAACATAGGTATTGGCCAAACAAATTAGGGAAAATGATTAGGACTTGATCTAGGTAACATGCACTAAGAGATTGAACGATTTTGAGGTCAAAGGAGTTCATACACTTACCCAAATTGAAGCTGCAACTCAGCTCCAGAAATCAGTTTTTGCAGAAACGGTTTTCGAACTCCTCTACTTCAAAAGCTTCGTTCTCTTGGTTCACAGTGTTTAGGTCTTTGTAAAGCTCTTGATGTAAGCTTTACAACTGTGTATCACTCGATTACTAACACTCAACAACGAGAGAGAATTGAAGGAAATGATTTCGAAACCCTAGAACAGAGATTCACACCAAACCAGAGCCAAACAACCCCATTTGATAAGGATTTAGGGCTTTTTATAGAGGAATTCGTCTTACATGCACTCTGACGCGTGTTTCCCATTATCACAAGACTGATTTCGTGGCGATTAAACGAATTAATCAAGTGATTACTCATCAAAATCCACTAACCCAGTTTCTGGGTTCATCGTCTAACCGGTTACAGGGCATTACTAACCGGTTAGATCAGTGCAAAATTTAAAAATTAATTCTTTTTAAATCTTTCCCTCCAAGAACCTTTTCAATATTACATTTAGGTCCTAAACTAAGGACTAAAATGCAATATCCATATTTTTGCATTTATTTGCCATATATAAAAATATTTCCACTTATTTTTATATTTCAGGCTAATTAAATACAAAACATAAAATTGGGAAATTCATATAAATTAATAATAAAACTTTTATTATTAATTTCCTTATCATCGGGGAGACGAAAAATTAGGGGTGTTACATAGACTCAAAGTAAAACAGATGAATAATAGAACAGAATAATATAACCAGAACAGCATAACATAAACATTTATCACAATGTAATCACATCATTATCATCACATATAACATGTTATACACATAGCATGTATGAATCACATATAACAAAGCATATCATAATATTCCAAACATATCAATATCATCATTCATTGCCAAATAACTCATTGCACTTAGTATCACAAATCTTTCTCAATCTTTCGGAAATTCACCTATGCTTCTATTCTTGGAATTTTTTATCATTCTTAAGTCTTATCATAATCGGTTCACTCAATGAGGTGGGGAAAAACTATCACTGAGGAAAACAGCACACACGTCTACATCTCCTCGGTCATCCACCCAACCTAGTCGGAAGCTAACAGGAGTACGGGACCTTTACCACGCGGGCACGACAGCTATCTCAACAATCAATTGGCTCCAAGCCAGGAGAACTGTAGAAAATCGGGTACAGTCTCAAATCAATTCATATCATATCAAATAATCAAGGCTCACTGTAGAAAACTCGGGTACAGTGGCAAATCACAGATGCCCAGTTCCAGTCCCTCTCACTGTTCTAGATTTGCAATCAAGGGGGTGACAGTACTATTTCTAGCTCGCGATGCAGAACTTACCACGGCTTAGGACCCAGTCCCTACCACGTTCGTGTGCCACATGTGGGATTCGTTCCGCCTAGAAATATACTCCAGGCTTCTTGACGTTCACCGTCCTTGCCCTCCCCTCATGCAATCTCCACCTGAGTATCCCTGATACTCATGGTATCTTCCTCTCCACTACTTCGATATCACACTCATAGCTCACCGCTTATGTTAAAGTCTTTTATGTTCTTTAATTAACCTAAGGTCGGCTCGCCCTTGATTCATCCCTTCGACAAGTCCCGACCACTAAAGGTATATCCGTTCCCCAAAACATCACATATCTCTTTCAAATTCACTAGCCACTTGGCAATCAAGCACATCAAACTGTTCCCGTAGGAAATTCTCAGAATTTTCTTGTATCCTCTTTCATTCTCAAAAGCCACTTGACAATCGTCCTCAATCTTGAATCCTCAAGCATAATCTCAGCTTCACGAACATGATCTCCACATCATGAGCACAATCATCGCATTATTGCTTACTGAAACATTCTCGGATCTCATCACTTATCATCTTTCTTTAACTTTCCACTTAATCTCAAGTCTTACTCTTTCTCATGAATCTCATTATCACATATAACAACATTCAGATTTTCCAGACAGAATAAAATATACTCAACAGTATAAACACAGTGAGATCCAATACATAACAAAACACTTATGCATCACATTTAACCAGACAGATAAACATTTAGCACATAGTATATCACGTAAATCTCAATACATAACACAGTCCATATACTCGGACTACAAGCCACCACGTTGTGGGATCACAGCACTCTCACTCACCTCTTAACCCAGCAGGTGAAATGCCTTGTCCTCGATAGTCTTTCGCTTCTCCTTGCGATTCTATTCCACCGTCTAAAGAATACCTCGTATTTAAATAAAATACGTTTACTTTAAAAATCTATTTCGATTAAAATTCATCACTTTGTTCTTCTTCACTTGAAATAGAAAAATCTCTTATTTTCTCTTCATCACTTTCTTTAAAACACAATCGTTTGTCAAAATAATTCTAATTCTTCCTTGCACTTGAAATCTCTCAAAATCATTTGAAAAACTCAATATAATACAAATTAAATAATTACTTTATGTGGCTGTATGCAATTGGTCCAGCCACACTCTTAATTCTTTAAACACCGAAAAATCGATAATTTTCAATCTAACTTTAGTTACTTCAAACGGTACTTGAAATCCACACTTTTCATTAATCAAAAACACTTTTAAAATGAAAATACCTCAAGAATAAATCTTGGACAGCAAAGAAATAAAATAAAAACCATTGAAAATACTCATTGAAGTAACCAAACTCATTCACCCATTTTCATATACAAAACCGAATTGAAAGGAAACCACCACAACACAATTTTAAATAATTTGACTTAATATTAATCCACAAGACATAATTATTACTTCAAGTCACTTCATAAAAAAAAAGAACCTAGCCTAATAAACATGCATAGGCCGAATACCCATCATGTCAAGCACAAGGTTTTGGTTCAATTTTTCAACATGCAAACATCAAAATTCTCAAACCAAATCATGCACTTTCTTACACAAGGTTTTAAAAATACCACTTCCTTTTTCAAGCACAAAACCGTGACATCATTACCACTTCAAACCAAGTTTTAATTTTAATTTTTCTTGCATGCACTTTAAAAATCCTTGAATCAAGAAGAAATTAACATGCATGTGCCCTTTTTCATGAAAACAAAACATGATCTTCTAGTTCTAAGCTTGGGCCGAATATTCATCACCAAAATCAAGATTAAATTTCAAATCTTTAATGTAACATCCCAAATTTTAAACCCGAAGATAAATAAATAAATAATAATTAGAATAATTAAAGATGAAAATAATAAACCACAAATAGGTATCCCAAATGAGAATTCTAGCATTAGAAGAAAATAATAATAATACTAAGCGAATTAGAGAAGAAAGGAGCGTTGAGTCGTGTAACATCCTCACTTTATTTAGTTAATTTTAGATTTTTAATAAAATCAGAGTTTGAAAATTCATTTTAGAATTTAATTACTTAAGAAAATTCTTAGGAAAATCAGGCAGAGTTTCCTCTGTTTTTCGGACTTCCCAGAAATTTCTTCTTATAAACCTGTCAGTCCAGAATTATATAAAAACATAAACCCAACAGTTTAAAAACCAGTTCAGATCCTAACGCCCGATTAGTACCAATCTCAGGGCATATAACTACACGTATTATAAATTACAAAATATAACAGTTTTAATGTAACTAAAAACAAAATCCCCTCTTGGTATCATAACCACACACTCCACGTAGTGGAGGGTTTCCAGTTCGGCCCGCAACAGTGTAAGCTCTGCCTCCGTACCTGTAAAATGATATCAAGAAGGGTAGCATTACACAGAACTTAAAAAGATAAATTCTAAAAGAAGACATAGCAAATAACTAAGCCTACATAATCATTAATATACTTTATTCATAATTATTCGTATAATTGATCTCTTTTAGTTCTTCCCTTATTCTCACATTCTTTTAATCATTGATTCCCTTTTCATTCTTTCTTTCCCATTCTTTATTTTCTTTTTCCATTATTCATTAGGTAGTCCAGCCCCAGCCAGCCGTACGGTACTGAGCGCTAGGATTTCCCCTTTTTCCATTATTCATTTTCTTTTCTTTTTATTTTTAATCGACACGCCTTACCAAGCTCGCATCGATGCCGATACGCCTTACCAAGCTCGCACCGGACTTCCCTTTTCCTTTTAATCGACACGCCTTCTCAGGCTCGCATCGACGCCGATACGCCTTCACAGACTCGCATCGGACTTCCATTTTTCCATTTAAATCGACACGCCTTCACAGGCTCGCATCGGACTTCCGTTTTCCTTTTTAATCGACACGCCTTACCAGGCTCGCATCGACGCCAATACGCCTTACCAGGCTCGCATCGGACTTCCATTTTTCTTTCCTTTCTTTCTCTTTCTTTTTCTTTCTCTTTCTTTTTATTTCTTTTTATTTTTCTTTCTTTTTATCTTTTTCTTTCTCTTTCTCGTTTTCCCCTTTTTTTTTTCTTAGTCATATATCTTTTCTCTTTTTCTGATTTACTGTATTTTTCTCTTTTCTCTCATTTCTTTACTTAGGGACTTATTATCACATTGTTTATTTTTCACTATTTTCAATATCCTTCTTTCTTTTCCTTTTTCTTCTTCTCTTCCTTTTCTTTTTCTTATAATTTAAGTAATTCTTTTAATCTTTATTTTCTTTTATGACTTATCACATTTTCTATATTTTCTACTTTACTCTTTTTCTTTTTATTAGTTTCCCTCAATTTTTATCCAACTCTAATTAATACGGTCAAGTATAGCATATTCTAGTTCTCGTTACTAATTCTTAGTTATTTTTTATTTCATTTATCCCTCACTCTTACTTAACTTATTATTTCTATTTCATTGATTCCATTTTATTTAACTGCCCTATTAACTCCACTTGGTTTCCCTATTTTATTACACCGTTCTAAACTAACTTTCATCATGACGTCCTCTCATCTCGATTTATTATCTTTTCCCTAGTTTCTTTTACCTGTGTCCTTTTTATAATTGAATTTGGTTTATTGCCTCGTTCCTATTTCTCTAATTTTTCCAACAACTCCTAATTATGTCCACTCCGCCCATACGTATCGTATTCGCATTTTAAATTCCTCTTTTTCCTCACTTTTAGTTTAATAGCTCTCCTCGCCTAACACAATTATTCTTTATTCTTTTACTCTCACGTTTCGTTGGTTCTCCCTAACAATTCTCCTTGGTTTTATTTTATACTTTTCTACATTTTCATTCTATATTCACTCTTCTAGTATTCTAAATACACTCACTCATTCCAAACTTTATTCTACGCACATACATTCTATTCCCTAGGGTGTGGTTTCTAGTCACAAATTTATTTATTTTATCTATATCAACGGGGGTACCCTAAGGTTCATTAACATACTTTTAATTACCCTATTCTTAGCTACCACTATAGCATCCTAGAATTTACTTCTCAAGTAAAGGTAACGCGAACCCTCTTACCTCGGGCGTTTTAATAGAACCTGGATTTTAGCTCGGCGACGATGACGGCGTCGGTATTGCTCCTCGTTAGCGGGAACGATCGCGGCTGGACCAAGGCAAGAGCTTCGAGCTTCGAGGTTCCCGACACGAGTCCGGCACGATCACGGGTCGATAACGGCGCCGGTGAGATCCGTGGAGAGAGAGATAGCTCGAAGAGAGGGAAAGAGAGGGGAACCAAAGCCAAAGGGGAAGAGGGAGGGAGAACTATGGTGGTGGTGGTGGTTCATGTGGAGGTGGCGGTGGCGGCCGGAGGTGGCGGCGGCTGTGAGTGGGGAGGAGAGAGAGAGAGTTTGTGAGGGAAGGAGAGAGAGAAAAAGAACAAGAGAGGGAAAGAGACGGGTTGAGGGAGGGAGAGGGTGGCCACGGTGGGCGGCCAAGGGTGGCGGTGGAGGCCATGGAGGAGGAAGGAAGAAGGAGGATCGGAGAGAGAGAGAGAGAAAGAGGGGTTGGAATGGGGGTTTCGACCCCCAAAACGCGAATTTAACGTTCCAGATCGAAGAATACTCGAGTGTTTCTGTAAATACTCGAGTGTTTTGACCCAAAATACTCGAGTATTTTGTAAAATACTCAAGTATAATGATCAGATACTGCTAGTTTGCTTTTCTATTTTTCTTCTATTTTCCCCCTATCTTCAAATTATCATAACTTCTTCGTTCACCGTCGGATCTTGCTCAAATTTGACGAGTAACTTCCTAAAAATCATATCTTCATATCCAACGGTGGGAATTGTGTATGGAGTCTTAAATCTTTTATTTTGAATTTCCTAACGTCGGGTGTTTATAACACCGAAAAATCGATTTTTAACACTCGTTTGGTCTTCTTTAAATTTGCTTTTCGATGCCAATGCTCCTTGACTCCTCTATGGCACTCAAACAACTCCTAATCCATCATTTTAAATCCCTTTTAGGGTAATCCTTACTTCCAAATCTTAATATTATTCTAATTATTATTAGAATTAAATTCGGGATGTTACAAATCGAAGTTAGGATCGGGCTAGAAAATAGATAATTCGATAATAAACATAATAACAAGGGGGAAAATTAAAATAAAAGATTTCAGACTCCAAACACAATTTCCACCGTTGGATATGAAGATATGATTTTTAGGAAGTTGCTCGTCAAATTTGAGCAAGATCCGACAGTGAACGAAGAAGTTATGGCTATTTGAAGTTGGGAGAAAATAACTGAAAAATAGAAAAATGAAGTAGCAGTATCTGCTCATTTCGCTTAAGCGAAAATATTTCGCTTAAGCAAAAATGTTCCAGTAGCAGCACAGATGGAGTTCGCTTAAGCGAACAGATTTCGCTTAAGCGAAAATCGTTCGTGTCAGTACTGAGGCCAATTCGCTTAAGCGAATGAATTTCGCTTAAGCGAAAATCGTCTGGTTGGCTTTAAAACGCGGGGAAAACCCCCTTCTCCATTCACTCTCCTCCTTTGTTTCTCTCTTCCTCCGATCTCCCTCCCTCCTCCGACTCCGACAGCCACCATCTCCGCCCCAAAGCCGCCACCACCGTGGTTCCCTCCTCCTTCCCCCACGGCCAGCCTCTCTCTCTCTCTCCCTTTCTCCCTTCCCCTTGGCCTTGCTTTCTCTCTCTCCTCCCTCTCAATCGGTTCCCTCTCCCTCTCCACCACCCACCTCCCTACTCTCCGGCCGCCACCGCCGTGAGCAGTGGCCACCACCACGGTGAGCCTCCCCATCCCACTCTCTTCCTTCTCTTGGCCCTTCTCTCTCTTTCCCCTTTGGCTGAGCTCTCTCTCTCCTCACGGATCTCACCGGCGCCGTCGTCGACCCGTGATCGTGTCGGGCTCGTGTCGGGAACCTCGAAGCTCGAAGCTCTTGCCGTGGTCCATCCGCGATCGTTCCCGCTAACTCGGAGCAACACCGACGCCGTCATCGTCGCCGAGCAAAAATCCAGGTTCTATTTAAAAAGCCCGAGGTAAGAGGGTTCGCGTTACCTTTACTTAAGAAGTAAATTCTAGGATTCTATAGTGGTAGCTGAGAATAGGGCAATTAAAAAGTATGTTAATGAACCTTAGGGTAACCCTCGTGGATATAAAGGAAGTAAATAAAATTGTAATAGAAACCACACTTTAGGAAATAAAAGGAATGAGCGTAGAATAAGGCCCGGAACGAATGAGCGTAATTAGAATATTAAAATAGTCAGGATAAAACAAGAACGTGACCAATCATAAAAATAAAACCGTAGGGGAAGTAAAAGGATATAGGGTAATTGTGATAGGCGGGGAGAGAAAGGTTATCAAAATTAAATGTAAGGTAAAAGAGGGGTTAAAACACGAGAACCATAAGGATGTGCGGAGGGAACTTAGTTAAGAGTTGTCGGGTAATAATGGAATAGGAATGAAATACTAAACTAAATTTTAAATATAAGTAGTTAATAAGTAAGGAATTTAATGAAAAGATAATGGTTCAAGAAGATGGAGTGTAATAGCGATAGATAAATGGAGCAGAGAACTATCATAGGGAAAATAAGTGAATAAGTAAATAATAGTGTGTGAGAGAGGAATCATGGAATAAATTAAGGAACTGCAAACGGGAATTTAAAAGATAATGACTATACTAAGTTAAGTAGAGTTAGATAGATATTAGGATAATAAATGGTAGAAAAAGGAAAAGAAAGAGAAATACTAAAATAGAGGTAAAATAAACATTAGGATGATAAGCCATAAAGTAAAGTTGAATAAGAGCGAGAGTAATTAGTAAAAAGAAAGAGATTAAAGTAGAAAACGTAGGAAAATGTGATAAGTCATAAACGAAAATAAAGAGTAAAAGATTGAGATAAGCATAAAAGAGTTACTTAAATTATAATAAGAGAAAAGATAAAGAATTAAGAAAGAAAAGAGAACGGCTGATGGTCTGTTGCACTCAGTCGTAATAAAAGAAGAGAATGGTATCGATGGCAGGCGGGCGGAAGTCACTGTCATCACTAAAAGAAATAAAAGGAAAGAATTGATTCGATAGCAGGCGGACGGAAGTCACTGTTATCACCAAAAGAAATAAAAGGAAAGAATGAATTCGATGACAGGCGGACGGAAGTCCTTGTTATCACTAAAAGAAATAAAGAAAAAGAATGAATTCGATGACAGGCGGACGGAAGTCCCAGTTATCACTAAAAGAAGTAAAGGAAAAGAATGAATTCGATGACAGGCGGACGAAAGTCCCTGTTATCATTAAAGGAAATAAAAGAAAAGGATGAATACGATGACAGGCGGACGGAAGTCCCTGTCATCCCTAAAAGAAATAAAAGAAAGGAATGATTTCGATGACAGGTGGGCGGTAGCCACTGTCATCACTAAAAGAATTAAATGATTGGGTGGCAGGTGGTCGGTAGACACTGTCACCAATAAAGAGATAAAGGAATAATAAAGGTAAACGGCTGATGGTTTGTTGGACTTAGTCACAAGGAAAAAGGGAAAAGATAAATAAAAGGAAAAAGTAAAAGAAAAGGAAGAGAAGAAGAAAAAGAAAAAGAAAAGAAAATGAATAATGAATAAGGGAACTCCTAGCGCTCAGTACCGTACGGCTAGCTGGGGCGGGACTACCTAATGGAAAATGGAAAAAGAATAAGGAATGGGAAAGAAAGAATGAAAAGAGAATCAATATTTAAAAGAATGTGAGAATAAGTGAAGAACTAAAAGAGATTAATTATGTGAAAACTATGAATAAAATGTATTAATAATTATGAAGGCTTAGTTATTTGCTATGTCTTCTTTTAGGATTTATCTTTTTAAGTTCTGTGTAATGCTACCCTTCTTGATATAATTTTACAGGTACGGAAGCGGAGCTTACACTGTTGCGGGCCGAACTAGAAACTCTCCACCACGTGGAGTGAAATTGTGATACCCCGAGTGGATTTTATTATATTAAAAACTGTTATTTTGGTAATTTATAATATGTGTAGTTATATGCCCTGAAACTGGTACTAATCGGGCGTTAGGATCTGAACTGGTTTTTATTTTGTTGAGTTTATGTTTTTAAGTAATTCTGGACTGACAGGTTTATAAGAAGAAATTTTTGGGAAGTCCGAAAAACAGAGGAAACTTTGTCGGATCTTCGTAAAACCTTTTATAAGAAATCAAACAATAAAATGAATTTTCAAACTCTGATTTCATTAAAAATTAAAAGTTAACTAATTAAAGTGAGGATGTTACATTTATGGTATCAGAGCAGTTTCCCTCGGCCTTGGAGTGTGGAATCACAACTCCTATGGTTTACTCACCAAGCGAGTGACCAAATGTTAGTGTCAAGGCTTAGAATAGGCGAATAGGTACACTTAGATTGAGAATTGTTTAGTTAACTGTGGAATAACGTAATCTTTTTCAGAACTCAGTCACCATGCTCCGGAGACGTACACAGGATGAAAGGATGGCTGCTATACTAGAAAATCTGGTCCAAATGAATCTGAATCAGGATGAAACAGCAGCAGCTGCCGCAGCAGCAGCAGCCTCCGCACTCCACCAACCATCAGGCCCAATTGGCATCGATTGGCTAGCTAGATTCAGGCAGAACGATCCGCCCAAGTTTGAAGGTGGCTACAATCCGGATGCAGCCCAGAGATGGCTCCAAGAATTGGAGAAGATTTTTCGCACGATTTCACCGCCTGCGGAGCAGATAGTTCTTTTGGCGGCGTACATGCTCACTGGAGAAGCCGAATATTGGTGGGAGCGTGTACGAAGGGAAATGGAGATCGCTAACCAGGAGGTCACCTGGGATGTGTTCAGAATCAGTTTCGTAGGGAAGTACTTTCCGGAAGATGTCCGCCGAGAAAAAGAGCTGGCATTCCTGAACTTAACACAGGGAAGTATGTGCGTTGGAGAATATGCCGCACACTTCGAAGACCTCATCCGGTATTCTGGGAGCTATAGGGATGCTGATGAAAGAACTAAGTGCATCAAGTTCGAAGCAGGACTTCGCACTGAAATCAAAGTAGCTTTTGAATTCCAGAACATAGATAATTTGGCCCAACTAGTGAATATGGCTAGCACTTATGAGAAGGGATTGAGGCGGAAAACATCCGAGGATAGGAACAAGATGATACAGTGGGCTGAAGGTTCTAGCAGAGGCAGGGTACCGGCTCAGGAATCCAATGCACATGCCGACATTCACGCTATGGCAATAGTGCCAAGGGACACGGCTCCAGACGTGAATGCTCCAAGACCTAGATTACCCTGTCCAGATTGTGGAAAACCCCACAGGCGTTTATGTATGCGGCTGAAGCAGCACAAGAAAGAGGGTCTTTGCTACCAATGTGGGCAACCGGGACATATTGGGGCTAACTGTCCCGAGCGCACCGGGCGAGAGAATTAGTAAACCGGCTCGAGGTAATTTTTCTATATCAATAATGTATCAACTGTTTACCTATAATATTTTATATATAGGTTAAACGCGTTTAGTGTAACCAAGAAGAAATCAATAGGTGTTAAGACCTTAGCTAGAAGTTCCACCAAACACATATGATGATATTGTCACTGGTAAAAGGTAAGGTTAGAACTGATCACTCTAACTCTTGCATCTGCTAGAGGATGATACCACAAAAAAACCTGACAATGATATTGCCACTGATAGATGTGATATTGGGATTGATCACCTTGATCTTTGCACCTATTGGTGATCGATGTCATTGACACATTTCATCTAAAACCGAAATAATCAAATTAATAAGTAGACCCCTAGACGAAATAGAGCTAAACTGAGAAAAGTTCCTTCTGAACTCTTCGCACAACATTAAAGAGTAGAGTGAAAAAGTGTAGAATCCTTGAGAGACTCGAGCGAATCTTATAGCTATTCCCCTGCACCCGAGTCGAATTAGGAAGTAGACAACTTGGAACCCGCCTAAGAGTCTAATCAAAGTTTCCGAACGATTCCCTCAAAGGAGGCAAGTCTTAGTCACTGTGTTAGGTACCCTTACCAAGACCAAACAAATCAGCCGCAGGTTCATAGAGAACGCATCTTTTGATAACTCTCTGCTGAAGAATGCACACTTGAGGATAATCTCCATTGTCTTCTTGCTTGACATGTATCCAGTACATCCTGGGTCGTCGTACGAAGACTATGAAACCCATCCTTGAGTGCTTCGTGTTTCTTTTTTTCATCTTCACTCTCTTCAAGTTTCAAGCGTCTCAGACGTATACATGAGAATTCACCAAGACGTATGAACCCAACATAGTTCTATGCCTGCCGATGGATAACCATCCACGTGCCCCTTCTAACCTTGTATACCGGTCGAGAAGCGTATGTGCGAAATTCTGGATAACGAATGAGCATACCCCCAAGCATGAATATAATCAAGTATGCCAATGCTAAGTGGGGGAGGATTTCAATCCAAGGAATGGAAGATGGAACTTTAACAATAAGAAAATTGTGAATCCTATCCGAGTAACAAGGTGGAATGCAGAACGGTAACGAAGCGTAAGGAAGATTGCATCAAGCCGGACTCAATGTCCGACGATCATACCATAACCCGTAGAGCTAATGAATAACTCACCCCAAACGCTTCGCATTAACTGTCGAAGAGGTTGCGGAGAATGGAACGAGAATTAAACTAAAAATCAATCAATACCTTCTCAGACCATCAGACAATTGGGAAATAAATTTAAACCCTGACCTTGACCCTTAAGTGAAATCTACCCATAGGAACCTCTATACCAAATTGAAATCGTTAAACAAACGGAAAGGAAGTACCACCGGAGTAGAATACAGATATAGCTAAGGTGGATTCGAAGGGCGATCTCACTAGACTCACTTGAAGGAGTAAGAAACGAAAACGGAAAGAGTGAAGTCGCGAAGTGGAGTCTCACTTAAGAAGTTATGTCGGAGCACTGCAAATAATTGTCTCATCTCTTAAGACTCTCTGTATTATGCAGATTCCGGAGTGACTGAGATAAACCATACCTGAGGCGAATAATTCTACCGCATAACCATTAACTTAGAACTCCCTCAAAGGGAAGATTGGAACCAAAGGAATTGAAATGACATGGGTGGAAACTATGTCAAGGGATACTCCTCCAAGTTAAGGGACAATTAGAATTTCGAGGACGAAATTCAAATAAGTGGGGGAGAAATGTAACATCCCAAATTTTAAACCCGAAGATAAATAAATAAATAATAATTAGAATAATTAAAGATGAAAATAATAAACCACAAATAGGTATCCCAAATGAGAATTCTAGCATTAGAAGAAAATAATAATAATACTAAGCGAATTAGAGAAGAAAGGAGCGTTGAATCGAAGTTAGGATCGGGCCAGAAAATAGATAATTCGATAATAAACATAATAACAAGGGGGAAAATTAAAATAAAAGATTTAAGACTCCAAACACAATTTCCACCGTTGGATATGAAGATATGAATTTTAGGAAGTTTCTCGTCAAATTTGAGCAAGATCCGACGGTGAACGAAGAAGTTATGGCTATTTGAAGTTGGGAGAAAATAGCTGAAAAATAGAAAAATGAAGTAGCAGTATCTGCTCATTTCGCTTAAGCGAAAATGTTCCAGTAGTAGCACAGATGGAGTTCCCTTAAGCGAACAGATTTCGCTTAAGCGAAAATCGTTTGTGTCAGTACTGAGGCCAATTCGCTTAAGCGAATGAATTTCGCTTAAGCGAAAATCGTCTGGTTGGCTTTAAAATGCAGGGAAAACCCCCTTCTCCATTCACTCTCCTCCTTTGTTTCTCTCTCCCTCCGATCTCCCTCCCTCCTCCGACTTCGACCACCACCATCTCCGCCCCAAAGCCGCCACCACCGTGGTTCCCTCCTCCTTCCCCCGCGGCCATCCTCTCTCTCTCTCCCTTTCTCCCTTCCCCTTGGCCTTGCTTTCTCTCTCTCCTCCCTCTCAATCGGTTCCCTCTCCCTCTCCACCACCCACCTCCCTACTCTCCGGCCACCACCGCCGTTAGCAGTGGCCACCACCACGGTGAGCCTCCCCATCCCACTCTCTTCCTTCTCATGGCCCTTCTCTCTCTTTCCCCTTTGGCCGAGCTCTCTCTCTCCTCACGGATCTCACCGGCGTCGTCGTCGACCCGTGATTGTGTCGGGCTCGTGTCGGGAACCTCGAAGCTCGAAGCTCTTTCCGTGGTCCAGCCGCGATCGTTCCCGCTAACTCGGAGCAACACCGACGCCGAGCAAAAATCCAGGTTCTATTTAAAAAGCCCGAGGTAAGAGGGTTCGCGTTACCTTTACTTAAGAAGTAAATTCTAGGATGCTATAGTGGTAGCTGAGAATAGGGCAATTAAAAAGTATGTTAATGAACCTTAGGGTAACCCTCGTGGATATAAAGGAAATAAATAAAATTGTAATAGAAACCACACTTTAGGGAATAAAAGGAATGAGCGTAGAATAAGGCCCGGAACGAATGAGCGTAATTAGAATATTAAAATAGTCAGGATAAAACACGAACGTGAGCAATCATAAAAATAAAACCATAGGGGAAGTAAAAGGATATAGGGTAATTGTGATAGGCGGGGAGAGAAAGGTTATCAAAATTAAATGTAAGGTAAAAGAGGGGTTAAAACACTAGAACCATAAGGATGTGCGGAGGGAACTTAGTTAAGAGTTGTCGGGTAATAATGGAATAGGAATAAAATACTAAACTAAATTTTAAATATAAGTAGTTAATAAGTAAGGAATTTAATGAAAAGATAATGGTTCAAGAATATGGAGTGTAATAGCGATAGATAAATGGAGCAAAGAACTATCATAGGGAAAATAAGTGAATAAGTAAATAATAGTGTGTGAGAGAGGAATCATGGAAAAAATTAAGAAACTGCAAACGGGAATTTAAAAGATAATGACTATACTAAGTTAAGTAGAGTTAGATAGATATTAGGATAATAAATGGTAGAAAAAGGAAAAGAAAGAGAAATACTAAAATAGAGGTAAAATAAACATTAGGATGATAAGCCATAAAGTAAAGTTGAATAAGAGCGAGAGTAATTAGTAAAAAGAAAGAGATTAAAGTAGAAAACTTAGAAAAATGTGATAAGTCATAAACGAAAATAAAGAGTAAAAGATTGAGATAAGCATAAAAGAGTTACTTAAATTATAATAAGAGAAAAGATAAAGAATTAAGAAAGAAAAGAGAACGGCTGATGGTCTGTTGGACTCAGTCGTAATAAAATAAGAGAATGGTATCGATGGCAGGCGGACGGAAGTCACTGTCATCACTAAAAGATATAAAAGGAAAGAATTGATTCGATAGCAGGAGGACGGAAGTCCCTGTTATCACCTAAAGAAATAAAAGGAAAGAATGAATTCGATGACAGGCGGACGGAAGTCCCTGTTATCACTAAAAGAAATAAAGAAAAAGAATGAATTCGATGACAGGCGGACGGAAGTCCCTGTTATCACTAAAAGAAGTAAAGGAAAAGAATGAATTCGATGACAGGCGGACGGAAGTCCCTGTTATCACTAAAGGAAATAAAAGAAAAGGATGAATACGATGACAGGCGGATGGAAGTCCCTGTCATCCCTAAAAGAAATAAAAGAAAGGAATGATTTCGATGACAGGCGGGCGGTAGCCACTGTCATCACTAAAAGAATTAAATGATTGGGTGGCAGGCGGTCGGTAGACACTGTAACACCTAGGATTTTTACCCTTAATTCCCCTTATAATAAAATACGGACTTGAAAATTTCTTTTTATTTTATTAAAATCAACCGTCAAACGGACGGAGTTTTGTTTGTTTTTCGGACTAATCCAAAATTCCACCTGTGAGAAACAATTTTAATTAAAGGCAACCAGTAGCCAGTAGGGCTTCAAATTACATATATAAATCATACCAAGGCCCATCGGGCTCCAAGTATATCAGAGTATATTAATTAATCAGAGTAATAGCGGAAAAATACTAAGTCTGAGTGTTGAAAACAAAAGTTATAACTTTAGCAAAACAAAACATCCTAAGCCTCATTCAAAATAAGCATATTAAATTTACATCAAAGTAATATAAGAGGCTTAGGTCCATGCTATGATCTAAAACTCATAACACCCTACTCTCCCTGTGAGGGAAAGTACTCCTGCTCGGCCGGGGGCTGTGCCAGCTCAATCTCCGTACCTGAAACTGTAAGGGAGTGAGCATTGCACATGAAATAGCAAGCAGTTTCTAACTAGACATAACAACCCACTAGGTCAAACACATTTAGCAAATAAGCAAATATTCACATATTTCACAACATACTCATTTCCTTATTTCCATATTCATTATTCATTTCAACATCCATTTCCGTTATTCATTTCAACATCCATTTCCTTTACTTTTATTTCTTTTCACACACTTTCTTCATATAGGTACATCACCTCAAATCAGAGGCCAATGCACAGTTTCATTCACCACAATTATCACTTCAAGTCAGAGGCTCTCATTCATTTCCTTATTTAAATTACGTGTCCCTCAGGTCAGAGGTCAACACCCATTCATTATACTTCATTCTGTGTCCCTCAGGTCAGAGGTCAACACTTCAATCTCTTAATTCGCGGTGTGTCTCTCAAGTCAGAGGTCAACACACCCATACACATTCTATCCAGTGTCCCTCAGGTCAGAGGTCAACACCCAACTCATTATTTAATCCGGTGTCCCTCAGGTCAGAGGTCAACACTCATTAACATTCATTTCATCTTGTGTCCCTCAGGTCAAAGGTCAACACTCAATTACTTTAATTCATTTTGTGCCCCTCATAGCAGAGGTCAGCCTAATCATCACTTTCCATTAATCGTCACCTCAAATCAGAGGCCAACGCACTTATCACATTTTCATTTACCATTACCTCACATCAGAGGCCAAATCATACTTTCATCTTCTTACACAAACAATTATAACATATACATTTGCTCATTCATACGATATCCACATTCTTAACACAATTAAATACAATGGCACACATTCAACACCTAATCATTCTCATCATAAACCATTTATCACAAGTTAAGGAATGCCACCTCGAAACAGAGGCCAACATATATACCACATTCTCAATATTTGGCGCCTCATTTCAGAGGCCAAGAATTATTCACTTTCTTGTTCAATCAATTTTAACACATTTAAATTCAACAACACACATTCCACAACTAATTATTCATGTAATCACCTTATTCATTTCCTTTCTCAATTATCACAACCATACCAAATAGTATTCTCTTTCATAGTCCAACCATTATATTACACTTCATTTCAAGTTGCATATTTCACCTTCTTACCTATTTGCTTTATCACCACATAATAAAATCACCTTTTACTTTTTGTTTACACAAAATCATTTGCTTCCATATCCGATATTCACAAGTTCAATTCATAAGCCATGACCTTTGTTCACAATTGAAAATATTTAACATTTAAACTCATTTAGCATTTAGGTACAAACACGCACACTCATCACATATAGTCGTTTCCATTCCATTTTTCTTCCTATATCAATTTACTCCATAGCACCTACATTTACTTGCAACATCAATCAATTATTATTTTATCAACAACTTGACAATTAAATCCATAGTCATAGAAATCATTAATATCATCTTCACTATCATATTACCCAAATCCTCTTGTACTTCATTATAATCATTAACCAAATTTCCTTTATCAAATAATTCATTCTCATATTATTGGGTTTCCTTTTCCTAGTCTCAACATCCAATTATCATGCATAATTAATTAATTAGAATTTCATATTCAATAACCTAGGGATTTATAATCTAATTTTCTCCCCTAACACATAACCCTAACAAGCATTATATACTAACTAGAGCCTACTCCCTAGAACAAGGCAAAGCTCACCATATCCACTCCCTTACCTTAACCAAAGAGAGGGAAAGTGGAAGAACCTAAGCCTTCGCTCCGCACGCTCCCAAAACAAAGAGCTCCAACGCACGAAGGTAACGAGAGTGATGATAATCTTCCCTAAATTAAAGGAATGGGATGAGGATGAAATTATTGCCCCATTTCAAGAGGAAATTCGAATTTCCCCAAAAAAGGGAAAGAGAGATAGCAAATCCAAATTAGAGAGAGAGGAACTTCAAGAATCATGAATACTTACTTGGAGAGACAAGGAGGGACTTGATAATGGACCTTGGAGTGATTCCCTTAAGGTTTGGTGGATTTGGGATGAGAGGTTTTGTGCCCTAGAGAGAGAAATTTCGAGTTCTTTGGCAAAAATCACGCGTGAAATGCTTTTATTTTTTTCCACTGCAGGGTCGTTTAATCGATTATTAATCGATTAAGGGTTTCAAACATTCTGGAATTAATCGATTAAGTTGCAGCTTAATCGATTAAGTTGCAGGATTTTCAGCACCCCGACTTTGAATGGTCATAACTTCTTCGTTACCCGTTGGATCTTCCTCAAATTTTAAAGCAAGCTTCCCTACATACCAATCTTCACATCCAACGGTGGAATTCGTGTTTAGAGTTGTAAATCTTTTATTTTGAATTTCCTAATATAGGGTGTTTATAACACCAAAAACATCGCTTATAACGCTTTTTTGTTCATCTTTCAACCTCCCTTTTGATGCCAATGCTTCTTGATTCCTTTATGGCATTCAAAGAACTCCTAATCTATCATTTTACATCCTTTTTAGAATAATCCTTACTTCCAAATCTTATCGTTATTCTAAATATTATTTGAATTAAAATTCGGGATGTTACAATTCTCCCCCACTTATTAGAATTTCGTCCCCGAAATTCCGCTGAGTTCCGTAGTTGGAGAACCATCCCATTGGTAAAAATTTCGACTATGGTCTTCACTTCCCTTCGGTTTTTACTTTCCGCTCTATATGTGGTTAGGGTCATGCCCACTTTAGTGCTCGTCTTCTAATACTGTGTATTATCTCTATCTACACAGGATCGTTAGTTTTCTTATTATTAAAGTTCCATCTCCCATTCCTTGGATTGAAATCCTCCCCCACTTAGCATTGAAATACTTGATTATGTCCATGCTAAGGGGCATAATCATTCGTTATTCGGAATTTCTCACATAAGTTTCTCGACCGGTATCCAAGGTTAGAAGGGACACGTGGATGATTATCTATCGGTAGACATAGAACTATGCCGGGTTTCTACGACTTGGCAATTTCTCACTTAGGCATCTGAGATGCTTGGAACTTGAAGAGAGTGAAGATGAAAAGAAGAAACATGAAGCACTCAAGGATGAGTCTCATGGTCTTTGCACGATGACCCAGGATGGACTGGATACATGTCAAACAAGAAGACAATGGAGATTATCCCCAAAGTGTGCGTTTTCAGCAAAGAGCCGTCAAATGATGCGTTTTCTATGGATCTGCGGCTGATTGATTGGTCTCGGTCAACCGGGGTCCTGTCAAATGCACAGGGTCCCAAAAGACTGAGATTATCACTTGCGGTGTTTCGACGTAACGTCTTGATTGAGATTCCACTTCGTGACTTCACTTTTATCCCGTTCACCTTTTACTCCTTCAAGTGAGTCTAGCAAAGTCCATTTTAGAATCAATCTTCACCACATTCGCATTCTACTTCGATGCTACTTCATTCCCATACGTTTGACAATTCCAATTCGATAAAAGAATTCTTAGAGATCGGTTCCACTTGAGGGTCAAGGTCAAGGTCTAGTTGTTGTTTCTCAATTCGGTGTCGTTTTGGGAAGGTCTTGTTTTATCCCTAGTTTAACTCTCGTTCGATCCTCCACAGAGCGTTTGGAACTATCGGTTTGGTAGCCCTATAGCTTATGGTATGGTTACTAGTTTTTGTCGCTCGGACAGGATCCGAATTGAGTCGTTAAGTCTCCCCCACTTTGTATCAACTTATCTGATTATGCCGGTGCCCGGAAGCAGGGAATCGAATGTGTCAGCTTCTGATTGGAGAGAGAGATCTTTGATTCGCGATCAAAAGTCGCTACTTCAAGGTTAAGTCAAATCAAGGAAAGTGAGGAGGAAAAGATTTACTTGCACGAATTGAGGTACTAACTAAGCCTTTAATATGTCAGCAATCCTTTACAATCTATTTCGAGTTGGATCTCAAGGAAAGCTTGAATGAGTTTGATACTCAACAAGAAAGCTAATGGAATCTGACCTTTCTATCACCTTAAGTCTTGCACTACTCTCAAAATCGAGATTCGTGTTGGGTGAACGACCCGTTGGTGGTCATTCATTCAATTTGTTTGGTCTCTGTGTAGAGACTTCAAGAGGTTACCAGTTAAGCTTTTCTAATGGGTGACTATTCAGGAACCTTGGTAAGATTCCCTATGAGACTTGGGTTATCTAAGTTTCAGTTTGGCTTTTTGATGGTTAGGGGTGGTGCTTATAGAATTTATTCCATTCTTTCTAAGGTAGGGTATTCGATTATGCTATTCTTAAATAGATAATATGGCTTAAGGCTCTTATGCCTTGGTTTTATTTTGGGCCTACTACCCGCTTCCGTTTAAGGAGCTTGGAAAGGACCCCATTCGGGTTGATTTCTTTGCTTCTAAAGGATCTACTCCCTTGGAGGGTTTCCATTTCTATTGTTTCAATTTCATTAGCAGGATTGCAATGGTATCATCCGTTAGTAGTTGCAAAGATTGAGGTGATCAATCTCAACCTCGCGTCTACCAACAGCGCACCATTGTCGGGTTCTTATTTTTGCCGAAAACCATTGTTCGATTGTTCAATCTTGGTTGATCTCGGCGTGGATACTTGGTAAGGTTGTCCAGATTTGCTTTACTCGCGGCGACCGTTCAGGAATCTTGTTGATAAGACTCCCAGTAGGTTTTGGACTGCCAAAGTCTGGTTTAGCTTTTCAGGGAAGCTGGAGATGGTTTCTAGGGTGAACTTGATTCCCTTAAGAACTTCATGTGAAGGATTCGAAGAAGGTACCGTTCAAGTCGACTTACTTTCTTCTAATGGTGGTACTTCTCATGAAACTTATGTCGGATTGGTTCTTGTGCTACTTCGAAGCTTTCAATGACATTGACAATCGACAAGTGCGAAGATCAAGATGGTCAGTCTCAATCTCACATTTACCAATAGCAACATCATCGTCAGGTTTGTTGACAATATCATCTCTTAATAGTTGCAAGAGTAAGGACGACCAATCCTACCCTTACACTCTATTAAATGACGACACCATCGAGGGATCTAGTTGAGTTTAAACTAACATCCTATAGTCTATTGTTGTCACAACCTAGTCCTGGAGAAGTTAGCAAGTGAACACATATATAAATATGTAGTTATATATGTATCCTATTCGCCTAACTTAGACACTTGACTATACATATCGGTTACTCGCTTGGTGAGTAAACCACAGGAGTTGTGAGTCCAAACTCCAAAGGCCGAGGAAAAACTGCTCTGATACCAAAATGTAACACCTAGGATTTTTACCCTTAATTCCCCTTATAATAAAATACGGACTTGAAAATTTCTTTTTATTTTATTAAAATCAACCGTCAAACGGACGGAGTTTTGTTTGTTTTTCGGACTAATCCAAAATTCCACCTGTGAGAAACAATTTTAATTAAAGGCAACCAGTAGCCAGCAGGGCTTCAAATTACATATATAAATCATACAGAGGCCCATCGGGCTCCAAGTATATCAGAGTATATTAATTAATCAGAGTAATAGCGAAAAAATACTAAGTCTGAGTGTTGAAAACAAAAGTTATAACTTTAGCAAAACAAAACATCCTAAGCCTCATTCAAAATAAGCATATTAAATTTACATCAAAATAATATAAGAGGCTTAGGTCCAAGCTATGATCTAAAACTCATAACACCCTACTCTCCCTGTGAGGGAAAGTACTCCTGCTCGGCCGGGGGCTGTGCCAGCTCAATCTCCGTACCTGAAACTGTAAGGGAGTGAGCATTGCACATGAAATAGCAAGCAGTTTCTAACTAGACATAACAACCCACTAGGTCAAACACATTTAGTAAATAAGCAAATATTCACATATTTCACAACATACTCATTTCCTTATTTCCATATTCATTATTCATTTCAACATCCATTTCCTTTACTTTTATTTCTTTTCACACACTTTCTTCATATAGGTACATCACCTCAAATCAGAGGCCAATGCACAGTTTCATTCACCACAATTATCACTTCAAGTCAGAGGCTCTCATTCATTTCCTTATTTAAATTACGTGTCCCTCAGGTCAGAGGTCAACACCCATTCATTATACTTCATTCTGTGTCCCTCAGGTCAGAGGTCAACACTTCAATCTCTTAATTCGCGGTGTGTCTCTCAGGTCAGAGGTCAACACACCCATACACATTCTATCCAGTGTCCCTCAGGTTAGAGGTCAACACCCAACTCATTATTTAATCCGGTGTCCCTCAGGTCAGAGGTCAACACTCATTAACATTCATTTCATCTTGTGTCCCTCAGGTCAGAGGTCAACACTCAATTACTTTAATTCATTTTGTACCCCTCATAGCAGAGGTCAGCCTAATCATCAATTTCCATTAATCGTCACCTCAAATCAAAGGCCAACGCACTTATCACATTTTCATATACCATTACCTCACATCAGAGGCCAAATCATACTTTCATCTTCTTACACAAACAATTATAACATATACATTTGCTCATTCATACGATATCCACATTCTTAACACAATTAAATACAATGGCACACATTCAACACCTAACCATTGTCATCATTGTCATCATAAACCATTTATCACAAGTTAAGGAATGCCACCTCGAAACAGAGGCCAACATATATACCACATTCTCAATATTCGGCGCCTCATTTCAAAGGCCAAGAATTATTCACTTTCTTGTTCAATCAATTTTAACACATTTAAATTCAACAACACACATTCCACAACTAATTATTCATGTAATCACCTTATTCATTTCCTTTCTCAGTAATCACAACCATACCAAATAGTATTCTCTTTCATAGTCCAACATTTATATTACACTTCATTTCAAGTTACATATTTCACCTTCTTACCTATTTGCTTTATCACCACATAATAAAATCACCTTTTACTTTTTGTTTACACAAAATCATTTGCTTCCATATCCGATATTCACAAGTTCAATTCATAAGCCATGACCTTTGTTCACAATTGACAATATTTAACATTTAAACTCATTTAGCATTTAGGTACAAACACGCACACTCATCACATATAGTCGTTTCCATTCCATTTTTCTTCCTATATCAATTTACTCCATAGCACCTACATTTACTTGCAACATCAATCAATTATTATTTTATCCACAACTTGACAATTAAATCCATAGTCATAGAAATCATTAATATCATCTTCACTATCATATTACCCAAATCCTCTTGTACTTCATTATAATCATTAACCAAATTTCCTTTATCAAATAATTCATTCTCATATTATTGGGTTTCCTTTTCCTAGTCTCAACATCCAATCATCATGCATATTTAATTAATTAGAATTTCATATTCAATAACCTAGGGATTTATAATCTAATTTTCTCCCCTAACACATAACCCTAACAAGCATTATATACTAACTAGAGCCTACTCCCTAGAACAAGGAAAAGCTCACCATATCCACTCCCTTACCTTAACCAAAGAGAGGGAAAGTGGAAGAACCTAAGCCTTCGCTCCGCACGCTCCCAAAACAAAGAGCTCCAACGCACGAAGGTAACGAGAGTGATGATAATCTTCCCTAAATCAAAGGAATGGGATGAGGATGAAATTATTGCCCCATTTCAAGAGGAAATTCGAATTTCCCCAAAGAAGGGAAAGAGAGAGAGCAAATCCAAATTAGAGAGAGGAACTTCAAGAATCATGAATACTTACTTGGAGAGACAAGTAGAGACTTGATAATGGACCTTGGAGTAATTCCCTTAAGGTTTGGTGGATTTGGGATGAGAGGTTTTGTGCCCTAGAGAGAGAAATTTCGAGTTCTTTGGCAAAAATCACGCGTGAAATGCTCTTATTTTTTTCCACTGCAGGGTCGTTTAATCGATTATTAATCGATTAAGGGTTTCAAACATTCTGGACTTAATCGATTAAGTTGCAGCTTAATCGATTAAGTTGCAGGATTTTCAACACCCCGACTTTGAATGGTCATAACTTCTTCGTTACCCGTTGGATCTTCCTCAAATTTTAAAGCAAGCTTCCCTACATACCAATCTTCACATCCAACGGTGGAATTTGTGTTTAGAGTTGTAAATCTTTTATTTTGAATTTCCTAATATAGGGTGTTTATAACACCAAAAACATCGCTTCTAACACTCTTTTGTTCATCTTTCAACCTCCCTTTTGATGCCAATGCTTCTTGATTCCTTTATGGCATTCAAAGAACTCCTAATCTATCATTTTACATCCTTTTTAGAATAATCCTTACTTCCAAATCTTATCGTTATTCTAAATATTATTTGAATTAAAATTCGGGATGTTACAAACACTGTCACCAATAAAGAGATAAAGGAATAATAAAGGTAAACGGCTGATGGTCTGTTGGACTCAGTCACAAGGAAAAAGGGAAAAGATAAAGAAAAGGAAAAAGTAAAAGAAAAGGAAGAGAAGAAGAAAAAGAAAAAGAAAAGAAAATGAATAATGAATAAGGGAACTCCTAGCGCTCAGTACCGTACGGCTGGCTGGGGCGGGACTACCTAATGGAAAATGGAAAAAGAATAAGGAATGGGAAAGAAAGAATGAAAAGAGAATCAATAATTAAAAGAATGTGAGAATAAGTGAAGAACTAAAAGAGATTAATTATGTGAATAACTATGAATAAAATGTATTAATAATTATGTAGGCTTAGTTATTTGCTATGTCTTCTTTTAGGATTTATCTTTTTAAGTTCTGTGTAATGCTACCCTTCTTGATATAATTTTACAGGTACGGAAGCGGAGCTTACACTGTTGCGGGCCGAACTGGAAACTCTCCACCACGTGGAGTGAAATTGTGATACCCCGAGTGGATTTTATTATATTAAAAACTGTTATTTTTGTAATTTATAATATGTGTAGTTATATGCCCTGAAACTGGTACTAATCGGGCATTAGGATCTGAACTGGTTTTTATTCTGTTGAGTTTATGTTTTTAAGTAATTCTGGATTGACAGGTTTATAAGAAGAAATTTTTGGGAAGTCCGAAAAACAGAGGAAACTTTGCCGGATCTTCGTAAAACCTTTTATAAGAAATCAAACAATAAAATGAATTTTCAAACTCTGATTTCATTAAAAATTAAAAATTAACTAATTAAAGTGAGGTTGTTACATTTAACATGCATGAACATTAAACATAGATCAAAACAAAACTCACTTTTCAAAAGCTTATTTCCTTGGTTTCCTTGCCAAAACCGTGACATGCACTCAAGAAAGCTTGAAGCTTTTTGCTCAAGAGTCACATGCAAGGCTCAATAACAAAACTTTTTAAAGATCAAGACAAAAATCAAAGCTTTCTCAAAATCAAGTCAAGATCAAGACATTTTAACAACACAAATCAACTTCTTTAAGCATAAAGTTAACATGCAATAACTTGAATCAAAGTAAAAAGCATCATGACCTAGTCTCGTAGTCATGGCCGAACCACATGGCTCATGATCTAGTGTTCTACAAGTTCATTTTGCTCTTAAAAATTCAAGATCAAAGCTTTAACAACACATGCAACCATTAATCAACCATAAAAATAGACATGCAAGAAGAAATGAAGATTACAAAGCTTTGAAATAAAAACTAACTCTAATACTCCTAAGATTTTCGAAACACAGCAAGAAAGATATGATCTTCAACCTTCTCACTTTACTAGCTGGTCGGCTCAAGTTCCCTATTCTCCTAATAAAACTACACCTACTTCTCTGACTTCCTATTATCCTTAATTAGATTCATGTTAAATTAATTATTAAACTAGATATCAAATCTTGGGATGTTACACTTCATGTACTGGGCGATTTTTCCACAAGTTTCATTTGTTACCAACATTGTCGGGTTTATCACAGAACCTAACTGAGCCGTCAGCTGGTCGACTAATTGAACATTCGCCACTTGAATATGTTGTCGGATATGTGTGACAGGGTTGATTGGTACATACCTTGAAGTATTACTCGTCCCAACCATATCCATAGCGGAACGCGGGAAAGCCATGTTAGTGGCCCCAGTAGTTGCATTAATACTTTCGACAGAACTATTCAAAGGCCATGTTAACGTCGACCCTGGAACAAAACCAAGTGGCAATCCAAATGGAGGAACTTGGCTTCCATTTGTCGAGTTATTACCAAAGGCAAAGCCACCAGTCGAACTGCCTCCATTAAGGCCATTACTTGGACGTTGAATTACCGTTACGACAGTAGATTCTACGGCAGAACTGCTTCCTCTAGATGCTTGAGAAGTACTAACGGGAGTAGTAACTGTCTCAATTTCTGAAATAACAGTGGCCCGATGGCCACTTTGGCTCACATTAGCCATTGAAGAAGAAAGTGGCAAAGTTGTGCCACTTCTCAAACGCATACACTTGGATACAAGTTACTCTAAACCTGTCCCACAGGGCGTGCCAATTTGTTTGTGGGATTTTCGTCCGACGCTTGTCAAACTGAGAAAGTGCGTGAGGTGTGGGTAACGACAGGTTATGTGGTAATCTTGTAAAGGAACTTGACTGTATTTTTGGTGTTTTTTCTTTGGGTTGGAAAAGTAAACGTGCGTGAAAGTGTTAAAGTTGACAAAAACGTAAACCGACGCCAAGAACGCAGCGCTGGAAATGTAAATGGAAAGCGATTTAAAGTTGCAGAAATTAAATGCGGAATTTAAAGTTGCAGGAAAATAAAGTGCAGCAAAATAAATTGCTGGAATGTAAAGTTTGCATTGAATTGGAAATTGGAATGTAAAGAGTTTGCATTGAATGGAAAAGGGTGAGGATTTTACAAAGGTGCTTTCTCCGTCAATCTGCTCTGGTGAGATGTGTAGGATGATTGCTAATGTGCCAACCATGATTACAAACAAAGGACTTCCTATTTATAGCCTAAGGAATCCACTAAGCTAAGCCTACTTTATTTGGAACGTTCTGCACAACCGTAGCAGCCACGTTCTAAACAACTACAAATAAATACCCACTAAGTAACCCCCCACGATGTAACTGCCCACGTCGTGGCGTCGTACTTCAGGAATATCTTGTCGAGCTTTTTGACGATATCTCCACTAGAAACCTTTTGGCAAGCATCTTTCTTCTATTGAAATCATGCAACTTAGACCCTTATCTAAGTCTCTTTGTTGTCTTTTCAAAGCAGATTGTCGTGCTCCTGCCTCTTGGTTCTGGGATGTGCATCGACATCAAGCTTCTTTCGACATCAGGTCATCTGTCGATATAGACCTTTGACCTGATGTCGGCCTCTAATATATTCAATCGATATCGGTGACATGTTCTCTGATTTGACAGTGTTTCACCATCGACTAACCAAAGGACCTATCGCCGATCTCTCTTGGTAAATTACCATTAGAGGACTTTTCCTTTCCCTCATTAAATGGAAAGACACCCAAAATCCCACCCAGAGAAGGAAAACACTTTGGGCCAGGGAAGATTATTAGGTTCCACCAAGGCTTATGTATCAAACTAAGTGTGCCCTCCAATTCAGGCCTTTTACACCAGCTTGAAACACAAGAGGTGATCTCTATGTAATCTCCCATGTTCGGTCTTTCGCTATTCATGGGGAAAAGGAGGGCGTTCGGAGTAAAGGTTTTCCCATTTTGTCTTCAACTCCCGAATCCCTGAATCTCGCATGTTCGGTCCTTCAAGATCTCAGACCATCTGGGTTTTCGAATACTTTCTCTTCTTTCCAAAATTCATGAAACTGGGCCATTGCTATTTCCATTTTCTCTCATGGCTTCGAAAATTTCTAAAGTGGAGTATTTATAGCCACAGAAAGCATTAAATGTTGAAGTGATTTCCTTTTTGTTCCCAATGTTGACATGACTTCTCTGACTTCCTCTTTTCTCATGCCACCATCTCCTTCGACACGAGCCTCTCTTTCCGTCTTTCCTTTTTTGTCGATACACGTACACGTCCTTCGAAGTCACTTTTAAGTTGTAAGACTTAAGTACACCTCCTTCGACATCACCTATGTTGTCGACATTTCCTTACTTTGTTAAATTCGATCCCTTGTCGAGAATACACGTTCACATCCTTCGAAGTCACTTTTAAACAATTCGTTTAAGTACACTTCTGTCGACGTCACTTATGCATCCGATGTGACATTCCGTATTTTTCCTAACTAAGATAAATAAATTTTCATTAAAGAGGAGTTTTGAGATATTGTTTTACAAAGGATTTTTTTTGTGAGTATTTTATTCGGTTAGGTAATAAGTTGTCGATTTTACGGAGTTTTGGTAAACAAATATTTTTATAGGGTTCAAGCAAATGATTTTATTGAGATTGGACTGATTTAATTAATGAGAAGTGAGTTATGATTTTATTGTTGGTGATTTCTTATAGGAATGAATTTCCTTGTGAACTTTAATAGATTTAACAAACTTCAAAAATTCATAACTTTTTAACCGTAACTCCGAATTTTATGATCTTTATATGAAAATGATCGTATTGAAATGTAGATTTCAAAAATGTAACTTTTATAATGTTCTAGGTTGATTTACGAAAATTATTTCTCAGATCTGTAAAGTACGGATTTTGAAGATATTGATCATGAAAAATAGTTTTTGATCTCTAATGAACTTTTCCTTTTGAGAATCTCTTTTATATATGAAAAGGTGATTTTAGAAAATGAAAATTCAATGTATATGTATGTGCATATGTATGTGTTGTGTGATGCATGGAATGATAAAATAAATAGGAATAAAATAACATATCTTTGAGAAAGTGATATGATGCATGATTTGATTTATTTCCCTAAATTGCTCTAGCTTGTCTACCACTCAAATACTCTTGCATGCAACATTTCGGATTAACAAAACTACCCTTGGCTTTGAAATTGAAGTTCCTAAATTACCCTTAATTTTTTTGGGGCTTCTAACCCATTTAACCCTAAAACCCAAGCCCAAAACCATGCCCCTATAAATACCCATCTTCTCCCTCATTCATACACCCTCTTGATTCATTTGCTTCATAGACTTAACAAAAAAATAAGAAGAGGAGAGAAGAAGAAGGTGAGACTGTGGGAGAGAGGAAGAAGGAGGAAGAGGAAGTTGACTTTCTAGCTTATCTTCTTTGATTCTCCATCTAGGTATTGATCTTAGAACTTGATTTCTCTTCCCTTTTTCTTTGTAATTTTCGGTTTACATTTGAAGTTCATGGAAGTTTTGTGCTTTGATTCAAAGAAGCTCTTGCATGCTGATTTTATTTGTTCCTTTTTACTTTCAAAGCTTATTTCTACTTGGATTTGAGTTTGAAAAAAATGAATGAACATGCATCAACTTCTATGATGCTCACGGCTTTGAGCCCCATTTGTGTAGAATGATTTTTGATTCTTGTTCGTAAATGTTGATGCATGCTTATTTCAAGCTAGATCTAGTATTTTTATTTGCATGCATGTGATTTTTTTTTAGTTGATCTTAACTTTTTCTCTACATGCATGTAAAGACCCATAACCTTTATGAAAGAATAAGTGATGGGTACTATTTTGTCTTATTTATTTCTTATTGCATGTCATTTTATAAATAGATCTAGACTTGTTGAAGTGTTTATGATGCAAAAGTTATCCTTTGATGTTTAAAGTAATGATCTTTAGAAAAGTTAAGACTTTTCCTGAAAAGGTTTATTTTTTTATTTAAATAGTTCATGCATGTCATTAAAAAGTGAAGAAGAATGACTTTTATTTATGTATGTGATTTTTATTTAGTAAAGTGTTGAACTTTGGAAAAAGATTTAATTTTTACTTACATGCAAAAAAGGTTTCATATTTTATTTCACTATATTTTGCTCTTATGAGCCAAATGACTAAACTCCTCTAAAGGATTGTTGATCCATGTTGATGCATTAACTAGATCTATGATTTTAATGACATGCAAGTATAAATCAAAGTTTAGATCATGAAAATGTTTTGGTTTGAACAATTTGATTAAGTGCTGAAATTTTGATCTATAAGTGATTTCCTTGTAAGAAACTTTGAGAAACGATAGTTATACTAATTGGATTGCCTTGAAATTTTAATATGTGGTCCTTGATGCTATTTAAATGAGTTCTGGAAAGTTTGAAGGGATTTGGAATTGTTTTGGCATTTTAAATGAATTTTGATTGTTCGGTGTTGATTATGGAAGTTTAAGGTTTTCAGTGAAAAAGATTTGGATAAGTAGTACTTGCATATGTTCGATGATTCTGAAACTTGGACACTGTTTTAAGTAGGATAAATGGATTGTCTCTAAATTTTTCTATGATTTTTAAGGTTGGTTTGTTAATCGAAATTGAGTCATTTGTGTGAAAACGATTTCGGAAAAATAAGCTTTTCGGGTTAAACCTAAACAGAGTTTTTGACCCTAAAATGATTTCGTTAATTGTTTATAATAATTTCAAAGTATTTAAAGTAGAGTAAAAAGTTGGATTTGATTTAAAGAAGTCCTGACGTTTTACAATTCCCCGACAAGAAGTGAAAGGAGTTTTCGAAAACACGTTTTGATACTGAGTATGAAGATTATTTAAATAGACATGTGACGTTAGTGTCTTCTATTTTAGTACAAGGTGCTTATAAGCCAGGAAGTTGGAGCAACTGACAGTTGGGAGGACCCGTAACAATTTCGGATAAAGTATTTGCTGGATTTGAGGTGAAAGAGAAGCTTTCCTAAGACACCGTGGTATTTAGGTGATTTATTAGGACGTTCCTGATCGTCTCAAAGGTCGGAACTTCGTGGTTTCTGAGTCAGTAGTATAGTGGCAATTGTCTTGTGTTTGTGTGGCCACTTATATGAAGGAGACAAAGACTACATGATGTTATGTGATGAGATTATATGATGATGATTTGAAATAGCATGCTCTTGTTCATCTGTTTAAGTGTTTAATTATGTATGACGATATCTGGACTGTACCGATTTTGATTAGTATGCTGATGGACGTCTGCTACGTCCTGACTATGAGACGATATGGGAATTATGAAATTAAAGTGAGAACAAGACATCAGAAAAGAAAGAAATAATGATAAGAGGTATGAGAATGATTAGAAAAGAGATATGAGCTGAGATTGAGAAAGAGTTGAGATGTAATGAAGATTCTTAAGATTGTGATAAGAAATAACCTATGTTGAGCAAGAGCTGAGGATAACGATGCTGATGAGCCAGAGCTGATGAAAGTAATGTTGTTGTTGTTTATTGGAATGAGACTTGTCTTGAGTTGAGATTTGCTCCTCCGCTGATGATCACTTGGAATGAGACTTGCCTTGAGTTGAGCTATGCTCCTCCGCTGATGTTCTGAAAAGAGTTATGTTGCCATTCTGAGAAAGTTTACGAGATGAGATGCAAGATTGTTGATGCAATCCCAGCTCCGTGCTATGTTAAGAAAAGAAAAGAAAAGTAATGTTTTAAATTAGTGGTCGGGACTCGTTGAAGGGATGCACCAAGGATGAGCCGACCTTAGGGTAATAACTAAACTCTAAAACTCTTAAAAAGACATTGACGAATGCGGTGAGCAATGAGTGTGAAGTAGTGGATAGGAAGATACCATGGGTATCTGCGGATACTCAGGAGGAGATTGCATTAGGGGAAGGCAATGACGGTGAAACGTCAAGATGCCTTGAGTATTTTTCTAGGCGGAACGAATTCCATATGTGGTAAGGGCAGATCGGTCCGATGTCGTGGTAAGTTCTGCACCCGGAACTAGAATAGTATTGTCACCCCCTAGATTTCAAATATTGAATAGTGTGAGGGACAGGAACGGGGCTCTGTGATTTCGCCACTGTACCGGATTTTTCTACAGTGTGCCTTGATTATATGATTTGAGACTGTACCGGATTTTCTACAGTTCTCCTGGTATTGAGTATTTTGTTGAGACAACTGTCAAGCCCGCGTGGTCAAGGTCCTGTACTCCTGTTTGCTTCCGACTAGGTTGGGTGGATGACCGAGGAGATGTAGACGTGTGTGCTAATTGCGAACCAAACTTTTACCTCGATGATATTATGAATTCCCCAATCATCGATGGACGCGAACTCATAAGACGTAATAAAAGAAGATGAATATTGCAGTAATGAGAAATGATCTCGATATTGAAAAGGATGGAAAGATGAATAAAACCCTATGAAGATGGAAATGAATGTAAGTGTAAGATTCGTAAGATGTGATTGAGAAAAGCATGTGAGAAAGTAAGAATTATATGTCGCAAAGAGATTAATGATATTGATAAGCAAAAGTAAGCTTGCGTTGATGAATGATTAATTGATGATGATTATGATTATGAATGTGGTGCTGCATATATATTATTTGATATGTTTGTGTGGTCTTGATATTTTTCCTATTGCAAATCCACACCGTCGACGATGCGTCATTCGGAATGCTTACTCTCTCCTGCCTCGTTGTTTTGTTGGTGGATGCTGATGCCACAACGAGCAGCTTTGTGCTAGAGGATCAAAAGAATGCGGAAGGTTTGGTACTAACCGATGACGATGAGAGATTCGATGATGCCGAGGAGTACCCTGAGCTAGAAGGAGCACCCGTCAAGGATGGAGACAAAGATTAATGTGTAGGCCTAATGTTGAGGTCTCCCTTTTCAGAGTATTGTACTCCCTTAGCAGGTACTTAGACATCATTTGCTGTATCCACATGTACACCCGAATCATGTTTTCTAAAGCTGGATTAATCAATGCTAAGCTTTCTGGTTAAGAACGAAAGAACTGGGTCTTTAAAACCAAATTGGTGAAAGTAAGTTTCAAAGTGCGATGTTTCGTAACATCTCGGTTTGGAACTTGAAGTATAACGTGAGATATGAGAATCAAATTTCTATTGCAAACTATTTTGATAAAAGATTTTGGAACTTGGAGATTCTCATGTCCATGTTATGTTATCAAAAAAAAATTAGCCCAAATTTTCTCTATATTGAATTAAAGAAATTATATTTTCATGTTGCCAAATCGGGGTGTTACATTTGTGGTATCAGAGCAATGGTTGTCCTAAGTAGCCTAATGCATGGGCTTACATGCTATGCTTGTGTGCGTTTATCTGTGTGTTAGTATTAGAACTACTATGAGTGAGAATAGAAGTACGAAGTTGCGTGAGCGCTCGTTCTGTCTCTATCGTTCTATCTCTCTATCTTTGGAATGTGTCAAGAATTTGTCTACGATGGTACAAGGAACAGTGATCAGAATCATAATGAGACTTTATTCTCTGTGACCAGAACCTCTCTTGACTGTTGAAACCCTTTTTGTTGAGAATCCCTTTTTGTTTGCAGCGACCTCTGAGCTATTGACATGCGACCTTGTTCTGCGACTAGAACTCTCTTTTCCTTGTTGAAACTCCTCCTTATGTAAATCCTATGTGTTGTTGAGTTGCTTTGGCATGACGTTTGTCCTTTATAAAAGCCTTCCGTGAAAATTTTAGACCATGTTGTGTCAAAGAAATTGACAAGACTGTGGTTGCTGATGAACCTGAAGTTTCATCTCCTGAACTTTGACAAAACGTTTGTCTTCTCCAGAACCTTTGTGACAATCTTAGACCATGACACCTTATGCCAATCAAGTAGATATTTCCGAGTTATGAGGTGGACAGTGAGGTGTTGTTAAGGAAAAAGTTATGATTGTTGAGGAATAAATAAGCATGAACAAAGGTGATGTATTATGGATAAAGTAAGGTAAGAGTACCCCTTAGAGCCATAAGTACGATAGTGGAATGTACAAAAGAATTAAAACTAAAAAGTTTGATAGCAGCCTAACCCAAAGTAATGGTATGGATGGTGTTAAGATGGTGGATATCTGGGACGAGTTTGAAAGATTTGGAGTTAGAAAAGCTCTAATTGGAGTAGGTAAATGATTGGAGTGAATGTGAACTTGTAATAGTACGATGAGATTGGATAGAGAAGGCGGTACAATTTATGGATGAAACCCTTAAGTGATGACCAAAATTAGGTTGAATGACTAAGATTTGATGTTTTAATGGACATATATGACTGTATGTTTTGGATTCAAGGATATTGCTAGAATTAAGGTTGTTAAAATGGGAGGATGAATCCCTGAGTTGGAGAGCTTTTGATGATTTAGAACCCGAAGATGAGTCATAAAGGGTGGAAAAAGGTTTAGAATGCATAAGTTATTTAAGTAAGTGCTTAAGATGAGAAGTGAGATGATACATATTTCTTTACGGATTAGTGACTGGTAGAGGAAAAAGGAAGGAATAATGGTTACCATAGTAATTCGATGAGGAAGAAAATTTGGTTTAGTCAGCGGAATTTAAGGTGATACTCAGATAGGCTTGAACGAAGTGATAGGAAGTTTTGTAAGATAAACTAGAAATGGTGAATGTTGGAAATTTTTTTTATGGTTTTAGTCCTTGTCAAATGCTATTGGATAGCTGTGATATATAGGAATATGATTTATCAAAGTTGGGGAGTAAACGGAGAATTTTGAGGTTTGTAATAACCCGCCTATGCTTAAATGGATGAGAAGAGTCAAGTTAAGGGAGAAAGACCATGAGAATAGTAGTATCCTTGTTAGGATTAGCATAAGCATGCTATTCTTTCTAAATGTTGTTTCAAAACCCTTGAACCCTTAAACTTTTGTTGACAAAACTAAACTGTTAGTATTCCATTGTGTCTGGTGATCAAATGACCCAAAGGGTTACTTTTGAAAGTAATCGATCGACTCACTCCTAAGAACCCTGAAAGAATGGTGCAACTGCGATGACTCAAAGACGACAACTACTGTTACAGATTGAGAGAATCACTCCAAGGAGCTCAAGATTCTTTGATCGTGTAATCCCACGTAGCATTTCTCGAGGACGAGAAATCTTCAAGTTGGGGAGAATGTGACATTCCGTATTTTTCCTAACTAAGATAAATAAATTTTCACTAAAGAGGAGTTTTGAGATATTGTTTTACAGAGGATTTTTTTTTGTGAGTATTTTATTCGGTTACGTAATAAGTTGTCGATTTTACGGAGTTTTGGTAAACAAATATTTTTATAGGGTTCAAGCAAATGATTTTATTGAGTTTGGACTGATTTAATTAATGAGAAGTGAGTTATGATTTTATTGTTGGTGATTTCTTATAGGAATGAATTTCCTTGTGAACTTTAATAGATTTAACAAACTTCAGAAATTCATAACTTTTTAACCGTAACTCCAAATTTTATGATCTTTATATGAAAACGATCGTATTGAAACTTAGATTTCAAAAATGTAACTTTTATAATTTTCTGGGCTGATTTACGAAAATTATTTCTCAGATCTGTAAAGTACGAATTTTGAAGATATTGATCATGAAAAATAGTTTTTGATCTCTAATGAACTTTTCCTT
The DNA here is from genome assembly GCA_037953625.1 of Crotalaria pallida. Classification (NCBI taxonomy): domain Eukaryota; kingdom Viridiplantae; phylum Streptophyta; class Magnoliopsida; order Fabales; family Fabaceae; genus Crotalaria; species Crotalaria pallida. The sequence continues at coordinate 36,139,087 of CM075651.1, read as the reverse complement.
TTGAAAATCTCTTTTATATAAGAAAAGGTGATTTTAGAAAATGAAAATGCAATCTATATGTATGTGCATAAGTATGTGTTGTGTGATGCATGGAATGATAAAATAAATAGGAATAAAATAACATATCTTTAAGAAAGTGATATGATGTATGATTTGATTTATTTCCCTAAATTGCTCTAGCTTGTCTACCACGCAAATACTCTTGCATGCAACATTTCGGATTACCAAAACTACCCTTGGCTTTGAAATTGAAGTTCCTAAATTACCCTAAATTTTTTGGGGCTTCTAACCCATTTAACCCTAAAACCCAAGCCCAAAACCATGCCCCTATAAATACCCCTCTTCTCCCTCAATCATACACCCTCTTTATTCATTTGCTTCATAGACTTAACAAAAAAAAATATTAAGAGGAGGAGGAGAGAAGAAGAAGGTGAGACCGTGGGACAGAGGAAGTTGATTTTCTAGCTTATCTTCTTTGATTCTCCATCTTGGTATTGATCTTAGAGCTTGATTTCTCTTCCCTTTTTCTTTGTAATTTTCGGTTTACATTTGAAGTTCATGGAAATTTTGTGCTTTGAGTCAAAGAAGCTCTTGCATGTTGATTTTCTTTGTTCTTTTTTACTTTCTAAGCTTATTTCTACTTGGATTTGAGTTTGAAAAAAAATGAATGAACATGCATCAACTTCTATGATGCTCACGGCTTTGAACCCCATTTGTGTAGAATGATTTTTGATTCTTGTTTGTAAATGTTGATGCATGCTTATTTCAAGCTAGATCTAGTATTTTTATTTGCATGCATGTGATTTTTTTTTAGTTGATCTTAACTTTTTCTCTACATGCATGTAAAGACCCATAACCTTTATGAAAGAATAAGTGATGGGTACTATTTTGTCTTATTTATTTCTTATTGCATGTCATTTTTATAAATAGATATAGACTTGTTGAAGTGTTTATGATGCAAAAGTGATCCTTTTATGTTTAAAGTAATGATCTTTTGAAAAGTTAAGACTTTTCCTGAAAAGGTTTATTTTTTTTTTAGTTAAATAGTTCATGCATGTCATTAAAAAGTGAAGAAGAATGACTTTTATTTATGTATGTGATTTTTATTTAGTAAAGTGTTGAACTTTGGAAAAAGATTTAATTTTTACTTACATGCAAAAAAGGTTTCATATTTTATTTCACTTTATTTTGCTCTTATGAGCCAAATGACTAAACTCCTCTAAAGGATTGTTGATCCATGTTGATGCATTAACTAGATCTACGATTTTAATGACATGCAAGTATAAATAAAAGTTTAGATCACGAAAATGTTTTGGTTTGAACAATTTGATTTAGTGCTGAAATTTTGATCTATAAGTGATTTCCTTGTAAGAAACTTTGAGAAACGATAGTTATACTAATTGGATTGCCTTGAAATTTTAATATGTGGTCCTTGATGCTATTTAAATTATTTCTGGAAAATTTGAAGGGATTTGGAATTGTTTTGGCATTTTAAATGAATTTTGGTTGTTCGGTGTTGATTATGGAAGTTTAAGGTTTTTCAGTGAAAAAGATTTGGATAAGTAGTACTTTCATATGTTCGATGATTCTGAAACTTGGACACTGTTTTAAGTAGGATAAATGGATTGTCTCTGAATTTTTATATGATTTTTAAGGTTGGTTTGTTAATCAAAATGGAGTCATTTGTGTGAAAACGATTTCGGAAAAATAAACTTTTCGGGTTAAACCTAAACAGAGTTTTTGACCCTAAACTAATTTAAATGACTTGAAATTTTTTGGTAGTTTCGTTATCATATATAGAGGTTCTCTGTAAAATTTTAAGAGATTTGGAGTTGATTTGATAATTTTCTATTGGCAAAACAGTGAACCGTTTGGTTCAGATTTTCCAGACTAAGTGAAAAGTTTAATTGAAAAAGTATGACTTTCACAGATCCAAATAATCTGAAATTTTTATGAGATGGTCTTGATTTTGTAAGGAAGATTTATACCAATTATTATGCAATTCGGAGTTGAACTACTATTTTTAATTGTGGCATTTTAGCCTCAGTTCAGCAACAGTGTTGTTGTGATTTTTAGGCAAAATCTGATCTGAAACCTAACTTAGGGTTGTTCAAATGACTTGAAAATTTTATATGATGAACTTTGGCATATATGTGTATGTTTTGTAAATTTTGAGGATTAAACAAATTGATTTGGTATAGTTTTAGATATTATCTTTTGTTTTTTCCCGTAATCGAACAAAAGCTCTATTTAAATGTTTTCGACAAATATGAATTTTTGTACTTTATTTTGTGACTTGGCTGGACTTGTATGATGATCATGATTCCTTGAAATAATTGAATGAGTGATTTCTTGATGATATGTTTAGGCTATGCATGAATGAGTTTGCAAGGTAATTGTTTACGGTGTTTCGGTCTAGGCTGTTTGTAACAGCCCGATTTTCATTCCCAAAACTTACATTAATTATTATTAGTTTGTTGTAAAAATGAGGCCATTTTTTTTTTAAAGATGGATCCAACATTTGATCATGTCACTTAACTGAAAATCGAGATGTCACTTGAAACTTCCTTCAATCGAAATACCGTTGAAAACACGTACATCATCACTTCCATTATCATATGATCATAAACCAAAAACATCGGAGTTTCGCCTCCAACAGTTTTCCAAAAGTTGTTCATGGTTACAAAAGATTACATACTAGGTTGAGAAAACTTAATTAAAAACATAGTTAAAGGTAGCATGATTACATCACCAGTATTTCACAAAGGTAATCCTCGATTGGGAACGTAGATCCTAGACACCAGAACATCTAGACACTATCAGACACATCGGACTTCACTCTCCATCCGAACCAACATTCGTTTCCATCTTCTCACTAGAATCTGCATCAGCTTCATAACCAGAGTCATGCACGTCTTCCTCCTCCATCCGTTGTGGAGTCTCTGCTGCTAACGGTGCGGGTTGACCATCATACTCATGATGTTCCCTTGGTCCACCATCCTGATAATCACGAAGAGTGACATGTCCCACATGCACATCCAGACTCGTCCCTCGCAAAATGTGTCTAGGATCGTCGATCTCCAACCGAGTATCTCCTCTCCATACCCATCCATCAGGGACAACCTCCCATGTTCCTCCTTGAAGAGGCCACATGTGGATCGCTACACCGCTACACGATACTCCATCTACCCGTTGCAATACCGGCAAAAGCCAATACGACAACATGGTAGGAGAGAGTCAGTGTTCCGAACACTAACGGGTCGACCATGCGGTCTCACAATAGACTCAGTATAGAGACAAGCAAATAATAGAACAGGACAATATAACCAGACTATGCAGAATAGAATAACATAAACATGAATAACAGCATAGTCATAGTATCATCACATCTGAACATGTTATCCACATAAGCATATAAGAAGCACTTATAAACAAAGCATATAACAGTATTCCAAATACATCAAGATCGCAACTCATTGCCATATCAATCACTGCACTTGGCATCACAATCTTTTCAAGCATTAAAAATCTTATCAGAGTCTTTCTCAATCATTCAGGTATTCTCTTATGCTTTCTTTCTTTGAATCATTCATCATTCTTTAAGTCTTATCAAAATCGGTTCACTCAATGAGGTGGGGAAAAACCATCACTGAGGAAAATCAGTTAACACACACATCTACATCTCCTCGGTCATCCATTCAACCTAGTCGGAAGCTAACAGGAGTACAGGACCTTTACCACACGGGCTTGACAGTTGTCTCAACAAATCAAATGGCTCCAAGCCAGGAGAACTGTAGAAAATCCGGTACAGTCTCAAATAAATCATATAAACATGGCACACTGTAGAAAACTCGGGTACAGTGGCAAAATCACAGAGCCCTGTTCCAATCCATCTCACTGTTCTAGATTTGCAATCAAGGGGGTGACAGTACTATTTCTAGTTTGCGGTGCAGAACTTACCACGGCCATCTGGAATCGATCAGCCCGGTGCCACATGTGGAATTCGTTCCACCTAGAAATATACTCCAGGCTTCTTGACGTTCACCGTCCTTGCCCTCCCCTCATGCAATCTCCTCCTGAGTATCCGCAGATACCCATGGTATCTTCCTCTCCACTACTTCGCACTCATTGCTCACCGCTTTTGTTAGAGTCTTTTAAAGTCTTTTATATTTTTAATTAACCTAAGGTCGGCTCATCCTTGGTTCATCCCTTCAACGAGTCCCGACCACTAAGGGTTAAATCCATTCCCCAAAGAATCACATATTACTTTCATCATCAATAGCCACTTGGCATCACAGCTCATCACATGATTCCCATGGGAAAGACTCATAAATCTCTTGTACCAGATGGATACTTGGCAATCATCATCATTCATGAGCCCTCGAGCACAATCTCAACATCTCAATCTCAGCATCATGAGCACGATCTCAGCATCATGAGCACAATCTCAATATCATGAGCACAATCTCAGCATCACGAGCACAATCTCCGCATCATGAGCACAATCTCAATATCATAAGCACATTCTCAGCATCAGGCTTAGCTTGGGCATTCTCAGATCTCATCACTTATCATCTTTTCTTAAACTTTTCAGGGAATCTTAAGTTTCATTCTTTCTCATGATTATCATTATCACACACAACAACAATTCAGAGTTCCAGGCAAAATAAAAATATACTCAACATCATCAATACAATGATTTCAGATACATAACAAAACCAATCATGCATTTCAATTAACCGAGCAGATAACAATTAGCACATAGGATATCACATAAATCTCATCATTTAACAATCCATATATTCAGACTACAAGCCACCACGTTGTGGGTTCACAGCACTCTCACCTCTTAGTCCAGTAGGTGAATTGCCTTGTCCTTGGTAGTCTCTCGCTTCTTCTCGCGATTCCGTTCCACCGTCTAAAGAATACCTCGTATTTCAAAAATACGTTTACGTCAAAATTCATTTCAATTGAAACACATCACTTTATTCTTCTTCACTAAAAATAGGGAAAAGCTCTTATTTCTTTTCATCATTCTTTTTAAAATACAATCGTTTGTCAAAACAACTCCAATCTTTTCTTGCACTTGAAATCTCTCAAAATCATTTGAAAACTCATAATAATATAAATTAAATAACCAATTTAAGCTGCTGTTTGAAACCAGTCCAGCCACGTTTGAATTTCTTAAAACACCGAAAAATCGATATTTTTCAATCTAGCTTTTGTTATCTCAAACGGTACTTGAAAATTCACACTCTTCATCAATTGAAAACACTTTAGAATAGAAATGCCTTGAAATAATTTCTTGGACAGAAAAGAAATAAAACCAAAAATCATTGAAAACTCTTCTTGAAATAACTAAACTCATTTACCCATTTGCATCACCAAAACCGAATAGAAAAGAAAACAATTACAACACAATTCCAAACCAACTAACTTAGCATTAGCCCATTGCAACACACTCATTACTTCATGTCACTTCATGAAAAAGAGTCCTAACCTAGTTAACATGCATTGGCCGAAAATTCACACAAATCAAAGCAAGATTTGTTTGAAATCAAAGACACAAAATCATAGAATTATTTATCCCTTTTTCTTTTTAAAAACCGTGAGCCACTACATGAAAACAAACAAATAAACTTAAATTTATTTTCTTAGCTCAAATCAACATAACAATTACATCCATTATCTCATGCATGCACTTTAAAAATTCTCAAATCAAGTAAAAATCAACATGCATGTGCCTTTTTATGAGAATCAAAACATGATCTCTTGGTTTCTAAGCTTAAACCAAATAAACATTACCATAAATTAACGTTTAGCTTCAATCCTCAACATGCAAGAACATAAAACATAAATCAAGTCAAAATCATTTTTCAAAATCTTGTTTCCTTGGTTTCTTTGCAAAGTCGTGACATGCATTCAAGAAAGATCAAAGCTTTTTACTCAAAAACAACATGCAAAGCTCAAGATCAAAACTTTTTCATGCTCAAGTTAAGATCAAGACATGCAAGTACATAAATCAACTTTTCCAATCATAAAATCAACATGCAACTACTTGGATCTAGTTAAAAAGCATCAAGACATGATTTGCTAGCCATGGCCGAATCATCTAGCTCATGGTTTAGCAATTTACAAGTTTCATTGACTTTAAAAGTTCAAGATCAAAGCATAAATGATACATGCAAAAGAAATAAGGAAGGACATAAAATCAAACATGCAAAGGAAAAGAAAATTACAAAGCTAAGATCTTAAACTAACTCAAAACTCCCATGATTTTCGAGTTACACACCAAGAAAGAAATGATCTTCAAGCCTTCAACACCTTTGATCTTCAAAGAGAATCCTTGTATCTAGGCTTGAACTCCTTCTTCTTCCTTCTTCTTCTCACTCTCGGCCACTCTCTCTCTCTCACTAAGCTCTTAAGTTTGGTGTTTGGAAATGAGAAATGAAATGAAGAAGAAATGAAGAAGTGAATGGGTGAAATGAACTAAGGGCCAAGCCTTATATAGGCAAGTCGTGTAATTCCTCTTTTGCCCTTGGAAATTCGGTTCTCATGGGCTTAGGAGGGGCAATTTTGGTACTTCAATTTGTTGCATGGTTTAGGTCTTATCAATCCTAGACAAAGAAGAGTAATTTAAGGAACTCATCCTAATTCCTATTGGTTGGCTTTTCTATTTAATTCACATCTTTCCACCACTTTAATTTTCACATAATCCTAAGCATACACATACATGCAAAACCGTACACACATACACATACAAGCATAGGGAACAAATCTTTTTCTCATAAAATAACTCATGTTTAAAAAAATCACAATTTCTTTAAAGCATAAAAATATTAAACACACAACCATTCCAAAACTCAATTTTAAAACTCATAGCATTATCCCATGAAAATCAATCCTTTAAAAATCATTCATCACTTTTAAAATCGTGAAATAAGAAATTCATTCAAAGAAATACTCTTTCAAAAACACTTTCTCAAAATAAATCTCTTTATTGTTTAAAACAAATACGAGGATTTTGACGGATGTCACACTGTTGGTTTGAAATTATGATTTGAGAATGTGTTATGTGTTATGTGCCAAATGGTTTGTTTTAGGTGATGCATGCTAATTGAACTACTTTGTTTAAGTGTCTTGGAATTGTTTATTTGATCAAAGAAGTGAAGGAAAATGAGTTATTTAATAAGTTACGACGTTGTAATTGATCTTTTGAAGTTAATTGATTTTTTGAAAAGAATTTGGTTATTTGAAAAATTATTGGGCTTACTGGTTGCTGCCCTATTTGATTTCATGGTGTTATGTTTGAAAATAAATTATTTCAAGTGTTCATTTTAACATGAAGTATTAAAGGAATTAAAGAACGATTTTTCGGTGTTTTCGGATTTTGCAAAAAGGTGATTTGAAGTTTATTTCTCCGTTGACCAGCGTTGATTTAACTTGTGTAACACTTCGAAAAATGTTTTCAATTGAGTTAAAGTTTGAGTTTCATAAATAATGGATATAGAGGAAAGTTGAATTGAAAAAGTGGCGTTTTTCGGTGTTTTCGAGTCTTGGTTCGTGGCTGTCCGGAATGGACCAGCAACCAATTCATTTATTTAAAATGATTTCATTAATTGTTTATAATGAATCAAAGTATTTAACGTAGAGTAAAAAGTTGGATTTGATTTAAAGTCCTGACGTTTTACGATTCCCCGACAAGAAGTGAAAGGAGATTTCGAAAACACGTTTTGATTATGAGTATGACGATTATTTAAATAGACATGTGACATTAGTGTCTTCTATTTTAGTACAAGGTGCTTATAAGCCAGGAAGTTGGAGCAACTGACAGTTGGGAGGACCCGTAATAATTTCGGATAAAGTATTTGCTGGATTTGAGGTGAGAGAGAAGCTTTCCTAAGACACCGTGGTATTTAAGTGATTTATTAGGACGTTCCTGATCATCTCAAAGATCGAAACTTCGTGGTTTCTGAGTCAGTAGTATAGTGGCAATTGTCTTGTGTTTGTGTGGCCACTTATACGAAGGAGACAAAGACCACATGATGTTATGTGATGAGATTATATGATGATGATTTGAAATAGCATGCTCTTGTTCATCTCTTTAAGTGTTTAATTATGTATGACGATATCTGGACTATACCAATTTTGATTAGTATGCTGATGGACGTCTGCTACATCCTGACTATGAGACGATATGGGAATTATGAAATTAAAGTGAGAACAAGTCATCAGAAAAGAAAGAAATAATGATAAGAGGTATGAGAATGATTAGAAAAGAGATATGAGCTGAGATTGAGAAAGAGTTCAGATGTAATGAAGATTCTTAAGATTGTGATAAGAAATAACCTATGATGTGAACGAAAAGTATCGTAATGCTGAAGAGCCAGAATTGATGATAATAATGCTGATGAGAATAGTGCTATTGAGCAAGAGCTGAGGATAATGATGCTGATGAGCCAGAGCTGATGAAAGTAATGCTGTTGTTGTTTATTGGAATGAGACTTGTCTTGAGTTGAGCTTTGCTCCTCCGCTGATGATCACTTGGAATGAGACTTGCCTTGAGTTGAGCTATGCTCTTCCGCTGATGTTCTGAAAAGAGTTATGTTGCCATTCTGAGAAAGTTTACGAGATGAGATGCAAGATTGTTGATGCAATCCCAGCTCTGTGCTATGTTAAGAAAAGAAAAGAAAAGTAATGTTTTAAATTAGTGGTCGGGACTCGTTGAAGGGATGCACCAAGGATGAGCCGACCTTAGGGTAATAACTAAACTCTAAAACTCTTAAAAAGACATTGACGAATGCGGTGAGCAATGAGTGCGAAGTAGTGGAGAGGAAGATACCATGGGTATCTGCGGATACTCAGGAGGAGATTGCATTAGGGGAAGGCAATGACGGTGAAACGTCAAGAAGCCTTGAGTATTTTTCTAGGCGGAAAGAATTTCATATGTCGTAAGGGTAGATCGGTCCGGTGCCGTGGTAAGTTCTGCACCCAGAACTAGAATAGTACTGTCACCCCCTAGATTGCAAATCTTGAACAGTGAGAGGGACTGGAACGGGGCTCTGTGATTTCGCCACTGTACCGGATTTTTCTACAGTGTGCCTTGATTATATGATTTGAGACTGTACCGGATTTTCTACAGTTCTCCTGGTATTGAGTATTTTGTTGAGACAGCTGTCAAGCCCGCGTGGTCATGGTCCTGTACTCCTGTTTGCTTCCGACTAGGTTGGGTGGATGACCGAGGAGATGTAGACGTGTGTGCTAACTGCGAACCAAACTTTTACCTCGATGATATTATGAATTCCCCAATCATCGATGGACGCGAACTCGTAAGACGTAATAAGAGAAGATGAATATTGCTGTAATGAGAAATGATCTCGATATTGAAAAGGATGGAAAGATGAATAAAACCCTATGAAGATGGAAATGAATGTAAGTGTAAGATTCGTAAGATGTGATTGAGAAAAGCATGTGAGAAAGAAAGAATTATATGTCGCAAAGAGATTAATGATATTGATAAGCAAAAGTAAGCTTGCGTTGATGAAAGATTAATTGATGATGATTATGATTATGAATGTGGTGCTGCATATATATTATTTGATATGTTTGTGTGGTCTTGATATTTTGCCTATTGTAAACCCACACCGTCGACGATGCGTCGTTCGGAATGCTTACTCTCTCCTGCCTCGTTGTTTTGTTGGTGGATGCTGATGCCACAACGAGCAGCTTTGTGCTAGAGGATCAAAAGAATGTGGAAGGTTTGGTACTAACCGATGACGATGAGAGATTCGATGATGCCGAGGAGTACCCTAAGCTAGAAGGAGTACCCGTCAAGGATGGAGACAAAGATTAATGCGTAGGCCTAATGTTGAGGTCTCCCTTTTCAGAGTATTGTACTCCCTTAGCAGGTACTTAGACATCATTTGCTGTATCCACATGTACACCCGAATCATGTTTTCTAAAGCTGGATTAATCAATGCTAAGTTTTCTGGTTAAGAACGAAAGAACTGGGTCTTTAAAACCAAATTGGTGAAAGTAAGTTTCAAAGTGCGATGTTTCGTAACATCTCGGTTGGGAACTTGAAGTATAACGTGAGATATGAGAATCAAATTTCTATTGCAAACTATTTTGATAAAAGATTTTGGAACTTGGAGATTCTCATGTCCATGTTATGTTATCAAAAAAAAAATTGGCCCAAATTTTCACTATATTGAATTAAAGAAATTATATTTTCATGTTGCCAAATCGGGGTGTTACATCCGACACTCTTGTCCTTTTGTCGATTTCAACATCCAGTTAACACACCCTCCACCCAAATTCCTGGGTTGAGAAGGACAAGCTGCTTCAAGGCATTGACGAAAGACTCGGTGGTTGCATGATCCCAGTTGTAAAAGTTCTTCCTGGCTTCCACCTTATGTTTGAGTGCTTTCTGTCGCATCTTCTACAGTCGATCTTGAAGAATCCATGTGTATGAAGCTATGTTTTGATGAGGAAAACATTGTGATGAAATCAAGTGAAAGCAAGACTAAACATTGTGATGAAATCAAGTGTAAGCAAGACTAAACATTGTGATGAAATCAAGTGAAAGCAAGTCTCCCAAAGAACAAAAGCAACAATGTTCAAGAGCTAATTGTTACAAAGAAAAGAAAAAGAGAAGAAGAAAGCAAATTTTACAAGAAGAGAGAATCAACTAATCTCTAGACAAGCAAGCAAGGAATCAAAGTTTCATAGAGTTATTTTATATTTTGCTTTGAGTCCTTAGGTTGTTGGGTAGAGTTAGTTTTGGGTAGTGAATCTCAATTAATTAATTTTGATCAAATTAATTTTGAGTTTCATAAAACCAATTAATTAAAATATGTTGATGCATATTTTTCAAAATGTTTTATAAATATTTTTTAGGATGCATCAATAAGTGGCTTAATATTTTAATTAAGGTTGAAAAGAATTGGTTTTAATAGTTAAAGTTTTGAAAATATTTTTTTGCTAAATTAGAAAGCAAAAGTTACAGTGACTAATCGGTTAGTCATACCCAGTAACCGGTTAGTGACTGTTAAGTTTGTTAAAAATTCAGTTTTATGTTTTCATTCTTTATGGGTATCTATATAAACCATTCTTACACCTTAATGAAAACATAGAATCATTCAAATACATTTTATATCCAGAGAAACAAGCCACACACTCTCTCTTAGATTGAAAAGATCAAAAGCTTTCTTTTACATCTTGTTATCATCTTTTCTACAAACACAAGAATCTCATAATCAACTTGTTCATTGTTATTTGATTGAGATTCATTAGGTTCTGATTTTCTGTAATTCTATGGTGTTGTAATCATTGCATTCAAGGCAAAATAGTCTACAACAAATTGAAGATCAAGGAAGTCTTGATTGAGGAACAATCAAGCAAAGGAAGTCTTGATTAAGGTGTAATCAAGCAAAGTGAAGGTTTCTTGGTTGAGGAATAATCAAGGAATTGAAGAAGTCTAAGTGGATAGAGATTCACATAGCAAGAGGGTAGAATTAGAAGATCAAGGAGGGTTGCACAACAAGAGTGAGGTATCTCTTGGTAGCTATCAAGTGAGGAATCTTGAGAGGCTTAGCTTGTAATCAAGGATCTTTAATTCTAGTGAAGAAATCTCTCTTTGTTGAAGAGGGGACTAGATGTAGCTCTCAAGTGGGTGAGAGTGAACCAGGATAAATCTCTTGTGCAGTATCTCTTCCCTAATCTCTTTAATTTCTGCATTATTCATTGTTCTTGCATGAAAAACCTAGAAAAGTGATTTTCAAATTAATTGAATCAATTTGTTAGTAATTGTACAAATTAATTTGGGGAAAATCATTTTAAAACATCTGTTTAATTGTTTTAATTCTTGGGTTGAAGTATTTCTGCGTTTTACTCTGAGTTCTTGATTGAATTGCAATTGTATTCAAAACTGGTTCAGACACTAACCGGTTAGTAAGCTTAGTAACCGGTTAGTCACTGACATTTTGGTTAAAGAAATTCTGTTTTAACCATGTTTTGTTTGTACTTTGCGAAAATTGTTCAAGGTTTTTTTAACACCTATTCAACCCCCCCTTCTAGGTGTTCTTACGTGTTCATACTATACCACTTGTATTCCAACAGATCTCATAGCCTGGTAGCCTCTAATCATGCCTCAGTAAGTTGACCTTGGAGTCGATCCTTTTCTTCTCCCACGGTCACAAGCTGTCACCGAGTCTCCCTTAGTTCCTCATCACATTTGCCCTTCCCTTCCTCGGTTGCTGACCTGAATGTTAACTCTTTACAGGTGGATGTGTGTTGAGGAATAGGTGGTAACAAAAACAATTTTTATTTTAATGAAGAACAAAATTTTTGTTACATGGTGCAGTGACAAACTCGTGGTAGAGTTGTGATGGACCGACGAAGGCAAACTCTAGATGGTATGATGTCTAATAAAATTGCTGCATTGTAAAGGAGAAAGTGATGTATTGGAAACTTGCTAGAGGTTAAAAGAGAAAAGGAAGAGCATTGAGCTTAGGTATTTTGAGGAAACCATGAATGCTTGAGTTGCAAGCTTTTAAGAGAAAAGAGAAAAAGAGTATGGCAGAAACGAAAACGAATCAAAACATTCAAGGATTTTAATCTACCTAAACTAACTAAAAACTCAACTACTCTACCTAAATTACCTAAGAAATAAGCCAAAACCTTAGCAAGAGGGAGTTAATTCATGCTCCAAAACATCATATATTGTACCCAAATCAGAAATATTCTCCCACTAGTGGAGTATGACTTAGTCCATTCGTGACTAAATTGTTTTAGTCGTTGAGACCATAATGCTCTAGGCTCTTTTATATTTTAAATATACATGTATATGCTTAAGTTTATGCATATTAGCCTAAAGCTTTATATTGGAAAAAAAATTCTATTCTGATTTGTTTATGGACTATATTGAACTAATATAGTTAAGAATCAAAATGATCATACAAGTTTTTTATTTTATTTAAGAAAGTATTTGTAAATGTAATATTATGACAGATTTTATTGAAATAATACTTATACTTTTGAATGAGTTACATGAAATGATATATTTCAAAATATGAAGGATTATTTTTATTAAATAAACGGGGGAACTCTGGCAATTTATTTCCTTAAATGATATATATTGGTATATAAAAGTAGGATGTTATAAGTGTTCTTGAAAGTTATCAACAATCGGACATGTATTTTTGGTTCTTGCCATTTCTGAAAACAAACATTATAAATCATTTAAAGTCAAGAATTTAAGTTAACAATTAATAACATTTATAAATACAACAAATAAAAATTTAAAAAAAAAAACTGAAAATTAACCGAGACCCACCAATCGGAAATGAAAATTTCTGAGGACATCCAAGTCGGAAATTTTCATTTTCAAAAAGTGGTGTGTCGAAATACACTCGCAGTTTCCACAAAATTCCAAAACACCTAATCTCAAGCACATTGCAACAAAAAGCCTAATATTACGTTCATAGGCTATACTAATATGCATAAAAAAACAAAATTTTAATGAACTAACCTACTCAAATCATCACAAATTAGTACCACTAAACCCTAAACGAAAAACGGAACCCTAAACCCAAAAAAAAAAAGAAAAAGGGAAAGAGAAAGAGACAATACCTAACATAAACAATGAGGCGTGATCCCTTCTTATTGGATGTTGGAGAAGAAAAATGGAAGGAAGTGGATGGGGAAAGGAAGAACCGTGAAGAAGGAGAAGAAAGTGAAGAAGAAACGTGAAAAAGGAAGGTTTTAATTCAAATTGAAGGAACAGTAAATTTGTAATTTCATGGATAAAAATGGGGTGCAAGGATAATAGGTGGGGTGGGAATTCCAAAACCTTTAAAAATGTGGTGTTAGTGTGACGAGTAGATGGGCTGCTATTTATAACCCAACCCAAGCTACACCATTTCTGTGTCTCTCTCTTTTGTTCCCTTCCTAGCGAGCACGATCTGATCTGGTGCGTCGAATCGAGTTGAGTTGAGATCTCTCTATCGCGCTCCAATATTCCCATCGTGGCTTTCTCCTTTCCCCTCTCTCTCTCTCTCTCAGATATATCACTCTAGCTTTATTTCATTTTCACACTCCTGTTCGCGTTGAAACGACGCCGTTCCCAGATCTCATGGTTTGCGTTCTCCTTCACTTTATTTCTTTCTTTATTTATTTGCTCTTGTTATTAATTTCAGATTCTATCTCCGTGGGATATTATGTGTTCCTTTTTCTTACAGCTTTTAATTTCCATGAATTTCGGATCCATGTATTAGTTGTGCACTCGTTCCGATTGATTTGTTGTTAAGTGTTGAATGTTAACTTTGTTATTACTATCACAAACCCTTTATGATACTGTTGCTGTTAGATTAGATTAAATATGTTATTTATGTTGTTTGCTACTATGTATTGTAATAGAACCCATGATCTAGTTCTTTTATCTGCTTCCGATTTTTTTATTTTTTTGAAAAAGCTGATTTGTGATTCTTTTTGTTATGGATCTGAGTTGAAACCTTTTGATGTGATAAGCTTGAGTATATATTTTTTAAATGTAAATTATTGTTTGTTATAATAGTTTAAGCATGTAAGAGTAGCATTAGAGGTAGAGGAAGACCATGAAAAACTATAGCCGGAACTATTAAGAAGGATTAAGATTTAATGATTTGATTATAGACATGTTTATGATAGAAAATTATTTCATTGTTTGATCTACATAAGTTGACTGCACTTAGTGGGGAAAAGAGAGTAGCTCTAAAGGCTTGGTGGTTGTTGATGTTGTTTGTCATCCAATGTTAAGTTTTTATTTTCTTATGCAGATTTGAAATTGAATGCAAAAAGAAAAAAAGATAGCCGAAACTATTAAGCATGATTTGCTTTTAATGATTCGACTATAGACCTGATTTATGAGAGGAAATTATGGCGTAGTTTGATCTATGTAGTTGAGTCCATCTAGTGGGAAAAATGCTTAATGCTGGTTGTTATTTGGCATCTGATGTTGATCTGTGTTTTTTTCTTCTGCAGATTTGAAATTGAATTCATCATCGTTGGGATTAGCTTAGATTATCAGAAAAACTTTGCAACATCTGGTGTTGTCTTGCATTTAAGCAAATGGAGTTGGTGAGAAAACCCTCGATCTGCTGGGTTTTCCTTTCTGCCTTTATCTTTGCACAAGTAATCAATGGTTTTTATCTGCCGGGGAGCTACATGCACACTTATTCCAATGGAGATCCTATATTTGCCAAAGTCAATTCATTGACCTCTATTGAAACCGAGCTTCCCTTTAGCTACTATAGCCTCCCTTACTGCCAACCCCCTGGTGGCATAAAGAAAAGTGCTGAGAATCTTGGAGAGCTCCTTATGGGAGATCAAATCGATAACTCACCCTACCGTTTCCGGATGAATGTTAATGAGACAATCTACCTCTGTACAACAAACCCGTTGAATGAGCATGAGGTAAAGCTACTCAAACAAAGAACGCGTGATCTGTATCAAGTGAATATGATCCTTGACAACTTGCCAGTTATGAGGTATGCTACCCAAAATGGGGTTAAAATCCAGTGGACAGGGTTCCCTGTTGGGTACACTCCACCTGATGGTAGTTCAGATTACATCATTAACCACCTCAAATTCACAGTCTTGGTTCATGAATACGAAGGAAGTGGTGTTGAGATAATTGGAACTGGGGAGGAAGGTTTGGGTGTCATTTCTGAAGCAGACAAAAAGAAGGCATCTGGATATGAAATAGTTGGTTTTCAGGTTGTCCCTTGTAGTATTAAATATGATCCTGAAGCCATGACAAAGCTTCACAAGTATGATAATATCTCTTCTATAAACTGCCCAAGTGAGATTGACAAGTATCAAATAATAAGAGAGCAAGAGAGGATATCATTTACATACGAGGTTGAATTTGTGAAAAGTGATATAAGATGGCCATCACGTTGGGATGCATATTTGAAGATGGAGGGTTCCCGAGTCCATTGGTTCTCAATCCTAAATTCACTCATGGTTATCTTTTTCCTAGCTGGTATTGTTTTTGTCATCTTTTTGAGAACCGTGCGAAGGGACTTGACAAGGTATGAGGAATTGGACAAAGAAGCACAAGCTCAGATGAATGAGGAGCTTTCGGGATGGAAACTTGCTGTGGGTGATGTATTTAGGGAGCCTGAATGCTCAAAGCTGCTCTGTGTTATGGTTGGAGATGGGGTACAGATTCTTGGAATGGCTGGTGTTACTATTGTTTTCGCAGCACTTGGATTCATGTCACCAGCATCTCGAGGAATGCTACTAACAGGGATGATCATTTTATATCTTATCCAGGGGACTATTGCTGGGTATGTCAGTGTACGTCTTTGGAGGACTATTAAGGGAACTGCAGAAGGATGGAGATCAATTTCCTGGTTGGCTGCATGCTTTTTCCCCGGAATCGCCTTTGTTATTCTCACAGTACTGAATTTTATTCTATGGGGCAGCCACAGTACTGGAGCTATTCCCATTTCCTTGTATTTTGAGCTGTTCTTCCTCTGGTTCTGTATTTCAGTACCACTTACCCTCATAGGAGGATTTCTGGGGACAAAAGCTCCGTCAATTGATTATCCTGTGCGAACTAATCAGATCCCGAGGGAAATTCCTTCACGAAAATATCCATCTTGGCTTCTTGTTCTTGGTGCAGGAACACTCCCATTCGGAACCCTCTTCATTGAGCTTTTTTTCATCCTTTCCAGTATCTGGCTTGGAAGGTTCTATTATGTGTTTGGTTTCCTGTTGGTTGTTCTTCTGTTGCTGATTATTGTTTGCGCCGAAGTGTCAGTGGTCCTCACCTACATGCACCTCTGTGTCGAAGATTGGCGGTGGTGGTGGAAGGCATTCTTTGCTTCCGGTTCAGTTGCTCTTTATGTCTTCCTGTACTCCATTAACTACTTGGTTTTCGACCTGCAGAGTTTGAGTGGACCTGTCTCGGCTACACTTTACCTCGGCTATTCACTACTCATGGCAGTTGCTATCATGTTGTCCACCGGCACCATTGGCTTCCTTATGTCATTCTACTTTGTGCATTACTTGTTCTCGTCAGTGAAGATAGATTGAGGTTCTCGCTGCTATCTCTCTTTCGGCCAAGCAAAAGATCAATTCATGAAATCTCCTATCGAGTTCTGCTTGATTGCATTGCAGAATATTCAAAAGATGCTTTGCTGATTGCATGAGATAGTTGTCATTCGATTTTGTTTTGCAATGTGATCTGCAGTTTGTTCTGCTTTTTTACCCTTTCAAGTGGTTTACTCCTTCATGTATTCAACTAGTGTTCAAGCTTATTATGTTTCTAGTACTTAATTAAGTCGCTTTAGGAAGTTGTAATTGCTCACTCTGTCTCACCTCGTTCCAATACTAAAGAAAAATATTAGATGGATTCAGTTTCATTGTTATTTACACTGTGCATGTGGGTGCAGATTTCTTTTCTCTCTATCCTAGTAAAGGCGTAACCAGCTGGAGCAAGCAAAATGCACCTAAAATTTTCTGCTCTCGATAAGGAAATGAGCTCATGTTACTTACCATGAGCTCAAAGCAGCTCTGACTTTGTGAATCTTAGACATAAAGAAAACAAGCATTAATGATTTTACCCAAGTGGTAACTGGTAACGTTAAGTGTGTATAGGTAAATGATTGGGGGACCAGGATTCTTTGACTTCATCTTTTGATGCAGTCATTATGCAATCAATCATCCAAGGATTAAAAATATGTTTCATTTTTTCTTCAAAATTTAATTATAAAAGAAATTATTTTTAAAGGTTAGGATTTCATGCAAACTGCAGAGAATCCAATTCAGATGATTGGGTGAAAGCCAGCCAATGTGAGTGCCACTTGTGAGTTGTGACTAACAATTACTCCAAGATTATTAATGATTGAATGGCATTATTTATTCTCTAATAATAAGCTTATTGCCACTCTTGTTTTCCTATATTTACATTGTTTTCCAAAGCAGAATAAAGTTCTTCCTTAAACAAGGAGGAAAGTTATATGCTCAAACCACTCAGATTTTGACATATGAACAGTTAAAAATAAACAATGAGGAAAGTTATATCCTCAAACCACTCAGATTTTGACATATGAACAGTTAAAAATAAATAATAAAAAAAACCGTAAAATACCGAAACTGAACAAGGTAGAGACTAGAGAATAAAGTAACACAGGTAAAGAAGAAAGAAACGTAAATGCAGAGTGATCGAAGAAACGCAAACGCACAAGCAGAGTGACGACAAGGATGGCTCTCCCGCCCTTTTTCTCTTTCCTTCGTCTGCATCAATGCCTGTGATGGCGGTTGTTACCAAGATCCTTTCGATCCTTCTCTCTTTTTATGTCCGTTATTTTCTTGTTGCCTTGAATTCTTCCACATATACATGTGTGTGAAATTGATTTGGGGTTTAGGATTGAAGGATCTATCATTGAGCTTTTACCCATTTTTTATCCATCGCTATCATTGGTTTTTGCCTTTTAATTTTTAGTTTGAATTTTGCGATGAACCAATGTAAATTAATATTTCACCTAGTTGATCAATTAGTCAAGGGAGGAGGCCTTTGACCTTCGTGGCACAACTTACAAAAGAAACACTGTATGAAAAGACCTTAGCAGAGAAAAAACCCTAGCAGCCCCTTCCCTCTTTCTTCTCGCGGTGGTGCAGCACCATTATGGCAAAGAAAAAAGGGAGGCCTCCCTCTTCCTCTTCCTCTTCCCCTCTCTCTGGAAATCAGAAACAATATGATGTAGACCCTCTGCTGGACTTTTCAAACATTAATGAGGATGATTTAGCAAGGTTGGATAACTTGAGCGCCAAGCAATCAGAGGACTTGTTGAGAAGCCTTGACATGATCAAATCCAAAATCATAGGCAAGTCTCCAATAGAGCAAGACAGTAAGGCGAAGGATACAACATATGAGAGGATGTTGTTATACCTCCAACATCCGCACCTGTTACTAATCCTGTTATTGAGAAACCAACATCTGTGTGGGATACTTTTGATATATCAAAACTTTGAAACGCTGGTGAAAAACTTACCTTCATTCAACCTGAATTGAAGGAGGGTGCTTCTATTGGTAAAATCATGACTACATATGTAGAACAGGAACTGAAGAACTGGGAGTGTGCTCTAACATGCTATGTGTTAGGTGCCAAACCACCTTACCTTGTGATGAGTGGTTTTATCAAAAAGGCATGGGGTCAGTATGACATTGATAAAATCCTAATGAATGGTGATGGGACTATTGTGGTATGATTCAACTATATGGAAGTTAGGAATATTGTCCTAGAGATAAGGCTTTTCCACTTTGACAAGAAACCTATGATTCTTGCACCATGGTCTGGCAGATCTATGTCCAAGAGTTTTATTGATCGGGTGCCAATATGGATTCAGTTACCAAATTTGAGCCCTCGATTTTGGGGTGTTGGGGCTCTCAGCAAAATAGCAAGTCTGGTGGGCAATCCTATAATGGTTGATAAGGTAATTCAGGAGAGGAATCGTATTAATTTTGCAAGAATTTTAGTGGATTTTGACCCTGTTGTCTTACCTGATGAGGTTTTCTTTGAGGATGACTTTGAAATATTATTACTCAGGGGGTTATTTATGAATGGAAACCTGTTTTGTGTGCTAAGTGTTCTATGTATGGTCATGATGCTAAAATGTGCAGAAAGAATGTGAAGAAGCAGTGGGTTGAGAAAAGGAAGCCAACAAGGGAGGAGATTGAGGACATTGATGATAGATTAAAACTCAAGCAATCCCTTGATAATGGAACAATTCTTGAGGAGAATAGAGAAAAATCTATTGTTGCGTGTAAGGATTTGGTGCATTGTGAGACATTAGAGGGAAATACTCGTGAAACAAGGCCCAATCTAGTAACTATAGTTTCTGATGCCAACTCCAGAGCTAAGTCTGGTGCTAAAGTTGGTGATGGCAGGAAGGCTGATCCTGGAGTCATGATGTGTGATGGTGTCAAGGTGCCTAATTCTGGTCCTACTAATAACCCTGGTATGCTTTCCAATCCTGGTGCTAATGATGGTGTGAGCAGTGCAGCTGCTGGTTCAAATAATGAGATAGATCAAGGAGGTCCTTGGACTCCAGTTAAAACTAGAAGTAAGACTCAGCTGAGAGGTGAGGGTACTCACCTGAAGCATCATGGATAACATTGCCTGTTGGAATATTAGAGGGCTCAACAGTCCCTCTCAGCAAAAGGAAGTGCTAAACTTCCATAAGAAGTATAAGGTAGGTTTACTTGGTGTGTTGGAAAATAAAATTAGAAGCAATGCTATAATTTCTGTTGTGAATAATATAGCTCCAGGTTGGGGTTTTTTCTCTGATTCAGATATCTGCTTAATTGGTAGGATTCTGGTTCTTTGGAGGAAGGACATGTTTGATGTCTTGGTTATTTCTAGGTTTGGCCAGTATACTCATTGCATGGTTACTGAGCATATTTCTAATAAATCCTTCTATGTTACTTTCATTTATGCTGCAAATGACCAAATAGAGAGGAAGGAATTATGGGAAATCCTTAAATGGGTGGAAAGATTTGTTACTCTACCTTGGATCCTTCTTGGAGACTTTAACAAAATGCTCAGTCCTAATGAGAAACTTGGTGGTAATCCTCTTGAGTTGATGCATTATGAAGATTTGAGAGACTGTATGCACTCTTGCCAACTTCTGGACATGAAATCTAAAGGGAATTTCTTTACTTGGTGCAATAAACAAGATGGTTTCAATAGGATCTATTGCAAACTGGATAGGGCCATTGTCAATCCGCTCTGGATATCAGCTTCGCCAGAGTCAGAAACTAATTTTTTGTCCCTTGGTCTGTATGATCATTCTCCTATTTTGGTAGAGTGGAAGCAGAGTAATGTGAACAGAAAGTCTAACTTTAAGTTCTTCAATATGTGGACCTCTTATGATAGTTTCATGACCATTGTTGAGTCCGTTTGGTCAAAGCAGGTTCCTGTTTTCCCTATGGTTCAAATAATTAAAAAGTTGTTCTATCTTAGAAAAGAGCTGCTCAAGTTGAATAAAAACTGTTATGCAGACATTGTGAAACAGGAACAGGATGTTAGAGAGAAGTTGGAAAATACTCAAATCCTCTTGAGTAATGATCCAACTAATGTTTTACTTCAGCTGACTGAAAAGGAAGTACTGACCCAACATTGACGGATTAGTAAAGTAACAACCTCCTTCCTTCAACAGAAAGCCAAAGTTAATTGGATTAAGGATGGTTATCAAAATACTAATTTATTCCACCAAGCCATAAAACAAAGGGCTTACAGGAACAGAATTATCACTATGACTGATGACTTTGGGAATAACATTTCTGGCCAGCAAGGAATTTCTGATCTATTTTCTGCCTACTACAAAAATCTTTTTACAAGGAGACAGATCTATCAGTGGAAGGAAGGTATTGTTGAGAGAGGTCCTACTCTCTCTCCAAAGCAACAATTGACCCTGCTAAAGTCGTTCTCTGATGATGAGATTAAAGAGGTATGCTTCTCTATTCATAATGATAAAGCTCCGGGTCCTGATGGTTATGGAGCTGGTTTCTTTAAAGCTGCCTAGAATATTGTGGGCCATGATTGCATTAAGGCCATTAAGGAGTTCTTTAGCACTTCTATTATACCTAATAGCTTAAATTCTACAAACTTGGTCATGATTCCTAAAGTGGATAGGCCTTCCATGGTTAAGGATTATAGACCTATTGCTTGTTGTAATTTCATATATAAGTGCATAACCAAGCTTCTTTGTGTAAGAATGAGTATGGTTTTGCCTAGCATTATACAAGAGAATCAAGCAACATTCATCAAAGAGAGGAGTATTGTTCATAATATTCTAATTACTCAGGAACTCCTAAGGTTTTAGGGCAGGAAACGAAGTTCTCCTAGATGTCTAATGAAAATTGACATTAGGAAAGCTTATGACACTCTAGATTGGTCTTTTATTGAGGACATGCTTATATCTTTCAAATTCCCTGCTCAATTTAGGAGCTGGATTTTGTGTTGCATCACATCAGTGTCTTTCTCTATTTGTATTAATGGTCAAAATTCAGAATCTTTTAAGGGTTCAAGAGGGATAAGACAGGATGATCCCATGTCCCCCCTTATTTTCGTCCTAGCTATGGAAGTTTTGACCAGGGGTTTGCAGAAAGCAGCTGAGCACAGGAATTTCAGGTTTCACCCTTTGTGTAAGGACCATAGGTTAATCAGCCTTGCTTTTGCTAATGATTTAATGGTCTTTTCCAAAGGGCATCCAGCCAGTGTGGACATTCTTTTCTCTGCTATTCAGTGTTTTGTAAAATGCTCTGGACTTCAGCCAAGTATTGAAAAGTCTCAGATATTTATGGCTGGGGTTAATGAATCAATAGAAGCAGAAATTTTGGGCATTACAGGTTTTCAGAAGGGCATGTTTCCATTCAAATACCTAGGTGTTCCCATATCATCTAGGAAATGGTCTAATGCCACTTGCTCAGTGTTGGTTGATAAAATTAGCAGCAGAATCAGTACTTGGAAATCTAGGAATCTATCATATCAAGCTAGATGTACTCTGATTAATTCTGTTCTCCTATCTTTACATGTTTATTGGACTTCAATTTTCATCATTCCTAAAGCTGTTCTTAAAGGTGTTGAGAGGAAGTGCAGTGAATTTCTTTGGGGTTTGGACTCTAATGGTCATTATCATGCTTCTGTTGTAACATCCCTAATTTAATTCCAAACAATAATTAATAAATTAATAGAATTAAAGTGGAAGGAATGGGTAGATTAATTTCTTCAAGAATTTTGGGAGCAAGGTGAGTAGTAATTATAAGTATTAGGGATTGTGTAGGAGACATTGGTAGCAAGGGGCAAAATTATCTAAGCGAAATCGGGAGTTAAATCGGCGTTTTAAGTATTAGAACTCGTCCGGCGAAAGAAAATTAGGAATAAAATATCCATAGCTCTAAACACGAATTCCACCGTTTGATATGGAAATAAGTGCCTTAAGAAGCTTGTCTCCAAATTTGGGCAAGATCCGACGGTTAACGAAGGAGTTATGGCATGGTCAACCCAGGGTCAACTGGCTCGCGCCCCAGGCGCGCGAGGTGCATCAGATGCACCAGCCAGACGGAACTGCGCGCAGGCGCGCCTAACCCCGCGCCCAGGCGCGCGGGCGCGATCAGATCCCCACCAGGTCCATAAATTGACGCGCCAGCCCCCCCAAAACCCCATTCCCTCCGCACCATTCTTCTTCCTCCTCCCCCAAACCGCCCCAACACCTCCAGCCACCGCCCCAAGAGCCACCATGAGTGCCTCCCTCTCTCCCTTCCCCTCTTGATCTCTCTCTCTCTCTCTTGTGGCCCTTTCTCTCTCCCTACTCTCTTTCTCTCTCTTCTTGGAACCCCATTTCTCTCTCCACCACCATACCCACCACCGTGACCACCACCACGAACCACCACCCACCACCACCACTATGAACACCCCTTCCCCTCTCTTTCCCTATTGATTTTGAGTTCTCTTTCTCTCTCCCTCTTTCTCTCTATTTGGTCTTTCTCTCTCCTTCCACCGGATCTCACCGACGTCGTTATCGGTCGTGATCGCATTGGGCTCGTGTTGGATACTCCGAGGCGTGAAGCTTTGGCCTCGATCCGGCCGCGATCGCTCTCACAAACGAGGAGCAACACCGACGCCGACATCGACATCGAGCCACAATCCAGGTTCTTTGTTTAAAAGAAAACCCGAGGTAAGAAGGGTTCGTATTACCTCTATTTAAAAAGTAAATTCTAGGAGTTTATAGTGGTGACTAGGAATAGGGTAATTAAGGAATAAGTTAATGACTCTTAGGGTAGTTCCCACAAATATAAAGGATTTATTTAAATTGAATGTGCATAGAATGAGTTCCGGAGTGAGTGAATATGATAGGATGTTAAAATAGCTAATATAGAACGAAAAGTGTAGAAAAGCATAAAATAAACCAAGGGAAATTAGTTAAGGGAAAACCACTGAAACGTGAGTGTAAAAGAATATAGGATAATTGTAATAAGACAATGAGAGGGAATATAATTGTGACGGTGAAGTAAAATGGTTTAATGTAATAGGGAAAATAAATTAAGTTAATAAGGTAGGGTAATTGAAGGGAATAATGATATAAGAAAAATAAGGAAATAATATTGAGAGAGAGGAATTATAGAAATAATTAAGAATTAGAAAAAGGAATTAAAATATAACGACTATACTAACGCTAAGTGGAATTAGATGAAAACTTGAATAATTAATAAAAGGAATAAGGAAAAAGGAAAAGGAAGAGAAGAAGAAAAATAAAAGAAAGGGAATAGGGAAATAATTAAAAGTTAATTAAAAGAATTAAAGAGAATGAAGGAAGTAAAAGGAAAAACAACTAAGACGAGTTAATAATGAGAAATAAAATAAATGTTAACGGCACAGGTGGTTGTATTGACCCTGTGGCCAAATAAAAAAAGGGTAAACGGCGCAGGTGGTCGTATTGACCATGTGGCCTAATAAATGGTAAATGTCGCAGGTGGTTGTATTGACCCTATGGCACGGCGCAGGTGGTTGTATTGACCCTGTGGCCTAATAAAATTGTAAATGTCGCAGGTGGTTGTATTGACCCTGTGGCACGGCGCAGGTGGTTGTATTGACCCTGTGGCCTAATAAAGTGGTACACGTCACAGGTGGTTGTATTGACCCTGGGGCACAGCGCAGGTGGTTGTATTGACCCTGTGGCCAAATAATAAAAAGATAAAGGGAAGTTTATGTAGAGGTTACATAAACGAGATGGGTGTATAGAGATCACTGCTTGTGGTTGTATACACGTATGCAGATCACTGTTTGTGGTTGCATACACAGTGTTTGCAGATCACTGTTTGTGGTTGCATACACAGTGTGTAGATCCCTGTTTGGGGTTACACACGATAGTATGGTGTAGATCTCTGTTTGAGATTACACCCAATGGAAAGTGTAGATCTCTGTTTAAGGTTACACATAATGGAATAAAAAGGAAATAAAAATGGAATAAAAAGGAAATAAAAATGGATAATAGAATGGATAGTGGAAGATGAAATAAGAAAATGGAAAATGGAATGGATAAAGGAATTAAAGGGAATAAAGGAAAAACAAATAAAAATGGAAAAGGGCAATGAGAAGGGTAATGGAAAGGAAAACGGATAAGGAATGGAAATGAGAGTAGGATAAGAGAACCAGGAATTAAACGAATATGAGAATAATGAAAGGGCTAGAAGGGATTAATTAAATGAATAAAGTAAGTTAAGAATTGGGTAGACTTGGTTTATTACTATGCCTCTTTTAGGATTTATCTTTTTAAGTTCTGTGTAATGCTACCCTTCTTGCTATATTTTTGCAGGTATGGAAGTGGAGCTTACATGGAATACGGCCGAGCAGGATTTTCATTCCACTACGTGGAATGTTTACTGAATATTATGAGCGGACGATTACTTTTTGTAAATTATAATATGATTTAGTAGCTTGCCTTGAAACTTGTACTAATTGGGCGTTAGGATCTAATCTGTTTATTAAACTGCTGTGTTTATGTTTTAAACAATTCTGGACTGACAGGTTTTAAGAAGAAAAATTTTGGGAAGCCCGAAAAACAGGGGAAACTCTGTCCGTTTTTCCGGAAAATATTTTTAAGTATTTTAATTTGAAAATAAATTTTCAATTACCATTTCTATAAAATCCTAAATTAACCAATAAAAGTGAGAGTGTTACATCTGTTGCCTGGGATTCAGTGTGTAGACCAAAAAAGAATGGTGGCTTGAATTTCAAAAACACCATTCTTTGGAATATTGCAGCTATAAGGAAGCAAGCTTGGCATATTGGCTCTAAGAAGGATTGTTTGTAGGTCAAGTGGATTAGCTCGATCTACCTAAATGATAGTGATTTCTGGCATATTGAAGCTAGACAGGGGGATAGTTGGCATTGGAAGCAACTTGCCAAGGCCAAAGATAAACTGAATTTCTGGTTTTTCGGGTGAGTGTTGGAATGCTTCTTCTAATGGGGTTTATAGCATTAACAATGGCTATTCATTTCTATTAGGGAACCTTCCTCTATTTCATCTATATAAATTTGTGTGGAACTCTACTTCTATATCTAAACATATGTTCATAGCTTGGCTTGCGGTGCAGAATAAATTGAAAACAAGAGACAGATTGAATATTCAGCATCAAACCTATCTGCTTTGCAACAGCGCTGAGGAAACAAGGAACCATATATTCTTCGAGTGTGTCTGGTCCAAATCTCTGTTAGAGGCAGCTTGTCTTTGGATTGGCATCAGCAATTGGCCCTACAAATTTTCAAATTGGAGTAGGTGGATCATTCATGCATTTACAGAAAAGAGAAGAAGGAATTGTGTATGTACCATTTTTTCAGCAGCCATTTATTTCATATGGAGTAAAAGGAACAACCGAATCTTTGTGGGTATGAGCAGATCTAGCGATGTGGTGGTTCGTTTGCTGAAGCGTGAAGTTGCAGTGAGGTTGGCGTGGTGTTTCCCTAATTTCCGGTCTTGGCAAGATGCAGCGTTGGTCCAAAGGATTTTAGTAGACATATAGCATTTGTTTTCTTTTCTAGTTTATTTATTGGTTGGTTGGGTTGAACCGGTTCTTTTTTTAATCCCCTTGGTTTAGTGAACCCTTTCTAGAAGGTGACACTGGTCTAAGGTGTGATTGTATGATTCATTTTTTGGCTCGTGGTTTAATAATATTTTTATTTTGCAAAAAAAAACACTGTATGAAAATGAAAACTAAAATACAATGACAAGAAGCAATCGTGAATAGTATGAAAACTAAAATACAAAACAAAAGAAGATATTTCTTAAACTTCCAATTGAAACCCTTGCATTCTTCTTCCTTGGAGAGTAACCCTTGTTGCTTCTTGTCTCTGTATTTTTTATGTGTATATGGGTGTAAAGCATTATAATGTTATTGAATTTTATCTTTTGCTGATTAAAAAAAACTAGGCTCATCATTTTAAGGATATGTGAATGATGGAAGACATGTTTTTCCCTCCAGGAAAATTGAACTTGCATTTAAGGATAATGTAGAAGAAAACTTCTGCATATTTAAGAACCTTCTTTTAAATGTTCTTCACTTGAAGTTCTTCAATTTCTTCTTTGGTTCTTCAAGACTGTCTTCCTTTTGTGACCAACTTTTTTCCCTTAATTTTTGCTTGTGGTTAGAGTAACATGGCCATGAGATGCTCTCTTTAAAATTATAGGGGGTTAGACTTTTTCTTAAAATCAACGTTCGACAAACTATAAATATATTTTCTTACTTCGTTAAATAAAGGTTAAATTAATTTGTAGGTCCCTAAATTATTTGGAAAAGTCCAAATAGGTCCTTCAACTAAAAAAATGTAATTTGATCTCTAAAGTTAAACAAAACTTGTAAATGGGTCCTTTTGGCTAATTTCCATTTAATGTATGTTTTGGACTTTCTGAACATGTTTTCCAAATTCCAACAAAGGACGGGAATATTCTAGAATATTTTGTTGAAAACTAATGTTATTGACGGAAAGACTAAATTGAAGCTTTTTTAAAACATTAAAAGACCAAAATAATTCTAAAAATAATGAATCAACATGAATCTTAAAAATAAGATGGCCTAAAGTTTAATTAAGTAGAATTATGTATATTAAACTAAATCCTTGATATAATTTTCATCAAGGCCCTATAATCTTTAGGCAAAACCTTGCTCACTTACAATCTGAATCAACGTCTCACCAAATCATCACCAAAACCATCCGAACTATACACACCACCACTCAGCCAACATCGCCATTACTCCACATTAATCGATCCTTCATCTCTCCACCCCTTTGCAATTGTCCTAAATTTGTATTTGTCGTAGTTAATTTCGATTGTCATGCTAAATCAAAGTTATAGAGAAAAATGGAACTTGAGAAGGAGAAAAAAATCAAAACTTGGGAATCGAAAATTCCGATTCTCTTTCAATTTTTGTACTTTTTGCTTTTTTGTTGAGGCCATTACTTGTCGCATCCCGAAAGTCCTAAAACCTTTTCCCCATACTTAAATACCCTAATCAAGGACCTCAGAATAATTATATAATTTTTCAAGGATGAAAATAAGAATAACTAAAGAGTTATAGGCAATTTTGATTAGATTTAAAGTTCAATGGCCTTTTGCGAAAAACCAAAATTCCTATGTTATAAATACTCCATCACGCACTCCTCCTCTTTCTCCTCCCTCCTCATCGGAAACCCTAGAAACATAAAATTATCTACAACATTGTTTATTTTTTGTCTTACCAAGAAGATCGAGAAAACAGCTTCCTTGCATCATAAAGATGTAGCATTAGAAGCCTACCACTTAGAGGAGCATTTGACCAAACATCATCAAGGTATGGCAAGAATTCATCTTGCTTTAATAATGTTTTAGAGATTTTCAAGGTTGATTTGTCGTTGTATGTGACTTTGAATGATAGGTTTTTGGGTTTGAAATCATAAATCTCATGCTGCTTAGATGTTCTATTTTGTTTATAATTAAGTCTTAAAATGAAGAGATAAAAAAAATGCATGTTTGTCAAGGTTAACCTTGTATTAAAGTTTAGATCTTGTGTTTTATTACATTCATGAGATTTCAATACATGTTTCCTTGAAAATAGTTTCCACCGTTGTGCCCAAATCTTGGAAAAATACATGAGCTTGATGATTGCATTTAAAACTTATTTTCTATTGTTCGGTTTGAAATTTCGAAAAGAAAATTTAAGTTTTTGTCATTCCCGAATCCGTTTTGAGGAGCAAGAAAAACATGGAAAAGCTTAGATCATAAGTGATTGGCAATCTAATGTTAAGATTTGGGTAAAAGAGTATTTGAAAGAATGGTGATTAAGCAAAATTGCCATGGAAATTCTCGATCATCATTCCTCCATGTTTGTTAAATTAGCTTAGACAATTAATTTTGAAATCTAATGGAAGTACCATGTAAAGAATTGAAGATTTTTAAAAAATTTTGAATTTAAAATCTTCAAGGTCAAATTATTTAGTGAAATTATAAATGACTTCAAATGTTTATAAAATATGAAGATTTTGGGAAATTCTTGGAACACTATAAAAAGACCCTAAAATTGTTTTCAAGAAATAATGTTCTTTTAATCTTTTGAAATAGTTAACCCAAAAACTTAATTGTTTTTAGATTTACATGTCTTAAAATCAAACAATATATAAAATGAAATGCAGTGCTTTAATTAGATATGTCATTTGGACAAAGAATCTATGTCATCATGACTTTGACAAATGGGGATTAGCCTTCATAAATAAGAAAAGTAACCGGTACACCATGTTTTAGATAGTCAGATATTAGTAAAGGAACATGAGTATGATATATGTAAAATAAAATAGTCAACAAGCTTTGAATGCTCTTTTGGAGGTTGTAAAACTAAATTAAACCTTACATTAAAAAGATTTATTTAATAGATGACTCTCCATCGTATATCTTAATGACTTATAGATAATCTTAGGAATATCAAGAATCTCATAAAATAAAGACTGCAATGGCATAAAAAATAATTTGAAGATAGTTTAAGGGTGCAAAAAATATTACTTGAATATGAATCCTAAAACTAAACTAAGTTACAGTAAACATGAGAAAAAAATGGTTATTGGTGACCACAATTAGTGACGAGTGTTGGTAAAATACAATGATTATTGTCAAGATAGTTCAAAAGACTAAAATGAAAGATTGTTTGAGGTAAAGATGAGAGTATCAATAAAGTATAAGCAATTGATAGTCCAAGGTAGTTAAGAAGATTAGTTAGTGACGAGTGCTGGTAAAATACAATGATTATTGTCAAGATAGTTCAAAAGACTAAAATGAAAGGTAGTTTGAGGTAAAGATGAGAGTATCAATAAAGTATAAGCAATTGATAGTCCAAGGTGGTTAAGAAGATTGTTCACGACATGGTTTTATAATGTAACATAATTTGTATTTAATGTCCTAATCCTACAGTGATGATAAGATAAGAATGATTAAAGCTAAGACTGAAGACCAGATGAAAAGACATTTAGTAGACCCATGCTGCCTTGGTGTAGGATGACAAATCGGTGGTACAATAAAGTCGAGAACCTCATTGACTACGTAGCCTGGAAAGCTTTAAATAAGGAATAGAGACGCTTTGACACTCATATTTCTCTTAAACCCTGTTTGCTCTTAGACAAGCCGACTCTCTTAAACCTCATTGATTGGTTCGCTTTCCAGTAAGTCTTCTTTCACTTATTATCAAACAATTGAGAAGGCAAACTTACCCCTTTTTCCTTAAAATTGGTGACCAAGTGTTGTTTTATGAACATTTTAACGTTCAAATGTTTATAAAAAGGGAGTCATTGTCTCCCACAAGGGATCAACACTCTCAGAACAAAAAGAACTATCACAACATTATAACCATTTGAGCCAACACACTAGAAACATTACCAAAAACAGAATCCAACATCAACTCCCTCATTCTTCCTCTTAACAAAAACCCACCATATTCATAAACTTGAGACTAGTTTCCTAAATCCCCTTCATGATATGGGTCAAGAGAACTTCAGTCGGTCCTCCTAATGATTCATTGTGAGTGCTTTATCGTTCCTTTGAGCCACAAAGATCCAAAATTCTCATTTCCACATACACCTCATAAGCTTACAAACCCAAAATCATCTTAAGCTTACGAACCCAAAACGAGAAGTTTGAATTTTTGACAAAGCAGGGAAGAGTGCATTTTTTGGAAGAGATTGTTAGAAGTAAAAAAATCACACCTTCCCTAACGAGATACCCAAAATGAGAAATGCACTCTCTTTGGTAAAAATGTAGTGATGTAGGGCAATACATGATGCAAACATAAAGGTAAGTATTATGCTTAGCATAATTTTTTATTTTTGAAAGTATGTTTAGCATAATTTTAATTTGATAAATTATTATTTTCATAATGATTATTCTCCCACTTGCTAACGTGCTAAGAAATCAGTTGTCAAAAATATTAATCATGGTAATATTCAAATTAGACCAATGTCAGTGTGAAGGCCTTGTTTGTGAAATATATTTGAATGGTTAAACTATTTATAATACGTATATTGGAAGTAAAAAATGCAGGGGCATGCATCATGCCTCAAAGTTGGTGGAAGTTGTCAAATTGCAAGGTCAGTGGAGGATATCTCAAGATGAAATTGCAGAGTCATTAGAGGATATAGTATTTACCCAAGAGGCTGGACACAAAGCCCACGTGGGACATGTGCACCACATGATATCAAGGAATCTTAAACCGTTTATGTTTACCTTTATTTCATCTTGATATTTATTTCAATAATTGATGACTATATATGATTTGTTAAATGTATGTTTTGTCTTGTCATACTACATGCTAATTATGAAATGATGTGACACACAGAAAAATGTGTTCTAATATATACCTAACAATGTTAAGAAAAAGTTCATTAATCATTGATACATGTATATATATTACTTTCTTTATCTAACTTCCTAGTTTAAATGTGTATCCACTTAAGTACTTTGTTCTCTTTTGTGGCACGAATTATGAGTCCATACTCCCTAGACATGATGGTTAAGGAAATGCTATCCAGGAAAAAACAGAAATCGAATGAACGATTATGAAGATCGTAAGCAAGCATGAGTTATGGTTTCAAGAATGAGATAGAGCGAAAGCACGAGAACGCTTGGATAAAGCGAAATCACGCGAAAGGTGGGATAAAGTGAAAGCACGAGAAATGTGAGATGCAGCAAGAAGGCAAACTGATTGAGCTAAGTATTCATAACCTTTAATTTTTAGCCTGATATATTTTGCTTGTCAAAAATTGATTATAATGAGTAATTGGCATATCAAAGTTAGCTTGCCATCTTCATGTTTTAATCTCTAAAGGAGTACAAGAGAAGAAATAATAATAATTATGTTATTTCAATTAATCTTTAAGGATAGGCTATTATTAAAACAAAATTTTGTATGAGAAGCTTTGCTATTCATTAATTTTATGATATTTGGTTGCGCTCTTGATAATATCCTCCTTCATTATTATGACCACTTTTCTTATTACTAAAGCATAGATTGTATTTTGTTACATGTTGATTTATGATACGATGACCTACACAACAAGACTTGATAATTATCAAGTCAAGAAGAATGCATGTTGAAAATAATTATAATCTGGGTGAGTATTGCCATTATTGAAATTTGATAAAGGAAAATGACAATTCCCTGTATGATGGATAATCATCAATGAGCATAGAAATTTGTTCAAAACAATACGACCAAGGATAAATATTTAAAATTGAAAATGTTAAAAAATGAATGATTAAAATAAGAAAAGAAGTCTAAGAATTAAAGAGCTAGATACCTATGACCAGAGGCATCAAAGAGCTAAATGCTATAAGAGGCATGAAAGAAAAAAGCCCAGGCATCATAGAGTTACATGTTTATGATTAGAGGCATCACAAAACTAAATTCTAACAAAGGCACATGAAATGAAGCCTCTACACTAGAGAACTAATGCTTATGATTAGAAGTATCAGAAGACTAAATGCAATCAAATGCGAAAGAACGAAAATAAATGAACATGAATAAATGAACTACACCAATTGAATTATTGTAATGTTAATTTTTCCCAATAGTTGACATGACTTAATTCTCGTATAATCTTCAAAAAATGGTTAGCCTTGTTGTTAAAGCATGAGTGGTGATAATTCCAACTGAAAGATTTCAATGCTAGAAAGATCTAATGCTCAAAGCTGTTACATGATGATTCATGATTTAAATAATATTGCTTGATTTGAATAAATGAGGAGTGAACTAAAGAATATTTCATGACAAGGCATATTGTCACATGATATTATGACAAGAAAAGAAATAAACAGAACAAAAGTAGCCTAGAGAATTTGGGAGAAAAAATTTGCCAAGTCTATTTTGTAAAAAGCCTAAGCATTTAAGAGTGAAACACTTATAACTAAAAGAGTTGGAGAGCCAAATGCGACAGGAGGCACAAGAAAAGAAACATCACATTGGAAAGCTAATAGCTTAAGACAAAAAGCGTTAGAGAGCCAAATGCTCCAAAGGCGCTTAAAAAGAGGGATAGAAAAAATAGAAGAGAAAAGAATGGAATATATATATATATATATATATATATATATATAAAAGAAAAAAACTATTAAAGTGACCTTTCTTCTTATGAATGAAGGTGCCAATGTCGCTTTCTTTCATTTTCGATCAAAAACAGAATAAACCGCTTCATCAGTGAAGGAAAAAAAAATAAAAGGAGGAGACAAAGTTGTGACAAGCTTCAAACCAGCAAAGAAACAAACATAAACCACCACAAGGCATGGCAACTAGAAATGAAAGCGAATTGAACAGTTAGTTAAAGCAATCTGGCTTTTCTGAGGGGAATGGGCTAATGTCGATTTCTTCTTACTATCCTTTGGAGGGTCTTGCAACATAGACCATATCATATTTACATTTATAATGAAGAGTAGAAAAGCTTGCTTCAACTACAAAAGTAGAAGGCAAAAATATAGTATTGTGACAAGCTTCCAACCAATAAAGATGAAGACTGGACTCTAACAACATAAGAGGGTTGAATCAAAAAGCCTCATAAAGTTAAGCGGATCAAAACAAACACATGATATCATAGCATATCTTGTGCATGCTAGACTGCAAAGTTGGGCATAAATGATTAAGAGAGCTTGTAATAAAAAAGGTGTACACTCCGAAATTATGGAAATTGATAATGTAAAGTGACCCTAAAGTGGAAAAAGGACTTGGTTTTATGGGATTTGGTTTTATCAAGTAACATAAAATATGCATTTGGTGTCTTATTCCTATATTGAAGATAAGATAAGCATGATCAAAGTCGAGGTCGAAGGCAAGATGGCAAGACGCTTAGTGGACTCATGCCCCCTTGGTATAGGATGACACATCAATGGTACCACAAAACTAGGAAGCTCATGGACTACGTGGGTTGGAAAACTTTGGATGGAGGACAGCACAATACATCTTCATGATTCATAGGGATGGAGAGGCTTTGACACCCATGTCGCTCTAAAACCTAGCCCACTCTCAAACAAACCTACTTTTTGACCTAGCTATCCTTTAAGAAGTCGGTTAATTGTGCAATTTGATTTTTTTTTTTTTAAGTTTATAGCATATCAGATGTTTTGGTAAACATTTCAAACAATACAAAATCGCACCCATCAATGCTGATTCTCGTAGTTGCATCTTTCGGAGCCACACCATCGCATTCAGATTGATCACATCTACTGGCAGACAAATTTTCACAATCATTGGAGCAACCACGCGCCACCACTCGCCGCTGCAAACTCTAAGAGTGAAGCCCAACTCTAGCCACACATCAGTTGAAGTCTTTTGCGCATGTCTCACTCCTCGTCCACGAGCCCAGCAGCTTCCGCATGTATACGCGCCAGTCATCTATGCTTAATCTTGCATCACTTGTGCAACATCTAACTTGACTTCATAATCTTTCACAAACAAAACAAGGAGCAAGATTTGGTCCAAACAATAATTTTCACAAAGAAAAGGGTCCGAAAGTATAAAAACCAAAAACTGAAGGTAATGTTACAAATCCCATGGCCTAAAAACTACAGCAAACTTTAAATTATAACCATCCTATTGACAACCAGTAATACTAGTCTTAGTACTTTATCTTTATCCTAATATATTAAACCAGGAAAACAACAGCAGATATCATGCACTGCTCAACTTTTTCCATGTTGGATTTGCTGGAGAAGAACGGCCGCCAGCTGTAATGTTGCTTGTAGACGTTTCTGTGGATCAGCTTCAGGATCTTCTGGCGAGCTACTATCCGTCATCTGCTGATTTCCGTCAAAGAGAACCCCTCTTGGTGGTTCTCTTTGAATCATCTGTGACGATTGAGGTACGTTTGACATCTGTTGTTGCCTCTGCACCTGTAGAACTTGACCAAGCTGAGATGAAGACAGTTCAGAATTCACCACGTTGCTTTCCATGGCATATGTCTGTGTTTGTCGAGATGAGGTATCAGATCCATTAATTCTGTTAGTCTGCCTGGGATCATTCAATGCACGTGCACTCAAAGAGCCTCCTGACTGCCTCTGCTGAAGAAGAGATGCAGCTAGTTGTGCCAGCTGTTCTGGTTGCAGGGCTCCCACCGGCATAGATAAAGGATTTAATTGAGATGAGTTGCTGTCACCGGAGAACGGAATGCCAGATATTCCCCCGCTGTGTTGAATTGAGTTTGTATCGGGCATTGAGCTAGGAATAGTGGCAAGACGCTCCTGAGGCATAGGTTCAACAGCACCACTTGATAGTTGCAACGGTAAAGTTCTATTGGAGATTAAGTTCTGCAGATTGTGAGAAGACCAGTTTGGCCCAGATGTTGGGTTCTGCTGCTGCATAGGAGGATAGTCGTGTCTTCTTTCATGAAGCGACTCGGACATAGCACGAACTGAATCTGAGAATGATGGAGCTGCTGCAAAGTTGTTTCCCAAAACTGAATGATTGCTGAATCCAAGATTACCCAATTCTGAAAGAGAAGTTGAAGTAGGTACATGTGCAGATGGAAATGATGGATTTGGATACAACATATTCTCATTATAGGACATTTGTGTTTCTCTTTGAATGTTTATGGGACCATGATCCAAACCCGGATTCTCCAACCTTAGAATAACACCAGATATGCTCATTTTCCCAGGTACCTTCAACACTTTCTCTGAAAAATCCGATGGAGGTACAAGAAATAAGGTGGTCTTGTCATCCAACTTGGAAACTGCAGCTCGCTGCTTTTCCTCCAGATAATGCATAAATTCATTGTAGAGTTCAATGTCAGCATCACTTCCAGGCACAAAGAAAACAGCCCAAACGCCAACTGCTTGATAATAATGCCTTGAAAGCATGTCTAGACTAGTTCTTGCAGTGCAATCCAAGACATCAGGTCTGAAATCAATGTATTGTCATTAACACCCAACTTAAAACAATTCAAGAAATCAAAGACAGCAAAATACTTTGTAAGTGTGCTATAGTTGCTAGTTGTGATGTTTATATGTGCAGTGTGACCAGTTTCCAGGGTGGCGGTATTGACACTCCTCATCGACCAATTACAATTTTACAGAAGCAAAATTTAAATCATGACTGGTTAGGAAAGAGTGTGAGTAGACAAATTGGAGTGCCAACAGCCCCACCCCCAGTTTCAATGTGTTTCTTCTCCCTTCTGTCAATTTATGGGAGAGTACATCTTTCAGCTTCTGGGGCTGATCCCCCTGGTGTTGTTTTCTATCATCTAACGAGTCTTTTATCAAAAAAATTGTTTTGATTTGAACAACTATAAGATGATGAATATATGTATACACGATACATAAAAGACTATATTTAAAGAGTTATATAAATATGAAACTATAAAGTATATAAAGATGAGTTCAAGAATATGAGCCAGCTCAAGCACAATAAAATTCTTAAAATAAAACTATCTTGTTTATCGATTAAACAAACAAAACTTAGCCACGATATACTTGAATGACTAATTTGAGTTTTACATCTCATTGTATTCTACTAAATTCTGAACTTTCTCTCAATCCCTTAAATTTAAATCAGTAAAAGATCGTGTAATATACATGTATGAACAAACTAAATAAAAAAACATACAAGCATCTATCTGGGATGGCTTACTTGGTTATCAAACAACATTTCATTTAGTACTAAACTTGTTATTATAAGGCACTAGGATAGGATCAGGCTAATAGTGAGGGTTAACCTGTTAGTGGTTTTAACAGAACTAGACTTCAGGAAAACATAAAATAACTTAATTTCCAACAAAAAGAAAGATACAGAAGATGGAAGTATAGTTGTTCTCTTCTCTTCTCTTTTTTTTCTTTTCCAACTTCCACATCTCTATGTCGTTTTCTTTTACCGCTTTCAAAAGCAGTTACTGTCTCACGGTAGCATTAGTAAAATCTGACTATTTGCGAAATAGAATGAAAAGTGTTTCAAAGCTGATATAACGCATTCTAATTGAGAAAAAGACATTTTGAAAGGAATATTTTATACTTACAATATCATATCTAAGACTTTCCCCACAGGGAAGCAGCGTGCACGACAAACAGGGGTTCCCCCTTTAGCAATGGTTCCTTCCCATTTCCACACAGTTGAAGATGAATAATCAGGTTCAGGTGTGAATCTTCTGTTCTCAACTAAATTTGATTGCAGGGCACCAGGACCAAATTGAAAACTGTCATAAGGTTTCCAGCCATCATGTCTATCTAAACGGGTCATAGGTGAATTTGGTGGGTGATCAAGAGTCTGTCTATAAGCAAAATTTCCAGCATTAAAGCTCATATCAAAAGGCTCATGTTGGGGAAATTCAGACAAAGGCCCCGGGAAAACATGTTTCTGTCTTTCTAGCTCAGAAAAAGGATACTCTGGAAGCTCTCTCTCAGGAGGAGAGCTGGTCTTCAGCTTTTTAGCCTCACGCAGATAGTGCATATCTTCTGGCAAGGCCTGTGAATCGTCAAAGAATGTACCCTTTTGAGGAAATCGCTGAGGAAAATCACCATGATGAACATATCTTTCTCTTGAAGGACTTAACTGTTCATAGATTTCTTGTGCTGCTCCTTGTGGAGTCCCCTTCTCTCCAACTCTCCTTTGCTTGTATGTGTTAGTTACACCAGCCCGTGAAGAACCTCTATTGTTAAAATCATAAAAATGAGAATCGCCCGAGTCCCAATTAGGGAGAAACCTTGGAGAACTATTGTTATGATCTCCACTGAAGCTCCTACCCAGCCCGAGGTTCTCAGAAGATCCCTCACGGCCACTTGACTTGTATGATGGGGAATGGGGGGCATTAAATGAGTTCCTCCCACTGCTTGATGAACCTGTTTCACTCTTGGCAAAACAAATACGTATATGAGGATTCCCAAATAACTGTCCCTTCAGAGTATCACGTGCTCTGCATGCTGATGCCAGATTCCTGAAGCGAACAAAGGCATAACTACGACCTGGAAATGTAGTTATCTTCACAATCTCGCCAAATGGAGAAAAAGCCTTTCTTATTGCTGACTCATCTACCTTCATCGGTGCAGGGAACCCAATCCACAAAACTTCACTTGGCTCTGGATTTTTATCACTCATCTTGGATTTGTCAGAATAAAGTGGTTCAGGACTACCATGGCGTCCTCTAAACTCTCTTAGGGATAAAGGAGATTCCCTTAATGCAGAGCTTCGCTCATCCCTTGAGTAATCATCATCACGTGGTTTTGTTGTTGCCTGTGATTGATTAAGAATGTTAACTAAATGTGAAATAATCATACATTCCAAGCTCTCGGAATAGTACTTTAAAAGTAAACACTGATTCCATAACTGGCTTACATCGTAAAATGACAGTTAGGAAGATAAGTAATTATAAGCATCCAACATAACTTGACCAGCACATTTTGCATGCACAGCTTGTCTAACTAATTAATACAATGTAAACCTTGCTTGTAATGGTGGCATGACACGCTAAACCATATAAGGTGAATAAGTCTAAAAGTTCACCATCAAGCACATAATGAACACATAAACATAAAGAATTACTTTTACACAAGAAATTTACTAATAGAATTATAAGAGTTGTTTATAAGAACACATGACCAAAAGAGAAATAAGAAAAGATGGACCGACAAAACACATCAATACGATCAATAGCTCTACTCTCTTCAAATACAAGTAAAATCCAATCTTATCCACCAACTAGATGGAATACATGGATCAATCAATGACATTAGGCTCTACCAAAATCCCAATCTTCTATATTGAGTGATGTTCTCTCGGATAGCATTTCTGACAACCAAAGTGCGTTTTTGCCTAGAAAACAGATTTCAGATGCAGCTCTTATTGCAATAGGAAAGGCATTGGTCCTAAATGAAGGAGTTGGATGTCTGGATGTCTATCCCCCACCTCTTTCGCAGTCATTCTGAATGGTGAACCGAAGTCTTGGGGCAGGTGTCAAGCAAGGGGGATCCTTTGTCTCCTTTTTGTTCACTTTGGTGGCAGGTGTTCTCTGTCGTTTGGTCTCCCGGGCTGTTGAAAGAGCACCTTTTAAGGGATTAGAGTGGGATCAGAAGATGTCTTGCTCTGCTGTCTTCTGTTTATGCAACCAAATGTTGACTCCTTTCTTAATTCCCTATCTATTTGGAGGTTTTTTGAGGTAATTTATCAGTTAAAGATTAACCTATCTAAGTGCGGTTTGGCATGTGTGAATGTTGACCATAATATCCTAACTGCTTTTGCTTCATCTGTTTCACGTCAGATCCTTCAGTGGCCCCTCAATTACCTTGGTATTCGTTGGGTGGAAATCCCCAAGTTGTCTCCTTTTGGGACCTTGTTAGAAAAGTATGAAAGCGGTTGGATACTTGGAAATCCATTCTTGTTTCTCTAGCATCCCTTTGTATTACATGTCTCTTATTGCTCAAAGAATAGAGAAGATTACTTGGGATTTCATTTGGTCGGGGTTTAATGGGACTACTCGAGATCATCTGGTGAATTGGGAGACTTGTTGTAAACCTAGAAAGGAAGGAGGGTTGGGTCTTGGTAACCTGGTTTCTAAGAACATTGCTCTGGCGGATAAATGGCTTTGGTGTTTTCCAACTCAGTGTACCTCCTTATGGCATCTTGTGATCTACAGTAAGTATGGTTTGCACTCTAACAGGTGGGATGCAAACTCTGCTGTTAATGTTACACATGCCTAGTCCTTGGAAATTCATCTCCCAAGGTTAAGTTTCCTTTGGATCTCATTTTTTCCCAAGTATGGGTGATTGTTCTCGGGTTAAATTTTGAGAGGATACTTGGTTTGGGGAATGGCCCTCTACCTCTTGCTTTTCCTCAGCTTTATCATCTTTCTTTTTTGAGGAAATTGCATGATAAAGACATATTATTAGAGTTATAGAATCTATTGTTATTGTTGGAACATGTTCATCTTTCTTCTAACTAGAATAAGAGGACACGGCCTCCGGCATTTTTTCCTACAAATTTTTTTCCAATCCTATCTGGAAATTAATTGCACCTTCTAAGGTCATATCCTTTGTTCGGACTGCTGCATTTAACAAGGTTAACATGAATGATTTGCATCAAATACGAAGACCTCTAACTACTTTGTCTTCTAACAATTGTGTAGTGTCCAGATCTAGTTCTGAAACTGGTTCTCATTTGCTCTTGCATTGCTCAACCGCCCCCAGAATAACTTCTTTGGTTTCTTCGATGAACGGTGGGTGTGTCCAACGGATTTACAGATGTTCTTAAGCATCAGGTTTAGGAGGTTTGGCTACTACTAAGGAGGTGAAAAAGCTCTAAGAATGTGCTCGCAATGCGGTCCTATAGAGAACTTGGTTGGAAAGAAATGGTAGAATTATCTAAATTTGTTGAGTGTCTCGAGTTCATTTTAGATAGAATAGTAGTTTTCCTAGCCTCTTTGTGGTGTTCTGCCCACAACCTCTTTAGAGATGTATCTGTCTGAGTTACAAAGAGAATGACATGCTTTTTTTATTTTTGAGAATGACATTCTCTCATTCTAATTTCATTTCGAGAATGGCATGCTTTGTTGCATGTTTTTGGTTCTTAAATTTTTGGGTTTCTCTTTGTATTTTAAAGATAGCTTGTTTTTTCTAAGCTCTTGAGCATTTTTTATCCTCCTTTTTGTACTGTTCTCTTTTCTCTATTTATAATTTTATATCTTCTCTTCCCTCTCTTCATATATATATATATATATATATATATATATAATTCTTTTACCAGGAAAAAGAGTCGTCAAAGTTTTACATTTGCTTCCAACTGCCTAACAGGAACCTCTAAGCTCTTCAATTTTGTACACACCAATGAAATCCCCTTTACCTCAATCATCAAATGATAGAGATTCCAAAAGAAAATCACATCCCTCCCAAACTCTCAAGACCAGTGCTTCTTGCGTAGATATTGAAATATGAAACTTCTCCCAATATCAACCTCCTTTGAACTCAAGATAGGCGAGTGGATTCCGTATTAACAATAATGAATATGCAAATAGCAAAAACAAACAAGTCCACATTTTCTATCCGGATCGTCAAACATTTGAGATACATTGAACTTAAAATATTTCACTGTGGAACTTTTATTCTATGTGTTGATCTAAGTTTATAATTTAATAATAATATTGTACACTTGAAGTCAATTGAAAAACCTATTTATATATGAAAATGGAGAGCTACCCAAACCCAAAGCCAACTTCCCTCCCCTGCTTTGCTTTTGTTACGGATTCCTTTGCACTATGATAACTTACTTCTCTCTTCCACGTGGGGACATGTATGATGATTGTTCAAGTTGTCATCAAGATATATAGAGATATTATATTATTACTGATGTAATCAATATTTCTGGAACCAATCAATATGTTCATCAAAACCAATTATGCATTTCGAAGTTCCAGAATATATAACCAAGAAAAATGTTAGCTATAAGAAAAAAGATAGGACAAGAGTTACAGTTTCAATGATCAATGATGCAGGACACAATAGAATATAAAGATTTGCAAGCATCTTTCTTTCCACTCTGCTTCTGCTTATGTGTTTGTGTGTACAACTAGCAAACATTCCTACAAACAGTAGCTTTTTCTTGTGTAACAATCTTTTTGGAATGCAGTGTGGTCACTACTTCTTATACACTTTGGAACAGTTTGTAATTGTTCCAAAGGCTTTGTTAAGAATAGAGAGTACAGAATTTTATTTTATAGCATATGCACTATGCTATTCTTTAGTGCATTTGACTTGGGCAGAATGCTCACTTTTTTAAAACATCAATTTTTCTTAAAACTCACGTCCATCAAGAACAATGGGAAACTTAAATGTTCCATGTTCTTAGGATTGAAGTGGCAAAATAATAGCATAAAACACCAATTTCTTAAAGAATATGTTGCAGACTTTATAAGGAAATCATATAGTTAGAAACACAGTCTCTTCATCCAATTAGGTTAAGCAACATTGACAATTGATAGTTGACAATTTTGGAAGTCCCGAAAAGGAACAGTTTTTATAAACAATCCTGACTCCGAAATAGCATTTCACTTAGTTACCTATTACGTTGGTTAATATTATCAACACTAGGATAAGAACACAAGGACAATGCTAGTGGTAATTTGAGATTTCTCAACATATTTGCAGAAAGAGATATGTTCTACACATTCATTACTAATGTAGTCATGGTTTACCATTGCAGATTAGAGTGACAAACAAATGGACAAGAGTGTTACTAAAGGTATTATCAAGTCAAGTAATTTAAAAGAATGAAAGCTTGAATAATTTGATGTTCTTGCATGATCAATTCGTAAATCAGAATGTCATATTACATATTGCATTATTTCAATTAAGTTTCCGATGAGAAATGAGAGGCTAAGGCTCAATCGAACAAGCAATGGCACATGCTTTATGTCAAGGACCAACCATCCTAAAAGCTAAGGAAGCTATGTGGAACAGTGGAATGGTTTTGAATCTCCAAAACACCTCCTAATGCAAGAGTCATTTAACCCTAAACACAAATTCACTTCACCTAGTGCTGAAAATTTAAACTTTGGCAACTTAGTCAAAGAAGCTTTAATACCATGACAAGACCATCTCCTAAATGCTTAAGCTATTTTAGTTGAAGAGCAATGAATGGTTTTATATCAAACATCACCTACGTTATTGTCTGACTGAATTGTACTTATAGTTATAACCTTGTTGAGATCATTGGAGGTGAAAGGCTGAAACTGGAGTGAATTGGCATACATTGAGCTTCAACAAATACAGCTCAACATAGTAAATGCTTATCAGCGTATTAACGGTCATTGATGCAAATAAATTATACTAGAAGTCTCTGGGGTTTGCTTCAAGTAATAAAATCAACATGGCTGCTCATTAAAATCCTTACATATACATCTGTTAGAATAATTGTCCTCAGGTTTAATCTTTCATTAGGAGATAAACAACTTTTTTTAGAGTAATTGTCCTCAGGTTTGATCTTTCATTATGAGGTATTCTTTTGTTAAGAGTAATTGTCCTCAGATTTGATCTTTCATTATGAGATAATCTTTTTTTAAAAGCATGTCCCTGCCACTAGACTCCATGGCTTCATCCTTACAGCAAACTACTTCAACAATAAGTTTTATTTTAATTTAAATGATTCCAATATTTCTTGATAATTTTTTATTTTTTGTATAATAACTAGATTGATAGATTAGTCTGTTGTCTTTCCGGGATTCAAACTCTTGGTTCTTCCACAGTGCACTCTTGTTGCTTCTACTTCCTTACTCGTTCACAAAGCCGGGGCCCTTACTTTTCTTGATAACAAACTTTTAAAAGTTACATTAAAAATAAATCCAGGGGTAATACTTACATTTGGAGTTTGGACAGCAATATCCAATATGATGAGAGCTTGATGCCTGCTTGGCCATACTGATACCCAGCTTAGGCATTTTATATACACGCAAGAGTATTTTCATACTTCTAGTGGTTTAAGGAAAATAACCCTAATCACATTTATGTGTAATGAAAACTATTTTTCCCCTGTAGATTGTATTTGGAGTATTTGCTGTAAACAGAAACCAGAAAGAAATGAATTCTTTGCAGATGTTCCTAAGAATTCTGTTTTAAATAGTAATGCAGGTGGCCAAATTTTGTTTTAAACAGTTATCTTAGTTCCTACAAAAGAACTCTTTGCAGTTTGCAGATGTTCTTGAGAGTTCTTTATTTTTAATATTGATTCTTAATAGTGATGCAGGTTACCAATTATTTTGTCTGGACTGCTTCCTAATAGGATTAACACTAATGACATGTTCCAAAAGCTGAGCAGTGTGTTGTTCTAGTTTGGAGCATGGACTCGTCTCTTTTCGCATTGTTCGACTGTGAACTCTCTCTTTGGAATAGGCTTTTTGGTCATTGAGTTTGCCCTAAGGATTTGCAGTAGTTTAATTATTATTAACTCAAGAGGTTTTGCCTTCAGTGAAGATGCTAAAACTCTTTGGCATTGTGCTGTTTTTTCTGCATCGGTAATGAAAGCCAAAATCTTCAACTTCAATTAAACTTAGGATAGAGTCATTTTGTTGGCTTGTTAGTGGTTTGTTCAGAGTTGTTTCATTGATGTTACACGGGGGGATTTCCATGCCTTGTAGCATGACTTTCATTGTTTTCTTACGAGGAGATGTAGAGTTTGAGCTTCATTGAGCAAGGAAGAAACAGAAGAATGAATAAGATAAGAGGAAGAAGCTATCAGTGGAAGAGGCAGTGAGAGTAGGCCTAAATTTACGAAGTTTAAGTGCCGGTAAATA
This sequence comes from Crotalaria pallida, assembly GCA_037953625.1. Classification (NCBI taxonomy): domain Eukaryota; kingdom Viridiplantae; phylum Streptophyta; class Magnoliopsida; order Fabales; family Fabaceae; genus Crotalaria; species Crotalaria pallida. The sequence goes on along the minus strand of CM075651.1, from coordinate 36,094,772 downwards.
AGACATCTGAAAATATTAGAAAGGGGCAAAATAGAGATTTGATGAGTAAAATAGGGTAAAATAGAACACTACTGATGAGATACAGCAAGGATAAAATTGTAAAGAAAAAGAATAAAGGAATCAAAAATGTGAAAAACAAAACCTAACCATTCTAGGAAGAAGACAGCCACCACTTCTTTCAGTCTTCCCTTCACAGCTGTGGCAGCTATAAGCCGCAATTTCTTCCACTACCAAACCCAAAGGATGTTACGGAAAAACACATGCTCTCATGTTTCACGTGGCAAAACCCCACCACTCCTCTACTATAGCAACATTACATGCTGCTATTGACTAAACAGCTATAAATCCTTACAGACTTGTTAATTTGTAACCAGTACTTCAACATAAAAGGTTCAATCAAAGGGAAAATTGTGCAGCACCAATCCACAATTTTTAGTTCCAGATTAACATGTGCTGCATGTTCCATACATTCTTCGAACAGAAATTATTGAGTGCAAAATCTCATCGCTAACTGGAAAAAAAACTTCTCCAAGATTCAGTAACATGGAAAACTAGTTCAGGACTAGTGAAAAGGTGGTACTGTGGGTACCGTGGTAGTATCATTGTTTTGATGGATGACTGGAGTGATGGAGTCATTATTTTGTACCCCTGGTTTAGAGTGAATTAATAATAACCAAAAAATCAAAAGAAGCAACTATGCACCCTTCCTTTGTTAACTGTAAACTGCACATTTTGGAGCACCTTAATTTGATGGATTGAACCATACCATGCATGGAACCAATGACTAGTGTGCTGTGTTCTGACTCTTTTTGGTGAGTTTTGCTGATTTATATCTAAGACACCATGGCCTTGATTAAATGAGATGAACTGAACTTCTGGGGTACATATTTTGCAGCACCTTAATTTGATGGATTTGAACGATGCCATACATAAAAAGCAGTGACTTATGTGTTATATTCTGACATTTTTGTTGCTGAATTTTACTAATCTCATATACTATTATGGATGTGATTAAATGAATTGAACAGAATTTCTGGGGTACATAGTTGGAGCACCTTAATTTGATGGATTAAACCATACCATACATGTCTAGTGTGTTATATTATGCCTAAGATACTATTATGGCCTTGATTAAATGAATTGAATTGAACTCCAGGGTACAAACAATACACACGTAAAATCATTTGGAAAAGTAGTAACAAGCAGTAAAAAGTGGGCAACACTGACCGACTTAGCAAACTCAATCCTAAGTGGGTTGCCATCGAGAGGGAATCCTTGAAGCGCTCTCATGGCCTCAATCGCATCTTCGTCATTTTGGTAGTTAAGGAAAGCAAAGCTGCGACCGTGCTGGAATGCGACACTCTCCAGTGGTCCAAACTTTAGGAAATGATGAGCAAGGTCCTCCTCTTCAATGCGGTGGGATAGATTCCCAACCCAAATGTGCCTGGAAGGCGGGTTTTTGCTTCTGCTGCTGCCTACGCTGCCGCCGCCGCCGCCGCCACGCCCACCAGCAGCACCATTGCCCTTATTATCTTCATATCTCGAAGGGTAATCTCTCCTATATCGGTCCCTTCCACCTCGATCAGACTATTCCCAAAACACAACACAAGCATAAAAAAAAAAAAAATGCATTCAGTCAATTTGAGATATCCATGAAAATAATATTTAACCGGGAATAGTGAAAATCAAGAAAAAAATTCAAGAAATGAAAATCATACTAACTTAACAATTAAGAATATCAGATATCCTTCAAGATAGACCCTGAAATTTAGACTAATTGCATCAACAATTGAGAGATTTTCAAGATTTGTCATTTTGCATGGACTAAACTGAGGAGCATTTTTTTATTTTTTTATTTTTTTTTTTTCAATTAGAACACTGGTTCAGTTAATGATGCTGTTTAACATAAATAAGACTAATGAAACCCTAGTCTCTGCCGTTGAAATTCAAAGTGTGATGATGACCGACTGCACCAAAAATGTTAAAAATAAAAAATAATAAAATAAAAACTACTCGATTTGGCAGTGTGTGTGAAGTTGCAAGTGTTGGAAATAAAGTGAATGGATGAAACAAAGAGAAAGATAATAGTAAATGAAGGAAGTAGTGTGTGAATTGAATTGAATTGAAACTGACCATGGGGAAGGAAGTGAGAGGTCCAATTTCAGAGCTAATTGGGGTTTCACAATTTGGAGAAATTCCTGCTTTCACAGACACCGTCACCGGATGAACTCTATCTCTCTGGGGGTAGGGTTTCTGATGATCGGTAGTGAAGCAGAAGGAGGAGATATAAAACGGAGTAAATGCCAAAACTCTGGTATCCTTCTACTATAATTTTTTTAATTTTTTGTTTTTTTTTTCCCAAAAAGGGGGTTATTTTCAGTTTTTTTTTTTTTTTCTAATTGATCCTTTAATTATCTTTTTTAATGAAATTTAAATTATTTTTTTTACAAGTGTATAATTTCAGCTAATTTTATAGCTTTAAGTCCAATTTTTTAACTGTATAGATAGATTTACATAATTTGGCAATAATGTAAAAATTGTAAATTTTGATTGATACTCCCTCCATGTGTTTTAATGTTGTTATACAAAGGTTTTAAGAAGAAAAAAAAAGGTTAACTGATGTAAGAATTTGATGTATTTTAACTATAATGCCCTTATATAATTATTATTGAAGAGAGAGAAAATATTGGAAGTGAAAAAATAGAGTATACTAAATAAGGGTGTGTTGGAAAAAATAGCATTAATTATATATTGGGTTTTGTATAAGAACAGTACATATGAACCATGAGACATAAACTTTATAAACACTACATATGAAACAGATGGAATAATTAAAAAAAGTTGTGAGTAAAGATGTAAGTAATTTTGGTTCAAACTTCAAAATTGAGTGAATTTGTATCAAAACAAAGGAGAAAATGTAGTTAAGTCACGTTAGGGTTTGTTCTCTCTGTTAGGGTTTCTACGTTAGGATTCCTTTTGCATGAAAACAACCGTATACGTGTTCAGTTTTTTCTCTAGAATTCAGTGTCTGGATCATTGCACCGATGGCTGATGATCTGGAAGCACTGTGGAGTAGGACTCGATCCCAATACAACGTACACTATACATACAACATCTAGCCATTAAGACACGACCAAGTTGTTAATGTAAAGTGCCATTAATTTATATATATCTGCAAAAGTTTAGGAGGAGCAGGAGCTCCCACCTGCTCCAATGAAGCTTCGCCACTGCCTATGTTGTTATGTGATATGTTTGCATGTGAAATGAATTATTTTTCTTCATATTTGTTGATTATATGGCATGTGTAAATTATTTCTTGTTTTCCCTTATTGTTATATTGTTATATTGAACTTGACAATCTTGGAATATTGAGAGAAATTGTGGAATGAAAATGAAACTCGGAGTTGATGTGTTGGCTTGGTGCCATTGAGCTGAACTGAAAATTTTGGATAAAGAGTTTTGAAAGCTAAAAGACACAAAGAGGATATGTTATTAGCCCTGGTGGGTATAAGTCTTTACGTAGTAAGGCGTGATTCATAAAATATCCATGTGATGAGAGAATATGTTATTAGCCCTTGGTGGGTATAAGTCCTTAAGAGTTAAGACACTGTCATAAAACATTAATAACATTGAGTTATATGAGGAAATGTAATCCGTACAGTGAAGGTGTCTGGGTCATATGTGTAATTTTGGAAAGTATTCCCTTGCACGGTCAACGTGACGTGTCGATGTTATGATGAACTCTTTTTAGATGGCCACGTGGGCAAAGTGCCATGGTTACAAGCGTCATAATGCCACTGTACTGGAATGGATTTAAGATATTGGAACTGTTGAGGTTGAGATTCTGTTAATGAAACTATTAAAATTATGGAACTCTAGATTATCTAAGGTATAGTGAGATTTTGTGTAGCACTTATAAGTTCCCCCGCATGGTCTGTATGACATGCTAGTATGAAAAAAGAATATTTTTCAAAAGTATGATGATGCTTGGGTTAGCCATAGGCCCCACTCCCCGGATAACCTGCTGGTCCTACCGCCATGGTTTAATATATCGTTAGTTGAGCAAAGGATTATAGGAAAATGCATATGAGATGCCGACCGCGTGAGCTGAATTGCCATGGTTGCGAGCTTGGGGATATAGTAGCAAGCAATTGAAAGGGAAATGGTGATTTTCGACACTAGGGATGAACATGATAAGGAATTAAAGCTATGTTAGAGAGATAAGGAATAATGATAGATGATGCATTGATAATGTAAAAAAAACCTTAAAACCACCGATATACCACCTATTTTCTCATGTTCTAAACAAAAGGAGTGGTCGGTGTAATTAAACTAAACCTTATAAATGTCACCAATACCAACACCATATAAATGTATACATTTATTTCATGTTTTTTGTAACATCCTGAAAGTTAATATTAAATATAATAACTCTAGATATACATATATATATATATAAAGTATATAATGATTTATTTAGGGATAGGATTAAGCCGTAGGAATTGGATAAGGGTAATGTGGTAATAGGAAGCATAGGCCGACCTAGAATGTAGGTATTGGACCTCGGACCGATCCCGGCCGAGCTAAATGGGGTCACACGCGGAATCTGTTGTCAAGCTCGGATTAGCCGACCTCAGCGCACCTCACATTATCATCCGAGAAGGAAGCTTGGACTACTACTGTTCCTATGTACCGAGCCAACGTATCCTAGCTCCTCCGTGACAGCTCATGTTGAGCTATTGACCCATTGGGTTTCGCACCATCCGTACCATGTCACTATCTTTCACTTTATGTCATTGTCATTCACTTTATGTCACTATCATTGCTTTATGTCCCTTTCAAGTCACTATTCATGGCTTCCTTTGGAAGCCAATGAATCCTGTCCACATATTCTAGCTTCCTCAAGAAGCCTCCAATGAGAACCACACAAATATTTCCCCAAATGAATAAAACTGAAACAATACACAACACATAACACACTTTGCATTCTCATTCTCTTTCTCCCTACGTCTCTCTCTCTTTCTCTCTGAAGTTCCAGCAAACCCCAACATACTTTCTTTCTCCCTCTCTTCTCACGAACATTCCCTCTCTTCCACCAAGATCTACCAACCGGAGACCTCCCTTCTTGTCGTCTTCTTCCTGTCTCGGAGCCCCTGGACCGTCGTGGTATTGCGTGTGCAGCTTGGAGGAAAGGATTCAAGGGTGAGAAGCCCACAAGGTCAAGCATCAAGGAAACCATTATCAAACTCTCAACTCTTATCTCTCACGGTTTGAGGTAAGGAGTGAGTGTTACCTCTACTTGAGTTTGGGTTTCTAGGGTGTTCATAAAGGGTACTAAGAGTGGGTGTTAGATTAGGGAATGGATATAGGTTAATGTTAGAAAAAAAGGTAAAGAGGGTAAAGGGAACCAATGAATGAACTAGAAACATGGATTTTAGGTGAAGAAAAAATATTATTTTCGACTATATGCTATATTTTACATGATGGATTTGGTTGAATGCTTTATTCATATTGTTGATGTGGTATAAGTGTTTATGAGCTTTGTTATTCATTATTTGCATCTGTGGCCGAGCTAAAAGTGGGTGAGAACGGAAAGTGAGAAAATGGTAGCCAGGGAGAAACGAGGAGATAGATTAATAAGTTAGATAATGAGAAAGGTTAGTGGAAAGGATAAGAGAAGTTGAGTCGAGAGAAGCCGAGCTAGAAAGATGGTCAAAAAGATAAGTTAGAGATGTCGAGCCGAGAGAGGCCGAGTTAGAAAGATGGTTAAAACGATAAGATAAGTTAAAGAGATGTTGAGCCGAGAGAGGCCGAGCTAAAAAGATGATTAAAAAGGGCTAAGAGGAATTAAAGAGAAATGGTTGTGTGATTGGGTCATAGCAGACGCGTACCGGGTGCGTGCATTGATCGCGTCAGATCCATAATGGGTATGCGCAGCTGTAAGACGGGTATTGGGTACTCGCAGTTATGATTCACACAAGGTTCCGAGCATGGAATCGGTGGGATGTGTTCCTGGTCATAGCAGACGCGTACTGGGTGCGTGCATTGATCGCGTAAGTCGCCGAGATGCGCCGCTGTAAGACGAGTACTAGGTGCTCGCAGTTATGGACACTCCTTACTCCAGAGAATGATCGGCGGTAGTGCTCCTGGTCATAGAAGACGCGTACTGGGTGCGTGCATTGATCGCGTCAGACACATACCGGGTATGTGCAGCTGTAAGACGGGTACTGGGTACTCGCAGTTATGAACACTCCGATATCCGACTTTAAATGGTGTAAGACATGCACTGGGTGTATGCATCCGAGAAGAGTAAAAGATTGTAAGTTATGTAAAAGTGGAATAATGAGTAATGAATCCGAGATAGAGATGGTTTACCGAGGTAAGAGAATAGTGGCCGAGATGCTGAGTGTAAGAAATAAGGAAAGGGTATAAGGGGAATTAGTAGGTTGTGCCGAGGTATAAGTAATAGGTAATGGATAAACTGGGTAATGATGTGAGCCGAAATGGATGAGATTGTATGATGTGAACCGAGCTAATTGATATTGTATGATGTGAACCGAGCTAAATTCTGATGTATGCATGTGACATATGGTTTGATTACTTGCTATTATATGCTAACTGACTATTTGTGTTTGGCTTGGTAGTTCGGTATGGCATGTTAGAAACTGCTTATTTAAGTTCTGTGTAATGCTCACCTCCTTACCATTTTTCAGGTACTGAGCCCGAGCAGACGCAATCCCCGGCCGAGCAGGATCACTCTCCCTCACAGGGAGAGTAAGTTATTTAGAGTCGGATTACTAGTGGGGTCTCGGCCAGTTGGGCCGAGCTAAAACATTTGTATTTTTGACTTCGGATTGCCTAGATGGGCCGAGCTAAACTTTTATTGAATTTTGATTATGAACTCGATGTACCTGTTATTGAACTTGTTATGCTTTGATCGAATTAAAGTCTTCCGCTTTATAACTCTGATGTTTTGTATTAATGAAAAGAAATTTTCAATCCTAATTTATGGGTTTAAGGGTAATTATTATATAGGGTGTTACATTTTTGGTATCAGAGCAGTTTCTCCTCGACCTATTGGAGTTGCAAAGGACTCTAGTGGTTACTCACCCAGAGAGTGACAGATAAGTAAAGTCTAGAAGTCTAAGTTAGACAATAGAGCTTATAGAAGTATATGTTGATATGTATATATATATATATATTTACTTGATTATTCGGTGGTTAATTGGCTTTCTCTCCATGACCGAGCAACATGGCTGGGAGACGAGCTGATAACGACCGAATTGCTGCTGTGTTGGAAACTCTGGTTCAACTGCAGCAGAACCAAGCGCAGGCTCAGCAGAATCAAGCTGAGAACCTCGCTCAAAACATCGCCGCAGCCGCAGCAGCTTCAGCTGCAGCCCTTCAGCCTCAACCTCCGACTCCGGTCGAGATCGACTGGATGAGCCGATTTCGGAAGAACGAACCACCTCGGTTTGAAGGGGGTTACAATCATGATGGGGCTCAGAGATGGCTCCAAGATGTTGAAAAGATCTTCCGATCTCTGCAACCGCCCTATGAGTACAGGGTGAGGTTGGCCGAGTTTGTGCTGGCTAGTGAAGCCGAGCACTGGTGGGAGCAGCAGAGCCGTGGACTGGAAGCGGCTAATGAAGATATCACTTGGGATTTGTTCCGAGCTCGATTCCTCGGAAAGTACTTTCCCGAGGATGTCAGGAGAGAGAAGGAGCTCGCTTTTCTCAAGCTGGAACAGAGGAACTTGAGTGTCGGGGAATAAGCCGCTCAGTTAGAGGATTTGATCCGTTATTCTGGAAGCTACCGAGATGCTGATGAGCGTACCAAGTGCATCAAATTTGAGTCTGGTCTCCGTGATGATATTCGGCTCGCTTTTGAATATCAGAATGTGGCCAATCTCTCGCAATTGGTGAATATGGCTAGTACTTATGAGAAGGGGCTCAAGAGGAAAGCCGATGGAAAGCGGAGCAGGTCGACACAAAAAGTAGTGGGTCCAATCCGAGGAAAAGGAGCTGTTCAGATATCTGCTCCCTATGTGAATCTGAGCTCAAGAGTGTCAACGACTCCGAGGAGTGGTGGTCAGATGGTGGTTGTTCCTGGCCCCTATCCGATATGCCAACACTGCAGAAGGCAGCACAGGGGAGAATGCTGGAGTCTGGACCCGAGCAGAGCAAGAGGATCCTGTTTTCGCTGTGGCAAGCCTGGTCATTTTGCAGCTCGGTGTACTAAAAATATTGTGAAGGAAGAAGTCAATGTGACCAAGGCTCATCAGACTGGTGTTAGCCGACCGATGCAGAGAGGCAAATTTTACACTATGGATGGTGAAGAAGTAACCGATGCTGACGAGCTGATCCGAGGTACTTGTCAAGTAAATATTATTCCATGTGCTGTGCTATTTGATTGTGGAGCCACACATTCTTTCATTTCCCTTGACTGTATGAACAAGCTAAAACTATTCCCAGTAGAAATGCCTTACAAATTATCCATTTCTACCCCAACCAATTCTTCTGTAATTACTTCCCAAATGTGTCTAGAGTGTCCTATCCAAGTATTAGGCCGAGAATTTAAGGTCAATTTGATTTGCTTACCCCTAACCAAGCTAGATATTATCCTCGGCATGGACTTGATGTCCCAACACCATGTCCTGCTCGACTGCCGAGAGAAAACTATCATCTTTAGTGGCCCTTCTGTTGCGAAGTTAGAGACAACAGAGGAACTGACCTTAGACCAAATTCCTGTGGTCGGAGAATTCCTAGAGGTTTTCTCGGACGAAATGCCTGGCTTACCGCCGAGAAGAGAAGTAGATTTCAGTATAGACCTTATTCCGGGAACTGGCCCGATCTCAATTGCTCCGTACCGAATGGCACCTCCCGAGCTAGAAGAGCTCAAGAACAGTTAGAAGAACTTTTGGCCAAGAAGTTAATCCGACCAAGCGTATCCCCTTGGGGAGCTCCGATCCTGTTCGTTAAAAAGAAAGATGGTAGCCTCAGAATGTGTACTGATTATCGGAAACTCAACGCGGTAGCGGTGAAGAACAAATATCCCCTCCCTCGGATTGATGACTTATTAGACCAACTTAAGGGAGCGTCGGTATTCTCTAAGATTGATCTCCGATCAGGATACCACCAGATCCGTATCCGAGATGAAGATATTCCGAAGACAGCTTTCAGGACGAGATATGGGCATTTTGAGTATGTGGTTATGCCCTTCGGACTTACCAATGCCCCTGCCATCTTTATGGACTACATGAATAGGATCTTCCGACCTTATCTAGACTCGTTTGTGATAGTCTTCATCGACGATATCCTTATCTACTCTCGGAGTTCGAGCGAACACGAGCAGCACTTGAGAACGGTGTTGCAGGTTTTGAAGGACAAGGAACTCTACGCTAAGCTCTCTAAGTGCAGTTTTTGGCTCAAAGAGGTTCATTTCCTCGGACATGTGATATCCGAGAACGGTGTAGCAGTTGATCCCTCCAAGATGGAAGCGGTACTTAAGTGGGAGAGACCCAACTCAGTAACCGAGATCAGGAGTTTCCTCGGTCTTGCGGGGTACTACAGGAGATTCATTGAAGGATTTTCCAAACTAGCTCTTCCGTTGACCTCGCTAACCCGAAAGGATGCACCTTACCAGTGGTCCGAACTGTGCGAACAGAGCTTCTAAGAGCTAAAGAAAAGGTTGACGAGCTTGCCCGTGTTGATCTTTCCCGATCCGACCAGAGCCTTTGACGTGTTTTGTGACGCCTCGAAGCAGGGTCTCGGCTGTGTGTTGATGCAACAGGGAAAAGTGGTGGCTTATGCCTCTCGGCAACTTCGGCAACACGAACAAAATTACCCTACTCATGATCTCGAATTGGCAGCCGTGGTATTCGCCCTTAAGATTTGGAGACACTACCTGTATGGCACGAAGTTTGAAGTGTTCAGTGACCACAAGAGTCTCGGCTATCTGTTCGACCAGAAGGAACTGAACATGAGACAGCGCAGATGGGTGGAATTTTTGAAAGTTTACGATTTCAACTTGCACTATCATCCCGGAAAAGCTAACGTGGTGGCCGACGCACTGAGCAGGAAGAGTCTTCATTTGTGCAACATAATGGTCCGAGAGATGCAGTTGATGCAAGAGTTTAGCGATCTTAACCTCGGCATACAGAAGAAGGAAAACAACGTTGTATTGGAAATGCTGCAAGTAACCAATGATTTTGTGGGTTTCATCAAGGAAAGACAGGCTTCCGACCTAGAACTCCAGAAGCTACTAGAAAGAGCAGGAGACAAGGATGAACCCGACTTCACTAAAGGACCCGATGGTCTCGTACGATTTCGGGGCCGAGTTTGCATCCCTATGGACTTTGAAGTCCGAAGAGAGTTAATGGAAGAAGCCCACAAGACGAAAATGAGTCTTCACCCAGGAGCCACAAAGATGTACCAGGATCTGAAGAGGTTATTTTGGTGGCAGAAGTTGAAGACCGATGTGGCAGATTATGTGTCTCGGTGTTTGACATGCCAGAAAGCCAAGATCGAGCATAAGAAACCAGGAAGATTACTCAAATCCTTGGAAATTCCGCAATGGAAGTGGGACAGCATTTCGATGGATTTTGTGTCGGGTCTACCAAGAACGAGATCAGGGCAGGAAGCCATTTGGGTTGTGGTGGACCGACTTACAAAGTGTGCCCATTTCCTGCCGATTAGCATGAAGTACAGCCTGGAGAAGCTAACGCAACTATACATAAAGGACATGGTCAGACTCCACGGTGTTCCGAGCAACATCGTGTCCGACCGTGATCCTCGCTTCTTATCCCGATTTTGGCAGAGTTTGCAGCAAGCCATGGGTACAAAGTTGAGGTTTAGCACAGCTTATCATCCTCAGACCGACGGACAATCCGAGCGCACCATTCAAACTCTTGAGGACTTGCTGAGGACATGTGTGCTCGAACAGTCGGAAAGTTGGGAAGCACTTCTGCCCTTGGTCGAATTCACCTACAACAACAGTTTCCATTCAAGTATCGGAATGGCTCCTTTCGAAGCATTGTATGGTCGGAAATGTCGGACGCCGCTATGCTGGTTCCAGATAGGAGAAAACTTGTCAATTGGTCCTGATATTGTTCATGAGACGACCGAGAAGATCCCAATGATACAAGGAAAGATGAAAGCAGCTCAGGACCGACAGAAGAGCTATGCCGACAAGAGAAGGAAACCCTTGAACTTCATCGAGGGAGATCATGTATTCCTTCGGGTATCCCCTATAACGGGTATCGGCCGAGCTATCAAATCAAAGAAGTTGACCCCTAGGTTTGTCGGACCATACCAGATATCGGAGAAGGTCGGACCAGTAGCTTACAGAATTGCTCTACCTCCGCTCTTGTCTAAACTCCATGATGTGTTCCATGTATCGCAACTTAGGAGGTACATTCATGACCCCTCGCATGTGATAGCAGTGGACGAGCTGCCGCTAAAAGACAACCTGACTTTCGAAGTTCTTCCAGTCCGAGTTGAGGACAAAAAGGTCAAACGGCTCCGAGGGAAGGAAATCTCCTTGGTCAAGGTCGTCCGGAATCGGAATGATGTGAAGGAAGCTACTTGGGAACTCGAGGGGAAGATGAAGCAGTCATATCCGCAACTATTCAATGCCGACTAAATTTCGAGGACGAAATTCTTGTAAGTGGAAGAGGAATGTAACATCCTGAAAGTTAATATTAAATATAATAACTCTAGATATACATATATATATATATATAAAGTATATAATGATTTATTTAGGGATAGGATTAAGCCGTAGGAATTGGATAAGGGTAATGTGGTAATAGGAAGCATAGGCCGACCTAGAATGTAGGTATTGGACCTCGGACCGATCCCGGTCGAGCTAAATGGGGTCACACGCGGAATCTGTTGTCAAGCTCGGATTAGCCGACCTCAGCGTACCTCACATTATCATCCGAGAAGGAAGCTCGGACTACTACTGTTCCTATGTACCGAGCCGACGTATCCTAGCTCCTCCGTGACAGCTCATGTTGAGCTATTGGCCCATTGGGTTTCGCACCATCCGTACTATGTCACTATCTTTCACTTTATGTCATTGTCATTCACTTTATGTCACTATCATTGCTTTATGTCCCTTTCAAGTCACTATTCATGGCTTCCTTTGGAAGCCAATGAATCCTGTCCACATATTCTAGCTTCCTCAAGAAGCCTCCAATGAGAACCACACAAATATTTCCCCAAATGAATAAAAGTGAAACAATACACAACACATAACACACTTTTCATTCTCATTCTCTTTCTCCCTACGTCTCTCTCTCTCTCTCTCTGAAGTTCCAGCAAACCCCAACATACTTTCTTTCTCCCTCTCTTCTCTCGAACATTCCCTCTCTTCCACCAAGATCTACCAACCAGAGACCTCCCTTCTTGCCGTCTTCTTCCTGTCTCGAAGCCCCTGGACCGGCGTGGTGTTGCGTGTGCATCTTGGAGGAAAGGATTCAAGGGTGAGAAGCCCACAAGGTCAAGCATCAAGGAAACCATTCTCAAACTCTCAACTCTTATCTCTCACGGTTTGAGGTAAGGAGTGAGTGTTACCTCTAATTGAGTTTGGGTTTCTAGGGTGTTCATAAAGGGTACTAAGAGTGGGTGTTAGATTAGGGAATGGATATAGGTTAATGTTAGAAAAAAAGGTAAAGAGGGTAAAGGGAACCAATGAATGAACTAGAAACATGGATTTTAGGTGAAGAAGAAATATTATTTTCGACTATATGCTATATTTTACATGATGGATTTGGTTGAATGCTTTATTCATATTGTTGATGTGGTATAAGTGTTTATGAGCTTTGTTATTCATTATTTGCATCTGTGGCCGAGCTAAAAGTGGGTGAGAACGGAAAGTGAGAAAATGGTAGCCAGGGAGAAATGAGGAGATAGATTAATAAGTTAGATAATGAGAAAGGTTAGTGGAAAGGATAAGAGAAGTTGAGCCGAGAGAAGCCGAGCTAGAAAGATGGTCAAAAAGATAAGTTAGAGATGTCGAGCCGAGAGAGGCCGAGTTAGAAAGATGGTTAAAACGATAAGATAAGTTAAAGAGATGTTGAGCCGAGAGAGGCCGAGCTAAACAGATGATCAAAAAGGGCTAAGAGGAATTAAAGAGAAATGGTTGTGTGATCGGGTCATAGCAGACGCGTACCGGGTGCGTGCATTGATCGCGTTAGATGCATACTGGGTATGCGCAGCTGTAAGACGGGTAATGGGTACTCGCAGTTATGATTCACACAAGGTTCCAAGCACGGAATCGGTGGGATGTGTTCCTGGTCATAGCAGACCCGTACTGGGTGCGTGCATTGATCGCGTAAGTCGCCGAGATGCACCGCTGTAAGACGAGTACTGGGTGCTCGCAGTTATGGACACTCCTTACTCCATAGAATGATCGGCGGTAGTGCTCTTGGTCATAGAAGACACGTACTGGGTGCGTGCATTGATCGCGTCAGACGCATACCGGGTATGTGCAGCTGTAAGAGGGGTACTGGGTACTCGCAGTTATGAACACTCCGATATCCGACCTTAAATGGTGTAAGACATGCACTGGGTGTATGTATCCGAGAAGAGTAAAAGATTGTAAGCTATGTAAAAGTGGAATAATGAGTAATGAATCCGAGATAGAGATGGTTTACCGAGGTAAGAGAATAGTGGTCGAGATGCTGAGTGTAAGAAATAAGGAAAGGGTATAAGGGGAATTAGTAGGTTGTGCTGAGGTATAAGTAATAGGTAATGGATAAACTGGGTAATGATGTGAGCCGAACTGGATGAGATTGTATGATGTGAACCGAGCTAATTGATATTGTATGATGTGAACCGAGCTAAATTCTGATGTATGCATGTGACATATGGTTTGATTACTTGCTATTATATGCTAACTGACTATTTGTGTTTGGCTTGGTAGTTCGGTATGGCATGTTAGAAACTGCTTATTTAAGTTCTGTGTAATGCTCACGTCCTTACCATTTTTCAGGTACTGAGCCCGAGCAGATGCAGTCCCCGGCCGAGCAGGATCACTCTCCCTCACAGGGAGAGTAAGTTATTTAGAGTCGGATTACTAGTGGGGTCTCGGCCAGTTGGGCCGAGCTAAAACATTTGTATTTTTGACTTCGGATTGCCTAGATGGGTCGAGCTAAACTTTTATTGAACTTGTATTTTGAATATGAACTCGGTGTACCTGTTATTGATCTTGTTATGCTTTGATCGAATTAAAGTCTTCCGCTTTATAACTCTGATGTTTTGTATTAATGAAAAAAAAATTTCAATCCTAATTTATGGGTTTAAGGGTAATTATTATATAGGGTGTTACATTTTTCCTTATCTTTCATCCACAAAAAAAGCTGACTTCCTATGTTGCCTGCAGCGTTGGGTTGTGGTTGTAATGCCCTTTTATAAAACAATATTAATGACTTGCTTTAGAAAGGGTTGTGATTATTTAAAACTGTATCCTATACAAAACTTGGGAACATAAAGATTACCTTTCTAAAAAATCTTTGATTATGGTACTCATCTTGAAAATATCATTAAGGTTGAGTTCGGTAGAAGAAATGATTGTTCATTAAGTATTTAAAAATCACTTTGAAATAACTTTGAGAGCTTGTACTAATTTCCAAAACGTAGGATCTTTAACAATAAGCAGAGTTATTTCAAGAGTTTAACTTCATCGATACTTTCTTCATACCAAGCTCAAATAATAAAATCAGAGTCAGCGGAGAATAATAGGATAATTCCTTTGTATTCTTGGAGTTTATAAAACATGAGTTAAGACACCGATTTATAATTTCAGGTATAATCATTCCGTGAGTAACATATTTATATCAAGTTATGAAAACTAAGTTTCTCTTTGATACATCTCTCAAATTGTGAACAATATGGTTTTTATCAAAAATTAGAGATGTTCCAGAGCTAGTCAACGGTCCTTCGTCCAATCATCCATTTGGCCGGATCTTCAAGATTTGTACGAGGAGTTCCTATCTCAAGATATCTATGCTCTGCATGATCCTAAGGGTCATCCACTTGCGCTGATCTCTAGTCGATCTAGGTACCTGGCCAACACCTAACAAGGGCAGGGAGGTAAGCTATACTCATTCGCATACTCAAATGAGAATAAAGTTCTAACATCCACAAGTAAGCAATCCAACATGATAGAAATGCATATACACATGAGCAGATGCCATTTATTTCTCTTTCAATGCAGGTGGCATGATGCATGCTTTCTATTTCTCAATTCCTAAGATTCTCCAACTATCACTTTCATGAATGTTCATCCAAACAACCTGTATACATTCTCATAAGGTATAGCGAACCTGCTCGGAACGTGATACATAACACCACTACCAAAGTGCGCGTCACGTCGCGGAGACGTAATAACCACATCAACAACATCCCACAATGCTGGCCACATTACCAAAATGTGTCATCGAGCAAGCTGCACAAACATACTTGGAACGTGGTACATAACGCCACTACCGAAGTGCGCGTCGCGTTGCGAATATGTAATAACCACATCAACAGCATTCCACAATGTTGGTCACATTACCAAAATGTGTCATCAAGTATGTCACAACGAACATGCTTGGAACGTGGTACATAATGCCACTACCAAAGTGCGCATCACGTCACAAAGACGTAATAACCACATCAACAACATCCCACAATGCTGGCCACATTACCAAAATGTGTCATCAAGTATATCACAACGAACAAGTTTGGTTCATAATCAAAACGTCTCATTCGGTTTGTACGTTTACATTCCTAGAACGTATTCTCATCAACCTCAGCAACATTCCCAGAATGTTGCCCACGTTCGCAAAATGTGTCATTAAGCTTGTCTTACTACCTTTAGTACTCCCCGAGTACAATCTCACGTTCCCAGAATGAATAACAACAACAATCAAGCTTGGTATCAACACGTCCCAATCTGAATGTACGTGTCATCCTCAACAACATTTTTCCCGAATGTTGCCCACATTCCTCGAATGTGTCATCAAACTTGTCGTGTCCATTTGGTACTCCCAGAGTACCCTCCTCATGTTCCTCGAACATGACAAACGATATCTTATCGCCTTATGACCATGCATGAATGCACATAAATATTCTATTAACGATTATCCATTAATCTCATTATGTGCAACATGTAATAAATTCATCAATGAGGGATACCAATGCAATTGATCACATCATATCTTCTTTGGAAAATGATTTATTCCTTATAAGTTTCATTAGGTTTTAAATAATCTTGCTATAATTGAAAATGACATTTTTCAACATTCTGCCAGAAAGACTCGAGTAGTTCATCATTCTGTCCAGAATACTCAAGTGGTTCATATGAGACTCGAGTGGATCATAAGATTTTTGAAAAGTTTATGTTTCAGATTTTCCAAAAATACTCGAGTCGTTTATGAAATACTCGAGTCGTTCATCAACCCAAAATATTCGAGTGGTTCATGCAAGACTCGAGTAGTTCATCAGAAAGGTTCATTTGTTGCATCAGTCAATACTTGAGTCTCGACTCAGATACTCGAGTGTTGGTGCTATCAGACGCACTGGTGCATCAGAAAACACTCAAGTCTCGAGCCAAATACTCGAGTCTTGACTGACAATAAACACTGAAAATTGCATTTTAACATACCATTTTCAATTCTAGCCAAATCTAATCAAAACCAATGATCAACAGAGTTATATTTATGCATAATAAACATGTTTCAACACAGAAATTACATCAAATTACAGTGAATCAAAACTGAGCATCAATTATGCATAAAAATCACATTTTGAGCAACTTAACATACCAAATTCTATTCCATACAATTTTGGCATAAAAATAACTTGCATACAGCACACATGCAACAAAATAAACTTGCTCCAATAATTCTTATGACTCAGATTGGCCTCAAAGCCAAAGTTCTATTTCAAACTACGCCCTTAAAGCCTCATGATGGCTCATACTATTTTCTAGTGCAATTCATTCTCATTCTAGCAAATGGTTAGCTTCCCCCATACATTAGGGTCGTGCTTGAACAGGATTTGAGCTGGGATTTGCACCAGAACATCAAATTCCAAAAGCTCCCTCTCAGACTCGAGCAGCTCAACAAGGTGCAAAAACCAGAGAATTTGACCCATCAAACATGCATAAGATTTGGGGAAAATGATTATACTATGATCTCTGCAACATTAAATTTGAAATCTAACAAGTTTCAAACCAAGAGGAAACTTGAGCTTACCACAATCGAGCTCCAAAGTGAACTCCAAGACTCTGTTTTCTGGTTTGATAGCAAAGAGACCCGAACTTTCGAGCTTCGATTCTTCTCTCACACACACTCTCAGCTCACGATTTTGGTATCTTTGTGAAGCCCTGAACGTGAGCTTCACAATGGTGTATAATTTATGTATCAACTCTTAAGAACCAAAACCAAGGAGAATTGAAGGCACAAAATTAGGAACCCTAAACTCATAAATTCTTCACGAATTGGCAAAATGAGTGGTTGATTCATCAACCATGGTTATTTATAGCCAAATCAGTGGCTCATGCACGTCAACACGAAGCCATGGACATGCTGCTGAGTTGCTATCGTGTCAACTCCTGAGGTATTCGAGTGAGTGACTCACCAAATGCACTAACTCGTGCAACACTGTGCAGAATTCTCGAGTCTTTCCAGAAAGACTTGAGTCTTTCAGCTGAATTTTGAAAAATAATTATTTTATTTCCTTTCCCTCCAAAACCTTTCTAATATTGCTTCTAAGTCCTAAAACAGGGACTGATATGCAAAAACATTATTTTCACATATTAATGATTTTCAAATTATTTTCATGCATTTTCACATACATAACTAATCAAAATTAAAATAAAAGAAATTAATTATAAACAAACTTCATAATTAAATTTTTCATTAATCAGGGATTAAAAATTTGGGGTGTTACAGTGGTGATCATAAAATTAGCGGTGATAATGAACCAAACAGCTCGAAATTCGATTCGATAAGTAGTTTGTGAACTTGACTCGTGAACTAAATGAACCGAACGTGAACTGGAAATTGAGTTCATTAAATAAATGAACTGAATTTGAACCATGTATAATTCGGCTCGTGAACATGTCCGATAAAGGTCTTGCTAACAAGTGTCTTTAGGGCACTTGTTAAGCTTTCTAGAAGTGGAAAAAATATCACAAACTTCACTTCTTTCTTCTCTCGAAAACTTAGAAAAATACAAGTGTCAATACTTTTATATTATATTTAGTTTCTTAGGGCACTTGTTAGCATTTTCTTATAATATAACATTATATATATATATATATGGGATTTGCTAACATACGTAAATGGTTTTTTTAGTTGGAACACTTTAGCATAGTGTACCAGTTTTTAGTAGACAAAAATGCCCTCATACATTAAAGAAGTTGAGTTTTGAAAAACAAGGATAATTTAATAATTTTCTTTTTGAAAGTTTAAAAAAAAAAAATATATGAACCCCCACCCTCCAAACCCCTTTAACACTCATCTTATTTTTTTCATTCCCTTTCTCTCTCATCTCTTTCACCCCTCAAAACTTCTTCTCCCTTGTAAGTTGTAACTCCACTTCCTGTTTATGCAAATATCATTACAAATGTAGCTACATTAAATTTTTGTCATACAAAATTTTATCTCACAATAATCTTACCAAGATGAAACAGTATTCTGATTAGTGGAGGATACATGTCGTCTAAAAAGATCATGTTCAACTGAGAAAAAAAAAACTACACTACATGGCCAAAAGTTGATCACATGCAGTTTAAACGAAATAATCTTATGGCCAGAAAGGTTGCAATTATTTATGTGGATGGCCAAGGTTATAATTAATATATACTTGCATATTTGCATTTTGACTGCATTCTTTGGCACGTCCAGTTTAAGATCTTGCATAAATTGATAGATTATATGTTTTGAGTGCCTATTTGTGAGTGGGTGGATTCATTTTCGGTGGTTGGGCTGAACACGAGCGATGCATCTGTTGCCGGCAGTGGGTGGGTTTTGAATGGGACTAGAGCAGTGGTTAGGTGAGTGGATGTCGACGACAATTGGTGTGGCGGTAGTGGAGTTGGAATGGAGTAAGAGAGAAGAAGAAGTTTTAGGGGTGAGAGAAATGAGAGATAAAAGAGAAAGGATTTGGAAGTGGGGGTTCAGATTTTTTTTTTAACTTTCAAAATGAAAATTATTAAAATATTCTTGTTTTTCAAAACTCAACTTCCTTAATGTACAAGGTAATTTTGTCTACTAAAAGTTGGTACGTTATGCTAAAGTGTTCCAACTAAAAACCTAAATAATTATTTTTTAATTCATTAAGTATATTAGCTTTTCAAGAAACGTTTACTTTTTAAAGTTTAATTAACCTATGCATGAAGTTAGAAAGACCCATAAGCTACAATCAATTTTTTAGTTTTTACAAACTTGCTTTTTTTAAGACATTGAGAAATAGGTGTAATAATTAAAATATTATTTGAGATATATATTCAACTTAACAAAATATAAGATATTAAAATCATAACCTATAAAGATAACGAATTTTTTACATAAAAAAAATAAATCTAAAAAAAAAGAGTTAAAGAATTTAAAACAACAAGATAGGAAGGAAAAAAAAGATAAAAAAACAAAATGGTAGTAGCATATAATTTGTATCGGGGGAATTTTATTTAATGTATTATTTTATATAATGCATTTTTTTAAAAAAAGTTGATCATTATTTGAAATAACGAACTAAATTATTTTGAATTTGTGAATCGAACAGTTCGAAAAAAAGTTAGTAAACTCAATCGAACCAAACTCAAACCTAAAAAATAAGACTTTTCTTTTTGAACCCCATCATTTACTCATTGGTCCTCACCGCCTAAAACAAGTCGGAAGATTATTTCCGCTTGAAACAAGGCGAAAACAAAATAAAACATTTTTCGCCTTATGCAAGTCGTATTATCTTCCGTCTTTCCAAAGTCGTAAATAAAATAAAGTATTCCACCTCTCATCAGGCGGAAAACATTAAAAATTTGTTATAATACCAAAATTGCCCCTTCGTTCATTCACGTACAAAACAATAAAAAGAAGGGAGGTGAGGATTTACGGAGGGGCATTTCTAGGATTTCAATACTTTAATTATTCCGTTTTTTAAAAGTCGGAAGTATTTCCGCTTTTAAGTAGTCGATAATTCTTCCGCCTAATGCAAATCGATAGTTTATTCGACTTGTTTCAGGCAGTGGGGGCCAATATGTAAAGAGTGAGGTTCAAAAAGAAAAAGTCAAAAATAAATTGATTCAAAGCTCAGCTTGAGTTCAATTTGAACTATTTTCTAACGAACTGAACCAAACCAAACCAAATTCAATTCAGATCGTCTCATTGCCGGCCCTTCATAAAATGTTTAAAAAAAGAGAGAGAAGCTTCTACTTGTGAATTTATAAAGAATACTAGTCCCCAAACCCCATAAATTAGCCCCAACCCCCATTTTAAAAGGAAAAGTCCAAAATACCCTATCCTCTTTCCTCCCAAACCCCCAACAAGAGAAGCTCCCCATTGCCAACCCCTTTTCCCCATAAACCACCCTCTCCTCCGCTGGCCCTTCAAGTTCACTGCCACTGTTCACGGCCTCTATCCTTTCCACTATTCATTGTTTTCTTCTGCTCTTTCCCGCCACCTCCACCCTTGCTGGTACTGCTACTTCCACCACCACTCCTCGGCACCTCCATTGGAGTGTTTCCCTTCATCCGTTTCAAGAACTTTGCGGCTGCTACTGACTACTATCCTATTTTTTTTCCGTGCTACCCTCTGCTTTGTTCTTCTCTTCTTTTTTTTTTTTTCGGGGCCTCCGCAGGCTTGTTTGTCGAGGACCCTCTGCTTTCTGACCCTGCTTTGTTTCTGCTGTTGAGGCTCTAATTGCTTCTCCTTAGGTTTCTTGCTCCAGTGATGGGCTTTTCCTTTGCCTTCGGAGGCTCTTCCTCCTCCTCTTCATCGGTTTCAGAAGCAAAGGGTTTCAAGGGAGATGAAGAGTTTGGGATTTGTGGGGATTGGAAAATAGGGATATTATTGAAAATTAAAAAATATTAGGATTTGGGGGCTAATGTATGGGGTTTGGGGACTAGAGCTCATTTATAATGTGTCACGTAATAACAAAGCCCAGTTCATTACAACTAAACGATTAGGATAATAGTTAGAGAAGGAGATTCATTTTACACCAAGTATATCTGAAAATAGCTGTCATATCATCTTTTGCACTAGCAATCATACACCATTGGTAGCAAAACTTTATGGACTAGGACATTCTGTCGTCACTTTACTATCCAATCCTGTTTTTACAATTCTTCCTTCCCCAAAATATTTACTTGGGTACTCTAGCCTACAATTAATAGAGGCCCTGCAATTATTATAACTCAATACAAAATCTGGATAGGTCTTTAAATTTTATTCCCACCTTCAACAATTTTGCTCCTCATTTTTGCCCAAATTATCAACATTCAACAAAGCCCAGTTGCTCTGAGAAGGCCATCCATGCACTGGTTCTACTTGGATCCTGCATAGCAAAACATCATCCAAATCAGTTCATATATAACATCATCCAAATCATACCCTTACTTGTGGCTACATTTCTGCAAGTTTTTGCCAAAACATTAGCATATTCAAACATAAAGCCTCTAACTTCTTCATTCCTGCCCCCGAGTCTGGCCCCGTGACCTAGTGTGGGATTGTTAGGAGTCAAAATGGAGAAATGATAATTGGCAAACAGAATTGGATACAGTTTATGACCAACTACATTACTCAGTCTATCATATCCCACGATAGTCATTGACTCAAGTTAATTATGATCAAACAGTTGCAGTAAAATTTAAGTGATTCTTTCAAAAAATTATAGGCAAACAAATTATTAGAGACTACAAAGGAGAAATGCAACTAGAGTGAGGATAAGATACCCTGAAAAATTATTTAAAAAAAAAAACTATATACAGCACTGAACAATTTTAGGCCAAAGAAAGTAGCAAGGCTGTTCAAATCTTGAAAAAAAACAAGATTCACTAATGAATCCTTGTTAGTGAATCCAACCCACTTGAAAAAACATGAGCTGAACACCAAAAAGAAGCCATATATACATAAACCTTTTCATAAGAAGTTTAGAGGGAAAGAGATTATCTAAAAATGTGAGTGTTCCCCTACAACAAAACAAAATGCATAAAATAATAGCACAAACAACACACTGCCATAATTGTTTTTTTTTATAAGCAAAGGTTTTGATGGGGAGGGAGAGGGGGAAATTTGTGCAGATACCAGGTATCGAACCTAGGTGCTCGCACTTTATGTCCTGTAGCCATAAAATTTTAATCTCCTTACTTTTGCAGAAACCTTTACAAAACCATTCAAAGTGCTCCAAAGTTGAGAGACATGGCCGAAGCACCCGAAGAACCTCAGATTTTTCCACAGGAAACTATTGATTTACAGTGCAACAAAAGATAGTTTACTCTTTCCCAGAAATTTTCAAGTATTGCTTTACAGTGCAACAAAAGATAGTTTACTCTTTCTCAGAAATTTTCATATGTAACACAGAGATCGGGATATCAGGATAAAGGGCCTCGTGATACCTTTGAATCTGTAGCAGTATTTAGTATTAATCCCATTAACAATGCCAACAACGCTCTATAGAAGTGAATGTTAAAAAAAGATAAGATTGGGAATAATGTTGCCGAGAGAAAGTTGAAAAAACACCTATTACGTGTTGTAGAGATGAAAATAATTTGCCAGAATTCCCTTCGCAAGAATTCTATGGTATATTTATCCATCCAATCTGCTACAAAAGGCCCTTGCCAACATAATAACCGAAAAAAGTTCCAAGAGCATAAAAGATAAAACAAGAAATAATGATCATGACAAAAATTACAATTTGTTATTTTACCTTCCTTGGAGGTAATGTTCCTCCATTTATCCTTCAGATCAACAGGAGTGCGAGTGTTATCAAATACATGACGACCAAATTGTAAAATTTTCTTCCAAGGGATATTCTGATTTTCCGTCGAGAACTTTAACACCCCTTCCTGCAATGTGAGAAGTGAGAACTAAAGTTAATGCTTATAATTGAGAAATAAAAGCCTGTGCAGTTATATTATCTAAGATGGATATTTTATACCTTCCCGAATTGAAAATATAATATATTTGGCGACATGTGTTTTGCAACTTTTAAGCTCAGAATAATTTTTGAGAAACATAAAATGTTTACTGTGTTAAAAACTGGGCTAATAAATCCTAAATCTGCGGGATGAATAAAAAGAAATAGATTTTGCCTTGCTCTTCATAGTCAAACCTTATCCCATCCAAATCAATTTAGATGTAGAGATATTATATTGAGCACTAAAGGTATAAAAGGGTGGTCTAGTGCACGAGGCTCCTACCAGGTGGAGGTCAAGGGAGTGAAAAATATATGTAGTCTTACCTCATAAGAGGAGAGGCTGTTTCTAATTTCTAGGATTTGAAGAGGAGAGGCTGTTTATAATTTCTAGGATTTGAACCTGTGACCTCAAGGTCACATGGCAGCCACCTTACCAATGCGCCGAGGCTCACTCTCTCTGAGTGCCAAAGGTATATAGCATCAAATTGATGACCATTTCTCCCTCATGCAGTACACAGCAGCACAAAGAAATGTTAATTAATATTACATTTTGTTAAGGTATATGCACTAAGCGGAAGCACATGATCAAATCAATTGGAGAATTAAAGAGAAGTTAATAAAATAAAATTGGCAAAATAAGAATAATAACTTTCTATAATGAACTTTCTATTTGAGAAAAATGGAAATGGGAGAATGGGAATGTATTGAAAAACATAACAGCACCTCCTTTATATAGGAGGGCAGAATGGTTTGTAACCATTCATGTTACATGCGGTGAAAAAAGAAAAATGAATAACATCCAAGGAGAAAATCATGGCAATGCACAATAGCCATTGCTACTATTCACGGTAGAGACATAATCAAGGAGAGCCACCCAACAATCTCCACCTTGGCTCGAATTCAACACTGTTTGTAAAGACCGACAAGTTCTAAGCAATGTTGGAACTTAGCCTGTGGAAGTGCCTTAGTAAGCATATCTGCTGGATTCTCCGATGTGTGAATCTTTCTCACCACAATTTCACCAAGTGCAACAGTATCTCTGATAAAATGATGTTTCACATCAATGTGTTTGGTCTTGTCGTGATAACGATTATTCTTGGTCAAGTGAATAGCACTCTGGCTATCACAAAACACAATCAAAGTTTCTTGTGCTAGACCAAGTTCGTTGACCAGACCTCGAAGCCAAATAGCTTCCTTTACACCCTCTGTTGCTGACATATACTCTGCTTCAGTGGTAGATAATGCAGTAATAGATTGAAGCGTAGCCTTCCAACTGATAGCACAATCACATAGATTAAATATATAACCAGAAAGAGATTTTCTTCGATCAAGATCACCACCATAGTCTGAATCAACAAAACCTACAATGCCATCAGTTCTAGCCTTGCTTCTGTCAAACACCAAGCCGACATCGGAAGTACCTTTCAAGTATCGGAAAATCTATTTGACAGCATTCCAATGATCCTTCCCAGGATTATGCATGTATCGACTCACCATGCTCACAGCATAGGCTAAATCGGGTCTAGTGCATACCATAGCATACATAAGACTACCAATTGCACTAGCATAAGGAACGTGAGACATATGCTCCACCTCTTCCTTTGTCTCTGGGCAAAGGTCTGATGATAATTTGAAATGTGCAGCAAGTGGAGTAGAAACGGGTTTGCAGCTATTCATATTGAACCTATCAAGCACTCTCTCAATGTATTTATGTTGAGATAAGAACAATTTACCAGCTTGACGATCCCTTCGAATCTGCATGCCAAGAATCTTCTGAGCTGCACCTAATTCTTTCATCTCGAACTCATTACTAAGTTGAGTTTTTAATTTCCTGATTAAAGTCTTGTCACGTGATGCTATCAGCATATCATCAACATAAAGTAACAAGTATACAAAAGACCCATCGGGAAACCTTTTGAAATAAACACAATCATCATATTGACTTCTAGAATAACCTTGCCCAATCATAAAAGAATCGAACCTTTTATACCATTGCCTCGGAGCTTGCTTAAGGCCATACAAAGATTTCTTTAGGCGGCATACAAGATGCTCCTTACCAGGAACAACAAATCCCTCGGGTTGATCCATATAGATCTCTTCTTCTAGCTCTCCGTGCAGAAAAGCTGTCTTCACATCAAGTTGCTCTAATTCCAAATCAAACAGAGCAACAAAAGCAAGCAGAACACGAATAGAGGTATGACGAACAACAGGTGAGAAAATTTCATTAAAGTCAATACCTTCTTTTTGAGTAAAGCCTTTGACAACAAGTCGTGCTTTGCATCTAGGATCTTCTGCTCCGGGAATGCCTTCTTTCTTCTTATAGACCCATTTACATCTTAAAGGTCGTTTGCCATGTGGAAGCTCTGACAAATTCCATGTATTGTTCTTATGAAGACTCTCGATTTCTTCATTCATAGCCACTAGCCACTTCGAGGAATCAGCACAGGACACAGCTTCAGTATAGCTGGTAGGCTCTACAACGTCATTGATCTCTTGTGCAACAGACAATGCATAAGCAATTAAATTATTGCTATTAGTGTATCTAGCTGGCATTTTAATTTGTCTTCTAGGTCTATCTCGGGCAAGAACATAATCATCTTTTTGTGGCTGGATAGGAGAAGTGGCACTGACGTCATGTTCACGATCATCATCATCATCACTTTTAGGTTCATCAGGAGATGAATTTGGGGTTGTAGTGGTAGACTTTACTTCCAACTCCACCTTCTCGCTAGTACCCTGCAAATTACTTGTACTGGTAGAAGAAGACACAGAAGAGTGTTTTCCAGAAGATAATAACGCATCCTCGTTAAAAGTCACATCTCTGCTAAGAATTAATTTTCTTGATTTTGAATCAGAACACCATAAACGATATCCTTTAGACTCAGATGAATAGCCAAGAAAAATGCACTTCATAGCTCTTGGAGCTAATTTGCCATCATTGACATGTGCATATGCAGGACACCCGAAAATTCTCAAATTAGAATAGTCAATAGGATTACCTGACCATATTTCTTCTGGCATTTTGAAATCAAGTGCAGAATGTGGAGAACGGTTGATCAAGTAACATGCAGTAGATGCTGCCTCGGCCCACAAATCACGTCGATGCCATAACCCTGCATTTGAAAGCATACAACGAGCCTTTTCTAATATAGTTCTATTCATTCTCTCTGCAACACCATTCTGCTGGGGCTTACGTGGAATGGTTTTATGTCTAGCAATACCATGATGTGCACAGAAGTCATTAAAATCACCTTCACAAAACTCTAGACCATTGTCTATTGTGAGCTTCTTGACCTTCTTTCCCGTTTGGGTTTCAACGAGAGTTTTCCACTTCTTAAAAGTGGGAAAAGTCTCATTTTTATATGTAAGAAAATAAACCCATACCTTACGAGAAAAATCGTCAATAAGAGTCATCATATAGCGGTGTCCTCCATGAGAGGGTACTTTAGAAGGACCCCAAAGATCAGAGTGAATGTAGTCAAGAATACCTTTTGTGCGGTGAGTAGCAGTAGAGAAAGTGGCTCTTTTCTGTTTCCCAAAAACACAATGCTCGCAGAACTCCAGCTTTCCGGGAACATGTTTTCCTAGATGACCCAGTTTGCTCAAAAGGTGCAAGCCTTTTTCACTCATATGGCCCAAGCGCATGTGCCATAATTTTGTGTCATCATTATTGGTCATGGAAGAGGATACCGCTGTTAAACCTGTCACAACTAGGACATATAAGCTACCAATTCGGTTAGCTTTCATCAAGAGAAGGGCACCTTTTGAAACTTTTAGGACTCCACCTTCAGTTGAATACTTGCACCCAAGAGACTCGAGGGTGCCTAGTGAAATTAAGTTCCGTTTCAAGTCAGGAACATAGCGAACTTTAGTCAAAGTCCTAACAATACCATCATGGGTCTTGATTTGAATAGTACCTATTCCAGCAACCTTGCACTGAGCATCATTGCCCATCAAGACAACACCGCTATCAATAGGCTCAAAACTTGAAAACAAGTCCCTATAAGGACACATATGAAAGGTACACCCAAAATCAAGAATCCATTTGGTTTTGCTCCTTTTATCAGAAGCAACAACAGATAACAAAATATCACTATCAGATTCATTTTCAACATTTGCGGCTTCAGCGGACTGTGGAGGCTTTCCTTTTCCTTCCTTTTCTTGTTTTTTCTTTAAGATATAACAATCGAAAATATCATGTCCTGGTTTCTTGCAATAGCGACAGAATTTACTGGATTTGTGGCCCTTAAATTTAGACCTGAACCTTCTATTACTAGTATTCCATCTTTCTTGAGTTCTGCCTCTGATATTCAGACCTTCACCTATGTCCTCGGAATGAACTTCTAAATCAAATTTTTCTTTGGACAATAAATTGGATTTAACATCTTCGAATGATAATGTTTCATTGTTACCATACAACATTATTTCTTTGAAGTGTTTATAGGTGGAAGGCAAAGAGACAACCAATAAAACAGTTTTATCCTCATCGTCAATTTTACTATCCATGTTTTCCAAATCCATGATAATGGAATTGAACTCATCAAGATGAGATTGAATAGATGTACCTACACCCATGCGGATCGTATATAAGCGCTCCTCGAGACGAAGCTTATTTGCGAGGCTTTTGGTCATAAATAAAGTTTCTAACTTTAACCATAATCCCGCGACTGTAGTTTCATTTGCTACCTCACGGAGAACCTCCTTGGATAAGCTAAGTTGCATTGCTGAAAGCGCCTTTTCGTCCAATTCGTCCCATTGCTCGTCAGTCATAGAAGCCGGTTTCTTCGACTTTCCATCTAAAGCTTTTTTTAATCTGTTCTGGGTAAGAACGGCCTTCATTTGGACACGCCAAATAGAAAAGCTAATTTTGCCGTCAAACTTCTCGATGTCAAATTTGGTAACAGTAGACATTTTAAATTCTCAATTGAGTAAGTGCTCTGATACCACTTGTTAAGGTATATGCACTAAGCGGAAGCACATGATCAAATCAATTGGAGAATTAAAGAGAAGTTAATAAAATAAAATTGGCAAAATAAGAATAATAACTTTCTATAATGAACTTTCTATTTGAGAAAAATGGAAATGGGAGAATGAGAATGTATTGAAAAACATAACAGCACCTCCTTTATATAGGAGAGCAGAATGGTTTGTAACCATTCATGTTACATGCGGTGAAAAAAGAAAAATGAATAACATCCAAGGAGAAAATCATGGCAATGCACAATAGCCGTTGCTACTATTCACGGTAGAGACATAATCAAGGAGAGCCACCCAACACATTTCATATGTATTTTAGCAATTTTCTAGTTTCCAAGATAGAACTGTTTGCCTTAGTTAGGCTATTAGCAAAACAAAGGTCATAGAAATATTTTACCAATTTCATAATTCCATGATATAATAATAATATGATTTGTGAATTATAACTCAAATGGCATTTTTTATTGTTGATTTTATCTTTTTGATTCTCTCTTGTAGTTTGTGTTTCCTTCTAAGAAAATAAAAGGAAACACTTGGGAGCATAGAGTGTGTTCGGTAACACAACCAAAGAGCTTATAAGTTAGTCAAATAGCTTATTTTTCAAAATAAGCTACATCTCGGTGTTTGGTAAAGGGGCTTTTGCAATAAGCTATGAGCTGATGAGCTTATACATGATAAGCTACTTGAGGTAACTTATGGGCTTATAAGCTAGGGGCTTATTCCATTTTATACTTATTAATGTTTTGAAAACCGGACCGGTTATTGAACCGGTCAAGGTACTGGTTCAAGGTTCAATGGTTGGACCGTGATCGAACCGTGGTCCAACCGGTCTCAATGTACCCGTGTGTATATAATCATATATTTTAGTACTTTTACCTTTTTGTGCCTTTTTGCTTTTTCTCTATTGATTATTGATGTTGTCTTCTTGTGCGTCACTCAATGTTTTTTCTTCTTTCACTTCACTTCTTTGCCTTTTTGCCTATTTTTGCCTATTTGGCTTTTTGATTTTTTATTTTTCTTAGTTCTAAAATCTAAAGTTTTAATATTCTTTCTTGTTGAGATGAGAGCAAACACGTAATCAACTAGTGAGACTCATCTTGGTGTCGTTTGAGTTTCCAGCATATAGGATTTCGTTATTTAAAAAAAAAAATTAAAAAAAAAACCCAATTTTTTGCTTAATTTGGGCTTCCAAATCCAAACCGGGTCAAACCGGTTTTCCACCTGTTTTGACCGGTTTTGGCGGTTTAATACCGGTTCAACCGGTTCAATCCCGGTTTTTTTGCAAAACGGTTTCTGGCTTATTCCGGACCGGCACCTCCACCGGTTCACCGGTTTTCCGGTTGAACCGGCCGATCCGGTCCGGTTTTCAAAACCATGTTATTAGTTAGTATATCAGCTAATCCTACCAAACATTTCTGATTCAATCAGCGAGCTCCAATTTTAAACTTTCAGCTCCTAACTTATAAGCCTTCAGCAAGCTTATAATAATTATAAGTTAATTTTTGAATAGTGAATCGTAAATCGTATCAAATTGTAAGATTCAGATACAAAAGCTTAAAATGTCATGAAAATGATGGGTAATGTTCGATGTAAGGATTTTATAGAAGGAATTGATAAAACAACTTAACCTGTCCCAAAACAAAATCGCTAGTCATAAATTATAACAGTCTAGCTCTTATACATAAGCTAATAAATAAAAATCTTATAGCACATAACCAGTGGGAACTTGTAAGATAATTCTGTGTTCCTATGATAGATCATCCGAAGTGAAACCACGCATTATTTGCAGGCATTGGACAAGAACCATATGTGACTTCTATTATATTGTTATAGTACACTGTTCCTGGGTAACATCCTTCTTCCCCTTCCTTATTGTCTTTGAACTTTTGAGCCATATAAAGTTGTATGTTATAGAAAAACAAAAACCAGAGAACGAAAAAACAGAGTAAGGTGTGTTTATAGTGACAGAAATACTATGTGAAGCAAATTTCAGAAGAATGAAAATAGAGCAATGGAATAGTCAAATAGGGTGCATAGAGTAAGTGACTGAGTGAGTGAATGTGTGAAGACCCTATTATTGAGAAATGAACCATAGAAACGGAATAATCATATAGGATTTATTCAGTGCTCCATCAATTCCTTTTCATTTAGCAATTTAAGCTTATATGACTTTTTAATTTATGTGATGAGAATGGATGAGATAGAAATTAAAAGAAAAAAGTTAACAAATCATTGAATCGTGTGAATTGTATCATTAATACGGAATCACACGATGAATCATATGATTCATCGTCCTTTGTGATTTATATCATGATATAAATCATTGGCTGGTAGAATCAAACAAAATCGTGAAATTCAAATCATTAAACGTAAGATTATAATATGTTACATGAAACAGAGCCTAAGTTATTGAGCCCATTTGACATTGTTATAGCATGATATCAATAATTTAGCCGGTCCTGGAAACACATGACATTTTATGAAACCTAACCTTCAGAACTCTTTCTTCTTCAGCTGTCCAATGTAATTTCCTACGCCTTCCAAGCAGTAAAGAGCGATTCTTGCTGCAATTGAAAATAACAGACCCAAGATTTAACTCTTTTACATAACTAAGACAGCAAGTTTACATCAAAAGAATAGTTCATGGTGCTCAAATGGTGTTATTTTGGGGAAATAAATTTCAATGAATGAATAAAACATGCATTTAGTTATACATTCAGAATGAAGGACTCACGCATAGTTAGGTGACCTCTGTGGTTCTCTTAGGGTTCTGGAGCTTGTAACTTCCTCATTTATGTTAACAGCATTTTTCTCCGAAGTGCTATGCTCCTGCAATAATGATTTCCTGACAGGAGCAACCTTTTGAGGATAAGCTGTTTTTTTAACCTTCTTTTTGGTGTGGCCCTTCTTCACTGAGATGGCCTCAGACTCTGAATCATTAGTTTCACTCATTGAACTCCCTGTCGAAGCAACCTTTTGTTCTCTCCGTCGAACTTTTCCTTTATGTTTAATTCTTTCCTTATTCTCGGCAGATTTTGCAACACTTTCTTGCGTCTCTTTGGCAAATGCAATATTTTGTGACTGTCCATCAATATACACTCCAAAACGGGAAGCACTGAAAGGTTCTATTTCCTCTCTAACCTCAAGAATTCTTTCATGTCCATCCTCCATGTTACGTCTTGAATCCTCTGTTTCCTTCCCTTTCAAAAATCTGGTTTCATGACTTCTAGAAATGTCAGCTTTATCAAATTTATCCCGGTTCATTAAATCTTGAACCGGCTTAATATGTACAGGCATCTCTTCATTCCTACAAGA
Source organism: Crotalaria pallida (assembly GCA_037953625.1). Taxonomy (NCBI): domain Eukaryota; kingdom Viridiplantae; phylum Streptophyta; class Magnoliopsida; order Fabales; family Fabaceae; genus Crotalaria; species Crotalaria pallida. The sequence continues at coordinate 36,063,351 of CM075651.1, read as the reverse complement.
TCCAAAATCACCACCTGCATCATCTTGACCTTTGAGAGGTATTTCATATTGATCATGATCTGCTTTATGCAAGTTGCTTGGTTGATTTAGCTCGGGCTGCAAGTGCTGACTGTGAACACCATCAGTGCCATGCCTATTATCACCATCTAAGAAGATCCCATCTCCCACAATGGCCTCTTTCCTCTTGGCAGTGTCGCCTGTCTGCACCATCTCATCACTTGTAACCACATTTTTATCTAAAAAGTTTGACAAAGCTTTCTTCGCTGTCATAGCCTTTTTCCTCAATTCTTGACACTTGTCCACTGCTTGCTTGTACCAGCAATAGGGGCAAAAGAAGTTACCAGAGTCATCAAACTTCGGTTCAGAGTCGATACAGCTGGCGTGGAGAGTAACAGGGCAACCCATTCCACTGCAAACTAACACTTCCCCGCCTTTATTGCAACATATACAAATATTCTTGTCCAACAAATCTATAGACTCGTTTTGATCAATGCAATCAGCCATTGGAAGGTCTTGTGGGTCATGATCACTCTCAGATGATGTCTCAAACATAGTTGCATTATCTTCATCCTGTTTGGAGTTTCAACAATTCCAAAAAAATAAATAAAAATGGCAGACTTAAATGATTGACATAGTAAATTAAAAATAACCAAACCATCATGAAAAGTCCTAAGTGCTCGATAATCTTAGGGTCTGTTTCATTGTTACCGAATATGCGACAGGGTACCAGTTCACTTGTGTATGCAGTTCGTCACGTTTTTTTACATTATTTCTCTTTAAGAACAACCTGGTAGACATGCGGTTAATTGAACCATTAAGGGCATATTTGGGAGTTTTGGATAGGGGAGAGGGGGAGAATGCGAAGTTTGAGGGTTTGAACAAGCGCACGCTAACACTTCATATGTCCCACAGCTCTACCAACTTAGCTGGTTCCTTTCGACAGGAACGACGAAATACACTTTGACCATAGCGTAAATTAACAATTATTATTTCCTAATGACTACTAATTAGATGCCGCGGCAGGCATTGTCTAGGATCAATTAGAACCCAAAATACTATCGTATATTATTATGAATAGACTTATTTATGGTTTTGGTCCAATTCACCGTGTTTTGTTTTTAATCCAAGTTATTTTGATTATCCCTGTTCCTTAATCTTTCAGATATTTTGGTTTTGTTTCCTTCTATTAGAAAAAATCATTATTTGGCATTATCTCACACCACGTAGCGGTTGATTTTTTCTAACAAATTTAGATCAAAACCAAAATGTTTGAAAAATTAAGGATCAATCATGGTCAAAATAACTTATAGGGATTAAAATCAAAACACGAAAAACATAAATAAGGAATTAAGTTACTGAAATTGAAGGAAAAAAAAAGATGGGAAGAAAAAAGGATTGATGATTGAAAGAAGAGGGAGAGGGAGTGAAGTGTACCTGGGAGGGGGAGAGGAGAGGAAGGGAGGGGAGGGAAGGAGGCGGTGCAGAGGGAGCACGCCTTCTATGTCCGCCAAGAGTCTTGATTCTCATTACTCCACTCGCTCACGATGTTTGGAAAGCACGATGAAAAGGAATAGCAGCTTTTTCAATATTCATTCATTCACCGGGAAGCGGGAAACCCAGTGGACAAGCTTGGTGGTAACCGGTGAGACTCAAACAGACGCATTTGAGTGTGACTTACTATTAGCAAATTTTTTCTTTCATTTTTTTTTTTTTTTTCAAATCAATTTCAAACTTTTCACATTTTTGTCTCATGTTAGTCCTTAATTTTTTTTTTCTTATTTTCTTCATTTAATTTTGAGTGAAAGTCCAATTTGGTCTCTCAAGTTTTTTGACTGGGACACTTTGGTCTCTCAAGAATTATAATTCACTTTTAGTCTCTAAAGAATTTAAAAAATACCACTTTAGTCCTTGTTTCCATTATGTTAACTACTGTTACTGTTTCCAGAAGCACCAGGGACATTTACTGTGGGGCCATCAGCACCTGAGAATGAAATATTACAGTTTATACCAACAGTGACAGTAATTAAAGGAATGAAAGCATGGATTAAGGGGGATTTTTTAAATTCCTTAGGGACCAAAAGTGAATTATAATTCTTGAGCGACTAAAGTGTCTCAATCGGAAAACTTGAGAGACCAAATTGGGCCTTCACTCTTTAAGTTATTTCAAAAAAATTCAATATGGTCATTCAGTAATAATAATGTTAGTTTTACCCGTAATATTCACGCTTATTATATTTCATCGATAAAACTTAACAAATATTTTTACGGCCTTATCTCGATAGAGCTTAACAAATATTTTTACAGCTCTATCGAGATAGAGCTTCTAATGTCATTTTCGTTCATATTTTTATCACATTGTCATTTTTATCCATATTGATTAATTATATCGCGAGCCATATTGCTACACATTTGGCGAAGCAGTACCAATGTTCCTATCCTTAATGAGTGGTGGCTTGAAATATTTTCAAATTTTGGCAACATTTGTCATTTTTTTTATAATGGGTGTGAATATTTCGATATAACTAATACGGTTACGATAGAAGAACCAAATTGAATTTTTTGAAAAAAAAATAAAGGACCAAAATAAGTAAAAAAAAATTAAGGATCAAAGTGAATCTTGAAAATAAGATAAAAGACTAAAAATATTATTAAGCCATATATTTTTTTAATTCATAAACCCATTTTAATGGTGAAAATTTCAAAATGTCCCATATTAATTGTATTTATGACTTCACAGACTTAAAAAAATATAAAATTTGTGAGAACATATTATTCTTGATAGTTAAATCTTGTTGATGCTAGATGTATTAAGAATACTTAGTCTATAGAGCTTAGATGTTCAAAAATACTTGAATGAAGAAACTATGTAACATCCTAAATTTTAATCCCAAATATAATTAGACTAATAATAGGTTTGGGTAAATGAAATGATAAATACAAGTCTTAACTAATTATTAAAATGAGAGGATTAGTGTTAGAAAATTAGGAATAAATGATTTATATCTCAAACTATAAATTTCACCGTTGGATATGGAGATAAGGGTCTTAGGAAGCTTGCCATCAAATTTAGGCAAGATCCGACGATTGACGAAGAAGTTATACCACAGTCAATCCAAAGTCAACAGACGCACGGATTGCACGCATCAGACCCTGAGCAGTGGGGGGCCGTGCCCAAGCGTGCGGTCTATGCCTCCTCCCTCTCTCACTCACAACCCATCCTCTCTCCTCCTTCTCTTCCGGCCGCCGCAAGCCACCACCCTCCCTGTAACACCCCGATTTTCATAATATAAAAATATACGAAAATGTAAAAGTTTTGGAAATAATTATGGAACTTTAAAAGTACTTTCATTAATTGTAATACATAAATCAGAGTTTGAAATCAAGCGGATAACTTTAAAAATTACAATTTACAAATTAAGTTCGTACAAAAATGTGGGGCACCCTAATACAATATAGAATACTTATACAAAATTAATTCTCTTGCTTTCGACTTGTTCCGCTGTGCACTCTGATCTTCAAGCTCCTTGAACATGTACCTAAATTGTTAACCACTGAGGGTGAGATCTTTCACAACACAGTGAATTAGAAAGACAGTAAACAGTTCATAATAAAAACTTAAGAATAACAACTAAATCGAGGGTGGATTAACAAAATACAACATAATCAATTCATTCCAAAGTCCACTTTCACACTTTAGTTACTTCTCCACTATTTCATTCCAATACTATAACCATTAACCATTTACACTTTCCCTTCTCTTTATTCTTTTAAACTATATATTCACATTCATTTACATGTCATCTTCAATTTCACAATAAAGCCATTAAAACACTTAGTCACAAATATAAACATTTAGCACTCAATAACAATCAAGAAATCAGAAGTCAACCAGTCAATCAGTCGACATACTCAGGTATGTCTCAGGGACTGTAATTTAAGTCACCTTCCTAAGGTTCTTCACTTCCTACTTTAACAGTTCATAAATAAGTTAATATAACATTTATAATATTCTTAAGGTTAAGTAAAAGCTACATTAATTACACCCCGATTAAACTCTAACCTACACTATTTGTTACCACACTCTAATTTAACTACTAATCTCAATCCTATTATAAACTCTAACTATCCCTAACTCAAAGTGTGGAAAGAGTCTCCCCTTACCTCTTGAAGAGAAGAGGAGAAGGAGAGGGTGAGAGCACTACACCAAACCCATGGAAACAAGCTCCTAAACTTCTAATCCCTTGCTTCTTAATTGATTGCTAGTTTCCTTTGAGGATTGTCCAACTTTATGTGAAGGATTGTGGAGTTAGGGTTTTGGTGGGAGAATTGGGGATTTTGAGAGAAAGAGATGAGATGGAGAATTTAAGGGTGGAAATTGGTGGGAATTTGATGGGGGATGATTGTAGGGTGTTAATTTGGTTTAATTTGGTGTTACTTTGATTTTGGAGAAGGATTGGGGAAGAGAGAAGAAGAGAGCTTCGAATGGGAGAAGGAAACAATGAGGGACAACACTTGAAAAACGTGTTTTATTTCTGGTTTAACAGTGGTTAATCGATTAACCACTTTGGTTAATCGATTAACTCCCAGTGTTTACAAAGGATTAATCGATTAATACATGAGTTAATCGATTAGTGCTTGAAGGTGCTAATAAATCTAATCGATTAAGCTAAGCCTTAATCGATTAGTGCCTGAAAGTGGCTCAAATATTAATCGATTAAGGGACCTCTTAATCGATTAATGACCTACATTTTCCTTTCTTTCAAGCATTCTAAGGGTTCTAGGTCATTCCCAACACACCCTAACTCATCCTATCATAATACCACTATCTAAACACTTTCTAAACACCTCTAAACACACACAAACATCACAATCATCATTTAACAATAACACACAATTCACAATCACGAAAAGACGAAACGAACTAACAACCGAAACCTAGACTTATCTTCTTCTTAAACACTCGATCTAACCCGATCGACCTAAGACAAACCCTATAACCACTTAACCCTAATACCAATCACTCTCGAGGCATAACCAATAGGGTCGAATTGGTCTCGAATGCCTCGCACATCTATTAAACTCCGGAACTCAATCGAAGCATGAGTTCGAAGGGATTCCCCGAACATAGACACTAGGGTCTATTCATATGCTCAAGGCTCTATTCTAGGATCCTTAAACCACTCACTCTATCGAGGTCGAGACGCTCAAAGGTGCTCACAAGGACTTTGGAACTCTTAGGCACCCGACCCTACACAAAATTCTATTCACTCTACCTCAACTACACCAATCTAAAACCTAAACCGATTACCCTTCGAGTTATACTACCGACTCTAGAACACTTCTCTATCCAAACCTAACGATGCGATCACATAACACATGCACACATACACACAAGGAAACAAGTACAATTACTTACACCTAGGAATGCACACAAGCACACACATATATATAGGTATATATATATATCCTAACTTAACCTAAACGCACATAGGTACACATAAGCATACACATGCACATACTAACACATACATTCATATACTCAAGAATAGAATCACAAATACTAATACCTATGCAAGGATATATTTATACAAATATATACATATACTAGGAAAACGTTTACAAACACTTATACATATACATATTTTATCTCAACATAATTATATACATATAAGAAAATAGTTGAAAATCATCTTTCACATGTAAATAATATATTCTTAAATATACTTATTAGATTAATAAAATTGAGGATGTTACAATTCTCCCCCACTTATAAGAATTTCGTCCCCGAAATTCACTTTTGAAAAACATTTGAAAAGAATTGGAGGGAGGTTTTGTCAAAATTGTTTTGCTTAAAACCTTTGTAAAATTAACAAAATACTCATAGTTTCAAAAATCATTTAGTTTCACAGTGAAAATCATAATAACAAAACAATGGTTTTCTCAAAATCTCTACAATCCTATACTCCGACCCCGGAGTGCTCCCCCACTTGGGCTTGGGTTATCCTTGTGAACTTAGACTCAATGTCTTAGTCGGGATAAAGTTGTTCTATTCGACTGGTTCTGACCCTTGGGTCTACTTGGTAGGCACTAAACTCCTCTAATCTTTAAGAACTTCAAAAGTGGTTGGGCTTGATGAGGTGAGATGATCTCCTTATTGTCTATTTTCTCACTAATGGTTCCTCTTCCCAGAACTTGCATAAAAATCAATCAGAAGTTCTCTGAAAGTTTTATGCCATGGTTAGGTTCTAATCTTAAGATACTCTCTAGTCTTGGTGATCTACAATCATGAAGGTGATGGTTTACAACTCCATGTTCTTTCGGTTGGGTTCTTTAGTTTAGGTATGTGTTGACACCCCTAACTTACAACTCAACTTCGACAACATAGGCTTGGCAATTATACTAATTAGTTTGGTCTTCCTAAATCTTGGAAGATTTGAGGTACTACGAGGTCTTAAATGAGGGTTTGGCCTCTTGCACGGTCTAAATCTTGATCTTTGATGAGAAGCTTAAGGATGGGTAGACGGAACACACTTTTACTAAAGTTACTCAAATCATTTTCGCCCGTGCGAACGATTTTTCGCTTGAGCGAAGGTTGCTCAAAACTTTGGGGTTCAAATTAAAATTCTCACTTCCACTAATCACTGGTCCTTGCTTATTATAAGATTCTACTGTGGACATTATGGGGAAATCAGCATTGCAGAGCTTTTGAGAAATACTTTATTAAAAACAGGTAAGGAAAAACCAAACTTTACGTATACATATAGGACTATACATATACATAAACATAAGCATATCATGAAAATGTATACATATACACTATTATTCACAATTTCAAAACTTGGTTTGAAAACTCTTTTTAAAACAATTCAAGAAAACATTTGATATACATATACACGTATATACATATACACGTATATACATATACATATAAACCTAATTCAACTTAGTGCATCAACCTTCCAATTGAACTTAAATCCCTGGTTCTGCTTAAATAAAATCCTTTGTCTTTCATAAATTCAATTATTACCATTCGGGGTTTAAGTCCAACCAATAGGACTCCACACTTGACTTTCGTTTAGTGTTGAAGTTACCGAGCTCAATTTAGTAGTGGAAACCAGACACTAGTTCAATGTAAATGTTGCTATAATTTTCTGAGATTTTAATCTAACCGATGCCAACTAAGTTACTCGGTTAGATTAGAATCGTGAAAATAAATTATTTGATTTTCGTGGTTCCACTCCCAACCTTTCATTCGCTTACTTTAACACTAAATTAGTCTGCATTCGAACACACTTCGAGGACCTCTTGATTTAATTCGAACCGCTTCCCAACATGGGTAAAAATTTCTTTATTCTTTCAAATTTCCAATTGGAATAGTTCGGCGGTTTAAATCCGATCGATTAGTTCTCGATTTCCATTTCACTCTTGGTGTCACAACTACTTGAATCAAGATTGGCAATGGAATCGTCCATTAGTATAATTTAAACATTCTTTTTCGTTCTCTTTGATACTAATCTAATCAATGTGACTTTAATCACTTGGTTATATTAGTATCAAAGTCATAACTCCTTTATTTCCGGCGGTTCCATTTCCAATCATCGTCCAATTACATTGACACCACATGATTCAACAAACATACGTTCAAGACATACGCAATACACATAGTCAAGCAAAGAAAGAACAACAACCAATTGAGCACTAAGGTTTTATACATAGAAAATCACTTACTAATTCATAGTAGTGCACGAACTCCTAGATTTCGACGACTTCACCTCCCGGTAAATGTAATGTCGGATTGGCCAATTCCCACACTACATTAAATCAATGGTAGTAGCCCTCGCAATCCAATGAATTCTCGTACTACGGTTTCAGTCGCCTTGGCATCATTCTGATTTCCTTTGTATAAAACTTTAGCTCTACATTAGCCCAATACTTAAGACACTTTAACTTTCAACAATTCACCTAATACCACTTGGGTTTGTTGTTTGCAATGGGGAACACTTACAATATTCAACATTTTCCCAAATTTTCTTCTTTTTATCACTTGTCAGTATTCCCTTTTTGCAAACTCAAACCCGATCCTTTTTCTCTTGGCTTTGGACTCTCTATATACACACTTACTTCTCTAGTACTATTCATATACATAATTATCATCATAAATCATCAACTAATGTTGACGATGCACAAACCAATATTCTAAGTGGGATGCAAATGTAATGCGGTGCAAATGCAATGCGATGCGGATGTAATGCAATAACATTTCATTTTCCTTTACTTTTCACTTGCTAACATTTTCACTTTTAATGTAATGCAATGCAATATAATGCAATCTCACTTCTCCCTCTTGTACATTGTGCTTCACATTCTCCCCGAAGGAGGGTTCTTCACACAATGTACCATTTTTTTAACAATTTTAACTTTATTGACATTGTACTTCACGTTCTCCCCGAAGGAGTGCTCTTCATACAATGTCCACTTTTTAACAATTTAACTTTATGTACATTGCACTTCACATTCTCCCCGAAGGAGGGTTCTTCATGCAATGTACCACTTTTTAACAATTTAACTTTATGTACATTGCACTTCACATTCTCCCCGAAGGAGGGTTCTTCATGCAATGTACCACTTTTTAACAATTTAACTTTATGTGCATTGCACTTCACATTCTCCCCGAAGGAGGGTTCTTCATGCAATGCACCATTTTAACAATTCTCACTTTTTCCTCACCACACTTGCCCCTCCACTCTGGGGAAAACCGGCCAGGAGTAAGCATTTCTCAACCCCTAGTTGGGTGCTTCACCTCCACTTAGGAAGGTCCTTCGCTCACCCGCTTGCACAACACTTCACCTCCACTGCGGAAGGTCCCTCATGCAATTTGGTTTGATTTGTCCAAATTGGCTTTAGCAGAAATCACCCTCACTGGCCACGAAAAGCCAAAGCAACTGACATAATCATTGTGGTTGCATACAACCAATCCCCAACACGGGTAGCGAACCCGTGTCCTTTGCAGGATCAAAGTTTTCCACAACAATTCTCAGCGATTGTTTCAATAACACAATCTTGTTACTTTTGCCTTCATCAATCGTATACGACGTAAGTTTTCCCCGTACCTAAGGTCCACCTTTCTCCATGAATGCACGTGTTCCTAGTTCGTTTTAGGGGTAGTAGTTATTCATCCTTTATTTATATAGATTCATTGGGAGGGTTTTCCTAACCTAAGACATGAGGCCGTATAATGCAACAATCACATTTCAAATAGGCACACACTTATTCACAATCACTTAGCAAACAATATGCACATTTATTCCTAATTATGCTTAACAATAACATCAAACATACACAACAAACAATTGACACTAACATTTTTACTTAAACATATAAGTCTCACCTCTATTCAAGAAACATGAGATTAGAGTGTTTGCAGCGGAATCGGGATTATTTTCCCTCAGGTCGAAAGGAAGAACTGCTCTGATACCATATTGTAACACCCCGATTTTCATAATATAAAAATATACGAAAATTTAAAAGTTTTGGAAATAATTATGGAACTTTAAAAGTACTTTCATTAATTGTAATACATAAATCATAGTTTGAAATCAAGCGGATAACTTTAAAAATTACAATTTACAAATTAAGTTCGTACAAAAATGTGGGGCACCCTAATACAATATAGAATACTTATACAAAATTAATTCCCTTGCTTTCGACTTGTTCCGCTGTGCACTCTGATCTTCAAGCTCCTTGAACATGTACCTAAATTGTTAACCACTAAGGGCGAGATCTTTCACAACACAGTGAATTAGAAAGGACAGTAAACAGTTCATAATAAAAACTTAAGAATAACAACTAAATCGAGGGTGGATTAACAAAATACAACCTAATCAATTCATTCCAAAGTCCACTTTCACACTTTAGTTACTTCTCCACTATTCCATTCCAATACTATAACCATTAACCATTTACACTTTCCCTTCTCTTTATTCTTTTAAACTATATATTCACATTCATTTACATGCCATCTTCAATTTCACAATTAAGCCATTAAAACACTTAGTCACAAATATAAACATTTAGCACTCAATAACAATCAACAAATCAGAAATCATCCAGTCAATCAGTCGACATACTCAGGTATGTCTGAGGGACTATAATTTAAGTGACCTTCCTAAAGTTCTTCACTTCCTACTTTAGCAGTTCATAAATAAGTTAATATAACATTTATAATATTCTTAAGGTTAACTAAAAGCTACATTAATTACACCCAGATTAAACTCTAACCTACACTATTTGTTACCACACTCTAATTTAACTACTAATCTCAATCCTATTATAAACTCTAACTATCCCTAACTCAAAGTGTGGAAAGAGTCTCCCCTTACCTCTTGAAGAGAAGAGGAGAAGGAGAGGGTGAGATGTAACAGCCCGATTTTCGTAACCCAAAATAATTAACTTTTCCTTTATTAAAGTTGCAAAAATGAGGCAAATTTTTTTTTTAAAACATTGTTGAAGTGTTATTGTGACACTTAGCATTCTTTTTCGGAAAACCGAGTTGTTACTAAAACCTTCCTTTACATAAAACGTTCATTTCTATAAAATGACTTGGTTCAAGAACATCACGACGGATCCCAGAAATCACATTGTTCAATCTTCCGAAATAAAGTAGACCACAATACAGATTGTAAAGACTTAGCTTAATTACATAAGTGGCACATTGCTTGGTAATCCTTAACACAAAACACAAACAAAAAACTTAACCTAAACACACTACTCTTAAAGCTTCCTATCAAAAACAATCGGGTGAAGTTTCCCTTTCTTCTTGCGTCCTTTCTTCGCCCCTGAAGATGATGCCTTCCCTGTCGCCGCTTCCTCATTGTCAGTTAATCCCCACTCTATTCCACCTAGAGTGGTGGAGTTTTCCTGAGTCTTATTCCGCACCTTCTCTTCGTGGCTGTTGTATCCTCGCACCGTGACTTGTCCCAAATACGGTTCCAAATTGACTCCACTCAATTTGTGCTCCGGATCCGCAATCACCATCTGAGTATATCCCATCCACACCCATCCATAACGTGTGGGTTTCCAGCAGCTTCCCTGACGACGCCAAGTAGTAATCTCCAAACGATGTTCCATCTGCCCGTTGAGATACCAACAATACCGATATGCCAACGAACAGGAGAGAGTAAGCAATTCGAACGACGTATCGTCGACGGTGTGGAATTACAGTAGGCGAGATATCAAGACCATACAAGCATACAACACACAACATACATACAGCACAACAATCAAGCATATCATTATCATTATCATTATTATCATTATTATCCTGTCAAACTTATTATCATTCCTCAACATAATCCTTTCTTATTTCTCAATTCTTTTCTCAACTTCATCATTCCATAAAATTTTACTTCTCATAATTATAACTCTTTTATCACTCTTAAACTTTTCTTATCATATCTTATCAGATTACAACCATCAATGATTGGGGAAAACTTATAATATCATCGAGGTACTCGTTTCGTTGCCGACAACACACACGTCTACATCTCCTCGGTCATCCACCCAGCCTAGTCGGAAGCTAACAGGAGTACAGGACCTTTACCACGCGGGCACGATAACTGTCTCAACAATTGGCTCCAAGCCAGGAGAACTGTAGAAAACTCGGGTACAGTCTCAATTCAATTCATATCATATCAAATCATATCATATAATCAAGGCTCACTGTAGAAAAATCGGGTACAGTGGCAATCAAGATGCCCCGTTCCACTCCCTCTCACTGTTCCTGTGTAACATCCTCAATTTACAATGTTTAATATAATGTGAATTGTGTAATTTAGAATATTAAGTTGAGATGGACTTATGAGATTCATAAGACTAGGAGATAGGAATGAGTGTAGAAAAACATAGCCTAACGGGGAGTATGAGAGCTAAGGAAAATGTTCTAGAGTTAGAAACCATAAGAAGATGGAAAAACAGAGAAGTAATCGATTACTCTTGGGAAGGTAATCGATTACTGAGCCTCTGCTGAATGAACTAAAGTTGTTGCATCAAATGTAATCGATTACTTGGATGGTCAGTAATCGATTACAAGGCCCCTGGTGAAAACAATGAAATTGTTGCATCAATTCTAATCGATTATCTCATATGAAGTAATCGATTATTTTGAGCTATAATCGATTATCTTCAGAGCCTTAATCGATTACAAGGCTTCTGGTGGAAAGCCTTGAAATTGTTGCATTGAAGGAATAATCGATTACCAGGTTAAGGTAATCGATTATTTGAGGGTCTGTACAAAAAAAAAAGAGAAAGAAAGTGCACGTGATGCACTCTCCTCCACTCATTTAGAATCTCCCTTTTTGATGATCCATTATTAGCCACTCCTTTCCTTCCAAAGAAAAACAAAAAAAAACACTCTCTCTCTCTCTTTCACGTACACTCCTCTCTCTCTCCCTCCATTGTTCGACTTCTTCTTCTCCTCCTTGGAGTTCCATTTGGTTTCTTCATCTATCAAGCACAACAAGAGGCCTCACACCCATTTCATCCACAAATCTTGTGATTCTCCTCTTCAAGTAAGTATCAAGTGGTGGATTTCTTTCCTTCTCTCACTAAATTCGTTCTTCCCTTTCTCTCTCTACCATCCATGGTGATTTTTGAACTCTAGCCTAGAAGCTCTAAATTTCCTTGAAGCTAGTCATGAAATATGGCATAAATGACAATCCTTTATCATTATGGCTTTTGTTTTAGGTTTTCCTCACTCTTTTGTTGGTTTTGAATCTTGGTTGGAAGAGGCTCAAGTGAGAAGCAATTTAAATCTCTTATCTCTAAAAATTTGAGGTAAGGAGGTTTGTGTTACCTTAATCTAGGGGGTAGGTTGTATTATGTGTATATTGGGTGCTAGGAGGTATTTGTTAGTTTAATGGGAAACCCTAGGTTAGTCAATACTTTAATAAAATGTGATTTTGCCTCTAAACTATTGAAGAGTGATGTTATGTGCATATGTGACTTTGGTAATTGATTTGATGATGGTATGAGATGCTATGTGTAACTTGTGATGTGGGTAGTTGATTTAAATGGAAAACATGCGTAAATTATATTGAAAATCTGGAGGTTATTAATGGCCATGAATATGATGATTTGGAATGAGAAAAGTGATAATTCTAGTAAGTGAAAATGTAATGGTATGATTGAAATGAGGAAATCCATGAGGTTGGAAATCCAAGGAAAGAATTTGGAAAACGACGTTCGAAACTTTAAAGATTTACAATTATTTAGTGGTGCGAAGTACCTTCCATAGTGGAGGTGAAGTAACCACCGGCCAATCTGTATGAGGTACCTTCCGGTGTGGAGGTGAAGTACCGTGGTGTGAGGTACCTTCCGGTGTGGAGGTGAAGCACCCATAGGCTCAATGTATGAGGTACCTTCCGGTGTGGAGGTGAAGTACAGAGGTATGAGGTACCTTCCGGTGTGGAGGTGAAGTACCCACTGGCCAATTTGTATGAGGTACCTTCCGGTGTGGAGGTGAAGTACAATGGTATGAGGTACCTTCCGGTGTGGAGGTGAAGTACCCATAGGCCCCATTGTATGAGGTACCTTCTGGTGTGGAGGTGAAGTACAATGTTACGAAATAACCTAAAGAATGAAATGGAATATAAATTATAATAATGTATCAAAATTTAACTCATGTGGTGTGATGTCTGAAATGGATTAATGGAATAAGAGATGTGTATGATCTTGTTTTGGAGTGTTCAATTTGTGGTATGAACTATATTTGACTACTTGTGTGTGGCCTAGTGATTCAGTATAGCATGATAGAAACTGCTTCCCCATTTTATTGTGTAATACTCACCTCCTTACCATTTTACAGGTACTGAGTCAGAGTTTACACCTGGACCGGCCGAGCAGGATTACTCTCCCTCACAGGGAGAGTAGGGTTATGGGGTTTTAGTTGCACATTCACCTAAGCCTCACGTATTCTTTTGGTTGTATATGTTATGTTTATATTTTTGGGTGAGGCTTAGGGTGTCTTATTTTTGGAAAGAGTTTATAGTACTTGTCTTGATCCAAATACTTGACGTATGACAATACTTTGAAAACTGATGACTTGTGAAAGTGAGCCCATGGGGCAATTATGCGATGCATATATTTATATTTTGAGCCCTGCTGGCTACTGTCATTACGCAATTGAATGTGTTAATCAGGTGAAAATCTTGGGAAAAGCTCGATAAATAAACGAAACTCCGTCCGTTTGGCGGTTGATTTTAATGAAATAAAAATGGATTTTTAAGCCCGTGTTTTTAATATAAGGGGAATTAAGGGTAATTAAATCTAGGTGTTACATTTATGGTATCAGAGCAGTTTCTCCTCGGCCTTGGAGTTAAGCAAACTCCACATGATTACTCACCTAGCGAGTAATGAATGCTCATAGTAAAAGTCTAGGAATTTAGTAGTATGATTATAGTATTATGTAAACATTTAGTATCTAAGTCTTATTTGTCTTCTCTCTTTGGCTGAGCAGTATGGCTGGAAGAAGGGCTGCCAATGATGGGCTTGCAGCCATCCTGGAGCATCTGTCACAGATGCAGCAACAGCAGGGAGAGCAGATGGCAGCTGCCGCAACAGCTGTAGCAGCTGCAGCAGCTATGCAACCAGCCCCAGTGGAGGTGGACTGGATGACGAGATTTCGCAAGAATGATCCACCTCGTTTTGAGGATGGAAATGACCCTGATGGAGCCCAGAGATGGATCCAGGAGATCGAGAAGATCCTTCGCTCTATCCAAGCACCAATGGAGCAACGTGTCCGGCTGGCGGAATTCATGCTAACTAATGAAGCTGAGCATTGGTGGGACCAGCAGAGGAGGGGATTGGAAGCGGCCAATCCCGTGATTTCTTGGGAAGTGTTCAAGGGTCTTTTTCTGGGGAAGTATTTCCCTAAGGACGTGAGAAGGGAGAAGGAGATTGCCTTCCTCCTGAAGAAAACGCAATTGGTGGTTGAAACAACTAAGGAACACTAGGAACACACCTAGAAGGGGGGGTTGAATAGGTGTTTAAGAAACCTTGAAAGATTTTCGAACGAAACCAATCGAAACAATCAAAACAAATGATTTTTGCAAATTCTACAGCATTTAATCGATTAAACTGAGATTTACTCGATTAAGCCTGAAAGTTCAAATTGTCTTAATCGATTATTCTGAAATTTAATCGATTAAACCTGAAAGTTCAAAAGTCCTTAATCGATTAAACGAACACTTAATCGATTAAATCTATCAGAAACTGAAAAATCACTTTTCAATCGAATACGAAAATCAATCAATTAACACGTAAGATCAGAGATTCAGAGAAAACAAATAACACCTATATTCTTATTGATTACCTAGGTTATGAAAATGATTTTCCCTTTATCAATTTGAACAATAAAGATTCAATTCAATCAATTATGAAAATCACTCTTTCTCTAGGTTTTCAACCAAGAACACAATCAATGACTTGAATGTAAAGAGTTAAGGGATTAGAGATACGACACAGTGATTTATCCTGGTTCACTTTCATCCGCTTGAAAGCTACATCCAGTCCCCTCTTCAACCAAGAGAGATTCTTCACTATGAGGAATTAGAGTTCTCAAATTACAAGTAAATGCCTCACAAGACTCCCTTCTTGCTAGCCTACAAGAGATACCACACCCTTGCCTTGTAATCCTATTGATCTTATCTCTAATCTAACCTCTATCCCTTGTTGATAATCGACACAACAAGTCTTCTTTGCTTGATGATAATCCACACACCAAGGCTTCACTTTGCTTGATTCACAATCAAGACTTTCTTCTTCACCAATGAGATTTGCTTGATGATAATCGACACACCAAGGCTTCTTGTTGTTGTAGTTGGCTTGCCTTCTTGCAAATATTACAACACAATAGAAAACACAAATGACAATCCTATGAATCTCAATCAATAGCTATGACAATTCACAATAAGAGATTCAAAGGTTCTTGATCAAAGAATATGAAAATATGAAAGCTTTGATCTTTGAAATTGAGAGAGAATAGAATGGCTTGATTCTTGTAAAATTGATTATGAAAGTGATGTCTATTAATCACAAAGGTTAGGAAAAGGTTTATATAGAATACCCAAAAGTTGTAGCACTTGAAAACTGATTTTGAGAAGTGAAAATTGTATTTTAAAAAACAGTTCAGCAGTACTTAATCGATTAAATCTTCACTTAATCGAGTACTAATCGATTAAATTCATCCTTAATCGATTAAATCCATACTGCACATTTTAGAAACTTGTTTTCTCAAAACTAAACCTTTCCTTTCAAACCTTTAAGCCACCTATTGATTCTAGGTTAAGTGAAAACTCAAATTATGATTTAATCATGACTATGATAGAGATTCACTACCCTCTAAATAAACTACCCAAATAAAAGACCTAAGAAGCTTGAGAGGCAAAAGATAAAACAATTACAATTACACTCAAACTAAGTCTTCATGAGCTTGTTTTCTCTCTTTACTTGATGTTTGTTGTTGCTTTTTGAACTTGAAACTTGATCAACATCTTTGTAGCTTGTTCAAAACACTTTGTAACCTTTTGTCATTATCAAAACATTCACCATGGAACTAACAATCTCCCCCTTTTTGAAAATGACAAACCATGTTTTGAATTTGATTGAAGTTGTTGATGCTTTAACAATTTGATCACTTGGTGAGAAACTTGCTCCCCCTCAATCAATGCATTTGATATTTGAAATCCAATTGATAGAAGCTTGATTCTCCCCCTATCTTCAACAACTTAGCTCAACCTACATAAAAACAACAAAACAACCTTTCTCCACAAAAACATATCATTTCTCCCATTTTTTCAAAACATACCATTTCTCCCCCTTTGGCATTATCAAAAAGTAATATATATACCAATTGAAATATAAAATACTAAGCCAAAATAGAGAAACAAAGAAATGATCATGATTTCTCTATAACAAACATTTCTTCACAACATTGATACCAATTGAGATATAACAAGTACTATACTTTGAAATGTGATACCAATTGGCAAGAAAATATAACAATGAATTATGAACCAATAGAAATACTAAGAAGTCATAATACCAATTGAAATATCATCAATGTAAAGAAATAAGATATATTGTGATATTTCTTCAATAACAACAAAAGCATGATAATCATCTAATCATCAAAATTAGTATCAATTGAACTTTAGAAAAGAAATTGAGGAGATACCAATTGAGAAGATACTATAATCATCAATATCTAACAATATCACTTGTACCAAATTTGTAGGACTTCTTTTGAGATGCAAAAGTAATACCAATTGAAGATGCAAATGTATGAATAACACTTGTAAGCCCTTTGCTCTTCAATCATACCTACAAAACAATCATGCTTTGCTTTTTGGTATCCAAATGGTTTTGGATCCATTTTTGTTAGTGTAGGGACTCTCACCCTTTTTCATCCAAACAAAATCTCCTTTAGGTATACCATGCACTTTAACATAACACAGATTTGAAGTATGTCCATGAGTACCACAATAGAAACATGTTGGTGCATTTGAGAAATCAACTTTAGAAAAATCAACAACATTTCTATGAGAATTACTCTTAGCATTAGTATAACCCAAACCAAACTTGTTTGAATTTTCTCTTTGAAAATTTAACAATGTGCGCAATCTAATATCACAAGTGGTGAAACTTGCAAGCTTATTTTTCAAAATAGCATTTTCATCTGTAAGCAACTTGCAATTCTCACAATCAACCAAAATATTCACTCTACTAGCACAATCACAAGAAGAACTAGCATATATAAGATCAAGAGTTTCATTTTCAAGATTAAGCTCATCAACTTGTTTTTGAAGTTCTAAAATCTCTTTTTGATGTTTCAAAATGAGCTTCTTTCTTTCAATGTTTTTCAAAGCTAGTTTTTCAAGTTGTTCATGCATTTCTTCATAAGCATTATATAACAATTCATATTTAGAAGAAATTTCGGATTTAGTATGACTTACATCGCTATCCTCGCTTTGATAACTTGATTCATCATTTGAACTTTGTTCTTCATCTTCTACTAGAGTTATCAAGTTGAGACAAGCGGCTTCTTCATCATCCGAAGAACTATTTGATGTGCTTTTCTTGTTATCTTCATCACTATCCCAAACTATGTATGCTCTTTTAGATTTTGAATTTTTCTTTTCTTTCTCCTTCTTCTTGAGATACTTAGAGCATGAGTACTTGAGATGACCGGGCTTTCCACATTCATGGAAAACTACACCTTCTTTTGATGTCTTGGTTTTGTGGTGTGGGGAATCCTTCTCTTTACTTTTGTCCTTGTTCAACCTTCCTTTTCTCCTTAGAAACTTGTCAAACTTCCTTAGTAAAAGTTTCATTTCTTTTTCATCAACATCCGAATCGGAATCTTCACTATCATCATCATCGGAACTCTCTTTCTTCTTGTATGATCTATTGACTTTAAGAGCAAGTCCCTTTCTTTCTTTGTTCTTATCCGACTCTTCATTGACACTTAATCGTCCAAGCTCCATTTCATGTTCTTGAAGCTTTCCAAAGAGTGTTGCTAGATCCATAGCATCCAAGTTTTTAGATTCAACAATAGCTGTTACTTTTGGTTGCCAATTTCTGTCTAAACATCTCAACACTTTGTTAGAAAGTTCACCTTGTAAGAAAGTCTTACCAAGAGCAAGTAAATGGTTAATAATATGAGTAAAACGCTTTTGCATATCATTTATAGATTCATTTGGAAACATTTGAAACAATTCATAATCACGCATTAAAGCATTCAATCTAGCTCTCCTAACCTCACTAGTTCCTTCATGAGTCACTTGTAAAGTGTCCCACATTTCCTTAGCACTAGAACATTGGGAAACCCTAAAGAACTCGTCATAGGATAAAGCGGATGTGATGATATTCTTTGCTTTATAATCATATTGTACTTTCTTTCTATCATCATCCTTCCACTTATCCTCGGGGATTAAATGTATTACGCCTTCAGCTAAACTAGAGGGGATATGAGGACCTTTTTCAACTACTTTCCAAATTTCACTATCTATGGCTTGGATAAAGATTTTCATTCTAACTTTCCAATAAGCGTATCCCTCACCATTAAAGAGTGGAGGAAGACTTATCGAAGCACCTTCACCACCAAACGGATTCATGGAACCCATTGCGATTTTCTTAAAGGATCTTTACGAAAAAGCTCTTATGCTCGTGTCTTTCGATCGAGCTCTGATACCAATTGAGGAAACCGCAATTGGTGGTTGAAACAACTAAGGAACACTAGGAACACACCTAGAAGGGGGGGTTGAATAGGTGTTTAAGAAACCTTGAAAGATTTTCGAACGAAACCAATCGAAACAATCAAAACAAATGATTTTTGCAAATTCTACAGCATTTAATCGATTAAACTGAGATTTACTCGATTAAGCCTGAAAGTTCAAATTGTCTTAATCGATTATTCTGAAATTTAATCGATTAAACCTGAAAGTTCAAAAGTCCTTAATCGATTAAACGAACACTTAATCGATTAAATCTATCAGAAACTGAAAAATCACTTTTCAATCGAATACGAAAATCAATCAATTAACACGTAAGATCAGAGATTCAGCGAAAACAAATAACACCTATATTCTTATTGATTACCTAGGTTATGAAAATGATTTTCCCTTTATCAATTTGAACTATAAAGATTCAATTCAATCAATTATGAAAATCACTCTTTCTCTAGGTTTTCAACCAAGAACACAATCAATGACTTGAATGTAAAGAGTTAAGGGTTTAGAGATACGACACAGTGATTTATCCTGGTTCACTTTCATCTGCTTGAAAGTTACATCCAGTCCCCTCTTCAACCAAGAGAGATTCTTCACTATGAGGAATTAGAGTTCTCAAATTACAAGTAAATGCCTCACAAGACTCCCTTCTTGCTAGCCTACAAGAGATACCACACCCTTGCCTTGTAATCCTATTGATCTTCTCTCTAATCTAACCTCTACCCCTTGTTGATAATCGACACAACAAGTCTTCTTTGCTTGATGATAATCCACACACCAAGGCTTCACTTTGCTTGATTCACAATCAAGACTTTCTTCTTCTCCAATGAGATTTGCTTGATGATAATCGACACACCAAGGCTTCTTGTTGTTGTAGTTGGCTTGCCTTCTTGCAAAGATTACAACACAATAGAAAACACAAATGACAATCCTATGAATCTCAATCAATAGCTATGACAATTCACAATAAGAGATTCAAAGGTTCTTGATCAAAGAATATGAAAATATGAAAGCTTTGATCTTTGAAATTGAGAGAGAATAGAATGGCTTGATTCTTGTAAAATTGATTATGAAAGTGATGTCTATTAATCACAAAGGTTAGGAAAAGGTTTATATAGAATACCCAAAAGTTGTAGCACTTGAAAACTGATTTTGAGAAGTGAAAATTGTATTTTAAAAAACCAGTTCAGCAGTACTTAATCGATTAAATCTTCACTTAATCGAGTACTAATCGATTAAATTCATCCTTAATCGATTAAATCCATACTGCACATTTTAGAAACTTGTTTTCTCAAAACTAAACCTTTCCTTTCAAACCTTTAAGCCACCTATTGATTCTAGGTTAAGTGAAAACTCAAATTATGATTTAATCATGACTATGATAGAGATTCACTACCCTCTAAATAAACTACCCAAATAAAAGACCTAAGAAGCTTGAGAGGCAAAAGATAAAACAATTACAATTACACTCAAACTAAGTCTTCATGAGCTTGTTTTCTCTCTTTACTTGATGTTTGTTGTTGCTTTTTGAACTTGAAACTTGATCAACATCTTTGTAGCTTGTTCAAAACACTTTGTAACCTTTTGTCATTATCAAAACATTCACCATGGAACTAACAATCTCCCCCTTTTTGAAAATGACAAACCATGTTTTGAATTTGATTGAAGTTGTTGATGCTTTAACAATTTGATCACTTGGTGAGAAACTTGCTCCCCCTCAATCAATGCATTTGATATTTGAAATCCAATTGATAGAAGCTTGATTCTCCCCCTATCTTCAACAACTTAGCTCAACCTACATAAAAACAACAAAACAACCTTTCTCCACAAAAACATATCATTTCTCCCATTTTTTCAAAACATACCATTTCTCCCCCTTTGGCATTATCAAAAAGTAATATATATACCAATTGAAATATAAAATACTAAGCCAAAATAGAGAAACAAAGAAATGATCATGATTTCTCTATAACAAACATTTCTTCACAACATTGATACCAATTGAGATATAACAAGTACTATACTTTGAAATGTGATACCAATTGGCAAGAAAATATAACAATGAATTATGAACCAATAGAAATACTAAGAAGTCATAATACCAATTGAAATATCATCAATGTAAAGAAATAAGATATATTGTGATATTTCTTCAATAACAACAAAAGCATGATAATCATCTAATCATCAAAATTAGTATCAATTGAACTTTAGAAAAGAAATTGAGGAGATACCAATTGAGAAGATACTATAATCATCAATATCTAACAATATCACTTGTACCAAATTTGTAGGACTTCTTTTGAGATGCAAAAGTAATACCAATTGAAGATGCAAATGTATGAATAACACTTGTAAGCCCTTTGCTCTTCAATCATACCTACAAAACAATCATGCTTTGCTTTTTGGTATCCAAATGGTTTTGGATCCATTTTTGTTAGTGTAGGGACTCTCACCCTTTTTCATCCAAACAAAATCTCCTTTAGGTATACCATGCACTTTAACATAACACAGATTTGAAGTATGTCCATGAGTACCACAATAGAAACATGTTGGTGCATTTGAGAAATCAACTTTAGAAAAATCAACAACATTTCTATGAGAATTACTCTTAGCATTAGTATAACCCAAACCAAACTTGTTTGAATTTTCTCTTTGAAAATTTAACAATGTGCGCAATCTAATATCACAAGTGGTGAAACTTGCAAGCTTATTTTTCAAAATAGCATTTTCATCTGTAAGCAACTTGCAATTCTCACAATCAACCAAAATATTCACTCTACTAGCACAATCACAAGAAGAACTAGCATATATAAGATCAAGAGTTTCATTTTCAAGATTAAGCTCATCAACTTGTTTTTGAAGTTCTAAAATCTCTTTTTGATGTTTCAAAATGAGCTTCTTTCTTTCAATGTTTTTCAAAGCTAGTTTTTCAAGTTGTTCATGCATTTCTTCATAAGCATTATATAACAATTCATATTTAGAAGAAATTTCGGATTTAGTATGACTTACATCGCTATCCTCGCTTTGATAACTTGATTCATCATTTGAACTTTGTTCTTCATCTTCTACTAGAGTTATCAAGTTGAGACAAGCGGCTTCTTCATCATCCGAAGAACTATTTGATGTGCTTTTCTTGTTATCTTCATCACTATCCCAAACTATGTATGCTCTTTTAGATTTTGAATTTTTCTTTTCTTTCTCCTTCTTCTTGAGATACTTAGAGCATGAGTACTTGAGATGACCGGGCTTTCCACATTCATGGAAAACTACACCTTCTTTTGATGTCTTGGTTTTGTGGTGTGGGGAATCCTTCTCTTTACTTTTGTCCTTGTTCAACCTTCCTTTTCTCCTTAGAAACTTGTCAAACTTCCTTAGTAAAAGTTTCATTTCTTTTTCATCAACATCCGAATCGGAATCTTCACTATCATCATCATCGGAACTCTCTTTCTTCTTGTATGATCTATTGACTTTAAGAGCAAGTCCCTTTCTTTCTTTGTTCTTATCCGACTCTTCATTGACACTTAATCGTCCAAGCTCCATTTCATGTTCTTGAAGCTTTCCAAAGAGTGTTGCTAGATCCATAGCATCCAAGTTTTTAGATTCAACAATAGCTGTTACTTTTGGTTGCCAATTTCTGTCTAAACATCTCAACACTTTGTTAGAAAGTTCACCTTGTAAGAAAGTCTTACCAAGAGCAAGTAAATGGTTAATAATATGAGTAAAACGCTTTTGCATATCATTTATAGATTCATTTGGAAACATTTGAAACAATTCATAATCACGCATTAAAGCATTCAATCTAGCTCTCCTAACCTCACTAGTTCCTTCATGAGTCACTTGTAAAGTGTCCCACATTTCCTTAGCACTAGAACATTGGGAAACCCTAAAGAACTCGTCATAGGATAAAGCGGATGTGATGATATTCTTTGCTTTATAATCATATTGTACTTTCTTTCTATCATCATCCTTCCACTTATCCTCGGGGATTAAATGTATTACGCCTTCAGCTAAACTAGAGGGGATATGAGGACCTTTTTCAACTACTTTCCAAATTTCACTATCTATGGCTTGGATAAAGATTTTCATTCTAACTTTCCAATAAGCGTATCCCTCACCATTAAAGAGTGGAGGAAGACTTATCGAAGCACCTTCACCACCAAACGGATTCATGGAACCCATTGCGATTTTCTTAAAGGATCTTTACGAAAAAGCTCTTATGCTCGTGTCTTTCGATCGAGCTCTGATACCAATTGAGGAAACCGCAATTGGTGGTTGAAACAACTAAGGAACACTAGGAACACACCTAGAAGGGGGGGTTGAATAGGTGTTTAAGAAACCTTGAAAGATTTTCGAACGAAACCAATCGAAACAATCAAAACAAATGATTTTTGCAAATTCTACAGCATTTAATCGATTAAACTGAGATTTACTCGATTAAGCCTGAAAGTTCAAATTGTCTTAATCGATTATTCTGAAATTTAATCGATTAAACCTGAAAGTTCAAAAGTCCTTAATCGATTAAACGAACACTTAATCGATTAAATCTATCAGAAACTGAAAAATCACTTTTCAATCGAATACGAAAATCAATCAATTAACACGTAAGATCAGAGATTCAGCGAAAACAAATAACACCTATATTCTTATTGATTACCTAGGTTATGAAAATGATTTTCCCTTTATCAATTTGAACTATAAAGATTCAATTCAATCAATTATGAAAATCACTCTTTCTCTAGGTTTTCAACCAAGAACACAATCAATGACTTGAATGTAAAGAGTTAAGGGTTTAGAGATACGACACAGTGATTTATCCTGGTTCACTTTCATCTGCTTGAAAGTTACATCCAGTCCCCTCTTCAACCAAGAGAGATTCTTCACTATGAGGAATTAGAGTTCTCAAATTACAAGTAAATGCCTCACAAGACTCCCTTCTTGCTAGCCTACAAGAGATACCACACCCTTGCCTTGTAATCCTATTGATCTTCTCTCTAATCTAACCTCTACCCCTTGTTGATAATCGACACAACAAGTCTTCTTTGCTTGATGATAATCCACACACCAAGGCTTCACTTTGCTTGATTCACAATCAAGACTTTCTTCTTCTCCAATGAGATTTGCTTGATGATAATCGACACACCAAGGCTTCTTGTTGTTGTAGTTGGCTTGCCTTCTTGCAAAGATTACAACACAATAGAAAACACAAATGACAATCCTATGAATCTCAATCAATAGCTATGACAATTCACAATAAGAGATTCAAAGGTTCTTGATCAAAGAATATGAAAATATGAAAGCTTTGATCTTTGAAATTGAGAGAGAATAGAATGGCTTGATTCTTGTAAAATTGATTATGAAAGTGATGTCTATTAATCACAAAGGTTAGGAAAAGGTTTATATAGAATACCCAAAAGTTGTAGCACTTGAAAACTGATTTTGAGAAGTGAAAATTGTATTTTAAAAAACCAGTTCAGCAGTACTTAATCGATTAAATCTTCACTTAATCGAGTACTAATCGATTAAATTCATCCTTAATCGATTAAATCCATACTGCACATTTTAGAAACTTGTTTTCTCAAAACTAAACCTTTCCTTTCAAACCTTTAAGCCACCTATTGATTCTAGGTTAAGTGAAAACTCAAATTATGATTTAATCATGACTATGATAGAGATTCACTACCCTCTAAATAAACTACCCAAATAAAAGACCTAAGAAGCTTGAGAGGCAAAAGATAAAACAATTACAATTACACTCAAACTAAGTCTTCATGAGCTTGTTTTCTCTCTTTACTTGATGTTTGTTGTTGCTTTTTGAACTTGAAACTTGATCAACATCTTTGTAGCTTGTTCAAAACACTTTGTAACCTTTTGTCATTATCAAAACATTCACCATGGAACTAACAATCTCCCCCTTTTTGAAAATGACAAACCATGTTTTGAATTTGATTGAAGTTGTTGATGCTTTAACAATTTGATCACTTGGTGAGAAACTTGCTCCCCCTCAATCAATGCATTTGATATTTGAAATCCAATTGATAGAAGCTTGATTCTCCCCCTATCTTCAACAACTTAGCTCAACCTACATAAAAACAACAAAACAACCTTTCTCCACAAAAACATATCATTTCTCCCATTTTTTCAAAACATACCATTTCTCCCCCTTTGGCATTATCAAAAAGTAATATATATACCAATTGAAATATAAAATACTAAGCCAAAATAGAGAAACAAAGAAATGATCATGATTTCTCTATAACAAACATTTCTTCACAACATTGATACCAATTGAGATATAACAAGTACTATACTTTGAAATGTGATACCAATTGGCAAGAAAATATAACAATGAATTATGAACCAATAGAAATACTAAGAAGTCATAATACCAATTGAAATATCATCAATGTAAAGAAATAAGATATATTGTGATATTTCTTCAATAACAACAAAAGCATGATAATCATCTAATCATCAAAATTAGTATCAATTGAACTTTAGAAAAGAAATTGAGGAGATACCAATTGAGAAGATACTATAATCATCAATATCTAACAATATCACTTGTACCAAATTTGTAGGACTTCTTTTGAGATGCAAAAGTAATACCAATTGAAGATGCAAATGTATGAATAACACTTGTAAGCCCTTTGCTCTTCAATCATACCTACAAAACAATCATGCTTTGCTTTTTGGTATCCAAATGGTTTTGGATCCATTTTTGTTAGTGTAGGGACTCTCACCCTTTTTCATCCAAACAAAATCTCCTTTAGGTATACCATGCACTTTAACATAACACAGATTTGAAGTATGTCCATGAGTACCACAATAGAAACATGTTGGTGCATTTGAGAAATCAACTTTAGAAAAATCAACAACATTTCTATGAGAATTACTCTTAGCATTAGTATAACCCAAACCAAACTTGTTTGAATTTTCTCTTTGAAAATTTAACAATGTGCGCAATCTAATATCACAAGTGGTGAAACTTGCAAGCTTATTTTTCAAAATAGCATTTTCATCTGTAAGCAACTTGCAATTCTCACAATCAACCAAAATATTCACTCTACTAGCACAATCACAAGAAGAACTAGCATATATAAGATCAAGAGTTTCATTTTCAAGATTAAGCTCATCAACTTGTTTTTGAAGTTCTAAAATCTCTTTTTGATGTTTCAAAATGAGCTTCTTTCTTTCAATGTTTTTCAAAGCTAGTTTTTCAAGTTGTTCATGCATTTCTTCATAAGCATTATATAACAATTCATATTTAGAAGAAATTTCGGATTTAGTATGACTTACATCGCTATCCTCGCTTTGATAACTTGATTCATCATTTGAACTTTGTTCTTCATCTTCTACTAGAGTTATCAAGTTGAGACAAGCGGCTTCTTCATCATCCGAAGAACTATTTGATGTGCTTTTCTTGTTATCTTCATCACTATCCCAAACTATGTATGCTCTTTTAGATTTTGAATTTTTCTTTTCTTTCTCCTTCTTCTTGAGATACTTAGAGCATGAGTACTTGAGATGACCGGGCTTTCCACATTCATGGAAAACTACACCTTCTTTTGATGTCTTGGTTTTGTGGTGTGGGGAATCCTTCTCTTTACTTTTGTCCTTGTTCAACCTTCCTTTTCTCCTTAGAAACTTGTCAAACTTCCTTAGTAAAAGTTTCATTTCTTTTTCATCAACATCCGAATCGGAATCTTCACTATCATCATCATCGGAACTCTCTTTCTTCTTGTATGATCTATTGACTTTAAGAGCAAGTCCCTTTCTTTCTTTGTTCTTATCCGACTCTTCATTGACACTTAATCGTCCAAGCTCCATTTCATGTTCTTGAAGCTTTCCAAAGAGTGTTGCTAGATCCATAGCATCCAAGTTTTTAGATTCAACAATAGCTGTTACTTTTGGTTGCCAATTTCTGTCTAAACATCTCAACACTTTGTTAGAAAGTTCACCTTGTAAGAAAGTCTTACCAAGAGCAAGTAAATGGTTAATAATATGAGTAAAACGCTTTTGCATATCATTTATAGATTCATTTGGAAACATTTGAAACAATTCATAATCACGCATTAAAGCATTCAATCTAGCTCTCCTAACCTCACTAGTTCCTTCATGAGTCACTTGTAAAGTGTCCCACATTTCCTTAGCACTAGAACATTGGGAAACCCTAAAGAACTCGTCATAGGATAAAGCGGATGTGATGATATTCTTTGCTTTATAATCATATTGTACTTTCTTTCTATCATCATCCTTCCACTTATCCTCGGGGATTAAATGTATTACGCCTTCAGCTAAACTAGAGGGGATATGAGGACCTTTTTCAACTACTTTCCAAATTTCACTATCTATGGCTTGGATAAAGATTTTCATTCTAACTTTCCAATAAGCGTATCCCTCACCATTAAAGAGTGGAGGAAGACTTATCGAAGCACCTTCACCACCAAACGGATTCATGGAACCCATTGCGATTTTCTTAAAGGATCTTTACGAAAAAGCTCTTATGCTCGTGTCTTTCGATCGAGCTCTGATACCAATTGAGGAAACCGCAATTGGTGGTTGAAACAACTAAGGAACACTAGGAACACACCTAGAAGGGGGGGTTGAATAGGTGTTTAAGAAACCTTGAAAGATTTTCGAACGAAACCAATCGAAACAATCAAAACAAATGATTTTTGCAAATTCTACAGCATTTAATCGATTAAACTGAGATTTACTCGATTAAGCCTGAAAGTTCAAATTGTCTTAATCGATTATTCTGAAATTTAATCGATTAAACCTGAAAGTTCAAAAGTCCTTAATCGATTAAACGAACACTTAATCGATTAAATCTATCAGAAACTGAAAAATCACTTTTCAATCGAATACGAAAATCAATCAATTAACACGTAAGATCAGAGATTCAGCGAAAACAAATAACACCTATATTCTTATTGATTACCTAGGTTATGAAAATGATTTTCCCTTTATCAATTTGAACTATAAAGATTCAATTCAATCAATTATGAAAATCACTCTTTCTCTAGGTTTTCAACCAAGAACACAATCAATGACTTGAATGTAAAGAGTTAAGGGTTTAGAGATACGACACAGTGATTTATCCTGGTTCACTTTCATCTGCTTGAAAGTTACATCCAGTCCCCTCTTCAACCAAGAGAGATTCTTCACTATGAGGAATTAGAGTTCTCAAATTACAAGTAAATGCCTCACAAGACTCCCTTCTTGCTAGCCTACAAGAGATACCACACCCTTGCCTTGTAATCCTATTGATCTTCTCTCTAATCTAACCTCTACCCCTTGTTGATAATCGACACAACAAGTCTTCTTTGCTTGATGATAATCCACACACCAAGGCTTCACTTTGCTTGATTCACAATCAAGACTTTCTTCTTCTCCAATGAGATTTGCTTGATGATAATCGACACACCAAGGCTTCTTGTTGTTGTAGTTGGCTTGCCTTCTTGCAAAGATTACAACACAATAGAAAACACAAATGACAATCCTATGAATCTCAATCAATAGCTATGACAATTCACAATAAGAGATTCAAAGGTTCTTGATCAAAGAATATGAAAATATGAAAGCTTTGATCTTTGAAATTGAGAGAGAATAGAATGGCTTGATTCTTGTAAAATTGATTATGAAAGTGATGTCTATTAATCACAAAGGTTAGGAAAAGGTTTATATAGAATACCCAAAAGTTGTAGCACTTGAAAACTGATTTTGAGAAGTGAAAATTGTATTTTAAAAAACCAGTTCAGCAGTACTTAATCGATTAAATCTTCACTTAATCGAGTACTAATCGATTAAATTCATCCTTAATCGATTAAATCCATACTGCACATTTTAGAAACTTGTTTTCTCAAAACTAAACCTTTCCTTTCAAACCTTTAAGCCACCTATTGATTCTAGGTTAAGTGAAAACTCAAATTATGATTTAATCATGACTATGATAGAGATTCACTACCCTCTAAATAAACTACCCAAATAAAAGACCTAAGAAGCTTGAGAGGCAAAAGATAAAACAATTACAATTACACTCAAACTAAGTCTTCATGAGCTTGTTTTCTCTCTTCACTTGATGTTTGTTGTTGCTTGTTGAACTTGAAACTTGATCAACATCTTTGTAGCTTGTTCAAAACACTTTGTAACCTTTTGTCATTATCAAAACATTCACCATGGAACTAACACCTCCAACTGACTCAAGGCTCCATGTCAGTTGGGGATTATGCTGCTAGATTCGAAGATCTTATCCGGTTCTCGGATTATCGGGATGCCAGCGAGCGTGGCAAGTGTGTCAAGTTTGAGTCGGGACTCAGGACTGATATTCGCCTCTCTTGCGAATATCACAATATTGATAATCTGGCCCGCTTGGTCAACAGGGTGAGCACTTATGAGAAGGGGCTCAAGAGGAAGATGGCAGAGGATAAAAGCAAGACTGTGCAAAAAAGCGGTGGTCCTATAAGGGGCAAGGGAGCGGTGCAGCGACCAGGTCCTTATGCAGGCCCTATGGGGAGTTCACCTGGTCCTATTCCGTCTTGTCCCCACTGTGGCAGACATCACCGAGGTGTATGTTGGAATTTGGCTCAGAATCAACCAAGTGTCACATGTTTCAAATGTGGGCAACCCGGTCATATTGCAACAAATTGCCCGAAGAATGCTGTGAAGAAAGAGGCAAATGTGACTAGGGCGCAGAGGGTTGGTGACGGCCGCCCACTTCAAATGGGAAAGGTGTACACTCTTGATGGAGAAGAGGAAACTGAAGCGGATGAGTTGATCTGAGGTATTGGTTTAGTAAATGGTATTCCTTGTGGTATTCTCTTTGATTGTGGCGCTATGCATTCTTTCATTTCTGTCAATTGTATGGAGAGGTTAAAACTGTCTGCAGTTGAGATGCCATTTAAGTTATCTGTTTCTACCCCTACTAATTCAGCTGTAGTTACATCATTAATATGCTTGGATTGCCCACTTCGAGTTTTGGAGCGGGAATTCCGAGTGAATTTGATATGTTTGCCCTTAACCAAGCTGGATATTATTTTAGGCATGGACTGGATGTCCCAGAACCGTGTCCTTCTTGATTGTAGTCAGAAGTCAGTAATTTTCTGTCAAGTTTCGGTGTCGGCTGTAGATGATGAGGAAGCAACAAATATTGGTAAAATCCCAGTGGTTTGTGAGTTTCCGGATGTTTTTCCTGCTGAAATTCCCGGATTACCTCCAGCCAGAGAAGTAGAGTTTGGCATCGATCTTATGCCTGGTGCCGGCCCGATATCTAAAGCACCTTATAGAATGGCCCCTCCAGAATTAGAAGAGTTAAAGAAGCAGTTGGAGGAGCTATTAGCTAAAGGATTCATCCGGCCAAGTGTCTCCCCGTGGGGAGCTCCTATCCTCTTTGTTAAAAAGAAGGATGGAAGTGTCCGGATGTGCACTGATTACCGGCAGCTAAATGCGGTGATAGTGAAGAATAAGTATCCACTCCCACGCATCGATGATTTGTTGGATCAGCTTCGGGGAGCTGCAGTTTTCTCCAAGATTGATCTCCGATCTGGATATCATCAGATCCGTATCCGAGAGGAGGACATTCCTAAAACTGCTTTTAGATCTCGATATGGTCATTTCGAATATGTTGTGATGCCATTCGGTCTCACGAATGCTCCTGCCATTTTCATGGACTATATGAACAGGATTTTTCGGCCGTATTTGGATTCATTCGTCATCGTGTTCATCGATGACATTCTCATTTATTCTAAAAGCCCGAAGGAGCATGAAGAGCATTTGAGAACGGTGCTACAAGTTCTCAAGGACAAGTGTCTCTATGCGAAGTTCTCCAAATGTAGTTTTTGGTTGAATGAGGTGCACTTTCTGGGGCACGTGATTTCTGAGAAGGGTGTTGCAGTGGATCCTTCTAAGGTGGAGGCAGTGCTTAAGTGGGAGAGACCCAAGTCCATCACCGAGATCAGAAGTTTCCTTGGTATGGCTGGGTATTATAGGAGGTTCATTGAGGGGTTTTCGAAGCTAGCCCTTCCTTTGACTACTCTCACGCGGAAAGGAGTTCCGTTTGAATGGTCCCCAGAATGTGAAGATAGCTTCCAGGAATTGAAAAAGCGATTGACTAGTTCCCCGGTGTTGATTTTGCCGGATCCAACTCAATCCTTTGTGGTTTATTGCGATGCTTCCAAACAAGGGTTGGGTTGTGTGCTGATGCAGCAAGGACAAGTTATAGCCTATGCTTCCATGCAGTTGGGGCAGCACGAGCAAAACTATCCCACTCATGATCTTGAGTTGGCGGCAGTAGTTTTTGCGTTGAAAATCTGGAGGCATTATCAATATGGTTCAAAGTTTGAAGTCTTTAGCGATCACAAGAGCCTTCGCTACCTCTTCGATCAAAAGGAGTTGAATATGAGACAGAGGAGATGGATGGAGTTTCTGAAGGACTATGATTTTAGTCTTCAATATCACCTGGGCAAGGCCAATGTAGTGGCTGATGCGCTAAGTCGCAAGACTTTGCATGTCAGCAATTTGATGGTGAAGGAGATGCAATTGATCCAAGAATTCAGTGACCTCAACTTGAACATGCAAGTGAAAGAGAAGAGCATTGTTCTAGAAATGTTGCAGGTTACCAATGATTTGATTGAACTTATCAGGGAAAGACAAGCTGGTGATGAGGAGCTACAGAAGTTGTTGGAAGGGTCAGCGGGCAATGAAGAGCCCGACTTTGTAAAGGGTTCTGACGGCATTATCCGGTTTAGGGGCCGGATCTGTATTCCTATGGATTTCGAAGTTAGGAGGGATATTCTATGGGAAGCACATCGAACCAAAATGAATTTTCACCCCGGTGCAACGAAGATGTATCAAGATTTAAAGAAGATTTATTGGTGGCCAAAGTTAAAAACTGATGTAGCAGATCATGTATCTCATTGTCTTACTTGTCAGAAAGTTAAGATTGAGCATCAAAAGCCTGGTGGTCCGTTGCGATCACTTGATATCCCGGAGTGGAAATGGGATAGTATTGCTATGGACTTTGTGACGGGTTTACCCAGGACTACTGCAGGATGTGATGCAGTTTGGGTGGTTGTAGACCGTTTAACAAAGTGTGCTCATTTTATCCCCATTCACAAGAATTACACTTTGGAGAAGTTGACCCAGTTGTATATCAGGGACATAGTCAAGTTGCATGGTGTTCCTACCAGCATTGTATCCGATCGTGATCCGAGATTTCTGTCTAGATTTTGGCAGAGTCTTCAGGATGCATTGGGTACTAAGCTGAAATTTAGTACAGCTTATCATCCGCAGACAGACGGACAATCTGAGCGTACTATTCAAACACTTGAAGATTTGTTGAGAGCATGTGTTCTTGAGCAGGCTGGTAGTTGGGAGCAGTTACTGCCATTAATGGAATTTACCTACAATAACAGCTTCCACTCCAGTATCGGTATGGCGCCATTTGAGGCTCTCTACGGAAGAAAGTGTAGGACGCCTCTGTGTTGGTTTCAGATAGGTGAGAATCTGCTAACAGGTCCTGAGATTGTGAAGGAAACAACAGAAAAGATCACAATGATCAAGAACAAGATGAAAACTTCCCAGGATCGCCAAAAGAATTATGCTGATAGGCGAAGGAGACCTTTGGAGTTTGAAGTTGGAGATCATGTATTTCTAAGAGTGTCTCCAGTTACTGGGATTGGCAGAGCAATTAAGTCCAAGAAACTAACTCCTCGGTTTGTTGGACCTTATGAGATATTGGAGAAGGTTGGCCCTGTAGCATACAGGATTGCCTTGCCCCCTCATCTAACCAGGGTTCATGATGTATTCCATGTTTCCCAGCTAAGGAAATACATACATGATCCTACTCATGTGGTGGCATTGGATGATTTACCCCTGAAGGAGAATTTGACCTTTGAAGTATTGCCAGTGAGGATTGAAGATAGACAAGTGAGACGGTTGAGAGGCAAGGAGATTAGCTTGGTAAAGGTCATATGGAGCAGGGACAATGTGGAAGAGGCTACTTGGGAGTTGGAAAGCAAGATCAGACAATCTCATCCACACTTGTTCGAGGAAAGCTGAATTTCGAGGACGAAATTCGGGTAAGTGGGAGAGGATTGTAACATCCTCAATTTACAATGTTTAATATAATGTGAATTTTGTAATTTAGAATATTAAGTTGAGATGGACTTATGAGATTCATAAGACTAGGAGATAGGAATGAGTGTAGAAAAACATAGCCTAAGGGGGAGTATGAGAGCTAAGGAAAATGTTCTAGATGGAAAAACAGAGAAGTAATCGATTACTCTTGGGAAGGTAATCGATTACTGAGCCTCTGCTGAATGAACTAAAGTTGTTGCATCAAATGTAATCGATTACTTGGATGGTCAGTAATCGATTACAAGCCCCCTGGTGAAAACAATGAAATTGTTGCATCAATTCTAATCGATTATCTCATATGAAGTAATCGATTATTTTGAGCTATAATCGATTATCTTCAGAGCCTTAATCGATTACAAGGCTTCTGGTGGAAAGCCTTGAAATTGTTGCATTGAAGGAATAATCGATTACCAGGTTAAGGTAATCGATTATTTGAGGGTCTGTACAAAAAAAAAAAGAGAAAGAGAGTGCACATGATGCACTCTCCTCCACTCATTTAGAATCTCCATTTTTAATGATCCATTATTAGCCACTCCTTTCCTTCCAAAGAAAAACAAAAAACACTCTCTCTCTCTCTCTCTCTTTCACGTACACTCCTCTCTCTCTCTCCCTCCATTATTCGACTTCTTCTTCTCCTCCTTGGAGTTCCATTTGGTTTCTTCATCTATCAAGCACAACAAGAGGCCTCACACCCATTTCATCCACAAATCTTGTGATTCTCCTCTTCAAGTAAGTATCAAGTGGTGGATTTCTTTCCTTCTCTCACTAAATTCGTTCTTCCCTTTCTCTCTCTACCATCCATGGTGATTTTTGAACTCTAGCCTAGAAGCTCTAAATTTCCTTGAAGCTAGTCATGAAATATGGCATAAATGACAATCCTTTATCATTATGGCTTTTGTTTTAGGTTTTCCTCACTCTTTTGTTGGTTTTGAATCTTGGTTGGAAGAGGCTCAAGTGAGAAGCAATTTAAATCTCTTATCTCTAAAAATTTGAGGTAAGGAGGTTTGTGTTACCTTAATCTAGGGGGTAGGTTGTATTATGTGTATATTGGGTGCTAGGAGGTATTTGTTAGTTTAATGGGAAACCCTAGGTTAGTCAATACTTTAATAAAATGTGATTTTGCCTCTAAACTATTGAAGAGTGATGTTATGTGCATATGTGACTTTGGTAATTGATTTGATGATGGTATGAGATGCTATGTGTAACTTGTGATGTGGGTAGTTGATTTAAATGGAAAACATGCGTAAATTATATTGAAAATCTGGAGGTTATTAATGGCCATGAATATGATGATTTGGAATGAGAAAAGTGATAATTCTAGTAAGTGAAAATGTAATGGTATGATTGAAATGAGGAAATCCATGAGGTTGGAAATCCAAGGAAAGAATTTGGAAAACGAAGTTCGAAACTTTAAAGATTTACAATTATTTAGTGGTGCGAAGTACCTTCCATAGTGGAGATGAAGTAACCACCGGCCAATCTGTATGAGGTACCTTCCGGTGTGGAGGTGAAGTACAGTGGTGTGAGGTACCTTCCGGTGTGGAGGTGAAGCACCCATAGGCTCAATGTATGAGGTACCTTCTGGTGTGGAGGTGAAGTACAGAGGTATGAGGTACCTTCCGGTGTGGAGGTGAAGTACCCACTGGCCAATTTGTATGAGGTACCTTCCGGTGTGGAGGTGAAGTACAATGGTATGAGGTACCTTCCGGTGTGGAGGTGAAGTACCCATAGGCCCCATTGTATGAGGTACCTTCCGGTGTGGAGGTGAAGTACAATGTTACGAAATAACCTAAAGAATGAAATGGAATATAAATTATAATAATGTATCAAAATTTAACTCATGTGGTGTGATGTCTGAAATGGATTAATGGAATAAGAGATGTGTATGATCTTGTTTTGGAGTGTTCAATTTGTGGTATGAACTATATTTGACTACTTGTGTGTGGCCTAGTGATTCAGTATAGCATGATAGAAACCGCTTCCCCATTTTATTGTGTAATACTCACCTCCTTACCATTTTACAGGTACTGAGTCAGAGTTTACACCTGGACCGGCCGAGCAGGATTACTCTCCCTCACAGGGAGAGTAGGGTTATGGGGTTTTAGTTGCACATTCACCTAAGCCTCACGTATTCTTTTGGTTGTATATGTTATGTTTATATTTTTGGGTGAGGCTTAGGGTGTCTTATTTTTGGAAAGAGTTTATAGTACTTGTCTTGATCCAAATACTTGACGTATGACAATACTTTGAAAACTGATGACTTGTGAAAGTGAGCCCATGGGGCAATTATGCGATGCATATATTTATATTTTGAGCCCTGCTGGCTACTGTCATTACGCAATTGAATGTGTTAATCAGGTGAAAATCTTGGGAAAAGCTCGATAAATAAACGAAACACCGTCCGTTTGGCGGTTGATTTTAATGAAATAAAAATGGATTTTTAAGCCCGTGTTTTTAATATAAGGGGAATTAAGGGTAATTAAATCTAGGTGTTACATCCTGAAATGCCATAGGGGTGACAGCACTATTCTAGTTCCGGGTGCAGAACTTACCATGGCATTAGGACCCAGTCCCCACCATGTCTGGTTACCACATATGGAATTCGTTCCGCCCAGAATAGTACTCAAGGCATCATGGCGTTTTACCGCCCTAGCCTACCCTATTGCATTCACAACCCGAATATCCTTGATATCTGGGGTACCTTCCTCTCCACTACTTCGATATCACACTCATAGCTCACTGCGTTAGTGTCTTTTAAAGTCTTTTATCTTTTTAATTAACCTAAGGTCGGCCCGTCCTTAGTGCAACCCTTCAACGAGTCCCGACCGCTACTTTCTCAATCTTTCTCTCATCTTTTCTCAACATAGCGCAGAGCTGGGATCACATCGGAAACCGTACATCTCATTTCACAATCTTGCTCAATACCTCATCTCATCATCTTTCTCAAAATCTCATTTCACAATCTTCCTCAAATTCTGATTTCACAAACTTTCCACAAAATTTCGTTTCACAAACTTTTTACAAAATCTCATTTCACAAACTTTTCGGAAAATCTCATTTCACAAACTTTTCACAAAATCTCCCAACAATTTCATTTCACAATCTTTTCTCAAAATAACCTTTCATAAGATTTCTCAAAGTCTCGTTTCATAAACTGTCTCAAAAACCTTTGCTTCACATACTTTCCTCAAAATACATTTTATAAGTTTTCTAAAAATCACGTTTTTGTAAACTTTCTCAAAAATCCCATTTAGTGAATTTTCTCAAAAATCTCATTTCGTAAACTTTTCTCAAAAATCTCATTTTGCAAATTCTTTCGAAAATCTCATTTGATAAACCTTCTAAAAAAAATCTTATTTCATAAACTTTTGCAAAAATCTCATTTTGTAAACTTTTCTCAAAAGTCTTGTTTGTAAACCTTTTCAAAAATCTCATTTCATAAACTTTTCTGAAAAGCTTGTTTCACAAACTTTCTCAAAATCTCAACATCTCATTTCAGTGAGCACTAGTGGAGGAGCAAGCTCAACTCAACACAAGTCTCATTCCAACAAACAACAACAAGGAGCCCAGCTCCACTCATATCACATTTCGCTTTCAATACATAATCAGCATTCCCTTCCCAGCTCTGGCTCATTCACATCATTATCATTAATTCTTTCCCCAATCTCAACTCTTTATCTCTTTATCTCTTTTTCAGCACTTATCTCTTTTCCAATCAGTCTCATATCCTTCATCATTATCCATTTCTCTTTGTGTCTTTTACTTTCACCAACTTATTTATTTCATTTCATTTCATTTTCAGGACGTAACAGACGTCCATCAGCATGCTACTAATATTAATCAACCATTTAAATATCATCATGTATAATTAAATAAATAAATACAAGTATGCTATTTCACATCATCAACATACAATCATCACACAACAACAATGTGGTCTTTGTCACCTTCGTATAAGTGGCCACACAACACAAACAATTTCCACTATACTACTGACTCCGAACCACTAAGTTTTGATCTTTGAGATGATACAGAACGTCCTAATAAATCACCTAAATACCACGGTGTCTTAGGAAAGCTTCTCTCTCACCTGAGGTCCAGCAATTAAACGTACTCGATCTCCGCGGATCCGTGTCGCTTCCAGCTGCCCCAATCCCTCGTCTATACCATTCCTCGTATTAAAAAAAATACGTTTACGTTATTAACTTGTATAAGAAATCCTTTCTTAACTCGATACACATTCCGTTCTTCGTCGGAAGACTCAAAAACATAATTGTTTTCTCAAAACAACTCTAACATTTTCTACTACTTTAAGCACTTCAAAACCATTTGAAAACATCATATAAAATAATTTAAACCACTTGATTTAGTTGCTGGTCCGTCTTGGACAGCACCTTAATTGCGTTCGAAAACACCGAAAATGCACCATTTTTAATCCGGCTTTTTCTTAAATCAAATACCACTTGAAAACTATACTTTAAATCACTTGAACACATTTTTAAAGTTAAGGAACAATTCTAAACAACTCTGGACAGCAAAGAATTTCTTCATAAAATGACTTTGATAATAATCCGAAAACATTGTAAAAGCACCTTTAACTCAATTAACTCTTTAGCTCAAAACTTAACACTTTAAAACTCAAGCTTTTGTCATAAAACAAATCTTGGACAGCCATAAACACAATCCAAAATCTCAATAAATCAAAGGGATTTATCTTAAAATTAATTAATTTCAAAACCAATTACGCACTCAAATATTTTTCAGACATCAGTTAGCATACAACCACAACAACACTTTAATCAAATTAAGTCATACAATTACTTACTTAATTATAGATCAAATATTCATTTTCAACAAACACTTATTTACTTAATTATTTTTTTAAACATTTTCATTTTCATTCATATTTATCTACTTTATTAAAAGAAACCGAATTGAATAAGTCCAACATATGAACTTCATCCACTCCAACAACTAAATCATGTTCATTATCAAGACACAAGATTAAGAAATTATTTCTTCCTTTTTGATCATAAAACCGTGAGCTTAACTTGGGAAATTATCAAACTTTAATTAATTTTTCCTTAACTTACATCGACTTATTAAATCAAGCATCACACCAAAGTCTTATTTTTCATATCAAGGCCGAATGGAAAATAAAGAGTTACAACACAATTTCAAACAAATTCATTTAACATTAATCTTCAAGACATACTCATTACTTTTGTGTCCCTTCATGAAAAAGAATCCTAGTCTAATTCACATGCATAGGCCGAATCATCATCATCATGACAAAGACAAAGTTTTTGGTCCATTTTTCAACATGCAAAAACACAAGATTCTTAAATCAAATCATGCTCTTTCTTACTCAAAAATTTAAAAATATCATTTCTTTTTTTTTAAACATAAAACCGTGACATCATCATCATTTCCAACCAAGTTTTCATTTTTAATTTTGCTTGCATGCACCTTAAAAATCTTTGAATCAAGAAGAAATTATGCATGTGTGTTTTTCATGAAAACAAATCATACTTTCTTGGTTCTAAACTTGAACCGAATACTCATCACCCAAAAATCAAGAGTAAAATTCAAATCTTTAACATGCAAGAACATTAGACATAGATCAAGACAAAAATCACTTTTCAAAAGCTTGTTTCTTTGGTTTCTTTTACCAAAACCGTGACATGCACTAAGAAAGATTAAGGCTTTTTCATAAATCAACACAAGATCAAAGCTTTTTTTTGTTTATAAATCACATGCAAAGTTCAAGATCAAAGCTTTTTGTTTGGAAACCACATACATGACTCAAGATCAAAACTTTTTCAAAGATCAAGGCAAAGATTAAAGCTTTTTAAAGATCAAATCAAGATCTAAGCATTTTAACAACTCAAATAAACTTTTATAAGCCTAAAGTTAACATGCAAGAACTTGAATCAAAATAAAAAGCATCAAGACCTAAACTTTTAGTTTTGGCCGAATCATAAAGTCCATAGTTTAGAGTCTTACAAGTTCATTTGACTCTTGAAAACTCAAGATCAAAGCTTAAACATTACATACAACCATAGATCAACCATAAAACTAGACATGCAAGAAGAAATGAAGATTAAAAGGCTTAGAAAAATAAAAGCTAACTCTAAACTTCTAGGGTTCTTCAAATCACCCACCAAATCAAGGTCTTCTAGCTCTAAGTTCTTGGATCTTCAAGGAAAACTCTAGGGTTTGGATTGGTCTCCTCTTCTTCTTCCTCTCTAGCTCACGGCCCTCTCTCTCTTTTCTCTCTAATGTTGAGAGCTTGATTTTGCTCTCAACGAAGTGTGTGTGGTTGGAAATGAAAAGGGGGAAATGAGGAATGAAATGAGTGAAATGAACTAAGGCTAGGTCTTATATAGGCAATTCGGGAAATCTCTCTTTTGTCCTTGGCTTGGTTTCGGTTTACACACAATGGGAGGGGTAATTTTGGCATCTCAATAAATTGCATGGGTGGATTTTATCAAAGGGGACAATGAGGAGTAATTTATGGCTTTAGGTCACTTCATGTCTATCTAATCTTACTACTTAAGTTTTTCTACCCATTAACTTAATTTCCTTTAGGATTCTAATTTACCTCATATACTTCTTATCTTAAAAATTAAAATCCTAAACTTACATACATACACACATATACACGTAACACACACATATGCACACACACACACATTATCTTTTTATTTCTTAATCATGTTTACTTTAGAACAATATAATCACTAATTCACATAATAACACAAATATCTTTAAGGAGTCATATTAACACAATTATTTTTTACACATCATACATCAAACACATATCAAACCAACACATATACTCATACATGTATAGGAAACAAATCTCTTTTTCATAAAATAACTCTTGTTTAGAAATCACCATTTCTTTAAAGCATAAAATATTAAATACATAATCATTCCAAAAACTCAATTTCTAAAACTCATAGTAGCATTTCATGAAAACCATTCCTTTTTAAAATCATTCACCACTTTGAAAGCATAAAACAAGAAATTCATTTAAGGAAATACTCTTTTAAAAACATTTTCTCAAAAATAAATCTCTTTAGTACTGAAAACAATACGAGGAATTTGCGGGGTGTTACATGAGAGCACTCCACCAAACCCATGGAAACAAGCTCCTAAGCTTCTAATCCCTTGCTCCTTAATTGATTGCTAGCTTTCCTTTGAGGATTTTCCACCTTTATGTGAAGGATTGTGGGAGTTAGGGTTTTGGTGGGAGAATTGGGGATTTTGAGAGAAAGAGATGAGATGGAGAATTTAAGGGTGGAAATTGGTGGGAACTTGATGGGGGATGATTATAGGGTGTTAATTTGGTGTTACTTTGATTTGGAGAAGGATTGGGGAAGAGAAAAGAAGAGAGCTTCGAATGGGAGAAGGAAACAATGAGGGACAACACTTGAAAATTGTGTTTTATTTCTGGTTTGACAGTGGTTAATCGATTAACTCCCAGTGTTTACAAAGGATTAATCGATTAATACATGAGTTAATCGATTAGTGCCTGAAGGTGCTCATAAATCTAATCGATTAAGCTAAGCCTTAATCGATTAATGCCTGAAAGTGGCTCAAATATTAATCGATTAAGGGACCTCTTAATAGATTAATGACCTACATTTTCCTTTCTTTCAAGCATTCTAAGGGTTCTAGGTCATTCCCAACACACCCTAACTCATCCTATCATAATACCACTATCTAAACACTTTCTAAACACCTCTAAACACACACAAACATCACAATCATCATTTAACAATAACAAACACACAATTCACAATCACGAAAAGACGAAACGAACTAACAACCGAAACCTAGACTTATCTTCTTCTTAAACACTCGATCTAACCCGATCGACCTAAGACAAACCCTATAACCACTTAACCCTAATACCAATCACTCTCGAGGCATAACCAATAGGGTCGAATTGGTTTCGAATGCCTCACACATCTATTAAACTCCGGAACTCAATCGAAGCGTGAGTTCGAAGGGATTCCCCGAACATAGACACTAGGGTCTACTCATATGCTCAAGGCTCTATCCTGGGATCCTTAAACCACTCACTCTATCGAGGTCGAGACTCTCAAAGGTACTCACAAGGACTTTGGAACTCTTAGGCACCCGACCCTACACAAAATTCTATTCACTCAACCTCAACTACACCAATCTAAAACCTAAACCGATTACCCTTCGACTTATACTACCGACTCTAGAACACTTCTCTATCCAAACCTAACGATGCGATCACACAACACATACACACAAGGAAACAAGTACAATTACTTACACCTAGG
Organism: Crotalaria pallida; assembly: GCA_037953625.1. Taxonomy (NCBI): domain Eukaryota; kingdom Viridiplantae; phylum Streptophyta; class Magnoliopsida; order Fabales; family Fabaceae; genus Crotalaria; species Crotalaria pallida. Next base: position 36,021,605 of record CM075651.1, on the reverse strand, counting down.
AATGCACACAAGCACACACATATATATAGGTATATATATATATCCTAACTTAACCTAAACGCACATAGGTACACATAAGCATACACATGCACACACTAACACATACATTCATATACTCAAGAATAGAATCACAAATACTAATACCTATACAAGGATATATTTATACAAATATATACATATACTAGGAAAACGTTTACAAACACTTATACATATACATATTTTATCTCAACATAATTATATACATATAAGAAAATAGTTGAAAATCATCTTTCACATGTAAATAATATATTCTTAAATATACTTATTAGATTAATAAAAATGAGGATGTTACACTCCCCTAGCCCATACGGCTCCTTCCTTCTCTCCCTCTTCCCTCTCTTTGATCTCTTTCTCTCTCTCCTCTTCTCCTTCCGGCCGAACCGCCACCACCTCGAACAGCCACCGTCGTCCACCGCGGCCACCACCACTGTGGGCGTCTCTATCTCCCATTTTCCTCTCTCCACCATAACCTTTCTCTCTCCTCCTTGAGCTCTCTCTCTCTCTCTTCCTCTCTCCTTGGAGGCGATCCACCGCCGGAGAAACCACCGGCGCCGGTCACCCCGTGAGCCACGACCCTGGACCACACTTCTATCTCCTTGGGTCACCGGTGTTCGCTGCGGATCCGGATCTAACTGCCACCGTTCTCGCTAACGAGGAGCAACACCGACGCCGTCATCGTCGCCGAGCCGCAAACCAGGTTCTATTTAAAAGCCCGAGGTAAGACGGGTCGCGTTACCTTTACTTAGAGAGTAAATTCTAGGATGCTATAGTGGTGACTAAGAATAGGGTAATTAAGAAATATGTTAATGAACCTTAGGATAGTCCCCGCTATTATAAATGGAGTAATTAAAGTTGATAATGGAATTCACACCTTAGGGAATAGAATATAGGAGTGTAGGATAAAGACTAGAATGAAAGAATGTAATTAAGATATATAATGATTAGTATTGAATAAAAAACGTAGAATAACGTAAAATAAAACCAAGGGGAATAGTTAAGGAAAAACTAACTAAACGTGTGAGTAAGGGAATAAAGAGTAATTGGATAGGCAAGGAGAGTAGAATTATTAAACTAAAAGTGAGGTAAAAGAGGAGTTAAGATGAACGTGAATTAAGGCATATGTCATAAAACATTAAGGTGAACGTGATTCGTAATCGAATGATAATGGATGCTTGAGCATGTGGAATGCTGGAACTTCTTCGATGTGCACAATAGGTGATGCGCTTGTTATGCTGATGTGGAGTTGGCCACGTGAGCTTCGATGCCGTGGTTTCAAGTAGTAGAATGCTGTGTTTGAACGTTGTGATGATCGATGAAAATCTGAATAATTTAATTTGTAGTCGAGTCGCATTAAAGAGATGGATCAGAATGGGTCGGCCAAACCTCGTCAATTAATAAAACTCTAAAAGACATTTACTAACGCAGCGAGATGAGCGTGAAGTAGTGGAGCGGAAGATACCTTGAGTTATCTGCGGATACTCAGGCGTGTGATTGTGATAGGGGAGGGAAATGACGTTGATTCGACAAGAAGCCTTGAGCACTTTCCTAGGCGGGACTAGTCTATATGTGTTCGGGGCTTAAGACCCATGGGATCGTAGCGTGTATCGCACTCGAGACTGTACTAGAAAAGTGTTATCGCCCCCTTGATCAATTTCGAAACAATGAGAGGGAACCTGAACGAGGCCGGCAGTTCGATTGGTTATGGGCCTTGTAATATCGTGGTGAGATATTCCGATATCACAAATATTACTTAATTATTTTAGCTGACCCTGAGTGGTTGCATCATTTGTTTTCTCGACTGTACCTACGTGGGTTAAGGTTCATGTACGTCCCGTTTGCTTCCGATATAGGTTTTGGGAGGATATTGGAGGAGATGTAGCCGTGTGTTCTAACTTATCCCTTCCCCCTCAATGATGATTCTTTTTCCCCAAGTCATCGATAGTCGCGAATCCATAAAACTTAATAAGAAAAGATTAAGAGTATTTTAGAAAGGGATTGAGAATATTGAAAAGATTTCTAAGCCATGTGATGGGAATACTATGGATGATATGCTAGTGAAAATGATATTGTTGTGGTAATAATGTGCATAATGATAATGTGGTCAAAGAGATTGATAGTGTGGATGATGATGATTATGTATGTGATAAATATTTGCTTTATCTACATTACTTGTGTCTTGATATAATGTCTACCGTAAGCATGCACCGTCAACGTTAATTCATCTGGATCGCTTACTCTCTCTGCTTTCCCTTTTCTTGTGGACTCTCGTGGGGATGTCCACAGATGACAGAGTAAGTGGAATTCTTCATATCAATTGTCCAGAGAAGGCTTATGAAGATCAAGAACGTGATGTGGAATCAAGAAAAGCATATGGAGCAAGGACTCGCATGAAGGACCTTAGTCGTATAGGTTGTATTGTGTAGTTTAGTGTAATGTTGGGCTCTTGTTTAGCCACTGGGATTGTATTGCTTTGCCACTGTTTAACTCATTTTATTTTGTAATAAGTTTTGAGGACTAACTGCCCTGATGAAACTGGTATGATAACTCATAAAGTTTATGAACCATGGTTTATTTATGAAAATAAAATGTTTTTGGAATTGGTAAAAAGAGTTTTAAAGCGCGATGTTGGTAACATCTCGATTTGGAACTTGTTTGATGACGTGAGACGTGATGACTTAATTTTGTTAATGTAAATGTTTGAGTTTTGAATATTTTGATGCCAAGTAACTCTCATGCATGTCATCGCATTTCAAAAAAAAAAATTACCCAGATTTTTACTATACTTTTTATTAAATAAAGGATAGCTTTCAAGTTACCAAATCAGAGTGTTACATGTGCCACATGGTGGATGATCTAAATGCCATGTGGTGGGTGGGTGGAGTCAAGTGACCGTCATTACTACGTGTGCAAATTTTAACGTTGTTAGTCAAAAATTAGATGGAAAAGACTAAAGTGGCAAACGTTAGGATCTTGTAGGATGAAATTGAAAAAAAAATAAATGATAAAACTGAAAAATAAAAATAACTTAAAGGAGAAAAGTATGAATTTTATTTATAAAAAAAGAACATTTTTGAAATAAAGAATGAAAATATTTTCCACCAGTATATTTGTCAAAGCCTCCACATTTTATTTCTTTATTCTGAAAGAAGTTTTTTAAAATTAAAAAAATAGACTGTATTTGTTTGAGAAAACGTTTTCTTTTTTTATTTTCTAAAATTATTAACTAATTAAAATTATGACTGTGTTTACTTTGTAATTTGTATTAATTACACATGTGACCTTGTATTTTCATTTCATTTTCTATTTTCAAACTTTTGTACAAGAAATGGTGAAAACAATAAACAGCTGTTTTTACTATCTCCTATATAAATATTTGGAAATATGAAACAAAATGAAAACACAGGGTCACATTTTTAATTGACAGAATTATAAAGTAAACACAAAGTCATAATTATAATTATCGATAATTTTAGAAAATGAAAATAGAAAATGTTTTTGCAAAACAAACATGCTCATTGTTTCTTAAATACTATTCAAAACCAACTTGTATAGTGAGATAAAGTGAATGTATTATCAAAATTATCTATTAAGGGTGAAAGAGTTGGATTTAAAACTTTGGTAAATTACTTTAAAGCTAAAAGAAATAAAAGAGTAAAATAAGAATTGATGATGTCAGGGGTTCGATCCCTGCCGTGGGCATGGAAAAGACTTTGTTGGTAGAGGCAAAATCCACTTTGTAACATCCCCAAATTTACTAAGTGGTTAGGTGCATTAGTTAATAGAATTTTCATAAATGTCGTAGTATTCTTAAGTTCGATTTTCGGTTGAAAGCGTTAATTGGTATTAGAATTAGTATGGGCTTAAGTGTTTAGAATGTAGTATTTAGCTAAGAGTAGGATTGTATGAGGTAGAAATAGGTTAGAATAGGTTTAGAGTGTAGAGAAAGGAATATGTTAGGTTAAATTTGTGGTTTAGAAAGGTTATTTAAGAACTGGGAGCATAGGACTTTAGAAAATTAAGAAGAGAAGATCCATAGCTCTAAACCCAAATTCCACCGTTGGATATGAAGTGGGACTTATTAGGAAGCTCACTTTCAAATTTGAGCAAGATTTGACGGTTAACGAAAAAGTTATGACACTTTGAAGCGCAAAGGAATGGTGGATTGAACTAGTTAATCGATTAAGCCTTGAGTTAATCGATTAAGACCTGAATGATGCACATGGCTTAATCGATTAAGCATGAGGTTAATCGATTAATGCCTGAAAGCTGATTTTGGCCAAAATTACACTGGCTAATCGATTAACCACTGCTATATCAGCCAAAAAACACGTTTGAACTCATTTTTCTCAAGAACTCTCTCTCTCTCTCCTCTCCACGAATTCTTCTTCCCTTCTTCACCTAGGGCTTTTGATTTCCCAATCCACCACCCAAGAATCATCAAATTAAACCCCCAAATCATCTCCCTATCGCTCCCTCATGTATTTCCCTCTTTCAATTCTCAATTTCCTCTCTTTCTCACAAAACCCCCAAATTAACCCTAAACCCCAAATTGTGAAATTGATCAAGTGGAGTCTCAAATCCATCCAAGGAGCTTGGGGAGCCATAAGAATCAAGATAGGAAGAACTTAGGAGCTTGGATTAGAGTTGGTATTGGTGCTCCCTCAATTTCTCATCTTCTCCTCTTCTCTTCAAGAGGTAAGGGGTGTACTTTGGGTTTAGTATTAGAGAATGGGTTTAATTATAGTAATAGAGTTATATTTGGGCATGTTTAGTTGATAGGCTAAGTTTAAGATTAGGAGGGTAGTGTTAAGATAGAAACCCTAAGTTTTAATGACTGTTCTTTATGTATTCTTTATGTTAATTGCCTAGAAATTGTTATTGTACTTGTGAATACTATTGTTATAAGTGTAAATGATATGTTTATAAAGTATAAAGTGGCATTCATATAGTTATGCATTAAATAGGACTAAGTCTTTCTCAATTGAGTTTGAACCAAACAAATGATATTTTCTAAAGGACAAAAAGGGCTTTGAATCCAATTGAGAAATGCTTAGCATATTGGATCATGCATGGTGTAAAAGTGGACGTTAGGAGTAGGGGAAAAAGACACATCGTTTTACGATTGATGAGGGCAAAAATAAATTACTGGAATTATCGTGGAGAACTTTGATCCTGCAAAGGACACGGGTTTGCTTCCCGTGTTGGGGGTTGGTTCTATGCAAACCACGATAATTCTATTACTTTGGCTCGTTTTGGCCAGTTGAGGGTGATTTCTGCTAAAGCCAATTTGGGCGAATCAATTCAAATTGTATGACGAACCCTAGAGGGGTGAAGTACTGTGCAAGCTAGCATGACGAACCCTAGAGGGGTGAAGTGCGGTATGACGAACCCTAAAGGGGTGAAGTACTTAGGTTGAGAAATGCTTACTCCTGGTCGATTTTTCCCCAGAGTGGAGGGTGTAGGTGAGGATGTTATTGTTATTGGAAAAAGGGAAAAGTGTTAAGGTACATTGTGTGAGGAACCCTCCTTCGGGGAGAATGTGAAGCACAATGTACCCAATTGTTAAAAGTGTTAAAGTGTTCAATGTTATTGTTAAAGTGTGAAAGTGAAAGGGAAAGTGTGAATGCATTGTATAGATGCTTTAATTCATTGAATCCGATCAAAGTGTTAAAGTTAATAGAATGAAATGAAATGTTCAATATCGGATTCGAGAATTAAACCATCTAAGTGTGACGTTAGAAGAGCATAACCATGTGATTGCGCATCATAGTATTATATTAAAGTATTATACTCTCAGTATGCATAACTTATATATTGGATAATGTTATGATGCTTTACTTGTCAACTGAATTGTGAATTGCATAATTGCTATTGTTTGTGTATGAATATGCCTCTTTATGATTTATTACTGTTTTTAAACGTTTTCTTTGATCTAGATTTCAAAGTACTCACCCTTACAGTGGACATATTAGGTACACCAAGGAGACAGGCACACTAAATGTCAAGGCCGAGAACGTTATACTCTTGCTGGAGAGTATATTGTCTAGGGTGACCCTTTGGTCCCATCTATAGTGCAACCATTCTTAGGTTCTGTAAAGTAATGTATTAATTTTATAAAGAATTGTAATTGTAATAGTGATTTTATTTTGTTTAAGCATATTTGCATATTTGAAGAATTATATGTATATCCTTTATTTTTGTTAAGTTTTAAAGTCTTTCATAGTATTGTATATTTCGAACTGAAAGTTATATTTTTATTTGATTTTGAAAACTGTTCTGGACTGACAGGTTTATTTTATTCGGGGAAAAGTCCGATTTATAAAGGGAACTCCGCCAAAATTTTTATAAACCCTGAACTTTTTCTCAAATATATGTTATTAAAAAGTAATTTCTTTAAGTATAAAAAGTAGGATGTTACACACTTCAGTGATCTCTACGCCTCAGAGGGGATTAGTCTTCGGCTGTCGGCTGGGGGATACCCTTGGTGTACACCCAAAAAAAGAATCGATTAGTTATATTAAACATGTCCCAAACATGGATTTTGCTTTGAGTCCAAAAATATTTGGATGCTTCATTTTTTATTAGTGTCACTAACTTTTTATAAGAAATCTCTAGTCCCGTAGCATTTCGTGACTACAATGACTCTTGAAAACCCAATTTGAAAAACTTTTGTTCCCTTGGTATCTATCTTGAATTAGAAAATTCATTAGTTTTTGTTTTCAAACTAAGAGATAGAGTAAAGTGTAACAAAAAACCTAAAAATAGGCAATGTTGACGTCATCCAAGCCATGTGTATTGAACTTTGCAATAACCAACTCTTTAATTTCTTCTTCAATGAAATCTTCTATTTGCCTGGATCTCCCCACCCATGGCTGACTCTATTATCACAGAACAACCTAGAAAAATATGACTCGTTAGACAATTTTAATTTAACCATTTGGGTTTTCAGATTTCTATTATATAACGTTTATTTATTGATTGTGTTTATTTGAGTGTTCTCCTCTTCTGACTAGAAATCCCACGTATAAATAAGTTTGTCTCTGGCATTGTAAAAGGTTAGTTATTCTTTAATTTTTGTTTGATTTAACTTGTTTCTTATGTTCTTTTGGCTTTGTTAGAATACATGTTAAATGTAAATTTTGATGATAAAAATAACACTTAGTTCAGTTTTGGTCAAGAATATCACTTATTTTAATTAGAGTGATTTATTATCTTGTCTTTAATAACCAACACAGGCTGGTTGAACTTATGAAAAGGACACAAAAAATATCTCAGACACATCACCAATCTATTATTATTTAATTCTTTTAACACGAAAATTAAAGAATGCTGCAAATAGGAATGAGAGCGTTTTGAAGAGTGAGGGGATTATCTAAATGCATATTTTCTTTATAAAGAAAGAAATGTCATTTGAATTAGGATATTTGATAAGGTTTCTTCAAATTGAAAAAAATATCATAAATGTTTATTTATTCTTTTCTCGAAAACTTAAAAAACTATAATTATGAATAATTTACTACTATATTTAAGTTTTTAAGACATTTGTCTCATGCACAATTATATATATATATATAGATAGATACACACACATATATAACTTGAATGAAGTTTTGATGTAACATTTTGAGCAAGTGTCATGTGGTATTGAGCTCACAAGCAAATGTGGACTCAACAACTTGAAAATGCAAGATAAAGTTGTCTACTATATAGAACAACATAAATTGTCCTGAATATTGTGATTATGTGCAAAGTTGAGTTGTGGAATCAGTCTCTCTCACATTGGAAAGTAGGAGTAGGACCATCTATAAACTTATAACCCTTCACTAACTAATTGTATAAGGAGCACTTGGTTGCCCTTCTTAACTAAAGGTTTTTTAGCTTTACATCCTAAATAAAGTATTGTCCTTTTTTGTTTATTAAATGAAAATCCTTTGGGATAGACTTTGTCTAATCTGCATTTTCCTCTTGATAGGCCTCTAATATCGTTTTAAATATTTTGATATTTTCATTTTTATGTAGGTGGTTGTATACTTGTATTGATTCATTTGGAAAATATTATCATAAGCATAGAAAAAAGTTCATACAATGAAGAAGGCTCTCTCGGTATGAGCTATTATGTATTTATATGTAACTAATAATTCCTTAATTGCTCATTCGTGTTCACTCCATCTTGATATTTCATTTAATTTTTGTATTTCAATTTTATAGATAGATAGATACATGTTCAAACTTAATTATATCACTTCAATTGCTACGAATTTTCCCTTATATAGTTAGTAATTAGTAATATGTTAATGTCAAGAAAGATGTGGTTCTACAGGTGGAATCCTTAGAGAGAAGATCAGTGGTACAACTTGAAAATGCAAGCCTACTTGGTCCTTCTTCATTTCCAAGAAAAAGTCTATCTTTTCGAGAGGATTCGCCAATTATTGATCATGACTATGGGAAGTTCTCACAAGATGTGATAAGTAGTAGGGTTCTTAGAAGCATAAAAGTTGTAGTCTTTTCCACAAAGATAAACTTACTCTTGCCTTTTGGCCCCATGGCAATGTTGGTAGATAAATTGTTTGATAATCATGTAAGTTTCATTTCATGGTTTATATGCTTTTCATAATTTGATTTCTTTGTTAATAATGTAATTAACTTAAGGATGTTTGAATAATCCTTTTGATTTAGCTGACTTCTTCAAATGTGTTTCAGGGTCTGGTCTTTCTTTTCAGTTTATTAGGCATCATACCCTTGGCAGAGCGTTTAGGATATACAACAGAGTAAGTTACTATGAATTTCATCTATATCAAGTGAACAACGTTAGTAGGTTAGGCTACAAATTATGGTGAGACTAAATGAACTGTATTTTCAAAACTGTTGGTACAACTTTTACGAGAATAAGCTAACTAAATGATAGGTGATAAATAGCTAACTAGTTGCAAAGGAAACTAGAATGTATGATTTTTTGTTGTCCACACGGTTCCTCATATACTACCTAGGTACATCTGGATCCGATTCGGAACGAGTGTCTGGTCAACATGAATTTTCTGCATCCACAAGGAATCAAACTCAAGACATTACTTAACCGAGACTAAGCCGCTTATCACTCGTCCCAACCCATGTTGATTAAACTAGGAAGTATCAAACCATTAATCATAATATCATGTATGTAAAGAATGGGGTAGCTAGAGATTTCAAATAATAGGTTTAAGTGAACTTACATTTAAGTAAGTTTAACACCAAATTTTGACTTAACCTTAATCTATTAGGTCTATTGATCTTATTACTTACTCTTCATTTTATTCAATGTGGGACTTCTTTTACCCACATAATTCACACTTAGAAATTCCTATCAATCTCCCTCTCAAGTGTGAGTCTTTAACATATGGTTACTCCCTCTTGAGCGAAAACATTTTTGAGTATTTGACATTGTCAACAAGAGTTAAGTTAGTTATGCTCGAGCCTATCAAGAGCTTCATAATATGCTTTTACCATCATAGTCACGGGACATGTCACCTATCCCCATTGTTGCTAGGAAGACTTTTGACACAAGCCCACAAGAGACTTCAAGAGCATGGTGCACAAACAACCAACGTCAACAATGCTCGTCATTGTGTAGCCTTCGGCTCTAATACCACCTGTTAGAAATGGGGGGAACCCAAAGCAATGAGAGATGTTATATAATGGGCTTAAGTAAAGTAGCATATAAATGGGTTTGACATTACATCTTGATCTCAAACCTTAAGATACTGAGTTTATGGGTCTTATCACTTATATTCATTTCAACTCACCCATTATTATCAAATGTGAGACTTCTTTTACTCACATAACTCACATTTGTAAATTCTGAACAATCTCCCTCTCAAGTGTGAGTCCTTAATATAGGATCACTCCTTTTTAGCAATTTTTTTTTCAAATATTTGACGGTGTCAAAAAGAGAAAAAATTGCTTCACAAGAGCTTCTTCATATGCTTGTATAGCCATTGTTATGGAACATGCCGCCTAGCCTCTTATTGCTAGGAAGACCTTTGTCATAAACTCACAAGGGACCTTACACATGGGTCCACAAACAATAGTCCTCCACAATACTTGTCTCCACTCAAAGTATTTGAATATGATACCATTTGTTAGAAATGTGAGAGCCCAAAGCAATGGGAGGTTTTAATAATATAAATGGGCTAATTGAAGTAACATATAAGTAGACATGACATCATATTTTAACCTAAACCTTAACGTAATGAGTTTATACATCTTATTATTTATATACACTTTAGCTTATCCATTATTATTCAATATAAAATTTCATTTACCCACATAACTCACATTTAAAAATTCCTAAGATAAGCATAATGGAAATATAGTTGTTTCCTAGCATCTTATAATTTTTTTTTAATAAATTGAGATTTGGTTGTTGCACTTGACATGAACATGTATTGTTGCTAACTTTGTCTTCGTCTGTTTTTTGCTATTTTCTTTTTTATTCTTTTGGTTACATTTTGAATGAGAAATGCAAGAATGATTTTGCAATTAAATTTTGTAACTGTTTTTAAAACCTCCTGCAACAATCATCCTACGCATATATTTAACTACTAACTATTAATACTTACCTTTCTTCAACCGAAGAAGATAGAAACAATTTGATAGTTACACTCTTTCCTTTCTAATTGTTCGTTGGTAAGCATGCTCTGAAATAAATTCTGCAATGTTTTGTTCAACATGTTGAAATAGAATTTGTTTGAAAAGTGACTTCCAGAATTTCATTATAATGCAGCTTTGTGTCTGCTTTCCATGCAGGCAACTAACTTTGTTTACTGGACCTATAGGTACTTATAACTTTCCATTATCCAATTACAACATAATTTTTATATTCTTTTGTAATCGTACTTCATATTATTCTTTAAATTATCAAAAAGCATATTCCATTCTCATTGCTATTTATATTCTACTCTTAAATAGTAAATGCTTTTGGTAATTCGGTCTATATTCTCTTCTTATTCTAACCTTAATTTTTTTTACAACTTTTAAAAGGTATATTTCTATTGGAATTGTTCAAAAAAGCATAGCATCCTATTTTAATTACTTGAACTCCAATTTGACCTTGCAGTTGGAGGTCTTTTATATGCCACATTTGGAAATGCAACAGAGTTGATTATATCAATACATGCCTTGAAAAGTGGCTTGATTCGCCTTGTTCAACAATCGTTACTAGGGTCAATATTGTCCAACTTGCTACTAGTGCTTGGATGTGCATTCTTTGCTGGTGGACTAGTGTTTCATAAGCGAGAACAAACATTTAACCGTGTATGATTTTTTTATTAAAAGCATTTTCCCCTTAATGATTTAAAATTTTTGCCTATATTTTGTTGATACGTGCTTGCAAATTTTTAGATTTATCTATGAGCATGTAGCAGTTAAAGTATTAAAAGGCAACTTTTTTGTACTTTAGGATGTTTTAGTTAGAATTAGTGTAATATAGGTTATACTATATGAGAACTAAGAAGAACTAAGAAGATGAATTTAGAAACATGAAAATCGCCTCTCATATAGTTGGTAATACAAGCTTATAAATAGGGATGATAAAACTATTGTAAGATGCTCCAACAAAGTGTTCAACAATGAACATTATTATGTATAATCCTCTAATCATATTTGATAAGAGTTATTGTTAATCTTCTTCCTCCATATCCAACTAATATTTTTCATCTTCACTAAAAACCAACATATTTCCGGTAAAAAAAACATATTTCATGTGTTGTTATGTGACAATATAGCACGAATTGACCTTCTGTAATCACCAGGCAGATCCTACATTGGATTTTGGATTACTTTTGATGGCAGTAATGGGTCTATTATTTCCAGCAGTCCTCCATGCTACATACACAGAATTAGAACATGAGAAATCTCAGCTAACTCTTTCAAGATTTACAAGTTGCATTATGCTTGTGGCTTATGCTTCCTATATAGTATTTCAAGTGCAGAGTCAGAAGAATATGAAAGTACTAGACAATGAGGTTAAGCCTTAATGGTTGTTTTCTTTGAAAGAAGTACATGTAACATAATTTGTTTTTTCCAATGTTTTTACATTATTGAATTTTTGTGTAACTCATTAACACTATTTCATAGTGAGTGTTGAACATTTTACAATAATGTTAAACACAACATATATAGTTCTGTAGATAAATGCTTGGAAAAAATTAGATGCAACATAACTTTGTTTCCTATGTTTATACGTACGTATGATTCAACTTTTTGTGTAACTCATTAATATTTGATGGTGGATGTTGAACATTTTACAGCTATGAATCCATGTATAATGAATTTTGAGGATTGTCATATTAGTTCTATTAATTTATTATAGTTGCTATTGATGATTTTTAGGATGTGGGTCTCAGTAAAGAGGCTTCGGATGATGCAGAAGTGCCTGAGATTTCTATGTGGGAATCAATGATATGGCTATCGATTTTAACAGGAGGTATATCAGTCTTGTCAGAATACTTGGTTAAAACTATAGAGGTAATTTAAATTCTTTGAAACATTATCTTCTCTTGGTATTCTCTTTGGTGGTTGCCTATTTATTTCCTCCCCTCTATGGGGGAATTGAAATACATTTGTGTTAGTGGAAAAGCAACCTTTCATCTTCTTGTTTAATTGCTTTTTTCTCTTAGTATAGAGCATAGGATTATCAATGTTGAAATGAGTTATTATTCCATCCATTCTTAAATATAAATACTATTTTTGAACTTTATCTTGGTTCTTCTTATAAGTCTCTAATTCAATTTTTAATGTCATTGACATTTTTATTTACTCGACACTTTTTAGATTTCTGGTAATAATTATAGGGACAATTTCAAAATATATATATATATATATATATATATATCAAATTTTTTCAATTTTAATGTTGCTAACAATATTAACTAACTTTCTTAATTTGCATGCAAATTCACTCCAAATGCTTATATTTAAGGACGGAAAAGGTAAGGGATTGTTTGGTGGACAAAATATGATAAGAGCATGATTGGATAAAGAGCAAGATAAGAGCATGATAAGATATAAACATTATAGCTCTTATCATGTCCTATGTTTGGTGCACACCGGATAATAATTTCATTGATGAGGTGGTGATGATGATGGTGGTAGTGTGATGATGGTGACGATAATAGTGTTAATGTGGGGCTATGAAGGTAAAACTGCATCATCCTATCTTGCTCATTTCTAACTCAGCTCCCTTTATAAGATAGAAAATACATTAGGCAAGTGGTATAGGCTAACAGGATAATCAATCATGCTGACTCACAAACTATAAATAATAACAGGATAGCATAAAGTATCATATTATGTCTTTCTAATTATGTCCCATCGAATGAGCCCTAATAATAGTTTATGTTTGTTACTTAACTATTATTTTCTGATTTGTAATTTTCAATTTTTTTTTACAAAGGAAATTTCAAGTTTATCGAAAACAATCGTATTGTCTTTTGGTTTTATTTATGGCTTAAATATGAAAATGGTCTCTATAAATATTGATTTTTTTTAAATTGGTCCCTGTAAAAATTTTCTTTTGGTTTTGGTCCCTACATTTATAAAATGTTTTGGTTTTGGTCCCTCCTGTTATATGTGGATGAAAAATGCCGGAAATGTAATATATTATATTCTATGATCTATTAAGGATGATATTGTTGCATTATTTCTCAAGGGTAAACAGACAACTTACATTAATTAAGAAAACCAGTTCAAAAACCATGACACTAGAGGGACCAAATCCAATCGAATCTAAATAATAGAGGGACCAAAACAAACTACCAACATAATTATGGGGACCAAAATTTAACATGAGGGACCAAAACCAAAACGTTTTGTAAGTGCAAGGACCAAAACAAAAAAAAAATTTACAAGGACCAATTTCAAAGAAGTCAATATTTACGGGGACCATTTTCATATTTAAGCCTTTATTTATTGTTGACTATTACTCCTTCCGTCCCAAAAAATTAGTATATTTTTGAAAATTCAACAAAAATAAGGGACATGCTTTTAATGCATTGTCCCCATATCAACCAATTACCAAAGCAAGTATTTAATGCATGTTTCCTTAATTAACCAATCATAACATATACAATGCAATTTCAAATTTTTTTAATTCACTATTTTAACTTTGATTTGGGATAAAAAAATTTTATGTTTTTTACTAACTTTGTGGAAGGGAGGGGGTAGCATTTGGTGGTTTACCTTTTTCTTCCCACTTTGTAATATTGTGGTCTTATGAATTGTTGCAACTTGTAACATATGCAACATTTTCAGGGGGCATCAAAAGAGCTGAAAATGCCTGTGGCATTTCTTGGTGTTATTCTTCTCCCTATAGTTGGGAATGCTGCCGAACATGTTGGATCTATTATGTTTGCTGTTAAAGACAAACTAGTAAGTGCTAAGTAGTATAACACTAACCGGTGATGATGACATTTTACTATAAATAGTTGTTGTATTAATTAAAGATAAAGTTGTATATATTCTCTATTTTTTTTGTTTGCACCCTGATATTCGGTCCACTGGGTCGACTAGTCCAGTTCGAGGGGAGTTCTAGGATTAAGATTTTATTCATCTCCCAACGTTGTTACAAGTATATATTCTCTATTTGAAATTTCATACATTTAGATATAAAATGCCATAAATTTAATTTGTATGAGGGAAAATTAAAATTTAAATGAAGATGGTTAAGTGTGATTTCCTCGAAATGTAAGCTGACACTTTCATTCATACAGGACATATCCGTGGGAGTGGCGGTAGGATCTTCAATACAAATATCAATGTTGGTGGTAAGTATTTTTTTTTTTAATGAAATTTTAAAGAGTTGATTATTTAAAAACAATGGATCATATTTATTTCCTTGTTTTTAATTGGTTGACATTTTTTTATTTCCCTTGCTATATACTCCCTCCATTTCTATATATATATATATATATATATATATATATATATATAAAATCCTTTTGATAGATTTCTCGCCCATTAAAAAAGTTGGCTAATTTAATTAATGGTATTGAAAATTTAAACATTTGATATTTTTTTTCAAAGCAACCCCATAAATATTATCGGGAATCTAAAAAATATATTTATGAAAAGAAGTAATTAATTATCATTAAAAATGATATAGAATCTTATAAATAAGAACAAAATAAAAGTTTCAGAAAAATCTTAAATATATTTATGAAACTTCTTCGTATTTTTTTGGCTTAATTACATTTTTGTTCTTTATTTTATTTTCAAGATTCAATTTTGATTTTTAATTTTTTTAACTTATTTTTTCCTTTATTTGTTTTAAAAAAAATCAATTTGGTTATTCCGTCATAGCAATGTTAGTTTTATCGAAATATCCACATCTATTACCGAAAACTGGAAAAATGTTGTTCTAAATTGGAAACTTCCATTTCATCACCCGATGAAGGCTAGGATTAGTGGTATTGCTTCGCCAATGATAGAACAAGCTGACTTGCGGTGGGGTTGAGAGATGGGCATAAATGACAATATGATAGAAATATGAATGGAAATGGCAACCAGAGCTTTATCGATAAAGCCATATATATATATATTATATATATATATATATAGATATAATATATATATATGGCTTTATCGATAAAGCTTTATATATATATATATATATATCGATGAAACAACAGTAATTGATGTAAATATTCTTGGTAAAACTAACATTATAAGGACAGAATGACCAATTAAAATTAAAAAAAATGATCAAAATAAATATACAATCTTAATCAATAACTTTTTTAATTAATAAATTAACATATTCTATTTTTTTATTATTCCATCTTAATCAATAACTTTTTTAATAAATAATTAATAGTAAATAATAAGGGAGCATAGAATATAAAAATTAAAAAAAAAACAGTATCGAAGAATCTCCCTCGTACAACTTAAAAAATCAACACACCATTGAGCAAAGTTAAATTAAAATGATTTAACTTATACCAAGAACCATTACCACGATCTCGCTTTTATCAAGTCCATGAACAAAATTTGCACATGCAAAGATGACACCAAACCCAATTCCACGTAGATCCATCATTCCTATTACTGTCCATATATAGTTGAATGATGAGAGTAATGTACCTTACATGAATTTGGAAGAGCTGCTGCAATTCCTAGCTAAGAATAGATATGCAAAACTATATATTAGACGTGAATTGACACTGAAAGAAGATATGGTCAACAGTTTCTGGTTGATTTTTGCAAAAAAAAAAAAATAATAATAAATTACATAATCCATCATCATTTGGTGGCAGCAGATTACGCCTATAAAGGGCTTCTTTATGAGTTTATGTTTATAATCTTTCTAAATGAACAGAACTATGTATTTTCCAGAAAAATAAACTTTTATTTTTTGATAACCTACCTATTATTAGATAGATAATAAAGTGATTGGAATATGCTGTTCTTTAAGAATCTACTAATCATCTTATTCATTGTTCATGACGATTTTGCATTCACTGCAGATTCCTTTTTGTGTGGTTGTTGGATGGATGATTGAGTGCCCCATGGACTTGAATTTTCAACCTTTTGAGACTATTTCACTTTTCATGACTGTTATCATAGTTGCCTTCATGTTGCATGTAAGTTAGTTTGTGCTAATTTCTTTCTTCAATTCCCATCTCACCATCAATTTTCTAAATTAAATATACTATAAATGAAAAGGTAGAACTGCTAGAAGCGTGAGTGACTGGGTTTAAAAATTAAAACCAGACAATTGCGCTCTTTCCCCTCCCCTTTAAATGACCATAAACCTATGGTGGATGATGTGCTGACAATGTAAAAAACCTCTACACTATCAGTGTATAAACTATTTTCTCTAAATGAAATTGTAAATTAATTTTTTTCTTTATAGTAATTTATTATGTTAGTTACCTATATCTTCATGGACTTTGACATTTACTTGAACTTGGTTTCAATATGCAGAATAGAACATCGAACTACTTCAAAGGAATAATCCTCATTCTATGCTATTTGATAGTTTCTGCGAGTTATTTTGTTCATACTGATCCAGCACTAGTTGGTAAGCTCTGAGCCCCCTTCTCATCGTAAATAGAATCACATGGTTCAATTAATTATGGTCTTTACTAGTTAACTTAATACAATTTCATTTTTGCCCATCTGTTGGAATTTTTAATTTTTATAATTTAGATTTGATTGCATGTTTCATTCTTGGCTAATTGTTGGAATGTTTATACTTTATATTTAACAGATCTAATTGCATGTTGATATTATATTAGTGAGGTCCGTTTTGGAAAAATATTGCTAATAACAAAAAAAGACTAATGCGATCAGTTTGTCTATTTATATATATATATATATATATATATATATATATATATATATAACATGACTTGTTACAAATTTGATTTTTGCAGAAGATAATCCATTGATCTCCAGTCCATAAAATATGATAAATAGTTCAAGTTATCTTTGACATGGAGGCTACTTTATTTTTTATTTTTTTATGAGAGGTGTGGGGGCAAATTTGTATTATTGTTGCATGGTGTAGCCCTGCATTCCTTTTTTTTTTTGGTTTGATAATGCCCGTCTGCATGGGTTTAATACTTTAGCTCGTTTTGCACCAAATAAAATTTGGGTTAGCACCGATTGAATAGAAAACAAAATCATTTCTCAAAATAAATGGAGATATATGTACTTTAATACGTGGGATGGGTTTGACTAATTCTTTATCTAATCTTAAATATTGGTTTGGTCAATTTTGAACCCAAGTACCTAATTAAACTCTAAAAAAAATGCTAATCTAATTAAGGGAGACAAGATAAGACATGATCCAATTGACATAAACAACATTTACTTAAAACAAAATTTACCAAATATTTTAACATAATAAGTCCAGTGCAAACAAATTCTCATACTACAATTTTTTTGGGGGAAAAAACATGCAGGGTGTTTTAGGCCAAAATAAGATGGAGACGAGGTACAGAAGAACACAACAACGTTGAATACAATTGCCAAGTAGTTATGAATGTATTCACGTGATTCCAATATAAATATACTAAAAGATCGAGACTGGTAGCAACATGCGCGTAAAATATAAAATAAGATTAATAGCTAAGGTGTTTAGAATATCCTAGGTGTTCCAACCCAAGTTTTCAAGATAAAGACTGAATTGGTTTTGATATATGATGTCGGCAGTTAGCCCCAAATAAAGGAACATAGCAACCTAAATCAGTACTTCAGTGTGTGATTGTGTATTTGTGTGAGATGAGTTAGAAATACCTGAGAAGTCAAGTCGTACATATAGGATTGAGTGGTTGATTAGGGTTTGTAACTTGACGAGATCAAGCTTATCGTGCTGTTGGGATAGCGAGAATCTCGGAAGCCGTTGTCATCCCAATCAGCTTATCAATCGGGATAAATGATCATGCTGGGAGTCACGGTGATAAACATGATCTAGTGAACCCTAAATTATGTGGACTAAGATAGGAGTTTGGGCAACTTGGGTTTGGGTTATTCAACTAATCCAATAGTATTGGAGGTAGACTTGGCTAATGTGGCCATTTGATAAACATGGTCAATTTGGTCAACTTAGTTCAGTCGTCAGTTTATAACAGTAGTTCCCGAGCCAGTGTCTTGTCGTAGACCAGACGGTGGGTCTAATTGCTGGGAATGACAAGTTAGCTGAAATGATAATTGAATGGACACCATATCTTCATCCATGTGTCTAGCTTAATCAAGATAGGCCAAAGGAGTTATTATTTTGCTTGCAATAACCACCATGACCAAGGTGGATGAGTTCGGCAAATTGGGTTATTCACAGTTGGGCTTTTTTAGTTAAGCATCATGTTTTTTTCGTTAAAAGAAATACTTCATTACCACGTGCAACGTTTAGAAACAATAAAAAGGTTATAAGCAAAAGCCTTGCCACCTTCTAGGAAGGGTTCAAGGCTAGTGCAAATGCTTAAAACCCAAAACTATTTTGCCACCTTCTAGGAAGGGTTCAAAATTGCCAAAGGTCTAAAAAATAATGCATAAATAATTCTAGAGTTCCTGTTTGATTCTATCAACTAAAACCCTATTCCTCCAATCTACAAAATTAGGAAAATAAAAACTAATCCTATGAGCAATCTCCCTCCTAATAGTACTGAAAATAAACTGCACACTCCTTCTGATTCCTGAAAGTGCGATTGTTCCTTTCCTCTCATATATGATAAATCAATGATGCAAACATAGCAAAAACACACTTGCAACGGACCTTATCCTTGAAAGCATGACAAATCCACCTTGTCCAGTTGTGGTACTTGTAAAGAAACCTGTCAATTCTTATCCAGAGACAACAGTAATCAAGGAGACTACAACTCCAATTGCATTCAAAATATAAATGATCCCTAGACTCAGCAGATGAAAGACATAAACTACAATGATTAGGAATAATCATAAAACACAACCTGTCCAAAGTTTGAAGCTTCCCAAGAGCGGCAAGCCAAGCAATAAAACAATGTTTTTGAACATTCACACTGTTCCAAACCATTCTATACAACGGAAAAATCTCTTGCTGGTTTTTGAGCATCAAGTAACCACTTTTGACCGTGTAAATGCCATCTTGAGTCCTACTCCAAGTATCATTACTGAAGCCTGGTTTTAATTTATCTCTAACTTTTAGAATTTGCTTCCAGTGCCATCTAGATCCCTGAGTTGAGTTGCATTGCCAGAAATCTTGCTCCTTTATATAAACCGAATGCATCCATCTCACCCAGAGCGTATCCTTTTTCATAATCAAATCCCAAACCTATTTGCCAATTGCTGCAAGGTTCCAAACACAATTGTCCTTGATGTTCAATCCACCATGCTTCCTAGATTTACAAACAGAATCCCATGTGACATTAGCTGAATAATGACATGTTTCCTGCTTCCCCCAAAGAAAACCTCTGCATATCTTCTCAATATCACGCAACACAGTTTTTGGGATAATAAAAACAGTGGCCCAATAAGAATGCAAACTCATAAGGACTGAGTTTATAAGACAACACCTGCCCTGATACGACAGATTCATGGTTTTCCATGAGTTGATCCTCTTGGTTACCTTATCCACTAACAGGTGGCATGTGGAAACAGACCATTTCTTAGCAGACAGAGGCAAACCAAGATATTTAAAAGGGAAATTCCCCTTCTGAAAACCAGTAATCTCAATAAGCTCCTCTTGCTTTTGGTGAGGGATACCCGCCATAAATATAGAAAACTTCTCATTGCTAGCATGCCGACCATATATATTAGAAAAATTCTCAAAAGCCTGCATCAAAATGTTAACACTAGCAGGGTGACCTGTACAAAAAATCATTAAATCATCTGCAAAAGCTAGGTTAACAAGCTTCAAATCTTTACATAAAGGATGGAATCTGAAATTCCTATGATAAGTAGCATGCTGCAACATTCTAATCAAAATTTCCATTGACAAAACAAAAATAAGGGGGGAAACAGGATCACCCTGTCTGATTCCTTTAGACCCTGTAAATGAGCAGGATTGCTGACCATTCAACACAACAGAGTATGTCACAGTTGATATACAAGCCATTATCCAGAGAATAAACTTCTCAGGAAACTTGTAAGCAACAAGCATCTGCTCAATAAAACTCCAACTCAGCGTATCATAGGCCTTCCTGATATCAATCTTCATTAAGCATCTAGGAGATATCCTGCGCCTCCCATACAGCCTAAGCAAATCCTGTGTAATAAGAATATTATGCACAATGCTCCTGTCTTTAACAAAAGCTATATGATTCTCTTGTACAATGCTTGGCAAAACACAGTTTAGTCTATTACATAGAATCTTAGTAATGCATTTATAAACAGAATTACAGCAGGTTATAGGCCTAAAATCCTTAACATTAGAAGGACTCCCAACATTTGGGATTATAACCAAGTTATTTTGATTATCTCCCTCAACATTTTACCAGAAAGGAAAAACTCCTTCACCGCAGCACAAATATCAGCACCAACAATCTCCCAGGCTTTCTTGAAAAAGCCTGAGCCATACTCATCTGGACCAGGCGATTTATCATGATGAATAGAAAAAATAGCTGCCTTAACTTCATCATCAGTGATAGGTCTTGTAGTGTCTAGGACACTGTGTTCCAGATGTATCCCTAGCTCAAAGGTATTGAGAGACCAGTGAGGTAGAGAGTAGTCTGATGTTAGTATATGATTCCTTAGGTATGCTAGATGTCCAGTTGGGACAACTAGGGTTTCCCTAATCACTGGTGTGTGCAAATGTGCAATTAGGGAGAGAGAGAACGTACCAGAGCCCCTTGCTGGAGACAGCTATTTATAGGGGTGGCTTTGTACCTTGTGGGCCTGTATGGAGGTCCAGCAAGGCTGCTGACGTGTCCCATTTAGGATAAGGGATGAGTCATTCATCATTATCCTGTATTGGGAGATCTTATCCCTGTTGGCAAGTTAGGCTCACGCGCCCCTAGCTCGGACTCATTAGGGGGCAAGGCCCATATGGTCGGTTCTGGGTCGCTAGGGTGGGTCCTAGGACAAGCGCTCTGCCTGGATAGGCATGACCTGTCAGATTAGAGAAATCTGGTCGACCGAGTATTTAGAGGGTAGGCCGAGGGTCGGTCTACCACAGGTCTAATTAGACTGAATTGTTGATCATTGTTTAAAATAAGACCTTAACTGATAACATTCTGATCTAACTCCCAAACACCATGTTGAGCTATAAAAAGACTGTTGCAGTACTCGATAAAAACATTACAAATATCATCCTGACTCGTAACCACTTCACCTTGATCATTCACAATTCTCATGATTTTGTTTTTATACTGTCGTTGCTTGATACAAGCACGAAAGAGCCTAGAATTCTGATCACCCTCATTTAGCCAAGATAACTTTGCCTTCTGCCTGAGGAAAGAGAAAGCTACCTGACTCACCATCTGATACTGCATAATAATATCCTTCTCTTCCACCTGTAAGGCCACATCATGCGGCTTAGAAATCAACTCTGTCTGAATTCCATGCAATTTGTCTCTGAGTTCAATCTCTCGTTTGTCAATATCAGCAAACGCCTCCCTATTAAGATTAGGAAGAGGCTTCCTTAAGAGGTGGAGCTTACTACACACCAAGTACATATAGCTACCATCACACTGCAAAGATCACACTGCATGAACAATCTACTTAAAAAGCCTGTGTTCAGCCTACATATTGAAGAATTTAAAGCCAGCTCTTCTCGGTTGAGATCCCAATCCCCAATCTATGAGAATAGGGGAGTGATCAGATACCCCTGGAACGAGGAATTCAATTTCTGCATTCGGCCACTGCATACACCAATGATCATTTACAAGAGCACGATCAAGTTTACAATGAATTCTATCTTGTTGATCCTGCTTATTGCATCATGTATAATAAAAACCCCTATACCTCATATTAATCAATTGACAAGAATGGACACAATCATTAAAATTTGATAATGAGGTAACATCAACAGGAATACCACCAAGCTTCTCATTCTTTGAAAGGAAACTATTAAAATCCCCCAACACAATCCAAGGGATTTGAATAAAAGGATGAATTCGTTTTAAAACATTCCAAAGTTCCTTCCTATGCTCATGATCATTTGAGGCATATATAAAAGTAGCATAAAAGACAACATCTGTATGTCTAACCTTCACATAACAAAGAATATATTGATCTAACCTGCAAATGATCTCAACTTCAAACATATCAATTCTCCAAATAAGCTAGATACGCCCAACTAGAGTTAAATCATGATTGGAAAAAGAACCCCAACCAGGTGCAATCTTATTCTGAACAGTACTAAAGGAGGATGCACGTAATTTATTCTCCAAGATGCCTAACAAACCTACACTATATTTATTGTAAAAATCTACAACTACTTTTTGTTTTAGAGGGCGATTCAGCCATCTAATATTCCATGCAGCTATTCTATCCATTAGATTGTTGCCTAGAGGTTTCCCTCTTATGCAAAACTAAAGCTTTAGATTTACCTCTACTCTTTGACCTGACAGGTGTCCACCCTTCTTCAGAATCCACCTCATCCTCAACAGTAACATGCACTTTCTCAGGATCAATCTCAGAAACTAGTTCATTCTCTAATGCTGCCTCAGATGTTAGCACAATAGAATGTATAAGGTCCTTGGTAACTTCAGTGGCTGCCTCTACATTCTCTTCCGGAATTGTGCCCGCCTCTAAACTTTCCTTGAGCTTCAATTTATCAACTAGTTTATCCACATCTTCCTGTGTAGGTTTGTTTTTAACCACCCATTGTTGCTTCACCCCTTTCTGACACATTGCTGCATCATGCCCATAAGTGGAGCATTTGGTGCACAAAGTCGGCTTCCATTCATAAACTATTCTCTGGCTAATAACATTACATCTCTCATCCTCAAAAAATACTTCATCACGCAAAACTGCCGGATTTACCTCTATTAGCACTCTTGCATAATTGATGCGATTTCTCTCTTGAGTTACCTGATCCACCATAATTGGAGTTCCAACAAGACTTGCAATCTTGCTCAAAGCAGCAGCACCCCAATACTTCAAATTCAGGTCTAGAAATTGATTCCAAATAGGCACACGATCAATGAAGGTCCTAGTAGTAGGTCTCCCAGTCCAAGGAGCCAGGATCATTGGTTTCTTATCAAAGTGAAAAATACCAATCTCCAAAACTGTGTTCCTGGCCATAATTGTATTGAATCTAATAATAAAAGTCTCATCATTATTCATCAAGACTTTATCAATTCCATGATGCCCCCAAGTTAAGCATCATGTTGGTGATGATTTTGTTACAGGGTATTCATGTTTGCCAAGCTGAGCGAGATATCTCTCTTTTTGGGATTTAGTTTATTGACACCCCCGTTAATGCGAAAAGTCAAAATATTCTTAAAAAATTCAATAATAATAAACTATCGTTCCTTATTTAGTTCAATGACTCGTTCCAAGGTCAGCAAGCTTGTAATTTTACGAAGCTCGCTGACCCCAAGCTTGCTTTAAAAAAAAAAGGATTTTTCACTAGCTCTCTCGAGGGTCAGTTAGCTTGCAATTTTACAAAGCTCGCTAACCCCCGAGAGAGCTAACTTTCAAAAAATGATTTTTCACTAGCTCTCTCTGGGGTCAGCTAACTTGTAATTTTACAAAGCTCGTTGATCCCCCTGCTCGCTAGCTCTCTATTTTACAAAGCTCGCTGACCCCCGAGAGAGCTAGTGAAAAATCCTATTTTTAAAGCTAGCTCTTTCGAGGGTCAGAGAGCTTTGTAAAATTACAAGCTCGCTGACCTCCGAGAGAGCTAGTAAAAAAATCCTATTTTTAAAGTTAGCTCTCTCGGGGTCAGAGAGCTTTGTAAAATTACAAGCTAGCTGACCCACGAGAGAGCCATTGAATTAAATAAGGAAGGGTAGTTTATTATTTTTGAATTTTTTTAAGGGTATTTTTGACTTTTCGTATTAACGGGGTCAACTAATTAATTGAGGGGGGTCATTAAACTAAATCCCCTCTTTTTTTTGTCCAAGTTAGGGAAGGATGGTGTGGATTTGTGTGTTGGTCCAAGGCATCCATGGCTGCCAAGACGTCGATAATGATCAATGTTACCTAAAAATGAACTAGGATGTCCTAGATGGGTTTAGTTTATTGACCCCTCATTTAATTACTTGACCTCCCTTTTGTTGCCAAAAACCAAAAACACCCTAATTAAAAATTGAGTTACCTAAACTACCCTTTCCCACTACCATTTTACGTATTTTTTTCCTGTTCATACTATCATACGCGTAGGGGTAAGCGTGCTAATCAAATTTCATTAGCTCGCTTAGGGGTCAACGAGATGTTTTAATTTACAAACTCACTGACCCTGGAGCGAGCAGTTGATTTTTCATTGTTAAAGTGTGGCTCGTTGTTGGGTAAGCGTATTTATAAAATTAAAAAACTCGCTGACGGTGCAGCGAGAGTGTAAATTTTACTAACACATTGACCCAGGAGCGAGGAATATTCAAACAAGGAAAAAAACTATTGCTCGCTCCTGGGTCAGCGTGTGTCTAAATTTAGACAACTCGTTGTGACCTCAGCGAGCTAAATTATTTACCAGTAGCTCGCGCCTGGGTCAACGTGTGTGTAACGTTAACACACTCGCCGCACCCTGAGCGAGACAACTTTATTTTTTAAAAAAAAAAACAATTAACATCAACCCTAAAACCAAAAAATGAAAGAACGCACGAACTGAAGCATGCACATAATAAAAAAAAAACGAAAATGCAAACAAAACACACATCTAATAACTAATCCTACATCTATTAAACCCAAAATGTAAACCCCACCCCAAAATCCCTTTCCCCCAGCGAGCAATGAAGAAAAACCAAAAAAAAATGAAAAACGAAGCTCAAAAATGAAGAATGAATTGGGGGAGAAGCATGAAAAAGAACGAACCTTTGTCGAAGAAGAAGAATGAAGTCTTGCTCTGGTGTTGGAAGATGAAAGAAGGAAGAGGATGATGTTGATGAGGAAGATGAAAGAAGAAGGAGTTTGAAAATGGATTGTGGATTGAAGAAGGTGGAAGGAAGTAGGAAGTAGAGAAGGGTAGTTTAGGTAATGAATTTTTTGTAAGGGTATTTTTGGTTTTTGGCAACAAAAGGGGGGTCAAGTAATTAAGTGGGGGAGTCAATAAACTAAAACCCCATCCTAGATACTTTCATTTGGGTCAAGTCTAGTAGTGAGCAAGTCAATGAGCCCAAGGCATTCATGACTATCAAGCTATCCAAGACGGCCAAGGTTATGCAATGCACCATGGCCAAAATACTAAGTTATACGTGATGGCTAGGATGTCCTACATGTTGAGTTGCCTGCGTTGATCTTTGAGAGATTTAATTGATGGCTAGGATGTCCTACAAATGTGATGTCATTTTGATCTTTAAGAGATTTAATTGATGTAAAAAAGCTTTTGGAGACTAAGTTGATGACATATGTATATTAGGGGGACTTATAAGACTATTACCTCTTTTGTTTTTATTCTTTCATACTCTTTTAGTCTTTTCCAGATGGGCTTGGTGATATGGAAATAAACCTGAACCCATTCTAAATGAATCGTGGAATTTGAACTCTGCTTTTTACCTATGAACCCCATTTTTATTGCAAAATGATGATAATACCTTTTTCTTATTTTTTTTCCAGTTTCCTTTTCCTATGACAACAATGGTGGCGGCAGCGATAGCAACCTCCCTTTCCTCCACTCTCCCTCCACCTTCGCCTTCACACCCTCGAATCGCGATAACAACTGAAACCCTCAACCAACAGTGAACCAGTAATTCAGTAAAGATTCAAAACTAACAGTAGACCATGGCAAATCTAATGAAGACGACGGCGGTGAGCATGGCTCACGAAGGCAAAGACATAGGTGGTCTTTAGGTGGTTGTTTGATTCACCTCAGATTTGAGTTCAAACCCGAAGCACATGGCACAATGGCAATAGAGAAGGGATTTGAGAAGAAAGAGAAAGATCGATCATGGTGGTTCATGGATAGAGAGAGGAACGATGGTGATGAATAGGTCGAGATCCTAATTCAAGATCTATGTGAAAGGAGGTGATGGAGAAACTCGTTCGTAACTCGTGGTGGCCAACGACCATGGCAAAGGCACACACGACGCACTAGTCAATTTTGGAGTGGGTTGGTGGTTCGTGGCTACAATTGGTGGTGGTTGAGATTAGTTTGGGAGAGAGAGATGTTGGAGTGTTGTGGGAGAGAGTTTGGTGGTGGTGGTGTGTTAGAAAAGAGTGTTTAGAGTTTGAAATTTAAAAAAGGTAAATAATTTTGAACCAAAAATTAAAATGAAATTTGGATTTAAAACACGATGTTCAGAATCCTTTACTCATTCTGAATTGGGAATTAGTTCCCAAACACCAAAATTATCCCCCAAACCCCATTTTAACTGTGAAATATCCATTATACCCTTCTCCATTCAAAAAAAAAAAAAAAAACACCAAATCCCAAATCCCAGCCACCTCTTCACAAACCCCAAACCCCAGCCACCTCTTCCCAAACCCCAGCCACCTCTTCACAAACCCCATAACCTTCCATATCCCATAATTTTACAAACCCCTTTCTCTCTTCTTCTAACTTTTCTCTTACCTTTTCAAAACCCTACCATATTCCATCTACAAACCACTTCATTTGATTATCTATTTGCAAAGGAAGTTTCAGTGGGTTCTCTAATGGTGTTGTTGAGGGTAAAATCATCTCCTCTACGGTTTTTTTATTTTTTTACGTAACTGTTGAAATTCGGACTAACCAGTGTCGGAATTTTAGTAAATTCCCTAAAATTTCGACACGGGTATTTCGGAATTTATTACTAAATAATTTTCTCTCTCTGTAACTTTTTTTCCGATACACTAAATTCAGAATTTAATTAAATTCCGAAATACATGTTTCAGAAAAATTTTAAATTCTGAAATATGTTTCTCGGAATTGTATACTTAAATAATTTGAAAAAACCATATGAAAACGTCTCTCTCTGTAACCTTTTTCCGATATACTAAATTCAGAATTTAATTAAATTCCGAAATACATGTTTCGGAAATTTGTTAAATTCTGAATTATGTATCTCGGAATTTATCAATTCTGAATAATGTGCTAATGTCATTGCAGCAAATGAGCAAAGCATCAAATTTCTACTATGTTAAAATCCTGTTGCTACATCAAATTTCAAATTTCTACCTTAACTTAATCATTTGCAACAAAGTAAATTGACATTGAAAACTTAATTCATTGATTCAAATAATTCAGAATTCATTAATAGCTATACAAATGACCAAAACAAATAACAATTTCTATACTAAGAAGTTCAAAATCCATCCAACATTGATCCTATACTAAGAAGTTCAAAAGCTATTACAAATGCTATTACAAATCCAAATTCCTTCAAAACCCATATCAGTGGGTTGAGGTTGCGATTCCGGTGCTTGAGGTTGCGGTTCCGGTGCTTGCGATTCCCCTGATGATTTAGATTGTTCTTCTTCTTCTTCTGCTGCTCTACGTTGTTGTTCTTCTTCTTCTGCTGCTCTACGTTGTTGTTCTTCTTCTTCTGCACGAACTGTTTCAGCCGTACGTTTCGTTCTAGCCATATCTGAAATTTCATCAAAATTAACAAAGGTGTAAGTTACATTTTGAAGCTATATATTCAATCATTGATAGAGTACTATCTAAAACAAAAATTTCTAAAACAATCCATGTTAGGTAAAATTTCTAAAACACCCAAAAAATAACAAACTATTTCTAAAACAACCCATGTTAATTTTCTGATAAGCTTCATTCGGAATTTTACTATTTTCCGACACGGATGTGTCGGAAAATTGCAGAAAAACACGACCTTCAGTACGTTAATGGCGTAAAGTAAGAAAAATAAAAAAAAAAAGAACAAAACCCTAAACCCATGAAATCTAAACCAACCTAAACAAAACCTAAATCACAGAAGAAAACCTAAATGAAAACAAAATGAAACAGAGAAGAAAACCTACATGAAACAGAGAAGAAGAAGATGAAGAACATTACCTGCGAGCGGCGATGGGATGATGGCGGCGGCGGCAGCAAAGATGAAGACCGGTAAAGGAGGAACTTGCAGGAACTTGGAAGTTGAAGGAGGAAGTTGAACAATTTGAAGATTCTGAAGGAGGAAGTTGAAGAAATTTGAAAGAAAAAGTAGGAAGTTGAACGTGTATGGAGTTTGGGGAAATTAGGAGGAAGTAAGTGGGAAAGGGTAGTTTAGGTATATTTTAAAAGAAATGGGGTTTAGGGGATAATTTGGGTGTTTGGGGACTAATTCCCTTCTAAATTGACACCAGGTAAATGAAAAAAGGACTTTAATTTGTCCTTCCCTCGTGTAGTTGATCAACATTGACTCGACCAGACGTCATCTGGTTCCTGCTCACCCTGATGATGTTTATAGACTATCCTAATGTTTATGCTAACGAAATGATATAAGCCAAATTTTTTTTAAAAAAATTAAAATTAAAATCATGAATTTCTCATTAAAAATATTCAGAATGTCTATCAAGCATTCAATAGACAAGCACTGCACAAATTCATTATGTCCTAAGGTGGCGACATAGTCATCAATAAAGCATCTTGTAATAATTAATTAATTATCAATAAGCACTGCACAAATTATTATTTATCAATAGAGCATCTTGTAATAATTAATTATCAGACAAGACCAAGGTGGCGACATAGTTACACGGCACAAATTCATAATGTCCTACTAGCAAACCTACTTGGCATCCTAAAAGATTTAACTCAGCAACTATTTTTCTGCAAAGAAATTGAAGGAATGAGATGGTCGTGACAGAACTACTTAAGAACGACTTGTGCATTTCTTAGAGATAGGTATCTTTGCACATAATCATTAGGAAGCGATCTCACGATCTTGAAAACGTCAGTATTTGCATACCGGAGATTAGTCCTAGGATCGTAGTAAGGTGCCTGCATGGTAGCAAAATTAATCAGTTCTCCAATACAAGTGCTGATGGCAATGGCATGATATATCAAATTAATAATCATTATAACTCGTCAATAATTAATTAATCAGTAAGAGCGAGAACATGTTTCCCACCAAGCAACATACAATTATTGCTGTGTATTCTGTATGACACGGCCGGTTTAGGTAAACTTCTTTCTGTATATGGGTGTAGACGTGAGTTTTCTACATTGAAGAGTCTGGAGAGGAAGACAATTTCAAAGAGGAACCAGGAAGCAATGTGAGGCCTGGGAGGGGAGAGAGAGAAGGATGGATAACAATTTTTATTGTTTTTTGTTTAGCTAAAGGTAGCTTTCCTTGCTTTAATAGGAATTTGGACATTGAGGAGTTCTTGATTGGCTTGCAGAAATTGAGAAAGTTTCTTGGAATACATGAATAACCAAAAGAAGGGAGGGTAAAGTTTGTTGCATGTATACTGGTTGAGTGTCAACTTGGTGGGAAAGGTTACGATCCAGGAATGTCCAAGTGAGGACCTGGTACAACATGAGGCAGCTGCTGATCAATGATTTTGTTCCTCCTGATTATGAGCAGGCAGCCAGGCACTACTCCAACAGTATCAGAGGTGCCATCAGGTACAGATACTCATTCATTACTATGCAGCATAGTTCATGAGCCTAGCAGAGAGGAACAATCTCAGGGAGTCCAAGGGATGCAGGTAGCCAGTAGCAAGTATCTATAAATGGTTTAGAACCAGCTAGCAGTCACAGAATCGGGATTCTAACAGTATGGTCCTTATCAGAAGATAGGAACAAGGCTTAAAAAGCTAAATTGATTTTGTAAGAGAAGAGTAAATTAGATTTTGATTTTCCCCACAGGATTATAGTGGTGATACTTATAGCACTGCACGCACTGCACGGTTTAAGGAAGAGAGGGCAAGTGGTAGGAAGAAGGCAATAGAAGTGAGGGAAGCACCGAATACTTGAAATCCCTGCACAACACCAATCCTAGGTAAGTGCTTCAAATGTAGCTTAACCTAGTCCCAGATGCAATAATTGCCCCTTAACACAGCAGCAGTCATTGTGGTTGAGCAAGAAGAGGAGGAAGAAGTTTACTGTGGATCAGATGAAGACAATGAATATCACTAAGGAGAGAGCTAATGATGATGGTCAAACCTACATGGTGGGAAAATTGATTCTGTTGCCTAAACAGGAGGATTGCTAAATACAAAGTTTGTAAACTGCTGATAATGCAAAGTTAAACCTGAATTCTTCTACTAAAACCAGTATTCTATACAGAGAAATGGGTTACTAATAATAACCATATCCAAACAAATAACATTCAACCGGAATAGTAAAGAACACTTGTACGGTACAAGTTGTACCCATCAAAAAAATTCACTACATACCTCAAAGCCTGTAATATCGCAAATTCTCTTGCAGGGATGCATAGAGGGGGGTGACTCAATATTGACATCTGAGAAAATCCAATAAAAGAAATAAACAATTAAATTTGAAAATAAGCTTCGACATGGATAGCATGGCTCACATAACAAGGAAATAAAGCAAACAATGGGAATTGGAACACAGATAGGAGTCTCTCAGGCACTAAGGTTCAGCACAACATCTAATAGTAATACCAATATATATACATGATATAGAAAACTAATCACAGAACCAAATCTTTCATTTCTTTTTCATTGAAGAAGAAATATTAGTAACAAGAGAGAAGATACCTTATAAAAGAGAAAACAACGACAACCAAGTCTTTTCATACTAATTGGCATCAGCTACATGAATCATACGACGTTGTAATGTCTATCACAAATCGTGTCTATAGATAGACCATTTAACTCCAATACCTTTTTAGCGTTTTCCCTTTTAGTTTTTCTTGGTCTCCTTCTACCTCTATCCCTTGGGATACCCTCCATACGATCCACATTCCAACCTAGGGCCTCTACAAATCTTCTCTACACATTCCCAAACTATCTAAGTCGAGAGTCTACCATCATCACTACAATATGTGTTAAACCAACTTTCTCTTTAATGCATTAATTCCTAAATCCTATCTTGTGTCCCAATGAGGAAAAATAAGAAATTAAAGAAGCTCAAGAGTGCAGTAATGCTGCTCAATCTCTCTACACATTGGAGACAGACTATACTGTAAAACCATAGAAAACAACAGTCATAAGGGCAAAGAAGTGCCCTTGGAATCCAGGCATTCTACTTCGACTACATTCCCCATAGAACTGCAGAACTTGCAAACTACCACTCTTATCAGCTAAACCATGAAAACAAGCTCCGAAGTGATTTCTTTCAAACTTGAAGGGTATTGCACCGATACGAAGAGTTTCACTTCAAGTTTAACCCCCAAAAGAGTTGTTTCCAAGCATCCCAGTACATAATTCAAATTTCAAATAAACCCAAATTACAAAATTATTTTCAATAAATAAAGAAAACTACAGTATATACAGGAACTCCGAAGTGAGTAGCCATAGCAATTAGCAACTATATCATAGAAAAGCAGCGGCTATATATATATATTTATCCATTAAGTACAAGTTTGTTTATCCTACGCATGTGATGCTGATAGGATATTGGGTCAACTTAATAAGTTGGTTAAATGGGTTATTTGGCCATGTGGAGAAAAGGAGTAGGATAAGTATTTAGTTTAATAATTAAGCAAGTCTTATTATTATTATTGTTATTCTAGAATGTTCTAGTCTTTTAAGATTGTGCCACATGTAGGGCATAGATAACTTTTAGGTTTATCATTTTCTATTTAAGGTTTTGTATTCTCTATTCCCAAATCAAGTAAGAAGTTAATCCCTAAATCTCTCTTTTCTTCTTAGGAGGTACTCTGTCCTCGAAACAGAGATTATCCCGTCCCAGTTCGTAACAGATGCACAGGCTAGAAAAGCCCTATATGAATATTTCCCAATAAAGTATCAAATGCATACAAAGATCATCAAGTAAGGAGGCTTAGGCACAAGATTAAAAAAGAAAAGAAAAATGAGGACAAATAGACATGGCAGTAATATCTCACAATTGGGTTCATCAGGAGGGTAATTTTGGTAATTCTCAGCTTGAATAATTTGCTTGAGATGTTTCCAGTGCCTGCCTCTGGATTGGCCTTTAGGGTATTTCTCATACATTTGAACTTTCTTAAAACTGAAGTAGCTTGGCAACACTAGCTCTGCCTCCACTATCTCTGCCTCCATCTTCTTATCCTTTACTAACCAACAAAATGACCCAGAAAGATTATATTCATTAATTGCTTCATGTTAGAAACATATAATAACTTTACTTAATAGCATCGAATAAACAAATCAAAAGAAGCAAGAAAAAAAAAACAGACGAGAAACTCACCGGAGAACCGAGATAGAAGGGTAGGGCACAAAGGGAAAGGGAGAGTTGAATGAAGCTACTACGGCTACAGGGGAATGAATGTGAGGGGAAGCAGTAAAACGATGATCATACTTCTTCACTGGTGAAATATTGGGCCGCCGGGTTGGGCTTCAAGGAGATGGGTTATTCTTTGAAGAGTTTTCGAATTTTCACCCCATACTTTATCCCCACACCCCTACTTAAAATTAAAGAGACCATTTTACCCTTCCCTCAATATGACTCTAAAACCCCACTAATTCATCATCCTCCCAAAAAACACGTGTAGTGTTCCATTGTTAGGGAGACACCACGATGTGTGTTTTGGGTTGTTGCAGCTGACGAGGGTGACCCCGGTCCTACGTACCCCCAGTGATAAGGGGATCAAGCCACACGTAGTTCTTGAGAGTAGGGATGAGAGACATACCTTAGCCCCTATAGCATAGTGGTTCTTATAGATGATTACCTGTTAGGTATGTTGTGGTACCTTATGGGCCTGTTGGGCTCAATAGGGCTGACGTGGCTCTTAGAGGATAAGAAGGGTGAGTCCTTCATCCTTATCATGTACTAGGGAGTTTTTAAACTTATCCGTTGAGTCGTTGGTCGGCATTGAAGGCATGCGGTCGGCTTATGGGTCTGGTCCACTACAACACGTTTCAACTTCTAGTTTCTTCCTCTCCTCTACACGGTCTCAACTTCTCACAAACCCAAGCTCACACTTCTTCCTCTAATCATTAACGATTTTTCTTCTGCACAAACAAAGGTATTGTCTCATCTTTCTCTTTTATTTTTTTTCTTCTTTCCTCTACTCATTCATCGTTAGAAGGGAATGTGGGTGGGTTGGTGTAACATCCCTGATTTAATCTCAAGTATAATTAAGTTGCTAATAAGCTTAGGGTGAAGAGATTGATAATACTAAGTTAAAACTAGTGGATTAAAGAAGTAGTTTTAGAATTAAAGACACAGGACTTTAGGAAAACTCTAAACACGAATTCCGCCGTTGGATGTGATGGTTAGTATGTAGGGAAGCTTACTTTCAAATTTGAGCAAAATCCGACGGGTAACGAAGAAATACGGTATGTTTACCTGAAATAACACTTTGATGTTTTGTTTTTGTGTTCTATCTTTCCCTTAACTTATGATTGAATTATAATTTTGTGACATTGGTTTTTCTTAAAGGATGAATGTTTTGTGTTTTGATTATCTTTATTTGTATTGTGTATGGATATGTGTTGTGAAAGTTTGAATGTCTATTTTTTTTATTGAATAATGTTAGGTAGTGTTGGACATAGGACTAAGTAGGTTTGTTCTGACAGGTATTGCCCCTAGGCTTCGAACTTTACGTTTGGAACCTTAAGAAACTGAGTGGGACTTTTGGTGAAAGTCTCAATAGTAATCCAGTGGGCCTAGCAAAGAAACCCAACCGGAGTTGCATCCTAAGTGGGGGAGTGAATCCCCAAGGTTCTGTCTATCCTGAAGTAGGTTAAGACCTCTCCTTCAGTCGAGCATATAGCTCTATATCTCCTTTTCGTTGAAGTGAGTCGAATTTCGGGGACGAAATTCTTATAAGTGGGGGAGAATTGTAACATCCCCAAATTTACTAAATGGTTAGGTGCCTTGGTTAGTAGAATTTTCATAAGTGTTATAGTGTCGATTCCGGTTATAAGCGTTGATTAGTGATGGTATTAGTATGTGTTTAAGGTTAGTAGTTAGCTAAGTGTAAAGAGGTATGGGTTAAGGATAGATTAGAATGTGTTTAGAATATAGGTTTTAGCTTAGAGTAAGTTAGGATGAGTGGTGAGAGCTTAGAACTCTTAGAAGTAGGAAAGAAAAGCAATTTTCATTGAGTTAATCGATTAGCTGAAGCATTAATCGATTAAATTTTAGGCAACATTCAGCCACTACTCGATTAATGGGTGTCTTAATCGATTAGATTTTTAGCCTCATTCAGGCACTAATCGATTAAGGTCAAGACTAATCGATTGAACCTTTGTAATTGTCAAGTGTTAATCGATTAACCAAAGTGGTTAATCGATTAACCACTGCTATATCAGCCAAAGAACACGTGGATTGAACTCATTTTCTCCGGTCTCTCTCTCTCCTCTTCCACGATTTTCCTTCTCCTTCAACCCTAGATTTCTCAATTGCATGAATCCACCCAAAGTCTTATCAAATTGGTTCCATAAATCATTTCCCCACTCATTCTATATGGTTTTCCCTCCTTCAATTCTCAATTTCCTCCATTTCTCACAAAACCCCCAAATAAAACCCTAAGACCCAAATTGTGTAATGGAGCAATTGGAGTTTCAAACTCATCCTAGAAGCTTGGGGAGCCATAGGAATCAAGAGAGGAAGCACATAGGAGCTTGGATTGGAGTTCGTGTTGGTGCTCCCTCAAATTCTCATCCTTCTCCTCTTTTCTTCAAGAGGTAAGGGGTGTACTTTGAGTTTAGTATTAGAGAAGGGGTTTAATTATAGTAGTAGAATTATAATTGGGTGTATTTATTGTTTGGTTAGGTTGATGGGTAGAAGGGTAGAGTGTAGCTAGAAAACCCTGTGACGACCCGCAAATTCCTCGTCTGTTTTAAGCAAATTTTTGAGAAAGATTTTATTGACAAAAGATGCATTGATGTAAAGATAAGTGTTTTCATGGATTTACAGCCAAAGATTTCATTATTTGGGATTTCTTTAAGAAGTGAAATTTTTGTGAACTTTACTAGATTTACTTAACTTCAGAAATTCGTATCTTTTTAACCGTAACTCCGAATTTTATGATCTTTATATGAAAGCGATCGTATTGAAACGTAGAATTTGAAAATGTAACTTTTAGAATTTTCTGGGCTGATTTATAAAATTTATTCTTTGAGTTTATGAAGAACGAATTTTGAGGATATTGGGTGTTAAAAATAGTCAAGAAGAAAATTATTGTTAAGACATAAATCTATTAGGTGATGTGTGTGGTTTGATATGTGTTTGATGAATGATGCATGAAAATAATTGTGTGAATATGATTTTTTTAAAGATAATTACATCATTGTGTAGATTGATGATTATAATGTTCTAAAGTAAACATGATTAGGAAATGAAAAGGTGAGATGTGTATGCACATATGTGTGCTACGTGTGTATGTGGGAAAACCTAGGATTTTAATTTTTAGACAAGGAGCCTATAGAATAATTAGAACCATAAGGAAATTAAGTTAGTAGGAAAATTTGAAGTAGTAGAACTAATCATGCATGAAGTGACACTAATGCCTAAAATTACTCCTAGATGTCCCCTTGATAAAATCTACCCATGCAACAAATCAAATTGACAAAATTGCCCCTCCCATTTGTGTGTAAACCGAAACCAAACCAAGGACAAAAGAGAGATTCCACGGTTTGCCTATATAAGCCATGGCCCTTAGTTCATTTTCACATCATTCACTCTCATTTCTTCATTCTTTCCATTCCATTTCTAAACACTTCATTCTAAGAGTCCATTAAGCTCTTAGAAAAAGAAAGAGAGAGTGAGAGAGAAAGAGAGAGGCCGTGAGCTAGAGAGGAGGAAGAAGAAGGAGTTCAAGCCAAAACCTAAGGATTTTATTGGAGATCAAGTGTAGGAGCTTGAAGATCACTTCTTTCTTGGTGTGTAACTCGAAAATCATGGAAGTTTAGAGCTAGTCTTGAGTTGTAACCTTGTAAATTTTCTTTTCTTCTTACATGTCTACTTTTATGGTTTGATTGATGGTTGCATGTATTGTTAATGCTTTGATCTTGAATTTCAAGAGTTAAATGAACTTGTGAAACACTAGATCATAAGCTATGTGGTTCGGCCATGACTAGGAGATTAGGTCTTCATGCTTTTTAATTTGATTCAAATAGTTGCATGTTAACTTTATGTTTAGAAAAGTTGATTTGAGTTGTTGAAATGTCTTGATTTTGTCTTGATCTTTGAAAAAGCTTTGATCTTGAGCATTGCATGTGATTTTTGAGCAAAAAGCTTTAACCTTTCTTGAGTGCATGTCACGGTTTTGGCCTCTTTTTACCCAAAATGATTTTGATCTTTGATTTGTACTATTATGATTGATTTTATGACTTGATTTACAAGATCTAAGTACATGCATGTTGATGTTTGACCTTAAAAAGTTATTTTTATGTCCCTTTGAAAAATAAGTTGAAAGTGTTTATGTTGATCTATGATTATTTTTGATTCTTACATGTTTTGTGAAAAAGCTTAAGACTTGAGTCTTGCATGTTCTATTTGAGTGAAAAGATTGAATTTTCCTTGATGATCTCCACGGTTTTGAAAGGAACTAAGGAAAACAAGTTTTTTTTTAAAAAATGATTTTTAACTTGATCTATGTTTCGTGTTCTTGCATGTTAAAGCTTTGAAGTTAAATCTTGATTTCTAATGATGTTTATTCGGTTTAAGCTTAAAATCAAGAGATCATGTCTTGTTTCTCATGAAAAAGGGCACATGCATGTAAATATTTACTTGACTTAAGAACTTTAAAGTGCATGCATAAGATTTGAAGTTAAAAAACTTGCTTAAGTTATGATGATGATTCGGTTTAGTACTTTAAAAAGGAAATGATGCTTTTAAAATTTTGTGTAGGAAAGTGCATGATTTGGCCCATGAACCTTGATCTTTGCATATTGAAAAAAATGAACCAAAAACCTTGTCTTTGTCATGATGAATATTCGGCCAATGCATGCTAACTAGGTTTAAGAATCTTTTTCATAAAATGACATGTGATGGTGAGTGTGTTTCATGTGTTGATTTAAAGTGTTTAAAAAAAACTTGTACAACTTGGTTTATTTTACCTGTTCAATTCGGCCCCTTTTTGATAAAGTAGGTAGATATATAAATGAAATTGTTTTGAAAGTAATAATAACTTGAATAAGTGATTTAGTGTTGGTTCATCGATTATATGCTTGGATATAATTGAAAAAGTGTTGTTTTGATGCGTTATGGAATGTTAGGAAAAATTATGAAAATTGTTTGGCTTTGATACATGATTCGGCCAAGGAAAGTTTAGGAGTATAAGGATTTATTTTGTTAAATGCTAATTAATGTTTGGAACATGTATAACCTAAGTGAAAATAAAAGCTAAGTGTTTATTAATGAATATGTATATTTCAAAGTGAATGTTTGGTTTATATTCAAGTTAATTCATTGGACATGTTGTTTGACTAGCATTATATGTAAGTATGCTTAATTGATTTAGAGCATGAAAGGATATGTGCTATGTGACTATGTGAATTGATTTATTAAAGTGTCGTTTGTCGTTGGTGTGTTAATTGATGATTTGAAAATGTTTGAGTATGTAACTAGCTTTAAAAAATTAATTGACTTTAAGTTTATTTGATTTGATTTATTTGGAAGTATTGGTTATGTTTGGTGTTTGTCCTAAGGTTTGTTTCATCGATAAAGTTTGAATTATAAAGTGCTTGTTTTATACTAAAGCATGTTTTAAAGCCAAAAAGTACTTTTACGATGTTTTCGGGTTTATTAAAGTGGATTCGCAAAATAATTCTTTACTGTCCATAATTGTTTAAAGTTGTTCCTTAACTCTAAAATGTGTTCATGTGATTTGAAGCATGGTTTTCAAGTGGTATTTGATTTGGGAAAAAGCCGGATTAAAACGATGAATTTTTCGGTGATTTCGGAAATGACTAGGGTGCTGTCCAAGACGGACCAACAATCAAATCAATTGGTTTAAATTATTTTATTTGATATCTCAAATGGTTTTGAGAAAACAATTATGTTTTTAAGTCTTCCGACGAGGAACGAAATGTGTTTGAGTTAAGAGAAAATTTTCGTGATACAAGTTAAAAACGTAAACATGTTCTATTTAATACGAGGAATTTTAAAGACGAGGGATTGGGGGCAGCTGGCAGTGACAAGGATCCGCGGAGATCGTGTACATTTTATTGCTGGCCTTGAGGTGAGAGAGAAGCTTTCCTAAGACACCGTGGTATTTAGGTGATTTATTAGGACGTTCCGGATCATCTCAAAGATCGTAACTTGGTGGTTCTGAGTCAGTAGTATAGTGGCAATTGTTTGTGTTGTGTGGCCACTTATACGAAGGAGACAAAGACCACATATTGTTATGTGATGAATTTATTTGTTGATGATGTGAAATAGCATGCTTATATTTACTTGTTTAATTATACATAATGATATTTGGATTATTTAATAATAAAAGTAGCATGCTGATGGACGTCTGTTACGTCTTGAAAACGAAATGATGTGAATAAGTTTATGAAAGTAAAAGACACAAAGAGAAAGATATAATACCCTGTTTGGCCTAAGTCCAAATGGAATAAGGCAGCCCTGATAAGACATTAAGAAAAGAGACAATGATAAGAGATATGAGAATGAACAGAAAAGAGATAAAAGAGTTGAGATTGTGAAATGATTTAAGATGTCGTAAGAGATGTGAGAATGTGTTAAGAGATAAGTCTTGATGTGAACGGAAAAGTATTGTAATGCTGATGAGAGTAATGACATTGAGCAAGAAACGATGATAATGATGCGGATGAGGCAGAGCTGGGGAAAGTTATGCTGCTATTGTTTATTCAAATGAGAAATGATATGAGTTGAGTTTTGTAAGGCCAGAGGGCTGATGTTCTAAGAAGAGATATGTTGTGAGTTTGAGAAAGTTCATTACATGCGATTTTGAGAAAGTTTATAAAACGAGATTTTGAGAAAGTTTATGAAATAATATTTTGAGAAAGTTTGTGAAACGAGATTTTTGAGAAAGTTTATGAAATAAGATTTTGATAAAGTTTGTGAAACGAGATTTTTGGAGCAGTTTATGAAATGAGATTTTGAGAAAGTTTGTGAAACGAGATTTTTGAGAAAATTTGTGAATTGAGATTTTGAGAAAATTTGTGAATTGAGATTTTGAGAAAGTTTGTGAATGGAGATTTTGAGAAAAGTTTGTGAAATGAGATTTTGAGAAAGACTATGAAATGTTATTTTGAGAACGATTGTGAAATGAGATGCAAGTATGTCGATGCGATCCCAGCTTTGTGCTCTGTTGAGAAAAGATTGAGAAATTAGTGGTCGGGACTCGTTGAAGGGATGCACTAAGGATGAGCCGACCTTAGGATGATGATAAAACACTAAAACTCTTTTAAAAGACATTGACGGATGGGAATGCGGTGAGAAATGAGTGCGAAGTAGTGGAGAGGAAGATACCCCGGGTATCAGGGATATTCGGGTTGTGAATGCAATAGGGTAGGCTAGGGCGGTAAAACGTCATGATGCCTTGAGTACTATTCTGGGCGGAATGAATTCCACATGTGGTAACCAGACGTGGTGGGGACTGGGTCCTAAGCCGTGGTAAGTTCTGCACCCGGAACTAGAATAGTACTATCACCCCTATGGCAAATCAGGAACAGTGAGAGGGACTGGAACGGGGCTCTTCGATTTTGCCACTGTACCCGATTTTTCTACAGTGTGCCTTGATATTATGTGATTTGATTTGATTTGAGACTGTACCTGATTTTCTACAGTTCTCCTGGCTTGGAGCCATTTTGTTGAGACAGCTGTCGTGCCCGCGTGGTAAAGGTCCTGTACTCCTGTTTGCTTCCGACTGGGTTTGGTGGATGACTGAGGAGATGTAGACGTGTGTGCTAACTGCGAAAGAAACGAGTACCTCGATGATACTTTAAAATTCCCCCAATCATCGATGG
Source organism: Crotalaria pallida (assembly GCA_037953625.1). Lineage (NCBI taxonomy): Eukaryota > Viridiplantae > Streptophyta > Magnoliopsida > Fabales > Fabaceae > Crotalaria > Crotalaria pallida. The sequence goes on along the minus strand of CM075651.1, from coordinate 35,981,036 downwards.
TTGTGATCTGATAAGACTTGATAAGAAAACTTTAAGAGTTATGAAAAGACTTATGATTATAAGAGCGAAATCTTTTGGAATGTTGATAATGAGAAGCGAATTGAGAATGAAAGTGTGCAAAGATGAATGAAACCCTATGAAGAGGGAAAGGAATGAAAGTGAAAGATTTGCAAGTGGAGAGTGAGAAAGGAATTGAGATATAAAGAATGTTTATGATGAGAAGTGAGAATAAGCTTGGCAAGATAAGGAATATTGATGATAATAATAATGATGATAAACTTGAATGCTGTGTTGTATTTATGTTGCTTTGTATGCTTGTATTGTCTTGATATATTGCCTATTGTAAACCCACACCGTCGACGATGCGTCGTTCGGATCGCTTACTCTCTCCTGTTCGTTGGCATATCGGTGCTGCTGGTATCTCAACGGGCAAATGGAGCATCGTATGGAGATCACCACCTGGAAACGGCATGGAAATGGTTGGAAGCCTACTCCCTATGGTTGGGTATGGACTGGTTACACCCAGATAGTGATTCAGGACCCGGATCACAGACTGAGCGGAGTCAACTTGGAACCGCATTTGGGACAAGTCACCGTACGAGGATACGGAAGCTATGAAGAGAAGGTGCGGAACGAGTTTCAGGAAAACTCCACCACACTGGATGGAGTGGAGTTGGAGTCAAAGGACAGTGGGAAAGCAGTGACAGAGACGGCCTCATCTTCGGGAGTGAAGAAAGGGCGCAAGAATAAAGGGAAACTTCATCCGGTTGTTTTCGACAGGAAGGTTTAAGGGTAGCGTTATTAGTCTAAGTCTATTGTTAGTGCTTTGAGTCAAGGATTACCTAAGTGATGAACTATTTTTGTAATTCAGTTTATTTTAGATTATGCCCTATTTTCGAAGAAGTGTAAGCATGAAACCTTTTGAGAATTGTATAAGTTCTTCTGATGAAATTAAAAGAAATATGTTGGATTCGAAACCAAATCATTTTCCAGTGAAAGATGTTTTTAGAGATTCCAAGGAGTAAGCGTAGTTGTTCAGTAGCAACTCGGTTTTCAGTGAAGAATGTTAAATGCTCCAATGACATCTCAATAATGTTTTCAAAAAAAAAAACTTGACCTCATTTTTGCATCTTAATAAATAAATGTTGGTTATTTTGTGTTACGAAAATCGGGCTGTTACATTATGGTATCAGAGCTTATGGTAATCCTTAGTGGCCTTAAGCATGAGCTTACATGCTTTGTTTGTGTGACTCTGTGTGTCTTCTAGTGTAAAGATAGGAGTGCAACGTTAAAGTTCTTGCTTTTCTGAGATGTAAGACTCTATCTGTGTCTCTAGTATCTGCTGTGTTAGTCTAAGGAACCTGTTGGTTCTGTAGTTTGAAGGAAGTAGACTGAGTATAAAGCGAATAGATTCTAAGATTGAGACCCCATAACCTTTGGTGTTATAGCATTGCTTGATAGACCTAAGTCTGTTGACCTTGGCGCACCTTTTGAGGAAATAGGATGTTATTCTTGGATCCCCTGTTTGTTGAATTGCTTCAGCAAAAACAGTCATTGTAGCTGAAATTCGAACTTTTTCTTCATAAGCCTTACCATCAACCCATAGCCTTATCGATCCTTTCCGAAATCCATTAGCCTGGTTTGTGAAAACGGGAAGTGTCATAGTCACCCAGATAGCTTAGGCTTGAATGATCAAGGATGGATCAATGGTTGAAATTGAATAAGAGTATAAGACCACAATGGATTTAGTTGTAAGTTTGATCAAAGTTGGGGAGCTACAAGGAAGAAAAGAGGTATATGTTACCGGTTATTAGAGGAAATTATGAGGAAAATTTGATGACTAGGATTGCCTTATACCATAACCAGAGGTTTAGACGATGAAAGTAATAGGCATGATCGATGTTTAGGATGAATTTACTGAGAAAAGTGAAGTTGTTTTGAGAAAGTAAAACCAAAGTTGCAGTAGAATCTCCCCTAAGTCATAGAAATGATGAATGAGAGCGTTAGAGATAGAAGGAGAGTTGAAGAAAAGGGTAGTTACTTGTGGATTAGTAGGAATCCAAAGTTGCCAAGAGTAGTGAATATCTAAGGATTTTGGGTAAAACCTCGTACTCTTGGAGATGCGTGAAATTATGTTTGCTTGATATTCCCTAAGATTGTACCTAAGATTGAGACTCCTGTAACGGCGAGCAGTTAAAGAGATGGTGTCCTCTTTGTTTAGTCCATTGGACTTGATTCGATTCGACACGCAAATGGTTGCACGTGTGAAGCTTCTTCATCAGAAAGCGACAAACGAGGAGTACTGCAAAGCACATGATGCCAACAAAGGGAATATGACCACGAAGTGAGAATGAGAGTGTTCTCGTGGGAATCACCGTGATGCGAGAATTTTATGTCCTGCTGCCCAATCCGTAACGTATTTCTCGGGGACGAGAAATCTTTAAGTTGGGGAGAATGTGACGACCCGCAAATTCCTCGTCTGTTTTAAGCGAATTTTTGAGAAAGATTTTATTGACAAAAGATGCATTGATGTGAAGATAAGTGTTTTCATGGATTTACAACCAAAGATTTCATTATTTGGGATTTCTTTAAGAAGTGAAATTTTTGTGAACTTTACTAGATTTACTTAACTTCAGAAATTCATATCTTTTTAACCGTAACTCTGAATTTTATGATCTATATATGAAAGCGATCGTATTAAAACGTAGAATTTGAAAATGTAACTTTTAGAATTTTCTGGGCTGATTTATAAAGTTTATTCTTTGAGTTTGTGAAGAACGAATTTTGAGGATATTGGGTGTTAAAAATAGTCAAGAAGAAAATTATTGTTAAGACATAAATCTATTAGGTGATGTGTGTGGTTTGATATGTGTTTGATGAATGATGCATGAAAATAATTGTGTGAATATGATTTTTTAAAGATAATTACATCATTGTGTGGATTGATGATTATAATGTTCTAAAGTAAACATGATTAGGAAATGAAAAGGTGAGATGTGTATGCACATATGTGTGCTACGTGTGTATGTGGGAAAACCTAGGATTTTAATTTTTAGACAAGGAGCCTATAGAATAATTAGAACCATAAGGAAATTAAGTTAGTAGGAAAATTTGTAGTAGAACTAATCATGCATGAAGTGACACTAATGCCTAAAATTACTCCTAGATGTCCCCTTGATAAAATCCACCCATGCAACAAATCAAAGTGCCAAAATTGCCCCTACCATTTGCGTGTAAACCGAAACCAAACCAAGGACAAAAGAGAGATTCCACGGTTTGCCTATATAAGCCATGGCCCTTAGTTCATTTTCACATCATTCACTCTCATTTCTTCATTCTTTCCATTCCATTTCTAAACACTTCATTCTAAGAGTCCATTAAGCTCTTAGAAAAAGAAAGAGAGAGTGAGAGAGAAAGAGAGAGGCCGTGAGCTAGAGAGGAGGAAGAAGAAGGAGTTCAAGCCAAAACCTAAGGATTTTATTGGAGATCAAGTGTAGGAGCTTGAAGATCACTTCTTTCTTGGTGTGTAACTCGAAAATCATGGAAGTTTAGAGCTAGTCTTGAGTTGTAACCTTGTAAATTTTCTTTTCTTCTTACATGTCTACTTTTATGGTTTGATTGATGGTTGCATGTATTGTTAATGCTTTGATCTTGAATTTCTGGAGTTAAATGAACTTGTGAAACACTAGATCATGAACTATGTGGTTTGGCCATGACTAGGAGATTAGGTCTTCATGCTTTTTAATTTGATTCAAATAGTTGCATGTTAACTTTATGCTTAGAAAAGTTGATTTGAGTTGTTGAAATGTCTTGATTTTGTCTTGATCTTTGAAAAAGCTTTGATCTTGAGCATTGCGTGTGATTTTTGAGCAAAAAGCTTTAACCTTTCTTGAGTGCATGTCACGGTTTTGGCCTCTTTTTACCCAAAATGATTTTGATCTTTGATTTGTACTATTATGATTGATTTTATGACTTGATTTACAAGATCTAAGTACATGCATGTTGATGTTTGACCTTAAAAAGTTATTTTTATGTCCCTTTGAAAAATAAGTTGAAAGTGTTTAGGTTGATCTATGATTATTTTTGATTCTTACATGTTTTGTGAAAAAGCTTAAGACTTGAGTCTTGCATGTTCTATTTGAGTGAAAAGATTGAATTTTCCTTGATGATCTCCATGGTTTTGAAAGGAACTAAGGAAAACAAGTTTTTTTTAAAAAAAAATGATTTTTAACTCGATCTATGTTTCGTGTTCTTGCATGTTAAAGCTTTGAAGTTAAATCTTGAATTCTAATGATGTTTATTCGGTTTAAGCTTAAAATCAAGAGATCATGTCTTGTTTCTCATGAAAAAGGGCACATGCATGTAAATCTTTACTTGACTTATGAACTTTAAAGTGCATGCATAAGATTTAAAGTTAAAAACCTTGCTTAAGTTATGATGATGATTCGGTTTAGTACTTTAAAAAGGAAATGATGCTTTTAAAATTTTGTGTATGAAAGTGCATGATTTGGCCCATGAACCTTGATCTTTGCATATTGAAAAAAATGAACCAAAAACCTTGTCTTTGTCATGATGAATATTCGGCCAATGCTTGCTAACTAGGTTTAAGAATCTTTTTCATAAAATGACATGTGATGGTGAGTGTGTTTCATGTGTTGATTTAAAGTGTTTAAAAAAAAACTTGTAGAACTTGGTTTATTTTACCTGTTCAATTCGGCCCCTTTTTGATAAAGTAGGTAGATATAAAAATGAAATTGTTTTGAAAGTAATAATAACTTGAATAAGTGATTTAGTGTTGGTTCATCGATTATATGCTTGGATATAATTGAAAAAGTGTTGTTTTGATGCGTTATGGAATGTTAGAAAAATTTATGAAAATTGTTTGGCTTTGATACATGATTCGGCCAAGGAAAGTTTAGGAGTATAAGGATTTATTTTGTTAAATGCTAATTAATGTTTGGAACATGTATAACCTAAGTGAAAATAAAAGCTAAGTGTTTATTAATGAATATGTATATTTCAAAGTGAATGTTTGGTTTATATTCAAGTTAATTCATTGGACATGTTGCTTGACTAGCATTATAGGTAAGTATGCTTAATTGATTTAGAGCATGAAAGGATATGTGCTATGTGACTATGTGAATTGATTTATTAAAGTGTCGTTTGTCGTTGGTGTGTTAATTGATGATTTGAAAATGTTTGAGTATGTAACTAGCTAGCTTTAAAAAATTAATTGACTTTAAGTTTATTTGATTTGATTTATTTGGAAGTATTGGTTATGTTTGGTGGCTGTCCTAAGGTTTGTTTCATTGATAAAGTTTGAATTATAAAGTGCTTGTTTTATACTAAAGCATGTTTTAAAGCCAAAATGTACTTTTACGATGTTTTCAGGTTTATTAAAGTGGATTCGCAAAATAATTCTTTACTGTCCAGAATTGTTTAAAGTTATTCCTTAACTCTAAAAATGTGTTCATGTGATTTGAAGCATAGTTTTCAAGTGGTATTTGATTTGGAAAAAAGCCGGATTAAAACGATGAACGAAATATGTTTGAGTCTTCCGACGAGGAACGAAATGTGTTTGAGTTAAGAGAAAATTTTCGTGATACAAGTTAATAACGTAAATGTGTTCTATTTAATACGAGTAATTTTAAAGACGAGGGATTGGGGGCAGCTGGCAGTGACAAGGATCCGCAAAGATCGTGTACATTTTATTGCTGGACTTAAGGTGAGAGAGAAGCTTTCCCAAGACACCGTGGTATTTAGGTTATTTATTAGGACGTTCCGGATCATCTCAAAGATCGGAACTTGGTGGTTCTGAGTCAGTAGTATAGTGGCAATTGTTTGAGTTGTGTGGCCACTTATACGAAGGAGACAAAGACCACATATTGTTATGTGATGAATTTATTTGTTGATGATGTGAAATAGCATGCTTATATTTACTTGTTTAATTATACATAATGATATTTGGATTATTTAATAATAAGAGTAGCATGCTGATGGACGTCTGTTACGTCTTGAAAACGAAATGATGTGAATAAGTTTATGAAAGTAAAAGACACAAAGAGAAAGATATAATACCCTGTTTGGCCTAAGTCCTTATGGAATAAGGAAACCCTGATAAGACATTAGGAAAAGAGATAATGATAAGAGATATGAGAATGAACAGAAAAGAGATAAAGAGTTGAGATTGTGAAATGATTTAAGATGTCGTAAGAGATATGAGAATGTGTTAAGAGATAAGTCTTGATGTGAACGAAAAAGTATTGTAATGCTGATGAGAGTAATGACATTGAGCAAGAAACGATGCTAATGATGCAGATGAGGCAGAGTTGGGGAAAGTAATGCTGCTATTATTTATTCAAATGAGAAATGATATGAGTTGAGTTTTGTAAGGCCAGAGGGCTGATGTTCTAAGAAGAGATATGTTGTGAGTTTGAGAAAGTTCATTACATGCGATTTTGAGAAAGTTTATAAAACGAGATTTTGAGAAAGTTTATGAAATAAGATTTTGAGAAAGTTTGTGAAACGAGATTTTTGAGAAAGTTTATGAAATAAGATTTTGAGAAAGTTTGTGAAACGAGATTTTTGGGAAAGTTTATGAAATGAGATTTTGAGAAAGTTTGTGAAACGAGATTTTTGAGAAAGTTTGCGAATTGAGATTTTGAGAAAGTTTGCGAATTGAGATTTTGAGAAAGTTTGTGAATGGAGATTTTGAGAAAAGTTTGTGAAATGAGATTTTGAGAAAGACTATGAAATGTTATTTTGAGAACGATTGTGAAATGAGATGCAAGTATGTCGATGCGATCCCAGCTCTGTGCTCTGTTGAGAAAAGATTGAGAAATTAGTGGTCGGGACTCGTTGAAGGGATGCACTAAGGATGAGCCGACCTTAGGATGATGTTAAAACACTAAAACTCTTTTAAAAGACATTGACGAATGCGAATGCGGTGAGAAATGAGTGCGAAGTAGTGGAGAGGAAGATACCCCGGGTATCAGGGATATTCGGGTTGTGAATGTAATAGGGTAGGCTAGGGCGGTAAAACGTCATGATGCCTTGAGTACTATTCTGGGCGGAATGAATTCCACATGTGGTAACCAGATGTGGTGGGGACTGGGTCCTAAGCCGTGGTAAGTTCTGCACCCGGAACTAGAATAGTACTGTCACCCCTATGGCAAATCAGGAACAGTGAGAGGGACTGGAACGGGGCTCTTCGATTTTGCCACTGTGCCCGATTTTTCTACGGTGTGCCTTGATATTATGTGATTTGATTTGATTTGAGACTGTACCCGATTTTCTACAGTTCTCCTGGCTTGGAGCCATTTGTTGAGACAGCTGTCGTGCCCGCGTGGTAAAGGTCCTGTACTCCTGTTTGCTTCCGACTAGGTTGGGTGGATGACCGAGGAAATGTAGACGTGTGTGCTAACTGCGAAAGAAACGAGTACCTCGATGATACTTTAAAATTCCCCCAATCATCGATGGTTGTGATCTGATAAGACTTGATAAGAAAACTTTAAGAGTTATGAAAAGACTTATGATTATAAGAGCGAAATCTTTTGGAATGTTGATAATGAGAAGCGAATTGAGAATGAAAGTGTGAAAAGATGAATGAAACCCTATGAAGAGGGAAAGGAATGAAAGTGAAAGATTTGCAAGTGGAGAGTGAGAAAGGAATTGAGATATAAAGAATGTTTATGATGAGAAGTGAGAATAAGCTTGGCAAGATAAGGAATATTGATGATAATAATAATGATGATAAACTTGAATGCTGTGTTGTATTTATGTTGCTTTGTATGCTTGTATTGTCTTGATATATTGCCTATTGTAAACCCACACCGTCGACAATGCGTCGTTCGGATCGCTTACTCTCTCCTGTTCGTTGGCATATCGGTGCTGCTGGTATCTCAACGGGCAAATGGAGCATCGTATGGAGATCACCACCTGGAAACGGCATGGAAATGGTTGGAAGCCTACTCCCTATGGTTGGGTATGGACTGGTTACACCCAGATAGTGATTCAGGACCCGGATCATAGACTGAGCGGAGTCAACTTGGAACCGCATTTGGGACAAGTCACCGTACGAGGATACGGAAGCTATGAAGAGAAGGTGCAGAACGAGTTTTAGGAAAACTCCACCACTCTGGATGGAGTGGAGTTGGAGTCAAAGGACAGTGGGAAAGCAGTGACAGAGACGGCCTCATCTTCGGGAGTGAAGAAAGGGCGCAAGAAGAAAGGGAAACTTCATCCGGTTGTTTTCGACAGGAAGGTTTAAGGGTAGCGTTATTAGTCTAAGTCTGTTGTTAGTGCTTTGAGTCAAGGATTACCTAAGTGATGAACTATTTATGTAATTCAGTTTATTTTAGATTATGCCCTATTTTCGAAGAAGTGTAAGCATGAAACCTTTTGAGAATTGTATAAGTTCTTCTGATGAAATTAAAAGAAATATGTTGGATTCGAAACCAAATCATTTTCCAGTGAAAGATGTTTTTAGAGATTCCAAGGAGTAAGCGTAGGTGTTTTAGTAGCCACTTGGTTTTCAGTGAAGAATGTTAAATGCTCCAATGACATCTCAATAATGTTTTCAAAAAAAAAAAAAAACAAAATTTGGCCTCATTTTTGCATCTTAATAAATAAATGTTGGTTATTTTGTGTTACGAAAAATCGGGCTGTTACAAACCCTGGGCTCTATTGATATGTTATTGTGTATGTTTATGTTAATTGTCTAGAAATTGATATTGTTTTGTGATTATTATTATCAAGTGTAAAGTGTATGATTACAAATTGTAAATGACATTCACATAGTTATGCATCAAATAGGGCCAAGTCTTTCTCAATTTGGGTTTAAACCAAATTAATGATATTTTCTAAAGAATAAAAAGGGCTTTGAATCCAATTGAGAAATACTTAGAATATTGGATCATGCATGGTGTAAAGGTGGACGTTAGGAGTAGGGGAAAAACACACGTTGTTTTACGGTTGATGAGGGCAAGAGTATATTATTGGGATTATTATGGAGAACTTTGATCCTGCAAAGGACACGGGTTTGCTTTCCGTGTTGGGGATTGGTTCTACGCAAACCATAGTAATTCCATTACTTTGGCTCGTTTTGGCCAGTCGAGGGTGATTTCTGCTAAAGCCAATTTGGGCAAATCAATCCAAATTGCATGACGAACCCTATAGGGGTGAAGTGCTGTGCAAGCGGGTGAGCGAGGGACCTTCCTAAGTGGAGGTGAAGCACCCAACTATAGGTTGAGAAATACTAACTCCTGGTCGGTTTTTCCCCAGAGTAGAGGGTGTATGCGAGGGTTGTATATTGTTATTGGAAAAAGGGAAAAGTTATTACTTGTGCATTGTATGATGGACCTTCCGCAGTGGAGATGAAGTACAATGCACATGATTGTTATTGTTAAAGTTAAAAGTGTTAAAGTGTCAATTGTTATTGTTAAAAGTTTGAAAGTGAAAGGGAAAATGTAAATGCATTGTTATAGATGTTTAATTCGTTGAACCCGATCCAAGTGTTAAAGTTATTAAATGAAATGAAACGTTTAATATCGGATTCGAGAATTAAATCATCTAAGTGTGACGTTAGCTGAGCATAACCATGTGTTTGCGCATTATTAGTATTATACTAAATTACTATACTCTAAGTTTGCATAGTTAGATATTGAATAAGGTTAGAATGTTATAATTGTTAATTGTTAATTGAATTGTGTTATTGATATAGTTGTGCTTGAATATGCTTATTTATGATTTATTACTGTTTTTAAACGTTTTCTTTGATCTAGATTTCAAAGTACTCACCCTTACAGTGGACACAATAGGTACACCAAGGATTCAGACACAACAGGTCAAGGCCGAGAAAGGTATACTCATAGTAGAGAGTATATTGGTTTAAGTGACCCAAGGGTCACGAAGTTGGAGCAACCATTCATAGGTCCTATTTTGTAATACATAGATTTTTGCAAATGTAATCGTAATTAATGATTTTATTATGTTTAAGCATTTTCTGTATATTTGAAGAAGTATATGTATATCCTCTATTTTGATAAGTTTTAAAGTACGTCATAGAACGGTTTTCAATGAATCAAAATTTATATTTCTATTTTATTTAAACTGTTCTGGACTGACAGGTTTAATTTCATAGGGGGAAAAGTCCAATTTTGAAAGGGAACTCTGCCAAAATTTTTATAAACCCCAAATTTTCTCGCTAATAAATATTATTTAAAAGTAATTTCTTAAGTATAAAAAGTAGGATGTTACAAAAACCAACAAAAACGTGAAAGTAAGAGAATAAAGAGTAATCGTAATAGGCAAGGAGAGTAGAATTATTAAAATAAAAGTGAGGTAAAAGAGGGATTAAAATGCGAAGACAATAAGTATGTGCAGAGTCAGGAGAGTAAAGAGTTATTGAGATTAGAGAAATAGAAACGTAATAATGAACTGAATTTTAAAATGTAAATAGGAAAGTGGTAAGCGGGCTTAGAAATAGGATAATCGAGTAAGAATGGAGTTAATGAAATAGGAATAATAAGTTGAGCAATAGTGTAAGATAGAGGAAACCAAGAAGTATCCAAGAATTTGTAACGAGAATTAAAATATAATGTAAATTACCAAGTAAAGTAGAGTTAGTTAAGAACGAGAATAATTAGTAAAGGGAAATACTTAAAATAAAAGAGGATAAAGAAAAGAGAAAGGACACGGTGGTAGGCGATCGATAGACACTGACAACACTAAAAGAATTAAATGTTAACGTGGCAGACGGTCGATAAACAATGTCACAGTAAACGACAAAATGGCAGGTGGTTGGTAGACACTGTCACGGAAAAAAGTAAAATGGCAGGCGGTCGGTAGACACTGTCATAATGAAAAGGTAAAATGGCAGGCGGTCGGTAGACACTGTCATAAATAAAAAGGTAAAATGGCAGGCGGTCGGTAGACACTGTCATAATAAAAAATTAAAATGGCAGGCGGTCGGAAGACACTGTCATAATAAAAGGGTAAACTGGCAGCGGTCGGTAGACACTGTCATAATGAAAGGGTAAAATGACAGGCGGTCGGTAGACACTGTCACCAGAAAATGAGTAAATGGAATAAAAAGGTAATCAATGTTGTGGTCACATAATGAAAAGGGAGTGAAAGAAAAATTAAATAAGTACAAATAAGAACGAATTGTATAAGAATAATGGTGTATTTAGATTTGCAGAATATTGTGTGATGTATAAGTAATATGTATGGTTTGACTTAGTGATTGCTACACATTTTAGGATTTATCTTTCTAAGTTCTGTGTAATGTTACCCTTCTTGCTATATTTTTACAGGTACAAAAGCGAAGCTTACACCAGTTGCAGGCCGAGCAGGGTACACTCCACCACGTGGAGTGTTGAGTCGTCATGAGAGGATTATATATTATGTTATGAACATTATTTTGGGAAATTTAAAATATGTAGTAGTTATGTACCCTGAAACTTGTATTAATCGGGCGTTAGGTTTTAATCTGGCTGTAATATCATTATGTTTAATGTTTTTTAAATTATTCTGGTCTAGACAGGTTAAGCAGGAATTTTTGGAAAGTCCGGTAAATAGAGGAAACTCTGCCGGATTTTCGTAAGAACTTTACTTACGTAATTAAGTTTTTGAAAAAAATTTATAAGTACCTATTTTAATAAATCTTGAATAATTAAATAAATGTGAAGGTATTACATTTTGGTATGTGAGCAGTTTCCCTCGACCTTTGGAGTGTGGACTCATGATTTGAGTCTAATATATTATGTTTTTAGGCTTAATTTCACTTCCTTTTGCTATGGTTTTGGCTTGTTTCTCTTGTAAATATAGGTATTTTGTATTAGTTTTAGGAATTTTTAGTTTTATAGAATCCTTTGAACGTTTTGATCCGTTTTGGGTATGTTTCAGGTGTTTTGGAGCTTTATTTGGAGAAAATAATATTGGAGCTGAGAAGAGCATAAGAAGACCTTAAAAATGGCACAAGAATGGAGAGAAACGGAGTCGGAAGTTACTTGGCACGCCTAGGCGCGGGAATGGCGCGCCCAGGCGCACGTGCAGCGATGATTTATGGGCATCAGATAGTGCGCGCCCAGGCGTGCGGACCAACACGCCCAGGCGCGCATGACACGAGCAGACCCAATTGGGCCAATTTCTGAGCAATTTCGAGGGTTTCTATTAGGATTTGTATTTGAGAGATATATTTATGTGTTTAGGACTAGGTTAGGCAGCAATAATCAGTCATCATAAGAGATTAGTATCAAGTTTGAGGGAGATTACATTCTCTGGAGAGCATTCGGAGGAGGAATCCATTGAAGGCTGAAGATTCAGATCAAGGATTAATGGTAATTTAGGAATGAATTACTTCTTTTCTTATTTGTTCTTCTTCTCTATGATGTGTAACTAAACCCTCTTGTGTTAGGAACATGGTGGATTTGATTATGTAGTTTATTTATATGAATTAATGTTTTTCAGTTTTTGAATCAAGTGTTTAATTGTGTTTTTATTGTTACGCATGAACTTGATCAACTCATGTTATAGATTTTTAGATCTGAATTGGAAAATTAGGATTTAAAATAGGCCATGCAATTAAACAATATAAGGATTCAACTTGTAGGAATACTTTTGGATTTTTATATAACTTTTCATAATTCACTGTTCTTAATCATGGTTATTCAATATATAAAATTTCTAAGGAATTAGGATTTAACAAATTGGATAATAAACAGTAATTTCATTAGAGGAATCTGAGAATTACTAATTTTATGAATTAGTTCTTGATTTAAATGGAAAACATTGATTTATATTAAATAAATGAAATATTCAATGAAACTAGTTCCTAACCATCATTCACCCATTGTTAATTGTTTTTATTTATTTTTCCAGCAGTAAAATATCTTTTTAATTAATTTATTTAATTCTGAATTTTAATAGACTTTACTTTTAATTACTCTTAGGTAGGAATAAGTTAAATAATTTGTAGTCCCTGTGGGAACGATATCTGGTCTTCTTAGACTATATTACTTTGCGATCTAGTATACTTGCTAGAGAGTGATCAACTCACAACTCCAGCGGTTACTCACCAAGCGAGTAACTAGTTTATTTAGTTAGAAGTCTAAAGTCTAGAAATAGGAATGTTAGATCCAGTGAGAAGGTTTTGATAATGACAAATGTTTTGCAAAAGCTACAAATGTTTTGATCAAGCTCAATTCATGTGAAGCTCACCAAATTTCAACAAACTACAAATGATGAAGAGAGAGCAAGCTCATAAAGATTCATTTTGTGTATTATATTGTAATATCTTTAGTTTGAGTCTTTTAGTTTGATGATTTTGGGTAAAGTTATTAGAGGGTAGTGAATCTCTATCAAGTGCATGATTATATTATAATTTGAGTATTCACTTAACCTAAAATCAATAGGTGGCTTAAAGGTTTGAAAGAAAAGATTTAGATTTGAGAAAACAAGTTTTTAGAAGTGTTTTACAGTGGCTAATCGATTAATGGAATGAGCTAATCAATTAACACACATCTTACAGTGGTTAATCGATTAAGGCTATGTGTTAATCGATTAACACCTGCAGAACTGGTTTTTAAAATACGTTTTTCACTTCTCAAAATGAGTTTTTAAGTTTCCTAACTTTTGGGTATTCTATATAAACCTTTTCCTAATCATTGTGATTAACTACTATAATTTTTCAGGTCATTTTAGAAAGATCAAAGCCACACAATTCTCTCTCACTTTCAAAAGATCAAAGCTTTCATTTTCACATTCTTTGGTCAAGAATCTTTGAATCTCTCATGTTGATATTTTCATAGTTCTTGAAAGAGATTCATAGGATTGTTATTGTTTTCATTTGGGTTGTAATCATTGCAAAGAAGGCAAGCTATCTACAACAAAAAGAAGTCTTGGTGGTTGTTCATCAAGCAAATCGTCATGGAAGTCTTGTTGTGAGGAATCAACAAGCAAGTGGAAGACTTGTTGTGGGGATATCAGCAAGCAAGGGAAGAGGTTAGATTAGATTTCAATAGGGTTGCAAGACAAGAGTGAGGTATCTCTTGGATGCTATTAAGAAGGGAGTCTTGAGAGGCATTTACTTGTAATTTGAGAATTCTAATTCCTTAGTGAAGAATCTCTCTTGATTGAAGAGGGGACTGTATGTAGTTCACGGTGGTTGTGAGTGAACCAGGATAAATCACTGTGCAATATCTCTATTCCCTTATCTCTTTCATTTCATATTCTTCTTGGTTGAAAACCTAGAAAAGATTGATTTTCCATAATTGAATTAATTAGTTTTTAATTGTTTAAATTGAATTGGGGAAAATCATTTTCATAATCTAGGTAATCAATAAGAATATTGGTGTTAATCAATTCTGCTTAATCTCTGATCTTATGTGTTAATTGATTGATTTTCGTATTTGATTGTAAAGTAATTTTTCAGTTTTAACAGTGGTTAATCGATTAACTAAAGGTGTTAATCGATTAAGCAAAAATCAGCTTTCAGGCAATACACGAATAATTGGTCATTTAATCGATTAACTCAAAGGTTTTCAAAGGTTAATCGATTAACAGCTTGTATTAATCGATTAAGGGTTGAAACATTTTGTAAAATCATTCGTTTTAATTGTTTTGATTTGATTCGTTCGAAAATCTTTCAAGGTTTCTTAGGTGTTCTCCTAGTGTTCCTTAGTTAATTCACCCGTCGATTGTAGTTATTACAATTGGTATCAAAGCTCGGTCGAAAGACACGAGCATAGAGCTTTTTCGTAAAGATCCTTGAGGAAATTACAATGGGTTATACGAATCCCTTTGGTGGTGAAGGTGCTTCGATAAGTCGCCCTCCTATGTTTGGTGGAGAGGGTTATGCTTATTGGAAAGTTAGAATGAGAATTTTTATAGAAGCTATAGACATGAACATTTTGGAAGCCATTGAAAATGGTCCTCACATTTCCTCAACTCAAGTAGAAGGTGTATCTCAACTAACCCCCAAAGATAAGTGGACCGATGATGATAAAAAGAAAATTCAATATGATTTAAAAGCTAAGAATATCATCACCTCCGCTCTATCTTATGATGAATTCTTTAGAGTCTCTCAATGTCATAATGCCAAACAAATGTGGGACACCTTGCAAGTCACACATGAAGGCAAGTTAGGCGTGCTAGATTAAATTCTTTGATGCATGAATATGAATTGTTTCGTATGTTGCCTAATGAATCTATATGTATTATGCAAAAACATTTTACTCATATTATTAATCATCTCATTGCTCTTGGAAAAACTTTATGAATTGTGAGCTTGTTAACAAAGTTTTAAGATTTCTAAGTAGGGAATGACAACCTAAGGTTACCGCAATTGTTGAATCAAAGGACTTGGACACCATGGACTTAGCTACACTTTTCGGAAAGCTTCAAGAACATGAAATGGAGCTTGGACGTTTGCATATGCATGAAGAGTCGAATAAGAACAAATAAAGAAAAGGAATTGCTCTTAAAGCCAAAAGTTCTTATAAAAAGGAAGTGAGTTCCGATGATGATGATAGTGAAGATTCCGATTCGGACATTGATGAAGAGTCTATGAAACTTCTACTAAGAAAGTTTAGCAAGCTTCTAAGGAGAAAAGGAAGGTTGAACAAAGACAAAAGAAAAGAGAAGAATTCCCCACACTACAAGACCAAGACAACAAAAGAAGGAGTAGTTTGCCATGAATGCGGAAAACTCGGTCATATCAAGTAAACATGTTCAAAGTATCTCAAAAAGATGGAGAAAGAAAAGAAACATCCAAAGCACAAAAAGGCATACATTGTTTGGGATGAAGAAGAAAAGAAAAGCACATGAAGTAGTTATTCGGATGATGAAGAAATCTCTACACTCAACTTGCTAGTTCAAGTAGATGAAGAAGAAAGTTCAAATGATGAATAAAATGAACAAAGCGAGGAAAGCGATGTAAGTGATACTAAATCCGAAATTTCTTCCAAATATGAAATTTTATATAATGCTTATGAAGAAATGCATGAACAACTTAAGAAACTAGCTTTGAAAAACATTGAAAGAAAGAAGCTCAGTTTGAAACATCAACAAGAGATTTTAGAGCTTCAAAAACAAGTTGATGAGCTTAATCTTCAAAATGAAACTCTTGTTCTCATTTATGCTAGTTTTTCTTGTGATTGTGCTAGTAGATTGAATGTTGTGGTTGATTGTGAGAGTTGCAAGTTGCTTAAATATTAAAATGCTATTTTGAAAAATAAGCTTGCAAGTTTCACAAATGGTGATATTAAATTGCGCACATTGTTAAATTTTCAAAGAGAAAATTCATACAAGTTTGGTTTTGGTTATACTAATGCTAAGAGTAAGTCTCATAGAAATGTTATTGATTTTTCTAAGGTTGATTTTTCAAATGCACCAACATGTTTCTATTGTGGTACTTATGGACATACTTCGAATGTGTGTTATATTAAAGTGCATGGTATACCTAAAGGAATTTTTTTTTGGGTTAAGAAGGGTGAAAATCCCTTAACTAACAAAAATGGATCCAAGACTATTTGGATACCAAAAAGCAAAGCATGATTGTTTTGTAGGTATGATTGAAGAGCAAAAGTGCTTACAAGTGTTATTCTTCATTTGCATCTTCAAGTATCAAAGAGAAAGTCCTACAAATTGTTACAATTGGTATTGTTGGATTCTTACAATTGAATTTTTACAATTGGTATTACTTCTACAAATCTCACATTTGGTATCAAGAATTTCTCACAAGAGATAGCAAGTACTCACAATTGGATTTGCATTTGGTATCTTCTAATCTTGCTATTAGTCTCTTACAATTGATATTTGCAATTTGTGTTGAAAATTCACAAGTTTTGTCATGATATATTTTCTACAATTGGTATCATTGTGTGATCATTATATGATTATCATGCTATTGTTGTTATTGTGATATTTCTTTACAATTGATATCTTACTTTGTTAAGTGATGTGATGACTTTTTAGTTCCAATTGGTATCATATTTCATTGTCATATTTCTTTCCAATTGTTATCACATTTCAAAGTATAGTTCTTTAGTTTTACATTTGGTATCATTGATTAATTGGTATCAATGTTGTGAAGAAATGGTTCTTATTTCTCTAATTTTGGCTTAAGATTTTATTGTTATATTACTTTTTGATAATGCCAATATGGGGAGAAAAAGTTGTTTTGTTGTTTTTATATAAGTGAAGCAAAAGTTGTTGAAGATAGGGGGAGAATCAAGCTTAACTCAATTGGATTTCAAATGTCAAAAGCATTTATTGAGGGGGAGCAAGAGTCTCACCAAGTGATCAAATGGTTCAAGTATCAACAACTTCAAACAACTTCAAAACATGTTTGTCATTTTCAAAAAGGGGGAGATTGTTAGATCCAGTGAGAAGGTTTTTGAAGATAGGGGGAGAATCAAGCTTAACTCAATTGGATTTCAAATGTCAAAAGCATTTATTGAGGGGGAGCAAGAGTCTCACCAAGTGATCAAATGGTTAGTGTATCAACAACTTAAAAACATGTTTGTCATTTTCAAAAAGGGGGAGATTGTTAGATCCAGTGAGAAGGTTTTGATAATGACAAAAGTTTTGCAAAAGCTACAAATGTTTTGATCAAGCTCAAGTCATCTAAAGCTGACCAAAGTTCAACAAACAACAAATGATGAAGAGAGAGCAAGCTCATGAAGATTCATTTTGTGTATTATATTGTAATATCTTTAGTTTGAGTCTTTTAGTTTGATGAGTTTGGGTAAAGTTATTAGAGGGTAGTGAATCTCTATCAAGTGCATGATTATATTATAATTTGAGTATTCACTTAACCTAAAATCAATAGGTGGCTTAAAGGTTTGAAAGAAAAGGTTTAGATTTGAGAAAACAAGTTTTTAGAAGTGTTTTACAGTGGCTAATCGATTAATGGAATGAGCTAATCAATTAACACACATCTTACAGTGGTTAATCGATTAAGGCTATGTGTTAATCGATTAACACCTGCAGAACTGGTTTTTAAAATACGTTTTTCACTTCTCAAAATGAGTTTTTAAGTTTCCTAACTTTTGGGTATTCTTTATAAACCTTTTCCTAATCATTGTGATTAACTACTACTCCCTCCGGTCCATATTATAAGCATTCTTTTTGTGAGAGAGAAAGGGTGCTTATAATATGGACCGGAGGGAGTATCATTTTTCATGTCATTTTAGAAAGATCAAAGCCACATTATTCTCTCTCACTTTCAAAAGATCAAAGCTTTCATTTTCAGATTCTTTGATCAAAAATCTTTGAATCTCTCATATTGATATTTTCATAGTTCTTGAAAGAGATTCATAGGATTGTTATTGTTTTCATTTGGGTTGTAATTATTGCAAAGAAGGCAAGCTATCTACAACAAAAGGAAGTCTTGGTGGTTGTTCATCAAGCAAATCGTCTTGGAAGTCTTGTTGTGTTAACAAGCAAATTGGAAGTCTAATTGTGAGGAATCAACAAGCAAGTGGAAGACTTGTTGTGGGGATATCAAAAAGCAAGGGAAGAGGTTAGATTAGATTTCATTAGGGTTGCAAGACAAGAGTGAGGTATCTCTTGGAGGCTATCAAGAAGGGAGTCTTGAGAGGCATTTACTTGTAATTTGAGAATTCTAATTCCTTAGTGAAGAATCTCTCTTGGTTGAAGAGGGGACTGGATGTAGCTCTTGATGGTTGTGAGTGAATCAGGATAAATCACTATGCAGTATCTCTATTCCCTTATCTCTTTCATTTCATATTGTTCTTGGTTGAAAACTTAGAAAAGATTAATTTTCCATAATTGAATGAATTTGTTTTTAATTGTGTAAATTGAATTGGGGAAAATCATTTTCATAATCTAGGTAATCAATAAGAATATTGGTGTTAATCAAATCCGCTTAATCTCTGATCTTATGTGTTAATTGATTGATTTTCGTATTTGATTGAAAAATGATTTTTCAGTTTTAACAGTGGTTAATCGATTAACTGAAGGTGTTAATCGATTAAGCAAAAATTAGCTTTCAGGCATTACTCGATTAACTGGTCATTTAATCGATTAACTCAAAGGTTTTCAAAGGTTAATCGATTAACAGCTTGTATTAATTGTAACACCCTAGTTACTTTTACTCTTAATTAATTGAGGATTTAAAAATTTTCTTTAAATACAATTAGGTGATCATAAAAACTCTTAGTTAGATTTTGCTTATTATAAAAATCTCCGTAAAATCGGACGGAGTTTCCTTTGTTTTAGGGACATTCCCAAAATATTGATTTCCTGATTAACCTGCATAAAAATTCTTTTCAACAACAATGGCCAGCAGGGCCAAAATACAACTTAGTTCAATTACACTTTTCAGAAAATGATTACAATTCTAAAGTGGGTTTGCTTTCCCAAAATATTATATATTTCAAATTCCCAAAATATTAAACTATTGACCCACACAGGGTCACTCAACTAACTAAGCAGCATTCCACGAGGTGGAGTGTAATCCTGCCTGGCCATACTCGTGTAAGCTCCTTCTTCACCTGTAAAAATATATCAAGAAGGGTAGCATTACACAGAACTTAGAAATATAGTTTCAGCAAAAGCATAGTAATAAACCAAGGACCTACCCTACACCATACTATCCAAATCATATACTACCTCACTTTCCTTTTATACAGCTCAACATTTCCTTAGGATTTCAGTTACATATTTTCCCTATGCCTTTTCAGTTTTTCCATTCCTTTCTATTCTTCGCTCACCTTTCGGTGGGTCCTATTATCATTTGTTCGCTCACCACGAGGGGGGGTCCTAATTACATTTACGCACACCATAATGGCGGGTCCTAATTATATTTACGCACGCCATATTGGCGGGTCCTAATTATACCTACGCACACCATATTGGCGGGTCCTAATTATATCTACGCACACCATATTGGCGGGTCCTTAACATACCAAGTCACACTCCCTACGGGAGGGTCTATAATTCACACTCCATTGTGGTGGATCCTATTCTATACACGCTCCGTTATGGAGGGTCCATTTATATACACACGCTATTTATATATACACGCCCCGTTATGGAGGGTCCATTTATATATACACGCTCCGTTATGGAGGGTCCATTTATATATACACGCTCCGTTATGGAGGGTCCATTTATATATACGCGCTCCGTTATGGAGGGTCCATTTATATATACACGCTCCGTTATGGAGGGTCCATTTATATATACACGCTCCGTTATGGAGGGTCCATTTATATATATTCTCACTCCACTTAGGGAGGGTCATTCATACCTAAACTCACCTTTTCACATTCCTATATCCACACCTAAATAGGTGGGCCTTTCTCACATTAACAATATAATTTCCCATTGTCCAATTATTACACTCATTACTAATCCATTTATTATCTAATTTCCTTTCAATTCCATTATTCAACTCAAGTCATTATCTACAACAAACATCCTTTTCACTTAGCACACTTATCTCTATATTTTCCATATTCATTGCCCATCATCCTCCCAAATTAAAACAAGTCTATCACTAACACTTTCCCTTTTTTTTACCTATCTCTTGGTTATCCCAATAATATAATATTTCATTCCTTCCACAATTTCCATATCTTTTCAAGCTTACAACGAGTCTCTAATTATTTTCGCTCTATTATCCACTCTTAGTTTCCTTTATAACTTTCTTATGATTCGTCAACTAGTTATTCTCATTACTCTCTAATTACATATCTACTTAGTCCATCATTCCCTTTCTAACCATCATCATTTATGTATTTGTTCTCACACATTGCACTAGTTACTCTTTCTATTCTCCTCTAATTACTTCCTTTATTTTCATTATCAAATACCCTAAGGTTTTTATGCTATACTCCCTCTCTACCCCTAGCCATCACTATAACTAAAGAGAATCTACTTCCTAAGCTAAGGTAATACGAACCCTCTTACCTTCCTAAGAGGTGATGATGAATCTCAAGTCCTAGCTCTTGGATCCTTGGTGTGTGAGTTCCTTGTCCTTGACTTGGTTTGAGTTGGAAGGCATGGAACCAAAACCCTACATATCCATGAGTGCAAGACCCTAAGGTTTTTAGAGCACAATTTCTATGAGCTAAGGAAAGTTGGAATGGAAAGGAAATGAATTCATGGTATGAAGCTAACTTATCCCAAGTGATGATGAAAATTGAAAAATCCAAGAAGAAGGAAGGAAGGATCAAATCGTGTGGAGGAAGGAGGAAGAGAATGAGGCTTCAACCCACTTCCATGGTGCAAGGCTTGATGGGGTTTTTGTTGGTTTTGGGTTTGAGATGCCCAAAATCAAGTGTTTGATGATGAAGAGTGATGGAGTGTTCTTGGAGCTTGAGAGAATTGATGGAGATGGTGGGTTGATGATGGTAATGAAGGATGAAGGAGTGTTGTGTTTTTGATGTTGTATTTGCCTTTCAATCAGCTGAGGAAATCGTGTGGCCAAGATGCAAAAACTTGGCCCCCAAGCTCAATTTGGACGCACCAGACCTGATCTGGGTGCGTGCACGCGCCTGGGCGAAAAATCGCGCGCCTGAGCACGGGTCTGAGCACCAACTGATGCTGCTGGTGCGCGCCTGGTGCGGTCAGGAGGGAGTTGGTGCGCACCTGGTGCGGTCAGGAGGGAGTTGGTGCGCCACACGCAGAAATGGTGCGGCTGGTGCGTGGTGCGGCTCGCCTGGGCGAAATGGTGCCTCACCTGGGCGGGTTTCCCACTGTCTGGTGCACCAATGAACAGTGCACCAGCCTGGGCGCATGGCTGGTGCGCCTGGGCGAAAATCTGGGTTTCCAACCTTCGATTCGCCGTAACTTTTTCGTTAACCGTCGGATCGAGTCCAAATTTTTAGACATGCTTCTTCACCCCATAAACTTCACATCCAACGGTGGAATTTATTTTCTTATCATCCCATGATAAATTCCTAATTTTCTCTTTTCGGTCGATTTCTAACATCTGAAACGCCGATTTAACTCCCGATTTCGCTTATTTGACTTTGCCCAAAGCCACAACTGCCTTCTATACAACCCCTAGGACTTATAATCACCACTCACCTATCTACCAAAATTCGTTAAGTCATCATTTCAATTTTTCTTAGGTTTTTATTTAATAATTCATTTAAAATAAAGTTTAGGATGTTACATTAATCGATTAAGGGTTGAAACATTTTGTAAAAATCATTCGTTTTAATTGCTTTGATTTGATTCGTTCGAAAATCTTTCAAGGTTTCTTAAACACCTATTCAACCCCCCCTTCTAGGTGTTCTCCTAGTGTTCCTTAGTTAATTCACCCACCGATTGTAGTTCTTACAAAGAAGTTGATAAATTAGTTTAGTGTTTACTCTTTAACTAGTTGTCTCCTCCATGACTTAGCAGTATGGCTGGGAGACGTGTAGAAAATGACAGAATTGTCGCTGTTTTGGAGCATCTGGTTCAACTGCAACAGAACCAAACCGAGACCATGGCTCAGATGCAGCAAAATCAGGCTGCAAACATGGCACAGATGCATCACGATCAGGCACAAAACATAGCAGCAGCAGCCGCAGCAACAACAGCCATGCAACCTCCACCACCACCTCCAATGGAAATTGACTGGTTGGCTCGATTTTGGAAGAGTGAACCACCTAGGTTCGAAGGCGGTTACAATCCGGATGGAGCTCAAAAGTGGCTCCACGAGATGGAAAAGATTCTCCGCTCATTGCGACCACCAGCTGATCACAATGTTAGATTGGTGGAATATGTTCTGTCTAGTGATGCCGAGCATTGGTGATGGCAACAAAGAAGGAGTTTGGAGGCAGCAAATGAAGTTATTTCATGGGATCTCTTCAAGGTCCGTTTCCTGGGGAAGTACTTTCCAGAGGATGTTAGAGGAGAGAAAGAGATGGCTTTCCTCAAGCTGGAGCAAGGGAGCACGAGTGTCGGCGAGTATACGGCACAATTTGAGGATTTGATTCGAGACTCTGGTAGTTACCGGGATGCAGATGAGCGTACTAAGTGCGTCAAATTCGAATCCGGTCTTCATGCTAAAATTAGGACTACTTTTGTGTATCAAGGTATTGCTAACCTCTCTTAGCTGGTGAATATGGCTAGCGCTTATGAGAAGAGTTTGAAACAGGAAGAGGCAGAGGAAAGGAGCAGGAATATGTAAGATGGAAGAGGTTTTGACAAGGGCAAGGAATTGGCTCCGGAATCAGGCCCATACTTTGAACCAAACTGTTCTGAACGCACTAGAAATGGAAATGAACACTACTAGTGCACGAAGGGCTAAAAGGAATGGATGAACCGACCCAAGGTACTTTTACGTTGATAAAGTACCAAGTAGTTACTTAAAGTATATTGGTTGAAAACAAACATATTTAAACTAGTTTAGAAGGAGATAATAATCATTGTTGTATTAGCTCAGAGTCAAACCAAGCCCAGAAATGATATTGCCACTAATAGAAGATAAGGGTAGTAATGTGGTGTACGTTGTAAAGCTTTGAGAAAGTATAGATTTTAACTTGGTCCTTCAGGGGATCATGAAAAGCTTTAGGAAGAATCAGTAAGTGTGAAAACCTTAGTTGAAACCTAAGCGAGAACCGCGATGATGTTATTATTTAAGGGAATGCAAGGTTAGAACTGATCACTCTATTCCTTGCATCCTTTAAGTGGTAATATTATCAGTACCAACCTAACAATGATGTACTGTTGATAGACGTGAGGTTGAGATTGATCACCTCTATCTTTACAACTATTAACGGATGATATCATTGCAATCCTCTTAATGAAATTGAAACCATCGAAATGGAAACTCTCCAAGGGAATAGATCCTTTGGAAGCAAAGAAGCCAACCCGAATGGTGTTCTTTCCGAGTTCCTCAAACTGAAGCGGTTAGTGGACCCAAAACAAAACCAAAGCATAAGAGCCTTAAGCTATCATATCTATTTAAGAATAGCGTAACCGAATACCGCATCTTAGAAAGGATGGAATAAACTCTATAAGAACCACCCCTAACCATCAAAAAGCCAAACTGAATCTTAGATGACCAGAGTCTTATCGGGAATCTTACCAAGGTTCCTGAATGGTCATCCATTAGAAAAGCTTAACTGGTAACCTCTTGAAGTCTCTACACAGAGACCAAACAAGTTGAATGAATGACCACCAACTGGTCGTCAACCCAACACGAATCTCGATTTCGAGAGTAGTGCAAGTCTTAAGGTGATAGAAAGGTCAGATTCCGTTAGCTTTCTTGTTCTGTATCAAAATCATTCAAGCTTTCCTTAAGATCCAACTCGAAATAGGTTGTAAGGGATTATTGACATACACCCAAGGTATGTATTGAGTGTCATTGATCTAAAATAGTGCTTAATAGAGCGTTCAAACGTCAAGAATGCCTGCCAACCTCAATTCGTGACCATCAAAAATTGTTTATAAGACTTTAATAGTAATTATGAAAGCCTTAATTAGTACCTCAATTCGTGCAAGTAGATATCTTCCTCCTCATTCTTCCTAGTTTGACTTGACCTCGAAGTAGCAACTTTTGATCACGGATCAAAGATTTCTCGCTCCAATCTACTCAACATTGTGAACTTACGATCTTCTCCTTTTTCTTATTCTGGAATATCCATTGTTCCTGGAGTTCTAGTCTTATTTATTCGATCCGGTTCCGGGGAATTTCTAGCCATAAGCTGCTGCATTCTGCGAAAAGTCT
Organism: Crotalaria pallida; assembly: GCA_037953625.1. Lineage (NCBI taxonomy): Eukaryota > Viridiplantae > Streptophyta > Magnoliopsida > Fabales > Fabaceae > Crotalaria > Crotalaria pallida. The sequence goes on along the minus strand of CM075651.1, from coordinate 35,956,339 downwards.
TTGGATCGCATAATCTTAGGCTATTTTCTTAAAAGGCGAAGTCGTAAGTTCCTTGTGAATCCCAAAGACATCATTCCAACTCGTTGTTAGATCCTTGCATTTGTCGTTGAAAGTCGTATGAAAGGTGATCAAAAGCTGACGCATTCAATTCCCTGCTTTCGGGCGTTGATATAACCAGGTATGTCGATGCCAAGTGGGGGAGAACTTAGAGATCCAACTAAGGACTTAACGGTGTAGCAAGCGAAAACAATAAGGAAATTTGGACGGGAGCAAGAAGTCGAAATGGATTTGGAAGTATTCCAAGTGCAAGAATGAAACCGAAGGGAAGCGTTAATGGGATGGTTCTCCATTTACGAAATTGAATGGAATTTCAGGGACGAAATTCTAATTAGTGGGGGAGAACTGTAACATCCCGAATTTTAATCCCAAGAATAAACCAAATAATAATAGGATTAGGTAAATGATGATTATATCCAAGAATAATTAAAGTGATGGATTAGGATTATTTCAGTGTTATGAAGTAGTTAGATAGCCTAATCAAAGAAATAGAGGTTAAAAGGGGGGAAACGAGGGTTAGAACTGGCGTTTTATGGTATTTTAATTACGGCATACTAGGAAATTAAAAATAAAAGATTTACAACTCTAAACACAAATTCCACTATTGGATACAAAGATAAGGAATTTAGGAAGCTTGCTTTCAAATTTGAGCAAGATCCGACGGATAACGAAGGAGATATGGCACTTTTTAGTGTAGAGGAATAAAAGAAAATAAAAAGAATCAGTGACTAACCGGTTAGTCATTCCACTAACCGGTTAGTACGTGACAGAACAGAAAAAAAAAGGGATTTGGAGGGCACGAAATTGCCTTTAAGTTACAAGCTTCCTTGGTAAGCTTTGACACACACACTCAAACACAAACCCATTTCCCCCATAGCAAAGCTTCCTCTCCGTCTCAATTTCTCTCTCACTCCCAAGCTCTCCATCATCATCCAAGCCTTCCCCCATCAATCCCCATCACACATTAACACTTAATCCGGCCTTCATTAATCCCTCATTTTCTCTCACTAAAGTCATAATGGCTATGAGTTAGGGTTCAAGAACTTTATCACCCACTCTTGATTTCTAACATTTCAAGCTCAAGGTGAGATGGATTCAAGCTTTCCTCACTTCTTCTTTCATGTTATACGAATTTCCCCCATTATTTCTAACTATTTTCACTTCTTTTACTTCATGGTCCACTCTCTCTCCTCCATAGCCTTGAAGCTTTCTCTCTCTACACTAAGGCTAAGTGGAACAAGCTCTGTAACGACCCAACTTTCTAACCTTTAATTACTTATAATTAAAATAGAAAAAAAATTTCGCCAAAATAAGTTTATAACTTTATCATTTCAAAAGCGAAAGCAACTTGTACACAACACCATTACGAAATAAAACATAGAAGTTTTACAACTTATAACACAATAGTTCAAACTATAAAGTAAACAAAATAGACTCTGAGCTACTTAATATACTAATCGTAACCTAGAGCATGGTTCTCAAAACTCCATCATTGGAAAGGGAATTCCGCAACCCCTTGCCAGCACTATTCTTCCCCTTGGAAGACAGGATCTCCATTACCTACGAGGGCAACAAGGGAGTAAGTCATAGCTAATCACGTTAAAACGAATAATAAGAATAGTGGCTAAAAACAACAGACACAAGTAATAACAATTTACAAATGCAAGTACATATGTCAAAACCCTTTTTATTCAAGCAGTTAATCTTATTGTTAATGGCATGATGCATGCTGATCTCAACAATATCTCGGGGCATCACAGCTTGGAGGAAAGTGGGTCATCATGAGCTTCCTCCGCTCGACCCTTCATGACAGACAGCGTGTACGACAGACAGCGTAAAAACATCTCAACAAGCTGGAGCAATCAATGCATGAATGCAATCATAATTCATTACCAATCCTCTTTATCAATTCATTATCATTTCCATCAAGGACATAGTCCATCATTCCATCTTTCAATCCGTTAATCTCATCTTTAACTTTCCTTTTTGCTGGTGCTGATGCTTTCAGAAAAAGGCCATCAGCGGCATAGCCACTTTGTGATGGGATTAATTATTTCCATTTGATAGTTTCAGGAAAAATCCATCAGCGGCCTAGCCACTTTATGATGGTTTTAGAAATAGTATTTAATTACTTCATTTATAATCCATCGGGGCATAGCCTCCTATTGATGGTCATTGTAACGACCCCATTGGGACTCCGATAGGAAAATATCAACCAAGTGAATAAAAACTTTCACTGGGACATCTATAGGATAAACATCGACCAAATGGGTGTACGCACTTCCGTTGGGACTCCTGTAGGGGAATTATCAACCACTGAATAAAACTCCAGTAGGACACCTCCAGGATATTTATCAACCAAACGGGATTAAATTATAATTCTCATAGTAATGTTTAAAGTTTAGAAATTTTGATATTAAACGAGTTAAATTCTGGAAATCAAAGAAAATCTGAGTTTTATGAAGTTTTTCTCAAAATACTCGAGTATTTCATGAACTACTCGAGTGGTTCATGCACAAATACCCGAGTCTTTGAAGAAATTCTCGAGTCGTTCATCTCTTTCCAGAATACTCGAGTCTTTCTTGAAATACTCGAGTCTTTTTGCTGAAACAGCACCAGTTTTCTGCATTTTAAGCTCCATTTCGTGGTTCTTACACTTTTACTTCAATTCTGCACAAAACATAAGTTATTCCACATAAAATAAACATGTTACATATATCAATTAACATCAAATTAACAAGAAACATAATCAAATCACATAATTGCATGAAACATAGAAAATATCAAGGTTAGCAAATGAATTTCATTTCTACTTGGTTTTAAGTTCGTAAATCAATCCAGTGAGCTTCCTTAGGTCCAATTAAACTTGTTTGAACACAAAAACCATGAGTTTCTGGCCTCCAAGTCAGATTCCCATTTCAAGTTACGTTGCCCATGAACCACAATTGGTTCCTATGAATTTAGCTTATTGATTACCATTCTAGCGATTAGGTAACTTCTCCCATATCTTAGAGAAGTTAAAGAAACGATTGGTTGAAGGGAAAAGGGACTGGATCAAAGTTTGCGATTATGCACCGGTGCACAAATAGTTGCACTAGCTGACTTTGGCCATTAAATTCACCACAAATAAGGTATGAAAAAGAATGAAATAAGTTAGCTTAAGCAACTAATGAATGCTAACTTTAATAAGAAACGAATTTGGAATCAAAAGGGTTCCTGGATTTACCAAACCAATTCGAGGAAGAGGGGTGGTTGACACTGATTTCTGCTCTGTTTTTGCAGCTTCAGAAACTCAACTTTGACTGCCTAGAACTTTCTCTATAGGAGGTTAATTTGAGTGTTTCTTGGTTCTAATTCAAGATTGGAATTAGAACTTCAATTTGTGTTTTGGTTTTAGAGAGAATGGGTGAGAATTGAGAGGGAACAAAGTGATCAAAGATAGCACCAGAAAACAGAGAATTTTGGACAGAAATTCGGGTTTGGAGTGATTTGATGAGTTTCTAGCTTCCCCAATCACTTATTTATAGTCTAGGATTACCCTCCTTCGAAGTAAAGTCCAGCTATGTGCTTGGAACTAAGGAAAATGCGTTTTGGTTCGAAGTTTGTATTGAAACCGACTTATACACACAGCCACGCTGCTCGAACTACTCGAGTCTTTCCCAAAAGACTCGAGTGTTTCAACCAGAAATTCAAATTTTCTAACTGCTACTTACAATACTCGAGTCTTTTCCAAAAGACTCGAGTCTTTTGACTAAGAATCAGAAAAATTAATATTTTATTCAATATAATAATATTATTTATAAAAATATTTTATTTATTTTATTTATTTAAAATATTGGACCTTACATCCTCCCCCACTTAAAAAGGAGGACGAAATTCGATTCAAATATAAAACTTACTCGAACAGATACGGATATTCTTCCTTCATCTGACTTTCTAATTCCCAAGTGATGTCGCTAACACCACCACGCTCCCACACGACTTTCACTAAAGGAATTTCTTTCCCTCGCAGCTGCTTAATTTTTCTATCTTCGATTCGGACGAGACCGGATTCGTACAGGACCGGTTTCGAACGTCAGATTTTCTCGTAAGGGTATCTCGTCGGGTTCAATGCAGATAATCGAAGCAGGATCAAGTACAAATTTTCTCAGTTGAGACACATGGAACACGTTGTGCAGGTTGGATAAAAATGGGGGAAGGGCTAACTGGTAGGCAACAGGACCAATACGCTTCAAAATGTGGTATGGACCAATGAACTTGGGCGACAACTTTTTCGGCTTCATTACACGTCCCACTCCAGTTGTCGGAACTACTCGGAGAAAAACGTGCTCTTCTTCTTGAAATTCCAATTTGGTTCTTCTCTGATCCGCATAATTCTTTTGTCTGCTTTGGGCAGCCTTCATCTTTTCTTGGATAACCTTAATCTTTTCGGTCGTTTCTTGAATGACATCCAGGCCAATGAGCATATTCTCCCCCACTTGGAACCAACATAGTGGGGTTCTACACTTTCGTCCATATAGTGCTTCGAAAGGTGCCATCCTAATACTTGCATGGAAGCTATTGTTGTATGTAAACTCCACCAAAGGTAGTAATTGAGTCCAATTCTCACTATATTCCAAAGCACATGCTCTCGACAAATCTTCCAAAGATTGGATGGTCCTTTCAGATTGTCCGTCGGTTTGGGGATGATATGCTGAACTCATCCTCAACTTGGTTCCCATTGCTTGGTGCAAACTTTGCCAAAACCGAGAACAAAACCTTGGGTCACGATCGGAGATTATGCTTGATGGAATTCCATGCAATCGTACCACCTCCTTGATATAAAGTTGTGTGAGCTTTGTAACATCCTGATTTTCTTTAGTATTATAAATTTTGAGTTTTATCGAATTAAGTAATAAGTAATTAATTCTTTTAATTAATAATTAAAGCGATGTGTATTTTCATAAAGTACGTTATATTATTTAGGAAAGTACATTCTTATTCGCATATTTTAAAGTAAATTTATTTAAAGTAATTACCCTATTTTAAAAATATATTTTCTATACTTACTTTGATTTAGATATACCAATATTTAAGTACTTCATAAGTAATGTCAATTATTAACTATATGATATCCCTATATGTGATAGTATTATATTTAATTCTTAGTATTGATTTCCCTTAAAAAAAATAATAATAATATTGATTTTTTATTTCTTAGTAATTCTTAGTATTGATTTCCCTTTTAAAAAAAATAATAATAACAAGAATTAATAAATAAATAAATAAAAGTGTATTTATAAAAAAAATAAAAAAAGAAAAAGGGGGGTTATAATCGAGCAGCTTGGAAGGAGGGTATAAACCCTATGATTGTTTCCTCCTCCTTCTTCTCTGGTAGGAGTGCCGCACACCCACCACCCTTCTCTTTTCTATTTTCCGATTTCCCTCTCCCCAAAGAAAGTCCAGCCACCATCACCTCCGCTCATTTCCCTCTCTCTGATCTCGTTCATCTCTCTCTCCCTTGGCCAAGCTCGCGGCCAACCGCCGCTCTCGCCGCCTCCAACGCTGCCACGAACCGGGACCACTCGCGACGAAGCTGTCTCCTCTGTCGCAGGCTCGCAGCCACCGGGGAGGCTTTCTTGACTGCTCCTCTGCCGGCATTTTGCCAAATGATTGGCCTCCATCCCAATGAGTCTGATACAGTGAGTATATGCGAATAATCTTTGAACATTCTTAAATCAAATTTAAGTTTTGCTGTTCTAACTATTGTGTTAACTCTAGGAGCTTTACAATGAAGCTGAGAACATACTAACTAATGCTTTCACCGAGTGGGAAATAATTCTTTGCTCATCAACTAGCATGGATTTAGTATGGCAAAAATGATAAGTGATCCATTTTTAAGGCGGCTTATTCTAAGGTACCTGCTCTCTAGTCACTGCGATTCCTCCCTTGCCGCCGAAGCTGTTCTCTTTCCAACCAGTCGCGATCTGCCGCCACCGTTTTTGGTTTTTGTTGCCACCGCCTCTATTGGACAAGGCACTCCGCACCGCCTCTTTCCTTATCCGGTGCGTGTGCTGCTGCTAAGGACCGAGGTCGCCGCCGACGTCGGTATCGTCGTCACCGTCATCGTTACCGTGGTTAGCCTCTCCATCGTGCTTTGAACCGGGTGACCGAACCGGCCTTCAAACCGGGTGACCGAACCGGCATTCAAAACTATATTTTAGGGTAAATCTCTAATACCTTTTTAACTACTCTATGTGGTATTTCAATTTTAATATTATTACTAATTTTAATGTTATTTGTGATAATTATAAAGTGTTAAATTGTTTTGGGAAGTTAGTGTTTTGGAACCTTATTATAGTTTTGGAAATCTATTTGTATTATGATTTCGTATTAAGTTTAATATATCATTGTTAATAATAACTTTAATTAGTTGTTCTGACTTGTGGTAATGTTGAATTAACGGTTATGTCGAATGATTAATTTGAAAGTATTTTGTTAAAGGTGCTGGTTCCTAGGTAATTGAATTGTCTGGTTGGTTGGATTGTCGTTAGAGTAAAACCACGTTTTAATTAATTAGGAACCTGAAATATTCGACATACGTTAATTCGAGTTTAAACCTTGAGCTTTAATTCCAAATTGAAGGGGAGTGTACCTATTTGGACTTTGGAAATTAGTTTAGACTTATTTTTCTATCAAAGAACGCTCTCTTTCAATTCGGAATTCATACCGTCAAGTATCATATGCATTTGACTTTGTGAATCGTGATTAAAGCTATTTAATTTTAAATTATTTTTTTTTATTAGTGTAACATCCCAAATTTTAAACCCGAAGATAAATAAATAAATAATAGCTAGAATAATTAAAAATGAAAATAACAAACCACAAATAGGTATTTCAAATGAGAATTCTAGCCTTAGAAGAAAATAATAATAATACTAAGCGAATTAGAGAAGAAAGGAGCGTTAAATCGAAGTTAGGATCGGGTCAGAAAATAGATAATTCGATAATAAACATAATAACAAGGGGAAAAATTAAAATAAAGGATTTAAGACTCCAAACACAATTTCCACCGTTGGATATGAAGATATGATTTTTAGGAAGTTGCTCGTCAAATTTGAGCAAGATCCGACGGTGAACGAAGAAGTTATGGCTATTTGAAGTTGGGAGAAAATAGCTGAAAAATAGAAAAAATGAAGTAGCAGTATCTGCTCATTTCGCTTAAGCGAAAATGGTCCAGTAGCAACACATATGGGGTTCGCTTAAGCGAAATTACTTCGATCTGAAACATTAAAAACGCGTTTTGGGGTTGAAACCACCCCCAAACCCCCGTTCCTCCCTCCTCCGCCCTCCTCCTCCAGGGCAGCCACCACCACCCACAACCACCACTCTTCACCTCTCCCTTCCCTCCTTCCCTCACATTCCACCATCAACTCTCTCTCTCTCTTTCTCTCTCTCTCCATTGAGCTCTCCCTCTCCTTCTCTCTCCACCACCACGGCCGCTGCCGCCAAGGCCGCCACCGCCACCTCCACCACGAGCCACCATCACTATTCCTCATCACCACCATCAAATCTCCCTCTCCCTCTTCCCCTTTAGCTTGGTCTCTCTCTCTCCCTCTTCTCCCTTGTCGGCCGCCACAACCGCCGCCTTGGACCACCGCCACCGTGGCCGCCGGTCGAACCACCACGGGCCACAACCCCCATAGCTCCTCCCTCATCCCTTTTCCTCTCACACCCACGAGCTCTCTCTCTCTCCACGGATCTCACCGGTGCCGTTACCGGTCCGTGATCGTGCCGGGCTCGTGTCGGGAACCTCAAAGCTTGAAGCTCTTGCCTTGGTCCAGCCACGATCGTTCCCGCTAACGAGGAGCAACACCGACGCCGTCATCGTCGCCGAGCAAAAACCCAGGTTTTATTTAAAAAGCCCGAGGTAAGAGGGTTCGCGTTACCTTTGCTTAAGAAGTAAATTCTAGGATTATATAGTGGTAGCTAGGAATAGAGTAATTAAAAGTATGTTAATGAACCTTAGGGTATCCCCGTGGATATAGATAAAATAAATAAAATTGTAACGAGAAACCACCCTTAGGGAATCGAATGTATGTGCGTAGAATAAAGTTTGGAATGAGGGAGTGTATTTAGAATACTAAAAGAGTCAATATAGAATGAAAATGTAGAAAAGTATAAAATAAAACCAAGGAGAATTGTTAGGGAGAGCTAACGAAACGTGAGAGAAAAAGGATATAGGGTAATTGTGATAGGCGAGGAGAGAAGGGTTATTAAAATTAAATATAAGGTAAATGAGGAACTAAAATACGAAAACCATAAGGAAGTACGGAGAGGAATTAGTTGAAAGTTGTCGGGTAATAATGGAGTAGGAATAAAAGACTAAACTAAATACTAAATATAAGTAGGTAATAAGTAAAGAATCTAATGAAAAGATAATAATACAAGAAGATGAAGTGTATTAGCGGGAGATAAATAGAGTAGAGTATTATTCAAGGGAAAATAAGTAAATAAGTAAATAATAGGATAAGAGAGAGAAATCATAGAACCAAGGAAGAATTTGCAAGCGGGAATTAAAATATAATGACTACATTAAAGCTAAGTAGAGTTAGATGGACATTTGGATAATTAATAATAGGAAAAGGAAAAGAAAGAGAAATACTGAAATAGAGGTAAAATGAACAATAGGATGATGAGCCACAGGGTAAAGTTGAATAAAAGCGAGAGTAATTAGTAAAAAGAAAGAGATTAAAATAGAAGACGAGGGAAAATGTGATAAGTCCTACACGAAAATAAAGAGTAAAAGATTGAGATAAGTATAAAGGAATTACTTAATTTATAATAAGAGAAAAAAATAAATAAGTAAAGAAGAAAAGAGAATGGCTGATGGTCTGTTGGACTCAGTCGTAATAAAAGAAGAGAATGGTATCGATGACAGGCGGACGGAAGTCCCTGTTATCCCAAAAAGAAATAAAAGAGAAGAATGAAATCGATGACAGGCGGACGGAAGTCCCTGTTATCCCAAAAAGGAATAAAAGGAAAGAATGAATACGATAGCAGGCGGACGGAAGTCCCTGTTATCACTAAAAGTAATGAAAAAATAATGAATACGATGACAGGCGGACGGAAGTCCCTGTTATCCCTAAAAGAAATAAAAGAAAGGAATGATTTCGATGGCAGGCGGGCGGTAGCCACTGTCATCACTAAAAGAATTAAATGATGGAATGGCAGGCGGTCGGTAGACCCTGTCACCAGTAAAGAAATAAAGAAATAATAAAGGTAATCGGCTGATGGTCTTTTGGACTCAGTCATAAAGAAAAAGGAAAAGTAAAAGAAAAGAAAAAGGAATAGATGAGAAAAGAAAAAGAAAAAGGGAAAGGAAGAGAAGAAGAAAAAGAAAAGAGAATGTAAAAATGGTATGAGAACCACTAGTTAAATGAATGTGTGAACAAGTGAAGAACTAAAAGAGATTAATAATATGAATAATTATGAAGAAGATAAATTAATAATTAAGTAGGCTTAGTTATTTGCTATGTCTTCTTTTAGGATTTATCTTTTTAAGTTCTGTGTAATGCTACCCTTTTTGATATAATTTTACAGGTACGGAAGCGGAGCTTACACTGTTGCGGGCCGAACTGGAAACCCTCCACTACGTGGAGTGAATTTGTGATACCCCGAGTGGACTTTTATTATGTATAAACTGTTAATTTTGTAACTTACAATATGTGTAGTTATATGCCCTGAGACTGGTACTAATCGGGCGTCAGGATCTGAACTGGTTTTTAATATGTTGTGTTTATGTTTTTATATAATTCTGGACTGACAGGTTTTAAGAAGAGAATTTTTGGAAAGTCCAAAAAATAGAGGAAATTCTGCCGGATTTTCGTAAAAAAATTTCAAAAGAAATCAAAAGATAAAAGGAATTTTCAAACTCTGATTTTAATAAAAACTAAAATTAACTATTAAAAGTGAGGACGTTACAATTAGCATGTAGTTTCGAAAGTTGAAGTGTTTTCAATAAGGAATTATTATTGTCAAGAGATACTAGCATTTATTTTTATAAGTTGAAGTTAAAAAATACTTGATCCTAACATATTTTAATAATGATTATAATAGTTTGAAAGTTAATCTGTTTCCAATGAGAAACTATATTATTTTGTGAAGACATTGACTCTTATTTTAATCTTAGTTAACTTTAGTTTACAAACTATAATCAAGTGTTTTTGACGTCGCTATTAGTTATTAATTTATTCCTAAAACATGCTTTTACGGAACACCGAAAGATCCCTATTTTAATACTTTGATAGCTTATTGCGTATAACGAAAAATTATGTCTTTATAACATTTTCAATCAAGGTTTAAGTGATCGTTGTATTATCGCGCTTAATTAGTCTTTAGTGCGTTGTTGTGATTGTTATTTGATTTAATAATATAGTTAGACTACGAAGGAGCTTTAGGACAAACACAAGCGATAACAATGGGCCACGATATGTGCGAGTATCAGTATATGGAAAGGAGTGCGTTGTGAAAAGCTAAGAGTTAAAGCAATTACATGTAAGGGGTTCTTTACCTTGCTTTAGGGAGTATTTTCTAATTAGCTCATAGTGCTTGCTAAGAGTATATGTATATGTTTGGTTTGGAATTTAGATATTTATTATAGGCTTAAAAATCAAGAATGAAATTAAATGAAATAGTTGTTAAATTGATATATGTGATAAATTTTGTATGCTAAGTGCTAAATGTCATTATTTATGCCTAAATGAAATATATGGAGATTTGGTTGGTAACTAGAAATGATTATATATGATACTTGTTATGTATGTTAGAAAAAGTATAGAGTTGTGAATACTTTGTGAATGATTATGGTGATTTACATTCGAATGTGTGATGTGGTGTTTTGTTAATTCATATTGGAATTTGGAAATATAAAAGGACAATGAAATTGATGATTTTATGGAAGAGTTACCAAATACAAATATATTGGAATTTAGCAGTATAATGAGATAATGAAAATGATGAATTTATGAAAGTGATTAAAAAAAATGAATTATGTGAAATAAGATATTAAAAGATTTAAAGGAAAAAGAGTGTGTGATCCAGATCTTGTAAGACGTTGTCCGTAGGAGACTGTACGCATTGATCGCGTAAGACGCACTTGATGCGCTGCTGTAAGACGTTGTCCGAAGGAGACTGTACGCAGTTATGGACACACACACCATATACTAATTAAAGGTAAAATTGGATTGTGCCTCTCCAGATCTTGTAAGACGTTGTCCGTAGGAGACTGTACGCATAGATCGCGTAAGACGCACTTGATGCGCTGCTGTAAGACGTTGTTCAAAGGAGACTGTACGCAATGATGGATGCACCTTCCGATTGTGGAATCCAGGCCTTGTAAGACGTTGTCCGTAGGAGACTGTACGCATAGACCGCGTAAGACACACATTGTGTGCAGCTGTAAGACGTTGTCCGAAGGAGACTGTACGCAATGATGGAAATCCATGTAATAAATTCTAAAAATCTTTGCAAAAACTCAAAGAGTATATGAATAGAAAGGAAATGTGAAGTTAAATAAGAAATGTGAAAGTATGAAATTTTCATAAGTTTGAAATGTAAGAAATATTGAATTTAATTAAAATTACCAAGAAAACCAAGTGTTAATGATATGAAAATAATTGAATTGAATGGGAATGCTTAATTGATTTTTGTGTATCATATGGCTAAATGTGTTTGACTTAGTAGGTCATTATGTCTTGTTAGACACTACTTTCTACTTCATGTGTAAAGCTCACCCTTACAACCATTTTTCAGGTACTGAGCTTGGAGCTTGCACAATTTTTGGCCGAGTAGGATTACCCTCCACCACGTGGAGTGGTCATGTATCACGAGTGAATTAAAGTATTAATTAAGTTAAAGATGAATATTTTGTAATTTAAAAGAATGTATTAGTTGTACGCCCTCGCTTGGATTATGTTGGGCATTAGGCTTAATTATGTGTTTTGAGTAAATGTTATGTTGTAAAATATTCTGGTCTGGACATGTACAAGATTGGAAATTTTGGTAAAGTCCGAAATACAGAGGGAACTCTGCCGGATTTTTATCGAAATTTTCAAGTCCATATTTTTATAAAACTTAATTTAACTAAATAATTGTGAGGGTGTTACAAGCTTTTCCAATGAATATCTCATATTGATTGCAATAAAGTGAGCCGATTTTGTCAATCGATCCACTATTACCCACATGGCTTCATATCCTCCTTGCGTCCTTGGGAAACCGGAAACGAAATCCATTGCAATACTGTCCCAATTTCATTCTGGAATATCCAATGATTGAAGTTCGCCTCTAGGCCTCTAATGCTCTATCTTTGCTTTTCGACAAACAAAGCAAGATGCCACATAAGTTGCCACATCCTTCTTCAGTCCAGACCACCAGAACATTTTCTTCATGTCTTGATACATCTTGGTAGCTCCTGGATGAATACTCATTTTACTTTTGTGGGCTTCGTCCAAATTGATCCTTTGCAACTCCTGATTTGCAGGGATGCACACTCGACCTCTAAATCTCAAGACTCCATCCCTTCCATACTTAGCCTTACCTTCTCTTGCAGTTCTACATCATCTCGCTGCATCTCCTTTATTTGTTCTAGGAATTCATTGGTGATCTTTAGCATTCCCAACTTGATACTGGATGGTCTCACTTCTATTGCCGGATTCAAGTCTCGAAACTTCTCAATCAGCTCCACTTATTTGATCATCAAAGTACTCATATGCAACGTCTTTCTACTTAAAGCATCCACTACCACATTGGCTTTTCCAGGATGGTAATGAAGCTCAAAGTCATAGTCCTTTAAAAACTCCATCCATCTATGCTGTCGCATATTTAATTCCTTTTGATTGAAAAGATATCTGAGACTTTTGTGGTCACTGAATACTTGGAATGTTGTTCCATACAAATAGTGTCTCCATAACTTCAATGCAAACACTATGGCTGCTAACTCCAAGTCATGGGTTGGATAATTCTCTTCATGGATCTTCAACTGTCTTGATGTATAAGCTACTACCTTCCCTTCTTGCATCAAAACACATCCCTATCCTTGCTTGGAAGCATCACAGTATACATCGAAACTTTTGTGAGGATCGGGCAGAATTAACACCGGGGAAGATGTCAATTTGTCCTTTAACTCTTGAAAGCTTGCTTTGCACTTTTCATTCCAAACAAAAGGTTGTTCTCTTCTTGTTAAACGTGTTAATGGCAAAGCAATCCTTGAAAAATTCTCAATAAATTTTCGATAGTATCCTGCTAGTCCAAGAAAACTTCTCACTTCAGTGACAGTTCTTGGGGCTTCCCACTTGAGTATAGCTTCTACTTTGGCTGGGTCTACAACAACTCCATCTTCTGGAATTACATGGCCAAGGAATTTCACTTCTATTAACCAAAGCTCGCACTTAACCAACTTTGCATAAAGCTTTTTCTCCCTCAAAGTTGCAAGAACCATTTGAATTTGTTTGGCATGCTCCTCTGGGGTTTTCGAGTATATCAGGATGTCATCTATGAATACAACCACAAATGAATCCAGATATGGCCGAAAGACCTGATTCATGTAGTCTATGAACACCGCTGGTGCATTTGTTACACCAAACGACATCACCACATACTCGTAGTGACCATAACGGGATTGGAAGGCCATTTTGGGAATATCCTCTTCTCTAACTCGAATATGATGATAACCAGATCTTAGATTGATTTTAGAGAACACTTTAGCTCCACGGACATGATCCATCAGATCGTGCGGGTACTTATTCTTGATAGTTACTTTGTTCAACTGCCGATAATCAATGCACATGTGCATACTTCCATCCTTCTTCTTTACAAATAATACTGGCGCACCCCACGGCGATACACTTGATCTGATAAACTTTTTCTCCAACAAATCTTCCACCTGTTTCTTCAATTCCGCCAACTCCGATGGTGCCATTCGAAAAGGAGAAATCAATATAGGACCGGTTCCAGGGATAAGGTCAATACTAAACTCTATTTCACGAGGAGGAGGTAAACCGGGCACTTCCTCGGGAAAGACCTCAGTATATTCCAAACTATGGGAATATTCTCGATCTTGGGTTCTATTTTGGGTGTTTCCTCTGCTGAGACATAAAATAGACATAGGTATCCTTCGGGCGGTGCTTTTGAAGGTGTGATTTCAGGGAATAGGATGGATTTTCTATGACAATCTATGGTTACTTGGTGTTTTGATAGCCAGTCCATTCCTAAGATTATATCTAACCGGGATAAAGGCAGACATATAAGGTCAACTACAGTGTTTTTATCTAATATGGCTACCTTACAATCTATACAGGCCTTAGATGTGGTTACAGGTAAATTGGTTGGTGTTGACACTGTGAGATTATATGGTGTATCGGTGACTTTTAGTTTTATCCGGTTGACACAATCATAAGAAATAAAAGACTGGGTGGCTCCAGAATCTACAAGGACTCTACATGGCTTGCTATTTAAGAGACAGTTACCTTGGATTAAGCCCTCAGATTGCTCAGCCTCAGCTCCGGACATGGTGAACACCTTTGCACGTGCCATTGGTTTTGGTGCAGCTCCTCCTTGGTTAGCATTCCCCTCGGGGCAGTTTCGGTTGATGTGACCTTTCTTGCCACAAGTAAAAAAAGTCGGGGGATTAATAGTCCAACATGTTTTACCACCATGATGCCTTTGACACTGGTTACACTTGGGCAAGTTGGTTGGCCCTCCCTCCTTGTTGATTCCTTGCCCCTTGTTGTGATATGGACCCTTGCCACGGTTGCCTTGATGGTTGTGGCGTCCATGATTACGGTGAGGACCGTAATTCTGCCGGCTGCGTTGCTGCTGTTCGTACACTGCCTTTGCTTTGAGATCATTTTCGGTGACACGGCAGCGTTGCACCAGAGTTGCAAAGTGTCGGATGCACTGTCCATTTACGAATGGTTTAATATCAGGCCTTAAACCATTCTCGAAGCGAACACACTTGGAATGTTCATCAGGGCGAAGCATGAAATATGGAGAATACTTCATCAGCTCTTCAAATTTAGCAGCATATTCCCCAATGGTCATGGCTCCTTGCTTTAGTTCCAGGAATTCAATTTCTTTCTTGTTTCTCACATCCTCAGGGAAGAACTTCTCATAGAACTTCTCCACAAAGACCTCCCAAGTGATTTGTTTGCTTTCATACTCCAAGGCTTGCTTTGTATACTTCCACCAGTTGTCCACGAGACCCACGAGGACATAAGCAGCATAAGTGACTTTCTGCTCCTCATTGCATGGAATGGTCTGAAATATCTTCTCCAGCTCCTGTATCCAGATTTGCGCCTCCTCAGGGTTAGCTCTACCATAGAATTTCGGAGGATCGCACTTCCTAAAGTCGGCTAGCCCTTTGAACTCAGATGGATCGGTGTCGCGTCTATCGGTCAAGTGCTCCAAAATAGCAGCGATACGGTCTAGGGATTCGTCGGTATGGCGAGCGTGCCTTGATGCCATTTCTACTTTGTGCTATTTATCAAAAATAATAATTACTTTTAAGATTTAGAAATGTTAATAGTACTTCCTAGTGACTCTACTCTAATCTACCCATAACTCAATCTAGAGTCATCACAGCTTATTGCATGTGTGGCCATATTCTAGAGGCCGAGAGTTTGAACCATCGCTCTGATACCACTAAGTGTAATGAACCAACTTTCTAACCTTTAATTACTTATAATTAAAATAGAAAAAATTTTCGCCAAAATAAGTTTATAACTTTATCATTTCAAAAGCGGAAGCAACTTGTACACAACACCATTACGGAATAAAACATAGAAGTTTTACAACTTATAACACAATAGTTCAAACTATAAAGTAAACAAAATAGACTCCGAGCTACTTGTAGTGTCTAAGATCAGTTTGCTAGCTCTGAGGTATGGAACAACCTGAGAACTAGGGTCTGATCTGATGTTACTGTGTGATTTCTTTGGTATTCTAGATATCCAGTTGGGATAACTAGGGTTTCCCTAATCACCGGTGTGTGCAAGTGAGCAATTAGGGAGTGAGAGGACGTACCTGAGCCCCTTGCTGGAGACAGCTATTTATATGGGTGACATTGTACCTTATGGGCCTGTACAGAGGTCCAATTAGGCTGCTGACTTGGCCCTTTTAGGATAGGGGGATGAGTCATTCATCCTTATCCTGTATTAGAGGGCCTTATCCATGTGGCAAGTTGGATTCACGCGCCCATAGCTCGGCCTCTCAAGGGGTAAAGTCCCTGTGGTCTGTCCAAGCCTGCTGGGGTGAGTACTTAAATACATGCTCGACCTGAATAGGCATAGTCCTTAGAATAGCTTATTCTGCTCGGCTAGCTACTGTAAGGGTAGGACCGAGGGTCGGTCCACCACATAAGCCCCCTAGCTCGGTAAGACTGTTTTGAGTCTTGAGCCAAGCTGAGAGTCTTTTATCGATCAAGTAAGGTCAGAGTGGGCCGAGTGCTCTGATGGGGGTGAAATAATAGTCCGCCTACGTATCCTAATATCCTTTTGTCAGTTCTGTTGTCCTTTCATCTGGGCGAAGAGACGTTTGGGTTCCTTGCGGCTGGCAAGTGTCCTGGGTGTCAGTTGTGCCATTAATGCGCGTGTTGGCTTTTTGGGTTTTTTGAAAATCTTGACCTATGGATGAATGCCATGTTTTCTTTTCGTGGCTCAATACGGTATATGGTTTTATTGACAGGCCCATTTACCCAAGAACTGGGGGGAGTTCTTTTTTAAACTTTAACTGCCCCTTCGTTTCCTCTTTTCCACTTCTTCCCAATTCTCTGCATCCTAACTCCTTCTCTGCTTTCTTCAGTTTCCTTTTGAGAATTCCTAATTTACTTCCAGTCATATTCACATAATCTTCCCTCTGTCATCTCCTTTCCTTGGGGTCGTTGCTCCTTCTTGCTATGCTAACCAGTTCGTGCCAGTTTCTCTTTCACCACAGGTATTTGATCTGAACCTTTTGATTTTGTCCTCTTTTCTTTCTTTTTTGATGGATTTTTATTTTCTGGGTTCCTAAGTTTGTCTGGTTTTCTGGTTTTTCTAATCTTTTTGTGTTTTTTTTTGGGTTTCTTCTGGGTTTCTAGAGTTGCGGTTATGGGTAGCAAGTGGTCATGGTATGAGAGGTGGTCTAAGGTTTTTAATTTAAGTGATATTGATGATGCTTCCTCTTCATCGTCGTCTTCCTATTTTGGAACAGAGGTTTTAGACTTCCTCCCTTCCCCTTTTCGCCATCGTGTGGCAGATCCTTCGGTGGAAACACCGTTAGCTGTAGAATTTCCCCAAAATTCTTCAGAGGAGGACCGTAGAAGGTTAGCGTATTAACTGGCGGAGGAACGGGCGCAAGTAGCGTCACGGTCCTCAAATCACTCCTGGGAGAAACCTTTCTGGGGGAAAGCCATAAAGGTTAGGAGAAGATGTAGTCGGCTCGGCTATAGGGTGAATCGATCTAGGGTTAGGGTGTCTAGGGATGTTAATTTTATAGATTCTGACGCCGAGTCATGTTCCCTTTCCCCAGGTATGGTTCGTCGGTGCATCTCGCATCCTGAGGAGTATCCTTTACCACCTAATGTAGAAGTTTATGACTGGGTTGGCCGAGAGGTGGTAAGCACGAAATCGGATTTGGTTGCCAACAATCTAAGTCATATTCGGGCTCATGTGCTCCCATGTCCAGGAGATGACGCTGGGACTTCCTATACTATTAGTGCTCCGTCAGTTAATGACCGAGTGTGCACTTTGGTTGGGGATAATAAAGAATTCTTTATGTATGAGGAAGTCGTTATTAGATTAGGCATCAAGATGCCTTTTTTGGCATTCGAAATTGCTCTGCTACGACGGCTGCGCCTAGCTCCCACTCAACTACACCCTAGTGGCTAGGCTTTTGCCCGAGCATTTCAAAGGTTCTGCGAGGCACTGAGATTGGCGTGCTCTATCCGAGCGTTCCTGTGGTTATATGTCCCTCAAGTCAACGTTTTTGAGAAAGGGTCGACGAAGAGGGCGTGGGTGTCACTGAAGGCTCGCAGTGACCATGCTCTGTTTGCCAAGTTCACTAATTCTTGGAAGACTTTTAAGCCGTTGTTTTTTAAGCATCGGTTTGTCGGCGAAGGCGTTTGCTGGTTTATGGAGGGTGATCAGCCTCGGTTTCCCCTATCCTGGTCTTCTGATTTCTTTAATAGGCACCCGAAGCTGTATCAATATCATTATAACAAGGAGCTGTCGGATGCCGAGTGGCACACTTGTGATACTTTTTATAAGTATCTCAAGTTGAACGGCCAGGTCAACATTAGGAATATTGTTATACTGCCCAAAGAACTTGTGAAACCTGAACTTGGTAATAATTGTCGTTTTTTTTTGTAAAACCCTTTTTTGCTTTTGTAGTCAGAATGTCTAAGATGAACAAAGCTGCTGCTCGTATGAGGGAACTTGCCAAGATCAAGCTGGATGAGGCAGCTGGATCCCTGAGTACGGTAGCTTCCAATGAGGCTACTCAGTCCGTTACTGTTGCAATGGTACCACCTTCTGGTGCCGAGGTTGTACAGGATATGTCGGCACCTTCTGCACCTGCTGACGATATTGCCACTAGTGCTCCCCTTGTCAACGTGGATGAGGAAGAGGAGGAGGAAGACTGAGAACCCTTGGCCAAGAGGGCTAGGCTGGATAAGGGAAAGGGTAAGGCGGTCGACTTGCTGAAGCTGTTGAAGTCATCAGAAAAGAAGTATTTGTGGTTTGACATATCTGATCCCTCAAAGGAGATTGTTTGGGCTCGGAAGTTGCAAGAAAAATTTGTTAACCTGGTTTATACTCCCAACGACAAGAAGAGGCTCTTGAGCCAATCTGCACATACTTTACAAAATAACTGTCGTATTTTGGGCAAAGATATGTTGAGGGCTACTAGTTACGCTTTTCATATTGCGGAAAATGCCGAGGACATTAGCGCGGCTCCGTCGCCGGCTGAGAAGGATAAAAGGAGGGCTTCTGACCTTCGGGAGGAAGTTCTACTTAACCAAATCAAAGAGTATGAAGCTGGTACCAGGCATTGATTGAGGCTAATTCCGAACTTCAAAGGAACCTTACTGATTCTGAAAAAGCTCAAGAAATTGCTGAAAAGGCTAATGAGGAAATTAAAAAAGCGAAGGAAGATGCGGTCGGAATGAAAGCTGAGGCGGAGAGGTTGCTGCAGACTGCCCAAGAAGAGCTGGCTGAGGCTCGTCTGGCTGAGGCTCGTCGCCGAAACACTGAATTGGAAGGAGTCCAAGGGCGGCTGACTGAATCTGAAAATGTTGTGACCCAATTGCAAGGTGATCTTTCTAGGATGCTTCGGAAGGCATTAAAACACAAAATTTTGGCCAAGCGGAATCAATTTAATTGGGATCATGTGATAACTGATTCTTTTGTTAATGCTGTCCAGCAGCTAAGCTTTATGAACCCAGGGATTCATGTAACATCCCTAATTTATTCCCAAGAATAATTAGTGTGGTAATAGTCTTAGAGTGAAGAGGAATGGGTGTGTTAGATTAAAATTAGGAATTTAGAAGTGTAATTTGAGAATTTAGAGCATAGAACTTAAGGAAGTTAGGAGTAGAAGATCCATAGCTCTAAACCCAATTTCCACCGTTGGATATGAAGGTTAGGAGGTAGATAAGCTTGCTTTAAAATTTGAGCAAGATCCGACGGATAACGAAAAAGTTATGGCATTTTGAAATGCCAAGAAAAGAAAGCAAGCCAGACTAATCGAGTAGTGCACTGACTAATCGATTAGTGTGTCCAAACAGCAAGTCCAGAAAAATGAGATTTCAAGGACTACTCGAGTAGTGCACTGACTACTCGAGTAGTACGTCCAGACTGTGAAAAAATAAAAGGACGATGGGAGCTTCATTTGCTTCATTCCTTCTTCCCCAAAGCAAACCCCAAACTCCCAAATCAAAACCCCAAGTTTCATAGCTCATGATCCAAGGTTTTGGTTCATCATCCAATCTTTTCCTCACCATTCCCATCATCTTTAATTTATCCCCATAAACACCATTAACATTCAAGCTTTCTCTCTCTAATTCATCATCCATAGAGTTTCTCTCTTCCTCTCATGCACCATAGCCACACCCAAACACCATGAATCAAGGCATCATCAACCTTGATCATCACCATCAACCTCCATCATGGGAGCAAACATCTAGATCAACCACAAGCTCTCCCTCTCTCTCTCTCTCTCTCTCGTGTTTCCCTCTCTCTCCTGGAGCTTTTCTCTCTCTCTCTCTCTCCTCCAATCTTGACGAACGGAGTGCAGATCGGGAAAGGGAGTTGGAATCAAGGTAGATTCGGGGTAGATCCAAGGTCCTTGGAGCTTTGTGTGAGCTCTCTCCTCCTCTAAGGTAAGGGGAGTCTCTTTTCCACATGTTGAGTTAGGGATAGTTATAGTTTATAATAGGATTTGGGATTAATAGTTAGATTGGGTTGTGGGTAACAAATTAATACTTGATTATAATTGAGTCAGAGTGATGGTTATAATTTTGGTTGATTTTGTCAAATTATTTAAAACGTTTATGTTAATTATTTTTGTGTATTATTAAGGTAGGAAATGAAGAACCATAGGGAGTTGATTTATTTTTAGCACTCTGAGACATACCTGAGTATGTCGACTGATTTGTTGAATATATGTTGATTGTTGATTTTGTTGATGGTCAAGAATTTACTTTGCAAACTAAGTGCAATACGGAAGGGTTAAATGTTAAGTATGCATATTGTGACGTATTCTGTTTAATGGTTTAGTTGTGTATATAAGTGTTTTACTTAGGATAGAATTAGGTGAATGAATGAAATGTGTGCTTAGGATTATGTGTATGGTTATGCTTTAATATTAGTATTTATAAGTATATCCAATGTGGTGGTATGAGGTACCTTTCTATGTGGAGGTGAAGTACCATCAGGCCAAATTGTATGAGGTACCTTCCTGTGTGGAGGTGAAGTACAATGGTATGAGGTACCTTCCTATGTGGAGGTGAAGTACCATCAGGCCAAATTGTATAAGGTACCTTCTTGTGTGGAGGTGAAGTACAATAGTATGTAGGCCTCTGACCTGAGGATACATACATCATAAATAAAATAATTTAGTATGTAGACCTCTGACCTGAGGATACATATATCATAAATAAAATAATTTAGTATGTAGGCCTCTGACTTGGGGATGCATACATCATGGTTGGATGTAGGAAATGAGAATTATGTGATAAATTTGTTTCCCACTATTTGATTTTACTATTTTTATTGAGTTTTATTATGATCTATTTACTATCCTTTGATTCACTGTGTTGTGAAAAGGTCTCACCCTTAGTGGTTATCATTTTAGGTTGTTGCTGAAGGAGTTTGAGGATCAGAGTGTCGCAACGGAAGAATGGAAAGAAGGAAATTATATGTTGTGCTATTTATATTGAATGGGAATGCCCAAAATCATTTGTGAACATGTTTTATGAAAAGAAAATTTTAAGTTCCTTGTTTTAATTACAACTTTTAAATCGTTATTTTATATAAAACATTTGGGTGTTACATTTATGGTATCAAAGCAGTTCCTTCCTTCCGACCTGATGGAAAGTGTTCCCAATCTCGCTGCGAACACTCTCATCTCAAGCATCTTTTCCAGTGGTGAGACTCTTTTTAGTTGAAAATTTAATGTTGAGTGATTGAACAATGTGCCTTGTATGAGCGGAGTGAGTTTATGTTTGCACATGGGAATACTAATAATTGTCAAATTAAGAAAAATTGTGTATAGAAGCGAAAAGGAAAGTGAATTCCTTGGAACCTAAGTGGATCCCTTAGGGATTCAAGGAATCACATATTGTAAGTGTTTATCCATTTGAGAACAGGAAACTTAAAAAGGGTGCAATTTGATTTTTGTCTAAGGATGAAAATTTTATGTTTTGAGTTAATAAAAACTTGAAGTTTCTTATAAAGGAAATCCTGCTAATCAAAACGAAGTACATAAACTTAAACTGGATGGCGAGGACTATTACCACTGATGGAATGTAGTGTCGAAACTGGCCAATCCGATGTTGCATTTATCGGGAGGTGACGTCGTCAAAATCTAGGAGTTTGTGCATCATCGTGAATTAGTAATTGATCTCCTATGTATAAAACTTTTGTGTTAGTTCTTTTATGTCTTGTTGCTTTACTATGTGCATTGTGTGTGATTTTAATGTATGTTTGTTGAGTAAATTGGTGTCGAATTAATTGAACAGGGATTAGAAATGGAACTGCATGTAATAAACAAATTATGATCTTGAATACTAATCCAATCGAATGATCAAATTCATGTCGATTAGACTAGTATCTAAGAGGACCAAAAACAATGTTTAAATTAAATTAATGGTGGAATTCCATAGCTAATCTCAATTCAATTAACTGTGATACCAATCGGGAAACAAGAAACGAGTACTGATCGATCGGATTTGAACCGCTGAACTATACAAAATTGAATTGCAAGCATAAAAGTAACTTTTTGTTCAAGTTTGAGAAGCAGTTTGAATTCAATCAAAAGGTTCTCGAAATATGTTAGTATGTGGAATCATTTAGCGTTAATGTATGTGGAAGAAAATTGGAAGTGGAATCATGAAAATCAAAATAATCTATTGACTCGATACTAATCTAACCGAGTGATTTAGTTCACATCGACTAGATTAGAATCCACGAAAACCATGAAAACATTTCTTCTGAACTTATAGTTAATTCCACTACTAATTTAATTCTGATAACCTTAATACTAAACGAAAGATAAGTTGGAGCTTCTAACGATTGAATTTGAACCCCGAGCTACTGTAATACAATTTTATAACGGAAAGAGGTTTATTTAATCGAGGAAGGGGTTAAAATTCAATCTAGGGGTTCTCGCAATACTTTGGATTATATTGATGGCAGTGTATTTTGTATATTTGAAAAAGTCTATGCTTATGTGGAAATGAATTTAAATTTTCGAAAATGTTTTCACACGATTTTAGGATTAAGAGCTTCTCAATTGCCATCCTTATATTTGAAGTCCCAAAACCATTTTCCACTAAGCATTGACTGTAAAGGTTGTTTTTTTTGGAAATTGTGTTCAGGATAAAACTGATTTTGTTTGTGTATGTTTGATTTAGAGCCGGCAATTTGGCCCGGCCCGGCCCGAATAAGCCCACATTATATCCGGGTTTATACACTAAAATTTGAGCCCAAAATATATCCGGGCCTTTTTAGCCCGACCCGCAAAAACCCGAGCCCGAGCCGGGTTTGAACCGGCCCGGCAGCCCGGTTATTATTTATTTATTTATTTATTTTTTAAAAAAAAAACTTAATTTGTTGTGCAGCACAAATGCACAATGGTTGAAAAAAAAATATATACATTAATGGCCCATTTAGGGCCAAGGCCCACCAGGTAGCAATAACATACTTTTTTTTGATGACACAAAGGGGCTTAGAAGCCCAGAAAAGAAAACAACAGACTATAAACCTCTACTAAAACTAGTATTACTCCTATCAGCTAACAAAGCCAGACTAATAATAGCTGGAGCAGTATTAAAAACCTCCACATCCTGTGAAACATTGTGCCCATATTTAGAGAGCAAATCTGCAGGAACATTTGCCTCCCGGTATATATGTCTAAAGCACGCCTCACATCCCTGGGCCAAGTCTTTAATTTTTCGAACAAAAACTGCACAAGGGTGAGTAGGACTGCATCCCATCAGAATAAAATTGATAGCACTTTTAGAGTCAGCTTCCACTATAAAGTTCTGGTACCCACGGCCAATCAGTAAACGCATTCCAATCAAGATACCCCAAAGCTCAGCTTGCATAATAGAGCATGATCCCAACCTTGCTGCAAACGCCAGTAAGCAATTCCCATCTTCGTCTCGAATTAGACCACCACACGCAGCACCTCCATTCTGCCAAGACCCATCAGTATTAAGTTTCACCCATAGCCGTGGTGGCGGAACCCATTTAATATCAGCACCACGCTCATTATTCACCTCAACAGAAACAAAATCAGTTTTCTGTAGAGACTGCAACACAGCTCTAATTTTTCCCCAAACCATTCGCATAAAAGAAAACGAGTCCAGAGGGACATTTTCGAACACTTTCTTGTTCCTTCTCATCCAAAGGAGGTCAAGCATGCATCCAAAAATGACACTTCACTCCTTTTTATCAAAACCACCCAAACTATTCTTCAAGTTCCATATTAACCATTGTTCTAGATCCATGGAAAAGAAAAGAGGATCCAGTCCATTAGAAACAATAAGCCTCCATAGCCGCTGAGTCTCTTCACAATCTCTCATGGCATGTAAAGTTGTCTCCTCTTCAAGGCCACAGAGAGAGCAGAAAGCATCATCAGTAAGGTGTCTCTTCCTTCTGAAAAAATTTGTCGGCAGCACATCAGCAGCTATTTTCCATAGCAAGCACCGAATCTGTTCCGGTCCCGTCCAGCTCCAAACAAGTTTAAAAACCTGCGAAACAGAACCAGGCAAATTTCCAGTTAAAAAGTTATAAGCAGAGCAAATACTAAACTTACCATCATTCGAGTGACACCAAGCAACAGAATCAGCACTTCCATCCAGCGCAGGCGGGACAATTCCCATGATGGCGTCAACTATAGGATTAGGCAAGCAGCTTCTTAATAAAGACACATTCCAGGCACCATTACTGAGGACAAACTCGTAGACTTTTTTCTCAAGCTCAAAC
This sequence comes from Crotalaria pallida, assembly GCA_037953625.1. Taxonomy (NCBI): domain Eukaryota; kingdom Viridiplantae; phylum Streptophyta; class Magnoliopsida; order Fabales; family Fabaceae; genus Crotalaria; species Crotalaria pallida. The sequence goes on along the minus strand of CM075651.1, from coordinate 35,931,563 downwards.
TCATTCAAAGTACATAAGGCATTATCTAGCAGCAAACCAGTCTTAGGGACCCAAGCATCACACCAGAAACGAATCTTTTGACCATCCCCAATTCTCCATATAATATTCTGGTTAACATCATTCCATGACGAACTGATTCCCTTCCAAACATTTGAAACACCACGATTCTGCTTAACCTGAGGCATGATATTATTACCGCAACCATACTTAGAACGAAGGACCTGGGCCCAAAGAGCATCCTTATCATGAATCAACCCCCATCCCAACTTCATCATGAAGGCCGAGTTGAGCTGACGAGATTTCCTGATTCCAAGCCCACCTTGTCCTTTTGGCATGCAGACTTTATCCCAAGCAAGCAAGTGGAGTTTCTTTTGATCACCAACATCTCCCCAAATAAAATTGCGACAATTCTTATCCAACGCATCACAAAGCTGTCGGGGAAGTAAAGTAGTTTGCATAATATAAGACGGGAGGGCACTCAAAACCGTTTAGTAAGCGTCAATCTACCAGCAAAAGACATCGTCCTAGACTTCCAAAGACTAAGTCTCTGAGATGCTTTCTCCATTACATAACCAAAGGTATTCCTTGAGACTCTTTTGTGAAACAGAGGGATCCCCAAGTACTTCCCTAGGTCATCAGTCCGTTGGAAACCCAAAGCCTCACTAATTTCCTGTCTCACATTTGCGTTCACATTCCTAGAAAAGAAGATACGAGTTTTATCCTTATTAACACGGCTTCCAGAGCTCTCACAAAACAGATCGAGGCAAGTAGATATGCAGTCAACCTGATCCATACCAACTTCAGCAAAGAGGATTAAATCATCCGCAAAAGCAAGATGGGACAGCTTCGGGCCTCCTCCAGCTAGTTGAAAAGGTTTCCAGAAATCATTTTCAGTAGCCACCTTAATTAGCTGAGACAACCTCTCCATACAAAGAACAAAAAGATATGGGGATATCGGATCACCTTGTCGAATACCTTTCTCAGGTTTGAAAGAATCCAGAACATCGCCATTCCAAATAAGGCTCATCTGAGAAGAAGAAATACAGTACCAAATAATTTGGATTAGTTTATCTGGGATTCCAATATCCTTGAGTGTATCCATAATAAAATCCCATTTGATACGATCATAGGCTTTTTCCATATCCACTTTAATTGCCATAAACCCTTTCCGCCCTTTACGCCTCATCATTGAGTGGATGACCTCCTGAGTGATTATAATGTTATCACGCCCTTGCCTGCCAGGAACAAAACTGCATTGTGTAGGTCCCACAATATGGTCCATAATTTCTTTCAACCTCGAAGCCACAATCTTCGTAATAGTTTTATAAGACACATTACACAGACTGATTGGCCTCAAATGTTTTAAGGATGAAACTTCATCAATCTTCGGGATAAGAGTAATAAGAGTCTCATTAATCTTTTTGATCTTCGACGGATTCTGGAAACACTCTTTAACTAGAGAGCACAACGAAGAGCCAACCGTACCCCATTGCGATTGATAGAAAAGCGGCTGGAAGCCATCCTTTCTAGGCGCTTTATAAGCTCCCATAGAAAAGATCGCCCTTTGTACTTCCAAACTAGACACATCCGCCTGCAGTAACCTGATCTGATCATCAGTAAGTCTAGGAAAAGCATTATGAAGACAAAAATCATCTGCCACCTCGTTGTCCAAATAGAAATTACGAAAGAAACTTTGAGCATAGTCCTCAAGTTGAACCGGATCTTCAATCCAATTCCCATCCTCATCCAAAAGACTTTCAATTCTGTTCCTTTTGCGTCTAATAACAGTAGTTCCATGAAAAAAGCGAGTATTTCGGTCACCAAACTTCATCCATTTACATCTTGACTTCTGAAACCAAAGAACCTCTTCTTGAACAAGCACTTGGTCATACTCACACCATAAATTCCTTTGAAGCCTCTCAAGATAAGGATTCGAACCATTCGCCAAAGCATGAGTAATACCATTAAGCCGACGCATCAGTTCCCTTTTCCTCTTGAAGATGTTCCCAAAAACATTCTGATTCCAATCTAAGAGAGCCAACTTTGTATTTTCCACTCTGTCCTGCCAAGATGTAGAACTGTCCCAATGATCCTTAACCACCCGAGGCAGATCCTCATGAGTCAACCAAGAAGCCAAAAACCTGAAAGGACGTCTACCACGGTTGATGTTGTGATCTTCAGCAAAATTTAGCCATAACGGATTATGATCTGACTTGAACTGCGGTAAGTGATGAACCGTCATATGAGGAAACCTGACTCTCCAATCCATATTAAACAACACCCTATCTAACCTTTTATACACACCATTCCGCTGCCAAGTGAAATTCGGACCAACAAAACCCCCATCAATCAACTGACATTCATGCATAACATTCTGGAAGGTGAGATTATCAGTAGAAGTACCTCTAGCTCCCCTGCTTTCATGATCAAACATAATAGCATTAAAGTCTCCCAAAAGACACCAAGCCTCATGATATTTCGAAGCTAGGTTCCTTATATTCCTCCATAAACTCCTTCTTATTTGCACATGCGGGCTCCCATAAACTGCAGTAAGAAGCCAAGGATCCTCATTTTTAAATCTGACCCTCAAGTGGATAAATTGAAAGTCCCTTTCTAATTCTTGGACCGACCATAAGGAAGAATCCCAAAGATACCAGATTCCCCCAGCATGCCCTCTAGCATCAACAATTGCTTGGCCATCAAAGCCAATCTTTCTCACAATATTTTTGGCTCTTTCTCCACTACAATGAGTTTCCATAAGAACTATAAAAGATAGGTTGTTCAAACCTTTCAAGTCCTTTAAAAGACCAGGAAGGCTTTTGCCTCCAGCACCTCTACAGTTCCATCCATGGATATTCATCATAACACCTTGTTGAGGTTGGTGTTTAAAACACCGCCGTTCCCTGTAGCATCATCCACTACGATGCATTCAGTCACCATCGGTACCGCATCTTCCAATTCGGCCTCTTCACAATCAGTCTTCGCATCTTTAGGATCAGGAGGTTTAGGTGGCTGGTCAAAATCCTGCCTAGCAAGACGCCTCTGGTGTACCCACTCGAGAGTTTCATTGCTGGGAAGAATAGTGTGTACTGACATCGAATCCAAGAAGCCAGAATTAGACTTCTGCAGGATCCTCATATGATGAAGGATCTCTTTATCATGGGCCTTGCATACTTTGGGGTCACTGGGCCCAACAGAAACACTTAGATCCTTCACACTTTGAGAAACAGGCCCAGACTTAGGAGTCTCCTTTTGAACTTTTTCTTTGGGCTTACTACCTCCTACTTTGCCACCTTTAACTTTGCTATTTTTTCCACCAAGCCTATTCCTGACTTTGACCTCTTTAAATTCAACATTCTTTTCTTTGACACTAGGTCCCACATCATTATAGCCACTCCCTCCAGAAGCCATCCCGCTTTCATCATTAATACCATCAATATCTTCATCCACAGCCAGAGTATTAAAGCGCGATCCATGCTGATCCATGCCCACAAATTTGGATTTCTCATTAACTGCCTCCAAATTTTCACGTGTTGAAATTTTGCCCACAATCTTTTCTTTCCTTCTTAATGGTTTTTTGACCATCATCCAGGGGCCAAATTGATTGGTATACTGCTGATTGTTCTCCTTCGGATCCGTGACATCATTCCTTTCCTCCTTTAGCACGAGAGCACTGGACTCTGCACCAACGGTTAGCTTCCCTCCACCGTCGCCACCACCGACTTCCATCTCCATGCCGTCAACAACACTCTCAGCGCGAGTATCCTTAGCAGGGGGAGCAATAGTAACACTACTACCACTGTTGACTCCACTTTGGATTTGTTGCACACTACACTGCTCCTTCCTATGACCATACTTACCACAGCAAAAACATATGAGATGCAGGCCTTCATACTCAAGATTAATCTCAACGCCAAGAACTTTTACCTTCGGGACTAAACTTTTGAGGAGATCAATTTCCACACAAATTCTAGCAAACTTTCCCTTAGAATGGATAGAAGTCAGATTATCAATCTTCAACATTTTGCCAATCTTACTGCCAACTCTATAAAGAAACTTCTTATTATATAGCTCCATAGGAATCCTAGGAATTCTTACCCAAACAGCAACCTTCGTCACCGGACTCTCACCAGCCATAAAGAACGGACGCCAGCGTTGGACTATCAGGTAATGATCTGCTAGTTTCCAAGGGCCTTCATACAACGCATGGTTATAATCCTCCTCTGCCGTAAATTGGACCAAGAAATGATCATTCGGCATTTCAATGATTTTTATCGTACCATGTTTCGTCCAATCCCGTCTCAGTTTATTCTCCATGACACGAGGACTAACCCGCTTCCCAAAAAGGTTGACAATCAAAGATGACTGCCATGGACGACACCATTCATCATACTCATCCTTTGACACCTCAATCGTAGGGCATGGATCAAAAACAACAATTGTAGAATCCTTACAGTGATCATCCTTATACCAGCGATTCTCTGGCAGATCCTCATCATCATCAGAAATAGGGAGAGTATCAGGCCCATCACCCACCATTTTAAGTAAAGAGTTTTTGTACGAAAACGCACTACCTCCTTCCATGCATACGTTAGGAGTATTAACCTCCCCATGAAAAGTTGTCACTGTAGATGATACACCCACCTTGACTTTCTTATTGGATCTTTCCTTTTGATCATCTTCTTGAACAGAAGATTTCTCATTTTTGTTCTCACTTTCGGACACAAACCCTAGCAGAGGATTTTCACTCATTTTTTCGTCGGGAATCATTTGTAGCAATAGCATACTATTGCCTTGCTTCTACATACTTCTCCGTACCATACCAAAATATTTGTAACTTTGGTTGCTTGTTAGTGCCGTAGTAAGTAAAGCAGATAGTTGCTTGTTTGTAACTTTGTTTGTCACCTCTAATATAATTGCTGAAAAATAGGTTGTTTAATTTTTATTTTTTTTTTTTGAAATTTCTGTATAAAATTATTATGTTTTATTAAAATTAAAAAAAAGAAAAAAGTTGTCGGGCGGCCCGTTACCCGCATAGGGCGGGCTTAGGCATGAATTTAGAGGCCCGAATTTTAGTCAGGCTTTTTTAGCCCGGCTCGGTGATGGCCCGAGCCCGAAGCGGGCCGGCCCGAACCCGACCGGGTAGCCCGAATTGCCAGCTCTAGTTTGATTGATATATGTGTTTGATATTACTATATGAAAAATGAATTTTCGCTTGATGTTTGTGAGTGGAGGTTATGATTATTGTTTGTTTGATAATGTGAGTGTTTAAAATGAATTTCAAAAGGTGCACTAAACCACAATCATTCCAAATGGAACGTGAAGTCGCACGAAAAATTTTCAGGAAATAGTAAGAAAAGCAAGGATTCTTAAGTAATCGAGGAGTGAATTAACTCAATTGTTTTTAACCAAGTCACACTTCGATTAAATAGGCACCCTTTCTATGCGACTCAAATCAATTCGGAATGAAAGAAATTGTTTCCTCATCAAGAGAGAAACCTAATTTGCAAAGAATTTTGTTTTTATAAAAGTATAATTGTTTTTCTAAGTGTTTTACTTGTATGGGATCTTCTTTCTAAATTTTAAATCCCTATACCTAGTGATTGTTCAAACCAAGGATTTTTAAAGATGTATGTGTTTGTGGTTGGGTGACTGTTGGGAAATCAGGGTTTTTATATAAAGTGGAAAACTAAGTTTATGGGTTTAGGATATTAGTTTGAGTTGAAAATTTTGGCATAAAGCACCCTAAGGTTGAATCATTATTTCGTGTAACATTTCAAGCCAATTGGATCAAGCTAGTGTTTTAAACAAAGTAAAATTAAATGTGCTCGGATCGGATTGATAATTTTACACAACCTTGGGCTAAGTATAAGTGTTGTCCCTTTAAATTTTGAGGCCAATTGGAGTTTGTCAACTATTTTAAGTTAATTTGACGTAGGTTCACCCTGATCATTACAAATCTTTTACAAGTGGTTGTAGGGTCAAAAATGAACCTAATGAACTCTGATTGACTTGAAAATTTATTATATGTTCTTTTATGTGCAGGGACACTACTTTCAAAATTTTCATAGCATTTGGAAAGTGAATTGATAAAAATGTATTTTTGGTTGCAAATCATATAAGTCCTATACCCTGAACCCCTTTTTGAACTGATTTTCAAAATATGTGATGATCCTTATGAATGTGTGTGTAGAGGTAAGTGTTAGCCCTAAGTTAGATCAGGATTAGCTTAGGTGGAAGTAAGGTTGAGTCGTGTTTATGTTACAAGTGTATGTGTGGTGGATTGTTGTTGTGAAGGTTTGGACCATGTATGATGCTTGTATGATTTATGTTTATTTTAATGGTGAATGTGGTTGATTAGGGCCTAGGTATAGGATAAGTGGTAGGTTTGGAGATAGATTATATTTGACCTTAGAGGGTATTAGTGCTTAGAACGTGTTAGTAACCTTTCCTAACCAAATTAAACCAAGGCTAGTACTCTTCAATGAGGGCAAGAGTCTAGTGGCGTACTCAGGCTGAGTGGTATGCCAACTCTAAGTGGGGGAGTAAAATCAAAGTGTAGCAAGTTGCATAGTTTAGAAACCCTTTTTCTGGGATGGTTCTCCAATTAAGGATTTTGAAGAGGAATTTCGGGGACGAAATTCCAATAAGTGGGGGAGAGTTGTAACATCCCTAATTTATTCCCAAACATAATTAGTGTGGTAATAGGCTTAGAGTGAAGAGGAATGGGTGTGTCATATTAAAATTAGGAATTTAGAAGTGTAATTTGAGAATTTAGAGCATGGGACTTAAGGAAGTTAGGAGTAGAAGATCTATAGCTCTAAACCCAATTTCCACCGTTGGATATGAACCTTAGGAGGTAGATAAGCTTGCTTTAAAATTTGAGCAAGATCCGACGGATAACGAAGAAGTTATGACATTTTGAAATGCCAAGAAAAGAAAGCAAGCCAGACTAATCGAGTAGTGCACTGACTAATCGATTAGTGCACTGACTAATCGATTAGTCTGTCCAAACAGCAAGTCCAGAAAAATGAGATTTCAAGGACTACTCGAGTAGTGCACTGACTACTCGAGTAGTACATCCAGACTGTGAAAAAAATAAAAGGACGAAGGAAGCTTCATTTGCTCCATTCCTTCTTCCCCAAAACAAACCCCAAGTTCCATAGCTCATGATCCAAGGTTTTGGTTCATCATCCAATCTTTTCCTCACCATTCCCATCATCTTTACCCCCATAAACACCATTAACATTCAAGCTTTCTCTCTCTAATTCATCATCCATGGAGTTTCTCTCTCTTCCTCTCATGCACCATAGCCACACCCAAACACCATGAATCAAGGCATCATCAACCTTGATCATCACCACCAACCTCCATCATGGGAGCAAACATCTAGATCAACCACAACCTCTCCCTCTCTCTCTCTCTCTCTCTCTCGTGTTTCCCTCTCTCTCCTGGAGCTTCTCTCTCTCCTCCAATCTTGACGAACGGAGTGGAGATCGGGCAAGGGAGTTGGAATCAAGGTAGATCCAGGGTAGATCCAAGGTCCTTGGAGCTTTGTGTGAGCTCTCTCCTCCTCTAAGGTAAGGGGAGTCTCTTTTCCCCACGTTGAGTTAGGGATAGTTATAGTTTATAATAGGATTTGGGCTTAATAGTTAGATTGGGTTGTGGGTAACAAATTAATACTTGATTATAATTGAGTCAGAGTGATGGTTATAATTTTGGTTGATTTTGTCAAATTATTGAAAACGTTTATGTTAATTATTTTTGTGTATTATTAAGGTAGGAAGTGAAGAACCATAGGGAGTTGATTTATTTTTAGCACTCTGAGACATACCTGAGTATGTCGACTGATTTGTTGAATATATGTTGATTGTTGATTTTGTTGATGGTCAAGAATTTATTTTGCAAACTAAGTGCAATACGGAAGGGTTAAATGTTAAGTATGCATATTGTGACGGATTCTGTTTAATGGTTTAGTTGTGTATATAAGTGTTTTACTTAGGATAGAATTAGGTGAATGAATGAAATGTGTGCTTAGGATTATGTGTATGGTTATGCTTTAATATTAGTATTTATAAGTATATCCATTGTGGTGGTATGAGGTACCTTCCTATGTGGAGGTGAATTACCATCAGGCCAAATTGTATGAGGTACCATCCTGTGTGGAGGTGAAGTACAATGGTATGAGGTACCTTCCTATGTGGAGGTTAAGTACCATCAGGCCAAATTGTATGAGGTACCTTCCTGTGTGGAGGTGAAGTACAATAATATGTAGGCCTCTGACCTGAGGATACATACATCATAAATAAAATAATTTAGTATGTAGGCCTCTGACCTGAGGATACATACATACATCATAAATAATATAATTTAGTATGTAGGCCTCTGACTTGGGGATGCATACATCATGGTTGGATGTAGGAAATGAGAATTATGTGATAAATTTGTTTTTCCACTGTTTGATTTGACTATTTTTCTTGAGTTTTATTATGATCTATTTACTATCCTTTGATTCACTGTGTTGTGAAAAGGTCTCACCATTAGTGGTTATCATTTTAGGTTGTTGCTGAAGGAGTTTGAGGATCAGAGTGTCGTAGCGGAAGAATGGAAAGAAGGAAATTATATGCTATGCTATTTATATTGAATGGGAATGCCCAAAATCATTTGTGAACATGTTTTATGAAAAGAAAATTTTAAGTTCCTTGTTTTAATTACAACTTTTAAATCGTTATTTTATATAAAACATTTGGGTGTTACAATTCGGGTCATAGGAGCAAATCCAACCTTTGGGATTGTGGATGGTCGTGTTGTTGACTATGGTCGAGGGGACGTGGAGGTGGATTTGTCAGCTCCTAACCTGCCGAATCCTTTGGACTTGGCGAATGAGGATGAAGCTGATTTTGATGGGTCATCAGTTGTGCTTTCTGAAGATGAAGAGTAGATCCTTTTCTTTTTATTCCTTTATTTAGTAGAGATATTAATCCCTTTATAATTTGATCAATATGTTAATGATCGGAACGTTAATCCTTTTCAAGACTTAACCGCTTTTAAGTTCGTAATTCATTGTGCTTTTTAGCTTCGTAACTCAATTATAGCCGAGGTTTGTCTTCTTCGTTATAAACTGTTATCGAGATTTCTGATCTCCTACCTTTGGCCAAGGTGGGATCCTCGGTCCTCAACTGTAAAAACTGTTAAAAGCTTTTTTAGTCGGGCATCTCTTAAAGTACTTGTTATTTTAGTGTATAAGTCCCTGTTGGAAGGACATGTACAAACAACCCAGTTCGACTCGGTGGAGAGCCGAGAGGAAAGGGTTAGTACGTTAACAGAAAGAAAGAATTTGAGACTAAAATGCTGCAAAAAAGTTCATTCCATTGAGTCCTTTCGTTGTCTACAAGCAGTGAATGCGAGTACAAAGATTTTGGCCCTTTTAGGATAGGGGGATGAGTCATTCATCCTTATCCTATATTAGAGGGCCTTATCCCTGTGGCAAGTTGGATTCACGCGCCCATAGCTCGGACTCTCAAGGGGTAAAGTCCCTGTGGTCGGTCCAAGCCTGCTGGGGTGAGTACTTTAATACATGCTCGGCCTGAATAGGCATAGTCCTTAGAATAGCTTATTCTGGTCGGCTAGCTACTGTAAGGGTAGGACCGAGGGTCGGTCCACCACACTACTTAATATACTAATCGTAACCTAGAGCATGGTTCTCAAAACTCCATCATTGGAAAGGGAATTCCGCAACCCCTTGCCAGCACAATTCTTCCCCTTGGAAGATAGGATCTCCATTACCTATGAGGGCAACAAGGGAGTAAGTCATAGCTAATCACGTTAAAACGAATAATAAGAATAGTGGCTAAAAACAACAGACACAAGTAATAACAATTTACAAATGAAAGTACATATGTCAAAACCCTTTTTATTCAAGCAGTTAATCTTATTGTTAATGGCATGATGCATGCTGATCTCAACAATATCCCGGGGCATCACAGCTTGGAGGAAAGTGGGTCCTCATGAGCTTCCTCCGCTCGACCCTTCACGACAGACAGCGTGTACGACAGACAGCGTAAAAACATCTCAACAAGATGGAGCAATCAATGCATGAATGCAACCATAATTCATTACCAATCCTCTTTATCGATTCATTATCATTTCCATCAAGGACATAGTCCATCATTCCATCTTTCGATCCGTTAATCTCATCTTTAACTTTCTTTTTTGCTGGTGCTGATGCTTTCAGAAAAAGGCCATCAGCGGCATAGCCACTTTGTGATGGGATTAATTATTTCCATTTGATAGTTTCAGGAAAAATCCATCAGCGGCCTAGCCACTTTGTGATGGTTTTAGAAATAGTATTTAATTACTTCATTTATAATCCATCGGGGCATAGCCTCCTATTGATGGTCATTGTAACGACCCCATTGGGACTCCTATAGGAAAATATCAACCAAGTGAATAAAAACTTTCACTGGGACATCTATAGGATAAACATCGACCAAATGGGTGTACGCACTTCCGTTGGGACTCCTGTAGGGGAATTATCAACCACTAAATAAAATTCCAGTAGGGCACCTCTTGGATAGTTATCAACCAAAACGGGATTAAATTATAATTCTCATAGTAATGTTTAAAGTTTATAAATTTTGATATTAAACGAGTTAAATTCTGGAAATCAAAGAAAATCTGAGTTTTATGAAGTTTTTCTCAAAATACTCGAGTAGTTCATGAACTACTCGAGTGGTTCATGCACAAATACTCGAGTCTTTGAAGAAATACTCGAGTTGTTCATCTCTTTCCGAAATACTCGAGTCTTTCTTGAAATACTCGAGTCTTTTTACTGCAACAGCACCAGTTTTCTGCATTTTAAGCACCATTTCGTGGTTCTTACACTTTTACTTCAATTCTGCACAAATCAGAAGTTATTCCACATAAAATAAACATGTTACATATATCAATTAACATCAAATTAACAGGAAACATAATCAAATCACAGAATTGCATGAAACATAGAAAATATCCAGGTTAACATATGAATTTCATTTCTACTTGGTTTTAAGTTCGTAAATCAATCCAGTGAGCTTCCTTAGGTCCAATTAAACAGTAGTGTCCTTAATCGAAATCACCCTAGAAGCTATGGAAGAACTCCAGGAATGATCTCAATCAAGATTTTAATGTAGGACTTTACAGGATTTCTGTATATCCAGTTGGGATAAACAGGATCTCCCTAGTCAAAAAAGTGTGTGTGTGCTAGTATCAACTTAAGGATGGAGAGAACGTACCTTAGCCCCTATATCATGGTGGTTCTTATAGGGGATTACCTGTTAGGTGCATTCCTGGGCCTTTCTGATGAGGCCTGTAAAGAGGAAGTATTCAACTGGGATTGGTAAAGGTCCTGATAAGGTTGCCTTCGTAAATCTCGTATGTGATGAGTTCTTATCCTTATCATGTTATCTAACCAAGCTGCGTGGGAATATAGGAGAAGTCGTTAAGTTAATTGAGACTGTTAGTGATAACGATAAGGATGAAGATCCTGTGCTCGGGCCTAGTCTCGTAAGCTTATAACGTCCCCTAAATGCCCATTGGCTTGGTATTGCGTGCCGACCGTATGCTGGTCTGTATGTCTTGCTCCAGTGTCTAACTGGTCGGACCAAGATGATTTTGGTTGGATAGACTCTCGGTCCACTACATAAGCCCCCCAAGCTCGGTTGGGTGATTTGAGCCCTGCCGAGTTGAACATTGAAGAAAGTAAAGAACCGAGCGTTCCGTCCTCTTTCACTGGAGAAGGGATCCAATTGTTGGTTTTTAAGTTTCTGATCCTTTGCCTGTACGGAAGTGACGTTTGATTTTCCCTTTAACCTCCACGTGTCCATACTCGTGTTGGGATTTGAAACGTGATTATGTTTTCCGAAACTGAAAAGTTTTCCAACTCACGCCGTTTATACAGCTGTCATGGATTTGGGCTTTGTACTATACGACCCAATTTATTTTTGTAGTGGAGGGAAGTTTGGAAAGAGGAAACGGTTAGATTCTTTTTTTATTATACTTTGTTCACTATCCACCTTCATACAGTTTCTAAGCTTTCCAAGAACCTATTGCCTACAGCTTCCAAATTTTCCAAGAACTCTCAGACTTCAACCCTTCGTCTTCCCATTACTCTTCTTGCTTTTGCAACTTCGTTCTTCAAGTTTTTGTTCCAGAGTATTGCCATTGTCCACCTACAACTTTGAACGTTTCTACAAAATCTCAGGTAATATTCGATTCTCTATTTCTTCAGTTTTTGCATGCTTTCTTTGTACCTAGGTTTAAATTTTTCTCTACTTAAGTCAACTTCTGTTGTAATTCCGCGATCATCGTTTATACTTCGAAAATGTTTTTGCTTCGATTGAAGAGTCATCACAATAAACTGCTAAAAACTGTTCCTTTTCCGGTAAAGGCTTCAATTTTTGTTTCTGTTGAGCGATTTTTGCGTTAAAGTTTGCCTCTTTTCTGATAAAGGCTTCATCTTTTTCTCGTTGAGTAAGAAAGACTCTATCTTTTCTCTTTCTGAGGGGTTTCTTCGTTAAAGGCTATCGAGGGACGTTTATTGCCAGGGTTTTGATACTTCAGGAGAGAGATCAAATGAGTTCGTCAAGTTCCGAATCGCCTTTGCCAAGCGTGGAAGACGATGAGAGCGTCAGAGTTAAACCGATCGCTACATATTACCCTAGAGATTTGGTGGAATCTCGGGAGGGGATCCTGTATTACAAAATTGCCGAACGGATAGAAAAATCGAGGTTAAGGAGACAGCAGAGAGGTGCCAACAAACTCAATTGGGGAATCTACCGAGGATTTTCGAGGGAGGGTCCCCCAATTGATAACGTAAATATTCTAGTTTTTGGATTTTGTGTTGATACTGATCTGCGTATGCCTCCTTTTCCTCGGGTATGGTTCGCAAAGTTATAACACATCCCGAGCTCTTTCCCCTGCCTCCAGATGCTGGTCAATATGAATGGGTCGATCGCGAGGTGGTGGGCACCCGCTCTGAACTTTCAACTGCTGAATCTATCGAGCAAAGTAGGGCCATCTTATTACCCTGCCCAGGGGACGAGAGAGGGAACTCCTATACCATTTCCCCTATAGGGGTTAACGAGCGAATATGCACCCGGATCCCACGTGAAAACCCAAGCTTCTACTTTTATGAGGAAGTCATCACAAGGCTCGGAGTAAGGATGCCTTTCAGCGAGTTTGAAATGGGGGTTCTGAGGACACTTAGGATTGCACCTTCGCAATTGCATCCCAATGCCTGGGCCTTCGTTTGAGCCTTCCAACTGGTATGCTTTGTTATGGAATGGCAATGCACTCTTCCTATTTTCTTTTATTTATTTTCCCCTCAGGCGAACGCTTTCGAGAAAGGGTCGGAGAAGCGGCCATGGGTATCACTTAAGGCTCGGACTGCCTACAGTCTTTTTACAAAATATTCTGAGTCTTGGAAAACTTTCAAACCATTTTATTTCAAGTATAGATACGTTGGGAACGAGGTTAGATGGTTTATGAGGCCTGGAGATGATCAACATGTACCACGCTTCCTACTATTCTGGACAGAAGCCTTTTCCCAACGTAGAATAAAGAGTTATAGCACGGAGTGGAAGGATATGTTTGATTTTGAAAAAGATGTATGCCGAGCATATGAGGACGACTTGTCGAAAAATGGAATGATTGAGACAAAGGAGATAGTTATCCTTCCGCCGAGTCACGTTAAAACCCAACTTGGTATGAGACTTAGTATTTTTCTGTTTACATTGTGCTAATGCCCTTAACTGATATTTGTTTCACTTTCACGGATCATGGCCAACCGTATCGCAAGAATAGCAAAAGGAAGCAAAAAGAGGAAGAACCCGCCGGTCAAGATTGCCTCAGAAGGTTCGACTTTGAGCACTGATTTAGGTCCAATATATATAGATTTGAGCATTATTTGGACTCCCTTTTACTATGTATTTGGCTTGTTTCTTTAGCAAATTTAGGACTTTTTAGTAGATTTTAATTATTTTTAGTAGTTTAGGGTCCTTTGAGCGTTTTGATCCGTTTTCTAGTGTTTCAGGTACTTTTTGGAGCTTAAATGGAAAAAATAATTGTAGACCTGAAAAGAGGACTAAAAGACCTTGAAATTGGCACAAGAACGGAAAGAAACGGAGCCGGAGTAGGTCCCACACGCCTGGGGCGCGAGACCGTGGGCGCCTGAGGCGCGCCTGCGTGGAAAAATATAGCATCAGACCCTGCGCGCCTAGGGCGCGCGTACCTGCTGGAGGCCCAATTTGACCAGATTCTGAACAAAGTAGAAGAAGAGAAGTCTAATTTGGCTTCATATCTTAGACTTGGTCAGAAATTAGAAGATAAACATGGACCTTATCTACTAGATTTAATTAAGATTTATTTTAGGATTTGTTTTACTCTTTAAATAGAGGATTTGTAAATAGTTTTCGGTGGAGGTTTTTTGAGATCATAGAATTCAATTAGGATTAGAGAGAGAGGTTAGTAACATCTATTGAGAGCAAGGAGTCAAGGCACAAAGATTGGAGATCATCACTACAAGAGAGATATGTGTGAGGATTGAAGGTCTCTTGGAGAGTTAACATGTATTGTCTACGATATGAGGTTTTATCTTTGCTTCTGTTTTCTTTATTTCTATGTGTAACTAAAACCTCTTGTTAGGAACATGGTGTGAATTGTATGGTGTAACTTATTTTAATTTATGATTTAGTGTTTTCCTGTTTTTAAATCAAGTGTTGATTGTGTTTTTATCACATAAACCTGCGCAATTTATGTTGTGGATTTTCTAAGTTACTAATGAGAATTAGGATTTAGAATAGGCCATGCAATTCAACGGTATAACTATTCAACTCAGAGAGGTCTAATTGGTTAGTTATATAACTAATTAATTCCATGTTCTTAATAAATTATTTATTCGGTAATTTAATTACTTGAGAGATTGAGAATTAATAATCGGAAAAATAAACGGTAGTTGCATAAGAGAAATCTAGTAACTACTAATTTAGGAATTGTTCTTGATTTGAAGGAAAACCTAATTCATAGTTAAATAAGTGATTCATACAACGAAACCAAGTTCCTAACATTTTTCTATTGCTTTCTAACCATCTTATCTCCTCAATCTTTTTATTGTTTATTTTTTTGTTATTTAAATTCTACTTCTCCTTCTAAAATTCAATAACAAGTTGCATTAATAATTACAAATTGGTGAAAAGTTATTAGAAACAATTTGCAACCCCCGAGTGGAATGATACTCACTTACTAACTGTATTATTTGTCGACCTAGTACTCTTGCTAGATATCAACAAGTTTTTGGCGCTGTTGCCGGGGATTGAAATTCGATTCTAATTTATTTTCGGTACTTTTTTTGTAATTATTTGTGTAATTTGTACTTTCTCATGTATATTTATAGTTGTAATAGTGATTCAGATTGTGATAGATTTATTCCATATTATCCTTATCCTCCATACTATGTTGCACAAAATATAACTCCTAGGAAGGCCCAATGGGAAATAGATATAGAGATAATGAATCAACAGATTAATGATATGAAAAAGGAAAGATACTATTCTCAATTCTCTCATGTGGAGCCTCCCCCTCCTAGTAAAACCCCAATGGAAATAGCTATAGAGAAATTGGCTCAAACCGCTGAGGATTATGCTAAAGATTGCAAAAATAATTTTTATTTTGTAGTTTTAAGATAGATTAGTGATTATAGTCAAAATTATATAATATTTTATTGGTATTTACCCTCCTTTTTACTTGGTTTTAGGCTTGTTTCTTAAATATTTAGTAAGTATTAGCTAGATGTTTAACATTTAGTTGTTGATAAAGTCCATTACTAATATTACTTCTTTTTGCCATGAATTTAAGATCTTATGGCCTAAATATGAAGATTAATATCAAAAGAAAAAAAAATGTTTAGATAATCAAAATAAAAATAAAAAAATAAAAATAAAAATATAATAATAAAAATATAAAAAATAAATAAATAAATAAAACGAAGAATTGTTAAGTCTCGCGGAAGTATTGAAAATGCAACAAACTTCTTCACAATTTTTAAAATAGAAATCTGTTTTTCTTTATTTTAACTTTTGTCTTAATTTTATGCCTTGATTGTAGGTTGTCAAAAAAAAAAACTGCGTCCTAAATTCTAGTTCAAAGAATAGTAACATCAGCACCTATATAAGAAGGAGAATTTACAAGAGAAGAGGAGGAGGAGGCAATGATAAAGAAATTCTTTTGAAGATAGAAAGTCTTGCGGCAGTTTGATCGATTGTTGGTAACAATTCTGTTACTATAAAATCCTCGATGTAATTTCATTTATATATTTATTATTGTTATGGATAGTTAGATTTTATAAAGGGATATGGTGATTTGGTATGGATTATAAATAACATGATGTATTATGAATTAATTCTCTTTCGTTTAAGTCAATTGTTTAATTGTGTATTAATTGTGTTCATTAAATCTGCAGTTTTATGACTTGGGATTCAATTCTCCAATTGGGAAATTGGGAATTGAATAGACCTTCAATTAAACTTTATAATTTTACATTGAGTAGGGATACCTATGTAAAATTATATGATAATAAAAGTCCGGAAGCAATTATAATGAAATTATAATTCTTGAAAAGTGACTTAAGGAATTAAGCAGTTTTTGAAATTATAATAAAAAGCGATTATCTTAAGGAATTAAATTTTCGTTAATTTATCGGAACTATCGTTGACTTAGGAAGAATTCTAATTCATAACCACGTTGTTATAATCCTGCTAATGACTCATACCCCTAACATTTTACAAGTTTTTTAAATCAAAATCAATTTCTAAATTCAATTACAAAATCTTAGACTTGTTATCAAATACCAAATTTTATTTCAAATTTTACTAATAACTACATTAAGGTGAAAATTATTAAATCAACTGATCCCTGTGGGTACGACACTCTATTTTATCACTATATTACTTGTGCGACACGGTATACTTGCCGAGACAGCAACAAGTTTTTGGCGCCGTTGCCGGGGACCTAATTGGTTTTGACAATTTTTCAATACTTAGTAGTAGTTACTAGTAGAACTTTTGTAAATATTATTTAAAAAAATATATATATTTGAAATATATTTGAGTTATTAGTAGTTAATGAATGGGAGACCATTCACACGTACACCATAAATAAAATATATATGATACTGGTTTAAAAAACCGATGTCACATATTCTGTAAGTTACTTTTACATGCAATATTTGTTAATACTCAATGTCATTGTATTTTTGAATTTTTGGATTTATAATCTTTGCAAATAGGAAACAATGATGAACACAAATTTTAAATAAATTACGTCAAACCAACATTTGATATAAATTTCTTGATTGGATCCTACATAACTTTATATTAATACATAAAATACTGTGGATCAGTATATATACACAACATTCCTACAAATTACATAGCAAATGCGAACTAAGAATATTTTATGGTTTAAAAATATATTTTAATATTGTTCATATTTTAGATAGTTATTGTGTTATTGTTGGCTGATATACTTCTTTAGACTTGTGTGTTTATGCACTTGCGTAGTGCAGGCAATCAAGGTAACTTGCAATTTGATCCGGAGATAGAGCAAACAGCAAGGAAGCTAAGAAAGCAAACACAAAAACAAAGAAAACAAACGAGAAGAATGGCCGAGGAAAGGCCACCAGCTGAAAAGACTCTTGCGGACTATGCAGTAATCAACCCGGAAACATGTGTCACTAGCATTGTCCGGCCAGCAGTCACTGCACAAAATTTTGAAATCAAGCCTGCATATATCACCTTGATTCAGCAGGACCAGTTTAGTGGCAGTCCGCAGGAGGACCCGAATGAGCATATAGCAAACTTCCTTAGCATCCTAGATTTCTTCAAGATTCAAGGTGCAACAGAGGAGGCCATTCGGTTAAGGTTGTTTCCATTTTCTTTGAGAGACAAAGCAAAGAGTTGGCTCCTATCTTTACCTCAAGGGAGCATCACCACCTGGGACGACCTCGTTAGGAAGTTCATAGACAAACACTTTCCCCCTGCAAAGCAAGTAAGGCTCAGGCAAGAAATAAATGCATTTGTTCAAAAGGATGGTGAGTCCCTGCATGAAGCTTGGGAAAGATACAACCAGTTGCTCAAGAGGTGTCCAACACACTCAATGCCGGAATGGATGCAGATTCGATTATTCTATGATGGCTTGAAAATGTCCAACAAGGGTATGATTGATGCTGCGTCTGGTGGTTCATTGGAGAGTAAAACTCCTACTGAAGCAAAGGAGTTAATTGAGAAGATGGCTCATAACAGTAGTCATGCTTTAACTGAGAGGGCTCTATTGAAGAGGAATGATGTTGAACCACATGATATGAATTCACTATTTACCCAAAATAAAGAAATGCAACAACAAATAGTCGCACTCACTAAGCAACTAAGCCAAGTTCAAGTGAGTGCCTCTGTAAGTACTTCTAATCCTTTTTCTGCTAGTTCATCTAATTTAAAACTAACCTGCGATTTCTGTGGAGGCAACCACCGCAATGGCGAGTGTGGGTTAGAAATTTCGAAAAGTGCAGGTAACGAAGAGCATGTGAACTTTGTGGGTGGAGGCCAAAGGAACAACCCCTTCTCCAACACTTACAATCCTGGGTTCAGAAATCATCCTAATCTCTGATGGCATAGTCCATCATTGCAACCACCTATAGAGAAGAAACCAGCTCCTTGGGAAGTGGCCATGGAAAAACTTGCTCAACAGACTTCTACTATTGCCCAATCAACCACTAACTTCATGGAGGAAACAAGGTCAAATTTTAAAAATCAAGGAGCTAGCATAAGAAACTTGGAGGTTCAATTGGGACAAATTTCAAAACAATTGTCTGAGAGGGCACAAGGATCATTCCCAGGTGACACTATCCCCAATCCAAAGGAGCAGTGCAAGGCAATCACACTTAGAAGTGGCAAGCATCTTGAAGAGCCACATAATAAGAAAGATGAGGTAATGGTGGACTTAACACCAATAGGCAGCTAGAAAAAGAACTAGAGCAACCCATTCCTGCTAAGATGCAGCAAAATGAAAGCACACAATCAAAAGTGGACAAAGAGCATAACTCTAAACCACACACAAAAGTTCCATTTCCTCAAAGGCTAAAGAAGGAAGAGAAAGAGAAGCAATTTTCTAAATTCATGGAAGTGTTTAAAAGATTGCAAATTAATATCCCTTTTGCTGAGGCATTAGAACAAATGCCTACCTATGCCAAATTTATGAAGGAATTATTGACTAATAAAAGGAGGCTCCAGGATGATGAAATTATAATGCTTACTGAAGAGTGCAGTGCAATTATTCAGAGAAAACTCCCTCAAAAATTGAAGGACCCTGGCAGCTTCACAATTCCTTGTAACATTGGTGGACATGACATTGGTAGGGCACTCTGTGATCTGGGGGCAAGCATCAACTTGATGCCCCTATCAATATTCAAGAAACTGGGTATTGGAGAAATAAAGCCGACCATGATTTGCCTCCAGCTAGCTGATCGTTCTATTAAGCGACCTTATGGCAAGGTGGAGGATGTTCTTGTCAAGGTGGACAAGTTCATTTTCCCAGCAGACTTTGTGATCTTGGACATGGATGAGGACACTGATATACCTTTACTCTTGGGAAGACCATTCCTTGCTACAGGGAGAGCCTTAATTGATGTTCAACAAGGCGAGTTGATGTTGAGGGTTCATGATGAGAAGGTGACTTTTAATGTCTATGAATCAATGAAGAAGTCCCTCGACGATGCTCAGTGTTTCATGGTTGATGTTATAGATTCTCTTGTAACATCGACTTTTGAGAAAACCAATTTCAATGATTCTTTGGAAGCCGCCTTGGTGTATGGCGATTGTAAAGAACCAAAAATAGAAAAGATTGTGACTCAGCTAAATGCACCATCTGAATTAAAAAGAAGTAGGCACTTGGAGGATCTTAAGATGCATGAAAAAGAAGCTCCACCAAAACCAGAATTGAAAGCTCTTCCACCCGATCTCAGGTATGTGTTTCTTGATGACGATGAATATCACCCCCATTATAGTTAATAATGCTTTGAATGACTTAGAGATTGAGAAACTTTTACGAGTTGTGCGAGAGTATAAATCTGCTATAGGTTGGAATGTTTCTGATTTAAAGGGAATTAGACACTCATTTTGCATGCATAAAATTCTACTTGAAGAAAATTTTAAACCTATTATACAACCTCAAAGAAGGCTCAATCCTACTCTAAAAGAGGTTGTGAGAAAAGAAGTAGTTAAGTTGTTAGATGCAGGTATAATTTACCCCATTTCTGACAGCACTTGGGTGAGCCCAGTGCAAGTGGTCCCTAAAACGGGTGGCATGACAGTAATTAAAAATGAAAAAAATGAATTGATTCATACTCGGACTGTTTCTGGGTGGAGAGTCTGTATAGACTATAGGAGATTAAATGCTGCCACCCGAAAGGATCACTTTCCATTACCATTTATGGATCAAATGTTAGAGCGGCTAGCGGGTCATGAATATTATTGTTTTCTTGATGGATATTCCGGTTATAATCAAATATGTGTTGACCCTAAAGACCAAGAAAAAACAGCATTTACATGCCCCTTTGGAATTTTCGCCTATCGGAGGATGCCTTTTGGATTATGTAATGCACCTGCAACTTTTCAAAGGTGCATCCTTGCAATCTTTTTCGATATGGTAGAAAAGTTCATTGAGGTATTTATGGATGATTTTTCTGTATTTGGTTCGTCATTTGATTCATGTTTGAGTAATTTAGAAAAAATGTTGAAAAGGTGCCAAGAAACTAACCTTGTCCTTAACTGGGAAAAATGTCAATTTATGGTTAAGGAAGGGATAGTTTTGGGGCACAAGATTTCTGAAAAGGGCATTGAGGTAGATAAGGCAAAAGTTTCTGTGATTGAAAATTTACCACCTCCAACAAATCTCAAAGGGATTAGAAGTTTTCTTGGACATGTCGGGTTTTACCGTAGATTCATTAAAGATTTTTCAAAAATTGCTAAACCCCTTTGTAATTTGTTGAAAAAAGATGTTGAGTTTCATTTTGATGAAGATTGCATGAATGCTTTTGAGATTTTGAAAAAGAAACTAGTCTCAGCCCCCGTAGTGGTTGCACCAAATTGGGAAGAACCTTTTGAATTAATGTGTGATGCAAGTGACTATGCTATAGGTGCAGTTCTAGGGCAGAGGAGAAGCAAAGTTTTTCATGTAATATACTATGCTAGTCGTGCACTCAATAGTGCTCAAATTAATTATACAACTACTGAAAAGAGTTACTTGCAGTTGTATTTGCAGTAGATAAATTTCGATCTTATTTAATTGGTTCAAAAGTTATTATATACACTGACCATGCAGCTTTAAGGCACCTTACGGCTAAGCAAGATGCTAAGCCGAGATTGATAAGGTGGATCTTGTTGTTACAAGAGTTCGATATTGAAATTAAGGACAAAAAGGGAGTCCAAAATGTAATAGCAGATCACTTGTCCCGACTCCCATTTGAAAATAATATTGGGGATGAACAAGTACAAATAAAAGAAAATTTCCCCGATGAAAAACTTTTAACCGTGTCTACATTACCTTGGTATGCTGATTTGGCCAACTTCAAAGCAGCTAAGGTGATCCCAAAAGAACTTTCATGGCAACAAAAGAAAAATTTTTTACATGATGCCAAGTTCTATTTTTGGGATGAACCTTTCCTGTATAGAAGGTGTGCAGATGGGGTAATAAGAAGATGTGTTTCTGATAATGAGATACCCGACATTCTTTGGCATTGTCATGCTTCAGATTATGCTGGACATTTTAGTAATCAAAAAACGGCATCTAAGGTATTGCAAAGTGGTTTTTATTGGCCAACCTTGTTCAAAGACGCTCGCGATTCTGTGATGAAATGTGACAAATGCCAAAGAGCGGGTAATATTTCAAGGAAAGATGATATGCCACTTCACAGTATCCTAGAGGTTGAGGTTTTTGATGTTTGGGGGATAGACTTTGTAGGACCATTTCCTACATCATTCAATAACAAATACATTTTGGTGGGTGTAGATTATGTGTCCAAGTGGGTAGAAGCTATTCCTTGTGTTACTAATGATTCTACTGTTGTTGTTAATTTTTTGAAAAGAAATATATTTAGCAGGTTTGGCGTACCACGAGTTCTCATTAGTGATGGTGGGACTCACTTTTGCAACAAGGTGATGGAAAAGGTCCTGGCCAAGTATGGGGTACGCCACAAAATTTCAACCCCGTACCATCCTCAAACAAGTGGCCAAGTGGAAGTATCAAACAGGGAATTAAAAAGAATCCTGGAAAAGATTGTGAGTAATTCCAGGAAAGATTGGGCGAAGAAGGTTGATGATGCTTTGTGGGCTTATAGGACAGCTTTTAAAGCCCCAATTGGGATGTCACCGTACCAACTTGTTTATGGTAAGAGTTGCCATTTGCCTGTTGAGCTTGCTCATAAGGCATACTGGGCAACGAGGTTTTTAAATTTTGATTTGGAAAAAGCTGGTGAGAAAAGACTTTTACAGATCAATGAACTTGATGAGTTCAGAGAGCAAGCATATGACAATTCTCGCATTTTTAAAGAAAAAACTAAAAAATGGCATGACAGAAAAATCAAAAACAAGTCTTTTCAAAAAGGACAACTAGTTTTATTATATAACTCTAGACTTAGACTTTTTCCAGGAAAGCTTAAGTCTAGATGGTCTGGTCCTTTTGTTGTTGAGCAGGTATCACCGTTTGGTGCTGTAGAAGTAAAGGAACCTAAGTCTGGCAGGACTTTCAAGGTGAATGGAAAAAGGCTAAAGGTGTATCTAGGTGGTGAAGTGGACCGATGCCAGACTTGCATCAAGGTCCTTGACCCTTAACTCTGAAAAAAAAATATCAATTGTCAAGCTCAGGACGTTAAACAAGCATTTATGGGAGGTACCCAGTGGTGGGAAGTTGAATTTGGCTTCCTTGATTTAATGAGGTGTTTTTAGCACCTTGTGCTCTTTGATTATGTGTCAGGAGAAAACAAGTTTGGGGGAGTTTTCCTCCTATTACAATTTATGGTTACCATTATACTTTAAAGGGAAGTTCTTTTATCTTTCTATGTGCTTATATCTTTTTATGTTCTTTCTTTTCAAATTTGCATATAAATAATTGCTTGGGGACAAGCAACCATCTAAGTTTGGGGGAGTGGACAAAATTAAAAAATTAAAAAAATAAAATAAAATTCTGACTTGAATTCTCTCCCCATATTTTTGTGTTGGTTTGTGTCCTAGTAAAAGTAAGTGATTATTCTAGGTTAGGGACTACCTTTGCGTTGATAATGTAGATATTTGATTAGGAGAATTGATTAACTCTTTGCATTTGACTGAATTGAATTGAGCAGATACTTTATAGATATTGGCTAGTTTTGCAAATTTTTGTTGGAATAATTGATCAGTAGATTGTCCTTACCAAGTGAGATTTGAGCCTTAAAGGTGTAAACACATAATGAATATTTTTTTTTTAAACACCTATTTTTTTCATGAGAGTTGTTCTCTTTGATAGTGTATTCTAGAACTTGACCTGCGACCATTTTGAGATTGATAATTGATTGCATGCATGAATATGATTAAGGCACCTAGGATTGTGTTTTTCTGGCCTTCACCAATTTTGATTAACATTTTTCCTTAGTTGCACACCTCGAGCCTATTGAATTATGATTTCTTTGGTACCCTTTTCATTATTGATATATATTCTTGGTATCCTTGAAATTTGAATGGTGTAAATGGGAATGTGTTGTTTCAAAAAAAAAATAATATGAAAGTGATCAGCTCAAAGAAAAAAAAATTTGTTATCTCTATCTCACTTTAAAAAAAAAGTGAAAATAATAATAAAGAAAAGAGAATAAAGGATGAATTGTGGAGTTGATATTATTCCCAAAAAGTTTTTATACTCCATTCATATTTTAAAGGGATGTTATGTTGTTGCATCATTATTTTAGCCCTTTGTGATAATCCTTTGTTTCTTTTATCTCACCAAACATCTTTAGATATGGCCACGTTACAACCCAATTTAAGACCTTTTGATTCTTGCATGTATTCAATAATTTCAGTGGAGATTTTGGTCTATGGTCAAGCTTATGGTAATGCATTTTCATTGATGAACAGGAGTGCAATGTTTTAACCCACTTGATATGAGAGATGTGAGGCTATATGAGTACTGCTGATTTTTTGTTCCTCTTAAATTTGTTAGCCTAGCTAGTACTTATGAAGTAATATGCTTATGAATTGAAGGTTGTTGCTTGGGTTAGTTAGTTTTTCTAGTTGGATGTTTGCATTTGAAAATTCTTAGGTGGTCCTGTTCTTAGTTTTTATTTACTTTTATCTGGGACATACAAAATACTAAGTTTGGGGGAGTGATTATAGTCAAAATTATATAATATTTTATTGGTATTTACCCTCCTTTTTACTTGGTTTTAGGCTTGTTTCTTAAATATTTAGTAAGTATTAGCTAGATGTTTAACATTTAGTTGTTGATAAAGTCCATTACTAATATTACTTCTTTTTGCCATGAATTTAAGATCTTATGGCCTAAATATGAAGATTAATATCAAAAGAAAAAAAAATGTTTAGATAATCAAAATAAAAATAAAAAAATAAAAATAAAAATATAATAATAAAAATATAAAAAATAAATAAATAAATAAAACGAAGAATTGTTAAGTCTCGCGGAAGTATTGAAAATGCAACAAACTTCTTCACAATTTTTAAAATAGAAATCTGTTTTTCTTTATTTTAACTTTTGTCTTAATTTTATGCCTTGATTCTAGGTTGTCAAAAAAAAAAAACTGTGTCCTAAATTCTAGTTCAAAGAATAGTAACATCAGCACCTATATAAGAAGGAGAATTTACAAGAGAAGAGGAGGAGGAGGCAATGATAAAGAAATTCTTTTGAAGATAGAAAGTCTTGCGGCAGTTTGATCGATTGTTGGTAACAATTCTGTTATTATAAAATCCTCGATGTAATTTCATTTATATATTTATTATTGTTATGGATAGTTAGATTTTATAAAGGGATATGGTGATTTGGTATGGATTATAAATAACATGATGTATTATGAATTAATTCTCTTTCGTTTAAGTCAATTGTTTAATTGTGTATTAATTGTGTTCATTAAATCTGCAGTTTTATGACTTGGGATTCAATTCTCCAATTGGGAAATTGGGAATTGAATAGACCTTCAATTAAACTTTATAATTTTACATTGAGTAGGGATACCTATGTAAAATTATATGATAATAAAAGTCCGGAAGCAATTATAATAAAATTATAATTCTTGAAAAGTGACTTAAGGAATTAAGCAGTTTTTGAAATTATAATAAAAAGCGATTATCTTAAGGAATTAAATTATCGTTAATTTATCGGAACTATCGTTGACTTAGGAAGAATTCTAATTCATAACCACGTTGTTATAATCTTGCTAATGACCCATACCCCTAACATTTTACAAGTTTTTTAAATCAAAATCAATTTCTAAATTCAATTACAAAATCTTAGACTTGTTATCAAATACCAAATTTTATTTCAAATTTTACTAATAACTACATTAAGGTGAAAATTATTAAATCAACTGATCCCTGTGGGTACGACACCCTATTTTATCACTATATTACTTGTGCGACACGGTATACTTGCCGAGACAGCAACAATTAGTTTGCTTGAGGACAAGCCAACATCTAAGTTTGGGGGAGTATATACAAAATAAAATTTTTCAGATCTGAATTGTTTCTCCCATATTGGTATTGGTTTGTGTCCTTAGCAAGAGTAATTAATTTTTCTAACCTTAGGACTTTTTCTATGATGATGCATGTATATACTTAGTTTAGGATTAGACTCATTGACTTTTGACTCTGTTTGATTGAGCTGTAAATATTGTTGTGAACTGGTTATTTTGACAAATGCTTTCAGAACTTGTGATTAGTGAACTGACTTTAGCCCTGTGAGGTTTTGAGCCGTATATTGAGGGGTATGAATTTTATTGAAATATTCTGATATTGAGACCTATTCTTTCATGAGTGTGTTCTCTTTGATGATTGTGCTCTAGAACTTGACCTTTGACCATTTCAAGATTGATTTTTGTTTGCATGCATGAATATGATTAAGGCACTTAGGATGTGTTTTTGAGGCCTTCAGATGTTTTGCATTGATACCTTTTCCCTTAGTTGCCCACTTTGAGCCTTATAATGATATATGATTTTTCTTTGGTACCCTGCAATTGTTGCATTATTCTATTGTGAGTACCTTAGGAATTTTGGATGAGCAATTAAGTGGAATGTAATGCAATTAAGTGAAATGTAATGCAAAAGAAAAAAAAAGTGAAAAGTGTTATGTGCCTACTCCTCTTCCAATGAAAAAAAAGTGATGTAAAAATCAAATAAAAGTGAAAAGGAAGAGAGTAGAGGAATTAAAATTGAAAAGTGAGAAGAATAATAAAGTTGTGAATTGAGTTGTGATTCATTGTAATACTACTAGTTGCTCATTCATAATTTTTGAGGGAAATTTGCTTTGCATTTTAGCCCGTAGTTTTATCCCTTCTTTCTTTTATCCCACCTAACACTTTAGCCAGGCCCCATTACAACCAATATTAAGACCTTTTGATTTTTGTGTGCAATCGATAATTTCAGTGGAGATGTTGGTCTATGGTCAAGCATATGGTAGCACTTTGTCATTGTTGAACTTGTGTGCATTATTGAAATATGACCCTGATACACTTGAGAGAGAAACATTTGAGAGGTTGAGAGTGTTCACTAGTCCTGAGTTCTAGTTTGTGATTGTGTAAATAGTTTGTGATAATATGTGTTGGAGTCATGAGTCAAAGTCTTAGATGAGATGTATATATGTTGATTTAGGGAGTTTGTCTTTTGTTTAGAATTTTATTTTACTTTTGCCTGGGACATGCAAAATGCTAAATTTGGGGGAGTGATTTGGGTCCAATATATAGTGATTTGAGCATGATTTTAACTCCCTTGTACTATGTGTTTAGCTTGTTTCTCAAGTATTTTGTAGGACTTTTTGTTAATTCTTAGAAATAGTTCTTAGTTTTGAACCCTTTGAACGTTTTGATCCTTTTTGGATATGTTTCAGGTACTTATGGAGCTTAAATGGGAAATATATTGATGGACTTGGATAGAGGATGAAAAGAGCTTCGAAATGGTCCAAGAACGGAGTAAAACGGAGTCCAGATGGTTTCGGGGCTGCCAAAACGGTCTGGGATGCGCGTGCTGAAATTTTGCTGTACAGAGCGTGCGCGCTTGGGGCGCGACCAGGCATGCGCCTGGGGCGCACGAACGCTGCACAGGCCCGAAACAGGCTCGTTTTGATACAGTTTGATGGGGATTCAATTGGGACTCAATGAGGGTTTGTTTTAGGCATTAAATACTAGGTTTTTCAACAGTTTTTGTAAGTTTTTAGAGAGGGAGATTACATAGTTTAGAGAGAGGTTTAGAAGAGGAGGATATCCAAGGATTGAGAGATCAAGGCTTCTCCATGGTAATCATGTATTATCCTTCTATTTCTTCTCTTGTTCTTCATTATTTGACATGTAACTAAAACCCTTTGTTAGGAATTGGTGAATTTGTATGGATTAATTTATGTAGTTATTGAATTAGTGTTTTTCCGTTTCTAAATCATGTGTTCGATTGTGATTTAATTGTTATGCATGAATCTGGCCAATTTATGTTTTGGATTTCTAATCCCCAAATTGAGAGGTTTAGGGTTTAGATAGGCCTTTCCAATCAAACAATATAATTAATCCAGGGGTAGAGATACAATTGGGTAATTATATAACTTTTATGAAATTCATTGTTCTTAACTATTATTCAATGAATTAATCACTTGAGAGATTGGGGGTTATGAATTGAATAAGAAACGGTAACTAAACATGAGAGATCTGATAGTTACTAATTTAGGGATTTGTTCATGATTTAGGGGAAGACAATAATTTATAATTAGATAAACGAAACATACAATGAAACCACGTTCCTAACAATCCTTCTCTACTTGCTCACAACTTCTTTTAATTTTCAGCATTTAATTAGTTTTAGTTTTTAATCTCAAATCTATTTTAATCAAATCTGAATTTTAATTATAGGATTTACTTTTAGTTGCATTAAGGTAAAAGTAGATTGAACATTCTCACAAACTCCCTGTGGGACGATATATGGTCTTCCTGAGACTATATTACACGTTGACCCAATACACTTGTTGGCATCTCAACAGATTACCTTAGGAATTTTGGATGAGCAATTAAGTGGAATGTAATGCAAAAGGAAAAAAAGTGAAAAGTGTTATGTGCCTACTCCTCTTCCAATGAAAAAAAAAGTGATGTAAAAATCAAATAAAAGTGAAAAGGAAGAGGGTAGAGGAAAAATTGAAAAGTAAGAAGAATAAAGTTGTGAATTGAGTTGTGACTCCATGGTAATATACTTAGTGCTCATTCATGATTCTAGGGGAATTTTGCTTTGCATTTTTAGCCCTTAGTTCATTATTCCTTCTTTCTTTTATCCCACCTGACACTTTAGCCAGGCCCCATTAAAACAAAAAATAAGACCTTTTGATTTGTGCATGCATTCAATAATTTCAGTGGCAATTATGGTCTATGGACAAGCCTATGGTAACACATTATCATTGTTGAACTTGAATGAATTGAAAATATGACCCTGATACACTTTTGAGAGATACACTGGAGACGTTGACAGTGTTCACTAGTCTTGAGTTCTTATTGAGTTGTTACTCTAACTAGTTTTTGATTGTGTAAATAGCTTGTGAAAATATGTGTCGAAGTCATGAGTCGAAGTCTTAGATTAGGTGTGTTCATATTGATTTAGGGAGGTTGTCTTTTGTTTAGATTTTTATTTTACTTTTGCCTGGGACATGCAAAATGCTAAGTTTGGGGGAGTGATTTAGGTCCAATATATATAGATTTGAGCATTATTTGGACTTCCTTTTACTATGTATTTGGCTTGTTTCTCTAGCAAATTTAGGACTTTTTAGTAGATTTTAATTATTTTTAGTAGTTTAGGGTCCTTTGAGCGTTTTGATCCGTTTTCTAGTGTTTCAGGTACTTTTTGGAGCTTAAATGGAAAAAATAATTGTAGACCTGAAAAGAGGACTAAAAGACCTTGAAATTGCCACAAGAACGGAGAGAAACGGGGCGCAAGACCGTGGGCGCCTGAGGCGCGCCTGCGTGGAAAAATATAGCATCAGACCCTGCGCGCCTGGGGCGCATGAGCCTTCGCGCCTGCGGTGCGCGTACCTGCTTGAGGCCCAATTTGACCAGATTCTGAACAAAGTAGAAGAAGAGAAGTCTAATTTGGCTTCATATCTTAGACGGTCAGAAATTAGAAGATAAACATGGACCTTATCTACTAGATTTAATTAAGATTTATTTTAGGATTTGTTTTACTCTTTAAATAGAGGATTTGTAAATAGTTTTCGGTGGAGGTTTTTTGAGATCATAGAATTCAATTAGGATTAGAGAGAGAGGTTAGTAACATCTATTGAGAGCAAGGAGGCAAGGCACAAAGATTGGAGATCATCACTACAAGAGAGATCTGCGTGAGGATTGAAGGTCTCTTGGAGAGTTAACCTGTATTGTCTATGATATGAGGTTTTCTCTTTGCTTTTGTTTTCTTTATTTCTATGTGTAACTAAAACCTCTTGTTAGGAACATGGTGTGAATTGTATGGTGTAACTTATTTTAATTTATGATTTAGTGTTTTCCTGTTTTTAAATCAAGCGTTGATTGTGTTTTTATCACATAAACCTGCGCAATTTATGTTGTGGATTTTCTAAGTTACTAATGAGAATTAGGATTTAGAATAGGTCATGCAATTCAATGGTATAACTATTCAACTCAGAGAGGTCTAATTGGTTAGTTATATAACTAATTAATTCCATGTTCTTAATAAATTATTTATTCGGTAATTTAATTACTTGAGAGATTGAGAATTAATAATCGGAAAAATAAATGGTAGTTGCATAAGAGAAATCTAGTAACTACTAATTTAGGAATTGTTCTTGATTTGAAGGAAAACCTAATTCATAGTTAAATAAGTGAATCATACAACGAAACCAAGTTCCTAACCTTTTTCTATTGCTTTCTAACCATCTTATCTCCTCAATCTTTTTATTGTATATTTTTTTTGTTATTTAAATTCTTCTTCTCCTTCTAAAATTCAATAACAAGTTGCATTAATAATTACGAATTGGTGAAAAGTTATTAGAAACAATTTGCAATCCCCGAGTGGAATGATACTCACTTACTATCTGTATTACTTGTCGACCTAGTACTCTTGCTAGATATCAACAAGCACTCTAACTCCGACTGCTTCAAGGTCATCACTTGACGGCTCCCCTCGACCAGTGACCTTCTTGATTGCTGTCCCAGTAACTATCGTTCAAATTCCGAGCGCCGAGGGGGTAGTTATTGGAGAGGCCTTGAATACTGAAACGGTCTCACCCCCAGAACAACCACTCAAGCGCCGGAGATTAAACAAGGGCAAGGCTGTGATCGGCGAAGGCTCTAGAACTGAAACTGTTGTGGAAGAGGAAGAAACAGAAGTTGAGGCTGGCTCGGTATGGGACCGAAAATTAGATGGGAAATTCCCAAACTTTGTTTGCACCGAGCAAGACCACACCAAGTTTTCAGGAATGTCTGCTTTTGAGTGGGGTCAGCATATGCAAGCTCTGACCAAGTTCCTCTTGCGAGGAGCGTGCATGACTCACTTTCTGTTTCAGCTTCAAGAAGACGTGTTTGCAGGTATTAATGTTGAGCAGAAAGAAGCAAGGGGCCTCACAGCTGCCAAAGAAGCTAGTTTGTCGGATGAGCTTATTAGGGTTCGATCTGAACTAGAAAATCTCCGAGCGGATCATGGGGAAGTTGTGAAAGAAAGAGACAACTTGAAGAAGTCTGAAAGTACTGCCCGAGCGGAGAATGAACAGTCGAAGAAGGCTCTGGAAGAGGCACGGAAAGTGCTGGAAGAGGGTCGGCAGCAGAATTCTCAGCTAGTTGAAAACGTGCAAAGGCTGACTACTGAAGTGCGGAGACAAACTAGTATTTCTGAAAGGTTAAAGGGGCAAGCTCTCAAGCACAAAAAGGCAGCTGCTACCAACCTTTATGACTGTGAGAAAGGTGTCTACGAATCCTTCCTTTCTGCTGTTCGTCAGATTCAATTTTTGAACCCCCAAGTAGATCTTAGGGTGGCTGGTGCCCATCCATTTCATGCTGTCCAAGAGGGGAAGCTGATTGATTTAAGTGACCAGACCGAGGTGGATCTTGGGGCTGAAGATCTGCCTAATCCATTGGTCGACATTGTGGAAGAGCCACATTTTGATGATTCAACTGTGAACTTATCTGATAATGAGGCATAAAAAACCCTTATGCTGGGTAGCCTGATTTTTGATCAACTCCTGACTTTTTAACATATTTTTTTTTGTATATCAGTATCTTGATGATTCTCTAAGCTCATTATATTCGAGCGTTTTTACTTGTGTTTTTATACTGCTTGTTATCTCTGTCGTTTGTTCGAACGTAAGCAAGTGTCATATTATAGTTCGAGTTTTCTTGCTTGGTGCTTCCGAACGTAAACCCTTCAACATTTAAGTGTATTTACATAATTCGTTAATAGAGATTGTGAGGAAGAACTCGGATCACCGACTTTAGCCGAAGCGGGATCCTCGGACCGCGATGTAAGGAAAGTAATTCCTGGGATCGGGTGTTCTTTTAGTACGTTGTTAACCTCTCGAAAGAAGCTGTATCTCGATTTCGCTCGGTGGCTAGCCGAACAAAATGAGTCGTACGTGCATTCACAATATAACCAGAAAGACTTTTAACAAAATCTGCGAACTTTTATTAATAAGAGTGTACAAAACTAGAACTGCTCAGGACTAAAAAATGTCCTAAAATTTTGAACTGTAAGCTATGAAGGGTGTTATCCTTCGTTATTCATTCCTAACTATTCTTGAGCAATAGCAGTTAAACTAAACTATTCTTGAAACAAAGAAAATTGAAAAAAAATGAGAGCTTAGCTGTAGTAAGCTCGGAGCTTGGAAGTGTTCCAACTTTTGTTGACATCTTTACCCGAGAGAGTTTCCAACCTGTAGCCACCGGTTCCTGACTTGGTCTTCACCCTGTATGGTCCTTCCCATTTTGGGCTCAGTTTGTCCACACCAGAATTGCCTTTACCAATATCGGCTCGGCGTAGGACCAAATCACAAACTTCAAAGCTACGCGGTCGGACTTTCTTGTTGTATTCCCGAGCCTGACGTTCTTTTACCTTTCTTTCATGGGCTGTCGCAGCTTCCCATATTTCATCAGCTAGCATGAGTTCATCCATGAGCAGAGTGTCGTTGATTTCAGAGGGACTTTCAAGTACCCTAAAGGTGGGGATCCTCTTTTCAATCGGAATGACTGCGTCACAGCCGTATGTCAATCGAAAAGGAGTCTCCCCAATTGAGGAATGTATGGTTGTTCTATGTGACCATAGAACGCTTGGAAGTTTGTCTGCCTATGTACCAGCTGCACTGCTAAGTTTCCTCTTTATGCCTTCTAAAATTGTTTTGTTCGCTGCTTCAGCCAATCCATTGGTTTGTGGATGTTCTACAGAGCTGAAGTAGTGAGTAATCCCGAGGTCGGCCGCAAGTTCCTGAAAGTGTGAGGCTGAGAATTGCGATCCATTATCCGTGACTATGGAATGAGGCACTCCGAATCGAGAGACTACTTCTTTTATAAAGAAAGACTGAATCTGAGCTGTTGTAATTGTTGCTAAAGGCGCTGCTTCGATCCACTTAGTAAAGTAATCAATGGCTACAACCGCGTATTTCAACTGTCCTGGTGAAGTGGGAAATTTTCCAATGATATTCATTCCCCACTGGTAAAAGGGCCAAGGAGCTCCGAGGGAATGTAACTCTTTGGCGGGGCGCTGGTAGATATCACTGTGGAACTGGTATTGAACACATTTTTTCACATGCTCCATGGCGTCATTTTGCAAGGTGGGCCAGAAGTAGCCTACTAGGATTACTTTCCGGGCCAGGGACTTTCCACCCATATGATGGCTGCAGATTCGACCATGAATCTCTTCTAGGATTTCCTAGGCTTGAGAGGGATTAACACATCTGAGCATAGGTGAACTAAAACCTCTCTTGTAAAGAATTCCATAAAGAACTGTGTACTGAGCTGACTAGCGAATCAACTTGCGAGCCTCTGTTTGGTCTTGGGGAACAAAACCGTGCTGGAGGTAAGTTAATATTGGATCCATCCATGATTTGGACAGAGATACGGTGAGGATTACACTTGGCTTAGGAATAGTCTCTTGGATCAAAGTTTTATTGTTTTCCGACCCCTTCGTACTTGCGAGTTTAGAGAGGATATCTGCTCGGGAGTTTGAATCCCTTGGAACGTGGGAAATGTCAAACTCAAAAAAGCTGGAGGTCATTCGCTTCACTTCCTCAAGATATTTTTTCAAAATGGGCTCTTTAGCCAGATACTGTACTTTAATTTGAGAGAAACCTAATTGCGAATCACTGAAAACCGAGACCCGAGTTTCACCTAGCTCCCGAACCATCTTGAGGCCTGCTAGAACTGCCTCGTATTCCGCCTGATTATTTAAAGTTTGGAATTCGAACTTCAACGAGTACTCCATGCTAAGTCCCTCGGAGTTTTCAATGATAACACCGGCACCAGCCCCTTTTCTGTTGCTTGACCTATCCACATATACTAACCATGAACCTAGAAGCACATCCGAGGAAGACTCGGTAAATTCAGTGACGAAATCCACCAGAACTTGGGACTTCATTGCCTTCCTAGGCTCATAGATAATGTCGAATTCAGATAGCTCCACTGACCACGAAACCATGCGACCAGAAAGGTCGGGTTTATGGAGAACCTGTCTGAGAGGCTGAGCAGTTCTGACGACGACTCTATGGACTTGGAAGTATTGCCTCAATCTGCGAGCGGATATTACCAGACAGTAGGCAAGTTTTTCAAGCTTTTGGTAGCGGAGCTCAGGCCCTTGAAGTGCTCGACTGACAAAATAAATAGGGGCCTCAGCACCAGAGTCTTCTCGTACCAACACTGAACTGACAGCTGCGTCAGCCATTGATAAGTAAAGAAACAGATCTTCCCCGGCGAGAGGACTATTAAGGACAGGTGTGCTGGAGAGATAATCTTTTAACTGAACAAAGGCTTGTTCACATTGGTCGTCCCAAAGGAAATCTTTGTTTTTCCTGAGGAGCTGATACCATGGCAGGGCTTTCCGAGTAGATTGAGATAGAAACCTGGAAAGTGCTGGCACTCTTCCAGTAAGCTGTTGGACCTCACGGAGATTGGTTGGACTTCTCATTTCCAGAATCGCTTTGCACTTGTCTGGATTAGCTTCAATGCCTCTTTCAGTTAGCATAAAACCAAGAAAGGAGCCCGCTGGGACACCAAACACACATTTCTCGGGGTTCAATCTCATGTTGTAGTTCCTTACACGAGCCAATATTGCCTTGAGGTCATAAGCATGAGTTTCTTGTTGTTTACTTTTGGCAACTATGTCGTCGATGTAGACCTCCATGGTTGAGCCGATCATTCCCTGGAACACTTTGTTCATCATACGTTGGTAGGTGGCTCCCGCGTTCTTAAGTCCGAAAGGCATGACGGTGTAACAATAGGTTGCCTTGTCAGTGATGAAAGCAGTCTTGTCTTGGCCGGGAGGATACATAGGTATTTGGTTATAGCCTGAATAGGCATCCATGAATGATAATAGCTTATATCCAGCCGAGTTGTCGACGAGCTTGTCTATGACGGAAAGTGGATATTGGTCTTTCGGACAGACTTTGTTCAAATCTGTATAATCGACGCACATTCTCCACTTCCATTGGGTTTTCTGACTAAGACGGTGTTAGCTAACCAGTATGTATAGTCTATTTCCTGAATGAAACCCGCTCGGAGTAACTCAGCGACTTTCTCCTCAATAGCGACAGCCTTTTCAGCACTGACCTTTCTTTGGCTCCTGGAAGGATGCTCAGCTTGTGACAGATGAAATTTGGATCAATGCCCGGCATATCAGCCGAGGTCCATGCAAATAAATCCTTATTAGCGATCAAAAGAGCAGAAAGTTCACTTTTGACATCCAAAGGGAGTTCCGAGCCAATCTTAATTTGTCTAAGAGGATCGTGTTTCAATGTTAAGAGCTCCCACTGTCCCTTTGGAGTCGACCGAGTTTTATCGGATTCTGCACGAACATCAAGATCTGCCAAGTTTACATTTCCTTTCCCGAGGGGGGCCCTCTCCAAATGGCCCTCGTCTCTGCTCTTGATCTTGCCCAAACTTGCATTGTAGCACTTCCGGGCTGCATCTTGCTCGACCTTAACTGTAACCACATTGTCATCCGTCCCTACAAACTTCATCGCCAAATGGACGGTTGATACCATCGCGCTTAACGCTTGCAAGAAAGTTCTTCCAAGAATAGCGTTGTAGGCTGTGGGGCAATCAACCACCAGAAATTTAATTATCTTTGTTCGAGCTGATGGTTGCTGGCCGAGGGTGACAAGAAGCTGAATGTAACCCCGAGGTTCGATTGTGTCCCCAGTGAATCTGATCAATTCTCCTTCAAATGGAGTAAGATTGCATTCCCTCAATTTCAACGCCTTGAACAGGGGAAGAAATTAAACATAATATCAGCAGAACTTCCTTGATCAATAAAGACACGCTTCACCTCATTGTTTCCGATAAGAGCTGTGATGACCATGGGATCACTGTGACCTGGGAGGATCCCGTCCAAATCTTCATCGTTGAAAATAATCGGGACATTCTTGGCTGACCTTTTGGAGATGGGTTTTTGACTGACGGCTAGTATCTGGTTGATGTATCTCTTCCTGTCTGCTTTTTTCTCTCCACCTCCAGCAAATCCTCCGGCAATAGTATTGACTAGGAACTCATTTGGGGAAGGATTTGTTTCAGCAACTGGGGTAGGGTCCGTTTTTTGTCTGCTTGAATTCTTGTCGTCTGGTGATCTGCTTCTTCGGCGCTTAGACCTATCGGGGGAGTGTGACTTATTCCTGCCTCTTCGTCCTGCCGCATCTCTAATGTACTGTTGTAACTTTCCATCTCTGATCATTTCTTCTATCAGATCCCGCAGCCAAATGCATTCGTCAGTCGTGTGACCATATCCTTTGTGAAAATCGCAATATTTGGACATATCACGCTGTAAGCCCTTTCTCAAAGACGGGGGTCTTTGGGCCGAGCGTAAGTCGGTCTGCATCGTTTCCCGAAGGATCTGACTCCTAGGAACAGTCAAAGGAGTGTACTCCTGATATTTGTTCCTAGGGGGTGGCCTCCGGTCACGATCATTTCTGTCCAGTCTACCACCAAGACGTTCGTCACGTTTCTGCTTGTTCTGACCTTGAGGATCGGGTTTTTGCCGATCAACTCTAAATTTCTAACCCTTATGGAACTCCTACAAATTTATAAACTTATTTGAGCGTTGTCTGAGCTCGGCCATGTCCTTGGGAGGCTTCCCGATCAATGATTTTCGGAAATCCCCCGGCTGCAAACCTTGAGTAGACAATAGCATGGCAACGCCCGGTTCGAGCCGTGGGACCGAACTAGCTTTCGTATGGAAGCGTGACAAATAATCCTTCAAAGGCTCATCCTGATTTTGGGTAATTGCAGCCAGTGTGTGATCGGATTTAGGTTGGATACAACTTGTAACACCCCGATTCGGCAACTTGAAAACTTAAGTTAAATACAGTGAAAATTAGGGCAAAATTTTTTTTTTCACAAGTGTTATGTACACGTGAGAACACTTAGATTTTCGAAACGTAGTATTATTCAAAACTCATGTTCTCTCATTACATAACCTCATTCAAGTTCCAAACCGAGATGTCACAAGACACCGCACTTTGGAACCCGTTCACAAAACACAGTTTGAAAACATAGCCCGTTTAATTATTTCAAAATCTGTATCAACTAAAACTGTTGTCGGGTTACAGTATGATAGAGCTAAGGTAATTAAGCACTTACAATGGAATACAATGCTCTAAGGGGATCACCTATCCTCTAGTCATACTCTCTACAACTTGTCGTCTAACTCCGGATCTTGACAGTCCAACTTCCCCAGTTGTAGATAGAGTCGACCACGTTCGCTGCCTCAGTGATCTCCTCCAGATACCTTCGCCAGGAGCAACGCCTATGCTCCTCTTGTAGGGTACAGATGCCTCACTACACGCTATGCCACCTACCGGTTGCAATATCAACAATTGTCGATACGACAACACGGTAGGAGAGAGTCAGTGTTCCGAACACCAATGGGTTGACCATACGGTCTCGGGTAGATTTAATATAAAGGAAGGCAGAGAATATAAAACAACGTAACTAAACATCATAACAAATAATGCACATAGCACATATGAATCGCATAGAACAAAACATATCATAACCACTTAAATCCTTCATACTCTTACAATCACATTCTTTGAATCTTTCTCGTGAACTTTCATAACTTTTCTCAATCCTCCTTCCATCACAATTTCCACACTTATCTCTTACTCCAAGAATTCTTTCGTATTCTGTCTTATAAACTTTTGTTCGATACTTGATACTTTAATATACTTTTTCTTGAAACATCTTTGTTTATAATTTTATTATCTCGGTTAGCATCAATGATGAGGGGGAAACATCATTGAGCTCGCACACGTCTACATCTCCTCGGTCAACCACCCAACCTAGTCGGAAGCAAACAGGAGTACAGGACCTTTACCACGTGGGCACAACAGCTGTCACACAAACAAATGGTCCCAGACCAGGAGGCCTAGCCTCAAATCATAATCATATCAATTCATATCATAAACAGGCACGCTCTCAGCGGCAAACACAAATGCCCCGTTCCAGTCTCTCTCACTGTTCCTGAAAAGCCATAGGGGTGACAACACTATCCTGGTCCCGGGTGCAGAACTTACCACGGTATTAGACCCAGTCCCCACCACGTTAGTGCACCACATGTGGAGTTCGTTCTGCCCAGAATAGTACTCAAGGCAACGTGACGTTTTACCGCCCGAGCCTACCCTATTGCATTCACAACCCGAATGTCCTTGACATCTGGGGTACCTTCCTCTCCACTACTTCGATACGACACTCATGCCTCACCGCGTTTGTAAATGTCTTTTAAAGTTTTATGATGAGATTAGCGGCTTAATCCTAACGATCGGCCCGTCCTTGGTGCATCCCTTCAACGAAGCCCGGTCACTAAACGCAATCTGTTCCCCCTAAAATCTCAATGGCCCTTGGCCTCAAATCACTTTCATCTCATCTCACACTCTTTCTCATCTCATCAACTTTCTCATATCATCATTCTCATAAACTCATGCTCAATATCATTCCCATCAACATCACCAGTGTCTCTTCCTCGTCTTTCTCAAAACATCTTTTCACAAAACTTTTACTTCACAAAACGTTTTCAGAAAAAATTCTTCCACAAAACTTTTTCAAAAATAATGTTTCCGAAATCCTTCACAAAAATATCATTTTCACAAAAGCTTTTCAAAAATCTCTTTTTCAAAAACTCTTTTCAAAAATCACATTTTTGGGTGAGTGTTAATGGAGGAGCAAGCTCAACTCAACACTAAGCTTCTTCGCAAAAACATGAACGAGGAATCACATCTCCATCCAAACCACTTCACACTTTCATAACCACGTTCTCTTTCCAACTCAACTCTTTTCAACTCAAATATTGACTTTCTTTCTTTCATTCTTTATCTCCTTTGCATTCCATTCGCAACGCGCTTCATTCCTTTCTCAATCATTCTTATACTTTCTCTTTAATCTTCGCTCATCACTCATTTCTTTCTCAAATATTTCTCATTCCTCTTTTCACATCTCTCTTTTCTCTTTTCAATCTTATCTCGTTACTTTCACGGTTTCCTTATTATCGTTTCAATATCCAAACATGCGCATCCAATTTATAAACAGAATAAAATACGCTCAACAAATAAACACTTAGAATGCAAACCAAACAAATAAATACTTAGCACATATATCTATTTTGCCTAGTTCACAGTACATTCGCAATCCATCTATTCGGATTGCGAGCAACCGCGTTAGGGGACCACAGCACTCTCACTCACCTGGATGATGACACATCCAGAAACTTTCCAAGATTTCCCAGTCGCTAACCTCGTCACGTTTCCTTCGCGTCCGACACCCGAGCTAGACATTTTTCCCGTGCGTTAGAACGTTTTCGATAAATTCCTAATTCCGTTTTAGAAAACACTTTTTAATTTCTTCTTAAAGACACATTACCAATATCAAAAGACTCCAAAACCAAATCAGATTTCAAATAAAAGATTTTCAAGAAAGCTTTGAAACCATAATCTTGTATTAAAACAAATCCATTTTCCTGAACCTTTAAACGAAATTCAAAACTCTGGAAAATCAAGCTTTAAGACCAATTTAAGTTGATTTATTAAATTTCCAAACATCACTTAAAAATTCCAAATTAATTTAGGTTGTTTGAAATTACATGTTTAAATAAAACATTTTTCTTTGAGATTCAAACATAGATTTTCACAAACAGACTTCACAAAATAATTTCAGCACACAAAACAGCACATACAATCACACACCACACAAATCACATTTTCAATCATTCAAACTATTTACTTAGATTATAACCTTAATAGATTCATTTAATT
The DNA here is from genome assembly GCA_037953625.1 of Crotalaria pallida. Taxonomy (NCBI): domain Eukaryota; kingdom Viridiplantae; phylum Streptophyta; class Magnoliopsida; order Fabales; family Fabaceae; genus Crotalaria; species Crotalaria pallida. The sequence goes on along the minus strand of CM075651.1, from coordinate 35,891,810 downwards.
ATACTTAAGAAAATAATTTAATCTTTTAATTAGTTTAAAAAAACTGAATCATGTGATTAATAATTTCACAAATCAATTTCAAAGACTTAAAATCATTAGATTAATATTATAAAATTCCTTTCACATAATCAGACCGAATCACAAGAATTAAAAGAAACACACATCACATAGCATTATGCACCTAAGAATATAGCTATCATCATGGTCATTTTATGAAAATAATTTTCCTATCAATTAAATATATGTTGGCCGAATTATACACATACAATTTTACAAGGATTTTAATGCACAAATACAAGCATACAAACATGAAATCATTTTCTTCATTTTTAGGACCAAAAACCATGAGCCCACAAAAAGAAATTAACATTCTTCAATTCATTTTCATTCACAGGACCAAGCAACAAGTTAAACCACAAAGGATTCACATGTAATTTCTTTTAAATACTTAATCATTTCATGCATGCATTTTTATTATTTTTTTAAAAAAAACCTTAAAGTCAATTACCCTTATCATGCATGTAACCTATAGGGGGGACAAGTCTAGCTACCTATTTTTCCTAATATGGCCGAAAGTCAACATGTAAAAAGACATGGTTTCATTTATTTTCAACACACACAAAATCACATAATTACAACCAAGGCATGTAAAGTACTTATCATTCCTTCACATCAACCTTCACAAAATAAATTTCAATTTCATTATCTTATAAAAATCAAAGTTACACTTTTAAATTTCCAAAAATAACATGCATGCACTTGAAATCAATGGATCTAACTTTAAAACAAACATGCATCAACTTTTGCAAAATAAAAAGGCATAAATTCAACATTTTTTTTTCCTAATCATGGCCGAATGGCCTCTAAAAATAGTTCATGCACATAATCAAATATTCAATGAAAATCATGTTTATGCTTGAAAATCATTTTTAAGACTTAGTTTCTTTAATCCTTTAAAAGCTGAATCATATATATATAAAAAGAAACACAACCTCTTCACTTGAAAAGGACATGCAAGAGGAATCAAAGCAAACACACAAACTTAAACACAATTCTTATATAAACCATGAAGAAGAAAATATACAAATTAAAGATCAAAGTCTTTCAAGCATAAATACTCAAGATCAACACATACACACAACATGCAAGCCATTTAATTTCACTTTATCATCTATTAAATTTAGATCATAGATTTTCTTCACAAACATACACTTAGATCATGGTTTACCAAGGAGATCTAGCATGCAAAGACCATAAATTAACAAGCAAATTTAGATCATGGATTTATTTATTTAAATCATCACATAATCACATAGGATCTACGGTTTAGAACAAGAAAATTAGACATGCAAAGAGGTTCATTTTAGTTTTTCACAAAAGCTTAGTTTCCTTTAGATCCTTAAAGATTTAAATTAGAAAATTATTAGATCCAACCATAAAAATTCCAAACCGAGACAAAAGCATAAAAATAACATATTACAATTTAGTCTAAGTCCTTAAAGTCCTTGATCTAACAAGATCAACACATAATAACATCTTTGAAACCATAAAATAGAACATGCAAGAAGAAAAGAATATAGATCCACAAACTAGAAGGAAAAATCTACACTATTTCAAGCCTTCTTCTTCTTCAAATCCTACCATGAAAGATTGGTTCTCTAGCTCCTAAAGCTTCTTGATCTTCAAGGAAAACTCCTAGGTTTTGGCTTGGATCTCCTTCCTCCTTCTCCTTCATGTTTCGGCCACCTCTTCTTTTCTTTCTTTCTATTTCTTTTTCTTTTCTTTTCTCTCTAAGAGTTCAAGGAGTCTCTTAGGAGTTGTGTTGGTGTGGGTGGAAGAAATGAGAAAGGGGTGAAGTGAAAATGAGGTAATGGACTAAGGCTCACCCTATTTATAAGCAATTTAATTTTTTCTCCATGTGTCCTTGTAGGTGGTTCGGCCATGAACACTAGGGAGGGGCGTTTTTGGGCTTCTAAATATTTGCATGGGTGGAGGTTATCAAAACCAAGGGGGACAAAGTTGCATGGCTAGGTTCTTAAAAGTCAAGCTAGGCTTAAGGACTTGTTGGAAGATAGTTAGGGTTTTCACTTGGTTTGGTTAGGATTTAGTTCACTTAGTTTCTATTTTCTTAGTCTACAAGTTTCTAATCTCAGCTCATACACACATACATACACACGGCATACACACACATATACACATATATACATTCATACACACATACAACCCGTGGCATATACATATATACACACACAATTTTACACTTTATTTTCTTAATCATATTCAATTAAACATCCTAATTATTAATTCATGCAATAAGGCAATCAATTCACCATTCACATTCACACAACAATGATCATACATCATACAGCAAATACACAACACACACATCACATAAGAATTTCAAACCAAATCATTAGATTTATTTTCTTTAAAACACAAGTTACAAAATTCGTATTTTATAATTCTGAAAATAAATTTTCGTAAATCCACCCAGAAAAATCTGAAAATCAGATTTTCAAAATCTACATTCCAAGACGATCATTTTGATATAAAATTCGTAAAAATCCGAGTTACGGTTAAAAAGTTACAAATTTTTCAAGTTAACAGACTCGAAAATTCATTTCAAACCAAATCACCTCTTAGAAAATCATTTATAAGCTTAACAAAATCATTCACTTTCCATTTATAAAAACTTCTTGTTTATAAAAATCCTTGAAAATTACCCTTTATTTCTTTCTCACGTAAAACACTTTTTCCAGAAATCTTTTATAAATCAAAACTTCAAAGTTCTTTTTAACAAAATTCGTTCTCGCACGTACGGGAAAAATGCGGGGTGTTACACAGCTGGTTACGTACCTATTTAGGAAGACTCTTTTCATCTCTTCCCACGAGTTTACGAAATTCCGAGGGAGAGATGAGTACCAGCGTAATACTGATGGCCCAAGGGTCATAGAAAATGCTCGGCACTTCATCTGATCACCCCCTTCATAATAGTTCATTGCACCTTCATAAGAAACGATGTGATCAACTGGATCAGTTAGGCCGTTGTAATGAGGCACATTGGATGGGCCTAAGTATCCTTTAGGGGTCTCATATGCCATGATGAATGGTATAAAAGGATGTCCGGGGTGAAAATCTCCCTGATTGTGGTCTTTAGCTGGGTTGATGTCAAGGTGAGGGGGTGAGGGGAGTTGCATCACGGGAATGGGTTGAGGGTCTAAAGGTTGAGGGTCTAAAGGTTGAGTCATCAGGTTAGGGATTTGCTGGGTGGGAGGTAGATTTTGAGCGAGTCTCGTCATTGTCTGTTGCTGGAGATCGGCGATGGTTTGTCCTTGCTGCTGAATTAGTGCAGTTTGTTGTTTCAATATATCTCTTGCTCGCGAGCGCGAGCGGTTGCAGAAGTTGCATAGCTTCTTCTAGTTGAATGGGCTCATCGGGAATCACTATGGGTTGCCCTACTTGGATTTATTCTAACACTTAGGGTTACTCCTCTAGGATCAGGGTTGGGTTGGACCTGCGGTGTTGGGGTTCGGCGGGTATCTCTGTCGTGGTGTGCTCTGGTTCCCGTAGATCTGGCTGTATTACGGGTTGGAGGAGCAGTGCTTCTTGAATCTCCTCGGGTGGAAGGGGGTGGTGATGAGGGTGGTGGGGGAGGAAGTAAATTCCGTAGGCTAGGGGGTGGCTAGGGATTAGTCCCAGTTCTTGGTTGGGATGAATGTGGTGGCTGAGAATTGGTGACGTAATTCTGACTTTGTGAGTTAGAGGGAGGTTGGAGATTAATCCTTGTTCCAGAATGAGATGTTCGTGGTGGCTGAGAATTAGCCTGACGATTCTGATTCAGAAGATCACGAAGGTCACTAGTGGGCTGTGGCTGTTGATCGTTATTGCTAACGTTTCTGGGTCTGTCGCGAGTACGCACGATGTGATCTCGGAGATCTCTTACTTGGCTTCTGGTATAGACCATGGTGGAAGTGGGAATGATTTGTTATTCAGTTCCCCACAGACGGCGCCAATGTAGTGTCCTTAATCGAAATCACCCTAGAAGCTATGGAAGAACTCCAGGAATGATCTCAATCAAGATTTTAATGTAGGACTTTATAGGATTTCTGTATATCTAGTTGGGATAAACATGATCTCCCTAGTCAACAAAGTGTGTGCTAATGTTAACTTAGGGATGGAGAGAACGTACCTTAGCCCCTATAGCATGGTGATTCTTATAGGGGATTACCTGTTAGGTGCATTCCTGGGCCTTTCTGATGAGGCTTGTAAAGAGGAAGTATTCAACTGGGATTGGTAAAGGTCCTGATAAGGTTGCCTTCGTAAATCCCGTATGTGATGAGTTCTTATCCTTATCATGTTATCTAACCAAGCTGCATGGGAATATAGGAGAAGTCGTTAAGCTAATTGAGACTGTTAGTGATAACGATAAGGATGAAGATCCTGTGCTCGGGCCTAGTCTCGTAAGCTTATAACGTCCCCTAAATGCCCATTGGCTCAGTATTGCATGCCGACCGTATGCTGGTCTGTATGCCTTGCTCCAGCATCTAACTGGTCGGACCAAGATGATTTTGGTCGGATAGACTCTCGGTCCACTACATAAACTTGTTTGAACACAAAAACCATGAGTTTCTGGCCTCCAAGTCAGATTCCCATTTCAAGTTAAGTTGCCCATGAACCACAATTGGTTCCTATGAATTTAGCTTATTGATTACCATTCTAGCGATTAGGTAACTTCTCCCATACCTTAGAGAAGCTAAAGAAACGATTGGTTGAAGGGAAAAGGGACTGGATCAAAGATTGCGATTCTGCACCGGTGCACAAACAGTTGCACTAGCTGACTTTGGCCATTAAATTCACCACGAATAAGGCATGAAAAAGAATGAAATAAGTTAGCTTAAGCAACTAGGAAATGCTAACTTTAATCAGAAACGAATTTGGAATCAAAAGGTTTCTTGGATTTACCAAACCAATTCGAGGAAGAGGGGTGTTTGATTTCTGCTCTATTTTTGCAGCTTCAGAAACTCAACTTTGACTGCCTAGAACTTGCTCTACAGGAGGTTAATTTGAGTGTTTCTTGGTTCTAATTCAAGATTGGAATTAGAACTTCAATTTGTGTTTTGGTTTCAGAGAGAATTGAGAGAGAACGAAGTGATCAAAGATAGCACCAGAAAACAGAGAATTTTGGACAGAAATTCAGGTTTGGAGTGATTTGATGAGTTTCTAGCTTCCCCAATCACTTATTTATAGTCTAGGATTACCCTCCTTCGAAGTAAAGTCCAGCTCTGTGCTTGGAACTAAGAAAAACGCGTTTTGGTTCGAAGTTTGTATTGAAACCGACTTATACACACAGCCACACTGCTCGAACTACTCGAGTCTTTTCCAAAAGACACGAGTGTTTCAACCAGAAATTCAAATTTTCTAACTGCTAGTTACAATACTCGAGTCTTTTGACTAAAAATCAGAAAAATTAATATTTTATTCAATATAATAATATTATTTATAAAAATATTTTTTTTATTTTATTTATTTAAAATATTGGACCTTACAAGCTCTCTTCCTCACTCTCACTACACATTTGGAGGCTATTTGGTTGGAGCTAAAAAGGGGGAATTTTAAAGAGTTAGGGTTTGGTACTCTCTCTCTCTCTACAAGGTTAAGGTAAGAAGGGCTGTGTTACCTTTACTTGGGAAGTAAATTCTAGGATGCTATAGTGATAACTAAGGATAGGGTATTTAAAAAGTATGTTTATGAACCTTAGGGTAGTCCCTGTTGGTGTTAATGGAGTATTTAGAATTGATAATGGACTTCACACCTTAGAGAGTAAAGTATATGAGTTTAGGATAAGGTCTGAAATGAACGAGTGTAATTAGGATATAAAATGATTAATATAGAATGAAAACGTAAAAAAAAAACATAAAATAAAACAAAGGGGAATAGTCAAGGGAAAACCAACAAAAACGTGAAAGTAAGAGAATAAAGAGTAATCGTAATAGGCAAGGAGAGTAGAATTATTAAAATAAAAGTGAGGTAAAAGAGGGATTAAAATGCGAAGACAATAAGTATGTGTGGAGTCAGGCGAGTAAAGAGTTGTTGGGATTAGAGAAATAGAAACGTAATAATGAACTGAATTTTAAAATGTAAATAGGAAAGTGGTAAGCGAGCTTAGAAATAGGATAATCGAGTAAGAATGGAGTTAATGAAATAGGAATAATAAGTTGAGTAATAGTGTAAGATAGAGGAAACAAAGAAGTACCCAAGAATTTGTAACGAGAATTAAAGTATAATGTAAATTACCAAGTCAAGTAGAGTTAGTTAAGAATGAGAATAATTAGTAAAGGGAAATACTTAAAATAAAAGAGGATAAAGAAAAGAGAAAGGACACGGTGGCAGGCGGTCGGTAGACACTGTCAACACTAAAAGAATTAAATGTTAACGTGGCAGGTGGTCGGTAGACACTATCACAGTAAACGACAAAATGGCAGGCGATCGGTAGACACTGTCACGGAAAAAGGTAAAATGGCAGGCGGTCGGTAGACACTGTCATAATGAAAAGGTAAAATGATAGGCGGTCGGTAGACACTGTCATAATAAAAAGGTAAAATGGCAGGCGGACAGTAGACACTGTCATAATAAAAGGGTAAACTGACAGCGGTCGGTAGACACTGTCATAATGAAAGGGTAAAATGGCAGGCGGTCGGTAGACACTGTCACTAGAAAATGAGTAAATGGAATAAAAAGGTAATCAGTTCTGTGGTCACATAATGAAAAGGGAGTGAAAGAAAAATTAAATAAGTACAACTAAGAACGAATTGAATAAAAATAATGGTGTATTTAGATTTGAAGAATATTGTGTGATGTATAAGTAATAGGTATGGTTTGACTTAGTGATTGCTACACATTTTAGAATTTATCTTTCTAAGTTCTGTGTAATGCTACCCTTCTTGCTATATTTTTACAGGTACAGAAACGGAGCTTACACCAATTGCAGGCCGAGCAGGTTACACTCCACCACGTGGAGTGTTGAGTCGTCATGAGAGGATTATATATTATGTTATGAACGTTATTTTGGGAAATTTAAAATATGTAGTAGTTATGTGCCCTGAAACTTGTATTAATCGGACGTTAGGTTTTAATCTGGCTGTAATATCATTATGTTTTATGTTTTTTAAATTATTCTGGTCTAGACAGGTTAAGCAGGAATTTTTGGAAAGTCCGGTAAACAGAGGAAACTCTGCCGAATTTTCGTAAGAAATTTTCTTAAGTAATTAAGTTTTCAAAAAAATTTATAAGTACCTATTTTAATAAATCTTGAATAATTAAATAAATGTGAGGGTGTTACACCAGTTGCACAAGAGGATACTGAAGAAGAACTAATGGGTCAAAATGAGCAAAATCAAAGTGAAGATGATGCAAATGATGTTGAGCAAAATGATGAGGAAGATGATGCAAATGATGAGGAGGAAGAGGACAACGATGAAGAGGACAATGATGATGAGGGTGAGGAAGAAGAGGACAATGAAGAAGGAGCAAATGATGAGGATGATAATGATGAGGACGAAGAAGAGGAGAATGAGGAAATTCCCGACCCTCAAAACATGACTTTGCTAAAGTCATATGAGAAACATGTCTCACATGATATATGGCAAGGGAATGTAAGAATTACACCAAGCTATTTTTTTTTTATTTCTTATATATTTCTTATATTGCTTTAACAGAAAGTTGGTTATTTTTTCCAAGAACGTGGAGTTTAGTTAATTTTAAGGTTTATTTAGGTTTTTAGTCCCTGAACTTATATGCTCTTTTGGAATTAGTCCTTGATCTTTTTTTTCGTTGTCTTGGGTCCCTAAACTTTTTCAATTTTTGGAAAAGGACCCTGTTGTTGCTTAAGTGATGATATGACCAATGAAATGTCACGTCACTTGTCCGAGATCGAAGAATGAAGTGCTATGTAGCGTTATGTAACACCACATGATTTTTTTTTATTAATTTTTTTTTTCAAAATTATTAAAGGATTTTATTTTCTTTTTTAAAAAAAAATACAATTTTTAATTATTTTTAATAAATTTGAATTTTTTTTAATCTTTAAAATTCACGTGGCATCATCTAGTATGTTATCTATCGATACGGCGAAGGTTATGTAGCATTTCATCGGTCATATCATCACTTAAGCAACAACAAGGTCATTTTCCAAAAATTGAAAAACTTTAGGGACCCAAACCAACAAAAAAAAAGATCAAGGACTAATTTCAAAAGAGCACCTAAGTTCAGGGACTAAAAACTTAAATAAGCCTAATTTTAATTTGTTACATACACTCTTTCATGTTATATTTATTGTAATATGTTATTGTTATATGTTGGACAACATTCATGAGTTACGTGACAACATTCATGACATTTGAATTTGGATCAGATTTGAAGTATAGTAAAACACTTAAAACAGGCAACATGTATGAATTATGGAAAAATCGTTTGTCATTGGGTGGAATTTTTGACACACGTATTTCGAAAATTTCACTAAATTTCCGAAATATAACTCTCGTAAAAGTACTGATCCAATATATTTTGAAACTGGCAAGTGTTTCCGACAGATATATGTTGGAAAATTCAATAAAATTTCGAAATATAATTCTCGGAAAATGGTTGAGCACAAATTCTTAGCTATTGGGAGGTTTTTCCGAAAATATGGTATCAAAAATTTCATTAAATCTCCGACGCTTATCTATCGGAATTATTTACTGGCACTACTTTTTTACATTTCCTCCAACCATGACACAGTAACAACTTATTTCACTCCAGAATACCACAAATACATAAATGAAATAAAATAAATATTAAACATAATTCTTTTACCAAAAAATTATAATTGGCTCAATTACATCCAAAAATATCAAACTAAACATCCAAAGCACTTATTCATTGTCCTTTGAAAGATCAATAATCCCACCATTAGTAAATTTTTTTTTTGTAAAAGAAGTCTGAAACTATTTAGCTGCTCACTTAGCCTAGCCTCCCAAGCAACTGCATCTCCACTGAAATGTGTATGCCATAGGGGATAAACAGGTGGTAATGGTGCTCCATGTTTTAAATTTGCCTATACATATACAAATATGGTATCAAATAATTTATCATGTGTATTACAAGTGGTATGAAGGAAATAAATTAATACCTGCAAAAAGTGATTTTTTGCTACATTTCGACCAATGCCCCATATACGAATAGTGGCCGGTGGTCCTGTGTTATAAGGGAAAAACGTCAAACATTCACCAATGGTTTGACTAGGTATTGACACAACAAGCACATTATATCGTGAAGCAATTATGTGATCCATATCTGTCATCTCCATCTATTTATCTGCTCCGATCGATCTGACTTTCGAAACATGTAACTTATCAAGCACCTTCACAAATTCATCAGCACCACCTAAAAGGGAAGTATATAATGCCCTATGATCCCGCATTTCGTTGATCAAATCATATCTAATCATAGCCTAGTTATCTTCATGACCGTAACGATGCATTGAGATGACACGAAACCCGCAATTACCATCACTCTGAACATTATTAACGGATTCAATCAGATGATCCAATGCAGGGTGGGGTGCAAACCCAAATGAGGATCGAGTACGTTTTTGAGAACCTTGTGACGGGGTTTTATGTGCCCTCTTCTTAGAAGTTTGAGAATTCTTTGATTCTTGTGACACTTTGCGAAATTCTTGGGTTAACATATCATTCACCGATGAATCCACATGTTCAAAAAATGATGGATCACGCTTTGTGGACTTGTCCTTGTCCGTTTTTCGCCCTTTCGTACTAACTGGTACCTTGGGTGGTTGCAATGATGTTGTGTGAGGTTCAACAACTTCCTGAAATTTTTCAAAAAGCCTTTTCTTCCCATCAAGGTCAGAGTTATTATATTTCTCCTTATATTGCTCCCAAAGCATCTCAGGATCTTCTACATTTCTTGGACGAACACTCACTTTACTGGCCATAGATAACACTTGCCAATGCAGATGAATTGCACTTAGTGGAATTGGTTGACCCAACTTCATGTACTTGGCAATCTCACATCGGCAAGGTAAGCCATGAGTCCTTTGGATACGACAATCACACGAAACATGATTGTTATCAGCACTGTCAACACCTCGAGCCTCCTTGTAAATTAGACTCAATGCCTCACGAGAAACCTTGAAGTGCAAATTTTTGTATAAGGTCGTGTTGACTCTATGCTCCAATATAGTCACACTTTCCTTAAATGAAGCCAAAATCTTCGTTTGTTGACACAACAACAACTTATTGATGCACTCAAAACAAGTAGCAATGTCTCCTCTGTTATCGGATAACATCCTCTTGAAGTTAGAATGAGCACTTTCCACTCTGTTAAACATGAAAAAAATTAACAACAATTTTTTAAGAAAATATTAAATTAATGATACTAAAATACAATGTAATTGTTACCTGTTTGTTGTTGTATTACCAAGATGCATGTGTTTGTTAACAAAAGCATCCACAAATTTGACACCATTATTGTTCAGATATGTGTCATCCACGTAAGTACTGATATGTTCACCTGCTCTTTCATGGAATATGGAAAGACAATTATCATAATTCTCCACATCCTTGCAATGGACAAGACCTTGAAATGCTTCCATTATGGACTCAACCTTGTCAAGGTCCTTGAAATAGTCCTTGCACAAAAAGGCGTTTCGAATGCCAAAACTTGGGGGCCTCTGTTGACTAGAAGTCAAAATCGACAGAAATGAAGAATGACGAATGCATAAGTGATGTCGACGGAAGTGTACTTAGGCGAATCGCTTAAAAGTGACTTCGAGGGACATGAACGTGTGTCGATAAACAGGAGAATGTTGGATACATAAGTGATGTCGACGAAAGTGTACTTAGGCGAATCGCTTAAAAGTGACTTCGAGGGACATGGACGTGTGTCGACGAACAGAAGATTCAGCACGAGGCCGGTGTCGAAAGGGTATTAACGTGGAAATTGAGGAGGTTAAAGTAGCAGTAAATGATGACGATACTCCATTGGGAACAAGGAAGCGGTCACATCAGCATTAAATGCACCTTTTGATCGCTATAAATACGTCACTTCCGAAGTTCACAAGGCCATGAGTGTGTAAAAGTGAAGGAGATGATGGAGCAATCTTATGATTTCTGGACAGAAGAAAAGCTGTTCGAAAGAAAAGAAAAGAAAAATCACCAAAAGATTAAACATGTGAGATTAGAGGGATTCAGAAGAGGAAGGGACAATGTTAAAATCTCTGCCCCGAATACCCACTTTTACCCGTTGATGGTGAAAGATTAAACACGTGAGATTACACAAGGTCCACCTCTTGCGTCTTAAGCTGGTGTAAAAAGCTTGGGTAGAGGCCGACACTGCATTTAGCATAGTGTCGAAGGAGCTTGATGTCGACAAACATCTCATGACCCAAGAAGCAGGAGCATGTCACTTCAACGAAGCTACAAAGAGACTTAGCAAAAAATCCCAAGGCTTTAAGTTGCATGATTTCAGTTGTGGGAAGATGCTTGTCGAACTCCTCCTATCGAAAAAGACTACCGAAGACTTGACGGTTGGAGGCAAACAGAAAAGCCACATCGTGGGGCAGTTACTTAGTGGGTATTTATTTAGGACGTGGCTACTGCGGTTATGCAGAACATGCCCATAAGGTAGTGTAGGAGTAGTTGATTCTTAGGGCCATAAATATGTATTCATTTGTTTGTAATCGGGGTTGACACATTGGTAATCATCCTACACATCTCACCATAGCAGATTGACGGAGAAAATGCATTTGTAATAACCCCTTTTTTCCATTCCAGAATTTTCCAATTTAATGCAATGCAAGCTTTTGCTTTTTCCTTTCCAATTCCAGCACTTTTGCTTCTTGCAAGTTTAATTCCCGCTTTTACGGCTTTATTGCACGTTTAAATTCTCACATTTAATTACTGCATTTATTACTATTACCTTTATCATTCTGGGTTTTTGTTCATACTTGTCGATTAACGTTTTCGTTAATTTATGTTCGCAAACCCTTTACTTATATGTTAAGATAACACAAAAAAAAACAAAAATAGTCAAGTCCGTTACAAGATTATCACATAACCAGTCGTTACCCACACCCTACACACTCATCCTCAGTTCGATCCGTCTCGAACGAAATCCCCATTAAACAGATTGCTGGGAATTTTTTTAAAGTCCGCCATGTTTTGAAGTGTGCATATTTTGAAGTGTTCAGCTTCAAAACATGGGACTGGTGCAACTGAACATGGAACTGGTGCAGCTGATGAGGCTAACGTGACAATTTACTCCGTTATAAGTGCATGGGGAAGCAAAAACGACGTCGTTTAAGGACTCCAGTCAGTCACGTTATCACTCCGTTAACGTCTGTTGATGGGGGTTAGGGGCATGGACTAATGTGAATGACTTTTTACAAAGTCAGGGGCCTAAAAGCATTTTTGCTAATTTTAAGGATTAAAGTGAAAGTGTTGTGTAAATTCAAGAACCAAAATGACAGTTTACTCTTTTTCTTTTATATCCGAGCAAATAATTAATTTGGTCTTGACAATCATTTTGTTATCTTAAAACTTAACTTAAAGATGATATTTCATTTTTTTTTCTTTCGCATGTGGTGTCTGGACTTTCGCACTTTGGCGGCCCAACTTAATTCACCCCCGACCCTACGGAACTCCACTTTGTGGGCATGAGTCTCCCAACATGTGCCTCTCAGTACCCATGAGTGTCGAACTCGAGACCTCATGGTTAAGGGACCTAGTGAATTGCCACTACACCAACAGCACGTTGGTATATTATACTATAAGTGAAGTAATGACTTTTGATTTTTTTGTGTGTCGGTCAAAATATGGGAAGACAAAATAATCCCTTTTAGTTTTTCAAAACATTTGCACAAATTAATTTAACCCATAACAGAAATTCTAAATTCGTACCTAAATATTTAAGATTGGTTCCTAAAGTTTTCAAATTGGGTCAAAATTCATCTTAAAGCATCCTAAAAATTTGTCTTAAAAAAGATCAATTTGACTCCAACTTAAAATATTGAAAACTCATAATTAGTATATTTTCTAAATCTTCATAGATCAGTTTGGAAAATGTTGATGAAAAAACTTTATTCCTTTCATTCTTAATTTTTAATTAAAATTCTTAAAAGTGTAGACGTGTAGTATTCAAGAAATAAAGATACCTTCCCCTTCTTTGATGCAACACTTTCCTTTTTGTTTTTTTTTTAATTGTTTAAATTTGAGTGTCTTGTAAGAGTACTGGGAGACTTAGTAATGAAATAAACTAATAACTTGAGTTTGGTTTAGTTGTTGTAAGGTCCTAACTAAAATTTTAGGAATGAGATATAAGGTTAGTAGCCTCATGTTCAATTCCCACTAAAAATATTCTGCTGGGAGAGCTAATCACGCAACTCGCTTTGGATTAGTCTTAAAGACTATTATTATCCTTGAGGATACCGGTTGTTCCGCAAGGAGGAATTCAGACAAAATAACAAAAATATTGAAAAAAAAAAATTGAAAATCCAACTTTTGAGAAATTTCCTGGAGACTTCGAAAAAGCCACATAATTCAGTGTTCTTTCATCTTTGAGACATCAGACTGATAAAGACTCCTCAACTTCTAAAAAAAAACATTAAACAAAACAGGCTCATGTTACCGTTTTAAATTCCAAATAATAATAATCATTCTTTCATTTTTTTTTTCTTTTTCTCAAATCCTGATCCAGTTTGAAGTCACACAATAAGAGTGAACACTGAACAACCTTTGGTGCTGTCAGTTACTATAAGAATAAAAACCGTACAGAGAAACTGAACTCTGTTTTGTTTTTGTTGTTGTTGTTCTTGTTATGGTTTTGTGAAGTGTTCATTCTTCTACTAGCGATAACGGTGCCATCTCTCCTGCGACAGTTACAGGAATCACAATGAGTAACGGTTTCGTGAACGGTTCTTCACCTCCTCGCCGCCGACCACCGGAGCATGATATTGAAGCTGGCTCTACCGGTAACCGCTCCGGCGACTATGATGACGTGGATTGGTCGGATCCGTTTGATATTTCAAGGACTAAGAATGCTTCTGTTGAACGCCTCAGGCGCTGGAGAGTATGTTTTCTATTTCATGTTTAATCATTTATCTGTTTATTTATTTATTTTTGAATTAATATTTGGATTTTTTTTTGTGGTTTTTGTTAGTGTAATTGTTCTATTTTCAGTTGAATTTTGAATTTGTATAGATGTGTTAGTTTTGCAGTTTTTGCATAATAAAGCTTGGTATGATGTTAGTGAGGTTTTGGGGAAAAATTGATTAAATATATATATATATATATATATATATATATATATGTATATATGTGTATATATATATTTTGTGATGGATTATGATTATCAAGGGAATGATACAACAATGGAGGAGGAGTAGTAATAGTGTAGTTGTGTTTGAATAGAATAATAATAAATCTAGGGATGACAATGGATTTACCCGGACCCGTGCCATTCATACATATACGGACCCAGACCAGTCCCGGATCCGCACGGGTACCCGCTATCAAGCGGGCCAGCAGGTCTTTGGATACCCAAACAGATTCACGGGTACTCATTATATTTAAAAAAAAATTAAAATTTTAAGCTTATTTTTTATGAACAAACATAAAAATTTCTTATTTTTATTTGCCAAGCACTTGATATATCATTAAATAATTCACAAACAAATTCACTAGAGGTAAAACATATTCACTTAGAAATAGTATTGGCAAAACGGGCGGGTGGGCATGGCCCGCAATAATAGCAGGCATGCCCGCGGGTGGCCCGTATTAAAAAAAATAATTTATTTAATATTTCCTTTTTTGTTTTAGTACAATTTTTTTTTAAAAAAATTGCGGGCGGCCCGCCTGCCCGCAAAACGTATGCTTATGTGTATGACACATTGACACTAAGGTTATTATTATTTTTTTTTTATAAAATACTCACGCCTGCGGGCCGCCCGCAGCCCGCCCACGCCCGCCCGCGAAAAATAACGGGTGGGGCGGGCGGGCATGATTTAAATTTTTTTTAAAATCTAATGCCCTGCCCGCATTTGGGTGGGGCCCGTGGGCCAAGGCCCATTTTGGTTTGGATAATGTCTCTAGTTAAATCCTCTCACACAAACATACTTAAATTCCAAATAAATTGAATAATAAGTATTTTTCTGTGGGTCCGGGTACTCGCGGGTCCGATACCCCATTACCCAGACCCATTCCGGGTACTACCCGTGGATACCCGTTTTTTATACCCACGGAACCATTTTTAGATTCGGACCCAGACCCGTTACGGGTATTACCCATGGGTACCCGTGGGTACGGGTCCAATTGCCAAGCTTAAATAAATCAACCTACAAAATCAATTTACAAAACAACCTACACAATAATAAAGTGACATGTGTCATTGTTAACCAATCAATAGTAAGCAAGTGAAACATGTTATTTTCCCCATGGTGTAAATTGATTTGTAGGCTAATTTTGTAGGTGTATAAAATCATTTTTGGTTTGGATAATGTCTCTAGTTATAGTTGCTGTGATTCTTTGTTGCCTTTACTATGTAGTATAGTAGTATATTATCGAGTATCGAACGATTTGCGAGAGGAAAAAGAGATGACCAAAAGTGACTAAAAGGAAACCGTTACAACTAATAAGTTTTGGTAGTTATATAGGAAAAGTGATGCTGATTGGGGTTTTTGTTTCATTTTATATGGGTGAAGTGAAACAGTTTAGAGGTTCGTGTGGAACACGTGGAAGTATCATTCACGAGAGTACAAGACTAGAAGGCTTTAGCATTCGTGCAGCTGTAGAGCACATGTTAGTACACGGTTGCTGTCACGTTTATAGAGCTCGATTTAATGAATTTGCTGTTGATTTTATACATCCATTGTTGAAGTTTAAAGGTCTGACATTAAAATACTATCTTTTATATATGTTAATATATTTATGATTATTTTTTGTTATATTCATCAAATGAGGGAACAAGGACCTCTCTAGTCAAAGCATGAGGTTTGCAGGGCTAGATACAATACTGCTCGTAGCCTTTTTTAAGTAACAGCCGGCCAAGATTCAATATTCTCATAACCTGGCATGGATTTTTAATTAGGAGACATATTGGGAAATTTATTTACAAAATATCTTCTGCTAATTTCTTCCAATACATTGAGCTCCTAAGAAATTGAACGGAAGAAGCGGTACATTTTATATAGGCAAATAGCATATTTTAGGTGCATCTAATTGGTAGAATAGCAAATTTGGAGTGAACAATTGGGTTGCGTTTGCTCCTAGTTTCATCTCAAAATTGAGAAGGAAAGAGGTTGGAGGGATTCTCGTAATTGTTTTAACCGAGTTGTGGTTGAAGTTGAAGTTAAGTACAGGATGGGCCCATAGTTCAATAGCATTTCAGAGATAAATCTTGTGTTCATTACTTTTGGTTTAATCCACTATTCCACTTTCGATCTGAGTATGCTCTGTGTCTTTCCAAATTTTTTGTATTTCGAAGAGATCCATTTTCTTTTCTTAAGTGGACCATGTGGGATTCGGTCTTATAATTTTTTTTATACAAATGAATGAATTACTCAGCTGTGACATATGTGCTTCCTACAAAGTATCAATAGGTTTACTTTTTAATGAGAGAAAAGTAAGGCAACATTTAATTTCTTAGCAATCAAAGGTTTGATGTTATTTAGGTTTACAAAGAAGCAATAAAGAAATTTGAGACTGAAGGGTTATTGCTCTGAACAGTAATGTATACATGATCCAGAGAATAGGCACCCCATATGCACCAAACAGCCTCTGCAAGGTAAAAGCTAAGGAAAAAGGCAACAAGCAGGTCCGAAAGCTTAATGGTTAGTTGGTTACGGAGTCTGTGGTAAATGGCGACAAAAGTGACCCTAAAAGGGTAAAACTTAAAGTCAATCGCAGGTGAGTTTTTCGGCAATGAGATTGGTTTAGTTTTTGGCAAGAAAAGGGGCCAAACATGGGCTTAACAAGAATGAATGAGCTTGTCTGTCCCAAATAAAATTTCACCAGGGAAATTCTCTGGGTTCTGTTTAGTATTGGCCAGAAAATTTGCTGGAAAAATTAAAGCAAGGTAGAAAATGAGGATATTGAATAAATGAACTGCAACAATTATACAGAGAAACTTTGAACTGTCATGAAAAACTACAATCATGAAAGCTGGAATTGATGCACAGATGATGGAATGAAATGACAATCACGGGAATTAAGGTGTGAACACCTTCAGACAATAAAAAATGAAACACACAACTTGAGAAATGATTTTGACTTAAAGATAAGGAGGAAACCGAGGAAGGAATTGGGTTTCGGTGGAAATGATAAGGGAGACTGCACGGAGGAGCTAGGAAGCACTGACACCTCTGATTATTGAGGTATTCGAGCGTCAGGCATGTTTCTGATACCGACAGCTGCATAACATCTGTCAGACACCCCTCCTGAGGTGTCTAATAAAAAAAATATTTTTGGTCCAGTTCAGACGCAGCTCAGACACTTGGTCAGCACCCAAAAAATTGCTAGACTCCTCCAAGGATACTGCTGTTTAGAAATTTGTAATTTTTTTAAGCTAGAGGCTGTCTTTGTCAACTGTGATGATCAAGAAGAGGAAGATAGGTCTTACATAGACTACATAGTTTTTTAATTTTTTGCCTGTACATTAAAATTGAAAGATATAGTTCATCTTTTTTTTTTATTTAATCTTTTTTATCTTATAAATTTTATTATTATTATTATTTTTTAAAAACCAAAGTTCTTACATTGTATAATGGTACCACTTAGTAATTTTTTTTTGTGAGGCTCATAATCATAGTCAACTCTTGGAATATAGTGTCGAGTCATATTAGTCATCTATTGTAATAGAGTATAGGAAGTATAGGAAGTGAAGCAGCACATAGTGAACTTCGGTTCACTTGTGCATTGTGTAGTTAGTTAGTTATTGTATTAGTTAGTTAGTTATGTACTCTATGCTAAAGTCACCTATTGGTGACTGACAGCTAGGATAGTTTTATTACTCTATAAATAGCATGATTGTAACTATCCCTCTTAGATTTTCAATAATAGAAATTCAGTTTTAACTAACTTTCTCTCTCTTCTCTCTCTCTTCTCTCTCTTCTCTCTTTATCTCTTCTAGTTTCTGAACTCTTATATGGTATCATCGTGACCATGGCCGATCCTGGCTCAGGCGATGTCTCTGGCTCCGGCGGTGCTGTTCATGCTCCTCCGATCACCGTTGTTCCTCCGTTACTCCCGATTTCGCTTCCGCCAACTTCATACAAGCTCAACGAAACAAACTTCCTCGCTTGGAAGCAATTCGTTGTCTCAGTTCTGCGTGCGTCGCATCTTCTCTCTTTTATCGATCAGATTCCGGTGATTCCACCGGAATTCCTCTCCGATGAGGATCGCGCTCTCAGTCGCATCAATCCAGCGTTCGTAAAATGGGAGGAGACAGATCAAACGATCTTCTCCTGGCTCCTCAACTCCATTTCTGATTCCATGAGGCTTCGATTTCTCTCTTCTCAACAAGCTTGGCATTTGTGGGATCAAATTGTTTCTTACTGCCAAGCACACACGAAAGCTAGGTCTAGGCAGCTTCGTTCTGAATTGCGCTCAGTTTCTAAAGGTAACCTTTCAGTTGAAGAATATTTTCTTAAGATCAAGTCTCTTGTTGATGCGCTGGATTCTGTTGGCACACCTATTTCACATGCTGAACATGTGGATTCCATATTAGAGGGTTTACCAGAAGAGTATAACCCTGCAGTAGTTGCAATTGAAAGTCACCTTGAACCTTACTCTATTCAAGATCTTCGTTCTTTGCTATTAGTCTTTGAAAATCGCTTAGCTCAAGCTTCTAGGAAAGCTCAAAGTGATGCTATGTCTGTAAATGTTGCTGAAACTCATACTGGAAATCACTCTCCCTCTGTTTCCTCTAAGCTCAGTGAAACTTCTGTTAATCAAGTTTCTGTTCCTGGCCGCAATATGTCAAATGCACCTTTCAACCGTGGTGGTCGTGGTGGCCGTCGTGGTGGTCGTGGCGGTCGTAGTGGTGGCCGTGGCAGAGGCAATGGTCATTACTGCACTCTTTGTCAGAGATTTGGACATGACATCTCCTATTGCTACTATAACAAAGATGAGGAAGATTCTAACCCTAATTCTTACATTCCTCTTCCTCATAACTCTCACTCCTCTGCCTATGGAAGTCATCAGTATAACTCCTATGGCTATGGAGCTCAGAATGTTCCTTATCATGCTCCTCCACCAAGACCTTATCTGCCTCCTGGTTCTCAGTTTCAGCCAAGGAATTTTCCACAACAAAACTTCAGATCTCAAGCCAATTATGCTGGTGCTGGACTCCTTCCCACTCCTCAGTTTGGTTATGGTCCTGCTCAGCATTACACTCATCCATCTGCTCCTTATGCTACGGCAGCAGTGGCTTCTCCACCAGCACCTCAACTGAATTGGTATCCAGATTCTGGTGCCACTCATCATGTCACATCTGATGCTGCTCACATTCATCAGCCAGTGGAGCAGCATTCATTTGAGCACATATTCATGGGTAATGGTCACCCTGTTTCAGTATCTAAATGTGGCAATTCTTCCTTTAAATCTCCTGAGGCTACTAATACATGCTTATCCTTTAAAAATCTGTTATTAGTGCCTAACATTACTAAAAACTTAATGAGTGTGAGTAAATTTTCCAAGGATAATCATTGTTATTTTGAATTCCATCCTAACTATTGTGTTGTGAAATCTCAGGCTAATAACCAAGTGCTTCTAAAGGGTACTGTCACACCTGAGGGACTGTACTCCTTTCCTCCTCTTCAGGCCTCTTCATCACCTCTTTGTCACTCTACTGTTTTTCCTACTCCTATGTTGCATTGTCATTCAGGCTTTCCTATTGTAAATAATTCTAGATCTTTTCCTTGTAATAGCAATTCTAATTTTGATTCTATGCTTTGTAAGCCCTCCAACTATTTGTTGTGGCATTGTAGGCTAGGTCATCCTCATGAGGATGTAGTTAAATCAGTACTCAAAAATTGTAAGATACCTCTTATCAATAAAACAGTGTTTGATACTTGCAATGCTTGTTGTGTTAGTAAATCCAGCAGACTGCATTCTCCACCCTCACAACACTCTTATGCACATCCATTTGATTTGTTATATGTTGATCTGTGGGGTCCAGCCCCCCTGTTCTCTACCTCTGGCTTCAAGTATTATCTTTCAGTAGTTGATGCCTACTCTAAGTACACTTGGATATTTTTACTTAGACAAAAATCTGACACACTCACACTCTTTAAGCAATTTCAATATTATGTTTCTACTCAATTTTCTACCAAAATTAAAGCTGTTCAAAGTGACAATGGTGGGGAATTCAGACCATTTACAAAATTTTTACAAGACCAAGGCATTGTCCACAGATTGACATGCCCTCATACCTCTCATCAAAATGGCTCTGTTGAGCGCAAACACAGACATATAGTTGAGACTGGTCTTGCTTTACTAGCCAAAGGCTCCATTCCCATGCATTTTTGGGATCATGCCTTCTCTTCTGCTGTTTATCTAATAAACAGAATGCCCTCATCTGCTAATCAATTCAAGGTTCCTTATACAACCTTGTTTGGACACAGTCCTAACTACAATGAACTTAAGGTTTTTGGTTGTGGGTGCTATCCTCATCTTAGACCCTACAATCAACACAAACTCCAGTTCAGATCTGCTACTTGTGTATTTTTGGGCTATTCTACTACACATAAGGGCTATAAATGCTTAGCTTCAGATGGTAAGATTTACATCTCCAAAGATGTGGTATTTGATGAGTTTCTCTTTCCATTTGCAACTGCAAAAGTTCAGCCTTCTTCCTCAACTTCAGAATTTCATTCCTCTTCTTCAACTTCAGAATCTTCAGATAAATTCAACACTGATCCATTGGTTTTTACTATACCTCCATCTCTGTCTGGTTCAAGCATGGCTTCAGATTTCTCTTCAGTCTCACCTTCATCTGGACCTCTCACTTCTCCTTCTCCTCAAGGCTTTTCTCATGTTCAGTCTTCTTCCTCTTCTTCAGATGGGTCAGCTCCTACATCTGTCCCACAATCATCTGATTCTAATCAGTCACCTACATCTTCCTCATCATCCTCTTTACCTTCCCCCATCAACATACACCCTCAAAACTCACATCCTATGCAGACTAGGGCCAAATCTGGAATTTCAAAAGCCCTTTATCCTTCTCTGCATCTTACACAATCTGAACCTTCATCTGTGAAAGAGGCACTTGCAAATCCTGATTGGAAGAAAGCCATGGAGGCTGAGTATTCAGCTCTTGTTAATAATAATACATGGTCTCTAGTGCCTCTTCCTGAAGGCCGCAAGCCAATTGGTGTGAAATGGGTTTGGCGAATCAAAGAAAATCCAGATGGGAGCATTCAAAAACTGAAAGCTAGAGTTGTAGGAAAGGGCTTCAATCAAAAACCTGGATTTGACTATTCTGAAACATTTTCTCCTGTTGTTAAGCCTATTACAGTAAGAATAATTCTTACTCTTGCACTAACAAATAAATGGAATTTAAGGCAATTGGATGTAAATAATGCCTTTTTAAATGGTGTTTTGAATGAAGAAGTCTATATGAGACAACCCCCTGGATTTGAACATGAAGACAAGTCTTTAGTTTGCAAACTTCATAAGTCTCTCTATGGCCTCAAACAGGCTCCTAGACAATGGTTTGAGAAACTTAAAGGGACTCTAATGGCATTTGGCTTCAAAGTTAGTAGATGTGATAATTCTCTTTTTTATTACATAACACCTACAATGACTGTTTTCCTTCTAGTTTATGTTGATGATATTATCATCACTGGTTCAAATCCTACTTTTATCAACAATCTAGTTCTTAAACTCAACACTTCCTTTGCCTTAAAGGATTTAGGGGAACTTGACTATTTCTTGGGTATTCAAGTTGTCAAACTTCCTGGTGGTGGCCTTATGCTCTCTCAGTCCAAATATATTAAAGATCTTTTGGTCAAAGCAAACATGTCTGATGCTAAGGGTATTGCCTCACCCATGGCTGGAAGCTGCAGACTCACCAAGGAATCAGGGTCTCCTCTTACTGATCCTACTCTCTACAGGTCCATTGTACGTGCCTTGCAGTATGCTACTATTTCTAGACCAGAGATTAGCTTTAGTGTTAACAAGGTTTGCCAATATTTGGCTAAGCCTCTTGACACTCACTGGGCTGCTGTAAAACGAATTCTAAGATACCTTAAAGGCACTCTACATCATGGGTTGGTTCTTAAACCAGCTGCTGCTGGACCTCTCACTCTTACTGGGTTTTGTGATGCTGACTGGGCCACTGATGTTGATGATAGACAATCAGTTTCTGGGGCTGCTCTTTTTGTAGGTCCTAATCTTGTTACTTGGTGGTCTAAGAAGCAGAACACTGTCAGCAGATCCAGCACTGAGGCTGAATATAGATCCCTAGCTCTTGCCTCTACTGAACTAATGTGGGTTAAGTCTCTACTTACTGAACTAAGGATACCCTACAAAACACCAGTCATGTTTTGTGACAATCTCAGCACAGTTGCTCTTGCTCACAATCCAGTCCTTCATGCTAAGACTAAACACATTGCTCTGGATCTCTTCTTTGTCAGAGAGCAAGTTCAAGCCAAGCAACTGGCAGTTCAGCACTTGTCTTCGGAATTTCAAGTTGCTGATGTCCTGACAAAGCCTTTGTCCTCTACCAGATTTGAAGATCTAAGGCAAAAACTTAGGATTTTGAACAGGGCTGATTATCAACCGGCCCTCAATTTGAGAGGGGTATAATAGAGTATAGGCAATCTTAAGAGTTACTTCCTAATCTCGTAATATTTCCTGATTTGTTTCCTTATTTAATTAGGCTTAGAACCCTATTATTACTGTGTTAAGATCAGTAGCTATTTCATTTGGCTATTCTGCTATGCTATTTTTTTAGACTATTCATTTATTTTTCTTACTTGGACAATAATGTTTTTCTTCAATGACTAGAGGAGATTTAATTTTAATTTTTTTCAGCAAGCTGCACTTGTGCTTAATGCTTCTCGTCGATTTCGTTACACATTGGACTTGAAAAAAGAAGAGAAGAAGCAAACATTGAGAAAGATAAGAGCACATGCACAAGCCATTCGAGTATGGTCCTTCAATTGTACTTTCTTTATTATGCTTATGTTACATATGTGTAATGTTCTAATTATTATTCATTTTGCTATATTAGGCAGCATACCTTTTCAAAGAAAGAGCCTTTCCTGAGGGGCAAGCAAATGGTGAGTAATTCATTTGTGCTTGTTATTATTTGTGGATAATGAATTGTACTCCTATTTCATGTTTTGTAAGAAATGCCTTGTGGTGACTAGACTTTGTGATTTTTATAAAGTTTACTCTGGCTGAAAATATTTGCTATACCTTTTTGATTTTAGTCATTACGATTGTCAATTAGTGACCTGGGAGATATTTGGTCTGTTTGACTAGTTTGGCTGTTAATTCCATTAGTCGTGGGAACATAAATGATTACTATTTATTATTATACTTTTGGCACCATCTTTTCATATAAATCATAAAAGATCAATCATGCTACTGCCCTTGTATTCATCTGATAAGCTGATATTAATCAGGAAAACCTCTAGATTCAAGGTCTAACTTGTTATATTTCTTTTGACGTTTTGCTTTATCTTGGAGAAATCACGGTAATGACCTAATACTTATTAATTTGACTAGCTGCTTATTGTTCTGAGAAGCCTATATCTTTAGTAAGGTATTATGATTTTTTTGACATCGCCACTTTCACTTCAAATTTGTATTTCAGAAAATGGTGCCTGATCTGTTTGTGTTCGTAACATATCCTTGTTGTAATATGTTACATGGAGTAACTATCCTTTTACCACTTCAAATTGCTGTTAAGAATTCCTTTATAATCTTGTCGCAAGTTCATTCCCACTAAATTAGTCTTTTCTGTATATTCAACTGTCAATTATTCAACATAGCATTTTTAAGTGTCTAATTATAACTAATCTTGCCTATTAAAGTTTAAGACATTTAACTATTGATAATGGTCATTTTACCAGATGAGTTTAAGTTGTCTGTCTCATCAGCCTGACTTGGGATTTTAGTGCTTGTAGCTTTATATGCTTTTTGTGTTTGTAGCTTGATGCTCCATGGATATTTTATGCAAATAATCTTTCCTTTGCTTCGCCTAGTTGATAAAGTGTAGGGCAATGTTCCTTTTTTCAATGTTGATGCTCCATGGACTTTTATGTAAATAACCTTGCCTTGCCCTTTTCTTGGCCTAGTAGTATATGATAAAGTGTAGGACATTCTTCCTTTTTTCAATGTTGATGATTTATGCATTTAATGTTAGAAACTATAAAACCTCCTCCGACCTCCACCGGTGAATTTGCTATTGGACAAGAGCAACTTGCTTCAATTTCAAGGGATCATGATATTACTTCTTTGCAACAGCGGGGAGGGGTAAGTTTGCCCGGAATTATTTTCTTTACCTAGTTATGGTATCAGAGTGGTAAATTTTCATATATTTTTTCTTCATCACTATCAGGTTGCAGGGATATCAAAGTTGTTGCAAACTGATTTGGAGAAGGGAGTTCATGATGATGATGCTGAGTTGCTAAGAAGGAGGAATGCGTTCGGTTCCAACAATTATCCTCGAAAGAAAGGAAGAAGTTTTTTGGTAAATTTTAGTGCACTTTGAATCCTTAGGTGCTTAGTGCTTTTATAGTTTCTGTTTATTGTTGGTGTATTAAAGTGACCACTTTGTTTTTGTTTCATCTTATAGATGTTTTTGTGGGATGCATGCAAGGATCTGACCTTGATTATTTTAATAGTAGCTGCAGCAGCTTCGTTGGGATTGGGGATAAAATCTGAGGTGAGATTGGCTTAGAAAATTATGATTCATTTTTTTAAACTTGGTGAGGAGTGAAGACATGTATTTGTTTCATCCGTATAAATAATAATGCCCAAACTTTTCGTTAGTCTATACTTACTGCCTCCCCCTGCCTCAAGTTCAGTCATCTCCAAACAAATATGTATCCTCCTACTTTGTGCTGGTCTTGACATACTACTTTCTTTTACCAACTTGATGATGCGAGAAGTTAAGAACAAAAGGAACTTCTAAACCCGTCTAATTTGTCCTTTCCCTTGTAATTCTTCCTTGTTGTTTTTCTTGGATTATGCCAACAGCTTACTTGATTTGATAGCTGCGTTTTTGTTTGATCCTTGAACACATCAGTGCAGAATGCTCCAGTGAACTTGGTAGGTTCCAGTAAAGTTGATGTTCATAGCAGATTACCAGCATAGGTTTGAACTTTGAAGTATATGATTACACACATTTAATTTGGTCTGAAGTCTGAACTCTGAACCATGCATGTCCATGTCATTATATAAATACATTCTACCCAACTAAGGACGACCTTTCAATTTATGAGCCTTTTGGAGGTTCTTTATGTCTCTTGTGCATAATTTTGTGCTATTAAATGTTCAAGTAAATTACAATCTATTAGGGAGCTTCCTATAAGAAAATGAAACTCACAGAGATAGAGAGATGAGAGAGAGAGAAGAGAGGAGAGAGAAAGTTAGTTGTAACTGATTTTTTCTATTATAAAAATCTGAGAGGGGAAAGTTTACAATTCTACTATTTATAGATGAGCTATAGCTATCCTAGCTGTCAGTCACCAACAGGGTGACTTTAGCAAAGGATACTAACTAACTAATCTATATTATAACAAACTAAACTACATTTACACAAGATGCACAAGTGAACCGAAGTTCACTGTGCTTACTTCCTATACTCTATTACACCCCTCTCAAATTGAGGGCTGGTTGAATGTCTGCCCTGTTCAGAATCCTTAGCTTTTGTCTGAGATCTTCAAATCTGTTGGTGGACAAAGGTTTTGTCAATACATCAGCAATTTGAAATTCAGAAGGCAAGTGCTGAACAGCTAACAATTTGGATTGAACTTGCTCTCTGACAAAGAAAAGATCAAGGGCAATATGTTTAGTCTTGGAATGAAGTACTGGATTGTGAGCAAGAGCAACTGTACTGAGATTGTCACAAAATATTACTGGAGTCTTGTAGGGTATGTGTAATTCAGTAAGAAGAGATTTGACCCACATAAGCTCTATAGAAGTCAATGCCAAAGACCTATATTCAGCTTCAGTTCTAGACCTACTGACAGTATTTTGTTTCTTAGACCACCAAGTAACTAGATTAGGTCCTACAAAGAGAGCAGCTCCAGAAACTGAATGCCTATCATCAACATCAGTGGCCCAATCAGCATCACAGAAACCAGTAAGAGTAAGAGGACCAGTAGCAGCTGGTTTAAGCACAAGACCATGATGAAGGGTCCCCTTAAGATATCTGAGAATTCGTTTAACAGCAGCCCAATGAGTGTCAAGAGGTTTGGCAAGATATTGACAGACCTTGTTAACACTAAAACTGATTTCAGGTCTAGAAATTGTAGCATATTGCAAAGCACGCACAAAAGACCTGTAGAGAGTAGGATCAGCCAGAGGTGAACCAGAATCCTTAGTAAGTCTGCAGCTTCCAGCCATAGGAGAAGAAATACTCTTGGCATTAGTCATGTTAGACTTTGCTAAAAGATCCTTGATATACTTAGATTGTGACAACATTAGGCCACCACCAGGTAGTTTAACAACCTGAATTCCCAAGAAATAGTCAAGCTCTCCTAGATCCTTGAGAGCAAAAGAGGTATTAAGCTTGATTACTAAATTGTTAATAAAGGCAGCATCAGAACCAGTGACTATGATATCATCAACATAGACTAGAAGAAAAACAGTCACTGTGGGAGAAATATAATAGAAAAGTGAATTATCACATCTGCTCACTTTGAAACCAAAAGCCATTAGAGTCCCTTTAAGTTTCTCAAACCACTGTCGAGGTGCCTGTTTAAGACCATAAAGTGACTTGTGAAGTTTGCAAACTAAAGATTTGTCCTCATGTTCAAAGCCAGGGGGCTGTTTCATATAGACCTCTTCATTCAAAATGCCATTTAAGAAGGCATTATTAACATCCAGTTGTCGTAAACTCCACTTGTTTGTGAGTGCAAGAGTAAGAATAATCCTCACTGTAATAGGTTTAACAACAGGGGAAAACGTTTCAGAGTAGTCAAACCCAGGTTTCTGATTAAACCCCTTACCAACAACTGTAGCCTTTAATTTCTGAATATTGCCATCTGGATTTTCTTTGATGCGAAAGACCCATTTAACACCAATTGCCTCTCTGTCTTCAGGCAGAGGCACAAGAGACCATGTATTGTTATTTACAAGAGCTGTATATTCAGCCTCCATAGCTTTCTTCCAATCAGGATCACTAAGAGCTTCTTTAACTGAAGAAGGTTCACACTGGGTGAGATGAACATAGGGATAGAGAGCCTTAGAAATGCCAGATTTAGCTCTGGTCTGCATAGGATGAGTATTGTGAGGATGTATGTTAACTGGATTTGGAGCAGAAGAGGAAGAAGAAGAGGAAGGTTGCTGCACAGAATATGGTGCTTGGGAGGAAGAAATAGTAGCTGGCTGAACTGAAATGAACCCAGAATCTGAGGAGGAGATAGGTGTAGAAGGGACAGAAGGAGCAGAAGGATCTGATGATGATGAAGAAGTTCCTGCAGAAGTACCTGAACCAGAATGGTTATATGGTATAGTGAAGGATAATGGAGCAGTATCAAACTTTTCTGAACTTGCTGAACTTGAGGTAGAATGCTGAAACTTTGCAGTGGCAAAGGGAAAAACAAATTCATCAAAGACCACATCCTTGGAGATGTAAATTCTGCCATCTGAAGCCAAACATTTATACCCCTTGTGAGAAGTAGAGTAGCCTAAAAACACACAAGTGGTTGACCTGTACTGAAGCTTATGCTGATTGTAAGGTCTAAGATAGGGATAGCAACAACAACCAAATACTTTCAGTTCACTATAGTTTGGAATATGACCAAACAGAGTTGTGTAAGGAACCTTGTAATGGTTGGCAGGAGAAGGCATTCTATTTATCAAGTAAACAGCAGAGGAAAAGGCATGATCCCAGAAATTCATTGGGACTGAGCCTTTGGCTAGCAAAGCTAAGCCAATCTCAACAATGTGTCTGTGTTTGCGCTCAACTGTAGCATTTTGATGAGATGTATGAGGGCATGTTAACCTATGAACAATGCCTTGGTCATGTAAAAATTTGGTAAAGGGACGAAATTCCCCACCATTATCACTCTGTACAGCCTTAACTTTAGTGGAAAACTGAGTGGAAACATATGTTTGGAATTGTTTAAAGAGTGTGAGTGTATCAGATTTTTGTCTAAGTAAAAATATCCAAGTGTATTTTGTGCAGGCATCTACAACTGAGAGATAGTATTTGAATCCAGCTTTAGATAAAACAGGGGCTGGACCCCACAAATCAACATACAACAAGTCAAAAGGATGATTACAGGAATGTGTAGAGAGAGGAGAATGAAGTCTACTAGACTTACTAACACAACAAGCACCACAATTATCAAAGACTGTTTTATTACTAATAGGCATATTACATGATTTGAGTACAGATTTAACCACATCCTCATGAGGATGACCTAGCCTACGATGCCACAACAGATAGTTGGAGGGCTTACATTGCGTAGTACTGGAATTAGAATTGCTATTACATGTCAGAGAACTATTACAACTCATAGAATGAAAACTAGTAGTATGTACATTAGGAATTGCAGAATTACATTGCAACAGAGAATCAGTAGGAAAGACAGTGGAATGACACAAAGGTGCTGAAGAAGCATGAAGAGGAGGAAAGGTATACAGTCCCTCAGAAGTGACAGTACCCTTAAGAAGCACTTGATTAGTTGCTTGAGATTTCACAACACAAAAATTAGGGTGAAATTCAAAATAACAATGATTATCTTTAGAAAATTTACTCACACATTAAATTTTTGGTAATATTAGGCACAAGTAACAGATTATTAAATGCTAATCGTGTACTAGTAGCCTCAGGAGACTGAAGGAAACTTAGTAATAGGAACAGGTTGGCCATTACCCATAAAAATATGTTCAAAGGAATGTTGTTCAACTGGCTGATGGATTTGTGCAAAATCAGAGGTGATGTGATGTGTGGCACCCGAATCTGGATACCAATTGAGTTGAGGTGCTGGTGGAGTAGCTACTGCTGCCATAGCATAGGGAGCAGGAGATGAAGCATAAGGTGGCTGTGTACCATAACCAAACTGGTGAGGAGGAGTGGGGAGAATACTAGCACCAGCATAGTTAGCCTGAGATCTATAACTCTGAGGAGCAAAATTCCGTGGTTGAAAATGAGAGCCATGTGGTGGCAGATAAGGCCTTGGTGGAGGACCAGTAAAAGGAACATGTTGAGCACCATAGCCATAGGAATTGTAATGATTACTACCATAAGCAGAGGAGGTGGAGTTATGATTGAGAGGAATGTAAGAGTTAGGGTTAGTGTCATCCTCATCTTTGTTGTAATAATAGTAAGAGAGGTCATGGCCATATCTCTGACACAGAGTACAGAAATGGCTATTGCCTCTGCCACGGCCACCACGACCTCCACGACGGCCACCACGACCACCATGATTGGAAGGAACATTTGACACACCACGAGCAGAGACCTGATTAACTGTAGTGTCACTAAACTTAGAGGAAACCGCAGGAGAATGATTTCCAGTATGAGATTCAGCAATATTCACAGACATAGCATCGCTTGTGGCCTTTTTGGAAGCCTGAGCTAAACGATTCTCAAACACCAGCAGCAAAGATCGAAGGTCATTAATGGAGTAAGGTTCTAAATGACTCTCTATAGCAACAACCGCAGAATTATATTCTTCAGGCAAACCATCCAGAATTGCATCAACATTTTCCTCATGTGTAATCGGTGTACCAACAGAATCAAGAGCATCAACAATCGATTTCAATTTTAAGAAATATTCTTCGATTGAGAGATTACCCTTAGTTACAGAACGGAGTTCAGATCTGAGTTGACGAGAACAAGCTTTCGTCTGAGCATGACAGTGCGATAGGATCTGATCCCAAAGGTGCCACGATTGCTGAGAAGAAATGAACCTCAAGCGCATGGAGTCAGAAATGGAGTTCAGCAACCACGAGAAGATTGTTTGATCCGTTTCGTCCCACTTCGCATACGCAGGGTTAATGCGATTGGAGGCGCGATCAGCATCGGAGAGAAATTCCGGTGGAATAACCGGAATTTCATTGATGAAAGGGAGAAGAAGCGCCGCACGAAGAACCGAGAGAACGAACTGCTTCCATGCGAGGATGTTAGAAAGTGAGAGAGAGAGAGAAAGAGAGAGAAGAGAGAATCTGAAAATGTATTCTGTCATTGTTAGTTAGAAAATGAGTACTCCTATCTATTTATAGTAGGAGTCTCAACTAACTTAAGTTACAATGTACAGCTGTCAACACATAGTGTTACAGCTGTGAATTCTAAACTACTAAGCTATACAATATGAAAGTACATAAACTATACAGTATCTAACATTCCCCTTTATAAACTAAGCTATCCTATTAGATATTCTCTAATAGTCCCCCTTGAAACTTAGCCAGGAGAATCTGTATAGGCTGGGCTTTTGTCATCTGTCTTTGCAACATCTTGATTTGAATCTGAACTTAGTCGAAATAGAGAAAAAGAACCAAGAACAGACTTGCTGTGATGAGCTTTAGCAAGAGCTTGAGACATGTCTGTAACATTCAGCTTTCCCTTAAGAAGACTGAATCTAGTATTAGAGAGGGCTTTTGTAAGTACGTCTGCAACCTGATGCTCTCCAGGAATATGTGCAACAATTAACTTCTTGCTAAGTACCTTTTCTCTAACCCAAAACAAGTCCAGCTCAATATGCTTAGTTCTAGAGTGAAGAACAAGGTTTTTAGTGAGCATCACTGTACTAAGATTGTCACAATATATGACAGGTGTGTTAGTGTTGAAGTTGAGCTCACTCAATAGACTTTGAATCCACATTAGTTCAGTAGCAGTGTTGGCAAGGCTCCTGTATTCAGCTTCAGCTGTAGAACGAGCAACCCACTCTTGCTTCTTAGACCACCAAGACACTAGGTTAGAGCCCAAATAAATGCATGAGCCGGAAGTAGACTTCCTATCATCCGGGTCAGATGCCCAATCTGCATCACAGTATGCAAATAAAGGCAAAGGACCATGCCTAGAAGTAGGTTTCAGCAATAATCCCTGATCAACAGTACCACTGAGATACCTAAGAATCCTCTTTAAAGCCTTCCAATGCTCCTCTAAGGGCTGAGAGAGAAATTGACACAATCTATTGACACTGTAGCTGATTTCAGGTCTAGTAGTAGTCACATACTGAAGTGCACCAGTCAAGGATCTGTATTCAGATGGATCAGCCATGTAGTTAGAGCCTTGTTTAGTCAATTTCTGTCCACCCACCATAGGTGTAGGTTGACTCTTCATATCTGTGAAGTGTGCTTTCTCAAGAAGATCCTTGATGTACTTAGATTGAGTAAGTAGGAGATCACCAGTAGGAAGTCTCTTTATTTCAATTCCCAGAAAATAATCAAGTGCACCAAGATCTTTAAGAGCAAAAGCCAAATTCAGCCTCCCAATCAGATCTTTAATCATGGTAGGAGAAGTGCCCGTGATGATAATATCATCCACATAACACAAAACATAGAGTCTATGAGAGGAAGTGTTGTGAATAAAGAGAGAATGATCACATCTACACTTTCGGAACCCAAGAGACAAGAGTGTGCCAGCTAGCTTCTCAAACCAAGCCCTAGGTGCTTGTTTCAGACCATACAGTGCTTTATTAAGTTTGCAGACCTGAGAATTATCTCCAGAATGAAACCCCTCTGGTTGTTGCATGTACACCTCTTCTTCAAGATCACCATTAAGAAATGCATTATTCACATCAATCTGCTGAATATCCCACCCATGAGTAAGTGCAAGAGTAAGAACAACTCTGACTGGTTTCACCACTGGTGAGAATGTCTCACTATAATCACGACCATATTTCTGATGAAACCCCTTTGCTACCACACGAGCCTTGAATTTGTTGAGTGTGCCATCAGGATTTTGCTTCACCTTATAAATCCACTTGTATCCTATAGCCTTCTTTCCCTTGGGCAGAGGAACCAAAGTCCAGGTATTATTTTTAATTAAGGCCTGATATTCCTCCTCCATAGCACATTTCCAGTGAGGAATAGTGAGTGCTACCTTTGCTGAAACAGGTTCAGCATATATATCCTTTGGTGCTGCAGATTTAGAGTGAGCAGTATAGACTCTTGGAATCCCAGAATTAGTACCAGCTTTTGATCTTGTGATCATAGGATGAGAATTAATAGGAACAAATATAGAACTAGTGGAAGAAGTATTATTAGAATTAAGAGAAATAGTAGGAGATGCTGTAGATGGTAAAGAGGAAGAAGGAGTAGGAATGAGAGATATGTGATTATTTTGTAGAGAAGAAGAATTATCCTGTAAATCAGAAGAGGAAGGTGTAGGTCTAGGTGTAGCAGCAGCAGTATCTGACACAGATTGACTCAGAACAGTAAGTTGAGTAGGAATAGGAGATGAAAAAGTAGAAGAATTATCAGCTGAAGTAGCAGAAGGAAAGGAGTTTTCATCAAACACAACATCCTTTGAAATATACATTCTACCATTAGAAGCAAGACACTTATATCCTCTATGACTAGGTGAGTAGCCTAAGAAAATACACTTGGTAGATCTAGGTTGTAGTTTGTTATGAGTATAAGGTCGAAGACAAGGAAAACAAGTGCAGCCAAACACTCTAAGAAAACCATAATCAGGTTCAGAATTAAAAAGAACAGTGTATGGGACTTTTCCTTCAATAGATGAACTAGGCAACCTATTTATAAGATAGACAACACTTATGAATGCATGATCCCAATAGGATGTGGGTAAGGAAGCATGAGCAAGCATTGTAAGACCCATTTCTACTATATGTCTATGTTTTCTCTCAATGACACCATTTTGATGATGTGTATGTGGACATATAACCCTGTGTACAATACCTTGGGACTCAAGAAATTTTGTAAAAGGTCGAAATTCACCCCCCCAATCTGTTTGAACAGACTTAATAGTAAGTGAAAACTGAGTTTTCACATACTGTAGAAAATGGTTGAAGGTCTGAATGGCTTCAGATTTTTGTTTTAATAAAAATAGCCATGTAAATCTAGTACAAGAGTCAACAATCGACATATAGTATTTAAATCCTGTAGAAGAAAGAATAGGAGCAAGACCCCACAAATCAATGTAAACTAAATCAAAGGCACTCTTATACATAGTAGGGGAAGGGGTTTGAAGGTAGTCTATGAGATTTTGCTAAAGCACATGCATTACAGAAATCAGAATTTTTATAGTAGATGAGAATTTACAATGCTTCAAAACAGAATTTACAGTACTTTCACTAGGATGGCCAAGTCTATTATGCCACAAAGGGTAAGTATTAGATGAGGCATGAACAGTGTTTACACTACAAGAATCAGAAACACTACTACTAGGTGTACTAGTACAGGAACCACTAGTTACACCATTATTTAGCAACTGAGACTTAGAAACACTAGAATCAGAAAGCTGCTGAGCTGTAGAAGACACAGTGGCTGTAGAAGACAAAATAGGCTGAGGCTGAATGGCATCATGAAACCTATAGAGACCATCAGCTCCAACATATCCTTCAAGAAGAATAGAATTGTTGTCCTGTGATTTCACACAACAAGAATCAGGATGAAATTCAAAATAAACTGAATTGTCTCTGGCAAACCTACTGACACTTACTAAATTCTTAGTAATTGAAGGAACCAACAGTAGATTATTAAAAGACAGATTAGTTTTAGGACAAATAGGAGAAGGAAAAATACTGGTACCAATTAACAATTGGTGCATTGGAGGCCCTATTGGTGGCACAAGAAGCTTACTTAGAAAAGTTACATCCGGTTGTCAATGATGCTTTTGCAGTGCATCTTGCTCAGGGTCAAACTCAGCCCTCTGCTCAACCTACTCAGGCTGCACCTACACAATTTCAGCAAGCCTCTCAAGGTGTGATGTATTATCAACCTTCTCCTCAAGTTCCTCTACAATCCTTTCCTTCTCAATATCCTCCACAGCAGTATGTGGCACCTACACAGTCAGCAACAAGTGTAGGCTTTGTTCCTAATGCTACTAATCAGCCTCAACCTACTGCTACAAAACCACAAAAGTCAACCAATCCTTTTGCTTCTGATTCAGATAGCTCTGATTCAGCTGATCTTTCTGCTGCACCAAAGCATAATTCCAAGACTTCCTACAAAGGAAAATCTGGGAAAAACAGAGTGAGATGTCAACTCTGTGATAAACCAGGCCATGAGGCCTTGAAATGTTGGAATCGTGTTGATATTGTCATGAGTTCCAACAATGATAATCAGTCTTCAAACAAGTCTGCATCCAGATTTCAGAAATCCAACAAGGGACAATCAACAACTGCTCCTATGATTCCTTTTCCTCAGTTCTCTCAGTATCCAGCTACTTACTTTCCATATCAGCAACCCATGCACTTTCAGCAAATGGTTGCTCCACCATTCATTGCACCTAGACCTTCTATCCTAGGGCCTGGACCCTCCTCTTGGGCCCCTCAACCCTCATTTCCAGCCATTAGAGCTCCTCAAGCTCTACTCATGGAACCACAGTCCTACAACTCTCAAGTTTGGTATCCAG
The DNA here is from genome assembly GCA_037953625.1 of Crotalaria pallida. Lineage (NCBI taxonomy): Eukaryota > Viridiplantae > Streptophyta > Magnoliopsida > Fabales > Fabaceae > Crotalaria > Crotalaria pallida. The sequence continues at coordinate 35,857,031 of CM075651.1, read as the reverse complement.
ACTCTAGTGCTACCCATCATCTGACTGCTGATCCAGCAAATTTCACTCACTTGAGACCTCCTCTTTCAGGTCAAGACCAGATTTTCATGGGTAATGGTTCTGGAATTCCAATAACAATGCACCAATAGGGCCTCCAATGCACCAATCAACAGAGAAGTGACAAAGGCTTCATATTCTGAAGGTAGACCATTCAGAACAATTCTAACTTGTTCCTTTTGAGAGATTGGTTCTCCAACAGCAGCCAAGGAGAATGCCAATGCCTTTATCCTAGCTACGAATTCAGAGATAGTCTGAGATCCCTTCTTAGAGGAACGCAAATCAGACTCAAGCATCTGACTGCGTGCTTTTGTGAGAGAACTGAAGTAGTTGTGAAGTTCATCCCACACTTGATAAGCATGAACACAGCCAAGTACTCTAGCTTGAACAGGTTCAGATAGAGATTGTAACAACCAAGATACAATATGTTGATCTTGTTCTTCCCAATTCAAGTAGTTAGGGTTAACTCTATCAAACTCAATATCATCATCAGTAAGATATTTTGCTGGAATTTGAGGACTCACAACAAAACGTTGAAGTCTGTGAGAAGCAATCACAGCTTCAACTTGCTGCTTCCACACAAGATAATTCTTATCTGTGAGTTTTGCAGAAATAGAGTGTGAGAAAGTAACAGGAGTGAATACCGTAGTTAAAGGTGGTGGAGCGGAAGCCATTGAAGAAAATTGAAGGATCGAAGATAGAGAACACGCGCAAACCAAAAAATACTGAAGAATCAAAATCTGCTTGTGAAGAATCAGAAGAAATGCACTCGCAAGTGAGAAGATGAATTTTCAGAATCGCCAATGGAAGAAGATGAAGATCCAGACTCGCACAACAGAATCGCTGAATCCAGAGAAGAGCATAGCTCAAAATCGCACTTGAGAGGAAGCTACAGAATCGCAATTGAGAAGAGAAGAGGAAGAAACAAATCGCGAACTCTGATCTTCAAAGGAGAGACACCATCGCAAGTGAGAAGAGGAAAATTCTGAATCGCGAATGAGAAGTGAAGAAGCAGAATCAGATCGCAATGGAGAAGAGAAGAATCAGAACCAAATCGCGAGCACAGGTCTTCAATGGAGAGTCACCATCGCCAGTGAGAAGAGAAAACTCAGAATCGCACTGAAGAGAGAGAGAGGTTGGCGCGTAGAAGCTCTAGATACCATGTTAGAAAGTGAGAGAGAGAGAGAAAGAGAGAGAAGAGAGAATCTGAAAATGTATTCTGTTATTGTTAGTTAGAAAATGAGTACTCCTATCTATATATAGTAGGAGTCTCAACTAACTTAAGTTACAATGTACAGCTGTCAACACATAGTGTTACAGCTGTGAATTCTAAACTACTAAGCTATACAATATGAAAGTACATAAACTATACAGTATCTAACAGAGGAAGTTCGTCTCAGTGAGCTTATACGCAGTAAGCGGAAGAGAAATCACCGGCACCGGAGCTACCGTCTGAAGAGGAGAAGGACGAAGAGCTTCGCCGGAGGTGGTGCCGGAGCCAGGATTGGCCATGGCTACAATGATACCATATAAGAAAATGAAACTCACAGAGATAGAGAGATGAGAGAGAGAGAAGAGAGAGAGTAGAGAGGAGAGAGAAAGTTAGTTGTAACTGATTTTTTCTATTATAAAAATCTGAGAGGGGAAAGTTTACAATTCTACTATTTATAGATGAGCTATAGCTATCCTAGCTGTCAGTCACCGATAGGGTGACTTTAGCAAAGGATACTAACTAACTAATCTATATTATAACAAACTAAACTACATTTACACAAGATGCACAAGTGAACCGAAGTTCACTGTGCTTACTTCCTATACTCTATTACTTCCAGACCTCAACTCTTTAATGAAATATCTTTACGTAGTGTCATTTTGACTGTTGTACCATATTAATTCATTTTATTTTTAGTCCATCTCTTTACAATCTAGGATTAGGAATATATATTCTTCTTTGATGTTGAGGATTAGGCTTCATCAAGTTCAGAACTAACTTTCTGCTGCAGGGTATCAAGGAAGGATGGTATGATGGAGGAAGCATTGCATTTGCAGTTATTCTTGTTATTGTTGTTACAGGTAGAGTATTATCTCTTCGCAAGGTTTATAGTTTGTAGGAAAAAGTCTAAATTACACCCTTCACTTTTGCCTCGTGCACTTTGGTCCTTCAACTTTCAAAATGTGTGGCAAGGTCTCTAAACTCCTATAAATGTTGAAAGTTGTCAAAAATTGTGACAGACGTTAATTTCATTTTGGAGTATAGGGACCTTTGCACATTTTGAAAGTTGAAGGACTAATGAGCTCATGAGTCATAGTTGATGGGCATAATTTGGACTTTTTCCCTTTCCGATTCATCTTTTTTAGTGAAGGTTATGATACCAATTACTCGTTTAGTAACTTGTCCTTTCAAGGGACAATGACTCTCTTTCGTGCCTTCCTCTTTTTGTAGCTATAAGTGATTATAGGCAGTCTCTCCAATTTCGAGACCTAAATGAAGAGAAGAGAAACATTCACCTGGAGGTTTGTTGATTTGTTTTTTATTTTTTCCGCTCAATTAAGCTACTTTATTTTGTTATTTAATTTTTTTAGCTTCATTCTTATTTATATTTTAACCTCGTATTTTGATATATGGATGAAAAGGTTATTAGAGGTGGCAGAAGGGTGGAGATCTCAATATATGATATTGTTGTCGGTGATGTTATACCTCTTAATATTGGTAACCAGGTACCCGCACTTCTTTATTATTTTGTTTTTGCCTATCCTTATGATTGCATTTCCTTTTTGTTAAGTTCTTATATGTTCTCTCTGTAGGTCCCCGCTGATGGAATTCTGATTACTGGTCACTCTCTTGCGATTGATGAATCAAGTATGACTGGTGAAAGCAAAATTGTAAGTATTCATTTCTATCTCATGGGTAAATGAAATATTACTTAGCCATTTTTTATGTAATGATTTTTATTTTTGCAGGTCAATAAGGATTCCAAAGATCCTTTTCTGATGTCTGGATGTAAAGTTGCAGATGGCAGTGGCACTATGCTTGTAATTTATACTTCCTTTTTCTCTTTCATTTTTGTAATTGTACGCTGTCTTGATTTTAGATTAAACAACTAAGAATTTTGAAATGATTGTTGAGGTATTTAATGACATTGATGTATAATAGCTTCTTTGCTGGTAAATGCGGTTGGTAATTATTTCAAGGTCCGAAAAAATTGTGCATTAGCTGCGGAAAGTTTTCCCCGTACATTTATTTTTATTAAGGATGTTGGTTATTCACCTATTGATTGCATGCTCTTCCAAAGGGCCTTTGTTTCCAGTTTGACTTCTGTTTATTGATTAAACAACATTTTTGCTTGTTTTACATTTTACTGGTTTTGTTAATCATCACAGGTAACTGGTGTTGGTATTAATACTGAATGGGGGCTTCTAATGGCTAGCATTTCAGAAGACACTGGTGAAGAAACACCTTTGCAGGTCCTGCTCTTACATGTAGTTTCTATCTGAGTGATTATGTTTCTTACAGTTTTATTTACCTATATGTTCCCAATATAGGTCCGACTAAATGGTGTAGCCACCTTCATCGGCATCGTTGGACTTTCTGTTGCTGTTATTGTCTTGATTGTGCTGCTGGCCAGGTGTCTTGGTTATTTGTTTATGGTTGCCAAGTTACTCTGATATTCAATAATAGATTTTTATAAGCATGCCTCTGAATGGCAACTTTTTTGCAGATATTTCTCCGGGCATACTAAGAACCCAGATGGGAGTAATCAATTTAAAGCAGGCAAGACTAAAATTGGTGATGCTGTTGATGGAGCAATTAAGATAATAACTGTTGCGGTATGTCCCTTGATGAATACTAAATTGCCAAAGCATGCATGATGCAATTAAAAATACTTCCTATTTATTAATTTCATAGGCTTTACAATTATTCTTTATAAAGTGATAGTAACTCATTGAATCTATTTAGGTCACCATTGTAGTCGTTGCAGTTCCTGAGGGGCTTCCCTTAGCAGTGACCTTAACGTAAGTATGCTAACTTTGGTCTAAACTTTTAGTTTTGCTGGTGTTTTTTAGTGCCTAGTTGTAAATGAATTTGTTTAAACTTTAGTGCCATTGCACATTGTGGATAAATTTGTTATTGTTCTTGAACTTAAATGTGATATGATTTATCAGTTTGATTTCTTATTTCTCTCCGCGGCTTAATTTTGTAAAACTGTTAGTGATCTGTAGCACTTGCAATGCTACTGTGACTTAGCTTAAAAATGGAAAACAAGTACACAAGGTAAATAGACTCAGGGAATGTGTATTGTATTATTAATGGTATATAAGTGTTGCACGATTACAAGGGAAGAGTACAGAAAAGAAGGGGATGAGGTACAAGAAGAATAAGATGAGGATTCAGAGAAAATGCAACACTCATTTCATGCCTTGATTCATCCTGAGTAATTTTCTAATAAAGGAATTGCTCAACGGCCTCGCACGTATCCAATCATGCGAACATTCTCAACCTTTTTCCTTTCTCCTCTCCTCGGATGCATGATGCAATAAGGCTCCTCCACGTGTCCCTTCTGATTAACCGAATTTGTCCTCTTCTGCTCCTCATTGACAGATTCTCTTTCCGCATCATCATTGAGACTTGAATTCTGTATAATTTCCCAATTTGACCCTGCAGCTAATGATGACTTGTCCTCCAAAGAATTCGAATTTCTTCTTCCTTGAGCTGAGCTAATAAGATCCGTGACATTACCTCCCCCATTAAAAACAACCTTGTCCTCAAGGTTGAAAGAAGGATAGGTTTGAGCCATTGTTTCTCTATTTTCCCAGGATGCTTCCTCTGGTTGTTGTCCTTTCCACTGCACTAGGACTTGAGAAATAGGAACTCCCTTCTTAATGATGGTTCTATACTGAAGTATGCAGTCAGGTTGGAGTTGCAAGCCTTGTTCATCAATCAATAAAGGCTGAGGTATTTGAGAAACCGTCTCATCACCTTTGAAAGCTTTTAATTGTGAAACATGAAATACTGGATGTATTTTAGTTTCAGCAGGAAGTAAAAGCTTATATGCAACTGAACCAACTTTCTGTATTATTGGAAAAGGGCCAAAGTATTTCATGCTCAGCTTTTGACTCTTTCTTAGTGCCACTGAATGTTGTCTATAATGTTGTAATTTAACCCATACCTTGTCTCCCACTGCAAACTGAACATCCACTCTATTTCTGTCAGCTTGTTTCTTCATATGCTGTTGAGCCAACTGCAAGTGGTCTCTGAGTTTAGTAAGCACTGTATCTCTGTCCTGTAATAATTGCTGAACTGTTGGGTTATCATTTTCAGATGGTCTATATCTGACCAGTGATGGAGGAAGTCTTCCATAAACAGCTTGAAATGGATTCATTCCCAAGCTGTTGTGATATGAAGTGTTGTACCAATATTCAGCCCAAGGTAAATAGCTCAGCCAGGACTTGGGATTCTGATTAGTAAAACATCTCAGATACATTTCAAGGCACTTATTTAAAGCTTCAGTTTGACCATCTGATTGGGGATGGTATGCAGATGACATGGAAAGAGTAGTGCCTTGTAGCTTAAACAAATGCTGCCAAAATTTACTGATAAAGACCTTGTCTCTGTCAGAGACAATTATCTTCGGAATACCATGTAATTTGACAATATGGTGAATGAATGTCTCAGCAACTTGAAGAGCAGTATAGTCATTTTTTAGTGGCTGAAAATGACCATATTTTGATAATCTGTCCACCACTACCATGATAACTGAATAACCTTTGACCAGAGGCAATCCGGTTATAAAATCCATAGCTATGTCCTCCCAAATTTGAGCAGGAATAGGTAATGGTTGAAGCAATCCAGCAGGGTGAAGGTTAATTGGTTTTGCTTGTTGACAGATTGAACAGTTTTGAATGTACTGAGTTATGTCCTGCATCATCTTTGGCCAATAGAATTCAGATTTGATCCTTGCAGCTGTTCTGGCTACTCCTGCATGTCCTCCTATGGGTGAATCATGATATTCTTGCAGAATCAAACTAATAAAGTTTGATGGGGAAGGAATCAACAATCTGCCCTTCCAGTATAGTAAGCCATCTTTACTTGTCATGTGAGGAGAAGTAGGTTCATTGACAACACATTTCTGCAATTCCTGCTGCAACTGAATGTTCTGAGCTATTTCTTTCTTCAATTCTTGTAAAAAATTAGGACTTGTATCTGACCATGCCATGTGGAAAGATCTGGATAAGGCATCAGCTGGAATATTTTCTCTTCCAGGTTTGTATTCAATCTTGAAATCAAACCCAAGAAATTTATGAAGCCAATTTTGCTGCTCTGGAGTTTGAATGGTTTGATCTGTCAGATGCCTCAAACTCTTTTGATCTGTCCTTATGATAAATTTATGTCCCAGCAGATAGTGTCTAAACTTGGCCAAAGCTTGAGTTATAGCAAAAAGCTCTCTAGAATATGCTGACTGTTTCTGCATTCTAGGAGATAGCTTTTTGGAAAAATAAGCCACTGGATGTTTACCTTGACTTAGGACAGCCCCAATTCCAATCCCAGAAGCATCCGTCTCTAGAATGAATGGTTGGGAGAAGTCGGGTAAGGACAAGACAGGTGCTGATGTGACAGCCTTTTTAAGTTGCTGATATGCTGCAGAAGCAATAGGGGACCAAGTGAAAGCATCCTTTTTTAATAATTCAGTCAAAGGAGCAGCAATATTAGCATAATTCTGTATAAATCTCCTGTAGTAGCCTGTGATCCGCAAAAAGCCCCTTAACTGCTTGATATTTGTAGGTTCTGGCCAAGACAGAATTGCTTCTACTTTTGCCAAGTCCATAGAGACTCCATTCTGAGTGACAGTGTGGCCCAAATAATCCACTTGTGTTGCACCAAACACACACTTGGATAATTTGGCAAAAAGAGTGTTTCTGGAGTGTCTGCAGCACCATCTCCAAGTCCTGTAAATGAGTGGACCAAGTTGCACTGTATATTAGAATATCATCGAAGAAAACTAACACACATTTTCTCAACAGAAATTGGAAAATATTGTTCATCAATTGCTGAAAAGAGGCAGGTGCATTAGTAAGACCAAATGGCATCACAAGCCATTCATAATGGCCTTGATGAGTTCTGAATGCTGTCTTGTGTCTATATTCTGGTTTTACCAAAATTTGGTGATAACCAGATCTCAAGTCTAGTTTTGAGAAAAACTTGGCTCCATGTAATTCATCAAGCAATTCATCAATTGTTGGCATAGGAAAGCTATCCTTTATAGTGATATTATTCAAAGCCCTGTAATCTGTACAAAATCTCCATGAGCCATCCTTCTTTTTCACCAAAAGGATAGGAGATGAGAATGGGCTTGTGCTTGGCTGAATAATTCCCTCTTCAAGCATTTGTTGCACCATTTCTTCAATAACTGACTTGTGACTGTGGGCATATCTATATGGCTTCACTTTTACAGGATTGCTGCCTAACATTAGAGGAATAGCATGATCCTGGTCTCTTTGTGGAGGGAGACCAGATGGCTTATTGAATACTCTTTTATATGTATGTAAAATCAGAGCAATTTCTGGGTCTAAGTTGTGAGGCAACTCTGAAAAAATGTCTGCTGCATTGTCAGGACCTTGAAGTTGGACAGTGAAACATTCTACTATAGCATCAGTGGAATGTAATCTCTTGATGTGATGGTATTGTGCCTGTTGGGGAAGGGCTGGCTTTTCACCCTGCAAAGTCACAAAATTACCATCTAATAGGAATTTAAATTGTAGAGCACTGTAGTCAGCCAAGTGAGGTCCTAAAGTTGAGAGCCAAGCTGCCCCTAATATAACATCAGCCCCAGCCACTGGAAGTAAATATGCAGGACAGTGAAGTGTATGGCCTTGTACCTCAATTGCTAGGTCAGAGATCAAACCTTCTGCAGTCATGGAATTTCCATTACCTACCATGACCTTAAATTGAGGGGCAGGTTCAATTTGCAAATTCAGAAAATGTGCTATTCTTGGCTGTAGGAAGTTGTCTGAACTCCCGCTGTCCAAAAGTATTTTCACAGTGTGCCCCTTAATTTTGCCAGTGAATCTGATTGTGCCTAGACCACTATTTCCCTTTAAAGCATTAAAGGACAAATGATGATCTTGGCTGTCAGAGGTTTCAGCATTCAGTGCATTATCAGTATCCATAATGGTTTCAGAATCTATGCTGTCCTCCTCTATTTGCAGTATCATGTAGTGTCTATTGGGGCATTTGTGTTGTGGAGTGAATTTATCATCACAAGTATAGCAAAGTCCTTTTTCTCTCCTCACTTGCATTTCAGCAGGTGTCATTTTTTTTATGAGGTTGTTTGTGGTTATTTGGTTTGGTGTTCTGGTCTGAGGCGTAGGGAGTAAAGGGGGTTGGACATTTTGGAATTTTGGGTAATTGTAGGTTTGTGTTTGGGTCTGTGTTTGTGATGTGGGGTTTCTGTATGTGGGTTTGGGCTTGTATGTGTATTTTTCTTCATATAATTTTGCTAATGATACTGCCTTTAACAGAGAAAGAGGGCTCTGTGCTATAACCTCTCGTTTAATATCAGATTTCAAGCCACTGATAAAACAATCTAATAAAGCCTCTGAACTAATGCCATAAACTCTGTTAGCCAAATTCATAAATTCAACATAATAATCATTGACAGATGTGTTTTGTGTGAGTTTAAAAAGGATAGATCTAGGACATTCAAAAGGAGAAGGACCAAATTCAGTTTCAAGAGCTTTTGAAAATTGTTTCCAGGAAACAAATGGTTGCATACGAGTCATCATTTGAAACCAAGGAACTACGTCTTTTTCTAAATGAATGGCAGCAATGGTGAGTCTCTGCTCATCAGGTGTATCATAAAAATCGAAAAACTGCTCAGCTTTAAAAATCCAAGATAACACCTCTGAACCATCAAAACGAGGGAAATCAATTTTTACATTCCTTACTTGAAATGGTGGTTTGGGCTCAGGTTGAGGAGACGTTATGGTTGGAGAGCGAGACAACATGAGTTCCTTAAGTTCAAACAAAACTGCATTTGTTTGTTGTTGCTGTGATGACTGCACCTGTTCCTTTTGCTTAAGGTATTCCACAGCTTCCTTCAGCTCTCGAATGTCATTGGACATGTCCTTCATACGGGTATTTTCTGCCATAACTGGTAAAATGAAAGCACCAATGTAGCACTTGCAATGCTACTGTGACTTAGCTTAAAAATGGAAAACAAGTACACAAGGTAAATAGACTCAGGGAATGTGTATTGTATTATTAATGGTATATAAGTGTTGCACGATTACAAGGGAAGAGTACAGAAAAGAAGGGGATGAGGTACAAGAAGAATAAGATGAGGATTCAGAGAAAATGCAACACTCATTTCATGCCTTGATTCATCCTGAGTAATTTTCTAATAAAGGAATTGCTCAACGGCCTCGCACGTATCCAATCATGCGAACATTCTCAACCTTTTTCCTTTCTCCTCTCCTCGGATGCATGATGCAATAAGGCTCCTCCACGTGTCCCTTCTGATTAACCGAATTTGTCCTCTTCTGCTCCTCATTGACAGATTCTCTTTCCGCATCATCATTGAGACTTGAATTCTGTATAATTTCCCAACTTGACCCTGCAGCTAATGATGACTTGTCCTCCAAAGAATTCGAATTTCTTCTTCCTTGAGCTGAGCTAATAAGATCCGTGACATGATCCCAACATGGGTCTAACATAAAATCTAATACTGCTGCTAAATGTTCCATTTTTCTGTCTGAAATATTTTTTTCCTCATATTGTCATCCTCATATAGCATTTTCTGTATCATATTAGATTGTTAATATGCTCTTTCATATGAGTAGTTGCTTAATGTTCTTTTTTTCCTATCTGAAGTAGTTTTTCATCTTCTCATCCTAATATATAATTTTCTGTATCAAATTAGATTGTTGATATGCTCTTTTAGATTTGTAGTATAGTTCTTTTCTTCTTCACTATGTCTCAATCCTTATTATCTGTACTTACACACTTTGTCCTTCAACTATGTTACAGACTGGCCTATTCAATGAGAAAAATGATGGCAGATAAAGCATTGGTATGCCAATGGATGTTTGTGTTATGTTTGGCTTTTACATGCCTTTATGAGAAACTTTGTCTATTTTGACACATTGAGATGCAGGTGAGGAGGCTTTCTGCCTGTGAAACAATGGGCTCTGCTACAACCATTTGCAGTGATAAGACTGGCACATTGACGATGAATCAGGTTAAATGTACTGTAGTATTTGATTTTAATTTTTAATTTTTTACTATACGAAGTTATATGAATTTAGAGGGTATCTCTTGCAAATGTTTTTTATTGTAAGATGCCTTTCAACTTCTAAGCTAATTTAGGCATTCATGATTTGAACTATACTCATATACTGTGAATTTGATATCCAATAAAACTCTTGAGTAGGAGGTTTAGGTCAATATTTTGAGGAACTTCATATTTGTTGGCTTTGATTGGGTCAGACAGTTGTCTGTACAACAAGTTTTCATTTGATTTTATAAATTCTCCGGAACAGATGACAGTGGTTGAGGCTTATGCTGGTGGTAAGAAGATTGATCCCCCTCACAACACGTCAAAGCTCTCTCCTCTGCTCCACTCTTTGCTTATTGAAGGTGTTTCACTGAACACTAATGGCAGTGTTTTTGTACCTGAGGTATGATTGAATTGATAACTCTTCCTTGTCTCAACAAAAAAATATACACTTGTATAGTAGCAGAAACTTAGACACTTCAACTACTTTGCATGACCCTATCTAAAGGGTGCTAATGATGCCGAGGTTTCTGGATCACCAACAGAAAAGGCAATTTTACAATGGGGACTACAGGTTTTACTCAAAATTTCCAAATTTTTTCCTTATTTTTTTGGGTGAATTGGTGACTTGTGTGCTTACTAGTTATGTTTGTAATATCAAATCTCAGCTTGGGATGAATTTTGCGGCTGCCAGATCTGAATCGTCAATTATTCATGTCTTTCCTTTCAACTCAGAGAAAAAAAGAGGCGGAGTTGCAATACGGACGGTACTATATATTGGCGTTTTAATTTATTTATGTGGATATTCTGCTTCTGTTGAAGATTACCTGTTGCTATATCCGCTTTGTCAGCAAGGGCACCATAAACGAAATAACTTTATACTTGTTTGCAGGCTGATTCTGAAGTCCATATACACTGGAAAGGTGCTGCTGAGATAGTCCTAGCTTGCTGCACATCGTATATTGGTACAAATGAGCAGTTTGTAGAGATGGATGAGGAGAAGGTTTGACAAACATCTTAACATATAAAGATCATTTGTTAAATAAAGGCAATTTTTTGTCTAGATTTTTATCTCTCTTCTCTAGTTAGTAAATCATCTCAAAATTCCCTTCGTCTTTCTCATCTTCCTTTCCATTTTCTGTTTCTTTTAACCCTTTAGAAAAATCTATAATTTACACAACTTCTTAATTTCTTATTGATTAGAGAATTTTAGAAGATTGTTATGCAAAGAAAAGTAGCATATGAGCTATTGAAATGACTTTTGACACTTGGTAATTCATAATAATTGATTTTTTGAAAGTTCTTATAGGTTGAAATTTCTGTGCTTGCAGATGGCATTTTTCAAAAAAGCTATTGAGGACATGGCTGCTGACAGTCTACGTTGTGTTGCCATTGCATATAGAACATATGAAAAGGAGAGTGTTCCAACTAGTGAAGAACTACTTGCTCACTGGAAATTACCAGAAGATAATCTTGTTTTACTAGCTATTGTTGGTCTGAAGGTATTTATTTTCTTTAGAAACATGTGTATTATTCTCATCAATGTTATATTTTTCTGGTTTTATATCCTCATTGAGTTCGTCCTATCTAATGATATTATACTCTCATGGTTTGATTTCCTCTAATTTAAAATTGAAGGTCATTAGCATTATTGTTTATAATATGCTCATTCATTCTTAAATTGATTCCTACTTTTGGTTCATGCATTTGGGATTTTGGAGCGAGCTGGGAATTTCTATATTTTATGGGAGGGTTGTGCATCTAGTTATATCATGTTAATTTTTTTCCATTCTTCTATATTATTTTTATTTATGTTAGTCATTCATGTATTGGAACGCAGGATCCTTGTCGACCTGGTGTCAAAGATGCAGTGGAGCTTTGCCAAAAAGCTGGGGTTAAGGTATGTTTAATCTTTGATTTTGGTGTCCCTTATCATGTTAACTACGTTCAATTATAAAGTGTTATTGATGGCGGATGCCAAGTGGAAAAATCCACCATGGAATAGTGCATTCTATAAATAATAAGACATTTATACCAAGAATAACATAGATAAAACATAAACAGAGTTAAAAAAGTTTCTAGCATATCAAACATTCTATAAGTATGTTTTTAGCTGGATATACGGGCAGATTAGAGATTTCTCAACTTCAAACTGCCAGTTCACCCATGGCTCACTAGTCGCTATTGCCAACCTGCCACGCCATGACATCCCTATGCTGATTTCAGGAATTCCACTACACTATTCTTCAGCCATGGTGCCACCATAGCCGCTATTTTATAATACTTTCAATTGGCACATTTTCTTGTATTATATTGCAACAGGCAGAGAGTGTGGAGAATTTGAGTTACCCTTGTACATAAGGGTTTTGTGTTCTCATTTGAGAAAAACAACAACAACAACAACAACAACTAAGCCTTTGTCCCACTAGGTGGGGTAGGCTACATGGATCAAACGACGCCATAAAGGCCTATCATAAATCATGTCTTTTGATAAGGCATTGATTGCCATATCCTTCTCAATTGTTTCGCCTATAATTTTTCTAGGTCTTCCTCTTCCACTAGCCTTTGTAGTACCCTCCATTTGGTCTACCCTCCTAACCGGGGCTTCCACCGGTCTCCTCCACACATGCCCAAACCACCTAAGACGAGATTCAACCATTTTTTCAACAATAGGAGCAACCCCAAGACGAGATTCAACCATTTTTTCAACAATAGGAGCAACCCCAACTTTTTCTCGAATATACTCATTTCTAATCCGATCTTGTCTGGTATGCCCATTCATCCACCGCAACATCCTCATCTCTGCAACATGAAGTTTATTCTCTTGTGTGCCCTTTGCCGCCCAACACTCTGTCCCATATAACATCGCCGGTCTTACAGCAGTGCGGTAGAACCTTCCTTTAAGTTTAAGTGGTACCTTCTTATCACATAACACGCCCGAGGCACTCCTCCATTTCATCCACCCTGCTTGAATCCTAAGATTTACATCCCCTTCTATTTCTGCATCCTGCTGTAAGATAGAACCAAGATACTTAAACTTCGGGACTTGTGCTAAGACATGCTCTCCAACCTTCACCTCCCGAGTAAGGCCCACGTGCCTCTTGCTAAAATTACACTCCATATACTCTGTCTTGCTTCGACTTATCCGGAATCCAGACCCTTCTAAAGCTTGTCTCCACATTTCAATCTTCCCATTTATTTCCTCTCTAGTATCCCCAATAAGCACAATATCATCCGCAAAGAGCATGCATTTGGGCACTGGTTCTTGGACATGTTCCGTAAGCACATCCAAGACCAATGTAAAGAGGTAGGGGCTCAAACTTGACCCTTGGTGTAGACCTATCGAGATGGGAAAATCCTCTGAAATCCCACTTTGTGTCCTCACGCTCGTCTTGACCCCGTCATACATATCCTTAATGGCTCTAATATAGGCAACACGCACCCCTTTCTTCTCGAGAGCCCTCCATAGTACCTCTCTAGGCACTCTATCATAAGCTTTCTCCAGATCAATAAAAACCATATGCAGATCCTTTTGTTGCATCCGGTATTCCTCCATTAACCGGCGCAGTAAGTATATTGCCTCCATAGTTGATCTCCCCGGCATGAAGCCAAATTGATTCTCAGTAACATGAGTCTCATGTCTCAATTTTCGCTCTATCACCCTTTCCCAAAGTTTCATGGTATGACTCATAAGCTTAATCCCTCTATAATTCGCACAATCCTGTATGTCACCTTTGTTCTTGTAGATAGGGATTAAAGTGCTCCTCCTCCACTCGTCCGGCATCTTCTTGGATCTTAAGATCTCATTAAACAACTTGGTGAGCCAACTGATGCCCCTCTCTCCCAAGGTTTTCCATACCTCAATGGGGATACTATCCGGACCAACCGCTTTACCATTATCCATCCTTCTCAATGCCTCTTTTACCTCATTCTCCCTAATTCTACGGTAAAAGGTATGATTTTGGTCCCCTTCTCTAGTGACTATCTGATCATGATGTGAACTTTCATGACCTTCATTGAAAAGGTTGTGAAAGTAACTCTTCCATCTTTCTTTTACATCCAAATCTGCGACCAAGACTTTGTCATCTCCATCCTTAATGCACCTCACTTGATCTAGGTCTCTCGTCCTCCTTTCCCTAAGTTTAGCAATCCTATAAATACTTCTTTCCCCTTCCTTAGTGCCTAGAGATTGGTATAGCCCATCAAACGCTCTACCTCTTGCTTCGCTCACCGCTTTCTTGGTCTCTTGCCTAGCTGCTTTATATTTATCCCAACTCTCTGCATTTCTATTCAAGGACCAAGTTTTGAAGCATTCCTTTTTCTCCTTTACCTTATCTTGCACCCTTGCATCCCACCACCATGATTCCTTGCCCTTTGGTCCATAACCTCTTCATTCACCGAGTGTCTCCTTTGCAATCTTCCTAATCCCTTTGGCCATAACCTCCCACATTTCATTTGCGCTTCCTTCTCCATTCCAACGTCCTTCCTCTAAGACCCTTTGTTGGAATCGTTTTTCCCCCTTCAATTTCCACCACCTGATTCTTGGAACCTTTTCTTGTATTTTTCTTTCCATCCTTCTCTTAACCCTTACATCCATAACCAAGACTCGGTGTTGGGTAGTCAAGCTCTCTCCAGGTATAACTTTGCAATCCATGCAAAGCTTTCTGTCTGGTTTCCTCATAAGGAAGAAATCAATTTGAGAGCGTGTTGACCCACTCCTATATGTGATAAGGTGTTCCTCCCGCTTTTTAAAACAAGTATTGGCTATTGTTAGATCGAAAGCTGAGGAGAAATCGAGAATGGTTTTACCTTCCCCATTTGCTATCCCTATGCCATGGCCTCCATGGAGTCCTTCAAATCCACAAGGGTCACTTCCCACATGGCCATTGAGATCTCCCCCTAAGAAGATCTTTTCTCCCATAGGTATTCCTTGGATTACCTCTTCCAGCTGCTCCCAAAATTGCACCTTAAGATGATCTTCCAACCCTGTCTGAGGTGCATAAGCACTAATCACGTTGAAAGTATCTCTTCCAGCTATCAACTTAAGAGCTATGATCCTATCCCCAACTCGCTTCACCTCCAGCACATCCTTCTTCCACACCTTATCCACTATGATGCCTACCCCATTTCTCGCTCTAATCTTACCGGTGTACCAAAGCTTGAAACCCGAAGAGTCTAATTCCTTTGCTTTTTCCCCAACCCACTTGGTTTCTTGTAGGCACATAAAATTGATCCTTCTCCTAATCATGGTGTCCACTACTTCCATTGATTTACCGGTAAGCGTGCCTATATTCCATGTTCCAAACCGAATCCTAGTGTCGTGAACTAACTTCTTTACCCGCACCTATTCACCAAAATGCGGGAACCCTTGCTTATTTTTCACTGCATCCAGGCGGCGATGCAGCGGCCCTTGCTCATTTGACAATGTACTCGAGCCATACATCGCGTTGCTTCCGGGCAACGACCTAGCATTAACCTTATAACATCGTTGATCCATATCATAGATTCGACAAAATTTTACGTTGGCTGTCGAGGCCTAACACAACCTTCACCTTTTATCCGGGCTTAGGACCGGCTATGCAGCATACACCGCATAGGCAGGATTCCACCTATGCAGCATACACCACATAGGCAGGTTTGTTCTCATTTGAGAAAAAGACCAACTAAAAGTCATTTAGATGGAATTAGTAACTAATTTCCTATTTTCTCTGTAAAAGATAAATCCCAAGCTTATATTAATTAGAAATTCGAAATATAAGATCAGTTCTGAGATACGGGTGAGACCTTCACTCACGGTACCATTTTTTTCTATGGACTGAAATTTTTTTGTCTACCAAATTGTAATGCCTGAAGAGTGAAGGACCGGTTTTTCTTTTATTGTTTAATCTGATTTTCAATATGCTGCTAAATGAGCATTTAAATTAAGAGTGCTATATGCTTTGCATGTGCAAAACAATATTAATTTTTGTTTGGTTTTGATTTCTAATCATAGGTAAAAATGGTGACTGGTGACAATGTCAAAACTGCAAAAGCAATTGCCGTGGAATGTGGAATACTTGCTTCACTTGCTGATGCCACTGAGCCAAACATCATTGAAGGGAAAACATTTCGTGCCTTGACAGATGCCCAGAGAGAAGAAATTGCTGAAGCGATATCGGTAGAATCCTACTATTATCACAACTTTCCTCATATGATCGTATATTTAGTAATGAACTTGGCAAATAACATCGAGTGTCAATACTATTTAATAGGTTATGGGACGATCATCTCCTAATGACAAGCTATTACTTGTGCAAGCATTGAGAAGGAAGGGACATGTTGTGGCTGTAACTGGGGATGGAACAAATGATGCTCCTGCACTACATGAGGTTTGAGTAGCATTTCATTTTTTTATGTTTTATTTTTCTATTTTTTTGTGTGATTGTTCATGTATTGTTATATCAAGTTTAAGCACACATTTCAGTGATGAGTGATGACAATATTGGTACACTAGGTTGAGTACGGTTATGCTACTGCTGTCTATTATATTTTTGTACTGTGTTGGTATTATGTTATCTAATGATGACAAGCCCTTATGTGGAATGATTCTGTTGAATACTATCTTGTTTTTCTAATATCGAAGTTTGAATCTACTAGTACTAATGCAGGAATGATTGTTCTAGTGAAGTAAACAAGTTTTTTATTTTCTGCTTGTGCTTATAAATTCTATAATATATGGAATATAGGCCGATATAGGTCTTGCAATGGGTATTCAAGGCACCGAAGTTGCCAAAGAGAGTTCTGATATCATTATTTTGGATGACAACTTTGCTTCAGTTGTGAAGGTTAGTTGTCTTCAATTCTAATTTTTAAATTGCGGAGATTTGATTTGTTCTTAATGAATAGTGCATTTTTAAACATAAGCTGGAAGAACTATTTTTCACACTACCAGAAGTAGAAATAAAGAACTATAAGTTTTTTAATACTTATCATTTAATGAGAAGGTTATATAGAGTGGAGGTGCACTGCATAACTTTAGATATTGTTTTATGTGAACTAGCAATAAATTGTTATCTGACCCATAGGTGGCAATGACTTCCAATTTTCTCCACCAATGTAGGTTGTCAGATGGGGGCGGTCTGTATATGCCAATATTCAGAAATTTATCCAGTTTCAGCTTACAGTCAATGTGGCAGCTCTTGTTATAAATGTTGTTGCTGCAGTTTCCTCTGGAGATGTCCCACTAAATGCTGTGCAGGTCTGTTTCCTCTCTCTGGCTTGTGCTCATTCGGTCGTTTATTCAGGACATCCTTATATGTCTTTTCTCACTCTCTGGCTTTTCCTCTGCAGCTTCTCTGGGTAAATCTCATCATGGATACTTTAGGAGCACTAGCCTTGGCAACTGAACCACCAACTGATCACCTCATGGATCGGCCTCCAGTGGGTCGAAGGTCAGAATTTTCAATTTTCTGATCGATACTTTATGCTTTGTATCATGACATTTGTTTGATTATGTTATTCTAGTTTTTGGATAATTAGGAAGAATGATACAATACAGTTGGGAAATCCAATCCTTTTATTTTATTTTTTTTCCTTTAGTAAAGAGTAACGTGCTGATCCAGAGATGAGATATTCTTCAAGGAATACAAAAACAGCAGGGTGTTTTAAATTGAAATTCAGCACACGGATTTCCTGAAAATAAGTTGCTAGTAGCCATAACGATGCCAGTGAAGGCTATATTTGTGTATGCTTGCTTGGTTTGACATTGTGTTGGTGAATGAGTCTTTTTAGTTTGCACCACTTCCTTCAAAGCGAAAGTTCAGGTTCTTTTAATAGAAGACAGAGATTTGAAGAGAGAAGGAAATGTACAAGACTAAACAAATGGTATGATCAATTGAAAACTAATCTATGCCGGGAAGCTCTTCAAACACTTAAAACAAAAAAAACCAGTATAGCCATAACGATGCTAGTGAAGGCTGAACTTGATTATGCAAGCATAGTTACTTAATGCTGTTGTGAATAATGCTGTTGTGAATAGTGGGCGTATATGCATTGTTCACTAACCCGAGCTCTATTATTTACCTAATGTGCACTGGGTTTGCACATGCTTACCAATAGATTCCACCTTTATTATCAAAACAGTAGATGTAGTGTACATGTTACTGAACTGTTTTATGAGATGGAATTGACAGTATCGTGTTTGCTTTTCAGAGAGCCTCTCATAACAAATATCATGTGGAGAAATTTGCTGATACAGGTGAATTCCGTTCCTCTCATTTATTAGAGCCCTTGTTTTCATTGTAGTTGGGAGGGAATTTGTTTGTTTATCAGGTGGTTTACCCTCAAACAGCCAACGAAATGATTTTGAAACTAGGATGTCTTACTTCACAAATACTACTCTGTGAATAACGTATCTTTTTCGTTTTTCCTCTTTTTCTGACTGAAATGTCGACGATGTTTGTAACTTTTTAGGCTATGTACCAAGTGACTGTCTTGCTTGTTCTGAATTTCCGAGGAATCAGTATTCTGGGTCTTGAGCATGATAGGCACGATCATGCGATCAAAGTAAAGAACACTTTGATCTTCAATGCATTTGTTTTCTCTCAAGTAAGTTCACCTTATCTTCAGCTATTAATTAAGGGGGAAAATACACAATTCTCAGCTCAGTGATGCAATTTTATATTTTGTAATTATTTTTTTGGGTTGTTGGGGTGGAAGGGGGAATTCATGGGCTTGTTACTAAAAATATAGTATATATGCAGGAAAGTGCAACCTTCCATTATTTTATTGGTGTAATCAAGACTATTTATTTGTCTAGCACTTTGTGTCTTTTAGATTAAATTAAAATAGACGTTAAATTTAGGTGTTCTAATTAATCTACAAATATCTCAATTTGAATTGTTTTTTAGCGTATATTTTAATTTAATCTAAAAGACACACAGATATTTATAGATTAATACAAATATCTTGGTATACAAATATTTGTAGATTAATTAGAACGCCTAAATTTAATTTTTATCGCGTTTAAGAAAAAATGTCGTTCTCTTTCTCTTCATTTTCTATTACAATAGAATTCTCGAATCTCGAGTAAAATTTTGTTTATTGCTTTTCTTTAAAATTAAATGGGACCAATTGATTCGTAAGAGGGAAAGAGGATAGGAGTTATTCTATTCACAGAAGATTTTGGATGGCTTGCATGTGCTCTGGAGTTTTTCCTTGTTGCTTGATTGTTGCCATATATTACATCTCAGTTTTATAGGTTTTGGCATTTGATAGATGCCCAATTCATTTTGGAACCTTATATTCATGGTCACATCGATAGCTGTCTTATAATATTTTTTATTTCGATTTTTCATGTAAATGATGATCAAGTATGCTATCAAAACTGCAGGTCTTCAATGAATTTAATGCACGAAAACCAGATGAATTCAACATATTCAAAGGAGTCACGAAAAACTATCTATTTATGGGGATAGTGGGATTAACTGTTGTGCTTCAGGTTTCTCTTATTTCCCATCCTCTTGTTGTTTGGCTTTGTTTAGGAAACATTCTTTAGTTCACCATAAAAATTGGCACCCGTGTTTTCAGATTATCATCATTGAATTTCTTGGGAAGTTCACTACAACTGTCAGGCTTAATTGGCAACAGTGGCTCATTTCTGTTATCATTGGATTGATCAGGTCAGTTAAATCTTACTAGAATTCTAAGTTGATCTTGCTCTTGGCATGCTTTTAGTCAAAGATTTGTCCTTGATGAGAAATGTCTGAAATTGGTTGTTTAAATTGCTCTAAGCATGTATTCGAATGGAATTATGGCACTTGTAGCAATTGGTAGTTTGATACTACAAGGCTTTCTCTATCACAAGTTCTAACACTATTTCATCATCCTATGCTTTTAGTTGGCCTCTTGCCGTGGTTGGAAAATTTATTCCGATGCCAGCGACTCCCATTAATAACGTTTTTTCAAGACTTCCCGGTAGAAGATCAAGAAAGAAGGAGGAACCTGAGGCTTCTTAATGATATATAGATGTTCTGTTTCCCGGATACATTCTTGGATTTTTTTCCTGCTGATCTAAAATTGTTTACATAGTAGTTTGAAGACAAATAGTCAATTGTTTTATACCTAGGCTCTAACAAGCATATACGGAATTTCAGCTAGTCTTGGTTTTTGTTAGTTTGACAAATGCTGGTAAATACTTGCATAGCATTGAAAAGATGAAAGTCAATATGGATGCTAATTACAATTTGGTTGCTTGTTCTCGTTTTTTTTAATGAATTTTTTTTAGTTACAACGGTATTTTGGAAATATGTCCTTCAAAGTTATTTTCAAGACAAGAATCCGTTTCATTAAAAATTCAAAGGCTTACAATGAGTGCTTCTTTAGTATAACATTCACATATGCTGATCTACAGTACCCCGTTTCAGAACATTAGGTCTTTTAGGACTGAGCACACAGATTAAGAAAATGTTAATTATTGTAAGTGTTATGTATAATTTGTCCAAAATGTCCCTATCAATCCTTATTGAAAATTGTAGTAGTATTTAATGTTTATTAGTAAGTGTGACCATTAATTAATGTATAGTGGTTTATAGATGAGAGAGATGATAAAAGTAGAATTAATGAGGAGAGAATGAAATGATTGAATAAAGGTTAGAATTGGAAAGAAAAATATGTTTATGTATCGGAATTGTAAAAGGCCTAATGTTATGAAACAAGAAAAAAAGGCTAAAAGACCTAATGTTCTGAAACCGAGCGAAACGGAGGGAGTAATGTTAAGTTCTCTATTTAGAGCTCGTAAGACTAATTGCTTGAGCTATGTGAGGAACGAAGCACCAATATGCTCATGTGTAAAGCTACTTGATAGGAAGGTACAAGCTTATCTATCAACAACACTAAAAATTACACTATTTTTTTTTAAAAAAAAAAAAATAACTAATAAAATAATTTGGCTTTTTTTTCTTCTTGTTTTAGAATAGTGGCTGCAAGACTTTATATAATGAAATAGTAAATCCTAGAATAAAACTAAGTCATACAAGTGGCTTAGTTTAAGATGTACATATAAAATATGAAAAGAAAAATCATAAAAGTAAATGTATGCATGTTATTTCAAAATTTCAAATTAATAACATACTTCTATGGGGTTGCTAGATACAAAATGAAAATTATGCAAATGCATTTTTTCTTTCATAAATGTATTGTAAGAGCATAAATTAATATTTGAAATCTACTTGATTAATAATTTATTTCATAAAATATTTTGATATTTCATGCACACATATTTGTAAGTATCAGATATATCAGATAGTATTGTATTGATATCAGATATGTAAAGGATAGGGATGGATGCACATAGATACAAAAGTGTTGGTGTATCATATTCTAGAGCTACCATTCAAGATTAATAATGCTGAACCGGGTTCATGCATAGCTCATCATTTGGACGGATTTGATGTGGTCGAGAAAGAGTTACTCTAACTAAGCGTGTAGCATTTATTTGGTACATGAAAGCGTGTAGCCTAACTACCCAAGGATAAGGAGTAACAGAAATCACGGAAAGTGTGTGGCCAAGTTACAAAAAGATGCTACTAGAGTCACCGAAAGTATAGTCATAGACTAAAAGTTATTATTATGTTGCACCAGTACAGTACACGGTGCGGGGTATCTAGAAAATTAGGGTACAGGTACGATAATATAAATTCAAATTTTATAAATAAATATATATATATATATATATATATATATAAACAAAATGCAAATAAATGATTTTGGCATTAAAATAGTATGAGTATCATAAAATTTGAGGTTAATGCTCAAAATAAGAATATATGGGCGAAAGATCGATAATAACATTACAATATAAATTGATTAAATTCTAAGGCAAAAATTACACTATTAGTACGATCCACACATAAAATATATTCTAACATATCAGTTACAAATACCCGATACCCAAGATGTACCCACTACGAGTACCCAGTACGAGTACGTCAGCAATTTAGGAATACCCATGTTTCATAGGTTATGGTATTACCCATTACTAAATTTACTTCATTAGATTTTAATAAAATCTCACTCTAAAGTTTATCAAACAGCAAGCCTAATGGCATATATCAGGAAGTGCTTTCTTTCTGTGCAATGCCTGGCACAATCCACAAACTTTTTTTTTCACAATTGTCACCAACTTGGAACAATTTTTGTTGTTTCAGTGTCTTCTGTGATACCATCTTGATTAGACGCGGGTTTATATATAAAAAAGTATAAAGTAAATAAGAGATAGAGATAATTTTATCTGTGATAGGAAAAAATTGTCCCAAATTCATTGTACAAATAACATAAATTTTATTTTTAATTTTGTTATAATTGCCGAAGCCCTCATGTGAAATTATAATTGAATAATTGAATGGTTGTTATAATTATTAGGTACATGCAAGGTTGTCAAACTCGCGAGTTAACTCGTAAACTCGTACGAGTTTACGAGCCTACCCCATACAATCGAGTCGACTCGCATGCGAACTCGCTTCTCAGTAAACTCGGGTAAACTCGTGCAAACTCGCTCAAAATCGCGAGTTAACTCGTGCAAACTCGTAATTACCTAAAGTACTCAAAATATAATTTCCACCGTTAGATGTTAAGATTGAAGGGTTAGGAAGCTTATATCAAAATTTTAGCAAGATCCAACGGTTAACAAAGGAGATATTGCCTGATCATTGAATGATGTTAATATTTTTCTCAAACAGCAGTGTCCTTACGGATATTTGCATTTTCTTGAGGTTTTACTTCTCAAGACAAAATTTTCACCGTTGGATGTCAAGATAAACGAGTTAGGAAGATTATATAAAAATTTGAGCACGATCCAACGGTTAACAAGATTATATAAAAATTTGAGCACGATCCAACGGTTAACAAAGAGGATACTAACCGATCTTTGAACTATATTTTAACTAAAATAACACTATAACCACTATTTTTACTTAACTAACCACTTAAATCATAAAACCATCATATTTGGTTAGTTGTTGATAAGTTGGTTTTCTAATATTTATTGGGTTCTTATATGCTATAACAACATTTAAATATTGATGTTTAATTTTTAGAGTAAAAATTATGAAATGGAAGCTATGAAAGTTATCTACAGGTTAATTTTAAAATAAGTGAACTCGAGATAAACTCATACGAGTTTACGAGACGAGTTCACGAGTCGAGTTTACCTCGGCCTCACGAGTTTACGTAAACTCGCGAGTTTGACAACCTTGGGTACATGGTTCATTTATATACACCCTTTGTCTCTTTTACTTATTTTAGGATGAACTCGTTCCGAGGTACAATGAATTTGGTACTCTGTGTGCAAGGGTAACAAGAGAATCTGAGAAATTATGATTCAAACTTGAATTGTTGATTGACAATAAAAACTGTGTTGGTGATAAAGTATATAAGATTTGGCACATAAAATGGAAACACAAGGGCACACACGCAGCTTATATTAACGGCAAACCATACTTTCCATCTAGAACAGTAAGCTCTAGTTGGTTGACACAAAGTAACTACTTAGTTAAACATGTAGCAGGGGACTTATAATTTTATTTTGCCATATCAAATCCCTGCATATTTAATAATCTAGCAAAAGCATGAATAAGCAAAATGGTTCTTTTGGGACACGTAAGGTGACATGTAGTCCGAGGCTGAAGCTGATGGGCTTGTTATTTCATTAGGAACAAGTATCTGATTTTTCCCTGATGCAATTCTAATCCCAGCAACATTGGCATAGAAGAGGTCAAGAGTAGCAGGCACAAACACATCACTTTGAGAAGATATGTGGAAATCAATGACATTCTCAAATTCAGAACTGAGAAACTTTCCCTTCATAGCCTCTGGCATCACACTTTCCTGTTGAAGCATAAGATATGCAGACTTCATTCAGCAACATGACATTAAAAAAAAGTGAACTTTGAACGAAATTAACAAACCAAAATGTTTACATTGATGTTTTGTACATTATTGGACATGATACCTTCCATTTTAAGAAAAGTAAGAAGGGTCTCCCACAAGCCTTTCTAATTATTTCACTTTTCTTTTCCCAAAATTGAAGGTGCCAAGCTTTGATGTCCAATAATGTTGTACAAATAATGTTATTGGTCTAAAGTAACATTATCAAAAAGTTAAATAGTGAAATTCAAATTAGAGTTCAAGAAGAAAAACCTTTCATGAACATCTAAAACAGGACACTAATATAGACACCGATGTGAGTATGGATGAGTATCAAGATATCTCATATAACATGGTAGAGTGATGTATCATTTGCAAAACATGCTTGAGTATTACATGAAAGTCGATTTTAGTTCAACTAAGTTGGTAGAAAAATTACCTTGGTATAGGTTTTTGGGAAGATATCTTTGAGGGCATCAAGATTAGGATTCCATTTGGATTGAGTTACATAGATTGCAGTGTCTTGATTAAACCCAACCTTCTTGAGAAATTCACCAATCTCTTGTGGCTGGTAGCAAAGTTTTTTTCCTGATTCATATCTTCTATGACACTTTTCCAACACCTCACTTCTCAAATATATTGCAATGAACTGACCATTGTTCTGGCTCCAAGTGTGTAGGTTTTGAACCATAGACTCAACTACTTGTTCTATCTCTGGCTTCAACTTAAGAGTTCCAAACATTGCCTGGCACGCAAATGAGTTCAACTTATTGTTCTTATTTCCTGCAATTGTTCCATCAATTGAGGGAAAATATGATTCAATCTTTACAATCCCTTTTGCTTTGTATATTGGCTGAACTTTCTTCACAATATAGTCTTCAGAGACCCTACTAGGCACCCTGACTATTGGTGGGTTTCCTTTGGATACATGGGCATGCTGTGTCCTTGTTACTCTCACCAACCCATCAAGGCTATTCAAGAACTCTTGAACTTCATAGATATCTACAAAGCTCCTGAAAAGAATTCAATCTATGTCAGAATTATATATAGCAAATAACAGAATCACTATATGATGATATGGATAGTTTTACTTTACTAGGCAATTATTTTTTAAGATGATTATAAGTTGCATAGCATAAACGGGTAGAATAAGATTAACTAATCATATATGATTAGTTAAATTTGAGTCTGCAGACACAATTTAGGCTGTGTTTTTTAGGTTTTTGATTGTTTAAAAACAGCATATGACCCCAATTGCAGCCACATCAACTGCGTTTTACCGCAATTGTTTGCGATTGTGATAAACAAGACTCCGACCACAAAATGCAATTTAAAACATTGATTATGATCTAAAGCATTTTATATTAATCATGTTATATAAAGCACGCACATGGTGTATCCCGGCTTGCTACCCTTGATGTCAGGAAGGACAAGAGTGGCTCCAAGGTATCTAGCTACCACCACTGCATCAGCAATCTGTGCAAATAATCCCAAAATTAATGGACAATGGAGAGAAAGATAAGACGGCTAAGGACAAACTTTCATTGAAAACTTGTTACATAGATCGACCAAAAGGAAATGAAAGTTGTGCAACAAATTAAACCTGTAACATATGATACTCAGGGCCATTCATTAAGGAGAATGTGATGAAACCTTCTGATTGCTCTGCTTCTTCTGCATTTGTGGGAAGAGATGAGACATAAATAATAAGTATGACATCTATTTGATAATGATTACATTAATTAATAGCTAAAAAAACACAGAGAGATCATAGCTCTTAGAGCCATAGAGGATGGAAAGTGGAAACTAACTCAATGTTGGGGTCTTCCAGCATGGTTTTAGTCCTTCACCATTTTCCTTAATCCAAGGTCTTTTGCTTAGATGTGAAACCGTTGCTAGGCTTTGTGTTGTAACGGTTACATTGGAAATTTGGGTGGCTGAGATATCAACCTATACATTGTTAAGTGCATAAGAACTTCATTACTTACTTTATTCCAATTCAATTGTACTTACCTACTTCTAACCAAGAAAGTGGGAGAATCAAAGCATAAAGTCTGGAAACTAACATTACATGATCCAAAATTTTCTCATGGCTGATGGTAATGATGTTATTTCATTATATTAATCAATCATCTCTTCCAAAATAACTATGAAATAAGAAGGGATATAGTTGCAAAGTTTTATTTTAATATATTGCATTGTAAGTATTTTTCTTTTTTTTTTTTTTGATTTATTCTCAACTAAAATTTTCATACATCATTTAAAAAGATAAACTTTGAAACAATCCTTAATAAAATATTGAATAATGATATACTTCATATGATCTTTGATATTGGACATACTTAATTACATTTTCATAAATCAAGAAAGATAGTTATATTTCTTGAAACTTAAAACAAATTTAATATTACAATTTTACCATCTTAACTTGTATCGGAAATTTCACAATTGTATTGTTTCATATTATTGAACAAATGACAAATAAGAGGAAAAAAAATAAATATCTCCTAAAAAATATAAAGTGATTTATAAATAAGACTGAAGAACTGTTTTAAAGATGACTAATAAATAGGATCGAAAAAATATAAGTCTTAACAAATTCAAAACTTTTGATGGGCCTACATCTACATAGAGGCTTTAGCTAAATTAAGACTAGATAAAGCTAGATAGAGTCTGTTTGGAAACCCGCAAGAGGAACGATCGATCTATGGGATAGATCGGGAAGTGAGGATGGCGGTAAGAGAGCGTTGACGAAGTCAGCTACCTTGCGTTGCGTGCTTAGCCGACTCTTATTCCATTCTAGCTTGAGATGGAAACAAGATATGGATTTGTCTGCAGTTGATGATGTCCAATCCTGACTCGATGCGCTTAACGACTCGATGCGCTTAACGAAAGGGAACTCTCTAGATTCTCTTAATTATATGATCATATATCATATGTCCAAAATGTTACTCAATCCATTTCGTAAGTATTGTTATTTTAGTCTTTTCACTATGATTAAGAAACTCAACCCACACACACACATATAGTGTTTTTTTACTATACCCATATTATTCATATTTTCTTTTTCACCATCAATTTTTTCATATTTCTTGAATATAGTCTCCAAACATTTATTATTACAATTTGTTCAATAATTATATGATGATAATTTAATTAAAATATATCAAATTTTTACATTATTTAATCATTCCTTAATCTAAGTGTTATCCTTGAACAACATTACTCATGAAATAGGGAGAATAATTTAAAATTTGACAAAGTATAAAATGCATTTATAATAACAATGAATTAACTCGAGTTTTTATAATTAATTAATTTGATTATTTAATTTAATAACATATCAGAACTTCATAAAAATTATCAACAACAACAACAAAGTAGATGATTTCATATATGTTTACTTGAATTCCAATTTAACATGAAAGTTTGACGTGTGAAACGATATTAAAAGAAAAAAAATCAAACCGCCACATTGCCTAAAGTTATGTAACACATACACAACACAAGACAATCTCCAAAACTATTCCAGAAAATAAAACAAACTCCAAAAAAAGAAAAGAAAAAAAAAGAAAACAAACTCATTTTACTTCTTGGACTATCACACGAGTTCAATTCTCATATGTTGCGTCACGCTACAAATAGTAGCTTTTAATATTTTGACCTCTAACAATATTTACATTCTCATTTTAAGGATCTATATCTAAATCCCAATTAGGATACTAGAATTCTCCCATCAGGCCCAAATTCACTCATTCACTCTCCCCATCCCTATCTCTCTCATGTTTTGTCCATGCTACATATCACGACATTTAATTTCTTGGCTCTTGTATATTTCATATAAATCCAAAATTTCTTATCATTTGGCTCCAATGAAATTAAATAGTGATATGCACTCTTTCTCCCTACTAACGGATGGGTCAAAAACAACTACCGACTAAGAGATAAAGTTATTGTTTCATCAATAGAATTAAATTGTAAATATTCTATGTTCATGTCAAAGACTTCGCCTTTGACAGCACCAAATTTATTTTTGACCTACATAACTTGCCCTAATTTTCACACCACGTATCCTTGACATTGTTAGTTTTGAAGTATGAACTACAATTCATTTCTCTTAAGAAGTGACCCTATCCTAAGTTTACAACTCTGGCATATCTAAAGGGCGAAACACTCTAAGCATAATCCTATCTGATCTTTAGGTATGTAAGATAAAGGCCTCAAATGAGATTTTTGAGTGGCACTCCAGTAGTACTAGTCGGTTAGACAATTTTAGCTTTGAAATAATATTTAACAATTTTAAAACGATAAGAAATTTTAAAACAATTTTAATAAAATTTCTTAGGTATTTTTTTGTTTATCAGAGATAGTTCTCTTCAAGTCGGATAAAATTATTATGAGTGACAAAGCTCTCCTTAATAAGTATTTAACGTGATTACATTTTCAAGAATTCAAACTCAAGATTTTATTCAAGTTAAAACAACTTCTCACCGATTGATATATGAACTGAAAAGTCTTTATATGTCTATATAAAAACTCCCTTCTAATTGAATAAACTTTCGAGGTTAAGCAAATAAAACATGTGTTATAATAATTTTGATTCCTATCATTATTAAAAGAAAAGATTCACAACATTGTTACATGCCGGACAATGAAAACCCATACAAAGAAGTACCATATTTATCTATTTATCTAACTATTCACAAGATAATAACTCAAATGATAATTTCATGGGCATAGTAGGAATGCATTAAGCTTACTATGCTAAAATGAATGTGTTGATAGATACTTACATCATCATATGAATCAAAATGATCCTTCTTGATCATGTTTCCCAGCATTATGAACATTGAGAGAGTGAGAAGTCCAGCTAATGCTTGCCTCAAATCCATTGTAGACATTTTCTTCACTCTAAAAAATTTCTTCAACTTCTTATCCTCTCCAGGACTCTTATCATTGTTCTCTCTAGGATCACCAAAGTCTCTATAAAAAGACTTGGTCCTGCCGACTCGGGAAGAAGAAAACATTAGAAAAGTTTAATGAAGAAACAAATGAAGAAGAAACTGACAACCCTGAATGAATCATGCACGCAAACTTATTTTGTAAGATATATAGCCAAAGAAGCAAAGATAGAAAAAAGCCATGGCTTTTGCGACAAGAATCTTTAGGCTTTTACTCTCTAAATTCATCATTAAATTGTATGAGAGTATACTACCTTCAAGGTTGCTTGGAAAACTTAAAATCGTGCAACGGTTGTCTAGTTGTACATGCAATTGACACGTTTGCGTTTTTGTGAAGAGTTAATTTCATTTCTAATGCAATCTCATCTATGCATCTTTTGTTCACGCATATGCACTTGGTTTCATTTGCATCCTCATTTTACCTTAAGTTTATTGAGTGTAAAATCTACTAGGTATTCTCTCATCGATTTAGATTTTATCAACATGATATTTTTAAATTGTAATTGTACAACTAGAATAAGTTATTTTTTCGGTAAATAACGGTTTCTCTTATGATTTCTATTTCTTTTTATTTTGTTATATAATATAATTGTGAATAAAACATTATTTTTTAGTTACTTGAATAAAGGAAATAACAAAGGATTCCATATCACTTTTTGTCGCATGTGAAACAATCCTTATTTTTTATTGTCATTTTTTTCAATAAAATAAATAATTCATTACCACGAGCAAAGTTCAGAAACAATAAAAAAGGTCATAAGCAAAAGCCTTGCCACCTTCTAGGAAGGGTTCAAAACTAATGCAAATTCCTGAAACCCAAGGTTATTTTTGCCACCTTCTATGAAGGGTTCAAAACAACCAAAGGCCTAGAGAAAAAAAATAATACTAGAAGTTCTTGTCTAGTTCTATTAACTAAAACACTATTTCTTCAATCTACAAAATTAGGAAAACAAAAACTAATCCTATGCGCAACCTCCCTCCTAATAGTACTGAAAATATGCTGCAAACTCCTCTTCTGATTCTTAAATGTGTGACTGTTCCTTTCTTCCCATATGTGATAGATTAATGCTACAAACAAAGCAAAAATACACTTGCGGCGGACTTTATCCCTGAAAGCATGGCAAATCCACCTTGCCCAGTTTTGATACTTGTAAGGATACCTGTCAATCCCTATCTAGACACAACAACAATCAAGAAGACTACAACTCCAATTACATTCAAAAAATAAATGATTCCTAGACTCAGCAGAAGATAAGCATAAACAACAATGATTAGGAATAGTCATAAACATAACCTGTCCAAAGTTTTGAGCTTCCCAGGAGCGGCAAGCCAAGCAATAAAACAACAGTATGCATAAATAAAAGTAGCATAATCATTCGATGCATAAATAAAAGTAGCATAAAAAATAACATCAGTATGCCTGACCTTCACATAAAGAGAACATATTGATCAGACCTGCTAATAATCTCAACATCAAACATATCCATTCTCCAAATAAGCCATATACGCCCAACTGACGTTAAATCATGATTGGAAAAGGAACCCCAACCAGGTGCAACCTTATTATGAACAGTACTGAAGGAGAATGCACGTAATTTATTCTCCAAAATCCCTAACAAACCTACACTATATTTATTATAAAAATCTACAACTACTTTTTGTTTTAGAGGACGATTGAGCCCTCTAATAATCCATGCAGCTATTCTATCCATTAGAACCTTTCCTAGAGGTTTCCCCCTTGTGCAACATTACAGCTTTAGATTTACCTCTACTCCTTGATTTGACAGGCGTCCATCCTTGTTCGGTATCCACTCCTCCGTCAGCATTATCATGAACCTTCCCAGGTATGGTCTCAGAATCTGGCACAACCTCCACCACTGCCTCAGGAGTAGGCTCACAAAGGTCCTTGATAGCTTCAGTTGCTGACTCTATATTCTCTTCTGGAATTATACCCTCCTCTAAACTTTCTTTGAGCTTCAACTTATGAACTAGCTCATCCACGTCCTCTTGTGTAGGTTTGTTCTTCACCACCCATTTTTGCTTCACTCCTTTCCGGCACATAGTTGCATCATGACCATATGTAGAGCATTTAGTGCACAGTGTCGATTTCCATTCATAAACAACTTTTTGACTAATTATGTTGCACCTTTCATCCTAAAAAAAAACTTCATCAGGAAGAACTGCAGGGTTTACCTCCATTAGCACTCTTGCATAATTGATTCTGTTCCTCTCATGAGTAACCCGATCCACCATAATTGGAGTACCAACAAGACTAGCAATCTTGCTCAAAGCTGCAGCACCCCAGTACTTTAAATTCAAATCCGGTAATTGGATCCAGATAGGCACACAATCAATAAAAGTCCTAGCAGTAGGTCTCCCAGTCCAAGGAGCCAGGATCATCGGTTTCTTATCAAAGTGTAAAACACCAATCTCCAAAACTTTATTCCTGGCTTCAATTGTATTGAATCTTACAATAAAAGTCTCATCATTATTCATCAGGACTTTGTCAATACCATGATAACCCCAAACCTTCTTGATGTAACCATTAATCACTGGGAAAGGTGGTCGTGACTCCAGAACATAACATACTAGTGTATTCTGCCAATACTGCACCTCATTGACAACATCACAATCTTCAATTTTCCCTACAACAACTCCTTCTTTCACCTCTGGCTGATGATATTTGAGTTTTTCGCTAGCATTACGAAGCTTCTTGATATCAAAACTATCCCATACAGATGGCACCCTTGCATTATCAATCTTGGTTGCATTAGTTCCTTGGCCATTACCTTGCATCATAGTGGCATCTTGATTCAAGTTTTGTGCACCAATTTGTGGCCCTTCCCCATGCGTCCCGTTGCTGGCTGCACCAGGCCGTGCACCAGCCAGTGCTGCAACACCAACCTACAAACCCGCCGCACTAGCCAAGACGTGCGCACCAAATTAAACCCATCGGCATCATGTGCTAGTCTTCCGCGCCCCACAACAGGGTCGTGTGCCGCACCAGCCCCTGATCCGATCGCACCAGACGCGCCAGCCTGCAGCGCACCAGATCGCGGCCCGATCACACCAGACGCGCCAGTCCCTTGCGCACAAGATTGCAGTGCAGCACGAGGGGACTGCGGCGCACCACCAGGGTCAGCCACCTGTGTGACATCCCACATT
Source organism: Crotalaria pallida (assembly GCA_037953625.1). NCBI lineage: Eukaryota > Viridiplantae > Streptophyta > Magnoliopsida > Fabales > Fabaceae > Crotalaria > Crotalaria pallida. Next base: position 35,824,696 of record CM075651.1, on the reverse strand, counting down.
TTTTCTACTTGTATAAATTAATTTTCATTAAAATAAATTTTGAGATTTTATTTTATATAAGGATTCGAAGTGAATATTTTACTTGTTTAAGTAAGAAGTCATAGATTTTATAGAGTTTTATAGATAAATAATTTGTAATGATTGGAAGTAAATGATTTCATTAAGCTTGGAATTTTATAATTGATGAAGTAATAGTGATGGCTTTATTATTTTTGATTCTTTTAAGTAATGAAATTCTTTATAGACTTTAATTGAATTGTTAACTTTGAAAATTCATAACATTTCAACTGTGAGTCCGAAAATTATGATCTTTATATGAAAACGATCGTATTGAAATATAGAATTTAAAAATGTAAAATTTATAATTTTCAGGTTTGATTTATGAAAAAATTATTTTCCGGGTGTATTTTATACGAATTTTGAGTGCATAAATCATTAAAAATAGTTAAAGACCTCAAATGAACTTTTCCTTTTGGGAATCTCTTTTATATATGAAAAGTTGATTTTAGAAAATGAAATGGGGTCTGTACTTATAGCCAATAAGTACAGTTAATTATTTTGCCTAATATGTATTTTCGGAGTTTTGTCCATAATTATTAATACCTTTCTTCTTAAGCAAGGAAAATTGTTTTGTGCAATCTTATAAAACAAGTCTAAGTAAAATGAATGTTTGGTTTGATGTTTATTTGAATTTGGTATGATCAATGATTTCTTGAAAAGTTGCATTATTTTCATTAAGGTAGTATATTACTTTAAATGCTTTCATGTAATGTGAGATTGAAAATGAAAATGCAATGTGTATGTGTGTGCATGTTTGTGTGTCGTGTGATGCAAGGATGAAGGACTAGAAAATTTAGTTTGACAATTTGATAAAGTGAAAAAGTATTAGTCATATCCCTTGAATCATGGAAGAATACCATCATTTAGCTTCTGGAAAATTTGTTTCCTTAGTCAATAAGAATTCAACCCAAGTTACTATTACATGCAACATTATTAGACTACCAAAAATGCCCTTAGCTTCTAGAGTTTTTAACTCACTTTTTGGTCGCTTTATCCCAAACCCATCCACTTCTATATATACATGCCCTTAGGCTTCACCTTGAATCATTTTACACACTCCACTATCTTCCCTAAACACATTTGAGTATGAAGGAAAAATCAACATTCATACCTTAGAGAGAAAGAGAGACCGTAGGTTAGGAGAGAAAGAAAGAGAGAGTTCATCTATTTTCTATACAACCAAACCTTTAATCCTTCGTCCTAACCTCACTTTCATTCACAAACCAAGAGAAAAAAAATCACCCCCACCAAGAGAAGAGGAGGCCGAAGCAAAACTAGGAGGAGAAGGAGAAGATTTTGTTGAGATTTAAAGCCTTGTAATTTTATTTCTTAAGGTAGTTTTTTTTTTGGTAGAAGAAAAAAATCTATTACCACAAGCAAAATTAATACACACTAAAGGCCATCAGGAGAATCTTGCCACCTTCTAGGAAGGGTTCAAAACCTCAAGATGCCTAAACTAATTTAATTCAGCATTTATTCTACTAATAAAGGTTCCATTAGACCAATTAGAAAATGAAGGAAAATAAAAATTAATTCTCAATGCTACTTCACGTTTAATCCTGGCCACAAGATGCTGAGAAGTTGAAGCAGTGTTGGAAAACACTCGTTGGTTCCTCTCTGACCATACATTGTAGATGATTGAAACAAATAGAGTAAACATGCATTTCTTCCTCTTCTTCTCCCTGAAAGCACCCAGAAGCCAACGATTCCATCCTTGAAAACGGAATGGCCAAGAATCTAAGCAGAACCACTGGCACAGATTATCTAGCACCCCTCTTGACCACATGCATTCAAAGAAGAGATGCTCATGGGACTCATCCGCAAGCCCACACAGCACACACATTCGATGAGGTAAATACAATCGGTCTTTCGTTTTTAATCTCTGGTGCATCGTTAACCATACAATGAAGCAATGTTTCGGAACTGATACATGATTCCAAGCAAATTTGTGCCAGGGATTCTTAAGGTAGTTTGTTTAGCATTAATCCTTGGCATTTGTCTTTGTATAAATTTGTAAGGACTTTCTCTATGGTTTGAAGCTTAGCCTTAGGATATGTTTCCATGTGTATGATTTGGTTTAATCTTGAGTTGTGAGTTGCATGCATGTGGATTTTTATACTTGATTATGATTTTGGTCTTCATTTTGAGAAAAACATCTAAATTGTTTTGTTTTGTTCTTGTTTAATTTCGGTTATGCTCAAAATTAGGGAGATAAAAGTGTGTGAGTAAATTAAAGTTCATGCATGTTGATTTTTAAACTTGATCTTGAATTTTTGAGTACATGCATGTTAGTTTCTAAGCTTGATCTTGAAGAATTAAGTGCATGCATGATGATATTTGACTTTGAGATGTTATTTTGATTTTCTTTGAAAAATGAGTTATAAATATTTTTTTTGATCCCTTGATGTTTTTCGGTTTGCATGTTTCATTAAGGAGCTAAATTTTGTATTACTGCATGTTAAGAGTTTAACAAAATGATAATCTTTTCTTGCTCAGTATATTCGGCCAAGCTTAGAAAATTAGGATATTATGCTTTGTTAATAAATTAAGTACATGCATGTTTGTTTTAAAGCTTGATTTGAAAGATTTTAGTGCATGCATGTTTATTTTAATCTTGATATATGATCTTGATGTTTCTTTGAGAATATGATGAAAAGTGTTTGTTGAAGTCTTGATTTTTTTGGCCTTGCATGGTTAATTTTTAAGAAGGTTAAAAACTTAATCTTTGCATGTTGAAGAATTTAACAAAAGATAGTCTTTTTCTTGATGATCAATTCGTCCTATATATGTAAATATGTGTTAGTTGATTTGTTTGATGAAAATGAGTTTTAGATGATGATTCTTTTATGCATGTTAGTATTTAAAGTGATTTATGTTTGCATGCATAAGATTAAAAATTAAACTAAGGTTGTTAGTTGTGATCAAGTGTTAAGTGTCATGCATATTAAAGTTTTGATTAGATGACACTTTTTCTATTGATCCCTATTTGGCCATATGTGCATGTACATGTGATTACTTGATTTCATGATTGTAATTAATGTATTTGTTGACTATGAATTTAAAAGTGTCATGCATGTAAAGTTTTAAGAAAGTTAGACTGAAAATGAAATTGTTTGTGCATGCATGTAAATGATATTGTATGATTTGTTAATTTAGAGTTTGAGAAATAAATTGATGAGAATTGTACTCTTACTTTTGTGATTCGGTTTTTAAAAAGAAAATAATTAAAAACTTCGGATTGTTTTATGTTAAAGTGATATTCGGTTTTATAACATAAAAGGACAAGATTAATTTGATTAAATGAAAAAGTATCATTTTAAAAGAGTAAAAATGTTTATGATAATTTTATGATGTTTGGTCAAAGTGATTATTGTTTAATCCAACTAATTTTATGGACAATGTATGATTCTAAGTTAAATAAAAAGTTGCTGCTCAAACTTAATGTTTTCATTAAAAAGTGATTTTTAAAGTTAGTCATTTTGTTAATAACAATGATTTTTAGACCCATAATTAAAAGACTAATTTGGTTTGAAAACCTTTAAGATAAGAGTAGTTTTTAAATGAATAATGGTGTGGTTCACATTTTGATTCTTATTGATTAAATTATTTTTAAAAATTTGATTATGATTAAGAGTATTGTTTTAAGTAATGGATTTCAAAAGTATAAGCTCAGCATATTTTTATAAGAATGAAAAGAAATTGTTTTGAAAGAATCATGACTAATTTGTTTATGATCAGTTACAAGTTTTAAATCTTAGCTGTGTTGGAAACCAACAAGTGGGCTTAGCAATTACCAGAGGGGAGGGTGAATAGTAATATGAAGCAACAATACCAAATATTTCGAATGAAATTAAGAGAAATTTAGTAAAGCTGATTTTCTAAAAAAACTGCTCGAAATACTTGAGTCTTTCAAGAAACACTCGAGTGTTTCAGGATGAACCACTCGAGTATGATATGAACTACTCGAATCTTTGAGCACAGACAACTCGAGTCTTCCAAGAAATACTCGAGTCTTTCGTACAGAGTTGCACTAAAACCAATTCTGAAAAATTAGCAACTCACTCCTAATTAATCAAACACAGATCAGACACTTATCTAACAGAATAGTAAGCAATTAAGATAAATTATAACAACTTAATAACACTTAATTGCAAGTGAATTACTACCCAATTAGATTGCCCCTTTTCTTGAAAAGCTTTAGGTTGGTTGTGCAATAATCAAAGTGAAAGCAATATCAAATTGTTAGAAATAACAAAGGATTATTTGAGATAACCTCACTCAACCTAACCCTTTCAAGAGTGTACCAAACTCTTTAATTCTACCCCAATTTGATTATGGTGATGAAGACACACTTCCAAAGCTCCCTTGAATCCCTCAAGTAGCTCCACTGGGCTAAGAACCTCTTAGACTTTTGCTTGAGAACTCCCAAGACTTCCAATAACCCAAGACCCACTTGGATTACCTTGGACTCCTTCCAAGACTTGATTGTAACAAGCAATTATTGTATTTTAAGCGAATTAAAAAAGAGAAATTCGCACACTTAAGCTCAGCTCAAATTAATGAGACCCTAACTCAATCTAAATGAAAATAACAATATGTATGTAACACCCCAAAATTTTTAGCCCTGATTAATAAAAATTTAATTATAAAGTTTATTTATAATTAATTTCTTTTATTTTTTTAATTTTGGATTAATTATGGGTTTTGGTCTGAGCATTTGAATAGTATGAATGCATGAAAAATAATTTGATTATTATTATTGTAAAGTTATTGCATAATAGTCCTTGTTTTAGGACCTAGAGGTAATATTAGAAAGGCTTTGGAGGGAAAATAAATAAAATTTTATTTTTCAAAAATTGGCCAAAAGACTCGAGTCTTTCTGAAAAGACTCGAGTGTTCTGGACAGAAATGCATGAGTTAGTGCGTTTGATGAGTCATCAACTCGAATAACCCACGAGTTGACATGAAACCCACTTAGCGACGCGTTCCCGGTGTCATGTCGACATGTATGATCAACCAGCTCGTCTATATAAGCGTGATTATTGATCGAATTTGCCTCATTTTGGCTACGTTTGGTCTGAAATCGAAGTTAGGGTTATTGATTTCGTTGCCTCCGTTCATGTTCAATTATGAGTGTTGATCTGAAAGCTATACACCATTGTAAAGCTCACATCTCGAGCTTTAAAAAGACACAAGAATCGTGAGTTGAGGTTGAGTGTGCGTGGAGTAGTGATCTTGCAAAGTGAGGGCTCTTTTCTGTCAAAGTGCAGTTCCTGAAGCTCGGAGCTAACTTTGGAGCTCGATTTTGGTAAGCATAAGCACCCTCTTAACCTCAAACTTGTCCTTATCTCTACTTCATGTTGCAGAGAACATAATCTAACAATTTTCCCCAATTTTTATGCATGATTCGAATGTCAATTAATGTGGTTTTGAATCCCTGCTGAAAATGTCTTGCATGTTTGGGTTTGAAGTGGTTAGAGATTTTGGCTGCTTTTCTCTGTGGAGATTTCATTCAAACACGACCTAGAGGTAAGGGGGAAGCTATACATTCACTAGAATAAGATTAACATGCCTTGTTTTAATTAGAGAGTCACCATGAGACTCTAAGGGCATAGATTGAAATAGGATTATGGCATGGAGGCCTCTCTGAGCTTAAATTTTGATTTGAGCACGTTTACTATGTTGCATGTGTACTGTATGAATACTATTTTCATGCCAAATGTGAGTAGAATTGATTTTGGTACTTTAAGTTGCATAAAATGTGGTTTTTATGCATAATTGATGTTTGGATTTGATTCTCTGTGATTTGATGTAATATCAATATTGGAGCATGTTTAAAATGTGTAAACAAAGTTCTGTTGATCATTGATTTATGTTAAAATTGGTTAGAATTGAAAATGGCATGTTGAAACCCAAATTTAAGTGTGTATACTATCAACAATACTCGAGTATTTGAAATAATACTTGAGTATTGTCTGATACACTAGTGCATCTGTTGTCATCAATACTCGCGTATTTGATGCAATACTCGAGTATTGACTGATGCAACATTTTAACTTTTGATATGAAACACTCGAGTATTACATGAACTACTCGAGTATTCTAGGCTGATGAACTACTCGAGTATTTGATGAACTACTCGAGTATTCTGGGCAGTCTGATGCACAATTTCAGGAAATGGATGAACTACTCGAGTATCTGAAGTTAATACTCGAGCATTTTTATTAAATGCTAAAAAAAATAATACCATTTCTAATCTAACCTTTTTTATTTAAATCTAATGACACGTAAGGGAATGATAGAACATTCCACTTGATGAATTTTATTATCAAATATGTTGTGCCGTGAAATTGAAATATTTCATTAATGTGATTAATGCATGTTGCACATAATGAGATTTATGGTTATTCTATAATAAAATGGTTCATGTGCATCCATGCATGGTGGAAAGGTGATAAGGTAGTGTTTGTCATGTTCTTGGAACATGAGGAGGGTACTGTGGGAGTACCAAATTGGACTACAACTTGCTTGTTGTCACATTTTGGTAATGTGGCCAGCATTGGTTGCTGTGAACGTGGATGTTCTGTCTTGGTGACACTATGTACACTTTGGTAGTGGCGTTATGGACCATGTTCCATGCATAGTCGTGCGGCTTGCTCGATGACACATTTTGGTAACGTGGGCAGCGTCGTGGGATGCTGTTGATATGGATATTACGTCTTGGTGACGGGATGCACACTTTGGTAGTGGCATTATGGATTATATTCTGAGCAGGTTCGCTATACGTTATGAGAACGTATACGGGTTGTTTGGATGGACGTCAGCTTGAGTGATAGCTGGAGATTCTCAGGAAATTGAGAGATAAAAAGCACGCATCATGCCATCAAAATTCAAGAAGATAATTATAACTGATAATAGTTGGATTCTATGCATATGCATGTTATTTGCTATCCGTTAAATACAACTATTTAAATTCTTGTTATTCTTATTTGATTATGTGGATTGTATTTGCTTATCCCATGCCCTTGTAGGTGATGGCGCGATTCCTAGCCTGCATCAAGTTACGCCCACTCCCTAATGGAGTGTGGTACTACGAGGACCATCGAGCCACGTATGAGGGAGAGATAGAGGTGACAGTCTATCACCCTCATCCTTTGGTTCGTTTCCGTCCTCGTAGGCTCCGAGTCCCGATTGTCTACACCATGCATGTTCCCCCTTTTTACACTTATCATGGACCACCCCTATAGAGACCTACTCGACGTTTTCGTAGTTTTCGTTTTAGGGATACCACTCGATCTCACCCTGCTGCCTCTCGAGTTATTAGAGAGGATACTCTTGTCCCTGGTCCGACTAGTCCGGTGCATGGGTCTTTCCCTGTTGACCCAGTCCCCAATGGAGGGGCACGGACCCCAACGGACGAGGTAGAGGAGGACCCCGAGGAGGGGCCGGATGAGGTCGAGGAGGAGCCCGTCGAGCATTCGACTGGCAGCCAGTGGGGAGTTGGGGATCCACCGGATGATGCATGAGATAGATGAGAGGGATAAGGGACATGTTTTGCTACTGCCGGAGCTATGACCTGACAGACTGATGGAGGAGGACTTTTGGCTTATATGGAAGATCACAGGTCCATCTTCAAAACTCTCTATATTTTTGACTTGTGATATATTGTATATCTCCGCTTTTACAAATTACTTTGACCAAAGTGATTCCTTTCCCTCTAAGCTGCTTAACCTTTCTATTATCAATTCGAATCGGACCAGCTTCGAAGGTTAGATTCTCTCGCAAATCTAAGTTGTCAAGGTGAATTTGGACAATAGAGGATGGGTCATGCACATACTTTTTCAATTGAGACACATGAAAAACGTTGTGCAGGTTTGCAAGAGATGGTGGTAAGGCTATCTGATAAGCTGCAAGGCCAATTTGTTTGAGAATCTGGTAGGGACCAATAAACTTAGGTGAAAGCTTTCGAGGTTTTAAGGCTCTACTCACTCCTCTCATAGGGACAATCCGAAGGAATACATGGTCACCATCAGAAAATTCCAACGGTCTTCTACTCTGGTCAGCATAACTTTTCTGACGTCTTTGAGGAGTTTTCAACTTTTCCTGAATCATTCGAATCTTATCAGTCGTTTGCTACACAGCCTCAGGACCAATGAGTAGATTCTCCCTCACTTGAAACCAACATAGCGGGGTTCTAAACTTTCTTCCATACAAAGCCTCGAATGGTGCCATACTTATGCTTGCATGATAACTGTTATTATAGGTGAATTCAGGGAGCGGCAAAATTTGATCCCAACTTCCTTGTTCCTCCAACACACAAGCTCTTAAAATATCCTTCAAGGACTGAATGGTTCTTTCTGTCTACCCATCAGTCTGAGGATGGTACGCTGAACTCATCTTCAACCTTGTCCCAAGAGCTTGATGTAGGCTATTCCAAAACCTTGACATAAACCTCAGATCTCGGTCAGAAACGATGCTCGAGAGTACACCATGTAACCGAATTACTTCCTTGATGTATATATGAGTGAGCTTTTCCAAAGAGTAACGATATTCACTGGAATGAAATGTGCTACCTTTGTTAACCGATCAACAATCACCCAGATTGCATCATGATTTGCTACTGTCCTTGGTAATCCAGATACAAAATCCATAAAATACTTTCCCATTTCCATTGGGGAATATCCAAGGACTGCAATTTCCCTCCGGGCTTCTGATGTTCCACCTTAACCTTTTGACATACCAAACACAACGACACATACTCGGCCACATCCTTCTTCAAACCCGGCCACCAAAACATCTTTTTCAAATCTTGATACATCTTAGTCGATCTAGGATGTATACTCATCTGACTCTTGTGTGCCTCATCCAAGATCAGCCTTCTCACTTCGGAATCTCTTGGTACACAGATTTTGGTTTTGAAACGAAGGATCCGACCTGATCCTTCACAAAAATCAGGCTCTCTTCCTTCTGTCATCAACCTTCTTTTCTCTTTTAATTCTTCATCTTCATGTTGCAATTTTTGAATTCGAGTCATGAATTCATTAGAGATTTGAAACATTCTCATCTTGATACTTGTTGGTTCCACTTGCATCACCAAACTTAGATCTCGAAACTCTTCAATTAGAGCGGCCTCCTTAACCATCATCGAGCTCATATGGATTGCCTTCCGACTTAAGGCGTCCGCCACGACATTGGCTTTACCATGATGGTATCGCAGCTCAAAATCATAGTCCTTTAAAAATTTCATCCATCGTCTCTACCTCATATTCAACTCTTTCTGGTCGAATAAGTATTTTAAGCTCTTATGGTCACTAAACACTCTGAACGTAGTGCTATAGAGATTATGTCTCCAAATCTTTAGAGCAAATACTATTGCAGCAAGCTCTAAATCATGGGTCGGGTAATTCACTTCATGTGTCCTCAACTGGCGGGAAACGTATGCTACAACCTTATCTTCTTGCATCAGCATGCTTCCAAGTCCTTGCTTTGATGTATCACAGTACACATCATAACTCTTGTCAGGGTCAGGTAAAACTAACACAGGAGATGATGTTAACCTCTTCTTTAACTGCTGAAAACTCCTTTCACACTTCTCATCCCATAAGAAGGGTTTATCCTTTCTAGTTAACTTTGTCAGAGGCAGGGTGATTTTAGAGAATCCTTCAATGAATCTCCGATAGTAGCCAGCCAGTCCTAAGAAACTCCGAACCTCAGTAACTGACTTGGGCTGTTCCCACTACAGAGCTGAATCCACTTTAGCTGGGTCTACCGCTATACCTCCTTATGAGATCACATTTCCCAAAAACTTAACTTCTTTCAACCAAAATTTGCACTCGGAAAGTTTGGCATAAAGCTGCTTCTCTTTCAAGACCCTCAATACTATCTCCAGATGCTTCGCATGCTCTTCCAGATTCTTAAAATATATCAAAATATCATCAATGCACACTAATAAAAATGAATCTAGGTAGGGTCTGAAGATTCGGTTCATATAGTCCATAAAAATGGTTGGGGCATTAGTCAATCCGAACGACATTACTACATACTCAAAATGTCCGTATGGAGATTGAAATGCGGTCTTGGGGATATCTTTCTCCTTAATTCTGATATGATGATATCCCGACCTCAGATCAATCTTTGAGAATATTAAAGCTCCTCGAACTTGATCTATAAGATCATCAATCCTTGGCAGCGGATACTTATTCTTGATAGTAATTTTGTTTAGCTGCCTATAGTCCACACACATCCTCAGGCTTTCGTCATTCTTCCTAACAAACAAAACCGGGGCTTCCCATTGTGATACACTTCGTCTTATGAGTTGCTTCTGCAATAACTCCTTTATCTGCTTCTTCAAATCAACCATTTCCGGTGGTGCCATTCTATAAGGAGCGATAGAAATGGGACCAGCTCCCAGAATCAGCTCAATTCCAAACTCAATTTCCCTTTTTGGTGGCAGTCCTGGCATTTCTTCGGGAAATATCTCAGGAAAATCCCGAACAATAGGAATCTCCTCAACAGACTTCTTCTCCTCTTCGGTTCCAATGGTGAAGAATAAGTATATCTACTTTTCAGGGACAGGGTTTTTATAAAGGATTTTCTTCTTATCAAAATCGATGATCACTTGGTTGCTAATCATCCAATCCATACCCAAGATCACATCTAGTTGTGATAAAGGTAGACAAATCAGATCTACCCGAGAAATTCTATCTAATACCTTAACTCTACAATTAAGGCATATCCTTGAAGCAATCACAGGAGGATTGGTAGGGGTTTCTACCATAAGGCAATAGGGTGAATCAGATACAGACAACTTTAAACGATTCACACATTCAAAAGAGATGAATGAATGGGTAGCTCCCGAATAAAAAAAATCATACAAGGTTGATCATTAAGCAGATGATTACCTTGCACGAGTTCAGGAGTTTGACTTGCCTCAACGCCATTAAGAGTGAACACTCGCCCTTGAACCATCGGTTTACTTACAGGTCCTCTCTAGTTATTCTTAGGTGGCTCCTTGCAATCACGGGAAAAATGGTCTGGCTTCCCACAGTTAAAGCATACATTTGTAGTCCAGCATAACCTCCCAAAATGACGACGCTTACATATCTCACAAAAGGGAATATTGCTGTGAGAGTTGTTTCGATCACCAGATCTCATCTTGCCTTTCCCTTTGTTCCTATGAGAATATGGACCCTTGTTGCGATGATCAAATACCTTCCGCCTTTGCGGCCCATATCCTTGTTGTTCCTTCTTTCCCTCCAAGACATACAGAACCTCTGCCTTTTTTCATCCTCATACATCCTACACATATCAACCAAGGTAGGAAAACTCTGGATTCTTTGGTAACTAAAAACTGATTTCAGCTCCGGCCTTAGCCCTCCTTCAAACTTGATACATTTACTCCTTTCATTTGGGTTATGCATATAGTACGGGGAATACTTTATCAGCTCCTCAAACTTAGTTGTGTATTTTCCCACACTCATATCTCCTTGTTTCAGCTGTAAAAACTCTACTTCCTTTTTCCTCCTAAGATCCTCTGGAAAATATTTATTCAAAAACTTCTCCATAAACACAACCCACGTCACTGTCCTTCCTTCCAAAGCTAAGAGTTGAGCAGTGTGGCCCCACCAGTAGACCTGATTAGTCTACCGTTATCACAATTGGATGTGATCTTAGGAATGGATTGGATGATGAAGAACCAAGTGATCATCAATTGCGATAAAAAAGACAATCCTCTATAAGAACCCTGTTCCCGAGGAATACCGTTGTATGTTCTCCACCATTTGAATTGAAGAGGGGGAGAAGTCTATTGAATATATTTCGGTTGTTCGGGATTTCCCAGAAGTATTTCCTGAGGAAATGCCAGGATTACCACCAAGAAGTGAGATTGAGTTTGGGATTGATTTGATTCCGGGAACTAGTCCCATTTCTATCGCTCCTTAAAGAATGACACCACCAAAAATGGCCGAGTTGAAGAAGCAAATCGAAGAGTTATTGCAGAAGCAACTTATTAGACCAAGTGTATCGCCATGGGGTGCCCCAGTTTTATTTGTGAAGAAGAAAGATGGAAGCTTGAGGATGTGTGTTGATTATAGGCAGCTGAACAAGGTTACTATTAAGAATAAGTATACACTGCCAAGACTTGATGATCTTATAGATCAGGCTCAAGGAGCTTCAGTATTTTCAAAGAGATCTGAGGTCAGGATACCATCAGATCAGGATTAGAGAAGAAGACCTCTCTAAGACCGCATTTCGATCACGATACGGACATTATGAGTATGTCGTAATGCCGTTCGGATTGACTAATGCCCCAGCTATTTTCATGGATTATATGAACCGAATTTTTAGACCATATCTGGATTCATTTGTAGTGGTGTTCATTGATGACATCTTGATCTATTCCATGAATCTGGAGGAGCATGTTGAAAACCTCAAGATAGTATTGAAGATTTTAAAGGAGAAGCAACTTTATGCCAAACTCTCCAAGTGCGAGTTCTGGTTAAGAGAAGTTAAATTTCTGGGACATGTCATCTCAGAGGAAGGCATAGCGGTAGATCCAACTAAAGTAGATTCAGTTTTGCAATGGGATCCACCTAAGTCAGTCACTGAAGTTCGGAGTTTCTTAGGACTGGCTGGCTATTATCGGAGATTTATTGAAGGATTCTCTAAGATCACACTCCCACTCACTAAGTTAACTCGAAAGGATCAACCATTATTATGGGATGAGAAGTGTGAGAGGAGTTTCTAATTGCTGAAAGAAAGTTTAACGTCCTCACCTGTGTTAACCTTACCTGATCCTCGTAAGGAGTATGAGGTATATTGTGATGCATCAAAACAAGGGCTCGGATGTGTATTGATGCAAGAAAAGGTTGTGGCATACGCATCCCGTCAATTGAAGATTCATGAGGTGAATTATCCCACCAATGACCTGGAACTTGCTGCTATAGTTTTTGCTTTGAAGATTTGGAGGCATCATCTCTATGGCACTACGTTCAGGGTGTTTAGTGACAATAAGAGTTTGAAATACTTGTTTGATCAGAAGGAGTTAAATATGAGGCAGCGTCGGTGGATGGAAACTTTAAAGGATAATGACTTTGAGCTTCGTTACCACCCCGACAAGGCCAATGTTGTGGCTGATGCTCTGAGTCGGAAAGCTATTCATGTAAGCTCAATGATGATTAAAGAAGCAACTTTGATTGAAGAATTCGGGATCTGAGTTTGGTGATGCAAGTGGAACCAACCAGTATTAAGATGGGTATGTTGCAAATCTCCAATGAATTCCTGTCTCGAATTCATGAATTGCAACAAGAAGATAAGGAGTTGAAGGAAAAGAAGACATTGATGATTGAGGGTAAGGAGCCTAACTTTTTAGAAGGATCGGATGGAATTCTTCGTTTCAAAACAAGAATTTGCATACCGAGAAACTCAGAAGTTAGGAGATTAATCCTGGATGAAGCACACAAAAGTCAAATGAGTATTCATCCTGGATCAACTAAGATGTATCAAGACCTGAAAAAGATGTTTTGGTGGTCGGGTTTAAAGAAGGATGTGGCAGAATATGTAGCGTCTTGTTTGACTTGCCAAAAGGTTAAGGTAGAGCATTAGAAACCTGGAGGAAAATTGCAACCCTTGAATATCCCTCAGTGGAAATGGAATAGTATTTCTATGGATTTTGTATCAGGATTACCAAGGACAGTTGCAAACCAATATGCAATCTGGGTAATAGTGGATCGTTTGACGAAGTCGGCGCATTTCATTCCGGTGAATATGCATTATTCTTTGGAAAGCTCACCCAGCTTTACATCAAGGAATTAGTACGACTACATGGAATACCTTCCAGTATTATTTCTGATCGTGATCCGAGATTTATGTCAAGGTTTTGGCATAGTCTGCATCAGGCCTTGGGGACAATATTAAAGATGAGTTCAGCCTATCATCCTCAAACTGATGGACAGACGGAAAGGACTATTCAATCATTGGAAGATATTCTGCGAGCCAGTGCATTGGAGGAACAAAGTAGTCGGGATCAGATATTGAATTCACATACAATAATGGATACCATGCAAGCATTGGCATGGCACCGTTTGAGGCTTTGTATGGAAGAAAGTGTAGAACCCCGCAATGCTGGTTTCAAGTGAGGGAGAATTTGATGGTTGGACCTGAGGTTGTGCAGCAAAAAATTGAGAAGATTCGTATGATTCAGGAAAAGTTGCGAACTGCACAAAGTCGTCAGAAAAGTTATGCTGACCAGAGGAGAAGACCTTTAGAATTTTTAGAAGGTGACCACGTGTTTCTCCGGATTATCCCTATGAGAGGAGTGAGTAGAGCCTTAAAACCTCGAAAGCTTTCACCTAAGTTTATTGGTCCCTACCAAATCCTCAAACGAGTTGGCTCTGTAGCTTATCAGATAGCCTTACCACCATCTCTTGCAAATCTGCACAACGTTTTTCATGTGTCTCAACTGAAAAAGTATGTGCATGACCCCTCCGCTATTGTCCAAATTCACCCTAATAATTTAGCTCTGCGAGAGAATTTAACCTTTGAAGCTGGTCCAATTTGGATTGAAGATAAAAAGATTAAGCAGCTCAGAGGGAAGGAGATTTCGTTAGTCAAGGTTTTATGGCAAAGTGGAGATGTTTTTGAAGCAACTTGAGAATTAGAGGATAAGATGTGTAAGGATTACCCTGAGTTGTTTATGTAAGGTAGAATTTCGGGGACGAAATTCCTTTTAAGTGGGGGAGTAGTGTAACACCCCTAATTTCGTCTTCCGAATAATTATATTGTTGTAATTATTATAATTATTTATTAAATGAATAAAAAAAAGTTCAATGTTTGATGATTGATGTGTATTATGTATTTACAATATGTGAAAAATAATTTTGGTGGATATTTTGTATAGAAATATTAAGCTTTACAGTTAAGTCCTTGGGAAGGACCTAAATGCAATATTAGAAAGCTTATTGGAGGGAAATTCAATTAAAATATGAATTTTTCAAATTTATAGTCGTGTAATCGATTACCACGATTCGATAATCGATTACCATAGTGCAGCACAACCATGGTTGAGTGCGTTTAGTGACTAATCGCTTGATAACTCCAGAATTTGACACGAAAGCAAGCCATAGACACGTCCCTGGACTCGTGTCGACCTGCATGAGCAACCAATTCCTCTATTTAAGCTTGATTGTTGAAGCAATCAATCCATTCTGGCTAGGTTTGGTATGAGAGCAAGATTAGGGTTCTTGATTTTGTCCCTTCAATTCTCTTTCGATTCGGAGAGTTAGTCTGAGAGTTATGCACCTTTGTAAAGCTCACATCTCGAGCTTTGCAAAGATACCAAGATTGAGAGTTAAGATTGAGTGTGTGAAGATTTTCAAGCCTTCAAAGTTCGAGTTCAGTTTCTGTAGAAAACGAAATCCTAGTCTTGGAGCTTACTTCAAGCTTCGATTATGGTAAGCCTGAGTACTCTCTTGAACCCAAATTCGTTTCATTCTTTAGTTTATGTTGCAGAGAACAAAACATAACCTTTTTCCCTAATTTTCATGCATGATTCATGGGTCAAATCATCTGGTCTTGTGACCCTGCTGAAAATGTTCTGCATGTCTGTGTCTAAAGTGGATTTTGGGGGAAGTGGAGTTCAAAAGCTTTTCTTTGTGGATTTTCTGTTCTAGCACTTCCTAGAGGTAAGAGGGAAGCTATACTTTCACTAGAATAAAAATGATTTAAAGTATTTTGTGCAATGAGTTACCATGAGACTCAAGGGCTTAGTTTTGAAATAGGATTATGGCTTAGAGGCCATTCTAAATTCCTCGCTCATTTTGAACAAGTTATAATTGGTGCATGTGAGGTGTTGGAACCTTGAATTAATGTTTTAAATGCATAGAAATGAATTTGATATGTTGAGTTGTTGAAATTGCATTTTTATGCATAATTGATTATTGAATTATGTTCTCTGTGGATTGAGCCAATTTTAGTGTTGGAACATGTCCATTTTATGTCAACTAAGTTCTTTTGATCAATGGTTTTGTTTAAAATTGGTTGATATTGAAAATGGTATGTTAAAACTCAAGTTTTAGTGTATCTGTTGTCAGGATAATCGATTACCACGATGTGATAATCGATTACCAGCTTGTTTCTGATGCAGTACTGAAAAATACACGTGGTAATCGATTACCACACTTTGATAATCGACTACCAGATTAGAAAATTTAATAAAATTACCATTTTTAATTTTAATCATTTTGATTTATAATTTAAATAAATTTTGGACATGAGAGATACTGATTATTAAGGCCTAGAATAATAAATGAATATTATTCATTATGAGAACTTATGTAAATAATTTCTTTTATGATTGTTGGATATCATGAAATTAATTAAAGACTAATCAGTTAAAGATGAATCTTGGTGCATTCATACATGGTGTATGGTTGTTAGATTCGTTTTTCGTGTTCGAGGAACATGAGGAGGGTATTCTGGGAATACCAAATGTGATATCCTGCTTGATGACACAATATGAGGGATAATGTAGCCAGTGTGTGTGCACTGTTGATATGGTTATTACGTCTTCGCGACGTAACACAAGCTCTGGGAGTAGTGTTATGTACCATAAGTGATTATTACGACTTCGCGGCATGACGTTCATCTAGGGATGACGTTATGTATCACTTCCAAGCATGGATTGTGTACTCTGGGAGTACTTTGGGTGATTATGGTTGGACGTCCAAAAGTGTGATAGTTGGAGAATCTCAGGAATTTGAGAGTTAGTAATCATGCATCATGCCACTATAATTAAATAAGTTAATTATAATTGAAAATGGCTTGATCATATGTATATGCATGATACCCGATTAATTGCTAAGATGTGAATGTTTATTCCTGCAATTATTCTTATTTGATTATGTGAACTGTATTGCTTACCCTTATGCCCTTTTTAGGTGATGGCTCGCTATCTAGCTTGCATCGAGTTGCGCCCATTCCCTATTGGAGTGTGGTACTATGAGGACCACAGAGCCACCATCGAGGGGGAGGTAGAGTTGACACTCTATCACCCGAACCCTCTGGCTCGTGTCCGTCCTCGTAGGTTCCGTATTCCGATCATCAATACCCTGCATGTTCCCCCTTTTTACACATACCATGGACCACCCCTGGCTCGACCAGCTCGATGTTTTCATAGTTTTCGTTTTAGAGCTGCTACCCGATCTCATCCATCTGCTTCCCGAGTCATTCGTGAGGAGACTCCTACTCCTGGTCCGATGAGTCCATTTCGTGGGACTCCATCTGATGACCCCGTGCCTAGTGGTCGGGCACCGACTCAGTCAGACGAGGTCGAAGAGGATCCTGAGGAGGCAGAGAACGAGGGCGAGTCAGTCGAGCACTCCACTGGTAGTCAGTGGGGAGTTTGGGATCCACCGGGCGATGCATGATATGGGTGACTGGGGTGAGGGACGGTGGAGCAGTTGCTGGATACCAGAAGGAGGATCATAGCTACTTGGAGGATCATCAGACCATCTCTGGGATTTCTATATTTTGAGTTGTATCTACTTTGTATATAGTTTTGAGAGATTTCAGAAAGTGGTCTTACTTTATAGTTTATGGACTTGTTATGGGTTTTACACTTGGACTACGCTGGATCTGATTGATGACTATGTACCTTGATCTACTTTTTATATTTTCTTATATATATATATATATATATATATGCAAATATTATGTTTTGATGTACATCTGATCAAGGGTACTATTCCAAATATTTTCCGTTTACTCTGATTTTCGTAAGACTTATCATTTTAAGAAAATTATATCTTATGAGTTCGAGATAACGAGGCAATAATTATAAAAACACGTTTTTGTAATAAATAACATGTTATCTCGAAGTATGTTTCTTTTCGTCACAAGTTAAGTAACTTGAATATCAATTATTTAACCAATTCCATTTGTAAATTTCTTTGGAGAAAATTTTATGAACCCTACTTTGGAATACATTTCAAGTCCATATCACTTCTATGAAACAATTCTTTTCTCAACTTATTATAAAATAAATAAAAGAGTGTTACACGACAAATAGAATATTAATGTTTTTTTTTCTTTTGAAAAGATATAGAATATTAATGTGTTAATCCAATTGTATAATATAAGCCATCAAGATTAGTGTGAGAGAAGATAGACCAAATTGCCCAACGTAAAATACAAAAACTAAAGCTGTTGTTGTGGCTTACCCCTCAACTTTAAAGGTTATTGGTTTTGCAGTAAATTAATTTTGTTACTTTAGAGGTTACTTTTGTGAATATATTTGCTACTCTTAACACAAAGTAAAGTAATATTCGTTGGAATCCATAACTATTTAGATGAATCCCATATTGTTTCTGACATGTTTTAGTATTTCTCAGCCTAAGTTTTATTTTTAAGAACGCAACTAATTTTTTTTATCAAAAAAAGGCATCTTCTAATATAGGATTTATCAATAAGACTGAAATATTGCAAATATATTCACAACATTATGGATGTGACATGTATGAAAATTGCAAATATATTCACAACAGTATGGATGTGACATGTATGAAAATTACAAATATATTCCCACCAGTATGGCTGATTCTAATATAATTTTTAATTTTTTCTACTAAAATTGCTTTACTTGATTTGTAGGGTATATTAAACTGCTCTCTCTGCGGAATTGTATGCTCTCTCCAATTGTACCTTGGCCATAATTTCCACATCACTACATTTGAAGAGGAAAAAAACATTAGAACACATGCCTATGGTTCAATACATTGTAAGTGTCCTATTCACCCGCTTTTCTCATCAACATGATTTGTTTCATTAGGCACATTGGTGCACTTATCAGCATATCCAGAAAAATGCTTCTTAGATGTCATAAACATAAAATATTAGGAAATTTAGATAGCAGAGATAGAAAGATATTAAGTTTCATTAGGCACATTGGTGCACTTATCAGCATCTACAGTGAAATGCTTCTTAGAAGCCATAAACATAAAATATTTGAAAATTTAGATAGTAAAAATAGAAAGATATTAAATAATAGGAAATTTGCGAAATAAGAGGAGAAACCATTTAACCTACTATTGTAGTCGGTAAAAAGAGAAGAGGAGATGACTTCCTGCTTGTTCCCATTTATTTGTGTATTCTTCCTTTTCAGTACTCAAATATTGAAAAAATGAAAAAAAAAAGAGTAAAGTTAGTAACCTTTCAAGTACCAAACTTTATTTATGAATAACACTATTTTAAAGAATGGACATTTTGTTCCCATTTACAATTTATTAAACTCTCACGTGGTTCCTTTGTTACTTTTTATATGCATTTAGTTATCTATATTATTCCTCTCTTTCTGCTGGCTTTAAGCCATGAGATGTCTGGTCTAACGTGGACAAATAATAGATTCATCAAGTAATAATAATAAGCTAGATCACTACCTATTGACACTGCAAATTTTTTGGACATGTATTTGTTTGCATTTACCTTCAAGTAATGTGTATGGGAGATTTTGTTGCAACCTTTATACATTTACCTTCAAGTATTGTTTTTCAAAACTGATTCAAGTAATATTTAATTTTCTTGCAGCTTATAAAATGATACTGAATTATCCAAATATGATATGTATTAAAATAAAAATCATGTATGTAACACCCCAAAATTTTAATCCTGGATTAATGGAATATTAATTATAAAGTTTATTATAATTAATTATTTCTATTTTTAATCTTTGATTAAAACCTGTGTTTATATTATTAGAATTTATTTTAATAAATATATTTATGCATGAAATAGGTATTTTTGCATATTAGTCCCTGGGTTGGGACCTAGAAGCAAATATAGGAAAGATTTTGGAGGGAGAGTAAATAAAATAATTATTTTTCAAAAACTGGGCAAACTACTCGAGTATTTTCTGGAATACTCGAGTATTCTGGACAGAGTTGCACGAGTTAGTGCGTTTGGTGAGTCACCAACAACGATTCTCGTGTGTTGACACGAAATCGTCTTCCTCAACACTTCAATGCCTTCGTGTCGAGCTGCATGAAGGTTTTGGCCAAGTATTTAAGCCGTGGTTGACGGATTAAGCGACCCATTTTGCCAAATTGAAGAAGAGTTAGTGTGTTAGGGTTCTTGAATCGTTTCATCGATTCTTCCTCTGTGTGCTGATCTGAGTGATAAATTATACACCAATACAAAGCTCACATCACGAGCTTTGTATAGACACTAAAATCATGAGGATTGAGTGAGTGTGGTGGAAGATTTGGAGCTTGGAAGTTGAGACTGTTATCTGTCAAAGTGGTTCTGGGGGCTCACTTTGATTCCGATTTCTGGTAAGCTCACGAATCCTATGAGTCTCAATTCGATTTCTCTAGTTAGTTTATGTTGCATAGAATCTAGGAAAACTAAAATCCCCAATTTTTATCTCTGTTTCATGTGTGAACCAATTCAATTTTGGTGCTGCACTCGAAACTGTCATGCATGTGAAGCTCAAAGTGATTCCTGGGGTTGGAGAGCTTTCTCTTGGAAATTCTTGGTTGGAACACGTCTGAGAGGTAAGGGGAAGTAAATTTCGTACACTAGATAGAGTTTAAATTCCATTAAATGCATTAGAGAGAAACCAAGAGGCTCTAAGGGCTTAGATTGAATAGGAACTTTGGTTTGGAGACCAAGTCATGCTCTAAAACTGTGTTGAGCAAGTTCTAAATCATGCATGCAAGCTTAAATGACCATTGTTTCATGAGTGTGATGTTTATTTTGCAATTTGAGGTATTGAGTTGCCAAATTGAGTATTTTATGCATTAATGGTTGATTCTTTGTCAAATCTGTTATTTGATATGAAATGAATGTTGTCGCATGTTCAAATTATGATATGTTAACTCTGTTGATCCTTGGAATGGACTGGAAATGAGTAGAAATGAAAATGGTATGTTGAAACTAAGATTTCAGTGTTTTCTGCTGCGAAACACTCGAGTATTAGACCAGGTACTCGAGTAAAACGTTTGTAAAACAATGTAATTTGAGCAAGAACACTCGAGTATTGTGTTTGGTACTCGAGTATCGAGCAAGACCTGAGGACATGTTAAGGCAAACCACTCGAGTAATGCAGGGGTGACTCGAGTATTCTGGAAATCATGATGAACACTCGAGTAACCCATGAACTACTCGAGTAATTTATTGAATTTGAAACCCAAATCCTCAGAAAGTCATGAACACTCGAGTAACCCTAAGTACACTCGAGTAATCTGGAAAAGTTGAAAAACACTCGAGTATGCTGAATTATACTCGAGTAATTTACCCAGAACCTGAGAAACACCATTTTCAATTCTAACTCAATTGGTTAAGGATTTCATAACCATAATCCAAGGGATCTGAACTTAAGAGGAATTGATTAATATGGATACACCGTTTGAATGACGGTCCGTTTGGATGACGGAATGTGCCTAGGTGGCATGTAATATATTAATCAATTTCCTTCAATCTTAAAAATGATGCATTCATTTGGAGTTTGGATGGTAAGTCGTTTATCATGTTTTGATAACATGAGGAGGGCCTCTGGGAGTGCCAATACGCTTGCTTGATGACACGTCGTTGACGTGGTCGGCTGAGTGGATGCCGATACGGTTATACCATTTGGATGATGGGCCGTTTGGATGACGGTACGTTGCTCGGGTGGCACGTTATAACATTGCTCGGGTGGCATTGATTACAAGCTTGTCGTGTACATTCTTGGTGAATGTACGAACTGTTGTATACCTAGGAATACAACGCACTGGTGAGTGCTGGGTTGTCAGGGATGGACGTCAAAGAGTGACATAGAATGATGGAGATAGGCATGAGAGCTAGATTCATGCATCATGCCACTCATTTGAATTATGTGTGATAAATGAAACAAGTATGAGCATCCTAATTGCATTCAATAGCTGCTAAGTGCTAAATGTGATTGTTGTTCATTGTTGCATATTTACATATTCATATTGTGCAAATTTATACTCTGTTGATTATGTGTATAGAAATGCTTACCCCTATGCCCTTGTAGGTGATGTCACGTTACATCGCTTGCGTCGAGATCCGGCCACTTTTTAGTGGCATATGGATCTACGAGGATCACCGAGCGGTCTTCGAGTGAGAGGTAGAGGTTATCTTCTACCATCCCAACTCGATGGTCCGGTTTCATCCTCGTAGATTTAGGATTCCCATCATGTACACTATGCACGTACCCCTCTTTTATACTTACCATGGACCACCTCCCACACGACCAGCTCGCTCATATCACAGTTTTTATTTTCAACCTATCCGCTCACACCCTTTTTCTTCTAGAGTCGTCCGCGAGGAGACTCCCCCTTCTGATTCGAGGAGCCCAGTCAGGGTCTCACCATCACCTGACCCTGTACGCAGTGGTAGGGTACACTCTCCCTCGGATGAGATCGAGGAGGATTCGGTGGAGGACGAGAGCGGAGGCGAGCCTGTCGTGCATTCTACTGGGAGTGATGGGAGGGACGATGACCCCTAGGTATGTGCATATGGTATGTGATGAGGATCAGTGGATCCGATGTGTGGAGGCTGTGGAGGATACTTTGCTGCTGCTGATGCTTTGATGATGATGCTACTACTACCTTACTACTTATGTTCCTTGGAGACTACTGCTATCACTACTACTACATCTGATGTTGCCGGATCTACGTGACCACTCCTAGAGTCCATATTTTGTTATGTATATATTATGTAGATATACTTTTGAGTACTCTAGGCTATGGTTATATGAGGATGTAGATCTGTGATGGACTTGTATATGGTTCTTGGAGACTGATGATGGGACTATGTAGACATGGCTCTTTTCATATATAAAATCTATGTTTGATATTATTACTAGTTGCATAGTCCTATAATTTCCGCTTACTCTGATTTAATCTATTTAAGAGTTCGGCTGTGAAAAGTATTCGATGGTATCCGTTTATCAATTAAAGCAAGGGGTAGCTTCATTCATTTTCTATTACATAAATATGATTTCAAGATACGAAGGTTACCCAATTCACTAAAAGATTTTAGAACTTGTCGAACTCGATATAATTGTTTAAAATGATTTCGAATTTCTTCTCCAAGAATTCCAAGTTTTAGTTTGTGCACCCGCTTTTCAAAGAAAATTGTATTTTCACATTTTCTTAATAATCACAAGTCCATATATTATCCACTATTATAGCTTAAGTACTATATTATTTTTGGATAATCAAGAAGGGTGTCACAATGTATCTCTTAAATGGCCAAAGTTCCGTTGCAACTTTCTGCTTATGAATTATTTTCTATTCTTCCAAATCCGTAACCAAGCCTTGAAAGCAAGAAATAATAGTGTTATGAAGAAATGCTGTAAAAAATGAGAATAAATGTAAAATACCATAACTTAGTAACCAAACCTCTTACTGCTCTTGTAGAAACACTAATTATCGGATTGTTGATGCTATTTTGTTACAGATTGACAAGAGAACACCAGCGGGTAAATTAAGAAAGCTTGATGATTTCGTTTGAGATAATGATGATTTCATTTGAGATAATGATGCAACCAAATTCCGCTTTTCAGTGAGGAGGAGAACCCATTTTGGGAAGAGTAAGAAAGATTGTGAGAGAAAAAATGCAACTGAAGAGTAAGAAAAATTGTGAGAGAAAGAAAGATGCAACTGAAAATGGAAATTTGAGGAAGCTAAGAGATTTTTTTTCTTTTTGTCTTTGGGTGCATAGATGAGAAGCAATTTGAAATTTTGAAGGTGGGGGAAAATAATTGGTTTTGTTGGAGCTTTGTTGTAATTGAAAATAATGCTTCTTGTGGAAGCTTTGTTGTCCTATCCATAACCCCTTAATGGTGGGGTCCACACCGTGAAAACCCATGTCTCGATTATTTAGTTTCCACACGGTGTAAAAGAATTTTAAGCAACATTATTCATGGATACAGTACCAGAACATTAAGTTCTTCTAGCTACACGTGAAGCCAATGCACTGTTCATAAGAAATCATTTCTTATGAACATTGGTCTCACCGAATATGACAGTTTCCCTAGCCACATGTGCAAGCCAATGCACTGTTCATAAGACTTCTTATGAACAGTGCTTGTACCGAGTACGACAATAGATTTTAAGACTCAGATTACTATTCCTATCTACAGTGTTTTTAAAAGTTGAGTTTAATCATGGATTTTAATAATCTAAAGATAAGCCTAAAATGTATCATGAAAGTGCAGCTTGTACATACACAATCATTTTTGGAGCTTTAATAACTTCATGTGTTAACTTTACTGGACTTATATTAGTTGCTGTCAATATTGTGCTGCAGTCACTAGATCCAACCATTCACTCTTTAATAATTTCATTTTCAATTTTTATTTTGTTACAAATGAAAAAAAAATTAATGCCAAGATTGCATGCAATCACTTTGGTGACAACAGCAAATCTCAATCCTAACTTTGCAATGCTTTGATTTGCAAATATATCATCGTCCGCAACATTGGGAGGCTCCATATCCTCAGCCATTTCTATCAGAACAAAACACAAGGTTTCATTTCCCCTTGAAATCACATAGGAAAAATATATGTAAAAATAAAGACAACTAAGCTTTTTATTTTTATATTCTTTTTTTCTTGGGCAATCATTATTTTCAATCAATGTTACGAGGAAATTAAATTACTTGTGGCACAAATTTAGAAGCAATATGATACAATTTGGAATATGCATGGAATCAATTAAAAAGAAGAATTAGCTTAATCACGGGATTACTGCAATTTCTAGCTAAAGGGTCTTCACCACAATTGGACTCCTTACATAATGCTTGCCATCTGACCATATCAGTCTCCCAAACACATATTTATTTGTTGTCTTCCCTTTCTTAACCTTCAAGGTTACCTTAAAGCTCTTTTTGTCACCGACTGTTTTGAACTTCAAGATGCTTGGCTTCACAGAGATGGCGATTCCGCTTGGGTTTTGTACATGAGCAATATATGTTCCTGGAGAACCAACATTTTTTAATGTCCTTGTAACTGTTATTGACCTTGAGAGATACGGGACTGTGATAGAAGGATGGTTGAGGTCAAGGACATTAAATCTCTTTCGACACTTGTAAGGACCTTCTGAAAATATCGAGATTTGTGTTTCATTGTAACCTAAAGCACATAAGAAGTTCATATAATCTTTAAGTGTTGTGTCGTATACGAGGCCGGGATCCATTGCCTTGTTCGGTTGGACATGTCCAGCCCCATAACTGAATGGTGTAGCCTGGCCATTAGTAGCATTCAATAGTGGCTCCACCTCATTATCAAGTGTTATAGCTGAAAGTAGCAGAGAAAAATTATATTACCAACTTTTAATGTGAACAATATAGAAGTGATTTCATAGTCTTAGAAGCATAAATATGACAATTAGACACAATGATATATATATCAAACTTTAAAAATGATAAGACATGGCTATTAATTACACATTAGATAATAAGATACTGATATTTTTATAATAATTGAGAAATCTTATTGGTCTATAGAAGTATTAAGATTCAAAAAAATAAAAGTAAAAAAATTGTACAATGCAATTCAGGTGTATGTGTGTGAGATTCATGTTTTGTTAGTATAAGACGCTAAACTTTTTATTTTCTTAAATCATTTTGTTGTAGATTAGTATAAGAGAAAGGACATAAGGTTTGAGCAAATTGAGCTTGAAGAACTTCTCACCAGTGGTCATGATTGCTGATTTAATAGCAGCAGGACTCCATGAAGGATATATTGCTTTCAATAGACCAACAACGCCTGAAATGTGAGGGCATGACATTGATGTGCCTGAGATTGAGTTATATGGAATGCGGCGCTTGTCAAACTCTTGATTTGTAGGCCCTTCAGCTTCAGTGTAGGCTGCTATAACAGACACTCCTGGAGCAGTGATATCAGGCTGAAAACCAAAAACATAATTGTTAGATATATATCATTTGACAACAAATTACAAGCAATGCATGATTTTTGTAGGTAATGTCACCTTTAGGATCTCTGGTATAATAATATTTGGTCCTTTTGATGAGAATGCTGCCATTACTGGGGCTGGCTTAGTATCCAACTGTGTCTTTGGATGTGTAATATAAGCCACTGGGAACCTAGCAAGAAACTTCAAGCCTTTAAGTTTAAGTTGAAAAATTGAGATTCAAGATTATCCTTTGAACAAAATGAAGGTCTTGTTATTTGTGTGTCTGCGATGTTGTTCTCCAATTAAAATATTTCATTTTTAATTGCCGTTATACATGTTATATTTTTTATCGATGAGTTGTTAATTTGTACATCCTTCGTGTAAAACACAGCACAATCATTTAGATAATAATATCTAAGTTTTGCCCTTATCCTTCTGGGGCCTTTACATTACAGATAAAATATTTGGCTATTGTGTATATCATAGAAACTAGAGAGTTTCATTCAGAACTTTACTTGTAATTCTTCGTTCTAAAATAATCCCAATATTAAAATTAAATAAATAGTATGCCCATAAAGTAAGTGCAAAACCTCAAAATAGTTATTGCAAATAGGCATGATACCACTATTCGCTACACTAGAATGTTAGATATCTTACTTGGTTGAGTTGATGTAACTAAAGATAGTTAGACCATCAGTGAAATTGACATGAGATGCAGGAAGGACATGAGGATCAGCTAAAATCTCATTGCCAGTAGTCTTATCATTAGCAAGAACCATTCCTACAGCACCAGCTAAAAGAGCTTGTTCTCCCTTGTCCACTCTTGCATTTATCCCTCTAAGGCATAATACGATTTTTCCCTTCACCTTTTTGGGATCCAGTGTTCTATTCTGGCACAGCACACTACATAATTGAATCAGATTATAAAGACTTGACATAAATGTAATTTATCACAGCTAGTACTATGTTTATGTCCATAGACAAATATATGCAAATGCTGACTCAACAAGACCAAAATGAGATTCAATTTTTTCATACTTACGCGTCTGCAGCAGTTGCATTAGACAATTTAGCATCTATAGCTTTAATAATTGGGTAGAATTTCTGTGGCAATCTTGCAGGTGATAGGCTTTGACCCTTCAAATGAAGCATACAAGTTTAGTATTATGAGTTAGCATATATCCTTGTAAAAAATGCAGTATGAAAGCATACAAGTACAACGAGGTGATAAGTTATATTTATAATATTTTAACTTCACCCTACTGATAGAATATTGCACTTTTATCAATGTAGTTAAACAACCTTGTCTTGCAAGTAAGAAAATGAACTGCACTGCTGTTGGCACAAGATTGCCAGGATTTCTTAGACAGTTTAGGATTATGTGGATCACTATTCTCTTAAATTATAAAATTTAGACTATGCTCTAATATTCAGTGGTGAGGGAATGGAATAAAATAAAATGGAATGAAATGGAAAACAATCATTATACCATTGCTTGGATATGTATTGATAGAATCAGGTGAAATTAGTTGGTTGTATATCATTTCAATGACATGGTGATCTTTAAATAGGAACGGAATCCATTCAGGTTTCATCTCATTCCCTCCTATTATAAAAATTCCAAGCAAGGGAAGTTAGTATTATTTCATTCCATTTCACTTCATTCTATTCATTTCCATCAATCCAAACATAGCCATTATCTTTTTCATGCTAATAACATTTTTTATTTATATTGGTGGAAAACAAAAGTAGCTCATTAATTGAATGGAACACGCACAATATTGGGATGTTAAAATATTGACATCTATGAGGTGTGCATTAAAATATTTCCATAAAGTCCAACATAATTTGGAGTATAATTTGCATAAGCATATGCCTAATAGGCACAACCACAACCAATCAAATGCTTATACTCCATTAAAAGAACATTTGAAAAAGACAACACAACCTTTATAACAACTATTTTTAATGATGAGAAACTATTTGATTGATTGTGGTAAATAGGCAGGGTGCCTATATAAGTTTTATTATCTGCATTGTCTGCATCAATTATGTCTAGAAAAGTGACAAACCTGCAAGCTGATTTTGTTGCCAAGGACTACATAAGTAGGGAACTCTCTATCCATAGTACTAGCACCTACTGTAATATACCAAGGTGCAAGGTTTTCAGCAGTGGCATCAACAGGCCCACTATTACCAGCAGAGCAAACAACCACAATGCCATGCTTAGCAGCATGGAAGGATCCAATGGAAATACTATCATTAAATAGAGCATAAGAAGTTCCACCAAGTGACAAAGACAAGACATCAACACCATCATGGATGGCCATGTCAAAGGCTGCCATGATATCTGCATCAAAGCACTCACTACCATTGATAGGGGGCCAACAAACCTTGTAAGTTGCCACATGGGATTTTGGCGAGCCACCCTTTGCTGTTCCATAGCCTTGCCCAAAGACACTGACCCCAGGTACCATGTTTCCACCAGCTGTTGATAGGGTGTGAGATCCATGACCTTCACTATCACGAGGTGACTCAAAGGAGAAGTTTAATGGGCCAGCAACTGATGCATAGCCTTTGTTGAAGTACCTTGCCCCAATCAACTTCCTGCACCATTCATCAATTATTATAGATAGTGTGTTAGTTACTTGGATAGTTACTAGTCAGTTGAAACTCATTAGCTATATTTTTTTTTCTGTGTAAAATGCCAATTTTGTCTTACAAAGATACGGTGATTATCATGTTAGTCCTCCAAAGAAAATGGTCACCAAATAAGTTGTTGAAAGTACAACCACATTGATTTTTTTAGAACTAATTTGGTGGTCATGTATATCATTCATGGAACAAAATTTACATTTCATGTTAACCATTTAAACTTTAAACTTTCAAACACTTATTTTGTTTATTGGCTATTTTTTAAAACTACTTGATAATCACTATATCTTTAGAAAACCTTTTTTTTTTTTAATTCTATTCACAAGTGTTGTAAGCTTGAAGATTAGGCCATACTTTGAAATAAGGCATATGAGACTCTAAAATTAAGCCTATCAAAAACTAATAAGTTAGGCTTAACCGCTTAAACCTTAAATTTTAAACTTTCAATGGTATACATGTTCATGTCAAGCCTAACTTGACTTAGCCAATATTCTAGTTATTTATACTACTTAATTTTTCTTAACCTTTACATGGTCCTAATTTATAAATTAATTAAGTTAATTATAAATAGTACCGTCAAAATCTGAAAAAAAAAATAGTATAATACATTTTACATTATATTGTGTTTTATTTTCTAATTTTGTACTGGTAAAAGTAATTTTTTTTTGGCTTATTTAACATTTTAGTCCCTGAACTTAGGTGCTCTTTTGGAATTGGTCCTTAAACTTTTTTTTCGATGTTTGGAGTCCCTAAACTTTGTTTAATTTTTGGAAGTGGTCATTTCGTCACTTAAGTGATGATATAGCTGACGACATGTCACGTCAGTTTCACAATATTGACGAGTGACGTATTATGTAGAGCCACGGGACACTACATGATTTTTTTTATTAAAAAAATAATTTCTTTTAAAATTCATTAAAAGATTTGATTTTCTTTTAAAAATACAATTTTTAATTATTTTTAATATATTTGAATTTTTTTTTTTAATTTAAGAAAACGCACGCGCATCATCTAGCACGTTACCAATCGATTTGGCGAAGGTGACGTGGCATATCCTTGATCATATCACCACTTAAGTGATGAAAGAACCATTTCCAAAATTTGAGCAAAGTTTAGGGACTGAAAATCGAAAAAAAAAGTTTAAGGACCAATTCTAAAAGAGCACTTAAGTTCAAGGACTAAAAACTTAAATAAGCCTTTTTTTTTTAATTTGTGTTTCGGGTCATTTTTCTTAATCTTGACTTTTAATGTTGGAGAATCAGAGATAAAAAAAAATAGTAAAAAGATTTTAGGAATATAATTTCACTATCTTTCAAAAGCGTAAAAGTGTAATTTTTGAATGAAAAACTACTTTATTTAAGGGTTGAGATAGATTAAAAAATAGTTTTTTAACCAAGGGCATCCCTTCACCCGATGTGGAAGGCTTTGAATAATTACTACTCCCTCCGTCCCTAAATATAAGAGATCTCTTTGGGAGATTTCACGTCCATTAAAAAAGTTGACTAATTTAGTTAATTGTATTGGAAATGTGAACTTTTGATATGTATTTTCAAAATTACCCCTATTAATATTGTTGGGAATCTAAAAAATATTAAATACATAAGGGTGTTCATTGAAAATTGATAAGGAACCTTATAAATAGCGACAAATAAAAGTGTCAAAATGATGTTATAATTAAGGAGGGAGGGAGTATAATTTTATTTTAAAGTACATGCTCCTCTTAACAATTGTCGTTCCCAAAGATCATACTTTTAACCTTTGACTTGGTACAAGACTTAAGGATCCAAAGTGACCATATATTAATGGACTAACTTGTTAATATGTTACAAACAAATTTCTTTCTTTCTTGCATAATTGATCATTTATCTTATTTATTAGATTCACTTTGGTCCTTTATCTTTTTTTTGCAATTTACTGGTTCTTTATTTTTTTTTAAAGATTCAGTTTGGTCCTTCCGTTAAAATAAAGTTAAATGAGAAGGAATATTCCAAGAATATTCCTCCTTCTAGGCTTAATTGCATAATTGGTCATTTATCTTATTTATTAGATTCACTTTAGTCCTTTATCTTAATATTATAAGAATATTCCTTCTTCTTCTTCCTCTCTC
This sequence comes from Crotalaria pallida, assembly GCA_037953625.1. Taxonomy (NCBI): domain Eukaryota; kingdom Viridiplantae; phylum Streptophyta; class Magnoliopsida; order Fabales; family Fabaceae; genus Crotalaria; species Crotalaria pallida. The sequence goes on along the minus strand of CM075651.1, from coordinate 35,793,958 downwards.
CTCTGCTCTCTCCTTCTAGGCTTAATTGCATAATTGGTCATTTATTTTATTTATTAGATTCACTTTGGTCCTTTATCTTAATATTATAAGAATATTCCCTCTTCTTCTTCCTCCGCCGCCATCGCCCATGCCACCGTCGCCGCCATTTTTAGAAATTAATCGGAGTTGTTGAAGCGTTTTGCATGTGTTTTCACACGTTTTCCAGCAGGTTCAGAGGATGAGACCATTGTTGATAACCAAGGTTTTAGAAAAAGGACCTTAGAATTCGGATTTTGAGGAAAAAAGAACGAAAAACACGAATTTGTTTGAGGAATAATGAAAATAAAGCAAACCGTGAAAAATTGAAGAATGTTGAAGAAATTTGAAGAAATTTGATGATTTTCTAGGGAAGAGGGTGTGAGCCCATGGTGGTTGCCGCCGCTGTAAGGAGAGAGCAGAGGAAGAGGAAGAAGAAGAGGGAATATTCTTGGAATATTAAGATAAAGGACCAAAGTGAATCTAATAAATAAGATAAAGGACCAATTATGCAATTAAGCCTAGAAGTGGGAATATTCCAAGAATATTCCTTCTCATTTAACTTTATTTTAACGGAATGACCAAACTGAATCTTTAAAAAAAATAAAGGACCAGTAAATTACAAAAAAAAAGATAAAGGACCAAAGTGAATCTAATAAATAAGATAAAAGACCAATTATGCAATTAAGCCTTTTTTTAATTAAAAGTTGCACATATATGTTGCGACCATAGTTTTAAATTGTCATTCCTTTACAATAGCATTACAATAGCAATAATGATTCTCGCTAAATCACATTAACAATTTCGGCAAATGTAACGTATCCGAAATCGTAAAATAAATTTATCTTGTTGTGAAAATTTAATATTTTATTCTAAGGGTTAATTAATTATATCCCCAAAATCAAATTGCTGGAATAAAAATAAAAAAAATCAAATTAATTATATCCCCTATGGTTTGGTCCAAATCCACTTTGCCCTCCCTGAAGTTTCAACCCTAACATTTTGCCCCCTTGTGGTTTGGTTCAAATCCACTTTGCCCCCCCCCCCCCCCCCCCTCCCCCCGTTTATTTACATTCGATCTACTCTCGTGAGCCTCTCTCTCGCTTTCTCTCTCAATTTTCCTAATCCCACTGTGTCTCTCTCTTTGTCCCGATTTCCCTCACCACTACGTCGCCGGAGGCTGTACCAACTACAGTATTGTCCCTAAAACTACAAGGAATTCTCAAGACTTCTATAATACAAGTATTGCAACTTAAAGAGAGAATATAACTAGCTTTGCCATGAATATCCTTTGCTTGCTTTTGATGATGCAAGTGTGGGATACTTAGCAGTAAAGCCACCAACATATGAGACTGGATGAAAATTTATCAGTTCACCACGATGATTTATAGTCAAGTTAAATTCATTATGACAATCTATGTATATAATCAATCAATCACAAGTAGGTTCCTGATTAATGTAAAATTATCATGAAGCAAAATTATACAACATATATATATGTAAGAATTAAGAAAACAATAGCAAATAAAGCAATTTGTGCAGCATCTCGAAGAGAGAATATTATATATATATATATATATATATATATATAAAGATTATAAAAAAATCTAAAAGAGAGAAGCAGAATGATTTAGAACCTGTTTGTATCCACAGGCAAAGGTGGTGGTGGGTTCCGTGGTTGTTGGTGGTGCTAGGAACCGAACCAGTGGAGGCTGAAACTCGCAAGATCAAGAGGGATAAGGCAAACGCTGAAAAGTTGGGAAGGGCGAGCGCCAGTGCAATTGGCACACCCTCCGACGGCATAGTGGTGAGGGAAATCGGGACAAAGAAAGAGATGCAGTGAGATTGGGAAAATTGAGAGAGAGAGAGAGAGAGTGTAACATCCCAAATTTAATTCCAAGTATAAATATTGAGTTAATAGGTTTAGAGCGTAGAAAATGGGTAGATTAATTGCTTAACGAATTTTGGGAGATAGGTGGGTAGTAATTATAAGTTCTAGGGGTCGTATAGAAGGCATTTGGAGCATCGAGCAGAATTATCTAAGCGAAATCTGGGGTTAAATCGGCGTTTTAGATGTTAGAAATCGACCGAAGAGAGAAAATTAGGAATTTATTATAGAATGCTAAGAAATTAAATTCCACCGTTGGATATGAAGTTTATGGGGTGAAGAAGCTTATCTAAAAATTTGGGCCCGATCCGACGGTTAACGAAAAAGTTACGGCGAATCGAAGTTTGGAAATTCTGGTGCACGCCCAGGCGCACCGGTGCACGCCCAGGCGCACCACTGTTCATTGATGCACCAACTCAGGAGCTTTTTCGCTCAGGCGCGCCATCCATGCGCTCAGGCGCGCCTCTGATGCACCAGCCATGCACCATGTTCAGTTCTGGAGCGCCATTTGTCCCACCAGCCCGCACCAGATTTACGCACCACGCACCAGGTCAGGAGCTGGTGCCAGACTCGCGCTCAAGCGTGCGGATCCGCGCTCAAGCGCGCGCGACCAGCCTGGTGCGTCTTCAGCCACCAGATCTGGACTTGGGGACCAAGTCAGGCCCTCCCCACTGTTGGATCTGTCTAGCACATGAAAGGGGGCATCAAAAACAAACCAAGGCCAAGGCCATCACCAACACATAATCTCCTTCTTCATTTCCATCATCTCCTTCCATCCTCTTTCAAAGGGAAAACCAAGAGCAAACCCCCGTCAATCATCAATCACCCAAAATCAAGCTATAACATCATCACTTTCATCATTTCCACCATGAACCAAGCAAAGATCTAACCAACATAAATCCTCCTCTCCTTCCCCCAAATTCGTGAACCCCATTTCCTCCACCAAGAAGGCCACCTCTTAATCATCAACAAAGTACCAAGAACCAAGCACCCAATATCATTATCATTATCCCCATCTAAGATCAAGCAAGAAATTGGCTATCAAACCTTTTCCCTTTTCTTGCTAAATTCATGGCTTCCTCCCTCCAACCCTTAGGGTTTTTTTTTAGTTCCATAGCAAGGAGAAGCTACACACACTCAAGCCTTCATCACAAGGTCTAAGACTTCTCATCATAGGAGCTCACTCATTATGGGCATGGATTTGGGTAGGGTCTAGGGATTCAAGAAGCTAAGGATGAGGAACCCAAGCACCAAGGAGCTAAGACTTAGGATTAATGCTTGAGATTCAACACCACCCATTTGCAAGGTAAGAAGGGAAGTGTTACCTCTACTTAGAGGGTATTTTCTAGCTTGTATATAGGGGGAATTAAGGGCAGGAATTAAAATAGAAATGAGAAACCTTAGGGTAAATGACGGGATTAGAATATGGTACAATTGAACTATGAATTATAATTTAGGAATATGCAAGTTTCTATATGTAATTGTGGTTGCTTTAACAAAAACTGGGTTTAATGATGATGATGGTAGAATATGGCATGGCTTGAGGATTTACAATGAACATAGTGATTAGGAAATTGATTATGATATTAATTATAGTGGTTGGAATGGAAATGCAATGAACATGAGACAATTGGGAATATTGATGTCGGATGTAGATCATACTCTGGTCGGAATGTCAATAATAAATGTAGCGATTAGGAAGTTGATTATATTATTAATTTTAGTGTTTAGAATGGAGAGAATTATAAATTGTTTTCATGACCCTCCGAAAGGAGTGGATATTCTTTTCATGACCCTCCGAAAGGAGTGGAAATTGTTTTCATGACCCTCCGAAAGGAGTGGATATTGTTTTCATGACCCTCCGAAAGGAGTGGATATTGTTTTCATGACCCTCCGAAAGGAGTGGAAATTGTTTTCATGACCCTCCGAAAGGAGTGGATATTGTTTTCATGACCCTCCGAAAGGAGTGGAAATTGTTTTCATGACCCTCCGAAAGGAGTGGATATTATTTTCATGACCCCTCATAGGAAGTGAATTATATCAGGACCTCTATAGAAGAGTAAAATATTATATGGACAGGACCCTCCATTAGGAGTGAGTATTAAATGAGAATAAGAGGATAGATAGACAAGTGTGTAAATGATAGAATGAAATGATAGAATTCAAGAAAGGTTGAGGAAAGAGTTGAAAGGAATACGAAATGAATATGGTCAATAATGGGGTATTAAGGAATCAAGGGAAATTGAAATAGAAAATATAATTCAAGTGATAACGGGTAGTAATCTCTTAGTTGTTCTCTATGTCTTTTTAGAATGTATTTTCTAAGTTCTGTGTAATGCTACCCTTCTTGATATATTTTTACAGGTGAAGAAGGAGCTTACACGAGTATGGCCGGGCAGGATTACACTCCACCTCGTGGAATGTTGCTTAGTTAGTTGAGTGACACTTGTGGGTCAATAGTTTCAGTTTTGGGAATTTTGAAAAGTATAATATTTTGGGAAAACAAACCCACTTTAGAATTGTAATCATTTTCTGAAAAGTGTAATTGAACTGAGTTGTAGTTTGGCCCTGTTGGCCATTGTTGTTGAAAAGAAGTTTCATGCAGGTTAATCAAGAAATCAATATTTTGGGAATGTCCCTAAAACAAAGGAAACTCCGTCCGATTTTACGGAGATTTTTATAATAAGCAAATCTAACTAAGAGTTTTCATGATCATCTATAAGTTTAAAAGAAAAAATTTTTAAATCCTCAATTAATTAAGAGTGAAAGTAACTAGGGTGTTACATTTTGGTATCAGAGCAGTTTTTCCTCGGCCCTTGGAGTTATTCATAACTCCAGTGGTTACTCATCAAGCGAGTAACCGATGTAAAGTTAGATGTTCAAGTGTTAGAGTCGGGGTAGAAATCCTATTAGGGTTATGATTGAATATATGGATGTGTGAAGTTATGTATGCCTATGTATGCTATTCTTGTTTATGCATGACTTAGTGGTACTAGTTGTTAGCGAATTCCCAAGTGGGCTAGCATTATAATAAAACTAGGTAGAAGTTGAGAGAAAATTTGGTAGAATAATAACATGATAAGATAAATAAGGTTATAGGAAGATAAAGTTTAATGTGAGAAAATGAATGAGTAGCATTCAATATGACATTTTCGAATAATTGTTGCTTGTTAAGTATATGTGTGTAGATGTAAGATTAAACTTTAAGTTAATTAATGTAGATAATGACTAGATTAGTAGGATATAGGGATTGAACTCATTTTAGTGTTTGTGAATATGTATTGAGTATGATTTATGCATGGGTGAGGATGTGTGTCTAAATATGTTTATTTACTAGGACGAATAAGTTAGTAGCCTTCACTTTGATTTTGTGAATATATGTTAATGAGAGATGCTGCTATGCATGTTTGAATTATGAATGTGCTTGATTAGAGATTTTAGTCAAAGTTATGGAATAGTAGAACTCTGGGTAGAATAGAACCAAACCCATGGTGGTGTTGTTGTTTAATGGGGTGTAAGAGTAGGATTGGTCGTCCTGGATCTTACAACTGTTAAGTGACGTTATCATCAGTAAACCCGACAGTGATATTACCATTGATGAATGTGAGATTGAGATTGACCACCTCGATCTTTGCATTTATTAATGGCCGATGTCATTGAAAGTTTTTAAGTAGAACAGAAACCAACCAGACATTGAAGGAAGGAAATCGACCTGAATAGTACCCTTTCCAAAACCTTGTAGCAAAATTGCTGAGGGAATCCAGTTGACCCTAGAAACTATCTCCAATTTTTCTTGGAGAGTTAAACCTGGTTTTAGAAATCCAAAGACCTATTCGGAGTCTTACTAGCAAGACTCTTGAAACGTTTAGCTGCAAGAAAAACCAACCTTGAAAACCTCATAGAGTCTCCGTGCTGAGACTAACCGAGTTGAGCCATAGTCCGAACTCTTCACAGAGTGCAAGAAATTGGTGGCGTACTAATGCAAGTGGTATGCCGAATCCAAGTGGGGGAGTGGAACCAAAGGGAAGTGAGTATTGTAGTCGAAGGACCCTACATTTGGGATGGTTCTCCATTAAAGGAACTGAACGGAATTTCGGGGACGAAATTCTAATAAGTGGGGGAGAATTGTAACATCCCAAATTTAATTCCAAGTATAAATATTGAGTTAATAGGTTTAGAGCGTAGAAAATGGGTAGATTAATTGCTTAACGAATTTTGGGAGATAGGTGGGTAGTAATTATAAGTTCTAGGGGTCGTATAGAAGGCATTTGGAGCATCGAGCAGAAATATCTAAGCGAAATCGGGGGTTAAATCGGCGTTTTAGATGTTAGAAATCGACCGAAGAGAGAAAATTAGGAATTTATTATAGAATGCTAAGAAATTAAATTCCACCGTTGGATATGAAGTTTATGGGGTGCAGAAGCTTATCTAAAAATTTGGGCCCGATCCGACGGTTAACGAAAAAGTTACGGCGAATCGAAGTTTGGAAATTCTGGTGCACGCCCAGGCGCACCGGTGCACGCCCAGGCGCACCACTGTTCATTGATGCACCAACTCAGGAGCTTTTTCGCTCAGGCGCGCCATCCATGCGCTCAGGCGCGCCTCTGATGCACCAGCCATGCACCATGTTCAGTTCTGGCGCGCCATTTGTCCCACCAGCCCGCACCAGATTTACGCACCACGCACCAGGTCAGGAGCTGGTGCCAGACTCGCGCTCAAGCGTGCGGATCCGCGCTCAAGCGCGCGCGACCAGCCTGGTGCGTCTTCAGCCACCAGATCTGGACTTGGGGACCAAGTCAGGCCCTCCCCACTGTTGGATCTGTCTAGCACATGAAAGGGGGCATCAAAAACAAACCAAGGCCAAGGCCATCACCAACACATAATCTCCTTATTCATTTCCATCATCTCCTTCCATCCTCTCTCAAAGGGAAAACCAAGAGCAAACCCCCGTCAATCATCAATCACCCAAAATCAAGCTATAACATCATCACTTTCATCATTTCCACCATGAACCAAGCAAAGATCTAACCAACATAAATCCTCCTCTCCTTCCCCCAAATTCGTGAACCCCATTTCCTCCACCAAGAAGGCCACCTCTTAATCATCAACAAAGTACCAAGAACCAAGCACCCAATATCATTATCATTATCCCCATCTAAGATCAAGCAAGAAATTGGCTATCAAACCTTTTCCCTTTTCTTGCTAAATTCGTGGCTTCCTCCCTCCAACCCTTAGGGTTTTTTTTTTAGTTCCTTAGCAAGGAGAAGCTACACACACTCAAGCCTTCATCACAAGGTCTAAGACTTCTCATCATAGGAGCTCACTCATTATGGGCATGGATTTTGGTAGGGTCTAGGGATTCAAGAAGCTAAGGATGAGGAACCCAAGCACCAAGGAGCTAAGACTTTGGATTAATGCTTGAGATTCAACACCACCCATTTGCAAGGTAAGAAGGGAAGTGTTACCTCTACTTAGAGGGTAATTTCTAGCTTGTATATAGGGGGAATTAAGGGCAGGAATTAAAATAGAAATGAGAAACCTTAGGGTAAATGACGGGATTAGAATATGGTACAATTGAACTATGAATTATAATTTAGGAATATGCAAGTTTCTATATGTAATTGTGGTTGCTTTAACAAAAATTGGGTTTAATGATGATGATGGTAGAATATGGCATGGCTTGAGGATTTACAATGAACATAGTGATTAGGAAATTGATTATGATATTAATTATAGTGGTTGGAATGGAAATGCAATGAACATGAGACAATTGGGAATATTGATGTCGGATGTAGATCATACTCTGGTCGGAATGTCAATAATAAATGTAGCGATTAGGAAGTTGATTATATTATTAATTTTAGTGTTTAGAATGGAGAGAATTATAAATTGTTTTCATGACCCTCCGAAAGGAGTGGATATTGTTTTCATGACCCTCCGAAAGGAGTGGAAATTGTTTTCATGACCCTCCGAAAGGAGTGGATATTCTTTTCATGACCCTCCGAAAGGAGTGGATATTATTTTCATGACCCCTCATAGGAAGTGAATTATATCAGGACCTCTATAGAAGAGTAAAATATTATATGGACAGGACCCTCCATTAGGAGTGAGTATTAAATGAGAATAAGAGGATAGATAGACAAGTGTGTAAATGATAGAATGAAATGATAGAATTCAAGAAAGGTTGAGGAAAGAGTTGAAAGGAATACGAAATGAATATGGTCAATAATGGGGTATTAAGGAATCAAGGGAAATTGAAATAGAAAATATAATTCAAGTGATAACGGGTAGTAATCTCTTAGTTGTTCTCTATGTCTTTTTAGAATGTATTTTCTAAGTTCTGTGTAATGCTACCCTTCTTGATATATTTTTACAGGTGAAGAAGGAGCTTACACGAGTATGGCCGGGCAGGATTACACTCCACCTCGTGGAATGTTGCTTAGTTAGTTGAGTGACCCTTGTGGGTCAATAGTTTCAGTTTTGGGAATTTTGAAATGTATAATATTTTGGGAAAACAAACCCACTTTAGAATTGTAATCATTTTCTGAAAAGTGTAATTGAACTGAGTTGTAGTTTGGCCCTGCTGGCCATTGTTGTTGAAAAGAAGTTTCATGCAGGTTAATCAAGAAATCAATATTTTGGGAATGTCCCTAAAACAAAGGAAACTCCGTCCGATTTTACGGAGATTTTTATAATAAGCAAATCTAACTAAGAGTTTTCATGATCATCTATAAGTTTAAAAGAAAAAATTTTTAAATCCTCAATTAATTAAGAGTGAAAGTAACTAGGGTGTTACAGAGAGAGCGAAAGAGAGGTTGACGGGAGTAGACGGGATGTAAATGAAGGGCCAATTGGGTAACCATGGAAACTTCAGGGGGGCAAAATGTTAGGGTTGAAACCTCAACGGGGCAAAGTGGATTTGGACCAAACCACAGGGGGGCAAAATGTTAGGATTGAAACTTCAAGGGGGCAAAGTGGATTTGGACCAAACCAAGGGGGGTATAATGTAATTAACCCTTATTCTAATTATTTGTATATGTTTCTTTTTTTTCTTAATTTTCTCATCCAATTTCTAGTATACAATATTGACACATTGACATAAAATAAAATTGAAACATACTTGAACAAGCTTTTGGAAATATCTCCTTGGACAAGGGCAAGACAGTTAGATTCCACACATCTCCTCAAATTAGATTCTTTATTGAAGTGGATGTATGTTCAAGTCTTTTTTTAAAGATATCGCAAAGGAGCAATTGATATATAGGCTTCTAAATTAAGTAACATTATATAAAAAAAATGTTGTGTTATTTTTTAATCAATCATTAATAAATAAAGTATTATTTTTTAATACATGTTATGTTTTTATAATGTATATTGATTTTGTAAGCTCAACTATGCTAAACACATTTTCATGCTTACAGTAAGAATATATGTCATTTCTCTTTCTCTCTCACCGTATAATTTGGTGGGAAAACCATAGGCAAAAAATATGAAAAAGAAAAATAAGGTATAACGTATAAGGGAATAAATTCAGCTTGTATTTCATGTAGTAGTAATTCTATATTTATATACAAAAGTGCATAAAGAATTATAGCATATTTTACAACTATGCTTTATCTAATATATTTACAACAAATCTAAAATATGATAAGGGAGAGTATAACAACTAGGAGAGATAAGGAGAATTTGTTTGAGTTGTTGGAGATAAGGATGGGTTTATCCAATACGCCCCCGCAAGATGACGTCTCCATCGAGACACGCATCTTGGACCTTATGTGAGTGAACTATTACCTGCCCAATGGCTTTGTCAGAATGTCTGCTAGTTGGTCACGAGTGGAAACATGAGAGACTAACAAGGTGCTTTGTCTGGAATGTTCACGAACAAAATGATATATTCAAGATGTTTCATTCGAGAATGGAGAATAGGATTAGCATATAAGTAATTGGCTCCAACATTGTCACCATACAGTTAAGGAGCTGTTGGTAGTACGACGTGCAATTCAGAGAGAAGATTGTGACGCCATTTTACCTTTGCGGTAGTGTTGGCTGCAGAGTGGTACTCAGTTTCGGTGGAGGATCGAGCTACTGTTCGTTGTCATTTTGAACTCCAGGAGACAGGATTACTTCCAAAATAGATAACCCAAGCAGATGTTGATGTTCTAGTATCCAAGTCACCCGTCTAATCAGCATCATTGTATGCTTTAATGTCTAGTACACAAGGTTTAAGGAGTTGTAAGCCATGATTGAGAGTACCTTTAAGATAACATAGAATGCGTTTTAGTTGTTGCAAGTGATATTCGATGGATTTATGCATGAAATGAGAAAGTTTACAACAACATAAGAGAGATCTAATCTCGTCAAAGTGACATATTGAAGAGCACCAATAATGCTTCTATATTGAGAGCTATCCGTAGGGATTGTATCATCATCCAATTTCAGTGAGGTAGTCGTACAAAGAGGTGTTGAGCATGACTTTTCACTTGTCATAATGAACCATTCTAGAAGGTCACGAATGTACTTTTGTTGAGACATGAACAAACCTGTTTGAGTAGGGATAAGCTCGATGTCCAAAAAGTAATGAGGTGTGCCAAGATTTTTTAATGAGAATCGCATAGACAAATCAATGATGAATTGACTGAGAAAGGTATGGGAGTTCCCAGTGAGAAGCAAGTCATCAACATAGGCAAGGAAGTAAGCTAGAGTGTTGTAACGATGATAATATAAATAAAGATTCATCACTTTTACTCATAGTAAGCTAAGAACATATGTCTGAGTGCTTCGTGCCATGCTCTGGGTGCTTGGCGGAGACCATAGAGAGCTTTATGTAACCTGCAAACATGATTAAGAAACCTTGCAAAAATGCATTGTTGACATCAAGTTGGTGCATGAACCAAGACCAAGCCAGAGAAATAGTAAGGATTACCTTGATTGTTTGTGGTGTCACTACTAGTGCAAATGTTTCTTTGACGTCTATGCTAGGACTTTGAGTGAATCCCTTAGCAACAAGGCCAACTTTGTATCAGGAAATAGTGCCATCTGGATTTCTTTTGATATGATGAAACAACCATTTGTAACCCACAATGTTATGGTAGGATGGGGAGGGAACCAAGGACCAAGTGTCATTTCGCATCAAAGCATCAAATTCGTCAAAAAGGGCAGCTCTCCAATGGGAATGTTTAAGTCTCTAAGTCACACAAGAGGGTTCTAAATTCTTGGCTAGAGGATGTTTAGTGACAGCGTAGACCCACTCGGGTTTGGAGATGTTGTTTTTAGACCGATTAACCATGGGATAAAAATTGCTTAGGTGAGATAGAGGATGGTTTGTATTACCTATTAAAGACGTGCTGATAGGAGGTGATGCTGAAGTTTCATGCACGGGTGAGTGAGGAAGGCTTCGCAACATTATAGAGGCAGGGTCGTTATTGGAGGGTGAATGTTGTTGTCCTTGCAGGGATTAGGGAGGTGAGGATAAAGGTGGTTGTGGCATGGGAATTATCTAGTGAAGGGGTTGAGGAGTGGTAGGTAAGGGTTGATGTTTAGGGCTAGTCGCATTCATAATGGTGTGGTATGGAAAGTGACCTTCAAAGAATGTAATATGACGAGAGGTATATATGCAGTTGGATATAGGATCTAGGTAGTGATAGGCATATTGAGAGGTTGTGTAACGCCCCGATTTTCGCCATCTGAAAATAATCAGTATTAAATTAAAAGTTGCCAAAAATGAGGCCATTTTTTTTTAAAAAAACGATGTGGGTGCACGTTCACGCTCCTACCTGAAAACCGGGTTGTTACGTGAAACCTACTCCCACACTCTTCCAAGAAGATTTCATAGTTCACGATAATAAAAGGTTCGGCCAGTTCACAAAACAAAAGTAGGGCATAGTTACACGAGTGTTACATTGCTTAGATAATCCTTGACATGGACATTCACTACTTAACTGATTACCCTACCTACGACTTTGCCTAATGAAAACTATAGGGTGCAGCTCATGATCCTCCTTCTTATGCCCTTGCTTGACACCAGAAGATGAAGCTATCCCAGCTACAGCTTGTCCACGATTCTTTGGCACCCACTGCATCCTTGTCGGTGCAGAAAGATTCCTCAGAGCTTCATAGCGCAGCTTCTCCTCATAGTCTCCATATCCTCGGACAGAAACTTGTCCTAACAGCGGTCCTAAGTCAGCTCCACATAGTCGATGCTCAGGGTCCGGAATTACGATTTGCGACTCACCAGTCCATACCCAGCCAGATGGAGTACGCCTCCAACCACATCCATGTTTCATCCAGGTTGTAATCTCCATGCAATAATCCATCTGCGCGTTGGAGTACCAGCAGTGCCGATATACCAACGGGCAGGAGAGAGTTAGCGAACCGAACGACTAGTCGTCGACGTTGTGGATTTACCGTAGGCGACATATCAAGACAACACACACAATACAAACAAAGCACACACAACACAGCACTTCAAACATATCGTCAAAATTCTCAATTGTTATTATTATCTTATTATCATTCTTATCTCATCAAAACTTATATCACTCTTACAGAAACATCTTTTCCTTTCACTTTCTTCCTTAACCATTTCTTCCTCAATCTCAACTCATCACTTATTTCCTTTCCCTTTCCAGGGGTCTCATCATTTCCTTTCACACTCTCCATCTTATCATCAACCATTCGCAAACGTTACTTTTCTTAATCATAACTCTTTTCTTATCAAGTCTTATTGAATTATAACCATCGATGATTAAGGGGAATTTAAGAATCATCGAGGTACGCGTCCGTTCGTAGTTAGCACTCACGTCTCAAGTCTACATCTCCTCAGCCATCCATCCACCTAGTCGGAAGCAAACAGGAGTACAGAACCTTTACCGTGCGGGCACGACAGCTGTCACACAAAAATGGTCCCTGACCAGGAGGCCCTGCCTCAAATAATATCATATATAACATGGCACGCTCTTAGCGGCAAACACGATGCCCCACTTCAGTTCCTCTCACTGTTCTCGATTTGCAATCTAGGGGGCGACAGTACTATTTCTAGTTGATCATGCAGGACGTGCCACGGCATTAGACCCAGTCCCCACCACGTTAGTGCGCCACTTGTGGAGTTGTCCCGCCTAGAAAATTACTCTAGACTTCTTGACGTTTCACTGTCATCGTCCTCCCCTAGTGCAATCTCGTCCTAAGTATCCGCAGATACCTATCGTTCCTTCCTGTCCACTACTTCGGGTTAACTCTCATACCTCACCGCGTTCGCTGTTAATGTCTTTTAAAAGCTTTTATCTTTAATTAACCTAATGGTCAGCTCACCCTTCGTACATCCCTTCAATGAGTCCTGACCACTAACTTTGCATAACTTTTCATCACTCAAACTTGGCACAGAGCGGAATCACATTCACAACTCGAATCTCATCACAACTTTCCTCAAAACAACCTTTACATAATAATCTCTCTTCAGAACTTTCAACGAAACACCTCACTTCACAAATTCCTTCCCAAATCATTTCCCTTTCATAAATCTCTTCCAAAAATTCAGTTCACAAATCCTTTTCCAAAAATTTCATTTCATAAATCATTTCAAAAATCTCCCTTCGAAACTCGTTTCAAAATCTCTTTTCGAAATCCTTTTCAAAAAGTCTCTTTTCAAAATCTCCTTCAGAAAATCTATCTTGGAAAATTTTTCTCATTTTGGAAACCCCTTCTAAAATAAATTTTGTAAATTCTTTTCCAAAAATCTCATTTTTGGAAATCCCTTTCAGAAATACATTTTTCAAAAACTTGTTTCCAAAATTTCAATTCACAACTCTTTTCAAAAGTCCTTTTCAAAAATTTCTTTCCAAAAGTTTTTACAAAACTTTCTCTTCTTGAGAGCTAGTGGAGGAGCAAGCTCAACTCAGACCAGTCTCAATCCAAGAAACAAAACCAAAGGATTCACATCTCACTTCTCCTCACATTTCAATATTACCTCAACATCCCTTCCTCGCTCTGGCCCAATCACATCGTTAACATAATCTCTTTTCAACTCTCATCTCTTATCTTAACTTAACCATCAACACAATCCTCTCATCATTATTATAATCTCAATGTCTTATCATATTAAGGCGGCCTTGCTCCCCAAGGACTTATGCCAAATAAGGGTTATCTCATCTCTTGGTGTCTTTTACTTCAATTTCTTTAATCTTCATTATCAATTATCCCATATAACAATCTATAACATTAATCATGAAAAAATAAACAAACACAAACAACACGTCATCAACACACAACATCACACACAACAATGTGGTCTTTGTCCTGTTCGTATGAGTGGCCACACAAAGCACACAATTGCCACTATACTACTGACGCAGAACCACTTAGTTCCGATCTTTGAGCTGATACGGAACGTCTCAATATAACACCTACTACCACGGTGTCTTAGGAAAGCTACTCTCTCACCTGAGGTCCAGCAATCTGATGAACACGGTCTCCTCTGATCTTGTTTGCTGCTATTGCCTTAATCCCTCGTCTGTAACATTCCTCGGATTAATTAAAACACATTTTCATTAAAAACCTTCCTTAAGAAAATTCTTTTCTATTCCTCGTTGGAAAAACATAATCGTTTTCTTAAAATAACTCAAACATTTCTTAGTTCTGTAAACATTCCAAAATCATTTTGAAAACACCAAATAAAACAATTTAAATCAAATGGTTAGGTGGCTGGTCCGTCTTGGACAGCACCTAAACCTCATTCCAAAAACACCAAAAAATTCACCGGTTTCAATCCGGGTTCTCTTAAAATCAAGTACCTTTTGAAAACCAAACTTTGAGTCGCATGAACTCAATTTTAGAAATCAAGAAAACAATTTTAAACAAACTTGGGCAGCAAAGGAATAAATAAAAATCCAAAACAACTCGAAAACTCTTTTTATTTCAAATTCTCTTGAAAACTCAAGTTTTGTAAAATCATAAGCACATTCTCACAACTCAAGTAAACCAAATCACTTAAATTCAAAACTAAACATACACACGGTCCACAACACATTTTGGATCACCCAAGACATACAAACAATTAATCAATTATTAAATTATACACTTCACAAATCAAATACTCAATTCAATCACTTTCCAAAACATTTCATCTTTATAACACAAAAACATTTGAGCATGCATAAACTCCTAAACCGAATGCACACACATGGTTTCACACATAATTATTCTCAAGACATTTTATTTTTATAAAACAAAATCATCTAGGCATACTTAAAATCACAAAACCAAATACACACATTCATGATTTCACTTAAACACACAACTATTTCTCAAACCCACTTAGCCTAGCGTTATGAAAAAGAATGCTAACCTAATTTACATGCATAAACCGAAACACTTTGTACAATTAAAAACCAAATTCATGCATCATCAAATATACAAAACCACACAATTATTTTTCTTCTTTTTCTTAACAAAACCGCAAGCTCAAATTTGGCAAATAATCAAACTTTAACTCATTTTTAAATCAATTCAAGAACATAGAGCATATATCAAGTTCTTTTAAAAATAAAAGCATAGACCATGGCCAAATGTAACATGCACCAAATCAATACTTAAATCATGCAAAGAAAATCATTTTAAAGCTTACTTCTCTAGTTTTCTTCTAAAAACCGAAACATGCACAAAAGAAATCATGATCTTCCTATTCAAAATTATCATGCATGCACTCAAATCATATAAGTTAAGTCATGAAGTCAAACATAATGACACAAATAGGAGACAAAATCACTTTGAGTAAGAAAAGGGGTGAAACCGAGACATACATAAGGAAAATATAATTATTTCATGCAAGATTGACATGCACGCACTTAGAGCAAGTAAATCAAGTTATGAATTCAAACATAGAAACACATATAGAGGATAAAATCATTTTGGGTGGAAAAGGAATCAAAACCGAGGCATACATAAAGAAAGCATAACCATTTCATTCAAGACTTACATGCATGCACTTAGACCAAGTCATGAGATTAGACATAAACACAAATAGGAAACAAAAATCATTTTAAATAGAAAGAGGTCAAAACCGAGGCACACATTAAGAAATTTAAGGGCTTTTATTAAAAAAAATCATTTACAAAACTCAAAACAAAAATCAAGATCTACACAAAATTCAAAGATCAAAGCACAAATTAAAACTTTCATCTAGATCAAATCAAAATCGTGACATGCAAGGGTTAAGAATCATTTTCAAGTAACATGCAAGACCAAAAATCATCAAACAAGTTTAGATCAAACATTGATTTAGAAATTAAACACATAGACACTCATTGATCTACGGTTCTAAGCACAAAATTTAGACATGCAAGAAGATCCACTTCAAGTTCACATAGATCACAAACAAAACTTTAGATCAAGAAGGAAAACATCAAGATCAATCATATAAGCATCAAGATCTTACCTAAACATCACCACCCGAATCATCAAACATGACTATAATTATTACAAATTAATTTCAAGTCTTTAAAAGTTCATAAATCAACACAAATGTGCATAAATTAGACATGCAAGAGAAGAAAAGAAAATAAAATTACAAGATCAAAACTAAGGCTAAGACTTCTAAGTCTTCGGGTTATACCAAGAAGAAAAGGTCTCTAGCACTTCTAAGCTTTTGATCTTCAAGGTTTCCTAAGTCTTGGGCTTGATCTCCTCGTTTTCCTCTTCTCTAAGCTTCACGGTTTCTCCTTCTTCTTTCTCTCTAATTTCTAATTCTATGTCTAAGAGTTTAAGGGACTCTTAGACTTGTGTTTGGCGTTGGTGTTGGACGAAGGAAGTGAAGAAAATGAAATGAAGAATGGGTAAAGCAAAGCTAAGGCCAAGTCTTATATAAAATCTCATGGCTTCCTATTTTGTCCTCTTAAAATTCGGTCAAGAGTGAAAGAGAGAAGGGCAATTTCGGCTTCTCCAAAGTTTGCATGGGTGGAGATTAGCATGGCTCAAGGAGACAAGGTGGGAGACATAAGAGGTTTAGGGTCATTCTAGGTTGTTGACTTTTGGCTCTCCATTAGGGTTTCTTCCAACTAGTTAGGGTTTGTTGAGGCTTGGTTGGGAACTTGGTTAGGCTTAGTTGCTTGCCCATTACTTAAGGGAAAATCCTAGGCTTTCCTCTTACTCACTCATACACGCGGCACACACACACCTTCACACATATCCAATTTCATGCACTCACACACACACTTATACGACACATACACACACTCACATTCATGCATTGCATCATAATCCTACATGCATATACCATATACGTATCCTATTATCACATACATTCATTCACTAATTATTCCCCAAGCATACATTCATGTAAAGACCGTATTTACACATAGAAAATAATAAAATTACTCATGCATAGAAATCATATTTGCACCCAAAAATATCAAGCACAACAAAACACATTTCATAAAACAATTCCTTGCTAAAAGAAATTCACCAATAAATTTCACAATTCATGATTTTATTTCATGATAAATCATTCTTAAAAATCATTTGCCACCTTAAAAACGTAATTTAAGAAATTCATTTAAGAAACTATTTTCTCAAAAATACTTTTCTCAAAAATAATTCTTTTTAGAATTTAAAACCATACGAGGAAATTGAGGGATGTTACAGGTTGAGTAGCCAATAAAGATGCATGGTAGGGATTTGGGTTGAAGTTTGTTGGATACATATGGTTTTAACCATGGAAAACATAGGCATCCAAATGAGTGTTGGTGGGAGTAGTTCGGGGTTTTGTGATGTAAGATTTCATAAGGGGATTTCATTTTCAGGCTTGGTGTGGGAAATCTGTTAATAAGGTAGAAGGCAGTAGGAAGGCATGGGACCAAAGTGTTTCAAGGAGATGGTCATGGTGAAGGAGGGTACGACCTGTTTCAACTAAGTGACGATGACATCTTTCGACTGTGCCATTGAGTTCAGGCGTATGAGGTGGTGTGGTGTAGTTAATAATGCCATAGGAGTTAAGGATGGTTCTAAGATTAATAAACACTCCACCATTGTCTCTATAAAATGCATTAATTGGTAAATTGAAAAAAAAATTCAACAACATTTTTGAATTGAATAAACAAAGATGAAACATCTGATTTCGCATGGGGTACAAGTAAGTGTACTTGGAGAAATGATCCGCAAAAATAACATAATAAAGGTAGGCATCTAGAGACCTAGATGGTGCAAGACCCCAAACAAACATCATTGTATAACAATTGAAGGGGTCTCGTACTTTGCAGGTAAGTATTAAAGAAAGGGAGCTTATGACTTTTGCAGCATTGGCTTGCAGGAGGTGCAAACATCATCCTGGAGGGGTGACTTGACTTTATTTTGAGTTGAAGTTGGTGACTGATATGTTTCATGACTTTTGCACACAGGTGAGTGGTGGGAGTGTGAAGGTGAGTATGCATGGCTTGTGGTGGGGTGATGGAGGCATTGAGTTGGTAAAGGTCATTAGTGCACTTTCCATGGAACAACACCATCTCATCTGCGGGTCCTTGATCATTGATCAAGAAGTGTGAATGAAGGAATTCAACAGAGACATTGTTATATTCACAAAGTTTAGAGATGTAAAGAAGATTGGATTTAATTTTGGGAACAAAAAGTACTTGGGATAAGTTTAATTTATGGTTGGAGAGACAATAATATTTGTGTTACATGTATGACTCATTGGCAAACTTGTTCCATCACCTACAAGTAGCTTATCAGAGTCATGATAAGGCTGAGAAAATGAGAGATTGTGAAGATAATTAGTAACATGATGAGATGCGCCTGAGTCTAAGAGCTAGTTCTGAGACTGAGTTGTTGGACTGTGATTGTAATTGGCATTGTGGGCTGCTGGTCCAGGAGTGTTCCTTGTTGGGTAGTCATGCAACTTGTAGCATTTGTGCGCCGTGTGACCCACCTTTTCACAATAATGACAAACTATACGTGAATATTGGTAGGGCCTTGGTAGTTGTTACGCTGTTTCAAAGTCTTACTTTGAAAGCGTTGGGTACCATGAGCAATTGGTATAACAGTATTTAGAGTGACATGTCATGGCGTTTCAGATATGATTCATGATCAACAAGTTTCTCACACCGTTCTTCAAAGCTGATGGGAGAGTCATGGGCACGAATGGCAGTAGTAACCTCATGGATGTATGGACCGAGACCATTGAGGGAGAGAAGAACTGGGTCAGTGGTGTCTACAGGGGAACTTATAATCGCAAGTTCATCAGCTGTGGCCTTGAAATTTTGAATTTGGAGGGTGACATCTTGGTCACCTTTTTGAGCATTGATAAATATGATGTGACACTTATTAGCAAAAGCAGTCTGAAGGATGTTTCACGCATGTTTGGATGTGGTGACATTCCCTAGCATGGTGATGACAATGTCAGAGACCGAGGACACAATGTCCAGGAGGATAAGATGATCATGTCTAATCCAGTGAGCATGATCACTGTGTTGTGGCTGTGGGCACTGCGTTCTACCATCAACATAGCCTTTGAGGCCATAGGCAACAAGGAGAGCATTGAAGTGGACATGCCAAGCCGGGTAGTTGGTGGAGTGAGCACTAGTGTTAAGTGCCACGAGTTGGGTTGGATAGCAATGAGGAGGGTGGTGGTAGGAGAGGTATGTTCAAAAGACATGGAGTGGGGATTGATTATAGTTGTGAAGCTTAAGATTAGTTATGTGATACCATACAAGGGAATAAATTCATCAGCTTGTATTTCATGTAATAGTAATGCTATATTTATATACAAAAGTGCAAGAAGAATCCTAGCATATTCTACAACTATATTTTATCTAATGTGGTTACAACAAATCTGAAATATGAGAATGGAGAGTATAACAAGTAGGAGATAAGGAGAATTTGTTCGAGTTGTTGAAGATAAGAATGGGTTTATCCAATAAATGTTGTTTTATAATGAATGTTTTAATGAACTATTTCGTTGGATATACCAAATAAAGTATGTTGTTTAAAGAAGGGATAATATATGTACTTATTAGCTAGAGAATAGAGTATTTTAACATTTATTAAAATTTTCATGATATTAAATATGAGAAAATGGGTTGAACACGCAAAATGAAATTTTTTTTATACCATTAACACATAATTTATTATTCTAAGTGTTAATGATTATTGATTACTCTTTTTGTCCTACAAATATGATAAAAAATGACACAACTTTTTATATCAAATTAAAATTAAAGTAATTAATGAAAATGCTTAGAAATTGCAAACTTTGAATGTGATTGGTTAATAAACGCAAAATGTATTAAATTAGTTGGTTGATAAATGCATATTTCCTTAATTTTTTTATTTTTGCAATTTTTTTTACTATCTTTAATTTGTGAGACGGAGAAAGTATTAAATAAATGTAATATACATGGCTAACATAATACATTATTCAAGTGTTAATGATTATCGATTATTAAGTAAATGTAATATATATGCATGTGAATAATGTCTCAATAATATAACAAGAGAAAATAGATGATACATCGATAGTGTAAAGATTTTTTACACCTTCAGTGCATCATCCACCATTCATGTGCTTATAGTCGTTGACTTTCAAATAAAAATAATAAAAATAAATGGGGAATGATGGACTGATGGACTGATGGTGTAAAAAACGTTATATCGTCAGTGCACACTCATTAATCTTAATAATAATTAATCTTTTCATTAAATATTCTATTTTTTAATTAGTACTCCATCCGTTTTATAAGTAGTGTATTTTAAGGTTATACACGAGTTTTAAGAAATAGTTAAATGATAAGAAAAATTTGAAGTATTTCGACTATAATGTCCCTGTATAATCATTGTTGAAAAGAGAAAAAGATATTAGAAGTGAAAACAATATGTAATAAATAAGGGTATATTAGGAAAAATAACATTAATCTATATTGGATTTTATTTAAAAAAAAAATACCTATAAGTAATACATATGAAACTGAGGGAGAAATTTTTATGTAATGTTTTTTATTTTGATAATGTCAACACTCGGCAAACTAAATATAGTTAAAAGCAAAGGATAGAGCAAGATGGTACCTGTTGCAGCGAAAACCAGGGTCAGTTCCATTATCACATATTCCTTTCCACTTTAATGGAATTGGTCCCAGCCCTTCGTCACTAAAGCTCTCAGATTCAGGCCAAACTCCTAGAGGAAGCAATAGCGGACAAACAAAGAAAGAGAACCACTAAGAAGCTGATAGTAAAAATAGAGATTCTATACCCAATTTCAGTCTCATCCAAATTGGCTATGGTCCTGTTTATTCTCATTGCCCACCCACTTTTCATAGCTACAGCTTGATACTCCCTCCATAATGTTTTTTTTTTTTTTAATTTATAATTATATGTATCTTTATTTTACAAATGTAATGCATGATTAATAGTCTTTTTAAATTATATTTTTATTTATTATAATTTTTTTAATAATGATTACTTCCTTCGTCTTTATATATAAGATTATCTTGGTATATTTCATGTTCATTAAGCAAGTTGGTTAATTTAATTAATTTTATTGAAAATGTGAATATTTGATATGTATTTTCAAAACTACCCCTATTAATATTATTGAGAATTTAAAAAGTGTTAAGTAAATTGGGGTAATGTTTATGAAAAGAAATAATTAATTGTCATTGAAAATTGATATAAAGCTTATAAATAAGGACAAAATAAAAGTATCAAAAGCATCTTAATATATAAGAGCAGAAATAGTATATAGAAATATTATAATAAAATATCTGAAATTCTTATATCTCATTTAATTATTTCTTAAAACTCTTGCGTTACGTTGAGACACAATACATATAAAACGGGAACATCATGTTTTTTTTTGTTTGCCCAGTGGGCCGACTGATCCAGTTCGAGGGGTCTTGGGGTTAAGGTTTTATTCCTCTCCCAACGTTGTTGCGGGGATCAAACCGTAGTTCGCTCTGTCAAGTGCAGCCCCTGGTATCACTACACCAACAGCACGTTGGTACGGGAGCATCATATTATATATTGGGTGGAGTTATTTGCCATTTTCAATTAATTATTAACTCTATTTATTAACCAATTAGTCGACCCTCTAGTGTTATTTATAGATCATACTCCCTCCGTCTTTATATATAGGATTTTTTTTTTTTTGAGATTTCATGTCCCTTGAAAAAGTTGATTAATTTAGTTAATTGTATTAGAAATGTGAATTTTTGATATGTATTTTCAAAATTACCCCTATTAATATTATTGGGAATCTAAAAAGTGTTAAATAAATAGTGGTATTTGTGGAAAAAAAAAAGTAATTAATAGTCATTGAAAATTGGTATAGGGTCTTAAAATAAGGACATAATAAAAGTGTTAAATGGGTCTTAAATTTAGGGACGGAGGTAGTACTTAACCATATCATATGGGTCAAGAGGTGTAGTTATATTTATTGAAGCTTTAAAAAGTAATTTAATATTATAAATTTATTCTCTTAATTTGTATTGAAAATTTCACAATGTATGTTTTTGTTAATGAAAAAGGGAAAATAAGATAAAAAAGAAATAAATGTCTCCTAGAAAATACCAAGTGATTTTTTTTAATAAAACCAATTTTTTTTCTAAAAAATAACTTATGAATAAGAACGAAAGGTGTATAAATTTGTAAAAATTAAAAATATATCTGATTGATAAAAAGTATTAATAATTTTTTTTTGATAGATAAAAAGTATTAATAATTACTCTCTTTATTCTTTAACTTTTGACCTTTAAATTTTTTTTTCGTTTCATAACTTTTATTCTTTTAAAATTTCAATGCAAAATCATATTTTATTCAATCATTTTTTTTATTCATTATTAATCTACTTTTATATTTTCTCTTAGTCCTAAACTACTGCTTGATCTATTTTTTTTATTATAAGTCATTTTTACCTAATCCACGCAAATTAAGAAAAGTAATTATTATTCTCAAATTTATCAAAAATCATGTTATTATTCCAAAATTACCCATATTTAAAACTTTATTTATTTATCTCTATTGTAATTATTACCTTATCACCCTATGAAATTATGAAAGGTGTATTTGGAATAAACTCTTTAATGTTACCTAAATATTCTAAAACGACTTATAAAAATGAGCAAAAAATCAACCAGAATGATACTTTATAATAAAGAACGGAGGAAGTATACATTAATTATCGGACATATTTTCTAATAAAAATTAAATACTATTATAATTTTTAACAAAAATTAAATAAAAATATTTTAGACAAAATACATATAAAGTTTATTATCGATAATGAATAATTTTGTAATATATGTGTACTATTTTTAAAAACAAAAGTAATGGAGGGAGTATTTCCGAGTGTCTGTAACCTCATCCATAAATAAAGTTGAGGTATGGAGTATGTACAACACAATTTTCAATTCTTATTGGTAAGGGTGTAACAATCCGATCCGGTCCGGTCTTTAATGAATTTTAGGGATCGAACCGATTAAATTAATGTGATCGGTCCGATCTGGTCCAAAATTTTTTCATGTGCAAAGACTGGACTGGACCAGACCATTCATGAACGGTCTGGTCCAGTCCGATCCGATCCGGTCTATTTAGACCATAATAATAAAAAAAAAATTAATGAAAAACCTATTTTTTATATAGTGTCCCAATCCTTATCAGCTTATCTCATGAGTCCTGAGATATCCCGCTGTAGCATGTGCAATAGATAACTCACTATGCTCTTACGCTACACACTTGATAAGGGCTTTGATATGGTGGGCTTGTGGCAACACTGTATGCCACGGTAGCTTACACCCAAAACTTAATAAGAACTTAATTAGAAATAACACTGTATGTTATTTATTATAATTCAAGTGAAAATTTAACCCAACCCAAAACTTTAATCTAAACAACTCCTATAAAGCTCCAAGCCGTTGATATTTGAACTATCGGTCCGGCCCGGTTTATGTGGTCTCAAAATTTGTGAGACCGTGGACCGGACCACAGTAAAACGGTCCAGAAATATTAAGACCGAACCGGACCACAAGATCAAACCGGATCATATTTTTTGGTCCGATCCGATCCGACCGGTCTCCCGGTCCGGAACTGGATCACTTACACCCTTACTTATTGGTGAGCCATCCCTCCCTGAACTAACCGCACCTTGGCCCCATCTCAGCCCCACCTCATACAGAAGAAGTATACCCATTTTGATTTAGAGTTCGCAAAAGCATAGGGTTCATGTTATTGCTGAAAAATAATTTTAGCTGAACATTCAAATTTGATATCTAAATTTAATATTTGATTTATTTTATATGTAAAAACAATAAATTTATATAAAAAAATAAAATAGATATTAGATCCACGTATCAAATCTAGATATTCACACATTATTATTGGTGAGTTGAAAACACTGGTCAACTAGCTTTTTGAAGTAATATGAATGTTGGATTTTCTGAAGAAAAAAAATTCAATAATGATGCAAAAATGCTTTTGATTGTGTAAACGGATTTTTATCACTTTTTCTCTTACTTACATCTTCATTTTTTTAAAAAAAATTTCTATCATGAACATTTTTGGTTATAAAATGGGCACATGATTGAAATCTAAATTTTTTTAAATACTTAAAATAAATAAACATATAAAAATAGTGTGATGCACAGGGCATATGGTTCATCCTAAATTCGAGTGTGAAATAAAATTTTAATTTCTATATATAATAACAACTAGAGGATAAGATGCCCAATTGCTCGTATTGGATTTTTCAATGGTGGACCTAAAAAAAATAACTAAAATTCGGCTATCCCGTCGTGTATCATCCAATCCAATCCTATATTCATGTTAGTCCAAAAGTCCAACCACAAAAGATTCCACAATATCTTCTATATCACCGTATTATTCATGTAGATTGGAATAGAAAAGAAGGTCTTCTAAACCCTATAACGACCAGATCCAAATAAAAAAAATGTAATATACTAATATGTTCAGATTGACCTTTTTCGAAAATATCAAATTAAAGATTCATTAGTTGCTTGAGAATAGAGATGCATGTGCAGTTTCTACATGTGTATGAGTCAACAATCTAGATTAAAAAAAGTCATACTAATTACTCCCTCCGTTTCTTTGGCCTTTTAAGGCTGTGCATACAAATTAAAAAAATATTAATTATTGTAAGTATTATATATAGTTTGTCCAAAATGCCCCTATTTAATCTTTATTGAAAATTATCGTAGTATTTAATTTTTATCAGTAAGTGTGTCCATTAATTAATGTATAGTGGTTAGAGATAAGAGAGATGATAAAATTAGAATTAACGAGGAGTAAGAGAAATGATTGAATGAAAGGTTAAAATTGGAATATATATATGTTTGTGTATTAAAAATGTAAAAGGCCAAACAATATGAAACAAGAAAAAAAGGCAGAAATGTCAAACATAGTGAAACAGATGAAGTAATAGAACAAACCATAGTCATTAATTGGAAGATGATAATTAACTTTTGTTTTTCACAAGGGAAGGGATGCTTATTATGTATATATAAGAGTCCTTCAATACTTATTTTATGAATTAAAAAATATAAAATAGATAACGAAACATAGTTATATATTCAATATTATTGATTTTGGATCATTTAATTTTTTTTAATTAAAGATGACAATGGAAAATTACATTTTTCAAATTGTAAAGATAATTAAAGTAAGGTATTTGCTAACTAATATCTTGAGGATTTTGGTTAAGAAATTTATTAAGGAAATAGTTGTATTAAAAGTTTAATTTCATTAGTTCGCGATATTTTAAATTCAGCTTTTTTTTAAGATAAAATTACATCTTTTTATTTTTTTTAACCAATACCCTAAAAACCACTTAACATTTTTCTTAAAGCAAATTTTATATTATAAACCATGTCTCTTTCTTATGCGCATTGATAAAGATTGAATACTACCTTCCATATTGTTTAAGAAACTCAATTGTATTTTAATTGCGTTGAATCTCCTCGGTGACATGGACGCTTTTAAAAAAAAAAGAAAAAGGCTAACAAGTCTTTTTAGTTAACGAATCAATTATAATAAAATTTATTAGAAAATATGATTTTTTATGTTTTTGAAATAATGGTGAATGTGGACTTAAAATTTTTTTGTCATATATAGTAACTTTAGGACACTTGTTAGCAATATCTTTAAAAAAATAATCAAAGTTTGTGGCAAACAAATGAGGAAACTCACCTGTATCGAGGTTTCCTATAATCACACCTTCACCATATCTGGCTTTGTTCCAAATTGAGGCAGATGGGATCACGCCATTATCATGCTCTAGCCCCATGAACTCCCATGACCGAGTTGTATGTAGTTTCCTCCCACTGTTCTCGAACACTGACACCACTTTGGGATGCTCTACAAGCAGTTTTCACAAAAGGGTAGGTACAAATATTATATATGAGAGAAAGGAAGAAGCTAGATTATTTCACATAGAGAAAGGAGAAGGTTCTGACTTGCTATCTCAGCTGCTACCTCTTCTTCTATAGTTGCAGCAAAACCATTGATGTGTCTTGTGTAAGAGTAAAATATTGACTCTTTTGCAGAATTAGAAGAACTGAATCACAATTCACAAAGCATTTCATTTGGTAATAAGAAAATGTGGAGGTTGGTCATACCATTCATACGTGACTTAGGATATAATAAATAATGTAAATCATATCATTCACATGAGACTTAGGATATAAATTATAAATTATATAATACATATTAGGAACAAACAAGATTTTGCAATTTAACATACCTTCCTAAGAAAGATCCGAGAAACTCATAGTGGGACTCTGTAACTTGATTGTAATCAACTGAAGACAATTCTGGATCATGTGAGTGGGCTCCCAAATATACCACGTATGACTACAAGAACAACAAAATAGTGAAGATATTAGATATGCTTTCAAGCAAAAGAAGGATTAGTGCTTTCCCCACTTGTACCTTTTCCGAGGTTGCATATTCATTGTCTCACCTTTTTCACTGCAAAACTGGGCCTCTGCAGCAGAGAGACAAGAAGAATTGGGAGGAGAAAGTGAATGATGGGACTTGGAAACTTCATTGTTGTGCTTCTTTGGGAATTCCTGCTTTGCTTTTGTTTTGGATGTTAATAGAAATAAAACCTTCGGTTTTGTAAAGGGGAGACAAATTAAGAAGGTCTTTTTTAGGTTCATTCAATTCAAACATTATTATTAACATTAGTTTGGATTTGATTGAACTGATTAGATTCTGAAAAAAAAAAAAAAAAAAGCAAGACTTGCTTCTTATCAATTTTAATTTTATTCATTTTCATCTCTAGATCACTGTATATTGATTAAAGACACACTTCTTAATAAAAAATAAATACTACTACAATTTTCTTTAAATAAAAATATTTTATATAAAACGAAAATAAAATTTATAATAATTAATATTTTCTTAATACGTGTTATCAACTTTAAAAGGCAAAAAGTTAAATAATGGAAGTATTACTATTTAGATATGATTGTTGTGGGAGCACCACCAATTTTTTTATTTTGAGATATCCCATATTTTTCATGGGGGAGGCTCGCACCAGTGCATGCCTTTCTTTTGGAGTTTTTTTATTTGTTTTTTTAAAATTTAATCAATTAAAAAATATTCTATGCGTTTTCTTTTTTACCGATATGAAGTGATTTTTATAATTTGGATTTTTTTTTTTACTCTGTGTTTTTAAAAAACTGTACTGAGTAAAACTGTATTCAAAATTTACATATTCTAATAAATAATAAATATGTATACGAACTTGTATTAAAAACTATTCTGAATAAATCTGTATTAAAAAAATTGAAAAAACAAAAAAAAAAATTTACATGCACCAGTGCATGTTACCGGAGCCTCCCCCATTTTTCATTGAGCACCTCCAAAATTTGCAAATCCTTTAAATTTGTGGGAGTTATGCTAAACCAACAACACGGGCGGTATATGTCCTTTTTCTTTTTTTTTTTTTTTTGTTGAAAACAAGGGGCTAACAGCCCAGAAAAAGAAAAAATAAAAAGAACTAATTCACAAAGGTATCCCTAGGTAAGGCATTACCCCTATAATCTTGGGCTAAAAGCCTAGATAACTCAAGATTGGGTTCATACATGAAATGAGTTTCAAAGCTCAAACTCAAGCTCCTGTTTGCTAAATAATCAGCACAGATGTTGCCCTCGCGAAAGTTATGCTTGAATATTACATTCCAGTCTTTCTTCCGCATGGTTAAGATGTGTCTCACAAGACCAATCTTGTTGGAGTTGTTGCTCGCTTCCTCTTTATTGAGGAGATTTATTATGGAGAGGGAGTCGCTTTCTATGATGAGCTTAGGAATGCCTTTGTCCCAGGCCAGCCGCATTCCCAACAAGATCCCCCAAAGTTCAGCAACAAAAGAAGTAGTTGTACCAAGCTTATGAGAGAAACCGACAATGAACCGCCCTTCATAATCTCTTAGGAGGCCACCACAACCTGCTTGGCCCGGATTGCCCTTCGATGCACCATCAGAGTTTAATTTTGTCCATCCATCAGGAGGGAATTGCCAGTTCACGAAAAGAGTCTCTACCCGAACCATCTTTACATGATCATGCTTATCACCATTAAAAGCAGCGACAACCTCCTTTACCTGGCAAGACACAAACGTAGCCATGTTATGAGGATAAATAAAACTAGGATTATAAGAGAAATTATTGCGCCATTGCCAAAGGAAATAAAGAGAGCATAGAAATAAACTTCCCCAATAATCTCGAGAATGATCACCCCAGCCTCTGCTAAGGTTGGCACGGAACCAATGTTGTAAGTCCATTGAGAAGAAGGAAGCCCTTTCCTCATTTTTAATAAGCCTACACCAAAGGAGTTTGGCCTTTTGACAGTCACGCATGGCATGCAGTGTAGTTTCTGTATTGCTTGAGCAAATGGGGCACATCTCTTGGCCTATACCCCATTTGTGCTTTCTCTCGTTGGTCATGAGCCTATTATGCCCCGTCTTCCAAGCATGGGTCTTCCACCGTTCCAAACATTTAATTCTCCAAAGCAAGTCCCAGGGAATTAGTTCAACCGTATTAATATCTTTGCTAAGAATGGAGTAAGCACTTTTAACCGTAAAATCACCATGGGACGAAGGTCCCCATATAATGTGGTCATCGTCCATATCGGCAGAAGGAGGAATGATAGACCTTAATCGGTTGAGAATAGGCGCTGTGATAATACCCTCAAGGGCCTGGAAATTCCAATCACCCGTAGAATTCACCATATCCCGCACCAGAACCATATCAGTATTTTCATAAATATGTAAGGAAGAGAAGTCTTTTAAAAAAATATTTCCTCCTATCCATTTATCGCTCCAGAACCACGTTCCACGCCCATTTCCAATACTATGCTCTAGATTTGAGGTAAGAGTAGGCCAGAGATTAACCATTTTCTTCCATAGCGGGGAGTCATTAGCAGTATAATACGCCCGCTTCATCAAATCATTACCACGCGCATACTTACCTTTAAGAACTTGGACCCAGAGAGAGTCCGGTTTTGTGACCATACCCCAGCCGAGTTTAAGGATAAAGGCGTCATTAAAGGTGGCTATTCTTCTAAAAGCAAGGCCCCTTTGACTCTTCGGGAGGCAAAGGTTGTTCCATCCTAAGAGATGAGCTTTCCGCTACTCAGCAGTGCTTCCCCAAATAAAGTCCCGTTGAATTTTCTCAATTTCCAGACATATACTCTTTGGCATAACCGAATGCTGTATCAAGTGATTCGCCATAGTCCCCAAGGAAGCCTTGGCTAGCGTAATTCTGCCCGCTAGAGATAAGGAGTTAGCTTTCCATCCCGCCATCTTGTTTCTGATCTTCTCAATGAGAGGTTTAAAAGAGTCTTTTTTCCTCCTTGAGTCGTGGTCAATAGAACCAAGATAATTGCCCAGACCATTCGAGAGTTTGAAACCACTGGCATTGATAATATCATCTTTGATTTCTTCAGGCACATTTGAGGATAAAAATATGCTAGTCTTGGCTTCATTAACTTTATGCCCCGAAGCTGCACCAAAAGCTTCAATACACTGCATTATAATTCCTAGTTGGTCCATGGAAGCTTCTGCAAAAATAAGAAGATCATCAACAAACATTAAATGAGAAATAGAAGGACCATACTTACCTGCAGAAATAGGTTTCCAGTCGCCTCTATTAATAGCCTCTTCAATCATATGTGAGAGTTTGTCCATGCAAATCACAAACAAGAAGGGCGAGATAGGATCTCCTTGACGGATTCCTCTAGTGGGAGCGAAGGGAGTAGTTTTTTCTCCATTCCAAAGAATATTAAAGGTGGAGGAAGTAATACAAGAATATATAAGATCAATAAAATCTTCCGAAAGAGATAACTCCTGGAGGCACAGTTTAATAAAAGACCACGAGATCCTGTCATAAGCCTTCTCCAAATCAAATTTGATGGACATATAAGATCTTCTTCCTTTCATATGACGCATGGAGTGAACTAATTCTTGAGCAATGATGATGTTATCCTGGATATTACGGCCAGGGATAAAACCAGCTTGGTAGGGAGAGATCCAAGAATTCAAGTGAGGTTTCAAACGATTCGCAAGGATTTTCGTGATGCACTTGTAGACCACATTACACAGGGCGATAGGGCAAAATTGAGAGGCACTTTGAGGTTGGTCAACCTTGGGAATCAGAACCAAAAGAATGGAGTTGATGGCCCTGATAGCTTCTTTACTCCTCCAGGCAAACCGAATGAAGTCAACAAGACTCTGATGAATAATATCCCAGTTGTGCTTGAAAAAGAGAGGAGGAAGACCATCTTCTCCAGGCGCTTTTAGAGATGCCATAGAAAAGATGGCTTTTTTAATCTCATCAAAAGTAGCAATGGAACCAATAGAGCTAACGTCTGATAATGAAGGCGGGTAAGTGATGGAATTATTTAGGGTAGGACGGTTAAAGTTGTCTTCCATATATAAATGAATAAAGAAGGACCGAACCCACTCACTGATCACCGCATCATCAAAATTCCAATCACCGGAGCTGTTCATAAGAGCAAGGATCTTATTCTTTTTGCGTCTGTTAATAGTGCGGGAGTGATAGTACCGGGTGTTTCTATCTCCGTCTTGAATCCATTCTTTCCTGGACTTTTGATGCCATAATTTTTCTTCATGAAAGAGAGTAACATCCAACTCGTAATTGAGATCTTCTTCAAGTTTATAAAGATAGCGGTTGGATGAATAATCGACCGCAAGTTGTATCCCTCTTATTCTAGCCATGAGATTTTTCTTACGTTGAAATATATTTCCGAACACATTGCGGTTCCAATCCTGCAATTTAGGAACAAAGGAGGATATATTAGTAATAAAATCATCATTACTCCAATTATTTAACAAAAAATTATGAAAATCATTATGATAAAGCCACATATAATGAAAGCGAAAGGGTCGATTAGAAGTCCTGTTTCGAGTCGGATTCGTGTCCAAGCAGATAGGATGATGATCCGAATGAATGCGAGCAAGCACTTTAATAAACGCCTCTGGAAAACGAAGGCGCCAGTTGTTATTGCAAAGGCCTCTATCAAGGCGTTTAAAAACTCTGCTGTAACCATTGTATTTTGGCCCTCTCCAAGTGATTGAGCCTCCAATTTGACCAAGGTCCGGTAAACCACACATATTGATTCTGTTAGAAAACTGAATGCAACGATTAACATCAACAGGAGCGCCCCCTTCTTTTTCCTTGGCATTAGCTATTTCATTAAAGTCTCCTATAAGAAGCCAATCACAATCTTGAGATCCTTGCTGATCAATCAAATTTATCAAATTCCAAAGTTCAACCCGTTCTTCACTTCTGGGACTAGCGTATATAGCAGAGAGGTTCCATTCTTTGAGATTGCCTTCCTGTATAGAAACATGAATAAGCTGCTTCTCATTACGTAATTCTGTGATGGTAAAATTGTCACTGTTCCAAAGGATCCAAATTCCTCCTGAATAACCCACTGCATCATTAATGATAAAATGACGGAAGCCAAGATTGCGAATGGTAGAAATAGCACGGTTACCGCTGCACCTAGGCTCCTGGACAACCACAATATCAGGTTTATAGGAATTCATCATGCTCCTAAAAGCTCTTCCAAAGTCAACCCCAAGAGCTCCCCTAACATTCCAGGATATTAAAATCATTGGGACTGGCTGGAAGAATGACCTTGAAGATCTTGCTTGCCTGGGTGATTAATACCCTGTTCTGTAGAGATCCTGAAATCCTTTCGACTATCAATATCCATAGCATTGTCAGGAGGTTTAGGCTTCACTGTATCAACATGAACCGGTTTCTCCTTATATTGAACCAAGTTGATTACCTCTTTATTGGGGAAGACAACTTGAGTAATCATCTGATCAATACCATTGATTCCTTGCTTTTGTAGAATATTCATATGATGAAGGATAGCTTTTTCTTTGTCCTGATTGTTGTGTTTTGTCTCACCAGAATCTGTTGTGTTTTGCATGTTGCTCTCTCTGGAAGGAGTTTCTGAAACTCGTGGCTGTTTGTCCTTAATGGTCAGCGGTTTCAATAACTGCTTTTTAGAGGAAGAAGACAAAGAAGTGGATTTAGTGCCTTTGGTTTGAGGATTGCGGCCAGCCATAGTGTTTCTCACTCTATTCACGTGTTTTTGCATGGAGCTGGGTCCCACCTCATTTTTATTTGGGATTGAGGGAATATTCTTATCAAGAATAGTATCATTAGAAAGAGAATTTTCCTCCTTCTCCTCAGATAAAGCCTCAAATCTCGAACCTCCAAAATTGTTTTGAGAAACAGTACCTAATTTTTTGGGTGCAGATTTGTTTTTTATTCTAGTTTGCCTCTGAACCATCATCCACGGGCCAAAAGGCGAAACTTCCGGATTTGATGAGATTTCCGTATCCTTCTTGATACTATTGTGATCACCGTCCTGCACCAATTCTGCCATGGTTTCCTTTTCTGGCTGAGCAATGATTCCCGGAGATGGGTGACCGTTATGATTTTCCGGCAGGGATTCAGTGTTCGTGGCTTTGGGATCTGCCTCCTCCTCCGACACCACGTTGACCTTCTGATTACCATCTCCACTCATGGCTGCATTGTTACCTGAGACTTGTATTATTATTTTATCAGGACAGCCTTCCGCTTTATGCCCATACTTGCCACAGGAGAAGCAAATCTGATGCAAGCCTTCATATTCAAGATTGAATTCTTTGCCAAAGATCTTGACTTTCGAGACTAGTTGTTTTCTTAGATCGACTTTCACACAAATTCTTGCATATTTGGCTCTTGAGCGAATAGAAGTTGTGTGGTCTACCTTTAACATGGTACCAATTTTGTTGCCAACTTTACGCAGGAAGTTGAAATGGTAGAGTTCCATATCAAGATTAGGAATGCGAACCCATACTGCAACCTTGGTAACGTTTTGTTCACACTGCATGAATAGAGGCCTCCATCGTTGCACTATAAGATAGTGATCAGCTACTTTCCAAGGTCCTTCATAGAGAGCATGTTTGTAGTCAGCCTCGGCAGTAAATTGGACCAAGAAGTAACCCTTAGGCATCTCAATAATCTTAATAGATCCATCCTTTACCCAACTGCGTAATAGTTTGTTCTCTAAGACCTTAGGGTTGATTCTCTTTCCCATGACATTCACAATGAGAGAGTTTTTCCATGGACGACACCATTCCTCATACTCTTCCTTGGAGATCTCAATTTCAGGACAAGGGTCAAAGGGTGCTTCCACCATGACTTCTTCTGGTTCTTTGTACCACTTGTTCTCTATCAGATCATCATCATCGTCCTCATGAAGATCCCAGTCGAAGCCTTCTCCTAAGGACTTAAGAAGGGAATCTTTGTAGGAACCATTAGGATGAGTTTCATGATCTTCCACACACTTATCAGAAACAGCACATTCATCCATAGGGGAGGACACCGAGGAGCCTTCTGTCACCGTTTTAATCTTCTTCGTGCTCCTGACCTTCAGGTCTTCCTCTTGGATAGACAAGGATCGCGAGTTATTTGTTTGGGAGTGGATGAACCCTAGCAGAGGGTTCAACGACATATTTTCCAAGTGTTTTTTTTCTTTTTGCAATATGTATGATTAATTTACGGGAAAATAAATTTGAAAAACTATTTTATTATTCATATTAATAGATAAGATTCAAACTTATTATTGGTGGTTGTTGCTTGTTCAGATATTCCTTGTTAAGTTTGTAAGATTTTGTAGTGATTGAAAAACAATCAATGAAGAAGATGAAGGAATATGATTTAGATTTTGATTTTGATTTTGGCCGAGGAGTTTTAATTAAATTAATTTTTCAAAAGAATTCTAGGGACTAAATTACAATTAAATTTTTTAAATGAACAAGTTTCATGTGGCATCCATGTGATATTTTATTGAATTAGTCATAGAGGGGACCACAACTCTTTTTAAGCATAGGGCACTGAAGGAAAATTCTTAAAAGGAATATAGCCTATTGTAAATAAAATTATTAAAACTTACAAAATAAAAAATAGAAATAGTAACTCACTTTACAAACAAAAGTATTATGTGATCCATGTAATGAAAGATTTGTTTAATATAAAAAAAGGCTTAATTCCTTTATCTTATTTATTAGATTCACTTTGGTTGTTTATCTTTTTTTTTTGCAATTTACTGGTCCTTTATTTTTTTTAAAAAAGATTTGTTGGAAACCAACAAGCGGCTCAATATAGTCTAGAGGGGGGGTGAATAGAATATTGAAGCCTTATTACAGATTTTTCGTCCACCTAAGAGAATGGTTTTATGAAAATAAATTTTCTTAAGAATTCAGTTCAGATTACTCGAGTAACTCAAGCCTTCACTCGAGTAATACGCAACCAAAAATAATTTCACTCGAGTATTCAGCAAATCACTCGAGTATTACGAAAGCAAATTTTAAATCACTCGAGTAACAGAAAACCTACTCGAGTAATGTTTATAAACTGAAAGCAGATTACTCGAGTGACAAGAACTTTACTCGAGTAAACTGGGTAAAATTCAATTTAAACTTTGTTTTCAATGGAGTTCTTCAAGAATAACAATGCTATGATGATTCAACAAATTATGAATGATTAATATGAACAATTTCAAGTAATATTAACATGCAATTTTAGATCAATTTAGTAGAATTAAGAAAACCCCAATTCTAACCTAAAAATGCAAATGTTAATGAATTAATGAAATACAAGGAATGAAAATAAAAGAGACACAAGGATTTATCCTGGTTCACTTTCACCCACTTGAAAGCTACTCCAGTCCCCTCTTAAATCAAGAGAGATTCTTCACTAGAAATCTTCAAATGTAGATTTTACAATGTTTTAAGATGCAACTAGATTCTTAGTTCTCCTATCTTAAAACCCAACTCAAAGTGTGTACCAAACACTTTGATCTAATCTACCCCTTTTGAGTATTCTAGATTTCCTTGATAATTGATTGAAGATGCTTCCAACCAATCCTCTTTTCTTGCTTTGATTTGATCCTCAAAGTCTTCCTTGTGAGATTCTTCACTTGTGTTGAAACTTCAATGATGCAATCACAAATTGCAAATCTTCAACAACCACTAAGAACAAAAATATGATCTCAAGAATATTTGAACAATGATAGAAAATAGAGTGAAGAATGAAAAGTTCTTTGTTGAATCTTGATAGCTCTTGAAAGATGTAAAATAGCTCTTGAATTACTTTTCAAAGTGTATTAGAAAATTGTAAGAATGAAAGTCTATTCCTTTGAAAGAGAAAATTAAGTCCTTTTAAAATTTTCCCAACACTGATTGAATTACTCGAGTAAACCAAACAACGTCACTCGAGTGAAACATGTCAGATTAAGTTACTCGAGTGATGTGTAAACCATTACTCGATTAACCTGTCAGAACATAAATTACTCGAGTGAACCAATACTCATTACTCGAGTAAACTGATCAGAATCTGAATAAAAACAAAGTTTTTCTAAAATGATTTTCACAAGCTATTTAATCAAGATTTAAAGTATCTTCACTCTTAATCAGACATTATTTAAATATTCTTAAAATCACCTAAGCTACCCACACCAATGAGATGCATTGCATAAAATAAAGATTACATTGAAATAGAATTAATAAAAATCCTAATTCTAATCTTCATGTGGTGTAGCTTGCTTGTTGCCAATGTTGTTGCTTGGAGAGAGATTGTTAGCATCAAAACATGAGAATCCTACAAACTCCCCCTTTTTGATGATGACAAACCTCCTTTCAAATTAAGCACTAAGTTTTAACATACTCCCCCTAAATGTAAAACATCTAGGAAAAATATAATAAAACTTAACCTACAAGAACAACATCAACAAAATATTCTCCCCCTTTTGGCATCATTAAAAAGATAATATTTTTGAGAAAAGTCCTTTGCCAAAAGTTGAAGGTAAGTAGTTCACAATGGTATAGAAAATATATAACAATAAAGACAATACCAAAATAAACCACAATAGTGCCTCAACGTATATAAACAACGAATATAAACGAACAACGAATATAGCACCAGAAATCAGAGTATCAGAGCATCACACTATGCAGCAAATCATAGCAGATAATCAAAACGAAAACTAAACAAACTAGACCATACACAAGGTCCTAAAGTCATAGTAGCAACAGAGTCAGAAACATGAAACAGAAACATAAACAGAGAATATGCAAATGAAACATGCAACAGAAATCAACAGCAAACATCATCAGCATCCACAGGTCTAGGAATCAGGTGGAGGAGGAGGAAAATGATGAGAAAATAATCCAGACATGTAATCCATCAAACGATGCTCCATGGCAATATTCTTCACATCCTGTCTCATCTCCAACTGAGTGAATTGAGCATTGATGTGCTCAACTAATGACTCATGAGCAGCTTGTGCATCAAATGGAGTACCAAGATTATCCAAATCGATATAGTCCTCAATACGATCGGTATCCATCGGATCAGTAGAAGTAGGAGGAACAGAAGAGGATGCACCAGCCCTATCACCAAGTAAATTCCTTTTCCTAGTACCTGAAACTCTTGCAGCCTTTGCAGCTTCAGCCATTTCCTTAATCTGTGATTTCCATAACCAAGTGCGACTGTCCCTATGCCAAGCAATTTTCATATAACTAATGTGCGAATCATTAAGACACCAGTTATTTTTCTTTTCCTTTTCAGCTGGCTCATCATCAGGGATTGGAACACGATAATACCTCATGATCTTGGTGACATGCATAGGATATGGCAAGAATTGGGTAGGAGGAGATTGAGCAGCAGCTTCCATACGAGCTAAAAACATTTTATTCCAATTCATCTCATACCTCTTTTTAATCCCATGAAACAAAGTAAGATCATCATCTCCCAATTGAGCATAATTTTGATTGCATTTTGGAATCAAACAATAAGAGATAATATACATGAGCACCCTATCCACAGCATGCAAAGGTGATACAGTTCTAGTAGTTCTATCACCCCAAGATTCACCAGTACGCAACAAATCAGTATAAATCTTATTAGTATCCACATCCAAATCCAGACATTCAGTATCACCAATAAAAGTTCCCTTGTTTTCTAAACCAAACATCATAGTCAAATCCGCAGGCTTTATAACAAAATGATGTCCTCTAACCATTGTTTGATACTCACCATCTAGCTTAGTAAAATTTTGATAAAATTGTCTGACAAGCCTAGGGTAATAATGAGTCTCAAATTCCAAAAACCTCTGCAAATTCTGAAATTCTAAATCCTCTACAAACGGAAATTGCTCCTTATGCAACCAAGCAAATTTAACATACCTTGTAAGACCAAAAGAGCGATTGATAAATGCCGGTTCCCGCAAATCTCGGTTGATTCCAGAAAACCAAGTATCATTACGACCTGCTCCTTGCTTTGCTTTCTTTTGAGGAGGTTGATAGTGAGAGGAAGAAGCCATTGATTCAGAAAAAGCAAATTCGGTTTTGAGAGGTTAGGGTTTTGATTTGGGGTTTTCGGATTTTTGGATAAAATTGGTGAAATTGATGAATGAAAGGAGTAGAAATGATGATATAATGATGAAATATGGAAGAAATTTGTATGATTTGTGAGTTTTGTGGCTGAAAGATGATGATTTGATGAAGATCCGTATGAGAGAGAAGAGAGAAAGACGAACAAGAGAGAGAAAAAATCGTGAAAATGATGCAGATTTCAACAGTTCAGCTTTTAAAATCACGTAAGTTACTCGAGTAATGTTCATACGTTACTCGAGTGATTCGAGCAGTACTCGAGTGAAAGAGTATGTTACTCGAGTATGCCGAAAGATAAAAAGATTTTACTCGAGTGATGGATGAACTTAATCGAGTGATACGCAAGTCATTTTAAAATTAATCGAGTGACAGACAGAATTACTCGAGTAATACGAAAGAGTTTTTAAAATTACTCGAGTGAAATTTCTGTTACTCGAGTGAACTGTCCAGAATTTCAAAAATTTCAATTTTTCAGCAAAATCATTTTTCATGCACAAAC
This sequence comes from Crotalaria pallida, assembly GCA_037953625.1. Lineage (NCBI taxonomy): Eukaryota > Viridiplantae > Streptophyta > Magnoliopsida > Fabales > Fabaceae > Crotalaria > Crotalaria pallida. Next base: position 35,755,594 of record CM075651.1, on the reverse strand, counting down.
ACAGAGAAACACTTAGCATGTAGCAAGTAACACACATACAAATAAAGCAATTAGCATATTATAGAAAACATACACACATAACTGCATAAAAAAAATAAACACTTTAATAAGATACAACAACTCAAAATACAAGTCACATTGAAATAGGCTTGAAGGTGAGTATAAAAAGCATCAAATACAATTAGCTAATAGTTAATTCATCAAAAATACCAAGTTCTCTTCGAATCTTATAAAATGTGTCCCTTGGTAATGGTTTTGTAAAGATATCAGCTAATTGATCCGAAGTTTGAACAAACTCAATAACACAATCACCTTTTTGAACATGATCTCTCAAAAAGTGATGCCTAATTTCAATATGCTTTGTCCTTGAGTGTAATACTGGATTTTTAGTCAAATTAATTGCCGAAGTGTTATCACACTTTATAGGGATATTTGTTAAATTTAAACCAAAGTATAATTGTTGCTTCATCCATAAAATTTGAGCACAACAACTACCTGCAGCTATGTATTCGGCCTCCGCGGTTGATAAAGCTACACAATTTTGCTTTTTAGAAAACCACGATACAAGTGAATTACCAATTAAATGGCATGTTCCGCTTGTACTTTTTCGCTCAACTTTACAACCGGCAAAGTCAGAGTCCGAATATCCTATAAGTTTTAGAAAAGCATCCCTAGGATAATAAAGTCCAGTATTCGTTGTACCCTTTAAGTATTTCATTATTCTTTTGACAGCAGTTAGATGCGACTCTTTCGGTTTTGCTTGAAAACGTGCACACATACATACACTAAACATGATATCAGGCCTAGATGCAGTTAAGTATAACAAACTACCAATAATACCACGATACTTCGTTACCTCTACCGCTTTTCCAGCCTCATCTTGATCTAGGTAGCATGCAACGCTCATTGGTGTAGAAGCGGATTTGCACGAATCCATTCCAAAACGTTTGAGAAGCTCTCTACAATATTTACTCTGATGAATATAAATGCCATCATTAAGCTGCTTTATTTGAAGGCCAAGAAAGAATGTAAGCTCTCCCATCATCGACATCTCGAATTCACTTTGCATCAATTCTGAAAACTTCTTACACAAGTTATCGTTAGTAGCACCAAATATAATATCGTCAACATATATTTGAACCAATAAAATATCCCTACCGGAACGTTCAATAAAAAGTGTAGTGTCAACAGTACCTCGTTTAAAACCTTTTTGTAATAAAAAATTGCTTAGTCGGTCGTACCAAGCTCTAGGAGCTTGTTTCAAACCGTACAAAGCCTTTTTCAGTTTGAAAACGTAGTCCGGATGCTCAAAACTCTCGAATCCGGGAGGTTGTGACACATAAACTTCCTCTTGAATGTATCCGTTAAGAAAGGCGCTCTTAACATCCATTTGAAACAATTTAAAATTCATAATTGAAGCAAAAGCGAGAAGAATACGAATAGCTTCTAATCTAGCAACGGGAGCATATGTCTCATCGTAATCGATTCCTTCTTCTTGACTATAACCTTGTGCTACCAACCTAGCTTTATTCCTAACAATAATACCCGATTCATCTAACTTATTCCTATAGACCCACCGAGTACCAATTTCAGGACGATCATCGGGTTTTGGCACAAGCTCCCAAACTTGGTTTCTTTCAAATTGATTTAATTCTTCTTGCATGGCCATAATCCAATGATCATCTTGAAGAGCCTCTTTGATATTCTTAGGTTCTATTTGAGATACAAAGGCAACATAATAACAAAAATTATTTAAAGTGCGTCGGGTTACCACTCCCTTCGCAATGTCACCTAAGATATTAGAAATCGGATGATTTTTGTTGGACTTCCAAGCTATTGGTAATTGAGGTTGTATCTCTTGTGCTAAGTCTTTATCTTGTGCTTGCACCTCTCGATCTTCATTTTGATTCTCTTCCATTTGTTGTGGTGTTGAATTCTCATGATCCAAAAATGTACCTATATAATCATCACAAGAAACAACACAATCTCCTTTCGAAGATTCATCAAATACAACATGCACGGATTCCTCAACGGTTAATGTTCTTTTATTGTAGACTCTATATGCTTTGCTATGAGTTGAATAACCTATGAATATGCCTTCGTCGGCTTTAGAGTCAAACTTGCCGACCGGTTCCTTTCCGTTATTTAAAACAAACACCTTACACCCAAAAACATGAAAATGTGAGATATTTGGCTTTCGCCCTTTTAAAAGTTCATAAGGTGTTTTATTTAAATGCGGATGAATAAGAACCCTATTAAGCACATAGCAAGCGGTGTTTACCGCATCAGCCCAAAAATATTTAGGAACATTTGATTCTATCAACATAGTACGAGCAAGTTCCACTAATATTCTATTTTTCCTTTCTACAACTCCGTTTTGCTCCGGAGTCCTAGGGGCCGAAAATTGATGATCAATACCAAACTTATCACAGAACGCATCAATCCTAGTGTTTTCAAACTCACCTCCGTGATCACTTCTAATAGACACAATTTTCAAACTTAGTTGATTTTGGATGAGTTTGGCAAATTTTTTAAAACATTTATAAACTTCACTTTTTGCGGATAAAAATAAAGTCCATGTGAATCTAGTAAAATCGTCTACTAAAACAAATCCATAGTAATTGCCACCTAAACTTTTAATTTGTGAAGGGCCAAACAAATCCATATGGATTAGCTCCAAAGGCTTTGTTGTGCTTATCACATTTTTAGGTTTAAATGAACTTTTAACTTGCTTGCACTTTTGACAAGAGTCACAAATGCCATCAAGCTTAAAGTTTAGTTTAGGCAAACCAATCACTAAATCTTTTCGCAAAAGTTTGTTCAATTGATTCACATTCACATGAGCAATTCGTCTATGCCAAAGACGAATTTCATCATCAAAAGATTTGAAACATTTTGAAAACAGTGAAGTTATCTCATCCAAATCAATTAAGTAAGTGTTATTAGAGCGACGACCAACAAACTTAACACAATCATCTATAGAAGACTTAATGAAGCATAATTCCGGAGTAAATGTCACATAATTGCCCATATCACATAGTTGGCTTATACTAAGCAAGTTGTGTTCTAAGCCTTCTACGTATAGGACATTTTCTATGACAAGGTTAGATACGTTACCGATTTTCCCGACTCCTAGAATTTTGCCCTTGTTGTTGTCGCCGTATGTCACAAATCCATCACTTTTTGGAGTAAGTTCCATGAAGTGCGTTTTGTCTCCCGTCATGTGTCTCGAACAACCACTATCCAAGTACCATTTTCGCTCTTTGGTTCGAAGACACACCTACAAGAAAGATATCATTTGGTTGACTTAGGTACCCAAGTGGTCTTGGGTCCTTTGTTGTTAGCATGAGGAGAAGTCCCCTTAACAATCCAAATATATTCACCGCTTGGTATACCAAATTTCTTTATATTACATTTATTCGTGGTATGCCCAAAGATTCCACAATAATGACAAGTTGGGTTTTTAGAAATCTTATTCTTTGAAAATCCACCAACTTTGCGATAATTGCGTTTCTTAGGTTTGGTATAGCCAAGACCGGATCTATTGCTATTGTTCCTTTGAGTTGAAAGCAAATGATCTAAAGAACTATCTCCTTTCATGAGCCTTGCAAGTCGATCATTCAAATTAAAAACTTCTTTTTCCAAAGACTTGCAATTTTCACAAGATGGAGTCTCATTTGATTTCAATTCACAATTGCATGTAGAGTTTGCATAAATGAGTTCAAGAGTTTCATTTTGAAGCTTAAGTTCTTCTAAATCTTTTTGAAGTTCAATTATCTTTTCATGTTGCTTCATTATGAAATTCTTTCTTTCAACATTTATTTTAGCAAGTTTCTTCAACTCTTTATGCATCTCTACATACACATTGTACAATTCATTGAATGAAGGAGAATTAGAACTTGAGCTAGCATCGGAAAGATAATCTACCTCATTGACGTTCTCACTTGATTTAATGCTTGAAGATTCCTCTTCATCAAGCTTTGTCATTAAACATAGATTTGCAAGTTCTTCATCATCCGATGAGCTAGATGTTGATTGACTCTCCACTTCATCCCATACTATGTAAGCCCTTTTTCCTTTAGAAGAATTGAATTTTGAGTTGTCACCTTCCGACTTCTTAGAATGAGTTGGACAATTCGATCGATAGTGACCAAGCTTTCCACATCCATGACACTTGATGTGATCCTTGATAGTCTTATTTCTTGGTTGTGAGTCCTTAGAATCTCTTTGTCTATTTCTATTAAAGTTCCCCTTTTTCTTAAGGAACCTACCAAGCTTTTTAACTAGCAAGCCAAGGGTCTCATCATCTATATCGGAGTCCGAGTCATCCACTTGAAAGTTTTCCTCTTGTGCCTTAAGGGATTTTGAAGTTGATTTAAGAGCTATCCCCTTTTTCTTCCTATCGGCATCTTCATTCATGGATAACCGTCCAAGCTCCATTTCATGCTCTTGAAGCTTTCCGAATAGAGTTGCTAAATCAATTTGATCCACGTCTCTAGCTTCCATAATGGCCGTCACCTTAGGTTGCCATTCCCTGCTAAGACATCTCAAAATCTTATTAACAACTTCACCATTAGATATAACTTTTCCAAGTGCAGAAAGATGATTAATGATATGAGTGAACCGCTTTTGCATGTCACCTATGTTTTCATTAGGTAACATACGAAAGAGTTCATATTCATGCATGAGTGTATTTAGCCTAGCCCTTCTAACCTCCGAAGTGCCCTCATGTGTGACTTGTAATGTGTCCCACATTTGTTTAGCATCAACACATTGAGATACTCGAAAGAACTCATCATAAGAAAGAGCGGACGTGATGATATTTTTAGCTTTTAAATCAAATGCAACTTTCTTCTTATCATCATTGTCCCAACTCGATTGAGGTTTAATTGAAACAACATCATTTACTTTCGTTTGAGGAACAAAAGGTCCATTCTCTATGGCGTTCCAAATTTCCATATCTATGGCTTGAATAAAAATTTTCATGCGGACCTTCCAATAAGCGTAACCCTCACCACTAAATAGTGGAGGACGATTAATGGAAGTTCCTTCACCACCAAAAGGATTTGAAATTGAGCCCATTGTTTCCAAGTAAAAAGGATCTTTTCGAAAAAGCTTTTTAAGGCTCGGATTTTTCGTCCGAGCTCTGATACCACTTGTTGGAAACCAACAAGCGGCTCAATATAGTCTAGAGGGGGGGTGAATAGAATATTGAAGCCTTATTACAGATTTTTCGTCCACCTAAGAGAATGGTTTTATGAAAATAAATTTTCTTAAGAATTCAGTTCAGATTACTCGAGTAACTCAAGCCTTCACTCGAGTAATACGCAACCAAAAATAATTTCACTCGAGTATTCAGCAAATCACTCGAGTATTACGAAAGCAAATTTTAAATCACTCGAGTAACAGAAAACCTACTCGAGTAATGTTTATAAACTGAAAGCAGATTACTCGAGTGACAAGAACTTTACTCGAGTAAACTGGGTAAAATTCAATTTAAACTTTGTTTTCAATGGAGTTCTTCAAGAATAACAATGCTATGATGATTCAACAAATTATGAATGATTAATATGAACAATTTCAAGTAATATTAACATGCAATTTTAGATCAATTTAGTAGAATTAAGAAAACCCCAATTCTAACCTAAAAATGCAAATGTTAATGAATTAATGAAATACAAGGAATGAAAATAAAAGAGACACAAGGATTTATCCTGGTTCACTTTCACCCACTTGAAAGCTACTCCAGTCCCCTCTTAAATCAAGAGAGATTCTTCACTAGAAATCTTCAAATGTAGATTTTACAATGTTTTAAGATGCAACTAGATTCTTAGTTCTCCTATCTTAAAACCCAACTCAAAGTGTGTACCAAACACTTTGATCTAATCTACCCCTTTTGAGTATTCTAGATTTCCTTGATAATTGATTGAAGATGCTTCCAACCAATCCTCTTTTCTTGCTTTGATTTGATCCTCAAAGTCTTCCTTGTGAGATTCTTCACTTGTGTTGAAACTTCAATGATGCAATCACAAATTGCAAATCTTCAACAACCACTAAGAACAAAAATATGATCTCAAGAATATTTGAACAATGATAGAAAATAGAGTGAAGAATGAAAAGTTCTTTGTTGAATCTTGATAGCTCTTGAAAGATGTAAAATAGCTCTTGAATTACTTTTCAAAGTGTATTAGAAAATTGTAAGAATGAAAGTCTATTCCTTTGAAAGAGAAAATTAAGTCCTTTTAAAATTTTCCCAACACTGATTGAATTACTCGAGTAAACCAAACAACGTCACTCGAGTGAAACATGTCAGATTAAGTTACTCGAGTGATGTGTAAACCATTACTCGATTAACCTGTCAGAACATAAATTACTCGAGTGAACCAATACTCATTACTCGAGTAAACTGATCAGAATCTGAATAAAAACAAAGTTTTTCTAAAATGATTTTCACAAGCTATTTAATCAAGATTTAAAGTATCTTCACTCTTAATCAGACATTATTTAAATATTCTTAAAATCACCTAAGCTACCCACACCAATGAGATGCATTGCATAAAATAAAGATTACATTGAAATAGAATTAATAAAAATCCTAATTCTAATCTTCATGTGGTGTAGCTTGCTTGTTGCCAATGTTGTTGCTTGGAGAGAGATTGTTAGCATCAAAACATGAGAATCCTACAAGATTCAGTTTGGTCATTCCGTTAAGATAAAGTTAAATGAGAAGGAATATTCTCCTTCTAGGCTTAATTGCATAATTGGTCCTTTATCTTACTTATTAGATTCACTTTGGTCCTTTATCTTAATATTCCAAGAATATTCACTCTTCTTCTTCCTCTTCCTCTGCTCTCTCCTTACAGCGGCGACAGCCACCATGGGCTCACACCCTCTTCCCTTAAAAAATTCATCAAATTTCTTCAACATTCTTCAATTTTTCACGGTTTTTAAGCTTTATTTTCATTATTCCTCAAACAAATTCGTGTTTTTCGTTCTTTTTTTCCTCAAAATCCGAATTCTAGGGTCCTTTTTCTAAAACCTTGGTTATCAACAATGGTCTCCTCCTCTGAACCTGCTGGAAAACGTGTGAAAACACGTGCAAAACGCTTCAACAACTCCGATTAATTTCTAAAAATGGCGGCGACGGTGGTATGGGCGGTGGAGGCAGCGCTCATAGTGGTTGTCGCCGCTGTAAGGAGAGAGCAAAGGAAGAGGAAGAAGAAGAGAATATTTTTGGAATATTAAGATAAAGGACCAAAGTGAATCTAATAAATAAGATAAAGGACCAATTATGCAATTAAGCCTCTAAGGGGGAATATTCTTGGAATATTCATTTTCATTTAACTTTATTTTAACGGAAGGACCAAACTGAATCTTTAAAAAAAAAAATAAAGGACCAGTAAATTGCAAAAAAAAAAAAGATAAAGGACCAAAGTGAATATAATAAATAAGATAAATGACCAATTATGCAATTAAGCCTAAAAAAAAATTAAATGTCAAATTCAGTCGATAGATTAATCGTCAACTTTGAGGCTTAAGATTACTGAAGTATATTTTACTTCTATCAACAAAGCTTTTTCTAAGCATGTAACAATATAATAAAATTCTTGACATCTTTCAATATATTTGGCCTTGTTAATATAATGCAAGAATTTTAATTCCAATTGAAATTGGCTCAAAATTATATATTTTTTTTGTTAGAGTGTGTAAATAATTAGGGTTTAAAATTACAATTTTAAATTTTAATTCACTAGTATTGATAATAGTGATTGTGATGATGATTATTGTTGCAAAATGGTTACTATAGCAGTCTCAGAAAATAATTAGGTCAAATACTTATAAGTAGAGATGGCAATGAGAGACTGCATATGGGGATCCCCGCGGGGAACGCCCTGTTCATGTACCCACATTCGGGAATTTTTTCCCATCGGGAGCGCAGGATAGGGGGATTTTTCCCTTGAATAGATTTCGAGGCGGGGAATGGGATTGGTTCCCCCATCCCTCAGGTTTCCCGTCCCCGACTATTTTACTTATATGCCCTTAAATATTTAGCTTTTATATAAATAAAATTGGTTTTTTCGTAATTTTACATATATTATTATAATTATAATTATAATACTTAAAAAATTACTGTTTTAAAAGTTGAATTACTATATAATAAGAAAAAAAATTGGTTTTGTTGCACGCTTTTTTTTTCTTATTATATATTATCTCCGCGAAACACACTTCTACGTACTGCATGATGCTTAGAAATTAAGTTAATTGTACATTTTTTACCCTTGTAAGTAAAAGGGTGTAATTGTAAATTCAAGCAATCAATGAGGATAGAATGGGAATATGCTAATTTACTCCATTTTTTAGAAACGCAGTTTCCTTTATAATATAATAATATAATACTCCCTTCATTCCTAAATATAAGATCTCTTTGGGAGATTTCACATCCATTAAGGAAGTGGAATAATTTAGATAATTGTATTGAAAATGTGAACTTTTGATATGTATTTTAAAAATTAATCTTATTAATATTATTGGGAATCTAAAAAATGTAAATAAATAGGGGTGTTTGTGAAAAAAAATAATAATTAATAAGCATTGAAAATTGATAAAGGATCTTATAAATAAGGAGAAAATAAAATTGTTAAAAGGATCTTATATTCAGGGACTAAGGGAGTAGTAAATAATATTCCATCCGGCTCGAATTATAAGCAATAAAAAACATACTTATCTTGGTTTAAAATATAAGCAAAATTAACTAACTTTATTAAATTTTGTTTCATTCCCAATGTCACTTTCCTAAAACATCTCTAGAAAATTGTAATCTTAATTAATTTTTGTTTCATTCTCAATAATATTTTTTATAAATTTGAGAAAATTAAATACAATCAACTAACCTGCTTAATAAGCATAAAAGCGGTTAAATTTACTTATAATTCGAGCCGAAAAGAGTAAATAAATAGTACTGGTAATGGTGACAGGTAAATGATGAAACACGCACACATTTGTGCTACCAAGATTTAAATTAGACTTTTTCTTTTCAAATCCCACATCCAACTTTTTGGCCCCCATTTCGTTTTTTCATGGGACTATTCGGCCCTTTTATTAATTATAACTTCCAACTCTTCGAAGACGAAATTGACATTCCGCCTTTTAATAAACGGAAACAAATATAAATATATATTTTCCGCTTACCAAAAAACGGAAATTCCACGGTAAAAGCGAAAATTCTTCCGCTTAGTTTAAGGCGGAAATTAATGTTGAAATACTAAATTTCAAATGGGAAAGGCTTGTTCACGTGGCTCATTTTCAAACTCTGAACTAAGTGCTTATGAGCATCTAGCATTGCAACACGTGGCAACTGGCAAGAGCTTGTTTCATGGTGGCAACAGGCAGGCAGGCAGGAGCTTAAAATACTTGGTCACCAATAGCTTTCTTCAATATGCGGTGGTCATTTTCTGACTCTCCAATAAGTTAATGCTACAAAATAATTCTCCGACTCTTCACATGCGGAAATATGATTACTTCTTAGCTAGAATTCTATTTATTTTCCGACTCCCAAGAGTCAAAAATATTTTTGACTCTTGAGAGTCGGAAATAGTGTAGTTTAATTTTTCCGACTCAATTTTTTTTTGACTCTTAAAAGTTGGAAATAGTAACACATAAAAGGGTATTTTGATCCATAAAAACTGAAAATGGAGGCCAAAAAATCGTTTATGGGGCAAAAAAGTAAAACTCTAAAATTATAGTCCTTGGAGAAAGTCTGATTCCCGTATATGGCTTAAACTAGCAGAAGAATATGATCAAAAGAACAAGAACTAGGATGGGATCAAAAACACACACACACATACATACATACATATATATATATATATATATATATATATATATACATACATAAACCACTGAGACTGGCTGGATACAATTAAGAACAATACACTGCAAAATCCCCAGTATGCATAAACTAAGCTAAGCAGCAATTTTAAATTTGGATCAATATACTGTTGCATAACTTTTGCATTGCTAAATTTGAATCAAGATTTTTGCAATCAATTCCCAAAAGATAAAAGTAAAGGAAAATGCTAACATTAGTCAAAAGTAATAAACTCTTAGAAAGCGTAGCTTTTAATGTTACAAGAAGAGAATAAATAAGGACTTTTGGTGTTCTTTTCTACTATGGAAACCTTAACAACTGCCTAGCAAGACCCAAAAGTAAAACCTTACAACTGAATTTCTAACTTTTCAACTATTGCATACTCCCTCATGTCCTAAATGTAAGATCTTTTTCGAAAAATTAACCTTCACCAAGAAAGTAAATTAACGTTGTTAGTGACATTGAAATAAACATTGAATATATTTTTTCAAAATTACTCCAATAATTGTCATTGGGAATCTAAAAAATGTTGACTTAATAGAAATGTTTTGGAAAGAAATAATTAAATACTAATGTAAATAAGAATGAGGTCTCACAAATAGGACTACAAAAAATAATCAAAAAAATATTAAATTTAGGACATGAGGGAGTATAAGTTAAGCCACAGATACGAAGTTGAAGTGTAAAACACTTGGTGGGGCAAAAAGACCAGAAACATACGACGCCTCTACCCTAACAAAAATAACAATAACTGCAAATACATGTAGCATTAACCTCCCTCAACACAATTTCCATTTCAGGAATCGAGAATAAATTTTTCTGGGACCAAAAGCAGCTTGAGGGATTTAGTTGAATCTTGGGGCAAGGCATTAAAGTCATCGGTGACCACATTGGAGGTAACCAACCAGACAAAAAGGGCTTCAATTTGAGGTTGAAGAAAAAGCCATAAGATTAACTGGAATAATTGCTAAATGTTGTGTACTCCATAACCATAAACAATACAAACAACCAGGCAGTATTATGGTAACCACCTAACTAATGATAGAACACTAACACTGTGTCCAATGTCTATGTTCCAATAAATGTAAACTTTCACAGCATATAAATAAAAGGCCCATTTGCATTATGTAGTTTCTAATTCCGTCTCCCCCAAAACCCCTATAAGGTGAATATCTTCTATTTATTAATGATATGTTGAGCGAATCCAACAATATGCTTCATATTATAAATGTAAAGATCTCAATAGTTCACCCCTTTCTGTGTTAAAATTTATGATTCTAAGAAGGTAAGCCATCAAAACAACCCTTCAAGATAAGTAACTTCAAAAGACCTGTTGAATCAGAGAACTATCATATGGATATGATCTAACTTAATATATGACTAAATCATAGCAACTGCAGTATAGCCTGAATAGATAATATCAGCATCTTAAACATAGGCTTACCAAGCATAACTAATCGAAAGATCAAATAGTAATCTTTCAAACAAGATTCTAGAAAGCATAACTAATCGAAAGATCAAATAGTAATCTTTCAAACAAGATTCTAGAAAGCATAACCTACAATAGTACACACATTCACACAACTCAGAACTACATCTAACTAGATTCCATATCCAGAAACTTGACTGTCTTACTGGCAACAGTCTGATTATCAAATAAAAGCATAATGTGCCTAACTAATCGTATAGGCCAAAAACTGATGGGAAGCTCTAGATTGATGTCGTTCAAGAAGCTCTAGATTGATGATGTTCTATCTTCAGTTGTCTAAGCAATAGATAAAAACAGACATGCTAGTGGTTCATCTGGCTTCTAGAAAGTGGTGACCTTCAGTAAAAGTGCCTTGTGTCTAGAAATGCTTCTAACCTGCATGCAACTTCTATGACAAAGCTTAGTAGTAAATCTATCTTGCATAAGGATGGTAACGACTACTACCACCATAACTTCCCCTACTAGCATACAGCCCTCCAGCCCCACCATAACCAGCACCAGGGCCTGACTCATAACCCCCACCACTGCCAGGACCACCATAGTTTCCATAGCCCCCACCGCCTCGTCCATATGCACCTAACCCACCACCACCACCACCACCATATCCACCACCAAGGCCCCCCATGTAGGAACCATAGCGACTAGAGTAACCGAATGATGATTCTCCTCGGTAGGCTGCATAACCAGCAGCACCACCACCATAACCACCAAAGCTACCACTGAAATCATCTCCACCACCATACCCACCATAATCACCATACCTAGCAGCAAAACCTCCAAGAGACCTATAGGAACCCGGGGCATAACTGCTACTGGAAAAACTTCCATAAGAATCGCCAAATCCACCAAAACCATCATTGTAAGAACGTGCCCTAGAGTCACTAGCAAATGGAGGATGAGAAGCAGGGTTTGAGGATTTCTTTGGTTCAGCCTTCTTGATCTCAACCTACAACAAAGAAGTGAGTCAACCTAGATACATTCACCAGTAGAATATTTTTATGCCTGGCTTGAGGGATAAAAAATAAACTAGTATGCCTACTTACAATATTAATCAAACACTAGCAATAGCAAATTAACAAGACATTATATTATTATTGGGAAGCAATAGAGAGCAGCAATCATAAAATGTTTCACAAAGATATCCTTTAAAACTTAAACAGTTTACAATTTCTTTATACCTTACATTGGCAATGCTAGATCCAATTCTAGATACATCAAATACCCCAAATAACCAAGGAGAACTCACCTGAGTACCATCCATATCAATCATATTCCCATCTGACAAGATGTTATCAACAACCTTTTCATTGTCAAAAACTATAAATCCAAAACCCCGGGAACGTTTTGTAGTGTGGTCACGTATAATTTCATGTTCCACAACCTTCCCATACTTGGAGAAGAAACTCTTCAACTCATCTGAAATTGATAACACCATAGGCAAGGTTACAAGTTTACACTCTTGAGAGAATAAAACTAAAAGCAAACACCAAACAAAGAAAGTAGTCTCAGTTATTATATCAAGCAAAGTATAGTCCATAAAATGGACTTGACTGCAAATTTCAAACCTTCAGATACTGCTGTTGGAATACCACCAACGAAAATCTTCTTTGTTTTGAAGTCATTAGATTGAGATGAACCCTTTGGAATAGTCCTCTTGATCTCAACCTAGTAAAAAGAAAAGGATTCATTGCGGTAAATCAAAACTACACATCCCAAAATTAGAGCCTCTTTGCCTAGGCTTAAAAGTGTGATTCTATTCTAAGAAGCTCAAAACATAGCTTCTCAAAAAAAAGTAGATTTTCAGCATTTTGTAAAGGAAAAACCAAAAGTAAGCATCAGCAATGATTTTCTACCAAAACAATCACTTTTGGTGAAAAAAATCCTAAACAAACAGACCCTCAAGCTTTACAGCCATTTAAAGCCCAACCAAAGGTGTCGGCAATACCAACGTGGGGTTGGTCAAGTGATAGCTCCCTTAACCAAGTGGTCTCGAGTTCGAGACTTGGGTATGGAGCAACCCCTGCTGGGAGACCCTACCGCTTAGTGCGAACTCAGTTTGGTCGAACCGGATGAGTCGGATTCTGGGTAAACCAGATCCGGGTACCGACCAAAAAAAAAAAGGTGTCAGCAACAATTTTCTATCAAAATAATCACTTTTTGGTGAAAAATCTGGAACAGTCAGACTCTTAAATTTTTAAGGCTAGGTAGGAAAGTAACTCAGAATGCAGGTCAGCTTACAAAACTCAAAATGTACCTAAATAAAAAACATGCCAAAAAAAGTCCTAATATGCAAGTTTAAGAAGTGATTATTTAATCAAAAATAAAAAAAAAATTACTTAAATTTAACTTTATATAAAACATAGCAAAAGAATATAGCAACCTGGAAATGCATAAACCTGATAATTAATTTAAATAACAAAACACAAAATTTGCAAAAAAAAAAAAAAAAAAAAAAAAACATAAACCCTAACTGTACCTGCTTGTCATTGATGACATGATTCTCCTGAATGACTTGGTCAACAACCGAAGGATCGGCGTAGGTGATGAACCCGAAACCCCTGGGTCGACCCGTGTGCCGGTCCTTCATTATCACCGAGTCCGTTATCTCTCCGTACTTCTCAAAGTACTTCACGAACGTATCTGCAAAATCACATCATTAATAACTAACAACTAATAATAATAATCATAATTATTAAAAAAAATTAAAAGCAAAGAATAATGAAAAAAAAAGTTTCGATTCTCACCCAAGGTGGTGTCTTTGGCTAACCCTCCGATGAAGATTTTGCTGCGTTGAAAATAGATTGGAAGAAAAATAAGGAACGGGAAGAGAAAGGGGAAGAAAGCGGAAAGAAAAGAGGGAGAAGAGAAGCGAACCCGGGACTGGCGCCATCGCCGGAGTGAGGATTGTCGCTCTTTCTGGAACCCATTGATGGTTGCAGATCGGAGATTTTCTTGACCTGCAAATTGCAGAAGAGAATAGAGAGATAGGTGAATGTGTGAAGAAGAATAATTTAGGGTTATTGTTCATCTATTTATATTTATTATTATTATTATTATTATTATTATTATTATTATTACTATTACTAACCAACCCCGTGCCACGCACGGGGCCAATACGGCGACCCATCAGCTTAGGTATGAAATTATTATGGGTTTAAATATTAGGTGAAATATATTGTTGCAATAATGAAATTATTGTGTCTTTAATTATGGGTAGTTATTATTAATATCAATTATATATTATAAAAAGAGGATACCTGCAATTCAAAAATTGCTGAGGTGGCGCTTCTATAGAATTTTGGCAATTTTATATTTTAAAAATAATTGAAAATATATATTATAAAAAGAGGATACCTGCAATTCAAAAATTGCTGAGGTGGCGCTTCCAAAGAATTTTGGCAATTTTATATTTTAAAAATAATCAATTATATATTATAAAAGGAGGATACCTCAAATTCAAAAATTGCTGAGGTGACGCTTCCATAGAATTTTGGCAATTTTATATTTTAAAAATAATTGAAAATATATATTATAAAAAGAGGATACCTGCAATTCAAAAATTGCTGAGGTGGCGCTTCCATAGAATTTTGGCAATTTTATACTTTAAAAATAATTGAAAATTCAACAAATAATTCCTATGATTTTTTGTTTTTAAAATTTAAAATCACTTGATAAAATCAATTTAAAATTAATTCAAAATTCAAATAAGATACGTTATCCGTGCATAAGATCAATTTAAAGTGTTAAATAAGGCATCTTTTTACTCTCCAATTTTGAAAACCAACTTGATAAGATCAATTTAAACTATCCATGAGATACTATCAATTTAAATTGTGCAACTAACTTAATAAGATAAATTTAAAATCAATTTAAAATGTGCAACTAACTTGATAAGATCAATTTAAAATCAATTTAAAATTAATTCAAAATTCAAATAAGATACCTTACATACTCGTGCATGAGATCAATTTAAACTGTTAAATAAGGCATCTTATTACTCTCCAATTTTGAAAATCAACTTGATAAAATCAATTTAAACTGTGCATGAGATAGAATCAATTTAAACTGTGCAACTAACTTGATAAGATCAATTTAAAATCAATTTAAAATTAATTCAAAATTCAAATAAGATACGTTACCTGTACATGAGATCAATTTAAATTGTTAAATAAGGCATCTTCTTACTCTCCAATTTTGAAAATCAACTTGATAAGATCAATTTAAATTGTGCATGAGATAGAATCAATTTAAACCGTGCAACTAACTTGATTAGATCAATTTAAAATCAATTTAAACTGTGCAACTAACTTGATAAGATCAATTTAAAATCAATTTAAAATTAATTCAAAATTCAAATAAGATACGTTACCCGTACATGAGATCAATTTAAACTGTTAAATAAAGCATATTCTAACTCTCCAATTTTGAAAACCAACTTGATAAGATCAATTTAAACTGTGCATGAGATATATAGAATCAATTTAAACTGTGCAACTAACTTGATAAGATCAATTTAAAATCAATTAAAACTTTGCAACTAACTTGATAAGATCAATTTAAAATCAATTTTAAATTATTTCAAAATTCAAATAAGATACGTTACCCGTGCATGAGATCAATTTAAACTGTTAAATAAGACATCTTCTTACTCCTATCATGATGGTCCCTCATTTTTTAAAACTGTACACGAAATAAAATCAATTTAAACTTTTCAACCAACCTGATAAGATCAATTTAAATAGTAGATCACACAAGTTCAATTTATTGTTATTCAAATAAGGCTTCTTCTTGCTCTCCAATTATAAATAATATTTTCCATCTTAAAGTTGAATTAAAACTACATCCAATATTAAAAATGGCTGATCAACATATGATCAAAGATATTAACACAGCAAATGCCAAGACTTCATCGAAAATCAGGGTTCGAATAATAAGACTTTGGAAATCAACGTTTACTAGAAATGGAAGTCAAAAATCTATTCTAGACATGGTTCTTCTTGATGAAGAGGTATTTTTTTTCGTTTCATTTTCTTTTTTTATAATTATTAATGTTTCAAATGCAATAATGAACAATACTACCACATTATTATTATTTTCGTTTCATTTTCTTTTTACAATTTTGTTTTTTACATTACAGTCCGAGTAGATAGGAGTCACCATAAAATCTGAAGACCTATCCAATTTTGAACATCTTTTAGAAGAAGGAAAAGTATATGATTTACATAAATTCGTTGTGGCAAAAAATGGAGCTTCATTCAAGCCTATACGGCATGAATGCAAATTATACTTCACAAAATACACTACTGTTACTCACTTGGAAGATCCCTGTATTCCACAAAATGGATTTTCATTTTTGTCAAATGAATACATTTTGAACTCAACAAAAGAGGATGCTCATTTAGTTGGTATGTTTTAATTTATTTATTTATTTATTTTTCATGTTAATTTATATATATTTATTATCATGATATAAACATTATTTTATGTTATTGCTAGATGTTATTGGTTTGTTATCTAGTCGAGGAGAGGTGGCTCCTTTTCAAGCAACCAAATATATTGTTCTTGAACTTGATGATCTTGAGTAAGTTCTAAATAATTATTTAATCTAAAATATTTATTAATTTTAACATATTTAAAATTGGAGCAAAATTGTTAAAATTAATGACAGAGACAAGGGAAAACTCCGGTGTACATTATGAGGTTATTATGTAGATCAATTCGTTGCATATCTTGATCAACATCCTACTACCCAATATATCATCTTGGTCCAATTTGGAAAAATGAAGTTTTTTAACCATATGTATTATTCATATGTTGTAAATTAAATGATATATTTATTTTTATGGTCATTAATCAATGTTTTTAATAGAGTTTAAATGTTTTAATTTTTTGCATAGGAACAATGGGTGTGTCGAATACAACGTATAACAGCCGACTTTATATTAATGCTGATATGCCAGAAGTTACCAAATTTCGTCAAAGGTTTTTCTTTTTTTTTTCTAAATTTTGCTTATAAATTTAAAAATTAGCTGTTAATTAATAGTATTTCAAACTTAACATTATTTTATGTGGAAATATATGATGAAAAATATATATTATAAAAAGAATGGGAAAATATACTTAGTTTAATAAGAAAATACTATCTGCTGGGAGGTATCCCACGTTGCACCAACGCGTGCGATACAATTTTCTTTTTTTTTTACAATGTGAGAAGTGCTTTATCTTAATTCGATTATATTCTCATTTTTTTACCCCTACCACTACTCAGATTTATTCTAACATTTATTCTTTTAATTATCAGGCTTTTGATTAAAGATAACTCTGATAGAATTCAAATTTCACAAATCGTTCCTGAGACATCATCGTATTCAATGGAAGATGATTTTCTCAATAAAAATGTTTTCAAAACAATAGGTGAAATAAAGGAATCAATTGAGGTATAATTTTATTTAATTCTATGAATTTGAATTTGTCTAAAGTTTAAAATTAAAAAAAAAACATTCAAACCCATAAAACTAACTTATTTTATTTCTTAGGATGGGGTGTTTGTCACCGTTGGAACTATAAGAGACATTCAATCTCCTCTTAACGGGTGGTACAAAGGTTGCAAAAAATGTCAGACAGGTTTGGTTGAGAAACCAACAAGCTTTTTCTGTAATAAATGTGAGAACTATCTAATGTCTTTTATCCCTAGGTACATGAGCATATTATTTTTTCTTAATTTTTTAAAAAAAATTATAAAAAAATACTAATATGTATTATTTGTTTCTTATTGAAAAAAAGATATAACATAAAGCTAATTGTCGGAGACGACACGGATTATGCAACATTTATTCTATACGATGGCGAGGCTGCAAGGTTTTTGCAAATAAGTGCAAATGATCTACGATCTAAATACATTCCTAAAATAGGTATTATAACATTTTTAAATTTATATTTAAAATTTAAAAGGCACACATTACATACTTCAAAAGTTAAATTTTTACTCTTTTTGTAGAAAGGTGATAAATCAAGCTATCCAAATGAGATTAATGATTTCATAGGAAAGAGGATGTTGTTCAAAGTTAAGTTCAATATTCTTGATCTCAATTCTTTTCACCCATACAAAATTGGAATAATAAAGCTATGTTGCGAAGAGGAAATCATCCTAGCTTTTGATCAAAAAGATAATGTTGATGCACTGAGTATTCAAATCAAGTTTATATCTATTCACTTAATAAAACTTAAAAACATGTACTTATGGTTCTTACAACCATTTTTTATAATACAGTGCAACTTCCAACCACAAAACTCTGAGCTATTAACCTGTGTTCACGAATCATCTGTTGCAAATAAGGTATAAATATTACACCTTAGATATTTTTGTGAAAAAAACCTAATGATTATCCTGTATATTTAATACCATTTATTTTATGTAGGGAGTTTCATCGGAGGTAGCTAATAATGTCTCTCAAGAAGATAGTGCTTCATATCTTACACCTTCAAAAAGGTCAATTGAAGACACATCTATAAATATCAGCGAAATAATTGATAAGGAGTTTAATATGTCTTCAATCAAGGGAAAGAAAGGAATCAAAATTGAGCTGACATGATGGCTCCTAACCTTGCAAAAAATTGGCTCTAAGTAGTTTGGATTATGAATGTTTATTAAATAAGGTTGTGTTAAACTTTTTTTTTCTCTATTAGACTCATTTCTGTTACCCATGACTGAATAATGTTCCAAATGTACACGTGGATCTCAAAAGTGATTTATCTCATACATGAGATTTCACCTTTATCTTTTATCGAAAAACTCAATTTTGTTTTGGCCTTTTCTACACTTTATTGTTTATTTCTCATTATAACTCTTTATGCACCAACCATTCATTTTCATGAAAAACCATTTAATCCTTTTGTTATCATATTTTGTGGGTCTTTCTTCCATTTACTTATACCGAGAAAAGGAGGATAATAACTATTTTAAATACTATAATACAAGAATCAATCCAATTTTTTGATTAGTTGATTAATTCCTGATTGGTTTATCTTAATAACTATAAAATCCTTATTAGATAAGAACTCTTACAAAAATTATCAACTTAATAACTAATTTTAAAATCCTAACTTACTGTTTTATATTTATCACCTAAGTATAAAATCCTAATATAATCAATAAGATATAGAGATTAATTTTACCCATCTCAATCACATATATTTTTTGTTAAATGGTACCTTTTTTTTTTGGGTTGCATAAAGGGTCTAAGAGCCCAAAATCAAAAGAAAGAAAAAAATTTATCCCACCTCAAAGTGTTCAAATTCATTCTTCTTTCCTTCCCCTATAGTCATTCAGCGGTGTCTTATGATATACTCATTCTACTTGCTATCTGTTTCAAATCACATTGATTAATGTCAATGGCCCCTCGAAGAGCCAGTAATACAAATCAAATAGAGATGAGTAAATTGAAATAAAATTAATATATATTCTAACCAATCGACTAAGTCATCAGCTTAACAATCAGAAAATTCAAATTTCAAATAAAAGTAATATTCTTACATGATTCTGTTTCAAATCTCAAATATGATAAACTAATACTTGTAACACTCCTTGTAACGACCGGAGTCGTCACGGGAATTATGTTATGATAAATGCATATTATTAATGCGATTTAAGGAAATGATATTGATGTTTTTTATGATGGTATATAAAAATAGGAAATAATTTAAACCAAATACTTTCATAAAACTGCGTCATTTATATTTCACACAAGAAGTTTAATTTAATGTACATCATTTCACATTGTTTCAGTCAAAAGGTACTGTATCATAACTCTGAGTTACTAAACTCAGTCAGTGCACATATACATATATATATGATAAGGTGTTACCCAGAGCAGTCCACAAAACTCTATAATATGATAGGAAGTCGCATAACATTCATCTTAATCAGGGAAAAGATGAATGATAAAGATCACAGGAATTCTGGTCCTGAGGGGACGCATATGCGGGAGATGATTGAGACGGCGGATAGTAACTTCCACCACTCCCTCAAGGACTACACTATGTCCCCTCCGGTGCCAATCTCCCTCAGGGAGAAACCTCATCTCGATGCATATGGGGTTCTGAGCCATGACCTACAAACAATTAGGGCAAAGGGAGTAAGACAGTGTCATTCACATACAAATGAATATTTAAATGAACTAGGAATAAACAAACACAATTAGTCAAGTAGCAATTAAAGTCACGTAAGCAAGTAAGCAAACTCAAATAATCCATCGACAATTAATAAACAATAAATATCAAGCAATAATGTATGTTTCTAATGCATGTGCAATGCAATGCGATGCAATGTTCAATGCAATCTCCTCTGTGATATTCTACGAATATCATGCACTTGGAAAATTCACGTTTATCGATAACGTCCTCAACGATTCAATTTACGTTTTATCGAAAACGTTCAAACAATCCAATTTACGTTTTAACGAAAACGTTCAAACGCTCCACGTACGTTTGATGACAACGTACCAATGATTCACACTAAATAGAAAAAGCAATTGGGAGTAAACGTCTTTCCACCAAGTATACAATTACAACCCATGTGTAAATTATACTAAAGACCGTCCTCCGCAATCACGAAATACTCTGAGAGATCGATAGAATCGAATTATAGTCATTGTAAAATTATCCCGAGTCGAGTCTGCAGAACCCACTCATCATAGGACTATTTTACCTATAATTAATTCCCACGGTTATTTGACGTATCACCGTCATAAACCTAATCTCCGCGTATTCTCATACCGATTTAATTAAATCGAATGTGTCTTTTCCTATTATCTTATCTTAGCTCCATAACACCATGCATGATTTCAATCACAATTAAAATATTAGGATTGACTTCAAATTATTTATTTGGTATTGAATTGATGTTAAAAGAAAGTGACACCACAATATTCTTTTTTAATAGTAAAAATGAAGTTTTTATTTTAAAAGAATTAATTACAAATATTAAAAAAATGTTGGATTAAAGAAAAATATATTTTTCAGGTTCTGTACAGTGTTTAACTGGTTAGGAAGTCGTGTAACCGGTTAGTCACATTCAAATTTCCCTCTTTTCAAATTTTACAGTAACTAACCGGTTAGTAGTTGCAGTAACCGGTTAGTCACTACAGCATCAGTCCAGAAATATCACTTTTTAACACCAATTCAAAAACCTT
Organism: Crotalaria pallida; assembly: GCA_037953625.1. NCBI lineage: Eukaryota > Viridiplantae > Streptophyta > Magnoliopsida > Fabales > Fabaceae > Crotalaria > Crotalaria pallida. The sequence goes on along the minus strand of CM075651.1, from coordinate 35,734,047 downwards.
TTATTTTCAATCCTTATCAATCATTCACAGAACATATATGGACATATTTAAACATGTTCAAACAAGTTATACACATCAATTTCATGAGATTCATATAGAATTATTCAAGTATGCATAAAATCACATAATTAACACTTAACATGTCAAATTCAATTTCAGAGCTTCTCAAGTCAAATTTATCGTTCCTTTAACTCATGTTCAGTTATTATGACATGCTTGAATGAGTTTTATGTCCTATTTTGGCCTCCAAGCCAAAGTCCCAATTCAAAACCTATGGCCCTTGAGCTTGTAAAGCTCCTTTACATTCCAAGCCATTTAATAATCATTCTAGCAAATGAATATCTTCTCCCTTACCTATTGAAGCTTTTGAGACTGATTGGAAAGCAAAGGAAAAGGTTCAACATGATTTTGAGGCAAAACCCACCTCAGCTGCAACTCTGTTTTCAGTTTCAACAGGGGGTATTGATCAGAGATTTTCAACAAGAATAAGTGAAATAAACGTGTGAGAAAGGATTAGAATCAAAACTAGGATATACTAACTCAAGATTGAAACAAGTTTGGGTTCCAAAGAGAGCTTGAGCTTACCACACGAATTCAACAAAGAGAGCTCCAGAGACTGATTTATGCTCTGTTTTCCAGCATCAACAGAGTCAAATTGCAGAGCCTATAACTTCTTCTATAGTGTATGAAATCGAATGGGACTTGTTTCTTTTTCAAGAGGGATGAAAGAGCTTTGTTTTGATATAAAGTTTGTGTGTGTTGATGCCTCAGAGAGAGAGAACGAATCTAAACACAGCCACAACAAAGAAATGGAGTTTGAACTTGTTTTATGAGAAATTGAGAGTGAATTGTGTGGCTTAAACGTGGTTTAAGTCACCAACATCCTTCACCACACGAATTAGCAGAGACAAGACGTGTTTTCAGGCTAAGGTGGCTGGTTGGAAGGCCAAAAACGTGTTCCCCTTTTTCAATTTGTGTCCAGAACAATCTCAGTTCTGGGTGTCAGAGAGCACTAACCGGTTACTCGTATCACTAACCGGTTAGTAAGACACAAATCTGAAAAATCTAAAGATATTATATTTTATTTCTTTTCTTTTCTTAATATCTTTTAAATTCTTCTTTTATTTGCATAAAAATAAATAATTACTTTGATAAAATAATTTCCTTTAATTATTTTGTAATTTATTTTTAAAACATAATTATATTCTAATCATCATAATTATATTATAATCACATTATAATTTTTTTATAATAATTAATGTAATTACATATAATTATAATTTCTAATCGGGGATTAATTTTTGGGGTGTTACACTTCTCCCCCACTTAAAGGAATTTCGTCCCCGAAATTCAATCTTACTGAAATAACTCAGGATACTCCTTACGCATACGCTCTTCTAATTCCCAGGTTGATTCAGACACATCGCCTCGATTCCATAAAACTCTAACTAATGGAATCTCTCTCCCTCTAAGCTGCTTCATTCTTCGATCTTCGATTCGCACTGGACCAGCTTCGAGCGTGAGATTCTCCTTGATTGGCAAAATATCCGGTTGAATCTGAATTACAGCTTCAGGATCATGCACATACTTCCGAAGTTGCGAGACATGAAAAATATCATGGAGGTTTGCAAGAGAAGGGGGTAAGGCAATCTGGTAGGCGACTGGACCTACTCTCTTCAGGATTTGATATGGCCCAACAAATTTTGGCGATAGCTTCTTCGGCTTAAAGGCACGACCAATTCCTTTTGTTGGTACTACTCTCAGAAATACATGATCACCTTCGTTAAATTCCAAAGAATTTCTTCTCCGATCAGCATAGCTTTTCTGGCGACTCTGAGCTGTCTTCATCTTATCTTGAATCATCTTGATTTTCTCTGTGGTCTCTTGCACAATATCGGGACCGATAATCGAATTCTCCCCCACTTGGAACCAGCATAGTGGGGTTTGACATTTTCTACCATATAACACTTCAAATGGTGCTATACCAATACTTGCATGGTAGCTGTTGTTGTAAGTGAATTCCACTAACGGCAACAACTGTTCCCAATTTTCTTGATATTCCAGAACACAAGCTCTTAGGAGATCTTCTAATGTCTGAATAGTCCTTTCTGTCTGCCCATCTGTTTGCGGATGGTATGCAGAACTCATACTTAACTTCGTTCCCAAAGCCTGATGCAAACTTTGCCAGAATCTTGAAGTAAACCTTGGATCTCGATTAGAGACAATGTTGGAAGGTATACCATGCAAACGGACAATCTCCTTTATATAGAGTTGAGTTAGCTTCTCTAAGGAATAATGCATATTCATTGGTATAAAATGAGCCGATTTGGATAATCTATCTACGACTACCCAAATAGCCTCATGACCCAACGAAGTTCTAGGCAATCCAGATACAAAATCCATAGAGATGCTATCCCATTTCCATAGGGGAATCTCCAAAGGTTTTAATTCTCCACCAGGTTTCTTATGCTCGATCTTTGCCTTTTGACAAATCAGACAAGATGTGACATAAGAAGCTACATCTTTCTTTAATCCTGACCACCAGAATATCTTCTTCAAATCTTGATACATCTTGGTTGATCCTGGATGGATACTCATCTTGCTTTTATGTGCCTCCTCTAAGATCATTCTCCTCAGCTGATGGTCATTTGGAATGCAAATTCGTCCCTTGAATCGAAGGATTCCATCTGATCCAACTTGAAAGTCAGGTTCTTTTCCTTCGGCTGATAACTTCTTCTTTTCTTGGAGATCTACATCCCTTTGTTGCATTTCACTAATTTGAGTTAAAAACTCATTAGTAATCTGCAACATTCCCAACTTAATGTTGTCTTCTTCTAGTTGCATTACTAAACTCAGATCTCTGAATTCTTCGATTAGTGCTAACTCCTTAATCATCATAGCACTCAAATGAAAGGTCTTTCGGCTTAATGCATCCGCTACTACGTTGGCTTTGCCAGGATAGTACTGAAGCTCAAAATCATAATCCTTTAAAAATTCCATCCAACGACGTTGCCTCATGTTAAGCTCCTTCTGATCAAAGAGATATTTCAAACTCTTGTGATCACTAAACACTTGGAATGTGGTTCCATAAAGATAGTGTCTCCAAATCTTCAATGCAAACACTATTGCTGCCAATTCCAAGTCATGAGTAGGATAATTTTCTTCATGGGTCTTCAACTGTCTTGACGCGTAAGCAAGAACTTTACCTTCCTGCATCAATACACATCCTAATCCTTGTTTTGACGCATCGCAAAATACCTCAAAACTTTTATGTGGATCAGGCAATATTAATACAGGAGATGATGTTAACCTTTCCTTCAAAGTCTGGAAACTATCCTCACACTTCTCGTCCCAAATGAAATGTTTCTCTTTACGAGTCAGACGCGTCATAGGAAGAGCAATCTTTGAAAATCCTTCAATAAATCTTCTATAGTATCGAGCTAATCCCAAGAAACTACACACTTCTGTAACTGACTGGGGTCTTTCCCATTTCAACACAACATCAACTTTCGCTGGATCCACTGCTATTCCGTCTTTCGAAATCACATGCCCTAAGAAATTAATCTTCTCCAACCAAAATTCACACTTCGAGAATTTTGCATATAATTGCTTTTCCTTCAACACTTCTAACACCAATTGAAGGTGAACTGCATGCTCTTCCGGATTCTTCGAGTAGATTAGTATATCATCAATGAATACCACTACAAAAGAATCAAGATAAGGTCGGAAGACTCTATTCATATAATCCATAAATACTGCAGGGGCATTGGTTAATCCAAACGGCATCACTACATACTCGTAATGACCTTATCGAGATCGGAATGCCGTCTTTGGAATATCCTCTTCTCGAACTCGAATCTGATGGTACCCCGACCTCAGATCGATTTTAGAGAAGATTGCAGCTCCTCGAACTTGATCCATTAAATCGTCGATTCTCGGCAATGGATACTTATTCTTAACTGTGACTTTATTTAATTGCCGATAATCCACACACATTCTCATGCTTCCATCTTTCTTCTTAACAAACAATACCGGTGCACCCCAGGGGGAAACACTCGGTCTGATAAATTGCTTATGCAACAACTCTTCGATTTGCTTCTTTAGCTCAGCCATCTCCGGTGGCGCCATTCGATAAGGTGCAATTGAGATAGGACCAGTTCCCGGAATTAACTCGATGCTAAACTCAATTTCACACTTAGGCAGCAGTCCAGGGACTTCTTCTGGAAAGATTTCAGGAAAATCCCTTATCACAGGGACATCTTCGATCTTCACTTCCTTCTCAACCTTTGCACAAGCTAACTGGATGCATCCTTTGGTTATCACATCATGATAGGTAATGGTTTTTCTATCACAGTCAATGAGCACTTGGTTCTTGGACATCCAATCCATTCCCAAGATAACATCTAATTGTGACAGAGGCAAACAAATAAGGTTTACTTGGGTTATCCGGTCTAACACCTGAACGGTACAACCCAAACAGGCTTTAGAGGTAACAACTACCGGATTGGTAGGGGTAGACACTTCAAGCTTATAGGGTGTATTGATTATGGTTAAGTTTAAGCGATTAGCACAATCATATGAAACAAATGAATGTGTGGCTCCAGAATCAAACAAAAAGTTAGAAGGTTGGCCATTTAGAAGAAAGTTACCTTGGACAAGGTTTTCAGATTGGCTAGCTTCAACACCATTGAGAGTAAAGACTCTCCCAAAACTGGTTGGTTTCCTGTCAGCATTCCCAGATTCCACCTTCCTTGGTTCCTTACAGTAACGAGAAATATGGCCAGGCTTTCCACAATTGAAGCAAGTAGGAGTCCAACAAGTTGTTCCAAAATGGTGCCTCTTGCACTTGTCACACAGAGGAGTTGGGTTCTTGACTCCTGAATCAGCTTTACCCTTATTCTTCTGATGGTAAGGTCCTCCTTCACCATGCTGATTCCTACCCTTATGGCGCTGCGGTCCATATCCTTGTTGATTCCTTTTAGCTCGCATAAACTCTTCTTCGACTTTCTTGTCTTCTTCATATATTCTGCATTGATTCACCAAGGCTGGAAAACTCCGAATATTTTGATATCCGAAAGTAGACTTCAAATCCGGTCGCAGTCCGTCTTCAAACTTGATACACTTCGAACGCTCATCAGGGTTATGATGGTAGTATGGAGAATACTTGCTCAGTTCCTCAAACTTCGCAGCATACTCTCCCACTGTCATGTCCCCTTGAGTCAGCTTAAGGAATTCAATTTCGTTCTTCCTTCTTATATCCTCAGGGAAATACCTTTCGAAGAATTTCTCTACGAAAGTATTCCAAGTCACAGCTCTACCTTCAGCAGCTAAAAGTTGAGTAGTATGATTCCACCAATCCTCAGCTTCATTTGTCAGCACATAGGTGGCAAAAGTCACCCTCTGATTATCAGTGCAATTCATGGTTCGGAAAATCTTTTCCAAATCACGAATCCACTTTTGAGCCTCATCTGGGTGATGTCCTCCTCCAAAATTTGGCGGATCACACTGACGAAATTCCGAGATGCCTTGAAATTCTGCTGGAACAGGGTTCCTAGGTGGTTGCTGTCCTGCAGGGTGCTGTTGCATATTCTCGAATACTCTCGAGATTCGATCTAATGCTTCAGCAAGTTGATTATTGTTTCTAGCAGCCATAGCAACCTGCACTATGAACTGAATCAATAATCAATCTTAAGACTAAACATACACTCTAATACTAACATACTCTAGTGGTTAGTATGTAAGGCCATACTCCAAAGCCAAGAGTCGGGACCATTGCTCTGATACCATAAGTGTAATGACTGGAGTCGTCACGGGAATTATGTTATGATAAATGCATATTATTAATGCGATTTAAGGAAATGATATTGATGTTTTTTATGATGGTATATAAAAATAGGAAATAATTTAAACCAAATACTTTCATAAAACTGCGTCATTTATATTTCACATAAGGAGTTTAATTTAATGTACATCATTTCACATTGTTTCAGTCAAAAGGTACTGTATCATAACTCTGAGTTACTAAACTCAGTCAGTGCACATATACATATATATATGATAAGGTGTAACCCAGAGCAGTCCACAAAACTCTATAATATGATAGGAAGTCGCATAACATTCATCTTAATCAGGGAAAAGATGAATGATAAAGATCACAGGAATTTTGGTCCTGAGGGGACGCATATGCGGGAGATGATTGAGACGGCGGATAGTAACTTCCACCACTCCCTCAAGGACTAATAAAATCAAGTGTAACACGTCCATATTAAGATAATCATATTATACTCCCAAATTATATCAAGTGTAACACGTCCATGCGTACCAAATAAGTATTATTATGAAATCAAATTCATCTTATGATACCTCTTTCAAAAGGTGTTTCATATAAATACTTATTAAAAATAGAGATGTTATAGAGCTGGTCACTGGTCCTCTGTCCAAACATTCATCTGGCCGGATCCTCGATATCTGCACAACGGGTGCCCAACCCACACTTTCTACACTCTGCATGCATCTAAGGGACATCTCCCTTTACTGATTCTTGTGCAAGCTAGATGCACGATCAACACCTAATAAGGGCATGGGGGTTAGCTATACATATTCGCATAATCAAATGAGAATAACACTAACATCCACAAGTCAACATGTAGCAAATCATGATGCATAATCATATGAGCACACCCGATTAATCATAATAATTCTTTCAATGCAGGTGGCATGATGCATGATTTCCTTCCACAACTGAGGCCTCTAACAAAGTCCATCTTGGACGTCCATCCAATACACCGTTGTGTTCCCGGAACACCGACATTCGTTCCCAGAACGTAATGTCAAACCATACTTGGATAAATAAGCATCACTCCCAGAGTGTGCATCACGTTCCCAGAACGCATACGTTCCCAGAACGCATAAAAACCAGGTCCCGGACACTGGCCACATTCCAAGAATGTGTCATCAAGTAGGTTGCATATCAATGTGTTCCCAGAACACTAACATACGTTCCCAGAACGTATATAACCAGGTCCCAGACACTGGCCACATTCCCAGAATGTGTCATCAAGTAGGTTACAAATTTGGTACTCCCGGAGTACCCTCCTCATATTCCCAGAATATGATAAACGTTCCTACCAACCCATCTTCCATTCTATATGCATGAATGCACAATCATTAAGGTTGGTTTTTATCTTTAATTCTATTATTATACTAATGTGTTCCCAGAACACTAACATACGTTCCCAGAACGTATCACAAACCATACTTGGAATATAATCAAGCACCACTCCCAGAGTGTGCATCACGTTCCCAGAACGTGTCAAAGAACCCATGTCCCAGACAATGGCCACATTCCCAAAATGTGTCATCAAGTAGGTTGCATCAGTTTGGTACTCCTTGAGTACAGGGTCATGTTCCCAGAACATGACAAACAATCCTTGCCAACCTATTTTATTACCTTTCTCTATGCATGGTTTGCATACATAATTACTAAGGTTGGTCTTTCCATTGATTCCATTATTATGACTTAGAAAAACACAACTTCTGAATGATATCTTGAGGTATGGCTTTACTCATAAAATTCACCTTTGAATTTAAATTTAACATACGCTCATAGACCTGGATTGAGAGAATATAATCATTGGTATTAACAATCCTTACTCAAGAACTTAACTTTTATTTTTAAGTTTCAGGTACTAACCGGTTACATCATCACCTAACCGGTTAGAATTACAGACCTGAATACAAAACCACTGATTTTCAAAGAGTCTTTTCTTGAATTCTCTACTCAATCCAATAACAAGGTCTTAGCATAACAGAATACCTCAAGTTCAACACATAATATCATTCAAAAGATCTAAGTCATAATCCAACTTCATTTATGCATAATTTCCTCTTGAAATTATCATTTGATATTAAGGTATTAACTCATCACTTCCAATCTAAACCAAACAGTGCTCAATTACATAGTTTTAGATTGGTCTTTGTATGAAATTCTAGCTTAAACTTGAGTACAAATGGTATGGAAACTTAGTCAATTTCAGAAATTCATATTCTTTGAAAATTGACAGTATCTAACCGATTACAAATTTCGGGATCAGACATATCAAAACACAAGTTTTTCTTTTAAGAAGACTTGAATGGCTTCAGCAGTTCAACAGCTTTACCCTTCCCCTTATCTACTCTGGCTCTCTTAGACAAAGGTACTCGGTCTTCTTCCTCCTCCTCCTCTTCAACACTGACTAGGGGAATCGCAGTAACCACCTCCTTTGCACGAGCAGATGGTGCTTGGACATCTTGCACAACTTCAGCTTCAGAAGTCGACACCGAGGCTACAGTCACGGATTGAGTTGCCTCAGAGGAAACGGCTCCACTTGGAGACCCGGCCGCTTCACCCGACCTAACCTTAGCAAGTTCCCTCATATGAGCAGCAGCTCGAGCGGCAACTTTGTTTTCCTTAGCCATCCTGACTGCAAAAAGAAATTCCAGAAGCATGTTAAAAAAATAAATATATATATATATATATATATATATATATATATATTTTTATTACCAAGTTCGGCTTTCACAAGTTCTTGAGGAAAAATAACAATGTTCCGAATGTCAATTTGACCATTCTCCTTGAGATACCTGTAAAAGGTATCACAAGTATGCCTCTCAACATCCGACAATTCCTTCACATAATGATATTGGTAAAGCTTTGGGTTCCTATTGTAAAAGTCGGACGACCATGATAAGGGGAACCGAGGCTGACCATCCTCCATGAACCAACAAGCTCCCTCTCCGACGAACTGATACTTGAAAAATAATGGTATAAAAGTTTTCCACGAATCGTTGAACTTGGCAAACAGGGCATGGTCATTGCGTGCCTTCAATGACACCCAGGTCCTCTTGGTCGACCCCTTCTCGAATATGTTTATTTGAGGCACGTACAACCACAAAAACGCCTTGAGGGAGCACTGTGAATTCAATGCTCCTAATTAGGTGGATTATATTTTGATGATGACAAAATAATTAACAAATCATGCCTTGAAGATATTGCAACATCAACATCAACAAGAAGTCAAGAAAAGAAGACAAGTGCCCAATCATTCTCAATCAAATATTAATTGTAAATTTCTAATTTATGTTGAGAGTGGTTGAGAGTGGGTAGAAATAGTTAGTCTCTTCTAGGAATAAATTTTTATATGTTTATTAAGTTGAGATTGACCAAAAATTAATACTTGAGAGGAAAAATAAAATTGAAAAATAATTTTTCCCATATCTGATCAAAATACTCGAGTATTTTGATAAAGACTCGAGTATATACTCGAGTATTTATAGAAAAACTCGAGTGTTTGTGCCAGGTCAGCAAATATGACCGTTAGTCTTGTTCGTGCACCAATTCACTCGTGACCGACCAAAAAGACTCGAGTATTTACCAAAAGACTCGAGTATTTTTGTCCAGTCAGCAAAACTGAACGTTGGAGAGACTCAAAAACCCAATTGAGGGCATTTGAGTCTCATCCAACCCAAGAGAGCAATTCAGAACCTGATTGTAAAATTTCTCTTTGAATTTGTGCAAGAACAAACAAGACAACAAGATCATATTGATTCAAGCTTTCTTAATTTCCTTTTCTCAAGTGTTAATTCCCAAAAAGCTCAACTTCTCACTCATATTGTCATTTTATTCCAAGTTGAGTTTTAGGCCTCAATTCTTACATTGAGCTGTGCTTATTTGTGCTAATCCATTGTGAGATTAGTAATACACATACAAAAAGCTTGATTATTCAAAGTCTTGGATTGTTCCCAAGCAAACCCTAAGTGGCTTAGGGTGTTGGAAGTCTTGAGAGGTTCTCAAGCACAAGACTAGGAGGTTCCTAGCCCGGTGGAGTTTCTTGAAGGGAGTTCAAGGAAGCTTTGTGAAGAGTTCTTCAATCACCGGAATCAAATTGGGGTAGAAATCAAGAGTTTGGTACACTCTTGAAAGGGTTAGGTTGAGTGAGGCCATTCTCAAGCAATCCTTTGTAATTTCTAACAATTTGATTATTAGTATAAACTCCTAAGTGATTAGGAGGACTGGATGTAGCTCATTGTTGGAGTGAACCAGGATAAAATTGCTTGAGTGTTGGTTTATTGCTTTTAATCTACTTTCTAGCTCAATAGACTTAAGTCATTTCAATCAATTAGGATTTATACAATTAGGTAGCAAGTTCAAGGAATCTTTGTGTTTAAAAGTTATTTAGATTGCTTGCTATTCTGTTGGATAAGTTCCTGTTTATTATTGAATTGATTTGAGTTAAATTGCTGAATTTTCGTTTCTGGTTTTTCTGCTATCTGATAGGAAAAACTCGAGTATTTCAGAAAAGACTCGAGTTGTTCATCACTGAAAAACTCGAGTATTTCACAAAAGACTCGAGTCTTTTGTGTCTGATTCCAGAAAATTCAGTCTTAGCTCCATTCTTCAATTATCAATCGAAATATTTGGTATTAGTGCTTCAAATACTATTCACCCCCCTCTAGTATTTGCTTAGCCCGCTTGTTGGTTTCCAACAAGTGGTATCAGAGCTCGGTCGAAAGATCGAGTGTAACAACTTTTTCGAAAAAGATCCTTTTGGAAACTTAATGGGCTTTAGCAATAACTTTGGTGGAGAAGGAGCTTCAATAAACCGTCCTCCACTATTTAATGGTGAAGGATATGTTTATTGGAAAACTCGCATGAAAGTTTTTATTGAAGCAATTGATATGGATATTTGGGATGCAATTGAAAATGGTCCTTTCATTCCTAAAAAGAAAATAAATGATGAAATTGTTGAAATTCCAAGGAGTAGTTGGAATGATGATGAAAAGAGAAAAGTCTCATTTGATTTAAAAGCTAAAAACATCATCTTTTCGGCTCTATCCCATGATGAATTTTATAGAGTTTCCCAATGTAAATCGGCAAAAGAAATGTGGGATACTTTGCAAGTCACACATGAGGGAACAAGTGAGGTTAGAGATGCAAGATTGAATTCTCTAACTCACGAATATGAATTGTTCCACATGTTGCCAAATGAAACCATTAGTGACTTGCAAAAGCGATTCTCTCACATTGTTAATCATTTGATTTCCTTGGGAAAAGTATTTCGCAATGGTGAAACTACTAACAAAATTCTAAGATGTCTTGATAGGAGTTGGCAACCCAAGGTAACCGCCATCAAGGAATCAAGAGACATAAATAGCATGGACTTAGCCACTTTGTTTGGCAAACTCCAAGAGCATGAGATGGAGCTTACAAGACTTGGGATGCATGAGGAATCGGACAAAAAGAAAAAGAGCATAGCACTCAAAGTTTCAACCAAAGCTACAAAAGAAGTTGAAGAATGATCTACAAGTGGAGATTCCGATGGTGAACCAAATCAAGAAGAATTTGGGATGTTTGTGAAAAGATTCAACAAATTCTTCAAAGGGAAGAAAGGTGGATCTTCATCCAATTTCAAGAGAACCAAAGACTCCAAACAAAGAGAAAAGAGTACCAATGATGGAGTTAAGTGTCATGAATGTGGTGGGGTTGGTCACATAAGAATGGAATGTGCCACATTCTTGAAGAAGAATGACAAGAAGACCCAAGAGACCAAAGGGAAGCGTGCATACATTGTTTGGGATGCACTGGAGAAGAGCAATGAATCGTCTTCAAGTAGCTCCGGTGATGAAAATGCAAACCTTTGTCTCATGGCCAAGAACAATCATGATTCCTCATCAAGAGCTAATCATGGCATGAGTGAAAGTGATGATGAGGTAACCTCTAGCTCTTCTTGTTCATCTTCAAACTCCATTTCATATGATGATTTGCAAGAAGCCTACAATGAAATGTTAATTCAATTTAAAAGGCTTGCTAAAATTAATAAGGAAAAAGGAAAGAAAATTTTGGAGTTTCAACATGAAATTGATGAATTGCAAAAATCTATAAATGAGTTGAAACTTCAAAATGAATCCTTGGAACTTATTAATTCTAGTCATCAAAGTGATTGTGCAAATCATGAGGAAATTATCACTTCATGTGAGAGATGTGATGAACTTGAAAAAGAAGTGAAAGAGTTGAAAAACAAACTCACAATCTCACATAGTGATAGAAACCTCAACCGGTTGTTGAACTCTCAAAGACATAATCACAACAAAACCGGTTTAGGATATGTTCATAAAAAGGACAAAAAGTACAAGGTGGTTGGAACATTTTCTAAGAAAAACTCATCAAAGAGACCAACTTGTACTTATTGTGGAAAAGTTGGACATATCAACATTGAGTGCCATATTAAGAAGTTTGAAATGAATAAGGGCACTTATATGTGGATTAAGAAGGGAGAAAGTCCCAACACTAACCCTAAGGGACCCAACATTGTTTGGGTACCCAAATCGAACAAGTGATTTCATATTGTAGGTGTGCCTTCGAACGGGAAAGGAATTGTGGTATCTAGATAGTGGATGTTCGAAGCACATGACGGGAGATAAGCGGCACTTCATTGAGCTTACTCCAAAGGAAAAGGGTTATGTCACTTATGGGGACAACAACAAAGGCAAAATCCTTGGTATTGGTAAAATCGGAAACTCTTCAAACTTGATTATTGATAATGTGCTCTATGTTCAAGGATTAGAACATAATCTCTTGAGCATAAGCCAATTATGTGATATTGGTAATCATGTAGTTTTTACCTCTACCCATTGTCTCATTAAAAGTGACAAATATGAATCAATCAAATTTGTTGGTAGAAGGTCAAATAATACTTACTTAGTTGATTTGAACAAAGTCACTTCTTTGGTCTCTACTTGTTTAGTGAGCAAAGAAAATGACACTTGGTTATGGCATCGTAGGACCGCTCATATAAATGTAAACCAATTGAAGAAAATTCAATCTAAAGATCTAGTAGTTGGTTTACCAAAGCTAAATTTTTCTATTGAAGGTGTTTGTTCCCCTTGCAAGAAATGTAAACAAACTAAAAACACCTTTGGATAAAAAATGGTGATGTCCACATCAAGGCCATTAGAAATGCTTCATATGGACTTGTTTGGACCATCACAAGTAAAAAGCTTTGGTGGAAATTATTATGCATTGGTGATTGTTGATGACTTCTCTAGGTTTACTTGGACTTTATTTTTAACTACTAAGAGTGAGACCTACAAATCTTTTAAACATCATGTCAAACTTTTGCAAAACCAAGTAAATCAAAAAGTAATTATTATTCGTACCGATCATGGTAGTGAATTCAAAAACCACAAATTTGATAGATTTTGTGCTAAAAATGGTATTGAGCACCAATTCTCCGCACCAAGGACTCCGGAACAAAACGGAGTGGTAGAGCGGAAAAATAGGGTGCTAGAGGAACTTGCTAGAACCATGTTAAATGATTCTCAAGTACCTCAATATTTTTGGGCCGATGCCGTCAATACGGCTTGTTATGTTTTAAATCGTATTTTGATAAGGCCCTCTTTGGATAAAACCCCCTATGAACTTTACAAGGGAAGAAAGCCAAATATATCTCATTTTCATGTCTTCGGATGCCAAGTTTTTGTTTTAAATAATGGAAAAGAACACATTGGCAAGTTTGATTCCAAATCCGATGAAGGCATATTTTTAGGCTATTCTTCTCATAGTAAAGCTTATAGAATTTTCAATAAAAGAACTTTAACTATTGAGGAATCAATTCATGTGGTTTTTAATGAGTCTTCAAAAGAAGATAGTGTTTTATGTGATGCTAGTGAAGATGGCATTGACTTTTCAAAAGAAGAAAAAGAGAGAGAGAAATCAAAAGTTGATGAAGGAGAGGTAAGGGAAGAACTTCCTCCAACTTGGAAATCGGTCAAGGCTCATCCTATAGACAATGTCATAGGAGATATGTCAAAGGGAGTACTTACTCGTTGGTCTATTCAAAACATTTGTCACTATGTCTCTTTTGTTTCTCAAATTGAACCCGATTCAATTAAAAAGGCCATTGAGGATGATCATTGGGTTCTTGCTATGCAAGAAGAATTAAACCAATTTGAAAGAAATGAAGTTTGGGATCTAGTCCCTAAACCCGATGATCATACCATAATTGGTACTAAATGGATTTATAGAAACAAACTTGATGAATCCGGGTTGATTATAAGAAACAAAGCTAGACTAGTAGCTCAAGGGTACAACCAAGAGGAAGGTATCGATTATGATGAGACCTTTGCTCCGGTTGCACGTCTTGAAGCAATCCGAATTTTACTTGCTTATGCTTCAATCATGAAATTCACTTTATATCAAATGGATGTTAAAAGTGCTTTCTTGAATGAGTTTATAAATGAAGAAGTGTATGTCAAACAACCCCCCGGTTTTGAAAATAGTGAATTTCCAAACCATGTTTATAAATTGAAAAAGGCACTCTATGGATTGAAACAAGCTCCTAGAGCTTGGTATGATCGATTGAGTTCCTTTCTATTAGCAAACAAGTTTCAAAGAGGGAAGGTTGATAATACACTATTTATTTATAAAACCACGGATGACATTTTGTTAGTACAAATCTATGTTGATGATATCATTTTCGGTGCTACTAACGTGTCTCTTTGTAGAAAGTTTTCAAATTTGATGAAAAAGGAATTTGAAATGTCAATGATGGGAGAACTCAAGTTCTTCCTAGGCTTACAAATAAAGCAAGTCAAGGAGGGGATATTTGTGCATCAAGGGAAATATTGCAAAGAGCTCCTTGAAAAATTCGGATTGGACAAGTGCAAGGAAGCCTACACTCCAATGAGCACATCATGCTACCTAGACAAGGATGAACAAGGTACACCGGTTGATGTTAGTAAGTATAGGGGTATGATAGGTAGTCTCCTATATCTCACTGCATCTAGACCGGATATTATGTTTAGTGTATGCATGTGTGCTAGATTTCAAGCTAATCCTAAAGAATCTCACCTATCCGCAGTTAAACATATATTTAAGTATCTAAAAGGAACAATTAACATTGGTTTATGGTATCCTGCTGATGCCAATCTTAGTCTAGTTGGTTACTCGGATTCCGACTTCGCCGGATGCAAGCTTGATCGCAAAAGCACCAGTGGTACTTGCCATTTCTTGGGAAGTTCATTGGTGTCATGGTTTTCTAAAAAGCAAGCTTGTGTCGCTCTTTCTACCGCCGAAGCGGAATATGTCGCAGCCGGTAGTTGTTGTGCTCAACTGTTATGGATGAAACAACAATTATCGGATTTTGGTTTGAAACTTGAAAATATTCCGATTAGATGCGATAACACGAGTGCAATCAATTTGACTAAGAATCCGGTGTATCACTCAAGAACTAAACACATTGAAATAAGACATCACTTTTTAAGAGATCATGTACAAAAGGGTGATTGCACAATTGAATTTGTTAGTACCACAAATCAATTAGCCGACATTTTTACAAAACCTCTACCAAGGGACACCTTTTATCATATTAGGAGAGAACTTGGTATTTTAGATGAAGCTAATATAGGCTAATTGCATTGTGTGTCATTTTTGGAAAATCACCATATTAGTCTTACTCTAATGTGTTATTGATTCTTAGTTAAATTGTCCTTGATGATATTTGAAATTGTATATGTTAATTGTGTGTGATTCTGTACTGTATTCCAAGTTGGTAGTGAAGCATTTGTGTTTGATTTGTGTTTGGTCTTTTAAAACTGAGTTTTTACTTTCTGTTCTGTCAAAATACTCGAGTTTTCCCAAAAACACTCGAGTATTTTAATTCAAAATTAAATCAGTTTTAAATTTAAAAAGTTTTTAATCAGGGTCTGAGAAAAATACTCGAGTGTTTCTCAAAACACTCGAGTCTTTATTAAAATACTCGAGTGTTTTTCAAAACACTCGAGTCTTTCGAAACCCCCAATTTTTGAACTTTCAGACCAAACTCGAGTATTTTCCAAAAACTCGAGTATTTTGCGTTTTCCTGAAATTTGGACTTTCGGACCAAACTCGAGTTTTTCAATTTTTACTCGAGTTTTCTGGGGAAATCTGGGCTGAGTCACGATCGACTCGAGTATATTTTCAAAAACTCGAGTATATCCTAAAGAACAACTCGAGTATTTATGAATATACTCGAGTATTTTGAACTGTTTATATATACTCTCAGACTCGAGTTTTTGCGACCCTCTTCTCTCTCGGTTTTCTCATATCTCTCTCCTCAAAACTCAGATTTTCCTCAAAGTTTTGTCAAATCTTACTAGTTTTTCATCCTCTAAACTCTTCTCTCAGTTTTATTCTCCTCCAGATGCTCCAGCTCCTTCGATGTTTTGATGATGTTGACCTTTGGATTTTATCTTAGTTTTCATTCTGTTTTTATCATGTTGGTCTTTGTTACATTTTCTGTATTTTGAGAACTTGGTGTTTTGAGACTTTGGGTTTATTATTGCACCTTTGATTTGGACCTTTTATGATGTTTTTATGTTAATGAATTTGGTCTTCATTATGATGTTTGTGCAAAGCTTCAGGGGGAGCTCTTTATCGTTATTATATCTCCGTTTTATTTGCATAGTTGGTTATGGGGTTTTCCGATTATGCACCTCTCCTCCCTTGATCTTTTTCCTAAATTGTTACATCTTTTTTGGCGTATGACAAAAAGGGGGAGAGATATTATACACTTGTCTTGATATTGTTGCACCTAAAATTCTCTAATTATGGTATATACTCTGATAATTGTTAAATACTCTAATACCATAGGCTTGGTGCTAAAATTAAATTGTCATAACATCTTGCACAAGCTGAATTTTTAGATAGGTGAAAAGTATCATATAGTGAGGGGGAGTTGCATTTTCAAGTGGATTCAAGCTCAACAAATGGTACAAGTGTTAATTATTTTGTCATCACCAAAAAGGGGGAGATTGTGAATTCAATGCTCCTAATTAGGTGGATTATGTTTTGATGATGACAAAATAATTAACAAATCATGCCTTGAAGATATTGCAACATCAACATCAACAAGAAGTCAAGAAAAGAAGACAAGTGCCCAATCATTCTCAATCAAATATTAATTGTAAATTTCTAATTTATGTTGAGAGTGGTTGAGAGTGGGTAGAAATAGTTAGTCTCTTCTAGGAATAAATTTTTATATGTTTATTAAGTTGAGATTGACCAAAAATTAATACTTGAGAGGAAAAATAAAATTGAAAAATAATTTTTCCCATATCTGATCAAAATACTCGAGTATTTTGATAAAGACTCGAGTATATACTCGAGTATTTATAGAAAAACTCGAGTGTTTGTGCCAGGTCAGCAAATATGACCGTTAGTCTTGTTCGTGCACCAATTCACTCGTGACCGACCAAAAAGACTCGAGTATTTACCAAAAGACTCGAGTATTTTTGTCCAGTCAGCAAAAATGAACGTTGGAGAGACTCAAAAACCCAATTGAGGGCATTTGAGTCTCATCCAACCCAAGAGAGCAATTCAGAACCTGATTGTAAAATTTCTCTTTGAATTTGTGCAAGAACAAACAAGACAACAAGATCATATTGATTCAAGCTTTCTTAATTTCCTCTTCTCAAGTGTTAATTCCCAAAAAGCTCAACTTCTCACTCATATTGTCATTTTATTCCAAGTTGAGTTTTAGGCCTCAATTCTTACATTGAGCTGTGCTTATTTGTGCTAATCCATTGTGAGATTAGTAATACACATACAAAAAGCTTGATTATTCAAAGTCTTGGATTGTTCCCAAGCAAACCCTAAGTGGCTTAGGGTGTTGGAAGTCTTGAGAGGTTCTCAAGCACAAGACTAGGAGGTTCCTAGCCCGGTGGAGTTTCTTGAAGGGAGTTCAAGGAAGCTTTGTGAAGAGTTCTTCAATCACCGGAATCAAATTGGGGTAGAAATCAAGAGTTTGGTACACTCTTGAAAGGGTTAGGTTGAGTGAGGCCATTCTCAAGCAATCCTTTGTAATTTCTAACAATTTGATTATTAGTAGAAACTCCTAAGTGATTAGGAGGACTGGATGTAGCTCATTGTTGGAGTGAACCAGGATAAAATTGCTTGAGTGTTGGTTTATTGCTTTTAATCTACTTTCTAGCTCAATAGACTTAAGTCATTTCAATCAATTAGGATTTATACAATTAGGTAGCAAGTTCAAGGAATCTTTGTGTTTAAAAGTTATTTAGATTGCTTGCTATTCTGTTGGATAAGTTCCTGTTTATTATTGAATTGATTTGAGTTAAATTGCTGAATTTTCGTTTCTGGTTTTTCTGCTATCTGATAGGAAAAACTCGAGTATTTCAGAAAAGACTCGAGTTGTTCATCACTGAAAAACTCGAGTATTTCACAAAAGACTCGAGTCTTTTGTGTCTGATTCCAGAAAATTCAGTCTTAGCTCCATTCTTCAATTATCAATCGAAATATTTGGTATTAGTGCTTCAAATACTATTCACCCCCCTCTAGTATTTGCTTAGCCCGCTTGTTGGTTTCCAACAAGCACGTCAACCTACGAGCCTCACAAAACTTCTGAAACGCCCGAACAAAGGCCCAACCACTTGGATGTAACTGGCTGGGAGCCAAGCGTAACCGCCGCAACAGAGCCATCTCCAAATTCGAAAAGGGCATCTTAACGCCCAGCCTTATCACAACTTCCTCGTACATAAAAAACTCCCTACGGTTATCTGCGATCACGGTGCACACCCGGTCGTTAACCGACGAAGCACTAATGGCGTAAGATGTTCCGGCCTCATCTGTGGGACATGCGAGCACATGGGCTCGGATGTGGCCAAGATTGCTGTTGACCAAAGTTGATCCTGTACCGACCACCTCCAGATCAACCCAATCATAAGCTTCAAAGTTCGGAGGCACAGGGAATTCATGAGGATGCGAGATGCACCGACGAACCATACCTGGGGAAAGGGAAGACTCGGCGTCAGAATCTATAAAATTATAACTTTCAGATACCCTAACCCTAGGTCGATTTGTCCTTTAGCCGAGCCTACTACACCTTCCCCTAACCTTTACGGTTTTTCCCCAAAAGGGGCTTTCCCTAGGACGGTTCGAGTTTGAATGTTTTGAGGTGCGAGACGCCACTTGCGCCCGCTCCTCCGCCAACCGATACAGTAACTTTCTACTTTCTTCCTCTGCGGAATTTTGGGGAAAATCCGCCACTAACGGCGCCTCCACCGTAGGATCCGCCATGCGATGGCGGAAGGGTGAGGGTAGGAAATCTAATATCTCCAAATCAGAAGAGGATGATGATGATGAAGAAGAGGAAGAATCCTCAATGTCACTCAAATTCAAAATCTTAGACCACTTCTCATACCATGACCTTTTGTTATCCATGACTAAAAAAGAAACCCAGAAAAGAAACCCAGAAGAAAATACAACCTAACGAAAACTAGGAAACCAGAACCTAAGAACTTGGAAGTGAACAGTTCAGCGGAAAAGGAAAAGATAGAAACAAAAACTACAAGTTCCAAATCAAAGTACCTGAGATTTGAGGAAGACTGGCACGAACTGATTGGCGCAGCGAAGGGGAAGCAAGAGCGTCAAAAGAAGATGGCAGAAAGAAGATGGTGCAAAAGTAATGGAGAAGACTCTGAAGTCCAAGAAAGGAAAATCGCAGGAGAGAGAATGAGAAATCAGAGGTGAAGAGTTTGAAGGAAGTGAAAAAGGGAAAAACAAAAGGACAGTTGAGTTCAAAAAGGAACTTCCCTCCCCACGTTCTTCGAGTAATTGGGCCTGGCAACAAAGGCCCAATACCAGACCCAATACTGCATTGAGCCGCAAAAAATGAAACGTGGCATACAACCACAGGGCGCTACATTTGAAAACCCCAAACGTCAACAGGTACAATAATGGCATAACTGACACGCAACACGTGTCAACCAGAAGGCACTCAAACGTCTTTTCGACCAGCATAAGGGACAGCCAGACACGTCAAGGGTAAGGAGGAACACGTGCCATAACCGTACACTGGCCCGAACACTCGACCCCCTTCGGCCTCCATCATAAAGAATTAACAGCTCGGTTCAAGACTCAAAAAGTCATACCGAGCTAGGGGGCTTATGTGGTGGACCGACCCTCGGCCCTGCCCTTACAATATTCGGCCGACCAGATAAATCTATCTGCCAGGTCACGCCTAATCCAGGCCGAGCGCTTGTTCTAGGACCCACCCTAGCGACCTTGGACCGACCGCATGGGCATCGCCCCTTAGGAGTCCGAGCTAGGGGCGCGTGAGCCTAACTTGCCACAGGGATAAGACCCTCTAATACAGGATAAGGATGAATGACTCATCCCCTATCCTAAATGAGACACGTCAGCTGCCTTGCTGGACCTCTGTACAGGCCCATAAGGTACAATGCCACCCCTATAAATAGCTGTCTCCAGCAAGGGGCTCAGGTACGTTCTCTCACTCCCTAATTGCACAATCGCACACACCAGTGATTAGGGAAACCCTAGTTGTCCCAAATGGAGATCTAGCATACCAAAGAAATCACATAGTAACATCAGGCCTCCCTCTAGCTCTTAGATCTTTTCATATCCTCGAGCTAGGGGAAAACCCTGAACATTGTGTCTTGGACACTACCCTTCTCTCTATTTCCGTCCCTTCTTCTCCTCTCTATTATCCTCTGTCTCATCTTCATTTCTTCCTATTCTATCTGTTCTTCTTTGTTCTATACTTATTTTTGTTCTCTTGTTCTCTTCATTTCTTCCTCTTCTCTCTTTCTTCTTCTCTGTCCCTTTCTTCTCCGTCCTTCTTTCTTCTCCGTCCACTTTTTCTTCTACTATTCTCTACCTTCTTCGCTCTTTCCTTGGTCTCCACCACCAAATGCACCAAGCACCTCTTGGCCTCCCTAATCTCCGATCCTCCCTCCATTCATTTGATCAATGATCTCTCTCCGTCCGCTCACTCCTAATCTGATCCACTCACAGAGGTTGCATGCAATGAAGATCCAAGCTTTGATGGTATAGATCTGTAATTTCATTTTTCTATACGTTTTTTTTAAATTTCTCTGTATTTTTTTATTTCTTTGTATGTTTTTCTTAAAAATTGGAGCTACTGTCAGATTTTAAAAAGGTTGAGCAAATAAATACAGAATATTAGAGTAATAGGCCTAAAAAAGTGTTGGAAGTCAAGCTGGTTGGAAGGCATGCCTCAAACTCTCTATGGACTTCAAGTTTAATTCAAGTATGTGTTTTGATGATAACAAGCAAACTCAAGTTCAAGCTCACAAGTGCAAGTGTCATTCAAGAATGAAGACTCAAGCAAGCTTAAGAATAGAAACCTTCTCCTTAGTTCAAATGTAAGGTAATGAAGTTTTTGTTTCTTTAAGAGTTACAAAGCCAATAAGTTTTTCATTTTAGGAGAGAAGAAGAAAAATGTGTTTTTGCATACAAAAATGTTTTTCTGCATTTAATCGGAGTAAAAATAATTGATGTTACAAAACTCTTTATATTTGTATGATTGCAAAAGAGAGTAATCGATTATCTTCTCAAGTAATCGATTAACTTTGTTGCATCATAGAAAAATCAGAGAGGTTGTAATCGATTAACTGAATCTTGTTAATTAGTTACTTTCTTATGAAAGTAATCGATTACATTAGTCAAGTAATCGATTATAATTGTTGCATCATATATTTTTCAGAGGCTTAGTAATCGATTACAAGCTTTGTAGTAATCGATTACATGATGTTGCATCATATGCAAACCAGAGGCTCAGTAATCGATTAACTCCTTAGTGTAATCAATTATTATGAGTTGCATCATACAATGAACAGGAGTGGTGTAATCGATTAACTATTATTAGCCTAATCGATTACATGGTTTTTCAAATGAATTTAAGAATTTCTATTTTAGAAGGAATAATCGATTACCTTCAGAAAGTAATCGATTACTTCATGTTTTATTGAAAAACGTATCAGAATCATTTTGATTATTTCCTGATTTGTTTTTATATAAAAGATTCTGATTTATTTTATAAAATTCGAAAATGATTTTAAATTTGAATTATTTCCTTTTTGGTTTTAAGAATCAAATCTTTATTTTATTTCATAAATCGTTTTGATTTAGTTTTGATTTTAAAACTTATTTCAAATCTTATTTTATTCTATTTTGATTTTGTTTTACTTATTAAAAATCTTTTTGATTCTAAATGGTTTTTCTTTTTAAATTCAAAATCACTCCAACATTCAGAACGTGGTTATTATTTTTCATTCACTCATTCTTCTCTGCACGTTCTCTCTTCTTCTTCTTCTCAAGTCTTCTACATTTCATTGTTCATATTTTTGAAGAACAAACTCTTATTGGCTGAGTGACTTCTAGAAAAACTTCTAGAAAAACTTCTACTTCACTATCATAGAGCATATTGTTGTATCCGTGTTTTGAGAACACAAAAAGCTATTGTAATCACTCTCATTGTATTCGTTCTAAACCTTAGTGGTTAGGGAGAGAATCTCTTAGTGGACGTGTGATACGTCGTAGGGCGAGGAACCCTGCTGTGTGATTGAGGCCCCTAGCGAACGGAGGTTCCTAGTAGTGTGCGGGGTGCTCTTGGTTGTAATAGGGTGCGGCTCTATTGCTTGGTATAAGAACTCTCAGGCGGGTCGCTTGGGGACTGGACTAGGCCTTTCGACGGGAAGGCTGAACTAGTATAAAATTCACCGGTGCAAGCTTTTCCATCCCTATCTCTTTTAATTTCCGCATATTTCAATTTTTACGTTTCCGTGCTACTCGTTTATTATTTTTCTATCGTTTTCGCGATCCGTTTCGAACGTTTAATCTCTCCATCTCAAATAAATTTTTAATTTGTCACGGTTTTTACAATACATTAATAAAACTCGATTCACCCCCCCTCTCGAGATTTTGAGGCCAAAACCAACAAAAAACTCTTCGATCCTTATGCATGTCTGATGATCTTGTTTTGGTGCCCTTTATCTTGCTTTATGAGAATACCAATTAGAAATAATTTGTTCGTAGATGATGAGCTTTAACATTCCTATGGGATTTTTAGCTTATTTGAATAATCTTATCTGTAGAGCTTACGAAAAATAACGTTTTAGCTTATTTTAGAAAAACTTATTGAATTAATTTGGCAAATGAACCATCAAAATTGGTTCCAATCAACTACCATATTACAAACAGACTCACATAGGCGAATCTTTTCTCAACTACCAAAATTGGTTCTTCTCTTCTACCATATTACAAATAGACTTCAAGTACACACTTAAATTTGCTTTTTCCTTTCCATTCAAGTACTTCAAGTACACACTTAAATTTGCTAAGAGTTTCTTTTATGCAACCAAACATTTTTCCTTGGTTCAAAGATAGATTATGAAAGAACATTTTATTTACGCAATCCAAGAGCTCACTTTGGTCATTGAAAACTCAAAGTAGATGAACTTGTTGAAAAATTTCTTGATAATCTATAATTATTATGATGATTGAAGAGTTTCTTTTATGCAGATGCATGTATGGAAGGCCTGGGAAGAAGGGGGACTTCATCATATGGAAATGACTTCTCCACTGGTATGATTTTCCATAATGTGTTTATATGAATTTTTGTAGTCTAAACTTTTTAGTTCTTTGGTTACTCAAAAAATTATCAATTTTACTTTGAAATAGCACTACATGAAACCTTAGCTTATGCCTATATTTGGCATTTGCTATGCATATGTGCTAACTAATGCTTCAAGATTGAGGCTTACTTCGAAAAACAGTACCTAATTATTTCAAAGCATACCTATATGAAATATATTTTTTATGCTAAATGAATAACTGAGAAAGAGATTGAGAATTTTAAGTTTTGAGAATTTATTGTTGCAGCTCATAACATGATAGTGTAATCCACCAAATCTGATTTTTCTAATAAAAAATTGTGTACCTTATAAATGGTTAAAACTTCAGTGCGAATTTCGCTTTCTTCCTATTTATTTTTTTAATCTTCCCATTCCTACAAGCAAATCTTCAAAGTGATAAAAAGAAAAGAAAGGAATAACATAGGAGAGTTTGTGCCCTTTTTAGTATTAAATAGAATATAATGATTATCTATAGTTGCCTAAATAGCATGTACCTACTGCCGCAAATTTATTCTAATGCTATATGCATATGTGCGGATACCAAAATTGAATTCCATCCTAATGATGTATGTCAATTGACTAATTTTGGTTTTTATCTCTTAATATGTTTTTCCCTTTCCATTCAAGTACACATACATAATTGCTAAGAATTGTTATTCCATTATAATTAGTTTGCTTACTTCATCCTCATAACTCATTTTAGCAGCTTGTGATGGCTTCAGACTTGAGAGACTTGAGAGATGAATTTACCTGCAATCCAAGAGAAATATAGTCAGCAAAAGGTAAGAAATATGTTTTTCCCTTTCCATTCAAGTAGACACTTAAATTGATAAGAGTTATTATTTTTTAATATATTGAAAAAAAAGCACCACAACTTCTTAAGACTCATTCTTCAGCCCGATTTTTATTGTTCATAATCATTCTTATAGCTTGACAATGTTACTATGGGCTAAAGCACATAATCCTCATTCTTACAGTATGGTCATCCCATTTTGTCATTTATTTACCGTGTCTGCATGTCTTTTGTTTATGCAATCTATTCTAGAATATACCTAAAAACCAAGTTTAGAAGCATAACTTTTGCAAGGATATCATTAATATTACTTAATAACCTGCATAATCATCAAGATTTGTTTCATTAGGCACGTTGGTGAACTTGTCAACATTCTTCTTCTCATGAAGCATATGCTTTCTTTAACTCTTGCTCACCCAAAGGTTTATCGAAACTGCAATTGAAGTTGCAAAAAAAAAGTTAGAATAAATGTTTATAGCTTATCTGAATTAAAAATAAACAATAAATTTTTGTATCACACGCTTTGTTAGCTATATCAGTTTCAAACTCTTAAAATGCATTATTATCAACTTTTCAATAGTTCCATGCAGATCCTTAGTATCACATAATGCATTATTATCAATGTCTTTTTTTTAAAAAATATTTCTGCATTATATGTCTCATGCAACATGGTTATGGCATCTATTTCTTTGTGTTATTTTGGCAATTGCTATAACCTTTCTTTTCTGTTTTGGTGATTTGTTCTTTTTGGTCATTGTTATGAAACTATGGTGCATTTGGTTTTAAAGCTAGGGTATATCTTGCACCTTTTTTCTTTAAAGCTAGGGTATATCTTGCACCTTTTTGCTCTTTGGAATAAATTTTTTCTTATCCAAAATAAAGACATTTATCATAAACTGAACTGCTGGCATCTGTTAAAATCCATTTTAAAATAGATCATGAAATTCATGTCGGCAACTTTAAGATATTAAAAGTAGTTTTCTTTCCAAAATTCATCCTGGTTCATTTCCAAACAGAAAATCATAGGATAAAAATTTTCATTTTAGCATATATATGTTTTGAGAGTGATTAAAAGAAAAAAAATGTTGCCTTCTCTACCTTTAATTCACTGAACCATGAAAATTGGTTCCTCACAACTACCATATTACAGAATAATTCACATAGGCAAATGTTTGTAAATAATATAAAATTATCCACATTTTTTTACCTTTGCAACAGTTTCATAACTTAAATTATTTCTCTCAGGAAATTGAGCAAATCAGACCATTGAGGAAGAGACCATGGTAACTTCAATCAGGATAGCTGTGATGAGTTGCTATATGTTTTCTCCTCCACAGTCAAAATTTCTTCAACACCACAATTAAAGCTGCAAAAGAAAAGTAAGAACAAATGCTTATGGTTCAATACATTGTACGCGTTCTAACTCCTAATTTCCTAACATCTTGTCATTTATTTTACAATCTCTGTCTGTCTATTATTTATGCAATCTATTCTAGGATATACCTAATCACATTTTTTCTTGGTTCAAAAATAGATTATTATCTAACATTTTATCTACGCAATCTCTGCATTTGATATATGTTTGACCAAAGCCCCTCTCTGAGAAAAGAAGGGGCTCCACATTGCCATGGATATTATGCCTCATTTAGAGTTTGTTGATTATGCATTATAGATGAAAAAACGATAATATGTGGTTGCTCTTTTAAAAATTACTGATGAAATGCATTATATAAAAGAAAGAAATTATTGAAGAAATCAATCAATTTTTCCTTTTATAACACTATGTTCATTCTAGTGAGTATTGAAAGAAGAGAGCATATGGGTTTAAGCAGTTTCTTAAAGATAAGTGAAGTATTTGTATCATGATTCTTAAGCATTTATGTCCAAAAATTGGAGATTTCATTTCTGCATTATATGTCTTGATCAACATGTCTCTTCTACTGTTGTCGTGAGTTATTTGATGCATTAAAAAAGTATGCTAATCTTAGTTTTTATCTCTTATATTAATAAGTATTTCCTTTTCCATACAAGTTCCTTTAATAAGTATTTCCCTTTCCATACACATACATAATTGCTAAGAATTGTTTTTCCATTATAATAAGCTTGCTTACTTCATCTTCATACCTCATTTGAGCAGGCTCCTGGATTTTAGACTTTCGAGACTTGAGAGATGAATTTACGTGCAGATTGCAATCCAAGAGAAATATAATCAGCACTAAGTAAGAAATATGTTTTTCTCTTTCCATTTGAGTACACACCTAAAATTGCTAAGAGTTGCTACTTGTTAATATATCGAAAAAAAATAACCACAACTTCTTATAGCTTGTTACTATGATAGTTGAAGAGTTTCTTTTTTTTTTAATCATGCAGATACGTGCATGATAGGCCTAGCAATTGATTTTCCTTAATGAATTTATATTTATTTTTCTAGTCTAAACTTTTAGTTCTTCAGTTACTACCAAAAATTAATTAATCTTACTTTGAAATAGTGGTACATAAAACCTTATGCCTATATTTGGCATTTGCTATGCAATGTGCATATGTGCAAATGCTTCAAGATTCAGGCTTACTTTGAAATTGCAATAGCATATTTAATTCAAAACATACCAGTATAAAATATATTTTTGTTGCTAACTGAACAATTTAGAAGGTAATTGACAAATTTCAGTTTTGAGATAAATCTCTCGATCTCACCTTCGTTGAGTAACTTGAATCACTTGCTAGCCAAAAACAGTTTGCTTTCTCTGGCCGTCTTCCTTTTCAAATCAGTTGATCCTGTTGCTAAATGAACATTTAGACGGTGAATGAGAAATTTAAGTTTTGATATTTTATTGTAGCACTTCATGCCACTATAGTGTAATACACGAAATTTGATTTGCACTAATAAAATTTTGTGTACCTTATCTATATTATATAAAAACCAATGCAACTTCCTCTTTGTTCATATTTTTTGTTCTAGAATAAAATAGTCAAACGCCAGTGCAACTTTCTCTTTCTTCCTATTTATTTTTAATCTTCCTCTTTCTTCAAAGCAAGAAAAAAGTGAAAGAAAATAACATATGAGAGTTAGGATCCTGTTAATTAAGTATTGAGTTAGGAGAGTTAAAAAGCTCAATAATAGAACATAATTGTTGTATAGTACTATTTACCTTGATGAAACCTCTTCAATGCTCTCACTTTTATTAAAGTCGTTCTCTTTGAATTCATAGATTGTTTATATAGTTTTTTTGTTCTTCATAACTTGTTCCTTTAATTCTTCCAGATAAAAGAGAAGACTATGAGGAAGAGGAATAAGATGAAAGAAAAGAACAAAGCTTGTTAAAGTTTTGATAAGGAAGATTTCTCATCTCATGGAGGTTGAATGAAAGATTGTGAGAGGAAGAGAAATGTATTTTTGTTTGAATGCGGAGAGATAAACAAAATTGAAATTTGAAGGGAGAGGGAAAATAATTCTTCCTACTATCATCATATCGAGAAAGTTTCTTGTGGAAGCTTGACCATTTAATTTTATTTTTATTCTAATGCAAGAGTGAATTACAACTTTCCTTAGAGGGAAAATAATTTTTGGTAATTAATTTATTATTTATTATTTATTAAGTGAAGAATTATCCTTATCTTTTTCTCAGCTTTTCAGTGGGCCCCAACGTAAAAATGAGAAAAGGGAGAGGGATAGCGGTGGCCTTTGGATTTCAATTTTTTTCTTATTACATAAATTTTTTTGGCCCAAAGAATTTTGTTGGTGGTTTAAAATTTGAAGAAGCTTCTAGGGGGAGTGTTTTGGCGGATTGGGGAATTACTTCTAAGGGGAGAGCTCCACTTGACAAATGTGCCGCTAAACCACCACTACTTTCAAGTACTTGTTAAGTACTCAGCATGGGGCCCACGAGTACTTGGCTGGGTGATTTTCCCGCCTGTGGTAGACCGATGGTCTTTTATATAGTATAGATTATTATTATTATTACTAGTTTAGATTACCCGTGCAATGCACGGGAATGAGCAGATATATTAGATAACATAATATTGTTATATATGATAATTATTTCAAACTAAAAATTTAATAAAATTTTTTAACTGAATTGCATAATTCTATGTATGAGATTATTGATAATTAAATTGAATCAATCAGATTTACATTTGTCTTCATTCTAATATTAATTCTTTAGAGTAAAGAATTTATACAACATAAAGAATATTAACTTTTGTAATTTCATAATAATAATAAAAATAATAAAAGTAAAGATCGTTAACAACAATATAATGTTAGGAAAAAAAATTTCATTCTAAGATTAATTATTTTGATTACCAAACTTTCAATTAAAGATAGTTCTCATAGAACTCAAATTACACAAATTATTTCATTCTAAGAGTAGATGACTTCTGTTGTCAAAACAAATCTCTTAGTTACAAGAAACATTGAATTAACAAACCAATTTTGAAAATAACAAACTAATTTCATATTTTCCTCAAATTTAAAATTTGAAATAAATATTAATATGAAGCAAGGATGTTTAATGAATTTCTTCTTTATCATAAAAAATTGTTTTTGTTTCGGTTAAAAAAAATTGAACTAATCAATATCCATATTCTCATAATTTGTGTAACACTCCTTGTATATCATCTTACTTTATAAGAAAAGTAAGAAATTTATGAAAACTTGGACTTGTTATCGTTGGAAAAAGATCTGAAAATAATAATTTTCCCTTCCCTTGAAAATTCCTTTTCACAAACACTTGATTAGCAATGAGGTTGACTAACAAAATCAGAGTTTGCGGAAACATAGTAAAATCATCATATTATACCCCCAAAATATATCAAGTGTAACAAGTCCATTAATACCAAATAAGTACAATTATGAAAATGAATTCCTCTTATGATACCTTTTCCCAAAATATGTATCATATAAATTCTATTAAAAATAGAAATGTTATAGAGCTGGTCACTGGTCCTTTGTCCAAACATTCATCTGGCCGGATCCTCGATATCTGCACAACGGGTTCACAACCCACATTTTCTACACTCTGCATGCACCTAAGGAACATCTTCCCTTACTGATTCTTGTGCAAGCTAGATGCACGATCAACACCTAATAAGGGCATGGGGGTTAGCTATACATATTCGCATAATCAAATGAGAATAAAACTAACATCCACAAGTCAACATGTAGCAAATCATGATGCATAATCATATGAACACACCCGGTTAATCATAATAATTCTTTCAATGCAGGTGGCATGATGCATGATTTCCTTCCACAACTGAGGCCTCTAAAAGTCCATCTTGGACGTCCATCCAATACACCATTGTGTTCCCGGAACACCGACATTCGTTCCCAGAACGTAATGCCGAACCATACTTGGATAATACGCATCACTCCCAGAGTGTGCACCACGTTCCCAGAACGTGTAGCAAACCATACTTGGAATAATAAGCACCACTCCCAGAGTGTGCACCACGTTCCCAGAACACATACGTTCCTAGAACGCATAAAAACCAGGTCCCGGACACTGGCCACATATCTATAATGTGTCATCAAGTAGGTTGCATATCAATGTGTTCCCAGAACACTAACATACGTTCCCAGAACGTATAAAACCAGGTCCCAGACACTGGCCAAATATCTATAATGTGTCATCAAGTAGGTTATAATTTGGTACTCCCGGAGTACCCTCCTCATATTCCCAGAATATGATAAACGTTCCTACCAACCAAACTTCCATTCTATATGGATGCACAATCATCAAGGTTGGTTTTATCTTTAATTCTATTATTATACCAATGTGTTCCCAGAACACTAACATACGTTCCCAGAACGTATCGCAAACCATACTTGGAATATAATCAAGCACCACTCCCAGAGTGTGCATCACGTTCCCAGAACGTGTCCAAGAAACCATGTCCCAGACAATGGCCACATTCCCAGAATGTGTCATCAAGTAGGTTGCATCAGTTTAGTACTCCTAGAGTACAGGGTCAAGTACCCCGAACATCACAAACCATCCTTGCCAACCTATTTCATTACCTTTCTCTATGCATGCATTGCATACATAATTACTAAGGTTGGTCTTTCCATTAATTCCATTATTATGACTTAGAAAACACAACTTCTGAATGATATCTTGAGGTATGGCTTTACTCATAAAATTCACCTTTGAATTTAAATTTATCATATGCTCATAAACCTGGATTGAGAGAATGTAATCTTTGGTATCAAAAATCCTTACTCAAAAACTTAACTTTTATTTTTAAGTTTCAGGTACTAACCAGTTACATCATCACCTAACCGGTTAGAATTACAGACCTGAATACAAAACCATTGATTTTCAAAGAATCTTTCCTTGATTTCTCTACTCAATCCAATAACAAGGTCTTAGCATAACAGAATACCTCAAGTCCAACCATAATATCATTCAAAAGATCTAAGTCATAATCCAATTTCATTTATGCATAATTTCCTCTTGAAATTGTCTCATTACACTAAGGTATTAACTCTTTATTTTCAATCTGAGCCATAACAGTATAATCCACTTCATTTTAGATTGTTTCCAATGAAATTAAGGCCTAGATTTGAGTAGCATCAATAAGACCACAAGACTGATTTCAAATACTTATTTTCTTTTACAATTTTACAGTGTCTAACCGGTTACAATTATCGAGTAATCGATTAGATTGTGCAGTCAGCACACTGAAATATGAGGTTTTGCAAACCATTCTTTTCATTACTCAAATCTAACCAATTTCAACATTCAAAAGATTTCATATACCTTAAGTAAACATGTTTAATCACAGAAACACATTCACCTTGCATGCATTCAATTTAGATACTCAAATTGCACATAATTGCACATATTTCACAACTTAATGCATCAATTCACATAATATCCAATTAAGTCATGAAATCAACATCAACATAGCTTGCATGCATCCAGATAACATTGCTCAAAACATCAATTGAGCTCAAATTGGCCTCCAAGCCATTTAACCATTTCAACTTATGCCCTTTGAGTCTCTTGGTGACTCATCCTATATTCTACCACAATTTATTCTCATTCTAGCAAATAGTAAGCTTCCCCCTTACCTTAGGTTCGTGCTTGAACAAGATTTGAGCAAAGATTTGAGGTAGAGCACCAAAATCCACTAATTCCCCTTCTCTGTTGGACATGCAACACAGTTTCGGTGGGTTCCCAAAATCAGAGAATTTGACATAGAAGATATGCATCAAAATTGGGGAAAATAGTTAGGAATTAATCTCTGCAACATGCTAAAGAGATTAGGAAAGATTTGGGACCAAGGGATAGCAGGAGCTTACCAAAATCAGCTCTTAAACCTAGCTCCCAGAACCAGAAAACTCAGAGCTCAGCTTTCCCAACCTCAACTTCCAATGGTGATTTCTCTTCACACAAGGACTCTCAGCTCACAAATTTTATGTCAACACAAAGCCCTTGATTCAAGCTTTGTAATGGTGTATCACTCGCTTATCAACACTCAAAGAAGAAGAAGAATTTACCCACACGAATCAGAAACCCTAATCAGCCTCTCTTCAACACCAAATGCAGAAATCAACCTCAAATCCTCAGAAATTCAGCCTTCTATAGACGAATTGGAGTAACATGCATACCGACGCGTGTTCTCCATTGATCTGAGGCTGGTTTCGTGGCGATTTCTGGATTAATTGGGTGATTACTCATCCAACGCACTAATCCCAATTTCTGAGTTCATCGTGTAACCGGTTACAAAGCCCTTCTAACCGGTTACATGCGGATAAAATTCAAAAATTAATAATTAAATTACTCTTTCTTCAAAAACTCTTTTAATATTGCAATTAGGTCCCAACCCAAGGACTAAATTACAATATTCACATTTTTGTACAAAATAACCATATAAAAATATATCCTATATTTTTATACATAAAAACACATAATGTACAAAAACTAAAACCTTTAAAACTAATATAAATCAATTATAAATTAATTGTTATAATTAATTTCTCGGTTATTTGGGAGATGAAAATTAGGGGTGTTACAATTTGCTGTTGTCTAATGATTCATTTTCCAACAACTTATTATTTTTTGCAATTATAAATTTTAAAAAAAATATATAGGAAATTATGAAGAAGTGTAAGCTAATCAAGTATTATCTTGAAAGTTTCCTTTTTTATAATATATAATTGACTTTTTTTTACCATTTTCAAACTTGAAATTCTATTGTTGAACTTCAATTTCTATTTTATTTGATTTATTTGTTTACATATCTCCTTCAATTATGTGGTCATTTTAAACATTTATTTTCTTCTTAACAAAACATTTATTCAATTTCTATTTTATTTGATTTATTTGTTTACATATCTACTTCAATTATTTGGTAGTTTTAAACATTTATTTTATTATTAAGAAAACATTTATTTTAAATTTTTTTGTTTTGAACATTTAATAATTATCCATCAATTTGTTGAAAAAAAAAGAAAAGCAGTTTCAACAATTTGTTGAAATTGAAGATTTTTTTTTTTAAAATTCAAAATATCTTATCTATGAGGAAACCGCAATTGGTGGTTGGAGAGACAAAGGAACCCTAGGAATACACCTAGAAGGGGGGTTGAATAGGTGTACAAGATACCTTGAAAGATTTTCGAACGAAACAAATCGAAACAATTAAAACAAAATATTTTTCCAAAAACTCTCAGGTTTACTCGAGTAGATTTCAGAGTACTCGAGTAGTACTCGATTAAAGACTCGTTTACTCGAGTATATCTGACAGAAACCAGAAAAATCAAGTTTTCATTCGCATACGAAAATCAATCAATTCACATGAAAGATCAGAGATTTTGCGGAGATGATTAACACCTATATTCTTATTGATTAACCTAGTTATAAAAATGATTTTCCCTTTATCAATTTGAACAATTAAAGATTCAATTCAATCAATTATGAAAATCAATCTTTCTAGGTTTTCAACCAAGAACGCAATCAAATGACTTGAATATAAAGAGTAAGGGTTTAGAGATACGACACAGCGATTTATCCTGGTTCACTTTCACCCGCTTGAAAGCTACATCCAGTCCCCTCTTCAACCAAGAGAGATTCTTCACTATGAGGAATTAGAGTTCTCAAATTACAAGTGATTGCCTCACAAGACTTCCTTCTTGCTAGCCTACAAGAGATAACCGACACCCTTGCCTTGTAATCCTATTGATCTTCTCTCTAATCTAACCTCTACCCCTTGTTGATAATCGACACAACAAGTCTTCAATTGCTTGATGATAATCCACACATCAAGGCTTCTCCTTGCTTGATTCACAACCAAGACTTCTTCTTCTTCAATGAACGTTGCTTGATGATAATCGACACACCAAGACTTCTTTGTTTGTTGTAGTGGCTTGCCTTATTGCAAAGATTACAACTCAATGAATACACATAACAATCCTAATGAATCTCAATCAATAGCTATGACAAATCACACAAGAGATTCAAAGGTTCTTGATCAAAGAATATGAAAATAGAAAAGCTTTGATCTTTGAAATTGAGAGAGAATAGAGTGGCTTGATTCTTTGTAAAATGAATATCAAAATGATGGGTTATGATCACAAAGGTTAGGAAAAGGTTTTTATAGAATACCCAAAAGTTATGGCACTTGAAAAACTGATTTTGAGAAGTGAAAATCGTATTTTAAAAATCAGTTCAGCAGTGTTTACTCGAGTAAATTGCAGCATACTCGAGTACTACTCGATTAAACAAACTCATACT
This sequence comes from Crotalaria pallida, assembly GCA_037953625.1. NCBI lineage: Eukaryota > Viridiplantae > Streptophyta > Magnoliopsida > Fabales > Fabaceae > Crotalaria > Crotalaria pallida. The sequence goes on along the minus strand of CM075651.1, from coordinate 35,700,030 downwards.
CGAGTAAAACTATACTGCACTTGATTAAAACTTGTTTTCTCAAAAACCAACCTTTCCTTTAAAACCTTTAAGCCACCTATTGATTCTAGGTTAAGTGAAAACTCAAATTATGATTAAATCATGACTTATGAATGAGATTCACTACCCTCTAAACAAACTACCCAAATGAAAACCTATGAAGCTTGAGAGGCAAAAGATAAAACAAAAACAATTACACTCAAACTTAAGTCTTCATGAGCTTGTTCTCTCTTCTTCACTTGATGTTTGTTGTTGCTTGTTGAACTTGAACTTGGTCATCACATGATAGCTTGTTCAAAACACTTTGTCATTATCAAAACATTCATCATGGAACTTACAATCTATCCAAAACTGAATCAAATTAATGTTTTTTTTAAAATGAAATTCATAATACCCTATTTATCCAAAACGGGAATAAAAGGAGTAGTTGTGTCTTTTAATTTTTAAATTCAAAATATTATATATATATATATATATATATATATATCCAAAATGGAATTAAATTGTTGGTGGAATCTAAGTAAACTTACCCATTACTCGTATTTTTCCAAAAATCGTTAACTTTAAATTTTTTTAATTTGGATTTTTTTTAAAAAAATTTAGGAAATTATATGTTAATTTTTTTTTATTTAAAAAAAAGACCAGTTATTCATGCTTCATGCAAATAAATACTATATTTGAATCATATGAATTTCTTTTAAAGCTAGTAAACATTTTATCTTTGATATTAAAATGTGAAATCGAGAGAATGAAAATGTTGAGAATAAAAAGATAAAAAATCATCGAATGATCATTTGATTCAACTTTAAGTTGGAAACTATTATTTATAATTAACTTGAAAGTGCTGAAATTTTGTTAAACAAATTTAAAATTTGAATTTCAATTAGTTGTTTCTTATCTTGTTATCCAATTTTATCCGATTTTCAATTTCTACATAAGTAGAGATTCTGTTGTTTCTTATCTTGTTAGTCTATATTTGAAACTGTTAGTTATTTTTTGTGTGGTATTATTTTTTTATGTTGCAGTATTAGTTATGATATAGAATCTCTATCTCTATATTGTTGAACATAATCTGTCATATCATCATAACCGAATGATATGCTCAATCTCCTTTGTAATTATCCATACAATTAGAAAAAAAAATTGAAAAGAAAAATTTGCTATAGCGACCCATCAACCTTTGACATAGATTGCATGTATTCTTTTTTTATAATATATATAATTGATTTTTTTAGATTGATAATTGATAATTGACAATATATATATATGTATATATAATTGTTGATTGATTTGATAGTTTTAAATATTTATTTTCTTCTTAAAAAACATTTATTTTAGACTTTTATTGTTTTGAACATTTAATAATTAGTCATTAATTTGTTGAGGAAAAAAGTGGTCTCATGATTATCCATCAATTTGTTAAGGAAAAAATATTTGGTTGTTTAGATTATAATACTCATTTGTAATTATCCACACAATTAAGAAGAAAAAAAGAGAATATTTAAAAGAAAAAATAGAATATTTCAAAATTAAGAAGCACATTTTTTTATTTTAACTTATTATAAAGTCAAACTTATTAGAAAATTGAAGAAAAAAACATCTTCCAAAAAATATCATATTCATCTCAAACCTGTCATGCATTTCGCTCAAAATTGTAAATTAATCATCCATTTCTTACTTCATGTCATACATTATTTTTGGCCTCATAATTGCCGAAAAAAAAGATTATACATTAGTAATGAACAAATTATAATTTTATATTGATAGTATGATTTAAGAAAATTTTATTATACTCCATCCATCCCAAAAAAAAAACCATTTTTGTACTAATTTCTTTGAATTTTCCAACATTTTTTTGGGGACATAGTGAATATAAATTAAAAAAAAAATAGAAAACGAAGAAAGAATTATAATTGGTACTACTTCATTGTTCTATACTATGTAAATATTGAAATGCCCTTTCCTATTTACCACATCAACAAACAACTACAAAAATATTCATATTACACATTAGCAAACTAAAAAGAAATTGTGTAGAATAAAATTAGGAGAAGAAAGAAGATATAAAAATATCGCTCCTAAACATGGATCCTTTATAAAATAGTTGTAATCTTGCTCCTAAAAATTGACTCTTTGTGCAATCAATAGTTGAGATCTAGTGTGACATTATTTCACTATCGTATCAACCGAACTATGTAAATATAGAAAAAAATTAGTTAGTGCAAAATAAAATATTAACAAAGAACAGATCTAATAATAAAAACTAAAATGTAAATAGAAAAATTAGAATATAATTGAAATAAGATGAAGCACGTCTCACATTCTACTTAATATATGCTTATTCTGATTGCGTCCCAGCTTAGCCAAAAAAAAATTGTATTGTAATTCTATTTACATGATTGACAATAAAATTATCACAATTTGTGATAATAATAATAACATACAACAAATTAAAAAAAAAAATCTGCAGCAGACAAACTACCAAAATTTGAAAAGGATAACATCAAAGAACTTAAAAAATAACATAAATATATCCACAATTCCTCAAATTCTAAAACTGAGATCAATATTCACCTAACACAGTTTATTTAAAAATAATGCACCTTACCTTGCAACCCACCCTACCCCCCAAAAGAAAAATGTTGATCTGCCATTTTTATTTTTGGATGTAGTTTTGATTCAACTTTAAGTTGTAAACTATTATTTACTAGCGTGTCGACAGGTGTAACATCCCAAACTTAATTTCTAGTGTAACCTGTGTTGTGATAGCGTTAGGGTAGAAGAAATGAGGATATAAGTTAAAAATTTGGCCAAAATAGACATGTAAATTTAGGTTTAAAGCATAGAACTTTAGGGAAATTAAAAGAACAAGATTGGTAACTCAAAACACATATTCCACCGTTGGATATGAAGTAGGATAGGTGAGGAAGCTTTTTTTAAAATTTGAGGAAGATCCAACGGGTAACGAAGAAGTTATGGCGTTTCAAAGTACTGAGTAATGCATGATTCTTCAGGTTAATCGATTAACCTATTGGATAATCGATTAGTGCCTGAAAGTGGTGCAAAAATTAATCGATTAACCCACTGGTTAATCAATTAGTGCCTGAAAGTGTGGCAAAAATTGATCGAGTAGCCTAGATGATTAATCGAGTATGAATAAATGTTGATTTTTGGCCAAATTGCATTGGGTTAATCAATTAACTGGGGCTGTTAATCGATTAACCTGGGCTGCTGTGGAAAAAAATAAAAGAAACCAAACGTGTTTTCCTCTCTAATGTTCGACCTATCCATTGCTTCCCCTAGGGCACCAATTTTTCCACACCAAGAATAATCAAGGCTCAAGTTGTGTATCCATTTCAATCATCAAATCTCTTTCTTTCTCAACTCCAAGTAAGTATCCAAGCTCTTGATTTCCTTCTTTCTCTCTCTCAAATTCGAGTTCCCTCTCTCTCTTCCCTTTCATGGTGGTTTCCAATTCTAAGCCATAGAATCTTCACTTTTCCTTGAATCTTGGCTTGAAAACCATGGCATAAATGATAATCCTTCCTTTTATGGCTCTATATTAGGTCCTATCTTCCTCCTTTGGATTTTAAGCTTTTTGGTGGAAAGCTCAAGCTTAGAGCAAGTTTAATCTCTCTATCTCTAAAAGCTTGAGGTAAGGAGGTTTGTGTTACCATACTCTAGGGGGTAGGTTGTATTACGTATATAGTGAGTTGCTAAGAGTTATGTGCTAGATTAGATTAAAAACCCTAAGATAGATAATGTTGTATAAAACTATTTAGATATGCTATTTTGTGCTTAAATGTGATGTTACTACTTGATTGTGTCATATTACTTCATATATATATATATATATATATATATGTAAATCATAGCAAGGCCCAATGGGCTCCAAGATATAACAGTACATCAAGTATCCAGAGTATCAGCGGAAGGACAACGTTTAAGTAGCAATAATCAAAACATATAAACTCTATCAAAAACAAAACAGCCTAAGCCTCAATCAAAAATATATACAATAAATTCACATCAAAAGAATATATGAGGCTTAGGTCCATAATATGCTAGACTCTCATAACATCCCTACTCTCCCTGTGAGAGAGAGAGTAATCTTGCTCGGCCAATCCTGGTGTATGCTCCAGCTCAATACCTGAAAAATGGTAAGGAGGTGAGCATTACACAATAAAATAGGGAATGAGTTTCTATTATGCTATAATGAACCACCAAGCCAATCACATCTAGCCATATAATGCACATAATCCAATAAGTATTCCCAAACAATTCAATTATTTTCATTCCAATAAAAAAATTAGTTCTTTGAAGTTTTAATTTCATTATTACATACATTTCCAATCTATACAAATTTACATATTTTCACAATCTCTTATATAATATCACAATTCTTTTCTATTCATATACTCTTTGAGTTTTGCAAAGATTTTTAGAATTTATTACGTGGATTTCCATCATTGCGTACAGTCTCCTTCGGACAACGTCTTACAGCTGCACACAATGTGTGTCTTACGCGGTCAATGCGTACAGTCTCCTACGGACAACGTCTTACAAGACCTGGATTCCACAATCGGAAGGTGCATTCATCATTGCGTACAGTCTCCTTCGGATAACGTCTTACAGCAGCGCATCAAGTGTGTCTTACGCGATCTAGGCGTACAGTCTCCTACACACAACGTCTTACAAGATTTGGAGAGGCACAATCCAATTATACCTTTAATTAATATATGGTGTCTGTGTCCATAATTGCGTACAGTCTCCTTCGGACAACGTCTTACAGCGGCGCATCAAGTGCGTCTTACGCGATCAATGCGTACAGTCTCCTACGGACAACGTCTTACAAGACCTGGATCACACACTCTTTTTCCTTTAAATCTTTTCATATTCAATTATTTCATTTGTAGTAATCCTCATGAACTCATCAATTTCATCATGTAATTATACTTTTAATTTTCCAAAGAGACATTCATTCCAATTCCAAACATCATAACTATTATCATTTATAAATTCTAGGTTTTCAATATAATTTAGCAAGATAACAATTCACACAATTCAAGTAGCAATAATCCCAATTTAAGCACAAAATAACACATCTAAATACTTTTATACAAAATTATCTATCCTAGGGTTTTTAATCTTAACTAACACATAACTCTTAGCGACCCACTATATACACAATACAATCTACCCCCTAGAATATGGTAACACAAACCTCCTTACCTCAAACTCTTAGAGATAGGGAGATTTTAGCTTGCTCTAAGCTTGAGTTTTTCCACCAAAGAGCTAACAAACCAAAGGAAGAGGATAGAACCTAATATAGAGTCATAAAAAGAAAAGATTATCATTTATGCCATGGGTCATGTCAAGACTCAAGGAAAAGTGGAGCTTCCATGGCTTAGAATTGAGAACCACCATGGAAGGGAAGAGAGAGAATGGGAGTTCGAATTTGAGAGAGAGAAAGAAGGAAATCCAAAGCTTGAATACTTACTTGGAGTTAAGAAAGGAAGAGATTTGATGATGGAGTGGTGTGAATCACTTCCTCTTGGTTGATTTGAGAATAGAAAGTGGAACCCTATGGTGGAGGAGGGAGAAGCTCGAATGGAGAAGAAGAAGGAAGAGAGAGAGAGAAAAGCTTTGTTGATGTGTTGATGGGTTTTCTTTTCTTCTTTTATTATGCTTCAACTTGACTTAAAAGTGGATGTGTGGTTGGGAGGGCTTTGTTTCAATAGGGAGCCACGGATAAGGTGGCCCCCACACTTATATTTTTTTTCCAGATTTTTGTTGTGGTAATCGATTACACACCCCTAAGTAATCGATTACCCCTTTGATGCAACATTTCTCAGTACATTCAGCAGAGCACAAGTAATCGATTACTGCTCTCAAAAGTAATCGATTACAGCACAAAAACTCAAGATAATCGATTACTTCAAATGAGGTAATCGATTATCAATGTTGTAACATTTTAGTGTTTTCACCAGAGGCCTTGTAATCGATTACTGACCCTCAGAGTAATCGATTACTTATTTGAAAAGTCATATTTTGGTGATTTTCTATCTCTAATTCATTTCCTTAGGCTCATTATTCAATCCAAACTTAATCTACTGCACAAAACCTCTCCCTAAACGTGACAATTCTCATAATAACTAGCATAATTCACATTATGTTAAGTATTTAAATTGAGGATGTTACAATTATGTCCAAGGATAATCAGGGTGATGGATTAGGATTATTTCAGTGTTATGAAGTAGTCAGATAGCCTTAGCAAAGAATAAGAGTTTGAAAGAGGGGAAAACGAGTGTTAGAGCTCGCATTAATTTGGAGATAGCTTGATTCCATGTTGTACATCCAAATTGAGATTTAAAATTTGTACATCAAACTTTTATTTGAAATAAAATTATATTTTTTTAAAATTGAGGATGTTACACGCTGAATATTTGGAACGTATTATCGTATAGGTAATGTCTCCATATTTTCAAAGCAAAGACAATGGCAGCCAGTTCCAGATCATGAGTGGGGTAATTCTCTTCATGTTCTTTCAATTGTCGAGATGCATAGGCAACAATTTTCCCTTCTTGCATCAAGACATATCTCAATCCTTGTCTGGACGCATCACATAAAACATCAAAGCTTTTCTGGGTGTCGGGCAAAATTAACACTAGAGACAATGTTAATTTGTCCTTCAAAATTAAGTTTGTTTTTTTTTTTTTAATTTTTTACAGATGTATATTGTATTTGTATTAATATATTTGACAAGCTCAGCAAGAAGCAAGTAGTTATAGATACAAAGTAATTGAAAATTGAGATGATTTAGCAATTATTTGTGGATATAATCATGCTATAGGAGAATGTGCTGAGACTGGTGATGAGGGAATGAAAAAGAAGAAAAGAATACAAGTGATATTAATGAAAAAATTTTTGAGGAGACAATCTTTGAAACACCTGAACCTGCACGTCCAAATAACAAACCAAAATATGCCTAGAAAGAGAAGACTCTCGAGTGAGCCCCTTTTTAACAATTGCTAGTGATATAGCAGGTACTCTCAAAATGGCTTATAATGCCAAGGCAACTTATGCTAATGCGAGTGTTGAAGAAATATTCACCAAACTTTCAAAAGTAACGGACTCAAAAGAAATGAAATTGCTTCAATCTCCTGATATTCTTTGTGGTGATCCCAGAAAGTATAAGACATTCAAGGTTCTTCTTGTTGCACTTAAGAAGTCTTTTTTTTAAGGGAAAAAATGTATTTAATAAAAAGCACTTAAGAAGTCTTGGATCTTGTTGAAAATCAAGAAACGATTAGTTCGAACTAGTTTTATTATTTTTATTGTTTACTTTATACCGTTGTTGAGTTCATATTTTATTTTTTATAATGATACTATTTAAGTTTTTATGATGGCACTATTTACGTTTCACGGGTATACTATTTTGAGTTTATAATAAAGTTTTCAAAATTATATCCTTATTTGTTGGTATTCATGCTCTTTCATCAAATTTTTATATATTTATGACTTGATATTAAGAACTTTTTATGATTATTCCTCTAATAAATAATATATAATAAAATCAATTTTATTTTTTTATTTTAAGATATTATGCCAAACAATGAAATTTGAATTGATTTTGGAATTTCAATTCCATATTTAAATTTCGTATCCAACTCAAATATAGAATCTCGATTTCAAACCAATTCCAATTCTGCCTCAAATTCTAAACTATTATTCCAATTTCATGCGTCAAACGAACCCTTAGTTTTGTTCTTCTTCAAAATTGAGGGGGCTTTGGGGGGATTATATATATATATATCCTAAAACACCCCAAACTAATTTATGAAAATCCAAATATATCATGTAATATTTTAATTTTGTTAATCTTTTTTCATCATGCACAAATCTTTTAGAAAACCTCTCATTTAGGCAACGACTTTTTTATCAATGCATGAGGTTTCTCATTTATGGTGAAAGTATTTTCATATAATATCATCGTCATGAATTATAAACTTACAATATATAAATGGACAAAACCACTAGATTGGTCCCTTGAGTTATTTTTTAGTTGCGATTTCGTTCTTTAATTTTTTTTTTCATTTCAAGTAAGTCCTGAAGTTGTTGTTGCAGCACCCTCAAAATATATATATATATATATATATATATATATATATATACTCTAATTGAAATTATAACTTGATGTATATTAAATAGAGTATACATTCTGTAGTGAAACAATCTTGTAGAATTTTCATGAAAAAATAATTTCCTTTATAAAGATTGTTTCTGAAACTGCTTTCGAATTCAATAAAATAATTGAGTACTAAATTTGAGTTCAGCGGAAACGATTTAAAATCTTTGTGTTGGTTGCGAATAATTAAAAGAAATATCAAAATCATACACACAACCAGAGCCCATACATATATATATATATATATATATATATATATATATATATATATAGATAAACCAGTACATCAAAAGTAGTCAAGAGGTGCCCACACCCCCGTGTGTATTTCCGGAGCAAAAGGTGCAACCCCGGTCACCGACATACCCCGACGTCCTCATTGATGCCCATTGAAACCCAGCTGACATTCACACGAATGCCCTTCGAGTTTCACCAACCAGGAGGTATGCCCACGCCTCACGGACACGTCTCCACCACTGTGGGAAACCAAAATGCAAATGCTATGCATGATTCCACAAACATAAGTGTCATTTAAGTTTACTTGAGGTCATACAATATATGCTTTGGTATTCCAAGTCACTATTTCAATAAACCTTTGTTAATAAATTTTAGCTTCAGCCTTTAATCGATTATAATACCTGTTTAATCGATTAAATAATTAAATTCTGATTTTTATTACAAAATTTGAATTGATAATCGATTATCCAACCTGATAATCGATTATTCATGAATAAAATTTCAAATTGATCAGAGTTTAATCGTGTTAATCGATTAACAGTTAAGTTAATCGATTAATATATCAGTAAAACAGTGCTGAAACTGGTTTTTGAATACCAAACTCATACCAACCCAAATTTGACCAAAACCAACCTCAAGTACAACTTAAATACATCATATTGAACTTATTCATATCATCAATTTCAGCAATTAACCACAAATTAACATAATTGCTTAATTTTCCCCCAATTTAATCAAAATCACAACCTAACGTGTCATATTTTGATTCAAGCCATTCCAGTTCAAATTGATCATTCCTACAGCTTCTATGGGGATAATCTAACTTGCTCTAATTCAGTTTTCAAGTCCATTTGGCCGCCAAGCCATTCTACCATAAGCTAGTGCCTTTGAACCTCATGGTGGTTCATTCTAAGTTCAATTTAATATCACAATCTATTCTAGCATTAGTAAAGCTTCTCCCTTACCTTAATGAAGTTTTTTGAATCGAATTCCAACAAGAAAAGTGCCAAAAATTCCAACCTCCTAATGCTCTGTTTTCAGGTCCATGACAGTTTCGGGTAAGCACATTCAACAACAAATTTGACAAATCAAATGGACATGAAAATGAGCAATTGAGATCAGAATAGAAACTACAAATTGCAAGCTTTGATTAGAAACTGATTTGACATAAAATGGTGACTTATACTCACCACAATCTCCACTCAAAGCAAGCAACCCGAGTTCTGAAACTGCACACTTCAGTTTCAAGCATTCCACTTCACAGATCAATTTCTCCTAGCTCAGTCCACCAAAATGCACGATCTATAGCTTAAATCGAAGGTCTCTCTGCAAGCTTCAAAATGGTGCGAAGCTCACAGCAAGTGTATGGGTAGGAAAGAAGAACGAAATCAAAAACCAGAGGGTGTTTGTGGAAGAATTTTAGCAGAGTTTTGGTATATTACTTCTTCTTCTATCAATTCCTTCACCCTTGGTCCTAAATTTATAGCCAAACTAAGAATCATGCATGCCAACACGTATCAAAGACGTGTTTTTGCCTTGATAGGTGTCAAATTCAGGTTTTCCCAACTGGTTGAGTCATCAAACTCCACTATCTTCAGCTTCAGCACTATCGTTAATCGATTAATGGTTGGGTTAATCGATTAACGCGACCAGTTTTTCAAAAATTAATATTTTATTCACTTTCCCTCCAAATACCTTTCCAATATTGCCTCTTAAGTCCTTCCCAAGGACTAAACTGCAAAGGTACTATTTTTAAGACCCAAAATATTTTTCTTGTATTTTTCCCTTAATTTATACTTAAATATAACCATGATTAATAAACAAAACTAATTAATTCCATATAATTAATTTTGTTTAAATATTCTTTTATTTAATTGAAAATTAAAATTCGGGGTATTACATTTCTCCCCCACTTACAAGAATTTCGTCCCCGAAATTCCGCTTACATAAACAGTTCAGGATAATCCTTTTTCATCTTATCTTCTAATTCCCATGTGGCTTCCGATACTTCAGCATTTTCCCAAATAAATTTTACCAAAGGAATTTCCTTTCCTCGAAGCTGCTTCATCCTTCGGTCTTCTATCCTAACAGGGATGGTTTCCAGAGTGAGATTTTCTCGCAGAGTCAAATCGTCAGGTTGAACTTCAATTACGGAATTTGGGTCCGACACGAACTTCCGTAATTATGATACATGAAACACACTGTGCAGATTGGACAATGACGGAGGCAAAGCGAGTTGATAGGCAACTGGACCAATACGCTTGAGAATCTGATAAGGACCAATAAATCTTGGTGACAATTTCTTAGTTCTCAAAGCTCTTCCAACACCTGTCATCGGTCTTACGCAAATAAAAACATGTTCACCTTCCTGAAATTCCAACGGTCTTCTCCTTTTATCTGCATAACTTTTCTGTCTACTCTGAGCCGTCTTCATCTTTTCTCTGATCATATAAATTTTCTCAGTCGTTTCTTGAACAATATCAGGTCCGATGATCGTCTGCTCCCCCACTTGAAACCAGCATAGAGGGGTTTGACATTTCCTACCATACAATGCCTCAAACGGTGCCATTCCGATACTGATGCCTCAAACGGTGCCATTCTGATACTGGTATGGTAACTGCTGTTGTAGGTAAACTCTATGAGCGACAAGAGCTTATCCCAACTTTCTTGACTTTCCATGACACAGGCTCTCAACAAATCTTCGAGCGACTAAATAGTCTTTTCAGATTGACCATCCGTCTGAGGGTGGTATGCAGAACTCATCCTTAACTTTGATCCCAGAGCTTGTTGTTAACCTTTCCAAAGTCTCGAAGTAAACCTCGGATCTCTATCCGAAATGATACTTGAAGGTATTCCATGCAAACAGACTATTTCCTTGATGTACAACTGAGTAAACTTTTCTGTAGGATAGTGCATGTTAACTGGAAGAAAATGCGCTGACTTGGTCAATCGATCAACGATTATCCAAATTGCATCACAACCTCCAATAATTCTAGGTAACCCAGACACAAAGTCTATATAAATGTTGTCCCATTTCCATTGAGGAAGATCCAAAGGTTGTAGTTCTCCACCTGGTCTCTTGTGCTCAGCCTTTGCTTTTTGACAGGTCAAACATGCAGCTACATACGAAGCTACATCTTTCTTTAACCCAGACCACCAAAATAGTCTCTTCAAGTCTTGATACATCTTGGTTGATACCGGGTGAATGCTCATCCGAATTTTGTGCGCTTCGTCCAAGATTAATCTTCTTATCTCCCGATCTTTAGGAATACAAATTCGATCTTTGAATCCGAGAATTTCATCACTCCCAATAAGAAAGTTTGGCTCCTTCCCTTCCATCATCAACCTTTTCTTTTCTTGTAACTCCTCATTTGACTGCTGTGATTCCCGAACTTGTATGAGAAATTCATTGGTAATTTGTAGTTTACCAAGCTTTATGCATCCAAGTTCTTCTTGTATCATCAAACTCAAATCCCGAAATTTTTCAATTAAAGAAATTTCCTTGACCATCATAGCACTCATATGAAGAGTCTTCCGGCTTAAAGCATCAGCTACAACATTTGCTTTACCGGGATGGTATTGAAGCTCAAAATCATAATCTTTAATGAATTCCATCCAACGCCTTTGCCTCATGTTCAACTCTTTCTGGTCGAACAGATACTTCAAACTCTTATGATCACTATATACAATGAACATAGTGCCATAGAGGTAATGCCTCCAAATTTTAAGAGCAAACACGATAGTAGCGAGCTCCAAATCATGCATCGGGTAATTGATTTCATGCACCTTTAGTTGTCTTGATGTATATGCTACCACCTTTCTATTTTGCATTAACACACACCCAAGACCTTGCCTCGAAGCATCACAATAAACATCAAAACTTCTTTGTGGATCAGGTAGTACTAACACTGGTGAGGATGTTAATTTCTCCTTCAACAATTGAAAACTTTTCTCACATTTATGATCCCACAAGAAAGGTCGGTCCTTGCGAGTTAACTTAGTCAACGACAAGGCAATCCTTGAAAATCCTTCGATAAACCTTCGGTAGTATCCAGCCAAACCCAAGAAACTACGGACTTCAGTCACGGTTTTGGGTTGCTCCCATTTCAACACTGCTCCAACTTTAGTTGGGTCAACAACAATTCCCTCCTTAGAAATAACGTGACCTAGGAAATTCACCTTGTTCAGCCAAAACTCACATTTAGCAAGTTTGGCATAAAGTTGTTTCTCCTTTAAGATTCCTAATACCGTTTTGAGATGTTCGGCATGCTCCTCTGGACTTTTTGAATAAATGAGAATGTCGTCAATGAACACGACCACAAATAGATCCAAGTAAGGTCTGAAGATTCTGTTCATGTAATCCATGAAAATAGCAGGAGCATTCGTCAATCCAAACGGCATCACTACATATTCATAATGCCCATATCTGGATCGAAAAGCCGTCTTCGAAATATCTTCATGTCGAATTCTAATTTGATGATATCCCGATCTTAGATCAATCTTTGAAAATACTGAAGCTCCTCAGACTTGGTCCATAAGATCATCTATCCTTGGTAAAGGATATTTGTTCTGAATCGTGACCTTATTCAGCTGCCAATAATCTACGTACATCCTCATGCTACCATCCTTCTTCTTGACGAATAACATTGGGGTTCCCCATGGCGAAACACTAGGCCTTATCATCTGCTTTTGCAATAACTCCTCCATTTGCTTCTTTAATTCAGCCATTTCAGGTGGTGTCATCCTATACGGAGCAATAGAGATAGGACCAGTTCCAGGTACTAGGTCAATTCCAAACTCAATCTCGCGCTTAGGCGGTGTAAGGCCCTATATTTTCATAACTAAAATAAAAATTAAGTATTCAAAATAATAATGTTGTTATATTGAATAAAATAATGAATTTTCTAGAATTAGATTAAAGTACTCGAGTGTTTTGGGGAGGACTCGAGTATAATCAATAGTTTGAAAAATTTGAATTTGAGTCGAAAGACTCGAGTCTTTCATAGAAGACTCGAGTGTTCTTTGAATTGCTGAAAAAGACTCGAGTAAAGGGAAAAAAGACTCGAGTATTTCGAGCAGTGGTGCTGAATCTATAAGTCGGTTTTGATTCAAAACTCACACCAAAACGCGTTTTCTCTTGGTTCCAAGCATAGAGCTGGACCTTTTTTCATAGGAGGGTAATCTTAGACTATAAATAGGTGATTGGGGAAGCCTCAACCTCATTCAATTCTTGCAAACCCGAATTTCCACCTCCATTTCCTCTGTTCTGAAGTGCTTGCTTTGATCACTTCGTTCTCTCTCATTTCTCACTCTTTTCCTTCGAAACCAAAACACAAATCAAAGTTCTAATTCCCATCTTGAATTAGAACCAATAACCACTCATTTTGGCTCCCTGTAGATCGAACTACAAGCCTTCAAAGTTGGGCATTCGAGTCTGAAAAACAGAGTGCAAATCAGCACCTTCAACCTCTCTTTCTCGAATTGGTTTGGTAAATCCAGGAACCCTCTTGATTCCAAATTTGTTTCTGATTAAAGTTAGCATTCCCTAGTTTCTTAAGCTAACTTATTTCATTCTTTTTCATGCCTTATTCGTGGTGAATTTAATGGCCAAAGTCTGCGGTTCGAAGTGTTGAACTTGAGTGTTGAAACCCGAAGTTTGAGCCTGATCGTTTCTCTCTCAATCAACTGTTTCTTTAGCTTCTCTAAGGTAAGGGGGAAGTTACCTAATCACTAGAATGGTAGTTAACAAGCTAAATCCATAGGAACCAATAAGAGGTTCATGGGCAATAGAGTTTGAATTATGAATCTGACTTGGAGGTCAAGAACTCACGGTTTTTATGTTCAAACAAGTTTAACTGAACCTAATGAAGCTTATTGGATTGATTTTTGAACATAAAATCAAGTAGAAATGAAAGTCATATGTTGAAATGGATATTTGCTATATTTTATGAAATTCTGTGATTTGATGTTATTTGATGTTGTTTCAGTAATGGTTAAGTGTCGTAACATGTTTGTTTTATGTGTCTAAGTTGGTGTTTTGCATAGGAATGGAGAATTAAAGCAAGGAACTCGAATTGGTGCTTAAAACGTAGAAAACTGGTGCTGTTGCAGTAAAAAGACTCGAGTAGTTTAAGAAAGACTCGAGTATTCTGGGAATTTGGAAGAACACTCGAGTGGATCTTAAAGACTCGAGTATTTTTGCATGAACAACTCGAGTAGTCTTAGTCAAGAACTACTCGAGTAGTTTGAACAATTTTTCAGAAACACTCATTTTCTTAAAGTTTTCTTATAATTAACTCGTTTAATATTAATATATCTTAATCCCGTTGGTTGATGATTATCCTGGAGGTGTCCTACTGGAATTTCATTCAGTGGTTGATTATTTCCCTACAGGAGTCCCAACGGAAGTGCGTACACCCATTCGGTTGATATGATCCCTAGATGTCCCAATGAAAGTTTTACTCATTGGTTGATATTTTTCTATGGGAGTCCCAATGGGGTCGTTGCAATAAGTATCCGCCAATAGGAGGCTAGGCCCCGACGGATTATTAAATAAATGATTATACGTTATTCCTAAAACCATCACAAAGTGGTTGGACCGCTGATGGATTTTTCTGCAATAAAGAATTGAAAGCAAGTGAACCCATCATGAGATGGCTATGCCTCTGATGGTATTCTTCGAAAAGCATCAGCACCAGCTAAAAGAAAAGTTAAAGGAATTGTTAAATGATGAGGTTAATGAATGGAAGGATAGATGATGGACTATGTCCTTGATGGAAATGGTAATGAATTTGATAAATGAGGATTGGTAATGAATTATGTTTGCATACATGCATTGATTGCTCCAGTTTGCGAGGATTTTCCCTTTTATACTATTAACGCTGGGCGGAGGAAGCCTGTAAGTCGTGAGTGCAAGGCTAAGCCTGTGAGTCCTACAACGCCGGGAGATGGGAACCCGTAAGTCGTGAGTGCAGGGCTAAGCCCGTAAGTCCTATGCAGAGCAAAGCTCGTAAGTCATGAGTGCAGAGCGAAGCTCGTAAGTCCTACCACCTCCAAACTGTGATGCCCCGGGAAATTGTTGAGATTAGCATGCATCATGCCATTAATAATAAGATTAATTGCTTGAATAAAAAGAGTTTGACATATGTATATGCATCGCAGAAACTATTACTACTTGAATACTTGTGTTTGTTGTTTTTAGCCACTGTTATATATTATTCGTTTTAACGTGATTAGCTATGACTTACTCCTTTGTTGCCCTTGTAGGTAATGAAGGTCCCGTTTTCACAGAAAGGGGAGTAGGAACGGCAAGGGATATGAGATTCCCTTCCCGACCGTTGGAGTTGAGAACCATGCTCTGGGTTACGAGTAGTGTCTTAAGTAGCTCAGGGTCTAATTGCTAATAAATAAATTAGTTTGAACTATTGTGTCTTGTTATTGGACAGGTTCTGTTGATTTGCTTCCGCACTTGATATTACTTAAAGATTTTACTTCCGTAATTGAATAACAAATTTTGAAATTATTTGCGAAAAAATTTTTATTCTCTATTTTCATAATAATAAATAAATCAAGGTTAGAGAGTCGTGATGTTACAGGCGGTGATCCTGGAATTTCTTCAAGAAACACTTCTGGAAAATCTCTTACCACAAGAGTATCTTCAACCTCCACTTCCTTCTTTTCTTCTACGGTTGAGGAAAATAGGCATACAAATCCTCGAGGTTTAAGACTTAGGGGTTCATTGTGACGACCCAACTTTCTCTCCAAAGTAAAATATTTATATTCGGAAAACACAACCACTTTTTTTTTTGAAACTAAAAGTCAAGTCATCATCCATTATCAAATCTTGCGGAATTATATAAGCATCGAGTCATGAAGACAAGTGACGTAACATCATATTTCATTCATACTAAAAAGGGGTACATACCACATTCTTCATTTAAACAAAATACATAATTACTTGACTTAACACTCTAGGCCATATATTACAACAAAATTCATAATAACCTAGAGCATATGGTTCATGACTCAAAATATGAAATAGTATAGATAAGAGAAAACCTGATGGATTATATCATTCACATTCCACCCCACAACTTAACTCAGTCGTCAGTTTCCCACTGACTCCCAGTTGAGTTGTCCCTAAAGTCATCCACCATCTGATTCGCATTATCCACCGGATCCTCATCCTCGATTGGATCCTCCTCCTCCTCTTCCTTCTCCTCTTGTGCCGAATTATCAGGCACGTATATCGGAGTTCAGGATCGAACTCGAGGGGAAGGGCTAGGATGAGCAGGAACCTCTAAAATAATTCTTTCTGAGGAGAGTGCTGGGCTCGGTGGGATAGTGCGTCTCGGAAAACGTCTTGGTGGTGGTGGAGGGGTTCCATTTCGCATAACAAAATTTGGCAGAATATGCATGATGTAAACCATTGGGATTCTTGATCTAAGCGGACGCATACGGGAATATGGGTTAGGATGGCGAAAGGTGACTTCCACATCCCCCTCATATGTAGCCCTATGGTCCTCAAAATTCCACTCCCCATTAGGGAGCGGCCTCATCTCCACGCAGAACATGTTTCTCGCCATCACCTACATAAGGGTCTGGGAGTGAGTCATAGCTAAAGGCAATAACAAATGAGCATAACAGTGGCTAGAAATAACAAGCACAATTTATCAAATAGCAATAATAGATGCAAGTACATATGCTCAAACTGCCTTTTATAATATTTCAATTAGTGTCGTGATGCATGCCTACTCCTCATTCATGCTACGCAGTTTGGCATCCGAGTATCTCAGACTCGGGATATTCTCAATCCTATGTTTCATCAAACCGGAGCGATTCATATTCGAGCGTCACGATGGATTGGGAAATCGGTCTTCCTAGCATCCTTGTGCTAGGGATATTCTGATTTAACCTATACCGAAGTTCCGAATCTAGATCGGAGCAACTCCATCTCCATGCATGATAATGCCACACAAACCTTTCGTCTTCTTTCTTTTTATTATTTAATCACATCCTTGAGCATCATGTCTCCAATATAGAGACCCAAAGTTCATAATCCTTCTCAATTTCAAATCCATCTTTTCTTTTAGCATTAACTGGTGCTAGTGTTTTCTAAAAATTCCATCAGCGGCCTAGCCACTTGGTGATGGTTTTATATGATAATAGTTAATCATTTTATTATTAGTGAATGCAATGACCCCATTTAGGACTCCCAAAATATCAACCAAGTGGGTAAAGACTTCCACTGGGACGTGGGAAAAATAATCAATCAAATGGGTGTACGCACTTCCATTGGGACATCCTATCCGAATATATCAACCACTGAATAAAGTTCCAGTAGGATTCATCCAGGATTAAAAATCCACCAATGGGAATCAAATAAATTTATACATTTCTCAGTTCGGACTCCTGTCCGAATATATCAACCACTGGATGAAATTCCAGTAGGACTCTTTCAGGATAATAATCGACCAACGGGATTAGGTTTTTAGGCATAAAGAGAAATAATTAGAATTTAGTAATATAGGAGATTAGACGAGTTAATCTTTAATGAAAATTATAGAAAAGTAAAAGTTTTCTGAAAAATTCTTTGAATTACTCGAGTAGTTCTTGACTACTCGAGTGTTCATATGAAAATACTCGAGTCCTTAAGAAATACTTGAGTGTTCTTCCACTTTTCCAGAATACTCGAGTCCTCCTTAATTTACTCGAGTGTTTTTGCTGCAACAGCACCAGTTTCTGCACTTTTCAATGTCAATTCGAATTCCTTGCATTGTATTTCCATTCTTATGCAAAACAGAGGCATAAACACATATAATGAACATGTTAGAGCACATAAACAAGTACATAATAACATAAATCAACATCAAATCACAGAATCAATACAAACTTGGAAAATAACCATCTCAAGATATGAAATTCATTTCCACTTGATTTTAACTTCAAAAATTAATCCAATAAGCATTATTAGGTCCATTTAAACTTGTTTGAATCAGAAAACCTTAGGTTTATGACCTCCAAGTCATATCCCCAATTCCAATTTCATCCCTTGATGAACCTTGTGAGGTTCCTACATTTCTAGCTTGAGATTACTCATTCTAGCAATTAGATAACTCCTCCCTTACCTCAGAGAAGCTAAACAACAGATTTAAACCACAAGGAACTTGGCTGGATCAAAAATTCGAATTCTGGACTTGTGAAAAAAGGGGTTGAACAGGCTGACTTTGGCCACAGATTTCACCACGGATTTGGCATGAAAAAGAGTGAAACGAGTTAGTTTAACAAACTAGGATATACTAAATTCAATCAGGAACAAGTTTGACACAAAAAGGGTTCCTAAAATTACCAAACGAATTCAATGAAGATGAATACTTGATGCTGAAAACTACTCTGTTTTCACAGCTTTGAACTTCAAACTTTGACGATCTAGAACTCGAACTTCAGGGGCTTATTTGATGTGATTCTTGGTTCTAATTCAAAATTGGAACTAGAACCTTGATTTGTGTTTTGGTTTCGAAGGATTTAATTGAGAAACGAAGGAGAAACCAGAGATCAAAGTGTGCTCGGAAAAACTAAAGGTCTGAAACTGAAATTCGGTTTTTGGATGGTTAAAGGTGTTGGATGCTTCAATTAAGCACTTATTTATAGCCTAGGAATGCTTCAAGTCGAAGTAAAATCCAGCTATGTGCTTGAAGACTCGAGAAACCGCGTTTTGGTGCGAAAATTAAATGAAAACCGACTTATACACTTTCAGGTTTGCATAAAATACTCGAGTGTTTTCCAAGATACTCAAGTGTTTATTTAAAAATTCAAATTTCCAAACAGCTACTTAAGATACTCGAGTCTCTCCTAAAATACTCGAGTGTTTTTGCTAAAATAGGGAAAATTAACTATTTTAAATGATACTAATGTTGATAAAATACTTTTATTTCATATATTAAAATATAGGACCTTACATTCTCCCCCACTTACCTAGAATTTCGTCCTCGAAATTCCGACTAAATAAACAAATGTGGGTACTCTTCTCTCATCTTAGATTCTAATTCCCATGTAGAATCAGATACTCCATTCTGACTCCAAAGGACTCATACTAACGGAATCCCTTTCCCTCGCAACTTCTTGATTCGTCTATCTTCTATTTGCACTGGCCCAACATCGAACGTGAGATTCTCTTTTAGCGGTATCACGTCTTGTTGCAGCTGAACGATCGAAGATGGGTCTTGGATAAACTTGCGAAGCTGAGAGACGTGGAAAACATTGTGCAGATTGGACAAGAACGGGGGTAAGGCGATCTGATACGCGACTGGACCAACTCGTTTCAAGATCTGATATGGGCCTTTAAACTTTGGAGATAATTTCTTCGGTTTCATTACTCTTCCAATACCAGTCGTCGGTACCACTCGTAGAAATACATGATCTCCCTCTTGAAATTCGAGTTTGGATCTTCGTTGGTCTGCATAACTCTTCTGACGACTCTGTGCAATCTTCATCTTCTCTTGGATTACCTTGATCTTCTCGGTCGTTTCTTGAACTAACTCTGGTCCGATAAGAGCATTCTCCCCCACTTGGAACCAACATAGTGGGGTTCTACACTTCCTTCCATAGAGGGCTTCGTATGGGGCCATGTCAATGCTTGTGTGATAATTATTATTGTAGGTGAACTGCACAAGCGGTAACAAACGGTCCCAACCTTCTTGATATTCCAAAACACATGCTCGAAGCAGGTCTTCCAAAGATTGAATCGTCCTTTCCGATTGACCATCCGTTTGCGGGTGATAAGCCGAACTCATCCTTAGCTGCGTTCCTAAAGCTTGATGCAAACTCTGCCAGAAGCGAGACACAAAACGAGGATCACGATCTGATACGATACTTGAGGGAATACCATGCAATCTAACAATCTCTTTGTGTTGGAAACCAACAAGCGGGCTAAGCAAATACTAGAGGGGGGGGTGAATAGTAATTTGAAGCACTAATACCAAATATTTCGAATGATAATTGAAGAATAGAGCTAAAGCTGAATTTTCTGGAAACAGACTTGAAATACTCGAGTCTTTTGTGAAATACTCGAGTTTTTCAGGAAGAACAACTCGAGTCTTTCTAAATATACTCGAGTTTTTCGTATCAGATGACAGCAAAACCAGAAACGAAAATTCAGCAATTCACCTCAAATCAATCCAATAGAAAACAGAGACTTATCCAACAGATTAGCAAGCAATCAAAATAACTTTTAACACTTAGATTTCTTGAACTTGCTACCTAATTGAACAAATCCTATTTCTATGAAATGCTTTAAGTTGTATTGAGATAGAAAGTAGATTGAAAGCAATAAACCAACACTCAAGCAATTTTATCCTGGTTCACTCCAACAATGAGCTACATCCAGTCATCCTAATCACTTAGGAGTTTCTACTAATAATCAAATTGTTAGAAATTACAAGGATTGCTTGAGAATGGCCTCACTCAACCTAACCCTTCAAGAGTGTACCAAACTCTTGATTTCTACCCCAATTTGATTCCGGTGATGAAGAACTCTTCAAAAGCTTCCTTGAACTCCCTTCAAGAAACTCCACCGGGCTAGGAACCTCCTAGTCTTGTGCTTGAGAACCTCTCAAGACTCCAACACCCTAAGCCACTTAGGGTTTGCTTGGGAACAATCCAAGACTTTGAATAATCAAGCTTTTTGTATGTGTATTACTAATCTCACAATGGATTAGCACAAATAAGCACAGCTCAATGTATGAATTGAGGCCTAAAACTCAACTTGGAATAAAATGAGAATATGAGTGAGAAGTTGAGCTTTTTGGGAATTAACACTTGAGAAGAGGAAATTAAGAAAGCTTGAATCAATATGATCTTGTTGTCTTGTTTGTTCTTGCACAAATTCAAAGAGAAATTTTACAATTAGGTTCTGAAATGCTCTCTTGGGTTGGATGAGACTCAAGTGCCCTCAATTGGCTTTTGAGTCTCTTCCAACGTTCATTTTTTGCTGACTGGACAAAAACACTCGAGTCTTTTATGAAATACTCGAGTCTTTTTGACCAGTCAACAAGGATCTGGTGCACGAACAAGACTAACGGTCATATTTGCTGACCTGACACAAATACTCGAGTGTTTTACAGAATACTCGAGTATATACTCGAGTCTTTCTCAAAATACTCAAGTATTTTGATCAGACATGAGAAAAATTAATATTCAATTTTATTTTTCTTCTCAAGTATTAATTTTGGTTAATCTCAAACTAATAAACATATTAATTATTTTATTCCTAGAAGAGACTAACTATATCTACCCACTCTCAACCACTCTCAACATAAATTAGAAATTACAATTAAAATTTGATTGAGAATGAGTGAGAACTTGTCTTCTTTTCTTGACTTCTTGTAGTTGTTGATGTTGCAATATCTTCAAGGCTTGATTTGTTAATAACTTTGTCATCATCAAAATATAATCCACATAATTAGGAGCATTGAATTTACAATCTCCCCCTTTTTGGTGATGACAAAATAATTAACACTTGTACCATTTGTTGAGCTTGAAACCAATTGAAGATGCAACTCCTCCTCACTATAGGATCCTTTTCACCTATCTAAAAAAATTCAGCTTGTGCAAGAAGTTATGACAATATAATTTTAGCACCAAGCCTATGGTATTAGAGTATTCAACAGTTATCAGAGTATATACCATAATTAGAAAAATTTAGGTGCAACAAGATCAAGACAAGTGTATAACATCTCTCCCCCTTTTTGTCATGATCCAAAAAGGTGGAACAATTGAGAAAAAGAGAAAGGGAGGAGAGGTACATAATTGGAAACCCCATAACCAACTATGCAATAAAACAAAGACATAATAAAAATAAAGAGCTCCTCCTGAAGCTATGCAAAAAACACCATAAAGAAAACTAAAATCATTAACACCATAATAACACCATAGTTTTAAAAAGGTCCAAACAAAAAACAATAACAAACCCAAAGAGTCAACCACCAAGTTTTCAAAATACATAAAATGCAACAAAGGCCAACATAAAGAAAACTAAGATAAACTCCAAAGGACAACATCATCAAAACATGGATGGAGCAGGATCATCTGGAAGAGGATAAAACCGAGAGAAGGCCGCCATCATCTCATCAAACCGGCGGTTCATCTGCTCTGACTGCTGGTCCAGGCGGGAATAAATCTGGTCCGAGTGCTGGTCCAAGCGGGAATATAGCATAGCAGACTCTGCACTCATCCTAGTATCCAGGCTAACAAAGTCATCACGCTGGGCGTCCATAGCATGCACAAGAGAGTCCATCCTCCCATCTAGAGTGTCCAGCCGTGTGATAACATTGTCTCTCCATCCCGAGTTGTCATATCCAGTAAAGTCATCAAAATTAATTTCATTCTCAATAGGGTCCCCTTCTTCAGCCTGTGCAAATGCTGCAGCCTCCTCTTCCAAATGTTGGGCATCTACCCCTTGTTGAGCTGCAACATTTGCAGCCCGCTCCAACTCAGCTGTGTCAGACTGATACAAGTATTGCCCAGAAGGTTCATGAAACGTCATGCCTTGATGACTCAAGGTACCATTGTTGAGGCAGTGCTGGTTAACATGAAGAGTCTTTGACTCTTCATTTTGTGGGATAGGCACTCTGAAGTTTCTCAAAAGGTAACACACATGCATGGGATAAGGCAAGGTCTTAGGGTGTTTAGATTTTGCAGCAGCTAGCATTCTATCCAAAATTATGCGACACCAATTCAGCTTCTCATTGTTCAGGATAGCACTAACAAGTCTAAGTTCATTGTTTGTGGGTTTAGCATAATTTGGTGAGGTTTGAGGCACTAACTGATGGCAAACTATGTAGTGCAGCACCCTAGTTTGGACAGTCATCAAGGAGGAATGCTTAATCCTTTCGGTCCATACACGACCGGGGCGCAAACAACTTTGAAAGATCCCATCGGCATCTGCCTTTAGGGAGTTGTCCCCATGTCGTGAAGGCCCAAAAGCATGGAAAATATCCTTAACGCCAATTTTGAACCTTACTCCTTATACCATGGATTCCATGACATCATTATGTAGCCTAAGGTTTGCATAAAAGGTTCTAACTAGCCTAAGAAAAAAAGGACCATTGAATTCCAGAAATTGAATAAGTTTTTGGTACCTAAGGTTAGAAACAAATGAGAAACCCTTACTTTCGAGAAATGCACTGTTGATCCATGTGACAACACCGAAAGTTCTCGTAGCAAAGCCCTCCAACCTTTCCAAACACTCATCCTCTTGATAATACTCTGGAATGTCCTCCTCGGATGATGATTCTGCAATCCGTACCCTTTTTCCTTTTCCAGATGATGAAGCCATTGAAGAATTTTGGAGAAAATTGAAAAGTTTGAAGGTTAGGGTTTGAAAAGGGGGTGACGAATTTGAGGGTGAAATTTGTTGAAATTCATTGAAATAAGAGATGAAAAGTGTTTAGAGGATGTAAAACTAGTAAGATTTGGCAAAAATTTGAGGAAAATCCGAGTTTTGATGAGGGAGATATGAGAAAACCGAGAGAGAAGAGAAAGGGGTTCGGAAAAACTCGAGTGTGAGGGGCTGTGAGTATATATAAACGTTCAAAAATACTCGAGTATATTCATAAATACTCGAGTTGTTCTTGATGAAAAACTTGAGTTTTTCACAATATACTCGAGTTGTTCGTGACTCATCCCCAGGTCTGCCCAGAAACTCGAGTAAAAATCCAAATACTCGAGTTTGGTCAGATCACCAAATTTCAGGAAATTGAAAAATACTCGAGTTTTTGGGAAATACTCGAGTTTGGTCGGAAAGTCCAAAATTTGGGGTTTTCGAAAGACTCGAGTGTTTTTGGAAACACTCGAGTATTTTTGTCAGACCCTTAAAAAAAACTTTTTCCAATTAAAACTGAATTAATTTTGAATTAATATACTCGAGTCTTTTGAGAAAAACTCGAGTATTTGACAGAACAGAATTGAAAAACTCAGTTTTAAAAGACCAAACACACATCAAATACAATATGTTCACTACCAACTGTGAATTCAATGCTCCTAATTATGTGGATTATGTTTTGATGATGACAAAATAATTAACAAATCATGCCTTGAAGATATTGCAACATCAACATCAACAAGAAGTCAAGAAAAGAAGACAAGTGCCCAATCATTCTCAATCAAATATTAATTGTAAATTTCTAATTTCTGTTGAGAGTGGTTGAGAGTGGGTAGAAATAGTTAGTCTCTTCTAGGAATAAATTTTTATATGTTTATTAAGTTGAGATTGACCAAAAATTAATACTTGAGAGGAAAAATAAAATTGAAAAATAATTTTTCCCATATCTGATCAAAATACTCGAGTATTTTGATAAATACTCGAGTATATACTCGAGTATTTATAGAAAAACTCGAGTATTTGTGCCAGGTCAGCAATTATGACCGTTAGTCTTGTTCGTGCACCAATTCACTCGTGACCGACCAAAAAGACTCGAGTTTTTACCAAAAGACTCGAGTATTTTTGTCCAGTCAGCAAAAATGAACGTTGGAGAAACTCAAAAACCCAATTGAGGGCATTTGAGT
The DNA here is from genome assembly GCA_037953625.1 of Crotalaria pallida. NCBI lineage: Eukaryota > Viridiplantae > Streptophyta > Magnoliopsida > Fabales > Fabaceae > Crotalaria > Crotalaria pallida. The sequence goes on along the minus strand of CM075651.1, from coordinate 35,675,027 downwards.
CTCATTCAACCCAAGAGAGCAATTCAGAACCTTATTGTAAAATTTCTCTTTGAATTTGTGCAAGAACAAACAAGACAACAAGATCATATTGATTCAAGCTTTCTTAATTTCCTCTTCTCAAGTGTTAATTCCCAAAAAGCTCAACTTCTCACTCATATTGTCATTTTATTCCAAGTTGAGTTTTAGGCCTCAATTCTTACATTGAGCTGTGCTTATTTGTGCTAATCCATTGTGAGATTAGTAATACACATACAAAAAGCTTGATTATTCAAAGTCTTGGATTGTTCCCAAGCAAACCCTAAGTGGCTTAGGGTGTTGGAAGTCTTGAGAGGTTCTCAAGCACAAGACTAGGAGGTTCCTAGCCCGGTGGAGTTTCTTGAAGGGAGTTCAAGGAAGCTTTGTGAAGAGTTCTTCAATCACCGGAATCAAATTGGGGTAGAAATCAAGAGTTTGGTACACTCTTGAAAGGGTTAGGTTGAGTGAGGCCATTCTCAAGCAATCCTTTGTAATTTCTAACAATTTGATTATTAGTAGAAACTCCTAAGTGATTAGGAGGACTGGATGTAGCTCATTGTTGGAGTGAACCAGGATAAAATTGCTTGAGTGTTGGTTTATTGCTTTTAATCTACTTTCTAGCTCAATAGACTTAAGTCATTTCAATCAATTAGGATTTATACAATTAGGTAGCAAGTTCAAGGAATCTTTGTGTTAAAAGTTATTTAGATTACTTGCTATTCTGTTGGATAAGTTCCTGTTTATTATTGAATTGATTTGAGTTAAATTGCTGAATTTTCGTTTCTGGTTTTTCTGCTATCTGATAGTAAAAACTCGAGTATTTCAGAAAAGACTCGAGTTGTTCATCCTGAAAAACTCGAGTATTTCACAAAAGACTCGAGTCTTTTGTTTCTGATTCCAGAAAATTCAGTCTAAGCTCCATTCTTCAATTATCAATCGAAATATTTGGTATTAGTGCTTCAAAATACTATTCACCCCCCCTCTAGTATTTGCTTAGCCCGCTTGTTGGTTTCCAACAAGTGGTATTAGAGCTCGGTCGAAAGATCGAGTGTAACAACTTTTTCGAAAAAGATCCTTTTGGAAACTAAATGGGCTCTAGCAATAACTTTGGTGGAGAAGGAGCTTCAATAAACCGTCCTCCACTATTTAATGGTGAAGGATATGTTTATTGGAAAATTCGCATGAAAGTTTTTATTGAAGCAATTGATATGGATATTTGGGATGCAATTGAAAATGGTCCTTTCATTCCCAAAAAGAAAATAAATGATGAAATTGTTGAAATTCCAAGGAGTAGTTGGAATGATGATGAAAAGAGAAAAGTCTCATTTGATTTAAAAGCTAAAAACATCATCTTTTCGGCTCTATCCCATGATGAATTTTATAGAGTTTCCCAATGTAAATCGGCAAAAGAAATGTGGGATACTTTGCAAGTCACACATGAGGGAACAAGTGAGGTTAGAGATGCAAGATTGAATTCTCTAACTCACGAATATGAATTGTTCCACATGTTGCCAAATGAAACCATTAGTGACTTGCAAAAGCGATTCTCTCACATTGTTAATCATTTGATTTCCTTGGGAAAAGTATTTCGCAATGGTGAAACTACTAACAAAATTCTAAGATGTCTTGATAGGAGTTGGCAACCCAAGGTAACCGCCATCAAGGAATCAAGAGACATAAATAGCATGGACTTAGCCACTTTGTTTGGCAAACTCCAAGAGCATGAGATGGAGCTTACAAGACTTGGGATGCATGAGGAATCAGACAAAAAGAAAAAGAGCATAGCACTCAAAGTTTCAACCAAAGCTACAAAAGAAGTTGAAGAATGCTCTACAAGTGGAGATTCCGATGGTGAACCAAATCAAGAAGAATTTGGGATGTTTGTGAAAAGATTCAACAAATTCTTCAAAGGGAAGAAACGTGGATCTTCATCCAATTTCAAGAGAACCAAAGACTCCAAACAAAGAGAAAAAAGTACCAATGATGGAGTTAAGTGTCATGAATGTGGAGGGGTTGGTCACATAAGAATGGAATGTGCCACATTCTTGAAGAAGAATGACAAGAAGACCCAAGAGACCAAAGGGAAGCGTGCATACATTGTTTGGGATGCATCGGAGAAGAGCAATGAATCATCTTCAAGTAGTTCCGGTGATGAAAATGCAAACCTTTGTCTCATGGCCAAGAACAATCATGAGTCCTCATCAAGAGCTAATCATGGCATGAGTGAAAGTGATGATGAGGTAACCTCTAGCTCTTCTTGTTCATCTTCAAACTCCATTTCATATGATGATTTGCAAGAAGCCTACAATGAAATGTTAATTCAATTTAAAAGGCTTGCTAAAATTAATAAGGAAAAAGGAAAGAAAATTTTGGAGTTTCAACATGAAATTGATGAATTGCAAAAATCTATAAATGAGTTGAAACTTCAAAATGAATCCTTGGAACTTATTAATTCTAGTCATCAAAGTGATTGTGCAAATCATGAGGAGATTATCACTCCATGTGAGAGATGTGATGAACTTGAAAAAGAAGTGAAAGAGTTGAAAAACAAACTCACAATCTCACATAGTGATAGAAACCTCAACCGGTTGTTGAACTCTCAAAGACATAATCACAACAAAACCGGTTTAGGATATGTTCATAAAACGAACAAAAAGTACAAGGTGGTTGGAACATTTTCTAAGAAAAATTCATCAAAGAGACCAACTTGTACTTATTGTGGAAAGGTTGGACATATCAACATTGAGTGCCACATTAAGAAGTTTGAAATGAAAAAGGGCACTTATATGTGGATTAAGAAGGGAGAAAGTCCCAACACTAACCCTAAGGGACCCAACATTGTTTGGGTACCCAAAGTGAACAAGTGATTTCATTTTGTAGGTGTGTCTTCGAACGGGAAAACAATTGTGGTATCTTGATAGTGGATGTTCGAAGCACATGACGGGAGATAAGCGGCACTTCATTGAGCTTACTCCAAAGGAAAAGGGTTATGTCACTTATGGGGACAACAACAAAGGCAAAATCCTTGGTATTGGTAAAATCGGAAACTCTTCAAACTTGATTATTGATAATGTGCTCTATGTTCAAGGATTAGAACATAATCTCTTGAGCATAAGCCAATTATGTGATGTTGGTAATCATGTAGTTTTTACCTCTCTCCATTGCCTCATTAAAAGTGACAAAGATGAATCAATCAAATTTGTTGGTAGAAGGTCAAATAATACTTACTTAGTTGATTTGAACAAAGTCACTTCTTTGGTCTCTACTTGTTTAGTGAGCAAAGAAAATGACACTTGGTTATGGCATCGTAGGACCGCTCATATTAATGTAAACCAATTGAAGAAAATACAATCTAAAGATCTAGTAGTTGGTTTACCAAAGCTAAATTTTTCTATTGAAGGTGTTTGTTCTCCTTGCAAGAAATGTAAACAAACTAAAAACACCTTTGGATCAAAAATGGTGATGTCCACATCAAGGCCATTAGAAATGCTTCATATGGACTTGTTTGGACCATGACAAGTAAAAAGCTTTGGTGGCAACTATTATGCATTGGTGATTGTTGATGACTTCTCTAGGTTTACTTGGACTTTATTTTTAACTACTAAGAGTGAGACCTACAAATCTTTTAAACATCATGTCAAACTTTTGCAAAACCAAGTGAATCAAAAAGTAATTATTATTCGTACCGATCATGGTGGTGAATTCGAAAACCACAAATTTGATAGATTTTGTGCTAAAAATGGTATTGAGCATCAATTCTCCGCACCAAGGACTCCGGAACAAAACGGAGTGGTAGAGCGGAAAAATAGGGTGCTAGAGGAACTTGCTAGAACCATGTTAAATGATTCTCAAGTACCTCAATATTTTTGGGCCGATGCCGTCAATACGGCTTGTTATGTTTTAAATCGTATTTTGATAAGGCCCTCTTTGGATAAAACCCCCTATGAACTTTACAAGGGAAGAAAGCCAAATATATCTCATTTTCATGTCTTCGGATGCCAAGTTTTTGTTTTAAATAATGGAAAAGAACACCTTGGCAAGTTTGATTCCAAATCCGATGAAGGCATATTTTTAGGCTATTCTTCTCATAGTAAAGCTTATAGAATTTTCAATAAAAGAACTTTAACTATTGAGGAATCAATTCATGTGGTTTTTAATGAGTCTTCAAAAGAAGATAGTGTTTTATGTGATGCTAGTGAAGATGGCATTGACTTTTCAAAAGAAGAAAAAGAGAGAGAGAAATCAAAAGTTGATGAAGGAGAGGTAAGGGAAGAACTTCCTCCAACTTGGAAATCGGTCAAGGCTCATCCTATAGACAAAGTCATAGGAGATATGTCAAAGGGAGTACTTACTCGTAGGTCTATTCAAAACATTTGCCACTATGTCTCATTTGTTTCTCAAATTGAACCCGATTCAATTAAAAAGGCCATTGAGGATGATCATTGGGTTCTTGCTATGCAAGAAGAATTAAACCAATTTGAAAGAAATGAAGTTTGGGATCTAGTCCCTAAACCCGATGATAATACCATAATTGGTACTAAATGGATTTATAGAAACAAACTTGATGAATCCGGGTTGATTATAAGAAACAAAGCTAGACTAGTAGCTCAAGGGTACAACCAAGAGGAAGGTATCGATTATGATGAGACCTTTGCTCCGGTTGCACGTCTTGAAGCAATCCGAATTTTACTTGCTTATGCTTCAATCATGAAATTCACTTTATATCAAATGGATGTTAAAAGTGCTTTCTTGAATGGGTTTATAAATGAAGAAGTGTATGTCAAACACCCCCCCGTTTTGAAAATAGTGAATTTCCAAACCATGTTTATAAATTGAAAAAGGCACTCTATGGATTGAAACAAGCTCCTAGAGCTTGGTATGATCGATTGAGTTCCTTTCTATTAGAAAACAAGTTTCAAAGAGGGAAGGTTGATAATACACTATTTATTTATAAAACCAAGGATGACATTTTGTTAGTACAAATCTATGTTGATGATATCATTTTCGGTGCTACTAACGTGTCTCTTTGTAGAAAGTTTTCAAATTTGATGAAAAAGGAATTTGAAATGTCAATGATGGGAGAACTCAAGTTCTTCCTAGGCTTACAAATAAAGCAAGTCAAGGAGGGGATATTTGTGCATCAAGGGAAATATTGCAAAGAGCTCCTTGAGAAATTCGGATTGGACAAGTGCAAGGAAGCCTACACTCCAATGAGCACATCATGCTACCTAGACAAGGATGAACAAGGTACACCGGTTGATGTTAGTAAGTATAGGGGTATGATAGGTAGTCTCCTATATCTCACTGCATCTAGACCGGATATTATGTTTAGTGTATGCATGTGTGCTAGATTTCAAGCTAATCCTAAAGAATCTCACCTATCCGCAGTTAAACATATATTTAAGTATCTAAAAGGAACAATTAACACTGGTTTATGGTATCCTGCTGATGCCAATCTTTGTTTAGTTGGTTACTCGGATTCCGACTTCGCGGGATGCAAGCTTGATCGCAAAAGCACCAGTGGTACTTGCCATTTCTTGGGAAGTTCATTGGTGTCATGGTTTTCTAAAAAGCAAGCTTGTGTCGCTCTTTCTACCGCCGAAGCGGAATATATCGCAGCCGGTAGTTGTTGTGCTCAACTGTTATGGATGAAACAACAATTATCGGATTTTGGTTTGAAACTTGAAAATATTCCGATTAGATGCGATAACACGAGTGCAATCAATTTGACTAAGAATCCGGTGTATCACTCAAGAACTAAACACATTGAAATAAGACATCACTTTTGCACAATTGAATTTGTCAGTACCACAAATCAATTAGCTGACATTTTTACAAAACCTCTACCAAGGGACACCTTTTATCATATTAGGAGAGAACTTGGTATTTTAGATGAAGCTAATATAGGCTAATTGCATTGTGTGTCATTTTTTGGAAAATCACCATATTAGTCTTACTCTAATGTGTTATTGATTCTTAGTTAAATTGTCCTTGATGATATTTGAAGTTGTATATGTTAATTGTGTGTGATTCTGTACTGTATTCCAAGTTGGTAGTGAAGCATTTGTGTTTGATTTGTGTTTGGTCTTTTAAAACTGAGTTTTTACTTTCTGTTCTGTCAAAATACTCGAGTTTTTCCAAAAACACTCGAGTATTTTAATTCAAAATTAAATCAGTTTTAAATTGAAAAATTTTTTAATCAGGGTCTGATAAAAATACTCGAGTGTTTCTAAAAACACTCGAGTCTTTATTAAAATACTCGAGTGTTTTTCAAAACACTCGAGTCTTTCGAAACCCCCCAATTTTTGAACTTTCAGACCAAACTCGAGTATTTTCCAAAAACTCGAGTATTTTGCGTTTTCCTGAAAATTGAACTTTCGGACCAAAGTCGAGTTTTTCAATTTTTACTCGACTTTTCTGGGAAATCTGGGCTGAGTCATGACCGACTCGAATATATTTTCAAAACTTCGAGTATATCCTAAAGAACAACTCTAGTATTTATGAATATATTCGAGTATTTTGAACTGTTTATATATACTCTCAGACTCAAGTTTTTTTTTGCGACCCTCTTCTCTCTCGGTTTTCTCATATCTCTCTCCTCAAAACTCAGATTTTCCTCACAGTTTTGTCAAATCTTACTAGTTTTTCATCCTCTAAACTCTTCTCTCGGTTTTATTCTCCTCCAGTTGCTCCAGCTCCTTCGATGTTTTGATGATGTTGACCTTTGGATTTTATCTTAGTTTTCATTCTGTTTTTATCATATTGGTCTTTGTTACATTTTCGGTATTTTGAGAACTTGGTGTTTTGAGACTTTGGGTTTATTATTGCACCTTTGATTTGGACCTTTTATGATGTTTTTATGTTAATGAATTTGGTCTTCATTATGATGTTTGTGCAAAGCTTCAGGGGGAGCTCTTTATCGTTATTTTATCTCCGTTTTATTTGCATAGTTGGTTATGGGGTTTTCCGATTATGCACCTCTCCTCCCTTGATCTTTTTCTAAATTGTTACATCTTTTTGGCGTATGACAAAAAGGGGGAGAGATATTACACTTGTCTTGTCTTGATATTGTTGCACCTAAAATCTCTAATTATGGTATATACTCTGATAATTGTTAAATTCTCTAATACCATAGGCTTGGTGCTAAAATTAAATTGTCATAACATCTTGCTCAAGCTGAATTTTTAGATAGGTGAAAAGTATCATATAGTGAGGGGGAGTTGCATCTCCAAGTGGATCAAGCTTAACAAATGGATCAAGTGTTAATTATTTTGTCATCACCAAAAAGGGGGAGATTGTGAATTCAATGCTCCTAATTATGTGGATTATGTTTTGATGATGACAAAATAATTAACAAATCATGCCTTGAAGATATTGCAACATCAACATCAACAAGAAGTCAAGAAAAGAAGACAAGTGCCCAATCATTCTCAATCAAATATTAATTGTAAATTTCTAATTTATGTTGAGAGTGGGTAGAAATAGTTAGTCTCTTCTAGGAATAAATTTTTATATGTTTATTAAGTTGAGATTGACCAAAAATTAATACTTGAGAGGAAAAATAAAATTGAAAAATAATTTTTCCCATATCTGATCAAAATACTCGAGTATTTTGATAAAGACTCGAGTATATACTCGAGTATTTATAGAAAAACTCGAGTATTTGTGCCAGGTCAGCAATTATGACCGTTAGTCTTGTTCGTGCACCAATTCACTCGTGACCGACCAAAAAGACTCGAGTTTTTACCAAAAGACTCGAGTATTTTTGTCCAGTCAGCAAAAATGAACGTTGGAGAAACTCAAAAACCCAATTGAGGGCATTTGAGTCTCATCCAACCCAAGAGAGCAATTCAGAACCTTATTGTAAAATTTCTCTTTGAATTTGTGCAAGAACAAACAAGACAACAAGATCATATTGATTCAAGCTTTCTTAATTTCCTCTTCTCAAGTGTTAATTCCCAAAAAGCTCAACTTCTCACTCATATTGTCATTTTATTCCAAGTTGAGTTTTAGGCCTCAATTCTTACATTGAGCTGTGCTTATTTGTGCTAATCCATTGTGAGATTAGTAATACACATACAAAAAGCTTGATTATTCAAAGTCTTGGATTGTTCCCAAGCAAACCCTAAGTGGCTTAGGGTGTTGGAAGTCTTGAGAGGTTCTCAAGCACAAGACTAGGAGGTTCCTAGCCCGGTGGAGTTTCTTGAAGGGAGTTCAAGGAAGCTTTGTGAAGAGTTCTTCAATCACCGGAATCAAATTGGGGTAGAAATAAAGAGTTTGGTACACTCTTGAAAGGGTTAGGTTGAGTGAGGCCATTCTCAAGCAATCCTTTGTAATTTCTAACAATTTGATTATTAGTAGAAACTCCTAAGTGATTAGGAGGACTGGATGTAGCTCATTGTTGGAGTGAACCAGGATAAAATTGCTTGAGTGTTGGTTTATTGCTTTTAATCTACTTTCTAGCTCAATAGACTTAAGTCATTTCAATCAATTAGGATTTATACAATTAGGTAGCAAGTTCAAGGAATCTTTGTGTTAAAAGTTATTTAGATTACTTGCTATTCTGTTGGATAAGTTCCTGTTTATTATTGAATTGATTTGAGTTAAATTGCTGAATTTTCGTTTCTGGTTTTTCTGCTATCTGATAGTAAAAACTCGAGTATTTCAGAAAAGACTCGAGTTGTTCATCCTGAAAAACTCGAGTATTTCACAAAAGACTCGAGTCTTTTGTTTCTGATTCCAGAAAATTCAGTCTAAGCTCCATTCTTCAATTATCAATCGAAATATTTGGTATTAGTGCTTCAAAATACTATTCACCCCCCTCTAGTATTTGCTTAGCCCGCTTGTTGGTTTCCAACACCAACTTGGAATACAGTATAGAATCACACACAATTAACACATACAATTTCAAATATCATCAAGGACAATTTAACTAAGAATCAATAACACATTGGAGTAAGACTAATATGGTGATTTTCCAAAAATGACACACAATACAATTAGCATATATTAGCTTCATCTAAAATACCAAGTTCTCTCATAATATGATAAAAGGTGTCCCTTGGTAGAGGTTTTGTAAAAATGTCGGCTAATTGATTTGTGGTACTAACAAATTCAATTGCACAATCACCCTTTTGTACATGATCTCTCAAAAAGTGATGTCTTATTTCAATGTGTTTGGTTCTTGAGTGATACACCGGATTCTTAGTCAAATTGATTGCACTCGTGTTATCGCATCTAATAGGAATATTTTCAAGTTTCAAACCAAAATCCGATAATTGTTGTTTCATCCATAATAGTTGAGCACAACAACTACCGGCTGCGATATATTCCGCTTCGGCGGTAGAAAGGGCGACACAAGCTTGCTTTTTAGAAAACCAAGACACCAATGAACTTCCCAAGAAATGGCAAGTACCACTGGTGCTTTTGCGATCAAGCTTGCATCCCGCGAAGTCGGAATCCGAGTAACCAACTAAACTAAGATTGGCATCAGCAGGATACCATAAACCAGTGTTAATTGTTCCTTTTAGATACTTAAATATATGTTTAACTGCGGATAGGTGAGATTCTTTAGGATTAGCTTGAAATCGAGCACAAATGCATACACTAAACATAATATCCGGTCTAGATGCAGTGAGATATAGGAGACTACCTATCATTCACCTATACTTACTAACATCAACCGGTGTACCTTGTTCATCCTTGTCTAGGTAGCATGATGTGCTCATTGGAGTGTAGGCTTCTTTGCACTTGTCCAATCCGAACTTTTCAAGGAGCTCTTTGCAATATTTCCCTTGATGCACAAATATCCCCTCCTTGACTTGCTTTATTCGTAAGCCTAGGAAGAACTTGAGTTCTCCCATCATTGACATTTCAAATTCCTTTTTCATCAAATTTGAAAACTTTCTACAAAGAGACACATTAGTAGCACCGAAAATGATATCATCAACATAGATTTGTACTAACAATATGTCATCTTTGGTTTTATAAATAAATAGTGTATTATCAACCTTCCCTCTTTGAAACTTGTTTTCTAATAGAAAGGAACTCAATCGATCATACCAAGCTCTAGGAGCTTGTTTCAACCCATAGAGTGCCTTTTTCAATTTATAAACATGGTTTGGAAATTCACTATTTTCGAAACCGGGGGGTTGTTTGACATACACTTCTTCATTTATAAACCCATTCAAGAAAGCACTTTTAACATCCATTTGATATAAAGTGAATTTCATGATTGAAGCAAAAGCAAGTAAAGTTCGGATAGCTTCAAGACGTGCAACCAGAGCAAAGGTCTCATCATAATCGATACCTTCCTCTTGGTTGTACCCTTGAGCTACTAGTCTAGCTTTGTTTCTTATAATCAACCCAGATTCATCAAGTTTGTTTCTATAAATCCATTTAGTACCAATTATGGTATGACCATCGGGTTTAGGGACTAAAACCCAAACTTCATTTCTTTCAAATTGGTTTAATTCTTCTTGCATAGCAAGAACCCAATGATCATCCTCAATGGCCTTTTTAATTGAATCGGGTTCAATTTGAGAAACAAAGGAGACATAGTGGCAAATGTTTTGAATAGACCTACGAGTTAGTACTCCCTTTGACATATCTCCTATGACATTGTCTATAGGATGAGCCTTGACCGATTTCCAAGTTGGAGGAAGTTCTTCCCTAACTTCTCCTTCATCAACTTTTGATATCTCTCTCTCTTTTTCTTCTTTTGAAAAATCAATGCCATTTTCACTAACATCACATAAAACACTATCTTCTTTCGAAGACTCATTAAAAACAACATGAATTGATTCCTCAATAGTTAAAGTTCTTTTGTTGAAAATTCTATAAGCTTTACTATGAGAAGAATAGCCTAAAAATATGCCTTCATCAGATTTGGAATCGAACTTGCCAAGGTGTTCTTTTCCATTATTTAAAACAAAAACTTTGCATCCGAAGACATGAAAATGAGATATGTTTGGCTTTCTTCCCTTGTAAAGTTCATAGGGGGTTTTATCCAAAGAGGGCCTTATCAAAATGCGATTTAAAACATAACAAGCCGTATTGACGACATCGGCCCAAAAATATTGAGGTACTTGAGAATCATTTAACATGGTTCTAGCAAGTTCCTCTAGCACCCTATTTTTCCGCTCTACCACTCCGTTTTGTTCCGGAGTTCTTGGTGCGGAGAATTGGTGCTCAATACCATTTTTAGCACAAAATCTATCAAATTTGTGGTTTTCAAATTCTCCACCATGATCGGTACGAATAATAATTACTTTTTGATTTACTTGGTTTTGCAAAAGTTTGACATGATGTTTAAAAGATTTGTAGGTCTCACTCTTAGTGGTTAAAAATAGAGTCCATGTAAACCTAGAGAAGTCATCAACAATCACCAATGCATAATAGTTGCCACCAAAGCTTTTAACTTGTGATGGTCCAAACAAGTCCATATGAAGCATTTCTAATGGCCTTGAAGTGGACATCACCGTTTTTGATCCAAAGGTGTTTTTAGTTTGTTTACATTTCTTGCAAGGAGAACAAACACCTTCAATAGAAAAATTTAGCTTCGGTAAACCAACTACTAGATCTTTAGATTATATTTTCTTCAATTGGTTTACATTTATGTGAGCGACCCTACGATGCCATAACCAAGTGTCATTTTCTTTGCTCACCAAACAAGTAGTGACCAAAGAAGTGACTTTGTTTAAATCAACTAAGTAAGTATTATTTGATCTTCTACCAACAAATTTGATTGATTCATCTTTGTCACTTTTAATGAGGCAATGGGTAGAGGTAAAAACTACATGATTACCAATATCACATAATTGGCTTATGCTCAAGAGATTATGTTCTAATCCTTGAACATAGAGCACATTATCAATAATCAAGTTTGAAGAGTTTCCGATTTTACCAATACCAAGGATTTTGCCTTTATTGTTGTCCCCATAAGTGACATAACCCTTTTCCTTTGGAGTAAGCTCAATGAAGTGCCGCTTATCTCCCGTCATGTGCTTCGAACAACCACTATCTAGATACCACAATTGTTTTCTCGTTCGAAGGCACACCTACAAAATGAAATCACTTGTTCATTTTGGGTACCCAAACAATGTTGGGTCCCTTAGGGTTAGTGTTGGGACTTTCTCCCTTCTTAATCCACATATAAGTGCCCTTTTTCATTTCAAACTTCTTAATATGGCACTCAATGTTGATATGTCCAACTTTTCCACAATAAGTACAAGTTGGTTTCTTTGATGAGTTTTTCTTAGAAAATGTTCCAACCACTTTGTACTTTTTGTCCTTCTTATGAACATATCCTAAACCGGTTTTGTTGTGATTATGTCTTTGAGAGTTCAACAACCGGTTGAGGTTTCTATCACTATGTGAGACTGTGAGTTTGTTTTTCAACTCTTTCACTTCTTTTTCAAGTTCATCACATCTCTCACATGGAGTGATAATCTCCTCATGATTTGCACAATCACTTTGATGACTAGAATTAATAAGTTCCAAGGATTCATTTTGAAGTTTCAACTCATTTATAGATTTTTGCAATTCATCAATTTCTTGTTGAAACTCCAAAATTTTCTTTCCTTTTTCCTTATTAATTTTAGCAAGCCTTCTAAATTGAATTAACATTTCATTGTAGGCTTCTTGCAAATCATCATAGGAAATGGAGTTTGAAGAGGAACAAGAAGAGCTAGAGGTTACCTCATCATCACTTTCACCCATGTCATGATTAGCTCTTGATGAGGACTCATGATTGTTCTTGGCCATGAGACAAAGGTTTGCATTTTCATCACCGGAACTACTTGAAGATGATTCATTGATCTTCTCCGGTGCATCCCAAACAATGTATGCACGCTTCCCCTTGGTCTCTTGGGTCTTCTTGTCATTCTTCTTCAAGAATGTGGCACATTCCATTCTTATGTGGCCAACCCCACCACATTCATGACACTTAACTCCATCATTGGTACTCTTTTCTCTTTGTTTGGAGTCTTTGGTTCTCTTGAATTTGGATGAAGAGCCACCTTTCTTCCCTTTGAAGAATTTGTGAAATCTTTTCACAAACATCCCAAATTCTTCTTGATTTGGTTCACCATCGGAGTCTTCACTTGTAGAGAATTCTTCAACTTCTTTTGTAGCTTTGGTTGAAGCTTTGAGTGCTATGCCCTTTTTCTTTTTGTCCGATTCCTCATGCATCCCAAGTCTTGTAAGTTCCATCTCATGCTCTTGGAGTTTGCCAAATAAAGTGGCTAAGTCCATGCTATTTATGTCTTTTGATTCCTTGATGGCGGTTACCTTGGGTTGCCAACTCCTATCAAGACATCTTAGAATTTTGTTAGTAGTTTCACCATTGCGAAATACTTTTCCCAAGGAAATCAAATGATTAACTATGCGAGAGAATCACTTTTGCAAGTCACTAATGGTTTTTTAGGTAAACGAAAAATTCATTAACCAACCAAACAAAATTGTACATCAATCAAAAGCAGAAAAATAAACGTTTAATCTAAGGTACCCACCTACTATGTAGGGTTGCACCAAAGAAAAAACAAGAGCTAAAAACCTGCAAACTAAAGAAGTATTTAAACTTAAGTACCCACCTACTATGTAGGGTTGCACCCAAGTTTAAATACCAATTACAGTTCTGCTAAAATTCTAGTAGCTATTACATTGTTGCAACATGAATTTAAACTAGGGAAAAACATACTAATTCTAATAACAGGATCCCTCTTCACCAAGTTGAAAACATGAAACGGGGCTCTAGACTTGCCAGTAAAGATCCTGCGATTCCTCTCCATCCATATATGATATAGAGTGGCGGCCATGATAGCAATAATGAATTGTCTCCTCTTCTTGTGCTTGAAACCAAAGGTGAGCCAATGCAACCAACTATTAAAATTATAACGCCACCCCTCAAGCCCAATCCAATTACAAACAAGCTCCATAAGGTCTCTACTCCATGCACAGTCAAAAAACAAATGGTCTCTGTCTTCATAATTATCATTGCATAGTACACAAGTTGGATCTGAATCATCAAATGCTGCCATGTTAGCTTTTGTTCTAAGCTTATTGATAGTAGCCAACCAGAAAATGAAACAGTGCTTTGGAATAGAAGCTGCATTCCAAACTGTTTTGAACCAGATTACAGTGTCCTGGCTGCCCATCAAGAACTGATACCCTTTCTTTAGTGTATACTCCATACCTGCCCATACGCCATTAGCATAAGAGGATCTGAACCTGTCTCTGACCTTAATGATCTGCTTCCAATGCCAACTGTCTTGACTACCAGCCTGATAATCCCAGAAATCAGTCACTAATGGTTTCATTTGGCAACATGTGGAACAATTCATATTCGTGAGTTAGAGAATTCAATCTTGCCTCTCTTACTTCACTTGTTCCCTCATGTGTGACTTGCAAAGTATCCCACATTTCCTTTGCCGATTTACATTGGGAAACTCTATAAAATTCATCATGGGATAGAGCCGAAAAGATGATGTTTTTAGCTTTTAAATCAAATGAGACTTTCCTCTTTTCATCATCATTCCAACTACTCCTTGGAATTTCAACAATTTCTTCATTAATTTTCTTTTTGGGAATAAAAGGACCATTTTCAATTGCATCCCAAATATCTATATCAATTGCTTCAATAAAAACTTTCATGCGAGTTTTCCAATAAACATATCCTTCACCATTAATAGTGGAGGACGGTTTATTGAAGCTCCTTCTCCACCAAAGTTATTGCTAGAGCCCATTTTGTTTCCAAAAGGATCTTTTTCGAAAAAGTTGTTACACTCGATCTTTCGACCGAGCTCTGATACCACTTGTTGGAAACCAACAAGCGGGCTAAGCAAATACTAGAGGGGGGTGAATAGTAATTTGAAGCACTAATACCAAATATTTCGAATGATAATTGAAGAATAGAGCTAAAGCTGAATTTTCTGGAAACAGACTTGAAATACTCGAGTCTTTTGTGAAATACTCGAGTTTTTCAGGAAGAACAACTCGAGTCTTTCTAAATATACTCGAGTTTTTCGTATCAGATGACAGCAAAACCAGAAACGAAAATTCAGCAATTCACCTCAAATCAATCCAATAGAAAACAGAGACTTATCCAACAGATTAGCAAGAAATCAAAATAACTTTTAACACTTAGATTTCTTGAACTTGCTACCTAATTGAACAAATCCTATTTCTATGAAATGCTTTAAGTTGTATTGAGATAGAAAGTAGATTGAAAGCAATAAACCAACACTCAAGCAATTTTATCCTGGTTCACTCCAACAATGAGCTACATCCAGTCATCCTAATCACTTAGGAGTTTCTACTAATAATCAAATTGTTAGAAATTACAAGGATTGCTTGAGAATGGCCTCACTCAACCTAACCCTTCAAGAGTGTACCAAACTCTTGATTTCTACCCCAATTTGATTCCGGTGATGAAGAACTCTTCAAAATCTTCCTTGAACTCCCTTCAAGAAACTCCACCGGGCTAGGAACCTCCTAGTCTTGTGCTTGAGAACCTCTCAAGACTCCAACACCCTAAGCCACTTAGGGTTTGCTTGGGAACAATCCAAGACTTTGAATAATCAAGCTTTTTGTATGTGTATTACTAATCTCACAATGGATTAGCACAAATAAGCACAGCTCAATGTATGAATTGAGGCCTAAAACTCAACTTGGAATAAAATGAGAATATGAGTGAGAAGTTGAGCTTTTTGGGAATTAACACTTGAGAAGAGGAAATTAAGAAAGCTTGAATCAATATGATCTTGTTGTCTTGTTTGTTCTTGCACAAATTCAAAGAGAAATTTTACAATTAGGTTCTGAAATGCTCTCTTGGGTTGGATGAGACTCAAGTGCCCTCAATTGGCTTTTGAGTCTCTTCCAACGTTCATTTTTGCTGACTGGACAAAAATACTCGAGTCTTTTATGAAATACTCGAGTCTTTTTGACCAATCAACAAGGATCTGGTGCACGAACAAGACTAACGGTCATATTTGCTGACCTGGCACAAATACTCGAGTGTTTTACAGAATACTCGAGTATATACTCGAGTCTTTCTCAAAATACTCAAGTATTTTGATCAGACATGAGAAAAATTAATTTTCAATTTTATTTTTCTTCTCAAGTATTAATTTTGGTTAATCTCAAACTAATAAACATATTAATTATTTTATTCCTAGAAGAGACTAACTATATCTACCCACTCTCAACCACTCAACATAAATTAGAAATTACAATTAAAATTTGATTGAGAATGAGTGAGCACTTGTCTTCTTTTCTTGACTTCTTGTAGTTGTTGATGTTGCAATATCTTCAAGGCTTGATTTGTTAATTACTTTGTCATCATTAAAATATAATCCACATAATTAGGAGCATTGAATTTACACTTTGATGTACAATCTCGCAAGCCTCTCCAACGGGTATTGCATGTTGATGGGAATGAAATGAGCTGATTTCGTTAAGCGATCAACCACGACCCAAATCGCGTCAAAACCTTCTCTTGTTCTCGGAAAACCACTTACAAAATCTATGGCTATCCCATCCCACTTCCATTCTGGTATACTCAAATGTTGAAATTCTCCTCCGGGTTTCTTATGTTCAATCTTCGCCTTTTGGCAAACAAGGCAGGACGCAACATAAGACGCAACATCTTTCTTCAACCCGGACCACCAAAACATCTTCTTCAGGTCTTGATACATCTTCGTTGATCCAGGATGCATACTCAGCTTGCTTTTGTGGGCTTCTTCTAGTACAGCTCTCCTTAGTTCTTGATTCGCCGGGATGCAGATTCGATCCTTGAATCTCAAAATGCCATCAGATTCTAATTGGAAATCCGGTTCCACTCCTTCCATCCCTAGTCTTTTCTTCTCTAGAAGCTCTTCATCCACTTGTTGTAAGTTTCGGACTTGACCCACAAACTCATTTGTGATTTGCAACATTCCTAACTTGACGCAATTTGGTTTGAACTGAACTGCCAAATTCAAGTTTCGGAATTCTTCAATTAATTCAGCTTCTTTCACCATCATCAATCTCATATGCAGAGTCTTTCTACTCAATGCATCGGCTACGGAATTGGCTTTGCCGGGGTGGTAATGTAATTCGAAGTCATAATCCTTCAAGAATTCCATCCACCTACGTTGTCTCATATTCAGTTCCTTTTGGTCGAAGAGATACTTTAGACTTTTATGGTCGCTGAACACTTGGAACGTGTTACCATACAGGTAATGTCTCCATATTTTCAAAGCAAAGACAATAGCAGCTAATTCCAAATCATGGGTAGGATAATTCTCCTCATGCACCTTCAGTTGTCGCGACGCATAAGCAATAACTCTTCCTTCTTGCATCAGAACACAACCCAAACCTTGTTTTGATGCATCACAGTAAACATCAAAATTTTTCTGGGAATCGGGCAGAGTTAACACTGGAGACGATGTTAACCTGTCCTTTAAAGTTTGGAAACTAACTTCACACTTCTCATCCCAAACAAAAGGTTGCTCCTTCCTAGTCAGGTGGGTTAAAGGAAGAGCCAACTTAGAAAATCCTTCAATGAACTTCCGATAGTAACCGGCTAAACCAAGAAAACTTCTAATTTCAGTAACAGACGTAGGCTTCTCCCATTTCAACACTGCTTCTACTTTAGCTGGGTCTACAGCAACACCATCTCTTGAAATTACATGCCCCAAGAAATTGACTTTTTCAAGCCAAAATTCACACTTGGCTAACTTGGCATATAATTTCTTTTCCTTCAAAGTCTCCAAGACAATCTTCAAATGACTGGCATGTTCCTCCGGGGTCTTTGAATAGATGAGTATATCATCGATAAACACCACAACAAAGGAATCCAGATAAGGTCGGAACACTCTATTCATGTAATCCATGAATATGGCAGGAGCATTGGTTAAACCAAAAGGCATTACCACATACTCGTAGTGTCCATACCTTGATCTAAAAGCTGTCTTCGGAATATCTTCCTCTCTTACTCTGATTTGATGATATCCTGACCTCAAATCAATCTTCGAAAACACGGACGCTCCTCTAACTTGGTCCATCAGGTCATCTATTCTAGGCAACGGGTATTTATTCTTGATAGTGACCTTATTTAACTGCCTATAGTCTATACACATTCGCATGGATCCATCCTTCTTTTTGACAAACAAAATAGGTGCACCACATGGTGACACACTGGGTCGGATGAATTGCTTCTGTAGCATATCTTCTATTTGCTTCTTCAACTCTGCTAATTCGGTTGGAGCCATACGATAAGGAGCGATAGAAATAGGACCAGTACCAGGAACTAAATCGATACTGAATTCTATCTCTCGATGCGGTGGCAAACCGGGAACTTCATCAGGAAATACTTCGGGAAAATCTCGAATAATCGGGATTTCCTCTAGCTTCGGCTCATCTTTCTTTTCTTCTACTACCGTAGAAAACACACAAACGTACCCTTCAGGTTGCACTTCAGGCGACTTTTCACCAGGAAAAACAATCGTTCGTGTCTTGCAATCGATCACCACTTGGTTAGTTGCTAACCAATCCATCCCCAAAATAACGTCGAGCTGGGATAACGGTAGACAGATTAAATCTAACCTAGAGGACAAACTTCCTATTTTGACGGAACATCCAAAACATGCTCTTGACCTAGCTATCGGCACATTCGAAGGAGTACACACCTTAAGTCTAAACGGTGTCTCCGAAACGGGTAAACACAAACGCTTAACACATTCCTCAGAGATGAAAGAGTGCGTAGCACCATAATCGAATAAAAAGCGACAAGGCATACCATTGAGAAGATGGTTACCTTGCACGAGATTGTCTGCCTGCTCCGCCTCTGATCCGGCCATGGTAAAAACCTTCCCATTAACCCATGGCTTGTTTCCCGAACCTTGATTGTTCTGACGCTGGGGTTGATGACAGAGACGAGCAATGTGACCAGTCCTTCCACAGTTGTAGCAAATTGGTGGCTTGTCTCTCCAACACTCCTTTCCAAGATGGGATCTTTGACATTTGTTGCACACTGCACCAGGGGCTGGGAGACTGGATACTCCAGAAGATGATGCACTTCCTTTTCCTTTATGTGGATAAGGACCTTTCCGGTTCTTGTTACCATACTTATGCTGATTGCGATGTGGCCCAAAACCTCCTTGTCCAATGTCCTTCTTGACACTATTTCTTTCGAAAATGCGACAAGTACTAACCAGCGTTGAACAGTGTCGGATCCTTTGCACACTCACAGCTAATTTGATGTCGGGTCTCAATCCATTCTCGAATCGCGTGCACTTGGAGTGTTCATCGGGGTGATACTGGAAGTACGGCGAGTACTTCATCAGCTCTTCAAATTTCTCAGCATACTGGTCAACCGTCAGATTTCCTTGTTTTAGATCGAGGAATTCCATTTCCTTCTGCAGCCTGATGTCATCCGGGAAATACTTCTCGAGAAACTTCTCTGTGAAGATCTCCCAAGTAAACTCTACTCGATCGAACTCCAGGAATTGACGAGTTTGGTTCCACCAAGTAGCAGCTTCACCAGTGAGCACGTAAGCAGCAAACGTGACCTTTTGCGATTCCGACAAAGTCAACGTTCTAAAGATTTTATTCATCTCGTCAAGCCAGAACTGAGCTTGCTCGGGACGACGACCACCCGAGAAGCTAGGGGGTTTGCACTTTCTAAAGGAATCTAAGCCTTGAAACTCCGCTGGGGTTCCATTGCTTGGAGGATGGTTGTGCCGCATATTCTCCAGAACTGCAGCCATACGGGTCAAAGCCTCCACAATGTTAGCGTTATTTCTTCCGGCCATCTAGTCCTACAGAATCCAAAGGGGAAACTTAATTAGATTCTGCGAATTCTAGTCTTATACTACGAACATCATGTCATGATATGCAATGGTTAGTGTGTAAGGCCACACTCCAAGGCCGAGAGTCGAACCATTTCTCTGATACCACTAAATGTGACGACCCAACTTTCTCTCCAAAGTAAAATATTTATATTCGGAAAACACGACCACTTTTTTTTTTGAAACTAAAAGTCAAGTCATCATCCATTATCAAATCTTGCGGAATTATATAAACATCGAGTCATGAAGACAGGTGATGTAACATCATATTTCATTCATACTAAAAAGGGGTACATACCACATTCTTCATTTAAACAAAATACATAATTACTTGACTTAACACTCTAGGCCATATATTACAATAAAATTCATAATAACCTAGAGCATATGGTTCATGACTCAAAATATGAAATAGTATAGATAAGAGAAAACCTGATGGATTATATCATTCACATTCCACCCCACAACTTAACGCAGTCGTCAGTTTCCCACTGACTCCCAGTTGAGTTGTCCCTAAAGTCATCCACCATCTGATTCGCATTATCCACCGGATCCTCATCCTCAATTGGATCCTCCTCCTCCTCTTGTGTCGAATTATCAGGCACGTATATCGGAGTTCGGGATCAAACTCGAGGGGAAGGGCTAGGATGAGCAGGAACCTCTAAAATAATTCTTTCTGAGGAGAGTGCTGGGCTCGGTGGGATAGTGCGTCTCGGAAAACGTCTTGGTGGTGGTGGAGGGGTTCCATTTCGCATAACAAAATTTGGCGGAATATGCATGATGTAAACCATGGGGATTCTTGATCTAAGCGGATGCATACGGGAATATGGGTTAGGATGGCGGAAGGTGACTTCCACATCCCCCTCATATGTAGCCCTATGGTCCTCAAAATTCCACTCCCCATTAGGGAGCGGCCTCATCTCCATGCAGAACATGTTTCTCGCCATCACCTACATAAGGGACTGGGAGTGAGTCATAGCTAAAGGCAATAACAAATGAGCATAACAGTGGCTAGAAATAACAAGCACAATTTATCAAATAGCAATAATAGATGCAAGTACATATGCTCAAACTGTCTTTTATAATATTTCAATTAGTGTCGTGATGCATGCCTACTCCTCATTCATGCTACGCGGTTTAGCATCCGAGAATCTCAGGCTCGGGATATTCTCAATCCTATGTTTCATCAAACCGGAGCGATTCATATTCGAGCGTCACGATCGATTGGGAAATCGGTCTTCCTAGCATCCTTGTGCTAGGGATATTCTGATTTAACCTATACCGAAGTTCCGAATCTAGATCGGAGCAACTCCATCTCCATGCATGATAATGCCACACAAACCTTTCGTCTTCTTTCTTTTTATTATTTAATCACATCCTTGAGCATCATGTCTCCAATATAGAGACCCAAAGTTCATAATCCTTCTCAATTTCAAATCCATCTTTTCTTTTAGCATTAACTGGTGCTAGTGTTTTCTAAAAATTCCATCAGTCACCTAGCCACTTGGTGATGGTTTTATATGATAGGAGTTAATCATTTTATTATTAGTGAATGCAACGACCCCATTTAGGACTCCCAAAATATTAACCAAGTGGGTAAAGACTTCCACTGGGACGTGGGAAAAATAATCAACCAAATGGGTGTATGCACTTCCATTGGGACATCCTGTCCGAATATATCAACCACTGAATAAAGTTCCAGTAGGATTCATCCAGGATTAAAAATCCACCAATGGGAATCAAATAAATTTATACATTTATCCGTTGGGACTCCAGTCCGAATATATCAACCACTGGATGAAATTCCAGTAGGACTCTTTCAGGATAATAATTGACCAACGGGATTAGGTTTTTAGGCATAAAGAGAAATAATTAGAATTTAGTAATATAGGAGATTAGACGAGTTAATCTTTAATGAAAATTATAGAAAAGTAAAAGTTTTCTGAAAAATTCTTTGAATTACTCGAGTAGTTCTTGACTACTCGAGTGTTCATATGAAAATACTCGAGTCCTTAAGAAATACTCGAGTGTTCTTCCACTTTTCCAGAATACTCGAGTCCTCCTTAATTTACTCGAGTGTTTTTGCTGCAACAGCACCAGTTTCTGCACTTTTCAATGTCAATTCGAATTCCTTGCATTGTATTTCCATTCTTATGCAAAACAGAGGCATAAACACATATAATGAACATGTTAGAGCACATAAACAAGTACATAATAACATAAATCAACATCAAATCACAGAATCAATACAAACTTGGAAAATAACCATCTCAAGATATGAAATTCATTTCCACTTGATTTTAACTTCAAAAATTAATCCAATAAGCATTATTAGGTCCATTTAAACTTGTTTGAATAAAAAAACCTTAGGTTTATGACCTCCAAGTCATATCCCCAATTCCAATTTCATCCCTTGATGAACCTTGTGAGGTTCCTACATTTCTAGCTTGAATATTTTTCCGAAAAATCGGACAGAGCTTCCTCTGTTTTTCGGACTTTCCTAAAATTTCCTGTTTGTACCTGTTCAGGCCAGAACATTTTAAAATATAAACAGGCATATTATATATTCGATTATATCCTAATGCCCTTACCAATACAAGTTTCGGGCGCACAACTACTACATATTTTAAATTACAAAAATAACAGTTTATCACATCAGTCCACTCATAAAATAATGAACGAGCACACTCCAGTGTTATTCTTGCTCGGCCTGAAGTTGTGTCTGCTCAAACTTTGAACCTGTAAAAATGGTTGCAAGGGTGAGCTTTACACATGAAATAGAGACGTAGTTTCTAACTAGGCATAATGACCTACCAAGTCAAACACAATTAGCACGTAACACATAATTTCATTTAGGCAAACCCAACATGCATCATACACAACCAACAGTCTTATTAGTATCCATTCGTTTATTTCCAATCATATTACCTTTCCAATATCTTCGTTAAGTCTCATTCTTTTCCATTTCCATTCTAGTCTTTCCATTTACTTTTCTTTCTTGTTTTCTTTCTTTATCTCTTTCTTTATCTCTTTCCTTTTCTTTTACTTTGTCTTTTCATTTTCTTTCTTTTTCTTTTTCCTTTCACTTTTATTATTTGGCCACAGGGTCACCACGACCATCCTGTGCCGATTATCATTTATATTTATTAGGCCACAGGGTCACCACGACCATCCTGCGCCGATTATCATTTATATTTATTAGACCACAGGGTCACCACGACCATCATGTGCCGATTACCGATTATCATTTATATTTATTAGGCCACAGGGTCACCACAACCATCCTGCGCCGATTATCATTTATATTTATTAGGCCACAGGGTCACCACGACCATCCTGCGCCGATTATCCTTGATTTTTATTAGGGCACAGGGTCACCACGACCATCCTGCACCGATTATCATTTATATTTATTAGGCCACAGGGTCACCACGACCATCCTGCGCCGATTATCATTTATATTTATTAGGCCACAGGGTCACCACGACCATCCTGTGCCGATTATCCTTTATTTTTATTAGGGCACAGGGTCACCACGACCATCCTGCGCCGATTATCATTTATTTTTATTAGGTCACAGGGTCACCACAACCATCCTGCGCCGTATCAATTTACTATTCTCATCCTCATTCCGTTTATCTTATTTATTTATTCTTTTTATTTATGATCTTTTCTCTTCTTTAATTTCTTTATAATTATCTTTTTCTCTCTTGTCTTTTACTATTAATTTGTTATCTCATTCGTCATTCAACACATACATAACAACGATAACATACAATAACTCACCAATATCAACCAAGGTTTCATACTCCTCAAGTAAGTACGTACTCATGACAGCATTTAATAATTAACATACACATTTAATCACAAACTTATTACTGGTTTCATTTCCTTTATTCTCACTCTAGTTTACATCTCATACAAGCATACTCTTCTTTTATTTATTATCCAATTCATTATGCGATACACATTTAGCACACAAACATCACAATTCAACCACTCAATTTACCAAGTTCCTACTCTTACTTTTCAATTGTTCTATTCCTCAATTACCACTTATATGATACAAATATATCTCTTAGCACTTAGCATGCATATTCAATTACAAATATCAATTTATGGTTCATTTCATTTATTTTCTTACTTTATATTTAACCTAAATTAATTACCCGAATAATCAATCACAAGCATACCCACATATTCTTAGCCAACATTATATACTAATCAGAAAATACTCTCTAAAGCAAGGTAAAACACCCCTTACCTCAGGGTTCTATTAAAACCAATTTTAAGACGTGCAGAGAGCTCCTGATTCGGCAACGGTCCATTCAATCCCGATCCGAGCATCCGCACCGGCCCAACTCGGTTGAACCCAAAAACCAACTACCCGCTCCGGTCCAACCCGGTTCGTGAACGAACCGGTTCAAAACACGCCCACACAGCAGCAACAGCTGCATCCATGGCAGCAACAACACCACACCTCCATGGTAGGGGCAGCAACAACCAGCTGAGGAGGGAGAAAGGGAGTGACGAACACGGACCTCTTGGTCCAGAGAGCAGCAGATGCAAACCAGGGACGAGGAAGGAGAGCGGCGCTCCACGGCGGCAGCAGCAACGAAATAGTGGCGGCGGCATAGCGGCAGAGGAAGAACACGAACCAGGACCTCCTGGCCATGGAGTAGCACATTCGAATCGGAGAAGAAAGAGGTGGCAGATATCTTGAGCTTCGTTCCTGGCAGCGCAGTGAAAGGCGGCGTGTGGTGGCGCGACATCACGACAGCCGTAGCAGAGAACCGCGGCGGCTAAGAGCAACGGCGCGATTCGACGGGCTCATGGAGAGAGAAGAGGACTGGGTTCGCGATCTAAGTCGCGATTTGAGAGGGAAGAAGGTCGAGGGGTGGCGGCCGGCAATCGTGTGAGAGAGGAGGGGTTAGGGCCGGCGGCCGTTCAACGAAGAAGAAGAAGTTGAGGGAGGGAAAGGGTTCGAATCCCCCTTCCTCTTATTATTTTTTTTTCTTTTTTTTATTACATTATGATTATTATTCTTTTTCTTTTTATTTATTTATTTATTTACTTATTATTATTGTTGTTATTATTATTGTTATTATTATTATTACTATTATTATTGTTATTATTATTATTATTAATTTTGTTTATTTTAAACCTCAAGATATACTAATTATAAAATGCAAGCATCAAATAATTACCTGTATAAAATCATAAAGTTTAAAAGTCTTGAAGCTCTCAAAACAAGTTTAATAATTAAATATGTCGAAAGCAAATTAAAGTATAAAAAGTATATTTTCAATAAGGGTAACTGTTTTAATGATTCTAGTTTAAAATATATAAGATATACTTTTGCAAACACTGTTGGATAATTTATAAAAATGCTCTACGCTTTAACGATAAATTTTAAGGATTCATTATTTAATTGGGTAAATTTCGTTATTTAATACGAACAAAACTTTGGGATGTTACACCGACGTCCTCATTGACGCCCATTGAAACCCAGCTGACATTCACACGAATGCCCCTCGAGTTTCACCAACCAGGAGGTATGCCCACGCCTCACGGACGTGTCTCCACCATTTGGCAAACCAAAATGCAAATGCTATGCATGATTCTACAAACATAAGTGTCATTTAAGTTTACTTGAGGTCATACAATATATGCTTTGGTATTCCAAGTCACTATTTCAATAAACCTTTGTTAATAAATTTCAGCTTCAGCCTTTAATCGATTATAATACCTGTTTAATCGATTAAATAATTAAATTCTGATTTTTATTACAAAATTTGAATTGATAATCGATTATCCAACCTGATAATCGATTATTCATGAATAAAATTTCAAATTGATCAGAGTTTAATCGTGTTAATCGATTAACAGTCGGGTTAATCGATTAATATATCAGTAAAACAGTGCTGAAACTGGTTTTTGAATACCAAACTCATACCAACCCAAATTTGACCAAAACCAACCTCAAGTACAACTTAAATACATCATATTGAACTTATTCATATCATCAATTTCAGCAATTAACCACAAATTAACATAATTGCTTAATTTTCCCCCAATTTAATCAAAATCGCAACCTAACTTGTCATATTTTGATTCAAGCCATTCCAGTTCAAATTGATCATTCCTACAGCTTCTATGGGGATAATCTAACTTGCTCTAATTCAGTTTTCAAGTCCATTTGGCCTCCAAACCATTCTACCATAAGCTAGTGCCCTTTGAACCTCATGGTGGTTCATTCTAAGTTCAATTTAATATCACAATCTATTCTAGCATTAGTAAAGCTTCTCCCTTACCTTAATGAAGCTTTTTGAATCAAATTCCGACAAGAAAAGTGCCAGAAATTCCAACCTCCTAATGCTCTGTTTTCAGGTCCATGACAGTTTCGGGTAAGCACATTCAACAGCAAATTTGACAAATCAAATGGACATGAAAAATGAGCAATTGAGATCAGAATAGAAACTACAAATTGCAAGCTTTGATTAGAAACTAATTTGACATAAAATGGTGACTTATACTCACCACAATCTCCACTCAAAGCAAGCAACCCGAGTTCTGAAACTGCACACTTCAGTTTCAAGCATTCCACTTCACAGATCAATTTCTCCTAGCTCAGTCCACCAAAATGCACGATCTATAGCTTAAATCGAAGGTCTCTCTGCAAGCTTCAAAATGGTGCGAAGCTCACAGCAAGTGTATGGGTAGGGAAGAAGAACGAAATCAAAAACCAGAGGGTGTTTGTGGAAGAATTTCAGTAGAGTTTTGGTATATTACTTCTTCTTCTATCAATTCCTTCACCCTTGGTCCTAAATTTATAGCCAAAACTAAGAATCATGCATGCCAACACGTATCAAAGACGTGTTTTGGCCTTGATAGGTGTCAAATTCAGGTTTTCCCAGCTGGTTGAGTCATCAAACTCCACTATCTTCAGCTTCAGCACTATCGTTAATCGATTAACGGTCGGGTTAATCGATTAACGCGACCAGTTTTTCAAAAATTAATATTTTATTCACTTTCCCTCCAAATACCTTTCCAATATTGTCTCTTAAGTCCTTCCCAAGGACTAAACTGCAAAGGTACTATTTTTAAGACCCAAAATATTTTTCTTGTATTTTCCCCTTAATTTATACTTAAATATAACCATGATTAATAAACAAAACTAATCAATTCCATATAATTAATTTTGTTTAAATATTCTTTTATTTAATTGAATATCAAAATTCGGGGTATTACAGTTGCCGTGTAACAAATCAGTCCTTTCCGTTAATTTTTTCAATTAAGTGACACGTGTCACCTTAAGAAAATTAAAAAAATCATTAAACTATTTTTTTTTAATATGTGACACCATTAGTTGAGTGACATGTGTCACTTAATGGAAAAAAAATAACGGAAAATATTGATTTATTATACGACAACAACTTCAGGACTTATTTGAAACGAAAAAAAGTTAAGGGACGAAATTGTAACTAAAAAATAACTTAGAGGACCAATTTAGTAGTTTTGCCTATATGAATGTATAAATGAGCTTACAAACCAAATATACAAATGAATTTAATTATGTTTTCTATCCTTGAATTTTAGGATCCTTTTGTCATAAGTTATTGTTCATTTTTTCAATGTGGACCCAAAATGTTAGTCATTTGGTTCCACGTGATGCCTCGTGGTCAAAGATATTTTTTTTTTTTACATTTTTAGTTAAAGAAATAAAAAAAAGGATTGAAGAGAAATAAGTCGTTTTTGATCACGTGTTCATATATCTTATTAGATAATAAAATTTGATCGAAATTAGTAAAAGAAATATATAACAAATTGAAAAAGAACTTTAGAAAATCAGATATAAAATAAAAATGACAAAATAATTCTAACTCCACACAATTTTAAGCCTATAAAATTGTACAAATATACAAATGTTATTTTCCCTCTTCTTGCCTTCCCATTAAATTCTACCCTGTTACCTCCTTGTATTAGAACCAAACACACCCTTTAGGGAAAAATCAAGGAAAAGGAAAAGTAATGGCAATTAGGAAGAAAGGGAAAAAAAAAAAAAGTAAACAGAAAGTAAACACAGCATTGGAGGAACCAAAAAGCCCTACACCGTAAATCTCTCCCACAGTTTGGTTTGGTTTGGTTTGGTATTGCTCCCTCTCTTCCACTGTTCCTCTTCCTCCCTCCCCCCCCTCTCTCCCTCCCCTTGATTCTCCTATTATATTTCCATAATATAATATTATATATCTATCTACTTAGAACCAATCTATGTATCCATCTATGTTGTATTATTATTAAATAAAAAGAGTTATGGTCATTGATAGAGATCAATCTATTATATTCAAATTCAAATAATTTACTATAATAGTATATCATATGATATCATATCACACTTTTGTTTGAGTCAATTACTTAAAAATGTTTCTTCTTTAGTTATTAGTGCCTTTCTTTCTTTCTTTCTTTGTTTGCATCATCACTATATAATAATTATTATAATTTAAAAAAAAAATAATAATAATCACTAAACCCGTCTCTCTTCTTTCTCTCTCTCTCTCTGCAAAGTTTGTGTCTTTGTTGTTGTGTTGGAAAGATGAACGGTGGTGGTGGAGGGATTCCAAGTGGGGTGAGGAAGATGATCCAGAACATAAAAGAGATGACGGGTAATCAAAGCGAGGATGAGATTTATGCAATGCTTAAGGAGTGTTCCATGGATCCCAACGAGACTGCTCAGAAGCTCCTCCTTCAAGGTGCCATTTGCTTCTCGATCTTGATCTTCTTCATATTTTGTGATCCTTGTGTGTTTCTCTATTCTGGGTTTTCGAGTTTTTTTTCTTTTTTTATATTCTTTTTTGTGGGTCAGGGAGGACTCTATGAGCTCTTACAGACATATTGGCCATTAACGAGGTTCTCAATTTATTACCAACTAAACCCACCTTTTGTTGGCAGTTTTTGGAGTGTAGAGTGGGGACCATATAGGATAATGAAGTTTGATATTTGGTTAAGTTTTTTGTTGGAATAGTTTGGGTTTTTATTATTTTTTTTCAATACCCCTTCTGGTTTTTATGTTCTTTGGTCCGTTCAAGGTTCAGTTTTGTTTTACTGTTAATGAAGTTTCACTATACTAAGATTGACTTATTTTTGTCTCCCTGAGCTTTATCTCCGGCTATGGGGTTGGTGCCTTGGTGGTTGGGTGGGTTTAAGTTTGGGTTTGTTAAATAGCTTTTTAGTTTACTTTTTTTCCAGGTTCTCTGAGGTTGGCATGAGGAAAAAATGAGTTTTGTATAGAAATACTGCAGGTGTGGGCTTGACTTTGTCAAAAGTTATTTGAGATGCTATTTGTCTTTAAACTTAATCTGCCATTGAATGTTTGGCTAGTGATAGTTTATATTAGACCAAAATTGGATTATTCTAAGAGGACATTCTATGTTTTACTAGGATTGCTTTAACCAGTCATGATAGTTCTCATCTTTTCTCCCGTTTAGAGAATTTGGATTCTATGCTCTACTGGGGTTTGTTGTGCAATGTTTTTTTTTGTGCCAAGTCAATTGGTAGAGATTATTCCTTGAAAAGCCCATTTGGAAATCTGAATCCACTTGTTATGTCCACTATATTAATGCTTCATAGGGTTAATGCCATTAATTGTTGCTGATTTGCCGACTTTGCTTCGCTATTTCCCTAATTTTGTCTGTAAGGTCAGTAATCTATTAGTAGTTGTTGAATTTCGGGTGTGATTTTCACCTTGAGCAGTTTCTAATGGTACCTTTCGAATAGTTTGGAAATAATGAAGCTAAAGATGAACAGTTCTCACTGTTCTCTAGCATGTTAGGAAAGAACAGACACATTTTATGGTTATTTCTTTGTCGATACATATGTTATGGGATAGTTTTGTTTTTATGGTCACTCTAGTTCCTGCACACGGTTTTATTAAGGGACATTTCCTCTTTGATATGGTGAGAGAGTTGACAGTTTTACTTCATTCTTTTGAGGTCTGTTTTTATCTTTCCTTTTCTCTGTTTAGGAGTATTATGTCTTATCCTTGTCCCTTTTTGCAAGTTTCCCTCTTTCTCTCCATTAAATTTTCTATTAAAAGAAGTAATAAATGCATTACAGTGAGGAGATGATTATTCTTTTTAGTGTGATGGTTATGGAAATCCCCAATGCTTGATTGTTACAAATTGTGTAAGTCTAGTAGTTGTATAGTCAGTGACATGTAGACCTTTAACAAGCGGACTGTGTACATACACTTAATTTGGTTTGGTATAGTGGTTTTACTCTTTTAGATAGCATATAAAAAGATGGCTTTGTATTGTGTCATCAACTAACTCTTCCAAAAGTTTAAGTAAATTAATGGTTTTGTTTCTAACACCTATCAATGTTGTGTCATAACAGATTGATCTTTATGATTAAGCTCAATGCCATCTTCAGTCTCTTTGGGAGAAAAATGCAGTGATGTTTTTTGTTTTCTTTTCTCTTTTCTTTATGTGAAGTAGTTTTTTGAAGTTTATCAAGTATATCAAGTATTCTGGTTGCTATCATTTTGTTAGTTTGACTTATCTTCTTGATTTGATGGTAGAAAATAATATTTATCTTCTATCACAATCCACTTAGCCCCACGGTCTCACATATGGTCACATTTTACGTGGGAGATTGTCAAATATTTAGCCCCGTTGTTCTCCTTGCTAATGAAAATGTTTGATAGAAGTAATGTCCTGTTCAAAACATTTGTTTCCAGTGGAGTTGTTGGCTGGCTGGTGAAAGTTTGAAGTTTTATTTTGCTCCAGTTTTCTTTGAACAGACTCACTAAACTGTTCCTAGTCTTTGTACCTTACCGGAATAAATTTTGAATCAGTGAATTTTTGGCACAAACTACTGATTCATTGTTTTATGCATGGTTAGTTCTTCTCACATCCTTGCTATATCAGATTGGCTGTCTTTATAAATGCTTGGTCTTTTAATATCTTCTCTTCCCTCCCCTTTTGAGTTATTGGTTTGAGTGTGAAGTTTCATGTTTTCATCATTTTGCATTTCAAGTTTTTTTTTTTTTTTTTGTTGGTAAGCAATTTTGCATATCAAGTTATCAACATGAATTCATGTAATTCTATTAAAATGATATTTTGAAGTTGCTTGAGCATTTCATTGCCTTCTTATGGATTACTCTTTCTGTTACATATTTATTGTCCGTGCTATATCTTTGTCTTAAGAAAATATCATTAATCAACTGTTTTACGTACAGACACATTTCACGAGGTCAAAAGAAGAAGGGACAGAAGAAAGGAGGTAATTTCTTAATGTAGCTATCACGTTGATCTTACTTCTAATCTATTATGTGAGAAGTCCATCCGTGTTGTCTAAATTTTTTTTTTCCTTTCAGTTTCCGTTTTTGGGTTTTTGAAACATCTTTCTTTGTTTTAGAGTTTAGACTTCTATGAATTCTGTATCTGATCTCTGGTTATGCATTAACTCAACAGGTTACTGATGAGCCAGCCTCTCATTAATTGCATCATTTTCTCATAAAAATGTTTTGTTTTGCGTTTGGTTTGATATGATAAATTGTTTGGGTATGTGACTTGTGGCATGGTGGGTTTGCTTTGCTTTTGTGCTGTTTCATCAAATCTGTTTGGAAGTGCCCTTTTTTACCCTCTCCTAATTTTTTATTTCTAGTGGGTAGGAGAAGGACTTCTATTACTCACTAGTGGCAGCAGAGATGACTTTTATGAGTTTTAGAATTTGTGCCTTGTTTGCTTCTTTGATGTGCTTATTTTTATTTACTTAAGGTCGGTTTATTTTTACAATTTGTGTTTACCGGTCATTTTACTTAGCTAAGTATGTTCCTATTTTTTTCCTTCCTTTTGTTATGATTCTGTAGAATGTCACCAACAGAGAATCTTTGGAGTCACGCTCAAGGCCCGGCACCCAAGGGCGGGGGGTTAGGAGCG
Organism: Crotalaria pallida; assembly: GCA_037953625.1. NCBI lineage: Eukaryota > Viridiplantae > Streptophyta > Magnoliopsida > Fabales > Fabaceae > Crotalaria > Crotalaria pallida. Next base: position 35,643,244 of record CM075651.1, on the reverse strand, counting down.
GTCGGGGAAATTTTCCGCCTCATCACGTCTTGCATGGTGAAATAGCTATCTTTAACCACTACTTGTTAGAGTTTTTTTGGCTATTAGATAACTCCTTATCTCTCTCGTTCCTACTAACCCCCCCTCTCTTTTTTCAGCCAAAATAGCTTTTGATTTGATTAATTTAGGTTCTGTATATTTTCAAATTTTAGAATTTCAGCCTATCAAAAAACAAATGTTAGAATTTCATACATGAGGATGAACACAAATTTAGCAGCATTTGACTGTTTTTTGCCACTTTAGTTTTCTAACCCGTGGTCTTCCTATATTGGAAGTTGGTAAACTGCCCTTCACTTGTATAACTTTTAGCTTTGATGAAAAGCAACAACTATAGCTGTATTTATTTTTACTAGAGTTTAGAAATTGTGTTGGACAGTAGTGTGGCCAAATTAAAATTATATTCTATCGGTCTTCTATCAGATAATGAAACCAATCAAGTGACTGAGACGGGCGTACCACCTTTGCCAGCTCCTCAAGAGACAAATACTAAAGAAAAAGGTTCTGGAACTAGGTGAGTAATTTGTATTTTCAGGTGTCATTACATCCTCTAGTTGCTAATTATTTTACTGTAATGTGAATTTAAGTCACGATACATTTGGTTCAAGCTACATAACTATGTATCCTTTGCAGCTTTGCATCCAATATTGTCAATGGGTCTTCAAGTGTAGCATCTGGAACTGCTAGTGGCGTGAATGCTTCCCCTTCATCTACTGGAAGTGTGGACAGAATTAGTCCATCTTCTGGTTTTAATAATAATCTTTGTAGTAATTTTTCTATCGATAATTCAGACAAAGGTGTAAATGCTGCTTTTGGAAGTACGTCAGTGCCTTCCACTAGTGACAGCTCAGGGTCTAGACCTGCAACTTCACAGGCTCTATGTTCCTCTTCTTCACATGATTCTCAGTTTCTTGATGCCGCCGTTGCAACCAGAAGTGAAGTGGGAAGCCAACTTCCTCCTGGGGAATTAACTGCTGTTGACACTCCTAAGGACAAATTAACTGCTGGTTAGGACATTTGACATTTTTCCACTTTGACTAGTTTCATATTTTTTAGGGTTCAAGTTTCCGATGTAATTAATGAATTCCCCCTCCTCTCTTCCCAATAATTTTATGGCAGCTAGCTCTTCTGTGCAAGCAAAGATTCAAGGAAAGTCTCAGGGTGCGGCAAAGAATCACCGTACCGAGGTGTTATCTTCATCAGTGGTAACGCATGGGAGCTCTCTAGTTAGTCGGCCTTCCTCTAACTACAGTAGCCGGTCGCAACAATTAATTGGCCTCCAGAAAGGTAATTCATATATATGCAGTTTAACAAGGAGGCTTTTGTCTACTCCATAGTCCATTTTCTTCAGTGTTTTTTATTTCCATGCAACAACTACTTGTTGCAGAATACAGACATGGATGTGGATGCATTAGGTATGAATATTTGTATGTGTATGACTGCTTTTTATTTTTCTGCGGTTATGTTTCCTTCCCCAGAAAAACTTACATATAGACACAAGCAGATACATTTTCAGTGGTCAGAAATAATTGAGCGAAAAAAGACAGTTTTCTCGGTACTTTGTGAGATTACGAGTCCTGTTTCGGAAACATTTTTCCTACCCAAATAATTGAATTGACCATAGAAATATGGATCAGTATGTTTGTGTGTTCTGCTGATGATTAAGATTTAAGAGCACTAGTTGTTAAATTGAAGGATGTTAGGTACTAGGTAGTCAATGGCAGAGCATATCAGCGGGGCGGAGGGGGTCGCTGCCGCCATGCTTGCAGCCGGTACCGAGTAAAATCATGGCTTGAAGCAGCTGCGGCTGTGAGGATGGCCAAAAATCATGGTCTTCCCTCTGTTCAAGCTGCTGCATTTTCTGTGTTGACTGCTATTGAGGTGTGTCCTATAGTTTCATAGCCAAGCAACAGTTGCATAGTAAAATGGTCCCGCAAACTTAATTATAGGCTAATCCCAAGATTTAATGATTTCACAATCAAAACTCCAAATAAATATTTTTACCTATTTGATAAACTTTCTAAGAGTACCATCATTGGAGTGAAGAGTTGTTCGAGTTGCATGAAGTAAAAAGTAATAAATAATGTGAGATGGTAGGACCCATATAATGTAATAGATTACACTAGTACTCAAGCTAAATGAAATTTAGTTAGTTAACTGTCAGCGCTAGGCTGACAGCTGTAAGAGCCAGCTGAGGCTTATATATACTGCTCTAAGTAACTGTTCCCTCGGGAAATAGAATTTCAGTTTTCATTCTGTAATAGTTTGTTATTTTCCCTCTCTAGGCTCTCTCTCTTCTCTCTATTCTGGTTTACTCTCTTATATAATGCAACTCAGAGTTGCATGGTTGGATTTGCTAGTTTAAATGCCGTTGATTTTTTTTTTTAAATGAAGTTTTAGGTCAAATTGAGATCTTAGATAAGTTCGGGAGGGTGAGGGCAACACGTTGTGATTGTAACACGGATTATAAGATCATACCGAATATTAAAAAATATATTTAGATATATGCATATGCAGTAATATGACATAAAAATAATAAACTACAAATACAAAATTAACAACTAACATTTAATTAAATTTCAATTGAAATTTTAACATTTCTATTTAGGCATAAAAAGAAAGGCTTAAATATGAAAATAGTCCCTGTAAATATTGGGGTCTTTGAAATTAGTCCCTGCTTTTTTATTTTTTTGTTTTGGTCCCTACATTTTGAATTCGTTTAGGTTTTAGTCCTCGGTGTTAACTCTAGATGAAAAATGCTGATGTGACCTAATGTCAGCACTAACTTCTCTCTCCTACGTGGACCACCTTCATCTTCAGCATCTTTTCCCATTTCCTGGTTGGTCCTCATCGCCTCTGTGGGACCCTCTGGTTCAGTATGACCTTCTGCTCAAGGTCTTTCTCTAAGGATAATCTTCGTCTAATCTTATCAAAAGCATCTTCAACATCTTTTGTCACATGGGGGAAGATGTTAAATATGAAGGTGGTCCACGTAGGATAGATAAGTTAGTGCTGAAGTGGTTTCTGTTAGCCATTAGGCCACATTGGCATTTTTCATCCAAAGAGAACACCGAGGACCGAAACAAAAACAAATTCAAATTGTAGGGACCAAAACCAAAACGAGTTCAAAATGTAGGGACCAAAACCAAAAAAATAAAAAAGCAAGGACTAATTTCAAAGAACCCAATATTTGTAGGGACTATTTTCATATTTAAGCCTAAAAGAATCTCACACAAGTTCACAACTAACATTGCAATCAACTAAAATTTTAACTACAAAATAAAACTAAAACATTATTTAAACCTAATAGACGCCGACAAAATCACACATTGACACCTATGCCCCACCGAAGCCATTCTCACTGGCAAAGAAAACCTAAGATGCATCCCTCAAGGAAACAGAGATCCAACAACGACAAGGAAGAAGAAGAGATGCGAAGCCCAGAGGAAGGCAACAGAGATGCAACAGCCCACAATATTCAAAGAAAACCAAGATTAACTCACCCTCAAAAAAGCGCATGTGGTTGGCGACACACACTGATGAATGACAATGAACGGAAACGAGGAAGGAAGAAGTCGTGGGCGGGTGAGTATTTTCGATTGGGGAATTATAGGGCCTCTTAAAGTTGGGGGTTCTTGCGTTTTAGGGTTTTTTTGGGTGAAGTTTCAATTGGGATTAAATCTAGTAACTTGTTTGGCCCGGATAAACTTTTTTTTTGGTGACTCTTCATCCTTGTTGGGATCGTCCAGATCTTCTGACGATCTCACAGTCGGAAGAGATCCAAAAACTAGCATACTCACTACTCGCTGGGAGCCCTAAAAGTGTGAAGTTATACGATTTCACGATGACCATCACGATTTTAACAACCTTGATCTTGATGTTACAAGTGCACAGTTTCATTTATGTGAAAATCTCCTTTGCCTTACTAGTACTTGAAATGATGTTTACTTTTGTTTTGTAATCATATGTTGTCAGTTACTCCCTCCAATTCATATATATTGTTCATAAAGCTTTTCTCTCTTGTTTCATATATATTGTTCTTTTACAAACCCAATGCATAATTTACACTTTTTTTTACAAACTATACCCTTATTTATCACAACATTTTTTTCACCTCCAATATTTTTCTCTTTAATAATGATTACATAGGGATATTATAGTCAAAATACCCTAAATTCTTACGTCATTTATCATTTCTTAAAACCCGTCCATAACCTTAAAACACACTACATATGAAACGGAGGGAGTGTTAAATAATTGTCAAGGTTTTGTTATTACCCTGTTATTGACTGTATTTTGGACTTTTGGTGCCTTTAATAGTGTAGAGTTTTTGAATTTTAAGATATTGGTAGGTGCATGATTGTGTACATTTATTTGCAAGGGATTGCTGCAAAGCTTAACTGCCTTATTTTTTTACCTGTTGTAGTCATTTATGATTTATGATAATGGTTGGCTTGATCAAGACTTATAGTTAGTTTCTGTTTCCAACAGCTGGTTCTAATAAGGAGTGGAAACCAAAGCCAACAAATTCAATTAACCAGAGTTCTGGAACAGCAAGAGGGTCTGAATCTTCTGGTGTTTTAGCTGATTCTACTGGGCAATTACAATCTGTGCCTAATGTTCTTGACTCTGAAGAAGCTACTTCTAAACTGCAGAGGAAGCTGGAGGATTTACATCTTACACAACGTCAACATGTTATACTTCCAAACCATATCTTTGTGCCTGATTCTGAGAAGAGTAAGTTTAGCTTTGGGAGTTTGGGAGTCACTTTTGGGGCTAATACAAGCTATGTTAGTGGCCCAGAGAGCGAAAAGAGTTCTATGCCTCTTTCTGAAGTATCTCAGGCTGTCGAAGAAACTGCAGGGGAGCAGGCCTCAAGGTTGTAATCTTTTGAATCTGATTTTTTTTTGCTAACTCTATCTTAATAAAACATGGAAAGAATATCTTTCTTGAAAGGATGTTAAGGGGGGAATAAAATTTCAACACAGATTTTAATACATGCACCTTCTTCATATATTTTTGCTTATTTGAAATATTTTTAGTTTTGTTGAAACCTTGAAGAGTTAGAACACCGTGAAAGTATCTATCTAATGATTTAATTACTTCAATGTTTATGTTTATGTTTCTATATTATATATGATATTCTGCCATATCTGTAACTTTGGTTTTAGAAGTTTGTCATAACCTGTACCAGTGATGTTACTGATAGAAATTCAAAAAGAAAACTGATATTAAAATTAGAAACAAAAATTACAAAGTGTACAGCAATAAACTTGCTGCCAAGGTCTCCTACTACATGCACAATACAGCAATGGTTTGCTGTCCCTGAGACTAAGCCTTCTACAGAGATTGTTCTCTGCTCTCAAGCTCACAAATAACAACACACATAACCCCTTTACACACTAGCAGCCCATATTTGTCATAAACTAATATGTGACTTCCCTTAACTGCCATATCACAGTTATTAAGACACAAACAAATACATTTCAGACCACCCTAGAACATATTTTGCTAAATACCCCTAATACATAAACTTTCTCCTAAAATACATAACTACTCATAACTCATTATGGTAATTATTATTATTCACCGGTCCAAGTTCCTATCAGCTACATGTACCCATATCCATGGAGATGGAACATAGGTTACTTCAGAAAACATTTTCACCTGCTTTTCAGCAATTTTTCATTTTAATCCCTTTGACAAATCATCTTTTATTTCAGCAGTCAAAATGCTCCTGTTACATCCGAGATGGGAGATTATCCTGACCATCCACAATCACCCACTACTGTGCCTGGGAACTTGTCAACTGGTGAAGTGGATATGTCATCAAGCGCCATCCAAGAGTATAATGAGTCTAAGCAAGACACTACTTTGCCAGCTGTAGGTAATCAGTACTCGGTGGTGCATACTTCTCAAAACTCCAGTTTTGGTTTAATGCCCCCAATCTTGGCATCTCCACCTCCACAGTTTGATAATTCCGAGACTCAAACACATGATCTTTCTCAGCTTCCAAGCTTTATTGTAAGCCCTCCCTCTGGCCTATATGTATCTTGTCTTCTTTATTATTATTAACTTCAGTTTACTTGGATATTTTTTGCTGAAACAGTTAAATTTGATTGTTATTTTACTATAGGTCCATCAACCAATTGATCCAACTAGTTATTATGCCCAGTTTTACCGCTCTGGTGCTGACAGTGATGGTTGTGTTTCTCCTTTTTTCTCTGCCGTAGTTGCCAACAAGTACAATGGCAATGCTGCAGTTCTGCCTACACCAAATTCACAGTCTCTTCAAGAGGTTTGCATTGTTAAAGTAACATAATTGCAGTTATTGAGATTTACAGTTGTGTACTCTCTCATGAGGTTATGGCTATTAAAATTTGGAGTAAATTACTCTTACTGTTTCGTAAGTACACAAAATGATCATCTTTATTTTGAATACCAACCGCAACCACCACAGATAGGTGAAATTTCTGAACAATAAAGAAAATAATACTAGAGTTTAGCTTCCTTGTTTTGGCTAAAACCTTTATGCATCACCATCCACTACACTTCCAAGGTGAATAGATATGCCCAATGCTTACCATAAGTCCCAAAAGAAGTAATCACCTTACAGTGCGAAAAATAATTGGCCTTCTGTTTCCAAATGAGAATGCAACAAATCAATTGTATTAATCCTGTGAAGCACCCATGTCCCTCAGTTAAAGACTTGACCTTGAGGGAGCTTCTCACTTCCAAATAAGGGTGTCAAAATGCAATCTTTGGGGGTTAAGAGAGTGAGTTACTAACTAGGAGGACACAGAACATACTAGAATAGTTCAGAGTCCACATTCTCCTATCTGAATCTGCAAACAAACTAATAGAGTTAAGTAAAAGAGACTGATTCACTGAATTCTCAATTGGTCAAGTCTCTGAAAGTGAAAATCCCAAGTCAAAAGTAGGAGAGATAATATAGGAGAGGAAAAGTCTCTTAACATATTAACATTCCCTGCCCAAGTGTCCTCCGAAAAGTTGATATGAATATTAATTCTCAGCCAACAGAAGCCATTGGTGTAGAAGAAACATATCATTTAGAAAATAAAAATAAACTTCCAGGTACTAGATGAGTTGTTGTGATCACTGGTTTGGCGTCCCACCTATTCTGTTCTCAACCATGCTGTTAATTACTGGGTGCCACAAAGAAGCGGTCTCTAAAGGAAAGTGCTTTAGCAATTTAGCCACTTAAGCAATGTTTAATCATTGTTGTTGTACTCGAGTTAACTAGTCAGTAACAGAGTTGGTAGACTCTCATTCTGCCAGCAGAGTCTACAAGTCTAGATCTGCACTTTGTTTTGGCCTCAAGATGCGCTGCTCTTGTGGGTTTTGTTGAGTACCTGAGTTGAATTACCTGTTTGTGACATGTATTGGGTTTATGAAGCTGATTTTATGTTTTAATTATTTTTTGTTCTATTTTGAGAAACTAATGAGTACTGTAATTTTGTTATATTTTCTGACTTGACAATATTATATATTTATATTAATAAAATCTTAACTTCATTTTCTTCTAGTACAAGTATGATTCTGATACATGAAGAGATTTAACCTTTAAATAATTAGTGTTAGCTTGTTGCATAAAGGCAAAATTGTCCCCCGGAAATTTATTCTTTTTTTTGGTTGCAGGGAGGTATATTGTCCACAGCAGGTCCAACACCACTTGTGACTCAAGCTGCTGGACTGATGCAAAGTTCAATAGCTGTTACTCAGCAGCCTCTCCCTGTCTTTCGACCACCAAGTGGGGTTCATATATCCCATTATCCTCCTAACTACATTCACTATTATTCACCAGTTTATGTTCCGCCTCCAGCAATCCACCAGTTTTTGGGTAATGGTGCATTTCCTCAACAACCTCAGGCCAGCACGGTATATCCTCCACCTCCGGCAGTGGCTGCTCCCGGGATGAAATATCCTCTTCCACAGTTCAAACCTGGAACAAATGCAGCTAACTCGGCACATTTCGTAATGCCGGGTGGCTATGGCGCATATGGATCCTCCCCAGCTGGTGGTTATAATCCTAGTTCTGCTGTAAATGCAGGGAATTCAACCTCTAATGAAGATCTTGGTTCCTCCCAGTTCAAGGAAAATAATGTATACATCAATGGACTGCAGGTTTGTTCCTTTTAACTTTCACTATTCAATTAAGTATAACATGCTGAGATTGCCGACCCCATCTCCTGCAAAAAATCATGGACAGCTGTATAGGATGTACCGTAAATTCTCTGTTGCACTTCATTTCTTTTGTATTTTCATAGTACCAGAAGTCCTACACTTGATGATACATATGTACTGCATTTCCCCTGCAGAGTGAAGGTTCAACAGTGTGGCTTGCACCTGGCCGTGATATTTCTGGTCTGTCCACTAGCTCATTCTACAACCTTCCACCTCATGGTCAGCATGTGACTTTTACTCCAACACAGGCTGTCCATGGCACCTTTCCCGGCATCTATCACCATGCACAAGCTGTGACAGCTGCAGCAGTTCATCCACTTCTGCAACAACCCCAGACAATGGCTGGAGCAGTTGATATGGTAGGACCTGGAGGCGGTGTTTATCAACAACAGCCTCAACATGCACATATCAATTGGCCAAGTAACTATTGAGACAGACTTGGACATCTTCTTGACAGATAAAAAATATAATCGAGTCGTATCTGGGGCAAAATTTTGGGAAACTCTAAAATATAGTGTTAAGAGTTTCCCAAGAGGTAACATGGCAATTGGGTGCATTTGAGAATAAGGAGCTGGGAAATATGTCGGTAGGATCATCTTCTCATAGCTTGGGTTGAGGATATGGAAGGTACTGTCCTCCTTGTAACTGATATTGACCATTAAAGTTAGACGGGCTCGTTTTTTTGCTCCTGCTATTCTGTGCTACTATTATTCCCATTTTATAGCTCGAAGTCTTTCCCCTCTTTTTTATCATGGTCTTTGAACTCTATTTAAGATATCGTCGGATGGTGAAAATGTTCATTCTTGTTTTTTAGTTTTAAGTTTTATAGGTTTGGAAGGTATAGGTTGGTGGGAAAAGTTTTTATTCTGTTGCCTTTTCTTTGTCTTACCTGTAAAGTGAATTTTGATAGTGAGAAAATTATTTACTGAAGCTGTTGTATTGCTATGGCCAATGCAAAATGTCAATTGTTTCAGTTAAACTGATGCAGCAACATGGCTGACACTTGATATTTATTCTAATCCTTGATCCATGGAATTTTCTTTGATACTTGGCTATGTATTGATTTCCGATCTCACTATTTATCCTATCAGTGTCTCAACATCGGTACAAAAGGTAAGCATACTTGTGTTATCATTTGAAATCGTCGACTGTTAATAATATATTGCGTTTTGAATCGCGGTAGCATACAGCGTATGCATCTTTTTAGTTTCTACTGCGGGATGACACGATTCGAATTTCAATCACCAAGACCGTGGTTGGGTTTGTGTCTGGGAGTGTTTCTGTAAGTGCAAAGAATGGTTTTGGAGGTTACGTTACATCCTTTAAGCATCATATAGGGTGTGTTGTGCATTGTTAGACCGTTATGCTAGGTTGGACCGTTAGGTTCACCATGCTGGCCTGCTCACTCCAAGGTTACACCGTTAGAGTTGAGCTATGGGACTTTAGTACATGCACAGGTTTTGTTGCGTCTTGGAGAGGAGGGAGGACCAATTTTTTGTGCAGGGCCAAATAGAAAGAACACCATTGTTGGAGAGACCAAGCTTCATAATAATTTATTTTTCTTTTCTTAAACAGAAAAAATACATGAAGGAAATACGAGGTTCTCTTTTGAGTAGTGAACACAGCTCTGACGGGAATTCATATTTTACCCCCTTTACATATATGATGGGTGTCATCATCACTTTTTTGTTTAGTTCGCTGACCCTTAGTTTATGTGTAAAAAAATGCACATACGCTGACCCCAGTGTACATGTAAAAGGAGGTCAACAAGGAATTATGGGGTCAAAGACTCCTTAAATTGGGGGTATAATGGGCCGCTGCGCTTCTTGGCCACAATGTGTTTAGAATGATGATTTGGTGTCTTAAAGATCTTTCTCAGAGGATATTTTGGAGTCCATATGTCATCTTGAGGAAGCAGTAGCAGGAATCGTTTCTTGTTTAAAAGAATGAGGTGACAAGGATTAAACTCCCGACCTCTGTGCTTTTTATACCATATGAAAAATCGGTTCTCCCACAAAGCTTAAGCTATAGATGAAGGCTTAACAATGGTTTTTGTATTTAACATGAAAGGCTTAAGCTATTAGTGTTAGATATAAACTCCACTTAGGAGTCTTAACTGAAAGGCTTAATTTATTTATTTATTTATTTATTTTTGTTAAATCCACGGTGTTAACCTGATCTGGGCAACTGAGTGATTAATACGTTTGTATAATGATTGAGATTTTTTGGGGATGACACTCTCAGCAAGGCACCCCATTCATATGAATCAGGGATTGAACCCATGATCACGTATTTAAGAGACATAGACCCGTTTATTTGTGCTAACCTCCTTTAGTACCCAAAAGCTTAATCTTTTAGAGATGTAGTCCTTGATACGGAGGATGGGTTAGTTCATTTTCCACAGTTCAAATCCAAAGGGGTCTAGCATTGTCTACCGTGTCTTTCCCTTCTGTGCATCTTGAACAAAATATGAGAGACTATATTATACGGTGCTAATCTCGACTGAGAAGATACAATATATAGAAAGAGTGGAAAAATTCAAAATCCCTAAAAATTAGTTAATATAAAAAACTGCTACAATAATCACTATACAATATCCACATCGAACAACTAAGAAATCAATCACCATAAGTGTGATTGTGTAATAACTCACTTCGAGGGGAGTACCTCCAGAAAAGTAAGGAAGAGATAAACAAAAATAGAAGGGAATAGAAGGATCATTAATTTCACTGCCTTCATAATGAGGTCATACAACAATACATATAGAATCCTTCTAACCAATTCCCCAATCATTAGCTAGCTGTCATTCAACGGAAATAACATATAAAATCCCTATTCTACCCTCAGCTATTACATCATATAATCTTTCATCCATTTGGGCTTGACTTGGTTCCTCCTATCCCTTATCTGCTGAAGTAATGGGCTTCGATATTCATCCTCATGCAAGTCAACATACTCCTCATTAGGCTCTTCTTCCTCATTAGGCTCTTCTTCTTCTATTACATCCTTCCCTTGTTGGAGAGACACCTTGTCCTCAAGGTGGAAACTGGGGTACACTGCAGAAAAGGCAGAGAGCAATTCCCAAGTCGAATCCTCAGGATACAGGCCTTTCCATTGGACGAGGACGCGAGACTCTGATGGCTTTTCCTGGTCTTGGACATCAAGAATAGCAGCGGGTTCGAGCAGTGGCTGATTACCCTCAGCAGCAGGTGGAAGTGCGAGTGGAACAACATCTACGCCTCCAACAAAGGGCTTGAGTTTGGAAACGTGAAAGACAGGGTGTATCTTGGACCCAGCAGGTAGCTGCAACTCAAAGGCTACATCTTGTACTTTCTTGATAATTGGAAAAGGCCCATAGAAACGTTGAGTCAATTTGTGGTTGCGAGAGCCTTTCACCGATAATTGACGATAGGGACGGAGTTTAACCAGAACAAGATCACCCTCCTTGAAGGGATGGTCAATGCGATGCTGATCAGAATAGTGTTTCTGTCGGGCTTGTGCACGCTCTAAGTGAGCCTTGAGCTTAGATAGGATGCGGTCTCGATCAGCCAGTTTAGAATCCACTGCCTCAATACGCGAACTGCCAGCTATGTACTGAGGGATTGATGGAGGTGGTTTGCCATAAACAACCAAAAAGGGGCTCAGACCTGTCGAAGAGTGAACAACAGTGTTGTAGTGAAACTCAGCCTAGGATAGAAAACGCCCCCAACGCTTGGGTTCACCATGAACGAAAGCTCTCAAGTATTGCTGCAGCATCTTATTAACAATTTCCGTTTGACCGTCACTTTGAGGATGGTAAGCGGTGGTCATCCGGAGCTTAGTGCCACTGAGTTTGAAGAGTTCTTGCCAAAAATGACTCATAAAAACAGAGTCTCTGTCTGAAACAATGCTACGAGGCATCCCATGTAACTTACAAACCAGTGCCACTGAGTTTGAAGAGTTCTTGCCAAAAATGACTCATAAAAACAGAGTCTCTGTCTGAAACAATGCTACGAGGCATCCCATGTAACTTACAAACCAGTGTTGCAAACAGGTCAGCCACCTTTGCTGCAGTAAAGGAAGTTGGGAGTGAGCCAAAATGTGCAGCGTTAGAAAAACGATCAACAACCACGAAGATCACCGTATGGCCTTGGAATGAAGGGAGCCCTATGATGAAATCCATAGAGACATCCTCCCATACACATGTCGGAATCGGTAGGGGCTGTAGCAACCCGTAAGGATGGTGTGTAGGAGTTTTGGTTCGTTGACAAGTCAAGCAAGAGGAGACAAATTGCACAACATCTGTCTTCATGCCTTTCCAATAGAAATTCTCTGAAAGACGACCATAAGTACGCTGAATACTCGCATGTCCTCCCATGGGTGAACAATGAAACTCATCCAGTAACAAGGAACAAAAGGATGAAGAAGGAGTAAGGAAAATCTTACCCTTGAAAAACAAGATGCCTTGCTCCAGTTGAAAGTGTGGATATTGCTTTGGCTGTTGCTGCACCTTGGCAACCAAATCTGAGAGTTCAGGATCTGTAGAGTACAGCTCCTTAAGCTTGTCAACGAATGTGAAATGAGGAACAGTTAGCCCAAATAAAGTTCCTCCTGTATCATGGACCCTGAATAATGCATCTGCCACTCTATTAGCTGACCCAGGTTTGTACACAATGTCATACGTGTACCCCAATAACTTGGCCAAGTAATACTGCTGTTCTGGTGTTTGAATGACCTGTGTCATCAACTCCTTAAGGCTCCGTTGGTCAGTATGGATAACGAATTTATGACCCAGTAAATAAGTTCTCCATTTCTTAACTGCTGCGATTATAGCATGTAACTCACGGACATAGGTGGATGCTAACAAGAGCTTTGGGCAGAATTTCTTGCTGAAAAAACTGATAGGGTGATTATGCTGCATTAGAACTGCTCCCATTCCGATCCCTGAAGCATCTGTTTCTAGAATAAAAGGCTGCTCAAAATCAGGAAGTGCAAGCACTGGGGTTGTGGACATGGCAGATTTAAGATTATCAAAGGCCACCTGCGCATTTGGTGTCCACGAAAAAGAGTCTTTCTTGAGCAGTTCCGTGAGTGGAGCAACAATAGATGCGTAGTGCTTAACGAATTTGCGGTAGAACCCAGTGAGTCCTAAAAATCCGCGAAGCTGCTTCACAGTGGTAGGGGTAGGCCAGGCAATCATTGCTTCCACCTTTGATGGGTCAGGACCGACACCCTGTTCAGAGACGATATGGCCAAGGTACTCAATCGTTGGTTGGGCGAATGAGCACTTAGAGAGCTTTAAAAAGAACTGGTTCTGCAACAAACACTCAAAAACCTGTTCAAGATGAGTAGCATGTTCCAATAACGACTTACTATAAACTAGAATGTCGTAAAAAAAAAACAATAACGAACTTCCTAAGGAATGGTTGGAGCAAGGAGTTCATGGTGGACTGAAATGTTGCAGGAGCGTTACACAGCCCAAACGACATAACGAGAAACTCATAGTGACCTACATGAGTTCGAAACGCCGTTTTATGTATATCATCCGGATGCATACGGATTTGATGGTACCCAGAACGGAGGTCCAGCTTAGAGAAACATTTAGTGCCAAATAATTCATCCAACAATTCATCGATTGAAGGTATAGGAAAACGATCCTTACACGTAATAGCATTAAGAGCCCTGTAATCTACACAAAACCGCCAGCTCCCATCACGTTTCTTGACCAAAAGAACGGGTGAGGAGAAGGGACTGGAGTTGTGTCTAATAAGGCCTGAGTCTAGCATTTCCTGAATCAAACGCTCCATTTCCTTCTTTTGAAAATGGGGGTACCGATACGGGCGCACATTGACAGGGTTTGAGCCATCCAACAATGGAATGTAATGATCCGAAGTGCGAGGTGGAGGAAGGGATTGCTGTTGTTGGAATAATGGAGCAAATCGGTCCAGCAATCGTTGAATTTCCTGAGGAAAGGTCACAGGAGAAGCTGTGGTTGGGGAAGAAGGCACTATCTGAATATGAAAGAATTGGGAAACTGAATCTGTATGCAGCATCCTCTTCAGCTGGTGAAGACTTGCCTCAGATGGAATAGGCTTAGGTAAGCCTTCAAGTTGCACTAGTTGGCCATATTTCATAAACTTCATCGTCAGGGCCTCGTAGTCAGTCAACACTAGCCCAAGAGTTTTAAGCCATTGGATGCCTAAAACTATTTCAGCTCCACTAAGGGGAAGCACAAACAGATCCATAGCAAGAGTATGAGGCCCAAACTGGAGTGGAACGGCTGAACACACTGAGGAGCAAGTAATTTGTTGTCCATTTCCCACCATGACCTGAAAGGAATGGGATGGAGTGGTTTGGAGGCCCAAGAACTTGGCAATTGGGTCCTGCACAAAGTTGTGGGTGCTCCCACTATCGATTAGCACGGTGACCGCGGATTTTCCAACCCGACCCGGAACTCTCAGTGTTTTGGGAACTGCATGGCCCAATAAGGCGTGCAAACTAATTTGGGCTTCATTCGGGTCCAAGGAAGACGGCGGATCGGTTGGTGGGGTTGGGTCATGAGATAGTAGCAATTGTGTGAGATCTGACTCTGAAGGATCTGGAATTTCTGGCTCAGCAATAATCAGCATGTACTTTCCCTGGCACTTGTGATTTCTATGGTACTTTTCGTCACAAGTATAGCACAGTCCCTTTTCTCGACGAGCCTGTAAATCTGCCTGAGACATTCTTTTGTAAGGTGGTAAGGAGTTCTTGGTAGAGACAATGGGTGTGGGAAGCAACGAAGGTTGTTGAGGCGGTGGAGAGGTGTAAGTCGGTTGAAGGTTTGATGATGGGGGTGGGAAGGTTAGATGTCTTGGCTGTAGGGTGGAGGAACGAGAATGGAGGTCACGGAACTTGTCTTCTTGGAGTTTGGCGAGATCAATGGCATGGGTGAGTGAACTCGGTCGGAACGCTTGCACCTCGCGGCGGATCTCCGGTTTAAGGCCGGAAATGAAGCAACTCAAATAGAATTGGTGTGAGAGACCGGTAATACGGTTTGCCAAAGCCTCAAATTGTGACTGATAGTCCCGTACTGAACCTGACTGTGTGAGCTTGAACAACGCTCCATGAGGATCGTCAAAAGTGGAGGTCGCAAACCTGGACTGGAGGATGTGGGTGAAAATCGGCCACGACGGAACCTGATCGTTGGCATGGACCCACTGGAACCGGTTTAGTGCCTCACCCTCTAAGGCAAACGCAGCCAACTATAGACGTTGGTCTTCCGGAGTGTTGTGGAAATCAAAGAAGTGGTTGATCTTGAAGATCCAACCAGCCGGGTCATCTCCGTTAAATCGGGGCAAATCAAGCTTAAGGGAAGTGGGAAGAACTTTTAATGTAGGGTTAGGTGCGGTGGATTGTTGGGTACATGAAGGGGATCCAGTTTGGATATGGGATTCCAGAGCTGCTATTTTTGTTGTAATATCAAGTTGGAAGGCGTTTTGGGAAACTATGAGGTCCTGTATGGCGGAGGCAAGGGTATCATATGGGCTTGATGATGAAGGCATGGTGAAAAAGAGAAAATAGCACTCTCTCAATGAAAAGAGCACCAGTTTTAATAACTCACTTCGAGGGGAGTAAGTCCAGAAAAGTAAGGAAGAGAGAAACAAAAATAGAAGGGAATAGAAGGTTCATTAATTTCACTGCCTTCATAATGAGGTCATACAGCAATACATTTAGAATCCTTCTAACCAATTCCCCAATCATTAGCTAGCTGTCATTCAACGGAAATAACATATAAAGTCCCTATTCTACCCTCAGCTATTACATCATATAATCTTTCATCCATTTGGGCTTGACTTGGTTCCTCCTAGCCCTTATCTGCTGAAGTAATGGGCTTCGATATTCATCCTCATGCAAGTCAACATATTTCTCATTAGGCTCTTCTTCCTCATTAGGCTCTTCTTCTTCTATTACAGATTGATTTAAATCCCATATAACTGGGATTTTGTCTGTCCAACACATCTTTCCATCTATGTTTCTTTTTCAACCGTCTAACTTTCTAACATCCCTCGATTATGTTTCTAGCGATGATTTATGGAACCCTCATTATCTTGAGTTTTATTTTCTTTTTATTGTGTTTATTTAAAGCGCTTATAGTCGAGCTGGCTTTAGCTTCTTGAGGTGAAGTGTTAGAATCATTTACAATATCTTAGTTATCCCTTAGATCCTTATTCTACTAATATGTCAGATTGGTCCCTGATTTTGTTTGTACCAATCAATTTAGTCCCTGATATTTTTGAATTTTCAAATTGAACCCTGAGATAGGAATACGTGACGTTAATGACCGTAAGTGATCCTTAACGTTGCTTACCAAAATGACCAAAATGACGTCGTTTTGACAAAACATATAAACAAAGACTGTTGAGTATCGGTCAAATTAGTCTCTGAGATTGTTGAAACTGATCAAATTATTCCCAGACTTTATGAACCATTAACGTCAAGGACTAATATGACTAGCATGTTCCTATCTTCGGGACTAATTTTGAATTTCGATAACATCAGGAACTAATTTGACCAATGCCCATAAAATCAGGGACCAATCTAATATATTACTCAATCATTATTATAAGCCACATTCTATAAATTTCTTAATGATATTTTTTATGAATCCTTTTGCAATTTCTAGGTAGCCCTTATTTTTCTCCTTCATGTTTGCCCTTATTAACTATCTTTATTTTTTTGATTGTTGATTAACAAACAACCAATCCAATTGGACAATTCAAGAGTATATCGATATTGGGATTAAATTAAAAGTTTGTTAGTTTCAATACTATCAATTGTGGACTATTCCAATATTAAATGAGGGTACAAGTGTAAAGTTGTAATATTTTTTTAAAGGTTTAATTATGTCACAAGTCTCTGAAATTTGGGGTGCTTTTGTCAGAGACTCTTATTCATTTTTTTTCAATGTCTGACTCCTTGAAGTTACTTTTGTGTTTGTCATATACCCCACTGTTCACGCTGATGAAAAGGGATTCGGTGCGGGGCGTGCCAGTTCACCAATTCAGACGAACACTATAACACCCTACCTTAATTAATACTCTAATTACCCAATTAAGTTTTGGTTACTTAAAAAAAATTTCTTTTAAAACTCTTAGTTACTTATGAAAATCTCCGTAAAATCGGACGGAGTTTACTTTGTTTATATAACTTTCCAAAATATAATATTTTTGCCTGTAACCTGTGTACAAAATATGTCCATAATATTCAAAACAACCACACAACATGATTAAAATATTTATACAAATCTTTGAAAAGGTTTGATTCCCCAAAATAATATTATACAATAAATGTTCATATTGAACCCCAAGACCAACACATGGTCACCCAGCTAACTACTTACAATGCACGGTGTGGAGTGTACTCGTGCTCGGCCATGCATTAGTGTAAGCTCCATCTTCGTACCTGTATAAAAAAGGCAAGAAGGGTAGCATTACACAGAACTTAGGAACTAACTTCTAAAAGGTCATAGCAATAAACTAAGTCTAACATTATTATTAACAACAAAACAATCATAATCATTTTCATATTTTCTTTCTTTTTACATTTTCTTTCTTTTTACTCTTTTCCTTATTCCTTTCTAGTCTTTCTTATCTTACATTACGTAGTCTTTCATTTACCCTTCTAATCTTTTCATTCTATCTTATCCTTCACTTACCTCTCGGCGGGTCCTATTATCATTACTTCTCACACCACTAGGGCGGGTCATATTATTGTCAATATACTCGCACCATAAAGGCGGGTCCTAATTCCTATTACACACTCCTTCATGGAGGGTCATTCTCACACTTATTCTCGCTCCATTATGGAGGGTCATTATCCACACTCCTTTCGGAGGGTCATTATCTCACTCCTTTCGGAGGGTCATTCATATTCATTCATACACATATTAATCCTATATCTACACACATCATAACCATATATTCACACATAACACAACCATATATTCACACATAACACAATCCTATATTCACACATATTCTAAGTCATACATTCACACGTAACACAATTTTAAGTCACATATCCACACCCAATACAAGCATATATTCACACATAACACAATCATATATTCACACATCACACAATCCTATATTCACACATAACACATCATATATTCACACGTATTCTCTCTCCATTATGAAGGATCATCATTCACACTCCGTTATGGAGGGTCTTTATCTCGCTCCTTTCGGAGGGTCATTCATACTTATACAATTCAACACATCATATCCATACATTCATACATCATAAGCATCTATTCACACATATTCTAAATCATACATTTACACATAAAATAAGTCATTTATTCACACACCCTATTAGGTGGGTCCAACTCACATTAATAGTGTAATCCTATGTTCCACTTTTAACGCTCATAATCAATTTATTAACCACTTAATTTCTCTTCTTTAATTCTTTCATTTATAGCTTATTATTGGGTTCCTATTATCATTCAAACAAATAGTCAACAAAACATACATTCCCTCAACAATCATACACAAACATCTTCATTCAAATATTACCTATTTAACATCTCTAATTCATCCCTTAATTTATGATACCCATTATTCATATATATATATATATATATATATATATATATATCTTAGGTTCATTTTAAACCCAACCCCTCATACACTTCACACATATCATCTTTCAAGAATAATAACACAAAACATGTACACATATAATCATAAACATCCAAGTGGTCTCATTTTCTTCATTTTCTTACTTAACTTATTATTAACATTTCTATCTACACATAAATTCAAAATTCACATAGTGGGGTTTATTTCATTCATTCTTAAACTTTATTTATTATCTACATCAACTACCCTATTGTTAACTAATCTTTTCTACTCTAAGCCACCACTATAAGCATCCTAGAAATCATGCCCTAAATCAAGGTAATACCACCTTCTTACCTCAATGAAGAGAGAGAGAGAGAGAGATGGAAAACCTCAAATCCTAAGATTTGCTCCTTAGTTCTTGTGACTCCTTAAGAGTTTGAACCTCCTAAGCTTGGCTTTCAACCCCAATAAAGCCACCAAGAGATGTGTTGAGATAGTGCCTACTGGATGAATTGATGGAGGAAGAGGGTCTCCCTTTCACTTGTGAGTATGAGAGAGAGAGAGCCTCCATGGTTGTGTTGATAGAAAACTCAAGGGAAGGGATGGTGAGGGTGGCGTGATGATGGGTGGTGTTGGGTGTGATACTCTTGTTCTTGATACTTGATGATGGAGATGATAAGTAAAGAGTCCTAGTGTTCTTGGCTCTTGGAATGAAAGAGGGAAGAAGAGAGAGAATGTGTTTGTGTTGATGATGAAGGCTATGGAGTTCTTTGAGCTTGATTTAGGTTTATGGCTTTGATGATCTTGATGAGGATGATGGGGATGATGATGTTGGCGTGTTGATGGTGGTGGGTGATGAGCTCAAGTGCTCTTGCTTCTTAGACTTAGAGAGAAGAAGAGAGAATAGGCTCATGAAGAAGAATAAGAAGAAGGAGTGAAAGTGATGAATGAATGAGTGTTTGTTTGTTTTTATTTATTTGCCTAGGAATGAAATGAGTGGCTCACATTCAATGGCTTCCTTGAGAAGCTTTGAAATATGTGGTGGAGAGAAGAAGCTTCTCCAAGAAGCTTTGGACATGTGGTCCCCAACAACTCTATTTTTTTTCATCAGCACACATATAGTAATCGATTACCCCACCAAGTAATCGATTACATCCCTAAATTCCTAATGATTTGGTTCCTCACAGGGAGTAGGTAATCGATTACATTCCCCAAGGTAATCGATTACATCAATTAATTCAATTTTAGGGTTTCTCACAGGAACTTGGTAACCGATTATCTCCCCAAGGTAATCTATTACCTCACCCAATTTTCCTATATTTATGGTTTCTAACTCCAAGACATTCCCCTTAACTCCTATTCATGACTTACTATTGATTCTTTCATTAATTCTAACTTATGTTTATTCTAATTAAGCCTGGGATTAGAAATCGGGATGTTACAAACACGAGTCAAAAATGGGAATGGAAGTGTCAAGCGATTGCGGGATTCGAATGATTAAATGGTAATCTTGCGTCGCGATTGGGCTATTTTTGGTGTTTTTGGTTTTATCTTGGAAAGTATGTAAATGGGCTTGGGAAAACGTAAATGACGAAATAGTAAATCGACAGAAACGTAAAGGGAAATGCGGTAAAGTGCGGAAATGTAAAGGTTAAAGAAGTAAATGTGCGAATTTAAAGGTGCTGGAAACGTAAAGGCAAAATTAAAAAGTGCTGGAAACGTAAAGTGCTGGGAATGTAAAGTGGTTATTACAATGGCATTTTCTCCACTAATCTGCTTGCGGTGAGATGTTTAGGATGATTACCAATGTGCCAACCCCGATTAAAAACAAGTGATTACGTATTTATAGTCCTAAAAATTAACTACCCTTACACTATGTTATTGGGCAAGTTCTGCATAACTGTAGCAGCCACGTCCTAACTAAGAAACTACCCACTAAATAACTACCCACAATGCCATTTCTTCGTTTGTTCTTTTTTTGCCACGTGTCTTCAGTAGTCTTTCGATAATTCTTCTTCGACAAGCATCTTCCCACATCTGAAATAAAGCAACTTTGAAACTCTTGGGATTTTTTTTTCACAAGTCCTTTGCCAACGTTGTCGAAGTAACATCCTCCTGCCTGTTGGGCTTCTAGGATCCCTGTCGACACCAGGCTCCTTTCGACAAGGTGTCGGTTTCTAATTGAATCAATCCCCCTAGTCGATTTTGGTGACATGATTACTAACTTAGCCATGTTTTTGGTCATCAACCTAGCCAGTGATCATGTTACAATCTCTCCTGAGGGATTATCCATAGAGGACTTTTCCTTTCACTCTTTAAATAGAAAGATACTCAAAGCTTTTCCTGGGAAAAGGTTTCAACTTTGAGTTATGGAAGACTCCTAGGTACCACGTAGACTAGTATTTCAGCTGGAGTGTGCCCTTTATCTAGGATTTTCATACCAGTTTGAAATACAAGAGGTGATCCCTATGTAATCTCACGTGTTTAATCTTTCACCATTAACAGGGAAAGGTGGGGATTCGGAGTAAAGATTTTGAAATTGTTCCTCTCTCTTCCGAATCCCTTTAATCTCATATGTTTAATCTTTATGAGATTCTTCTTCTTCACTCTTTCGAACAACTTCTCTTCTTTCCAGATATCATAAGGTTGATCCATCGTTTCTTCCATTTACGCACTTTTGGCCCTTTGAACGTTGGAAGTGACGTATTTATAGCCATGAGGAAGTGCATTAAATGTTGATGTGACAGTTCTCTTGTTCCCAATGCATCATCATTCCTACTCTGACCTCCTCGGTTTCCACGTTAATGCTCTTTCGACGCCGTCTTCATTATGACGCTTCTATTTGTCGACATACGTTCATGTCCTTCGAAGTCACCTTTAAGCAGTCCGCTTAAGTACACTTTCGTCGACATCACTTATATTGTCGATCTTTCTCATCCTGTCGATACGCGTGCACATCCTTCGAAGTCACTTTTAGGCAATTCACCTAAGTACACTTCCGTCGACATCACTTATGCGTTCGATATTCTTTCCCTCTGTTGAAATTTGACTTCTAATCAACAAAGGCCCCCAAGTTTTGGCATTCGACGTACCTTTTCGGAGGATGTCAAAAGTTGTACCTTTTGCGAAACGATCTTGGGATTCGGGATTTTGAGCTCATGACATGAAAAGGTTAGGCCCACGTGGCCCTTTCCTCGACGCCTTTTCGAGAACCATGGTAGTGGTTCAAAACGTCTTTTCACACCCTATTTAAACTCAAGTCACTTGTCATTATCTTGCCATTTCGTTTTCTTGAGCCTTACTGCACTTTCTCCTTCTTTGCCCTACACCCCTTTTTCTATCTTGTGATTTCTATACTCAAATCGAGTATCAACAATGGCTGCTATCCTGACAGTTTATGACCCTGAAATTGACCTTAATGTTTCCCACAACTTACGAAGTCTTATGATCCCTGTTACTTCTTGTGTTCCTGTAGATGGAAAACTTGTAAACCCTAAACCTTATTTCCTTGGCCCATTGCTTACTTTGGACGAAGCCAAACACTCTGACATTACTAACTACTTCCCTCTGTACGATCCGGATGATACTCGTCCGTTGATCACACTCGATTCCATCAATATATCCCATTTCGATAAGGATCAAGCGGCGAGGGTCTTCCGAAGTGCCAAAGTGATTAACAATTTCAAAGACTGGTACTTGAGGTTGAAGAACTTCAAAAGGACTCTTGGGTAAAAGCCGGTTTCTATGACTTGCTACGTCTGACCATGTTGGGTTTGAGAACCCACGAAAGTCTTTTTGCAACCGCTTGCTATTTTTGGTGTCGTCGAACCAATTGCTTTCACTTTCGTTATGGCATGATGACTCCAACCCTTTTCGATGTTGCTGCTTTAACCAGTCTTTGTCCTTATGGCGAACTGTTCACCGTTGAAAGTCGGCCTTCCAAAGTAGTCCATATTGGCCAAGGTCCTTATACTTTTACTGCTTTCACCGAGTCTCAGTGGAAAAAGTATAGGGAACCTGACGAAGTCAGTGATGTGGATCATCTCGTGTTTTTGACGATGTGGCTTAGTGCCTTCGTTTTCTGCACTAAATCCCGACAAGTCACTAAGTCTTTGTTGACTTTGGCCACTATACTGCATGAAGAAAGACCAGTGGCCTTAAGTCAGCTTCTTTTGGCCAAACTTTATTCAATGATTGGCCAAATAACCGATGTCATAAGGTTGAATGACCACCTCTTATCGAACATAGGAGGGCCTATTTGGTTGCTACAACTATGGCTGAATGCTATCTTCCAATGTCTTCGATCTTCACCATTCAGTCAACAGTATATGTTCGGACCGCTTCAACTATGGTTGTGTAATGACAAATCTTGCATGCCTTCTCTTTCTCGCAACACCGACCCTTTCATGCACTTCATGCAGATCTTGGACTCCGTTTCTCTATCTTCCAAAACCATTGTTTTTGCCCCTTTCGTCAGAAGATTGCATGGCCCTAAATGGTTCCAAACTCCCTATCCTAGGAACTGTCCTGAGGACAAGAGTTTGAATGATGTCCTCTGAGGACATTACCTTAACCAGCGTTTCTCTTCAGCGGCTTACCAGGTTCTTCGAGTTTGGAAGATAAGGAAGTTTTTTTTTATACTTCCCCAATTATGTGGCTAGGCAATTTGGGCTCTGCCAAGGAATTCCTGCTCCTATGCGAAAGCATGCATCTTACGAGTTTCACCTCGGAAATTTGACAGACTTCAAGTCTAGTTGGGATGAAATGTTGAACAAGTTCATCTCGAGAAATGAGGCTTCCATGTCGAGATTCAGTCTTGTTGCATTCACTCCTTGCTTTTTGATGAGTCCTGGTTTCGTGGCATGGTGGGAGGATTACGGTGATAAGTATCATGCGGATTTTTCCACCATCATCGAAATAATATGCACCAAGACTCCTGAGGTTTTGAGGACTGAAAGAACCAGGTATTTCGACATACTCGACTTCGTCATTTGTTGCAATTTCTTGTTCCTATTTGTGACCTTTCCTTTTTGTGCGCAGATGTCGTTCCTACTTTCATTGACTATGGGGCCATCATCAAAGTGAATGCCTCAAAACAAAAAGGTGGCGGTTCTTCTTCTTCTAGACCTTTGTCACCAAAGAAGTCTAAAAAGAGATGTCATCCTTCGGCTTTGGAGTCTTTCATGGATTCCAAGGAAAAAGCAAAAACAAAGACTGCAGAACTGTCGAACAAACATCCTCGTGAGGCAGAATCTAAACAAACCAACAGTTATTTTCTTTGCCCATTTCCCACAAGGCTAAGTCTTCTACTGTCACTTCGGCTCCTGCAACGGCCGTTAGACAGAATCCTCGTCCCAAATCAAAGGGGATAGTAATTCGAGAATCAACGCTTCGTGTTGATGTTGTTGAGGAAACACAGGATGACCTCTTCGATGCTGTCGAGGCTCGTTATGATGATCATGTTGGTCTTTACCTTAGCACCCCTCAATCTAATCCCTTCAAAGAGGATAATGATGATGAAGATGTTTCAGGTTTTCAGTTACAACCTCGAACCTCCAAACGTCCAATGATGCCACAAAATGTCATTCTAGAGGATCTCTCTTCTGATGTTGAAACCACTATTGTTGTTCCTGTTGCTTATGTTGCACCTGCTAAAACCATGGCAGTCGAAACTTCAGCCATTGGAGAATCTACTCATCAATGTGTTAATCCTCATTCGACAACCTTGGTTGATGCCACTGTTCAATCTGTTGAACCCCAAGTTCCTGCACAAGAATTCCAAGACGAGGATCTTCCCGAAACCCAAGTTGTTGACCTTATCTCTGTCGAACAAGTGTCGTCTTGTGGTCATACTCCTTCATGTGCTCCTGCTTTTGAGGTATGTGCAAATTCACCTTTCTACCCTTGCATTTGGCCTTTAAATATCTTGACCTAACTCCCATTTATTGTATTTGTAGATTCCAAGCAGTGTTCACCAAATTGAAGGCTTTGACGGTAGTCTGCAATTTCCATCATCTACCATCGTTGATCCTCCAACTACTGTTGCTTCCACTTTTGCATCATGTCTACCCAAAATGGCTTCTCCTCCTACTGTCCAAGTTCCCTTTCCTCAAGCTTTCTCAGTTTTGAGGGAACTCATGGCCAAAACTCGATCTGTAGATGAGTCTATGAATTCTCCAATCAGAAATGCAGAAACAAACTTGACGCAATCTTTGTCTAATATGAAGAATATTTGCTGTCATCCCTTTGATCAGTTGACCAATGACACTTTGACCCTTGATCTCCTATCTTCAATCGTTAAACAGCTTTTGCAGCAAATGGTTTCGGCGGAATTGGAGTCTAAGTTGGTCATTCTCCAACGCATCATCAACAACAAGGCCAACGATAGTCCTCAATTCCTCAAATATGTCAAAGAATATGAGGAAATCAAGGATCCCCGCGTGGCCATCGAATCAAAATTCAAGCATCTGGAGAAAGAATAAGTTGTTTGGTATAAGATCGTCTCTCAAGGGGAGAATAAAATGGAAGAAGCAGGAGCCAAAATTCAAGAATTGAGGAATGAATTGGCTCGACTGGAGAAGGAACACAAGGAGCTGGGTCAATCTCTTGAGAAGGCCAGAGCCACCCGAAAAGAATTGGCTGACAGTGCTGATGATCTGGTGGCTCCTTACAAAGAAGTTGCAGAAAAGCTGACTGCTAAAATCCAAGGTTACAAGGCTGGGCTTCGACGAAAGGAGACTTTTGCCAAGGAATGGCTTTCCTTCGGCAGCATGTTTTAGATAGGCTTTCCCCTTTTTCTGTTGCACTATTTTTTTCAATGTATTTGTACAACTCTTGATATGGAATGCAATTTCAGTTTTGAATATTTACTTCTGTCATTGTCGGCTTATACTTTTTCAAATACTTACCGTTTATTGCTTTGATCTTTTTCCCTGAATCGACTTCGACTAACGCATATGCGTTGGCTGAAAAGTCTTTCGAAACTAGAAATTGTCCTACCCATTTTGGTGACCACTTCCCATATTCATTAGAGTGTTTGTCGATTGGCAAGATCACTTTCCATACCAATTCGCCAGGTTGAAATGCCTTGAATTTGACTTTGGCGTCGTAATACTTAGCAATTTTCTCTTTCTGTCGCATAATATTTTCCAACGCCAAAATCCTTTCCATGGACTTCGTTTAACTCGTCAAACATGGCATTCCAGTAATCATTCACGGGCATCTTGTTTTGCCTATGAAATCTTACTGATTCCAAGTTTACCTCAATTAGTAACATGGCCTCATGGCCATATGTTAACATATAAGGTGTTTGTAACATCCCAAGTTTTATGTATGTATAGAAATGTTAGAAATTTATAATTTAGTGTGTATAGACTTTAGTATCCATGTAAGTAACTTTGGAACAATTAGAATGCATTAGAAAATTTAAGTTTTTCAGGAAATACTCGAGTAGTGTAAGAAATACTCGAGTATTCCATTAATTAAATAATCAGCAGCTCTCAGGCAATACTCGAGTATTTCAAGGAATACTCGAGTATTCTATCAGCCAGTCAATCAGAGAAAAATGAAGCTTTCGGCCAATACTCAAGTATTGCAAGGAATACTCGAGTATTCTGTCAACAAATCAGTTAGATATTTCGATTTTTAGTTAAATACTCGAGTATTATGTAAAATACTCGAGTATTCTTGGAAAATTCAGAAGTTAAATACACGAATTGGGCTCATTTTGGCTCATAATTTCTTCCCCTTATCAAGACCGAACCTCATGCTCTCATACCCTAGAATTTTCAATCATCAAAATCAACACCAAAACTCAACAAATCATCACTCTATATCAACTTCCCATATCAAATCCATCTCTTTCTCTCACTAAAAACTCCATCTCACTCCCTCTCCTCTTAAATCCACCAACACCCATAAACCCTAACTTATGGAATCAAGAAGCTTTGATCATAGAACTAAGAAAGAAGGCTTAAAAGGGTGTAGAGAACAAGAAATTAGTGGCTAAAGTGCTTGGATTAAAGCTTGAAGAGTGGGTTTCATAGACCCTTCACTTCCTTTATCTCTTTACAAGAGGTAAGAGGGGAGATATTCTTCTTAATTAGAGGAAGGAATTAATTGTGATAATATGAATATAATGATGTGTATGTTTGATTTGTGTGATTAATGTGAAATTATGTGGTTCTTGAACCTAGGGTTTTATGTTAATTAGTAATGACGATGTTGCTTGAATGATGACTAAATGCATGAATGTTTACTAATTTGGTTGAATGAATGTTGTTGCTACTATTATTGATAGTTTGATGCTTAAATGTTAATTATTTTATTGTTATACTCAATTACCTTAAGTTAAGAAACCCATCCAAATTGTTATATTTATTTAGAGGCTTGACTATCACACACCCACTAAAATGAACTAGAAACACGTATAAATTATGAAGTGAGGTGGACATCAGGGATTATGAAAGATATCGTGAAGATTATATGAATTGATGGATGTTTTCGTGAAAATTCATAGAATTGATGGACGAGAATATTATAGTGATTTGATTGTGCTAATGAAACAATCACGGGAACTATTATAGAGGACTTCGATCTACCCAAGAAAACACTAGTATGATGGATGTTTCGTTAAGTATTGGCTAATCGGTGATTGGTCCTGTGCACACTATAATGGTTCTATCAGTCACTTAAATACTTCGTGACTAGTTGAGGATGGTCCCTACTATAACACTGTATGATGGACGTTTTCGTGAAGTACAGTGTAAGCATTGGTAGAGGGGCATTTACTCCTAGTTGGTCTTTCCTAAAGTGTGGAGGGAGATGTGAGGAAAAAGAAAAAGGAAAAAGAAAAGAAAAGGATAAATGGAAAAGAAAAAGAAACAAAATGGGTGATGGAGATTATATTAAATTGTATATCTTTATGCTTATTAATCATGGAGCATGCATTATCGTTATGTCTTATTATTACTTTTAATTGTTTCCTTTGATTTTGAATGAATATCTCACTTTCTTTGTTGTCTATTTTTAGGTACACTTGATGGAGATTATCCCAGTCTCCTTTCTGCCCAGAATGACTACACTCCTACTAGTGAAGTGTAGTTCTATACTATGATTATGGAATCATAGATGATGCAACCACCTAAGGGCTCTTACCACTTGAGTATTTTGGCATGTATATAAGTTTTTAAACTTTAATATAATATGTATGTTTTGATGTAAATATATGGGTGTCACTTTTGAAGGATATTCAAATATCCTCTCTTGATGGATATTTATATATCCTCTTTTTTTTAACCTTTAATATAATATGTATGTTTTGATGTAAATATATGGGTGTCACTTTTGAAGGATATTCAAATATCCTTTCTTGATGGATATTTATATATCCTCCTTTTGATTAAAAGTGATATCTTAACTTTGGTAATGTAAAAGCGCAACTTTTCATTTCATACGGACTTTGGACAATGTAATGTAAACAATTATTATGACTCTGGAAATGACTATGTACTTTTATTTTTATGTGTAAATTTTATCTGAATCTGACATGTTTATATTTTAAAAAGGGAAAAGTCCATATTTTAAAACGAATTCCGTGCTATTTTTCCTAAAATTTTCATGATTTTAAATTTAATAAAAGAAATAAAAAGTAGGATGTTACAACGTTGTTCCTGTGGCTTCATTAAGAGAATTCCGAATTGCCCAAAGTTCAGGTGTCAATGCCTCATGCCAATTTCTGGGTTTTCCTTTGATTTGTTTCTTAATGACATTGATGATCCACTTGTTGGCTGCTTCAGTCTGATCATTGGCTTGAGCATAATATGGTGTCGAAGTTAACAACTTGATTCTTCTTGATGCCAAGTAATTCTTGAATTTGCTTCCCACAAAGATAGAGGCATTATACGTAGTTATTGTTTCAGGAATTCTAAATCGACAATCGATAAGTTCTTTAATGGAATCAATAACCTGCTCCTGTTCGACCTTTGCTAAAGGAACTGCCTCCATCCACTTGGTAAAGTATTCTACTCCCACCAAAATCTTCTTATGTCCTTTTCTGGAATTTGGAACGATCTCTCCAATCACATCAAGTGCCCAGCCTCTGAAAGGCCAAGGTTTGATGATCGAATACAACTCACTTGACGGGACATTTTGGATATGGCCATGTTTTTGGCATTCTTCACTTGATTTTGCAAACTTCATGCAATCTGATACCAAAGTTTTCCAATATACCCTTTGCCTTCGAAGTAGCCACTTCATCTTTTCTCCTGCTTGGTGTGCTCCACAGATCCCTTCATGTACTTCAGCTAAGGCTATAAAAGCATCTTCTTGATCCAAGCACACTTCTAGATTTCCGTCACTTGACTTATGATATAAATCTCCACCCAGCAAGGTAAACTTGATGGCCTTCAGCTTGAGTTTCCATTCAGCATTGGGAGATGGGTTTGTCAAGTAATCTGCTATTAACTTTCTCCAATCATCTGTCGATGCCAATGCATTTACTATGACTTCCTTTTCATGAGGTGGGTAAAGTAACTCTCATTTTTGAATTACTTCGTTCAGAACCTTCCTCGACACGCGATATTTCGAAGCCACTTGGGCCAAATGGTTGGCCTCTTGATTGTCTTGTCGATATATGTGTTCGACAGACACATCATCGAATTTGCACATCAACTTTCGTGCGATGGTACAATACTTGGCTAATTTTGGACTTAGACACTTGTACTCATCGACTAGTTGTTTAACAACCAACTGGGAGTCTCCCTTGATGGCCATGTTTTTGGCATTCAAGTATACCAATATTTCAAGGCCCACAATAATGGCCTCGTACTCTGCTTCATTGTTGGAGCACTGGTATTTAAGATTAAACATAAATTTGGTGTGGAACCCGTCAGGTGAAATGAGTAATATCCCCACTCCGGCTCCATTCTTATGAGAAAAACCGTCGAAGTACATGGTCCAAGGCCTTAGGCCGACATAATCGATAGATACAGCCCCGTTTACACATGGGTGATCAGGAAGAAAGTCGGCCACTGCTTGGCCTTTTACAACTTTTAAAGGGACGTATTGTAATGAAAACTTTGTTAACGCTAACGTCCATTTGCCAATCCTGCCATGGATTATTGGCTTGGATAACATGTATTTAATTATGTCAGACTTCGACAAAACCAAAATATCAAAACTTTTCATATAATGCTTAAGTTTTGTACAAGAAAAGTAGAGTGTCAAGCACAATTTCTTCATAGCACTGTACCGTGTTTCGGCATCATTAAAAACTCTACTTAAATAAAATACAGCTCTCTCAACACCATTTTCATCCTCTTGTGCTAACATGCTGCCTATGGTGTGATGAGATGTTGATATATACAATTTCAATGGAAAACCAGGTTGAGGCGGCATCATGACTGGTGGTGTTGTCAAGTACCGCTTCAAGTTATCGAATGCTTCTTGATGTTCGGGTTCCACTTGAATGTGTCTTCTTGCTTTAGTCTGACAAGAGATGAAAAGACTCTCGTTCTGCCTGACAAGTTTGAGATGAATCTTCTTAAGTAATTCACTTTGCCAATGAACGATTGTACTTCTTTCTTGTTTGTTGGTGGTGATGCTTCGACGATTGCTTTGGCCTTGTTCTTATCCACTTTGATGCCATTTCTATGGACCAAAAATCCTAAGAATTGACCAACTGCAACTCAAAAGGTACACTTGAGTGGATTCATCTTCAAATTGTGCTTTCTCATTCTATCGAATGCTTTCTTCAAACTTTCCAACTGCTCCTCGTAAGTTCTTGACTTGATCATGACATCGTCTATATACACCTCCAAGAATTTGCCAATCATCTCATGAAAGATCATATTCATTGCCCTCTGATATGTGGCTCCTGCATTCTTCAAGCCAAACGGCATCATTACCCATTCGAAAGTTCCAAGAGCTCCAGGACACCTAAATGTTGTCTTCGATACATCGCCTTCAGCAATGAAAATCTGATTGTATCCTAGAAAAGCATCCATTAAACTCATTACCTCATGACATGACGCCGAATCCACCAACATGTCAGTGATCGGCATGAGATACTCATCTTTTGGTGTGGTAGAATTCAAGTCTCTGGAATCAACACATAGTCGCATCTTTCCATTCTTCTTCACCACTGGAACAATATTTTCCATCCATTCAACATACCTTCTTGTCCTGATAAATTTCATCTTTAACAGTCTTTCGATCTCTTCCTTGATCTTCAGAACTACGTCAGGCGAAAGTCGCCGAACAACTTTCTTGATTGGTTTGTGATCAGGCTGTAAATTCAGCCTATGTTCCACCAAACTTCTGTCGAGGCCTGGCATGTCTTCGTATCCCCACACAAAGCAATATTTGTTTTCTCTGATCAAATCGATCAGCTTTTCTCTGAATTCTTTACTCAACAAAGAGCTGACATAAATGGGTTTCGGCCTTTCGGCCGTTCCCAAGTTAATTTCATCTTTAGGATCTTCACTGATGAACCTAGGTTCCTTATTTGTCCATCCCGGCTCGAATCCCAAAGGACTTTCATCAACAATACAATCCTGGAATGAACCTGATTCGATGGTGCATTGCATCCTATCAGCCGCATAGGCCGATAGCTTTTCGAGTTGTTTGTCAACCATCATGGTTGGTCGAAGGCCGCTGCTCAACGACCCCTTCAACCTCCACCAGAGAAATCCTATA
Organism: Crotalaria pallida; assembly: GCA_037953625.1. Taxonomy (NCBI): domain Eukaryota; kingdom Viridiplantae; phylum Streptophyta; class Magnoliopsida; order Fabales; family Fabaceae; genus Crotalaria; species Crotalaria pallida. The sequence continues at coordinate 35,611,718 of CM075651.1, read as the reverse complement.
ATTAACTACCAAACACTTCTCCACAATTGGTTTTTGGAAATGTTCAGTGTCGAGTCTGATAGGTTTGATACTGGGATTGTAGACCTTGAAGTCGACATGCATTTGTTGCATATAGCATGGACTGTCGTCAGCTGGAATAACTTCCACCTTATTCAAGTTATTCCATAAAACCAATTTCTGATTGGCCATTGAAGGAACGACCCCCACAGCATGAATCCAATCTCTTCCAAGCAAGAGATTATAACTTGCCTTCGTTGGCACCACTACAAACAGCGTGTCTCGAACCACCGATCTGATTTCCACTTTCAGCATTGCCACTCCATGGGACTGAGAAATTTTTCCAATGAATCCTACAACGACCACGTTTGTTGGAATCAGATCAGAATCCATCTTTCTCATCTTTTGGAAAACATTCCAAGGGAGAATGTTAACCGCGAATCCTTCAGACACTAAAACCCTGTTAAGCGGTTTGCCATCGAAGATGGCCTTAATGTGCAAGAGCCTCAGGTGCTCTCCCTTGGTTTCCTCAAGTAGTCCGAACTATGCAATATGACCTATGTCCATTTCCAAATGGACCCTGTCAAGAAGAAATAGACATTCAGGCAAATCAGGAATTTCGTCACTCAGATACGAGTCATCTGGCCCATCACTTCCATCATCCTCCACTTCGACTTCATGCAGGACTTAGAATTATGCAGGCAAGCCAATGTTGTTGATCGACATTCTATTAATCCTCTTGCTCTGCGCATCCACCATATCCTTATCAGTGACAATGATGTCCAAACTCTCCTCTGATACTGCATTGTCATAGTCCTCCATTTGGTTTGATCCTTGATCCTTTCTTGCCCATTGCTTCTTGGACTGTCTTCGGTTCTTCTGATGGGACCTAGCCGTTGTCGGCTTAAGTGTCGCCATCAAACAACCCTTTTCCTCCACAGCTTCTTCTTTAATGATAACCTCAGCTTCAGCATCTTTCTTCCGGAACCTTTGAAGCCTTCTCTTTTGTGTTCTAGTCAACCCCTCATAGATCGAACTTGGTGTCGACTCTGGCTCGGTACTTGGCTCTTCCTTTGATTCCCTCCTGCGTTGGCTGATCCTGTTGAGCATGGGTGATCGTGGTGATCGACATTCAAGTACCCTTCCACTTCGGAAAGGCTGTCGAGCGTCATAAGAGATCTCTTGTCGAATATACCTCTCTTCTCGAACTCTTTTGGCTTTTAGCCTCCTCCTCAAGTCTTCTCTTTTCATTTCACGTTCCCTTTTGGACATAGCTATCTCATCATAGATAACTTGACATCTTGGACAGATCCTGAGGTCTTCGTACTGTTTTTTGTCATAAAATTGCTCAAATGACTTTCCAGTTTTCGGGAATATTTGATCACATTGATTGGCAATACTCCATGCATTTCAACTTCATTCACTTCCTTTTGGAAAGGATCAGTATCAACCTTCATTTCTTTTTCAAGAAACTTTAGTCTCCCCTTATCAAGTCCCTATTGAATTAAATTCTTGAAAGCAAAACAATCAACAGTATTATGAGTACAATTGTTATGATACTTGCAATACTTTCTGCCTTTTAATTCATCTTTCTTTAGCAGTTTGTGTCCTTCAGGAAATTTAATTTGTTTATCCTTTAATAACACATCGAAAACTTGTTCAGTTTTAGAAAGGTAAAAAGTGTACGTTTTCTTGTATATATTCTAACTAGGGGGTTTCGACGACCTCAAGGCATGACACGTATAGGGTTTTCCTTCTTCTAAATCTATTGTGTCTACCTCTGAGCCTATGTCGAATGGCTCTGCATCAGAGACTTGAGAATCAACATAATGGATTCTCTCTCTTTTGAGAATTTTAGGATTTTTGCCCTTCATTTTTTTAACCCTTAGATTCTCAATTTGTCGTACACATGCAGCTAATTGGGCCAAATTTAGTAGATGTTATGTGACTAGTTTTTTCCTCACATGGTATTCTAAACCAGCCACAACCATCTTTACCAATTCTGGCTCAAGGATTGGGGTAAAGCATCGACTTCTCATTTGCCTAAATCGAGATAAGTAATCATCGATAGGTTCTCCCTCGATCCTCCTCATGCTCAACAAATCTGTCAAGGCAACCTTTAAATCGCCTCTATAGAATTGTTCGTGAAAGGCTCTTTCTAATTGGGCCCATGCATAAAGGGAATTGGGCCTCAATGTCGAAAACCATGAAACGCGTTTTTCGTCAAAGAACTGGGAAATAGCCGCATCCTAATGGCTTCTTCAGCGGCCAATTCTCCCAACTCTATGGTGTAGCGCGCGACATGTTCGACAGTAGATTCTCCAGTTTCACCGAAAAACTTTGATAACTTTGGCACCTTTATTCCTCTTGGGATTTTTGTATGTTGTACCCACTCAGGAAAAGGTGAATTGAAAACTGGTTGATTAGCCAATCCAATTCTATTCAGAGCTTGTTCGACAACTCTGTTTACGTCATCCGGTTCCACACTGGGCTCTCCTCTATTGTATCGAAGTAAATGCCTTGCCAAGTTTTGTCTTGCTAAGGCAGCTTGCAACTCTTCTCCTCTCAGCATGAATGCAACTTGAGCAGGATTTTGCACATGCGGAGGTGCTTCGACAGCAGGATGAAACGTCACCTGTGGGGGTTCGATAACTGCATTATTTGTACCTGCATTCAAAGGCTGGTTAGTTCGAACGTTCTCCCATGTGGTAGTTATCCTACTATCTTGTTGTGGAGGAGAGGTTGGGCCAATATTGGTTGGCCATGCATGTGTCTCTTGGTCTTCAGGATAACTTTGTACCAAAATTGGCCTATATAGAGATTTGTCCTCTCTATAAGGGTTTACGGCGGACTCATTTCGATCATTCTCGTCAATCCCCAACACCGAGTTGAGTTTCTTCATATATTGAGGAACTTTTCCACAGGTCTCATTTGTTACCATCATTGCTGGGTTGATCACAGATCCTAACTGAGCTGTCAACTGATCGATTAACTGCATGTTTGCTTCCTCGATTTGTTGACGAATATGGGTCATAGGATTGACTGACATTTATCTTGAAGTATTGATGGTACCTGCTCAATCAGTAGAAAGTCGAGGAAATGCCATAGTTGTGGCCCCATTAGTGGAAGAAACACTTCCTATAGGGCCAAGCGAACTATTCAAAGGCCAAGTTAGTGTCGAACCAGGAACGAAACCCGGTGGCAAGCCATATGGAGGAATTTGACTTTCGTTTGTCGGATTATTCCCAAAGGCAAAGCCTGTAACAACCTCACAATTAATTAGTTAATTTTAAGTTTTAATAAAAATTGGTGTTTGAAAATTTCTTTTAAAAACTTGATTACTTATAAAAAAGTTCTTACGAAAATACGGCAGAGTTTCCTGTGCTTTTCGGACTTCCCAAAAATTTCTTCTTTTAAACCTGTCAGACCAGAATTATTTAAAAACATAAATAACAGTAGTAATATAGCCAGATCAAAACCTAACGCCCGATTAGTACAAGTTTCAGGGCATGCAACTAAAACATATTCTAAATTACAAAACAACGATCCACTCATAATAATGTACACTCCACTTAGTGGAATGTAATCCTGCTCGACCATGACTCGTGTAAGCTCCACTTCTGTACCTGTAAAAATATAGCAAGAAGGGTAGAATTACACAGAACTTAGAAAGTTAAATCCGATAAGAAGACATAGTAATAAACTAAACCTACATTATTATTAACATACTTTATACTTAAATGTCCATACATGAAATTTCTTTACCTCTTCTCTTATTCCCACATTTCTTTTAATTTTTAGTTCTCTATTCATTTTCTCTCATTCAATCCTTGTTTTCAATCTTTTCCTTTTCATTATTTGGCACAGAGTTAGTTGCCTTTTTATTCCTTTACCTTTTTACTGGTGACAGTGTCTACCGACCGCCTGCCACCCCATCTTTTAATTCTTTTAGTGATGACAGTTGTAACACTCCTTGTATATCATCTTACTTTATAAGAAAAGTAATAAGTGTATGATTACTTGGACTTGTTATTGTTGGAAAAAGATCTGAAAATAAGAATTTTCCCTTCCCTTAAAAATTTATTTTCACAAACACTTGATTAATGATGAAGGTGACTAGTAAAATCAGAGTTTTGCGAAAACATAGTATAATCATCATATTACATTCCCAAAATATATCAAGTGTAACAAGTCCATTAATACCAAATAAGTATTATTATGAAACTGAATTCCTCTTATGATACCTCTTTCCAAAATAGGTATCATATAAATTTTATCAAAAATAGAATTGTTATAGAGCTGGTCACTGGTCCTTTGTCCAAACATCCTTCTGGTCGGATCCTCGATATCTGCACAACGGGTTCCCAACCCACACTTTCTACACTTTGCATGCACCTAAGGGACATCTTCCTTTACTGATTCTTGTGCAAGCTAGATGCACGATCAATACCTAATAAGGGCATGGGGGTTAGCTGTACATATTCGCATAATCAAATGGGAATAAAACTAACATCCACAAGTCAACATGTAGCAAATCATGATGCATAATCATATGAGCACACCCGGTTAATCATAATAATTCTTTCAATGCAGGTGGCATGATGCATGATTTCCTTCCACAACTGAGGCCTCTAAAAGTCCATCTTGGACGTCCATCCAATACACCCTTGTGTTCCCGGAACACCGACATTCGTTCCCAGAATGTAATGCCGAACCATACTTGGATAATACGCATCACTCCCAGATTGTGCACCACGTTCCCAGAACGTGTAGCAAACCATACTTGGGATAATAAGCACCACTCCCAGAGTGTGCACCACGTTCCCAGAACGCATACGTTCCCAGAACGCATAAAAACCAGGTCCCGAACACTGGCCACATATCTATAATGTGTCATCAAGTAGGTTGCATATCAATGTGTTCCCAGAACACCAACATACGTTCCCAGAACGTATAAAACCAGGTCCCAGACACTGGCCACATATCTATAATGTGTCATCAAGTAGGTTATAATTTGGTACTCCCTGAGTACCCTCCTCATATTCCCAGAATATGATATACGTTCCTACCAACCCATCTTCCATTCTATATGCATGAATGCACAATCATTAAGGTTGGTTTTTATCTTTAATTCTATTATTATGCCAACGTGTTCCCAGAACACTACATACGTTCCCCGAACGTATCGCAAACCATACTTGGAATAAAATCAAGCACCACTCCCAGAGTGTGCCTCACGTTCCCAAAACGTCTCCAAGAAACCATGTCCCAGACAATGGCCACATTCCCGGAATGTGTCATCAAGTAGGTTGCATCAGTTTGGTACTCCTAGAGTACAGGGTCATGTTCCCATTAATTCCATTATTATGACTTAGAAAAAAACACAACTTCTGAATGATATCTTGAGGTATGGCTTTACTCATAAAATTCACCTTTGAGTTTAAATTTAACATATGCTCATAGACCTGGATTGAGAGAATATAATCATTGGTATTAACAACCCTTATTCAAAAACTTAACTTTTATTTTTAAGTTTCAGGTACTAACCGGTTACATCATCACCTAACCGGTTAGAATTACAGACCTGAATATAAAACCATTGATTTTCCAAGAATCTTTTCTTAAATTCTCTACTCAATCCAATAACAAGTTCTTAGCATAACAGAATACCTCAAGTTCAACACATAATATCATTCAAAAGATCTAAGTCATAATCTAATTTCATTTAGGCATAATTTCCTCTTGAAATTATCCTTTGATATTAAGGTATTAACTCATCACCTCCAATCTAAACCAAACAGTGCTCAAACACATAGTTTTAGATTGGTCTTTGTATGAAATTCTAGCTTAAACTTGAGTACAAATGGTATGGATACTTAGCCAATTGCAGAAATTCATTTTCTTTGAAAATTTACAGTATCTAACCGGTTACAAATTTCGACTAACCGGTTAGATTAGGCAGAACATACACTGAAAAATGAGGTTTTGCATACCATTTTCTACCATACTCAAATCTAACCAATTTCATTCATAAATAGAGTTTACATACCTTAATACTAGTGTGTTCAACCACAGAAACATATCTAACATGCAAGCATTCAATATGGATACTCAAATTGCACATAATTGCACATATTTCACAACTTAATGCATCAATTCACATAATATCCAATTAAGTCATGAAATTGTCATCACAACAGCTTGCATGCATCATATTATGATTGCTCAAAAACAGAAATGAGCTAAAATTGGCCTCCAAGCCATAAAACTAAATCCAACTATGTCCTTAGAGTCTCTTGGTTACTCATCCTATTTACCAACATGTTTTTCCTCATTCTAGCAAATAGTAAGCTTCCCCCTTACCTCTAAATTGTGTTTGATCCAAAACATTGCAGAGAGAAAGGCTCCAACACAGGTTTCCATTAAATCCACTCCATGCTGATAGAGTTAGACAGGGTACCAAAACCAGGGAATTTGACATGCAAAACCAAATTAAGAATTGGGGGAAATGGTCAAATTGAATTCTTTGCAACATGCACTAGAGGTAGGAACAGATTTGAAACCAAAAGGGTTCGTGTGCTTACCAAAATCGAGCTTCAAAGTCAGCTCCAGAAACCAGAAGCTGAGGTTTGACAGCATCAACACCTCAATTTGGCAAGCTTCGTTCTCTTGATTCAGGGACTCTCAACTCACAAATTTTATATCAATACAAAGCCCTTGATTCAAGCTTTGTAATGGTGTATCACTCACTCTCCAACACTCAGAGACAAGGAAGAATTTCTTCAGACGAACTTGGAACCCTAATTTCGCTTTCAGACCAAACTTAGCAAAAATGAGGCAAATTGGATCAACAATCAAGCTTATATAGACGAATTCAAGCAGCATGCAAGGCGACACGCGTCTCCCACCATGAATCGAGTGGGATTCGTGGCGAATTCTGGGTTAAAACGCGTGATTACTCATCAAACGCACTAACCCAGTTTTCTGAGTTCATCGTGTAACCGGTTACAGAGCCCTTCTAACCGGTTACATACTGATAAAATTCAAAAATTAAGAATTTAATTACTCTTTCTTCAAAAACCTTTTTAATATTGCAATTAGGTCCCAACCCAAGGACTAAATTACAATATTCATATTTTTGTACCAAATAACCATATAAAAATATATCTCATATTTTTATATATAATAGCACATGATGTACAAAAACTAAAACCTTCAAAATTAATATAATTCAATTATAAAATAATTGTTATAATTAATTTCTCGGTTATTTGGGAGACGAAAATTTAGGGTGTTACACTACTCCCCCACTTAAAAGGAATTTCGTCCCCGAAATTCATCTTCTGAAATTTTCCGCTTTTCCAAAATGTTTTTATACTAGAAACTTCATCTTGTTTTCAAAAATTCGTTCTTTAGGGTCCTCCCCCACTTAAAAGAGTTTCGTTATAATCCTTGTATTTTGAAACATTTCAAATAAAACCCTTCAGGATAAACTTTCCAAACTAAACCACAAGGATTTTTCGTATAAAACTCTTATGTGAAAGAATTTCTTTTGAAGGAAATACTCTTTTGAATAATACACTTTTCAATCAACTTTTTGGAAAAACTTTTTGGGCTGCGCACTCTGATCTCTCGAGCATGATCAAAGAAACATTTGCATGACTTTATTCCTTAATAATTTGAGACATTAGGGTGATCAGTCCTAATATTCAAACCATTAGTAACAAAATCATTCCTTTCAGATATAATCTTTCGAAAGAAAGACCATACGACAAGTCTTTAAGTTAGATGAACTTAAAGATAGGGTAATTATCACTATCAGACTTAGTTAGATAGTCAAGTTCTAGAGACATTTTCGTTGGGGAGACAAAGATTTGTCCTATCCCGATGGTTGTTAATCTCTCTAGCCATAAGTGATCTTTCTATTTCTGTAGTGTCCATAGCGATTTATCACATCCAACTGTGATAAAGGTTTTGATCACAGAAAGATTGAAGTTGAACTTCCAACAGGACATTGATATTCCCAACGAATAGATTAACGTAATTGAAAACATTTAACTACGTTAACTCAGATCAAAGGAAGAGATAGGCTTGGGTTGTTTACGTCAGGATTACACTCAACTCTCATCTCAACCGGTGAATACTTCTCGTGCTGGATTCGCTTGCTGTCCAATCCTTTCTCACCTTTTCTTTCAAGACAATTCGGTGAATAATACTCCAGCTTCCTACAATCGGAATTTACTATTCCCTTAGGTACATCACAACTAAACTCCAAGTGATGTGCCTCACATTATTACCTTGAGATGGACAAATGTTCCCTTCCCTATTTCCTCCTTAGTCACTTTTCTCCAATCGAGGATTCCTTAACCTTGATATTCCCGTGGTTGATATTCTCCCATTTACTTTTCCTCTTTCTCCAGTTGGGTCTATATTTCATCATTCTTTCTCTTGTTCTAAACCCAGACATTTCTCGCATGAATTTCCTATACTTTCCCATAGTCCTCATACATGCTTACCAACATCAAGAAATTCCTTATTCCTTGATAGTTGATAGCTAACTTGGGTTCGAACATAATCTATTCTTGAAGTTCATGCCTTTGGATCTCTCCTCTCGATTGTCCTAGACAACACTTCCTAAATCCCTTACTTCCATAATATATTTTCTAATATTCATAATCACAGACTTTGATTCTAAAGATTAAATCTCATTCGTTTCTTCATAGAGATCTAACTCCTTTTTCTCAAAAGTCAACTTCTCTTTCTTCTCTTCATCTTCTGGTGGTAATTCACGAATCCGATTCAGGAATTCGTTGGTGATTGGCAACATTCCCAATCTAATACTAGAGGGTTCCTCTTGGGTTACCCGACTTAGGTCTCTGAATTCCTCGATCAGGATAACCTCCTTAACCACCATTGAGCTCACAAGAATAGCCTATCAACTCAAATCGTCTACAACTACGTTTGCTATGCCAGGATGGAGCATTAAAGCCATAATCTTTAAGAAACTCCATCCATCGCCTTTATCTTACATTCAACTCTTCCTCTTCTTATTGTCATTCATGCTTTCGAACTCCAAACCTGTTCATGAATTACAACCTTCTTATCTTAGTACCTAATGTTTCCTTTGCATCATCCAGCTCAATTCTCTACCTTCTCTAATTGGAGTAGCTCCTCAATTTCAATTCTCGATTAGTCCATAAGTATTATGATTCAATCCCCTTAAATCAATTTCAATGATGAATCAAGGTATTAAGTTATTTTACCACACTAAATCCTTTCTTAAATTTTACTTAGGTGGTTAACATTGAGTTTGGATTGGAGGAAAATGTTTATTGATACCAAAAGATCCTTCACCAAATACTTAAATTTTTAGTTGAAGCTTTCAGCTTCTAACCGGTTTATGAAGTACAGTTTTAGATGTAAAACCAAAGAATTTCAAAACCATTTTCTTTACATCATCCAATCCAACTCAAAATAGGATTTAATCATACTCTAATAACTTGATTCCAACTGAATTCATCATTGAAATGATTTAAATCATAGTCTACTCACATTTTCCATAATTCTTCTTGGACTAATCATAGTATATTGGGATATAATCCATCACTACCCCACCATAATTAAACACATCCTATCATTCAATACCATCAGTTGATCTTTCCAAGTCAACTTGGTCAGAGGCCATGCGATCTTAGAAAATCCATTACTAATCCAGCGGTAGTATCCATCCAGCCCAAGGAACTTCTCATTTAACCCTAGTCTGAAGTTGCATACACCACTGAATTCACCTTCGCTGGATCCACCACAATTTCTTCTTTAAAGATCACATGCCCTGCGAGCGTAACTTCGCTCAACCAAAACTCATCTTTGGTGAGCTTAGCGCACAACTACTCCTCTTGCAGGATTCTTCACACAATCCTGAGATGTTCCTCATGCTCCTCCAGATTCTTAAGATAAACCACAAACGAATCCGACTAAGGGTCCAGTTCTTATAACCCATAAAAGAACAGGTGCATTAGTCAATCCGAACGACATTATTTCCTACTCATAATGTCCGTATCGAGATCAAAATGCAGTCTTAAGTGGATTCCTGTCCCAAATCCTGATTTGGGTTAATCCAACCGCCAATAAATCTTAGAAAACACTTAAACTCCTTTAACCTGGTCCAATCAATCTTTTTAGCAACTTCTCTACGTGTTTCTCCCATTTGACCATTCCCGATGGTACCATATCGTAAGGGTAGTAGAGAGAGAATCAGCTTCAAGAATTAACTTGATTCCAAACTCTATCTCTTTGCTCAAGGGTGAACCTAACATCATTTCTTGAAACCCAGATTTCTTTAACCCCCCTTTCTCCTTCACTGCTGTCCAGAAACAACACCTGGGTTCATTGGATTCCAGATTCGAAACTTGGGAATCTCAATACAGAGTTGTTCTATCGTCATTAATCATGATCACTTGATCCTTTGGCTCCCGAACCGTGCTTAAGATCAAATGAAATCATGACACAGGTAGATAGACAAAGTCTAATACCTTAATAGAACGGTTCCGACATACTTTGGAAACCAAAACAAGAAGATTTGTAAGATCCTCTGCTCTAAGATAGCAGATTGGGTAAGGCATAGAGCAACTTTTCTCAATACCCTTATCTATAAGGAACAAAAGAAAAGATAGCTTTAGAGTTTAACCAACTCAACAAGGTTGATCTTTAAGGAGACGACTGCCCTGCACTTGGTCTGAAAAGTTGATTAACTTTAACACTAGTGAGGGTAAACACTCCTCCTTAGAGTTAAGGAGTTAACTACAACTCCTTAAGATTTCCTTATCATTGGTTCTATGAGAACTGATAAACCAACACTATGGTTTTGGGTTTTCCACATGTCTAAAGAGAAGAATACAACTATCATACTTCTACTTAGACTGCATAGAACACTTCTTAATAGCAGAATGAGCTACTTATCTAGAGCCATTACCCATAACCTTAGCTCTAGTTTGGAAGTATATGAAAGCATACTTCCCAGGAAACATTGCAGATATCGATGACCAGCGTATTGGACCACGCACCCAAGGACCAAGAGTCAGGACCATTGCTCTGATACCATAAAAGTGTAACACTCCTTGTATATCATCTTACTTTATAAGAAAAGTAATAAGTGTATGATTACTTGGACTTGTTATTGTTGGAAAAAGATCTGAAAATAAGAATTTTCCCTTCCCTTAAAAATTTATTTTCACAAACACTTGATTAATGATGAAGGTGACTAGTAAAATCAGAGTTTTGCGGAAACATAGTATAATCATCATATTACATTCCCAAAATATATCAAGTGTAACAAGTCCCTTAATACCAAATAAGTATTATTATGAAACTGAATTCCTCTTATGATGCCTCTTTCCAAAATAGGTATCATATAAATTTTATCAAAAATAGAATTGTTATAGAGCTGGTCATTGGTCCTTTGTCCAAACATCCTTCTGGTCGGATCCTCGATATCTGCACAACGGGTTCCCAACCCACACTTTCTACACTCTGCATGCACCTAAGGGACATCTTCCTTTACTTATTCTTGTGCAAGCTAGATGCACGATCAATACCTAATAAGGGCATGGGGGTTAGCTGTACATATTCGCATAATCAAATGGGAATAAAACTAACATCCACAAGTCAACATGTAGCAAATCATGATGCATAATCATATGAGCACACCCGGTTAATCATAATAATTCTTTCAATGCAGGTGGCATGATGCATGATTTCCTTCCACAACTGAGGCCTCTAAAAGTCCATCTTGGACGTCCATCCAATACACCCTTGTGTTCCCGGAACACCGACATTCGTTCCCAGAACGTAATGTCGAACCATACTTGGATAATACGCATCACTCCCAGAGTGTGCACCACGTTCCCAGAACGTGTAGCAAACCATACTTGGGATAATAAGCACCACTCCCAGAGTGTGCACCACGTTCCCAGAACGCATACGTTCCCAGAACGCATAAAAACCAGGTCCCGGACACTGGCCACATATCTATAATGTGTCATCAAGTAGGTTGCATATCAATGTGTTCCCAGAACACCAACATATGTTCCCAGAACGTATAAAACCAGGTCCCAGACACTGGCCACATATCTATAATGTGTCATCAAGTAGGTTATAATTTGGTACTCCCTGAGTACCCTCCTCATATTCCCAGAATATGATAAACGTTCCTACCAACCCATCTTCCATTCTATATGCATGAATGCACAATCATTAAGGTTGGTTTTTATCTTTAATTATATTATTATGCCAACGTGTTCCCAGAACACTACATACGTTCCCCGAACGTATCGCAAACCATACTTGGAATAAAATCAAGCACCACTCCTAGAGTGTGCCTCACGTTCCCAGAACGTCTCCAAGAAACCATGTCCCAGACAATGGCCACATTCCCGGAATGTGTCATCAAGTAGGTTGCATCAGTTTGGTACTCCTAGAGTACAGGGTCATGTTCCCATTAATTCCATTATTATGACTTAGAAAAAAACACAACTTCTAAATGATATCTTGAGGTATGGCTTTACTCATAAAATTCACCTTTGAATTTAAATTTAACATATGCTCATAGACCTGGATTGAGAGAATATAATCATTGGTATTAACAACCCTTATTCAAAAACTTAACTTTTATTTTTAAGTTTCAGGTACTAACCGGTTACATCATCACCTAACCGGTTAGAATTACAGACCTGAATATAAAACCACTGATTTTCCAAGAATCTTTTCTTAAATTCTCTACTCAATCCAATAACAAGGTCTTAGCATAACAGAATACCTCAAGTTCAACACATAATATCATTCAAAATATCTAAGTCATAATCTAATTTCATTTAGGCATAATTTCCTCTTGAAATTATCCTTTGATATTAAGGTATTAACTCATCACCTCCAATCTAAACCAAACAGTGCTCAAACACATAGTTTTAGATTGGTCTTTGTATGAAATTCTAGCTTAAACTTGAGTACAAATGGTATGGATACTTAGCCAATTGCAGAAATTCATTTTCTTTGAAAATTTACAGTATCTAACCGGTTACAAATTTCGACTAACCGGTTAGATTAGGCAGAACATACACTGAAAAATGAGGTTTTGCATACCATTTTCTACCATACTCAAATCTAACCAATTTCATTCATAAATAGAGTTTACATACCTTAATACTAGTGTGTTCAACCACAGAAACATATCTAAATTGCATGCATTCAATATGGATACTCAAATTGCACATAATTGCACATATTTCACAACTTAATGCATCAATTCACATTATATCCAATTAAGTCATGAAATTGTCATCACAACAGCTTGCATGCATCATATTATGATTGCTCAAAAACAGAAATGAGCTTAAATTGGCCTCCAAGCCATAAAACTAATTCCAACTATGCCCTTAGAGTCTCTTGGTGACTCATCCTATTTACCAACATGTTTTTCCTCATTCTAGAAAATAGTAAGCTTCCCCCTTACCTCTAAATTGTGTTTGATCCAAAACATTGCAGAGAGAAAGGCTCCAACACAGGTTTCCATTAAATCCACTCCATGCTGATAGAGTTAGACAGGGTACCAAAACCAGGGAATTTGACATGCAAAACCAAATTAAGAATTGGGGGAAATGGTCAAATTGAATTCTTTGCAACATGCACTAGAGGTAGGAACAGATTTGAAACCAAAAGGGTTCGTTTGCTTACCAAAATCGAGCTTCAAAGTCAGCTCCAGAAACCAGAAGCTGAGGTTTGACAGCATCAACACCTCAATTTGGCAAGCTTTGTTCTCTTGATTCAGGGACTCTCAACTCACAAATTTTATATCAATACAAAGCCCTTGATTCAAGCTTTGTAATGGTGTATCACTCACTCTCCAACACTTAGAGACAAGGAAGAATTTCTTCAGACAAACTTGGAACCCTAATTTCGCTTTCAGACCAAACTTAGCAAAAATGAGGCAAATTGGATCAACAATCAAGCTTATATAGACGAATTCAAGCAGCATGCAAGGCGACACGCGTCTCCCACCATGAATCGAGTGGGATTCGTGGCGAATTCTGGGTTAAAACGCGTGATTACTCATCAAACGCACTAACCCAGTTTTCTGAGTTCATCGTGTAACCGGTTACAGAGCCCTTCTAACCGGTTACATACTGATAAAATTCAAAAATTAAGAATTTAATTACTCTTTCTTCAAAAACCTTTTTAATATTGCAATTAGGTCCCAACCCAAGGACTAAATTACAATATTCATATTTTTGTACCAAATAACCATATAAAAATATATCTCATATTTTTATATATAAAAGCACATGATGTACAAAAACTAAAACCTTTAAAATTAATATAATTCAATTATAAAATAATTGTTATAATTAATTTCTCGGTTATTTGGGAGACAAAAATTTGGGGTGTTACACTACTCCCCCACTTAAAAGGAATTTCGTCCCCGAAATTCATCTTCTGAAATTTTCCGCTTTTCCAAAATGTTTTTTTACTAGAAACTTCATCTTGTTTTCAAAAATTCGTTGTTTAGGGTCCTCCCCCACTTAAAAGAGTTTCGATATAATCCTTGTATTTTGAAACATTTCAAATAAAACCCTTCAGGAAAAACTTTCCAAACTAAACCACAAGGATTTTTCGTATAAAACTCTTATGTGAAAGAATTTCTTTTAAAGGAAATACTCTTTTGAATAATAAACTTTTCAATCAACTTTTTGGAAAAACTTTTTGGGCTGCGCACTCTGATCTCTCGAGCACGATCAAAGAAACATTTGCATGACTTTATTCCTTAATAATTTGAGACATTAGGGTGATCAGTCCTAATATTCAAACCATTAGTAACAAAATCATTCCTTTCAGATATAATCTTTCGCAAGAAAGACCATACGACAGGTCTTTAAGTTAGATGAACTTAAAGATAGAGTAATTATCACTATCAGACTTAGTTAGATAGTCAAGTTCTAGAGACATTTCCGTTGGGGAGACAAAGATTTGTCCTATCCCGGTGGTTGTTAATCTCTCTAGCCATAACTGATCTTTCTATTTCTGTAGTGTCCATAGCGATTTATCACATCCAACTGTGATAAAGGTTTTGATCACAGAAAGATTGAAGTTGAACTTCCAACAGGATATTGATATTCGCAACGATTAGATTAACGTAATTGAAAACATTTAACTACGTTAACTCAAATCAAAGGAAGAGATAGGCTTGGGTTGTTTACGTCAGGATTACACTGAACTCTCATCTCAACTGGTGAATTCTTCTCGTGCTGGATTCGCTTGCTGTCCAATCCTTTCTCACCTTTTCTTTCAAGACAATTCGGTGAATAATACTCCAGCTTCCTACAATCGGAATTTACTATTCCCTTAGGTACATCACAACTAAACTCCAAGTGATGTGCCTCACATTATTACCTTGAGATGGACAAATGTTCCCTTCCCTATTTCCTCCTTAGTCACTTTTCTCCAATCGAGGATTCCTTAACCTTGATATTCCCGTGGTTGATATTCTCCCATTTACTTTTCCTCTTTCTCCAGTTGGGTCTGTATTTCATCATTCTTTCTCTTGTTCTAAACCCAGACATTTCTCGCATGAATTTCCTATACTTTCCCATAGTCCTCATACATTCTTACCAACATCAAGAAATTCCTTATTCCTTGATAGTTGATAGCTAACTTAGGTTCGAACATAATCTATTCTTGAAGTTCATGCCTTTGGATCTCTCCTCTCGATTGTCCTAGACAACACTTCCTAAATCCCTTACTTCCATAATATATTTTCTAATATTCATAATCACAGACTTTGATTCTAAAGATTAAATCTCATTCGTTTCTTCATAGAGATCTAACTCCTTTTCCTCAAAAGTCAACTTCTCTTTCTTCTCTTCATCTTCTGGTGGTAATTCACGAATCCGATTCAGGAATTTGTTGGTGATTGGCAACATTCCCAATCTAATACTAGTAGGGTGTAAGATCCATGAAGAATGTTTTGATAAATGCCAAAAGGTTTTGAACAAGCTTAAATGTGTTGATCAAGTTCAAGCTCAACAAGCAACAACAAACATCAAGTTATGAAGAGAGAGCCAACTCATGAAGACTTAGTTTGGTAGTTTATGATTTATTGTTTTATCTTTTGCCTCACAAGTCTTTTAGTTTATGAGTTTGGGTAGAGTTTATTAGAGGGTAGTGAATCTCTTTTGATTGCATGATTATATCATATTTTGAGTATTCACTTTGCCTAAAATCAATAGGTGGCTTAAAGGTTTGAAAGAAAAGGTTTAGATTTTGAGAAAACAAGTTTTTAAGTGTTTTTTGAACTGACTACTCGATTAGCCACTTGATTACTCGAGTAGAATTTTGCAGTCTTGCGCAAATACTCGATTAAGGGGTTGATTACTCGAGTAGAATTTTGAAGCCTTGCGTAAATACTCGAGTAGTAACTTAAATACTCGAGTAGTGAACAAGTTTTACACTTGTTACTCGAGTAGTGACTTTGTTACTCGATTAACACGAGTTGTTACTGTTTTTAAATGAGTTTTTCACTTCTCAAAAGCACTTCTAACCATTTCTAACTTTTGGGTATTCTATATAAACCTTTTCCTAACCTTTGTGAATATAATTCTATCATTTTGATATTCATTTTACAAAGAATCAAGCCACTCTATTCTCTCTCACTTTCTCAAGATCAAAGCTTTAACTTTTACATTCTTTGATCAAGAACCTTGAATCTCTCATGTTGATCTTTTCATAGCTTTTGAAAGAGATTCATAGGATTGTTATTTTGTTTTCATTTGAGTTGTAATCTTTGCAAGAGGCAAGCTATCTACAACAATTGGAAGTCTTGGTTGTGAATCAAGCAAAGTTCTTTAGAGTCTCCCAATGTCGTGATGCCAAAGAAATGTGGGACACCTTGCAAGTCACACATGAAGGCACTAGTGAAGTTAGGCGTGCTAGATTAAATTCTTTGATGCATGAATATGAATTGTTTCGTATGTTGCCTAATGAATCTATATGTTTTATGCAAAAACGTTTTACTCATATTGTTAATCATCTCATTGCTCTTGATAAAACTTTCGTGAATTGTGAACTTGTTAACAAAGTTTTAAGATGTCTAAGTAGGGAATGGCAACCCAAGGTTACCGCAATTGTTGAATCAAAGGACTTGGACACTATGGACTTAGCAACACTTTTCAGAAAGCTACAAGAACATGAAATGGAGCTTGGACGTTTGCAAATGCATGAAGAGTCGGATAAGTACAAAGAGAGAAAAGGAATTGCTCTTAAAGCTAAAAAGTCATATAAAAAGGAAGAGAGTTCCGACGATGATGATAATGATGATGATGAAGATTCCGATTCGGACATTGATGAAGAGGAGATGAAACTTCTACTAAGAAAGTTCAATAAGATTTTAAGGAGAAAAGGAAGGATGAACAAAGAAAAAAGTAAAGAGAAGAATTCCCCACACTACAAGACCAAGACATCAAAAGAAGGTATAGTTTGCCATGAATGTGGAAAGCCCGGTCATCTCAAGTACTCATGCTCTAAGTATCTCAAGAAGAAGGAGAAAGAGAAGAAAAATGCAAAAACTAAAAGAGCATACATAGTTTGGAATAGTGATGATGAAGAAGATAAGAAAAGCCAATCAAATAGTTCTTCGGATGATGAAGATGCCGCTTGTCTCAACTTGACAGCTCTAGTAAATGAAGAGGAAAGTTCAAATGATGAATCAAGTGAACAAAGCGACGAAAGCGATGTAAGTCTTACTAAATCCGAAATTTCTTCTAAGTATGAATTGTTGTATAATGCTTATGAAGAAATGCATGAACAATTGAAGAAACTAGCTTTGAAAAACATTGAAAGGAAGAAGCTCATTTTGAAACATCAACAAGAGATTTTAGAACTTCAAAAACAAGTTGATGAGCTTAATCTTCAAAATGAAACCCTTGATCTTATATATGCTAGTTCTTCTTGTGATTGTGCTAGTAGATTGAATATTGTGGTTGATTGTGAGAATTGCAAGTTGCTTAAAGATGAAAATGCTATTTTGAAAAATAAGCTTGCAAGTTTCACAAATGGTGACATTAGATTGCGCACATTGTTAAATTTTCAAAGAGAAAATTCAAACAAGTTTGGTTTGGGTTATACTAATGCTAAGAGTAAATCTCATAGAAATGTTGTTGATTTTTCTAAAGTTGATTTTTCAAATGCACCAACATGTTTCTATTGTGGTACTCATGGACATACTTCAAATGTATGTTATATTAAAGTGCATGGTATACCTAAAGGAGATTTTGTTTGGGTGAAAAAGGGTGAGAGTCCCTACACTAACAAAAATGGATCCAAAACCATTTGGATACCAAAAAGCAAAGCATGATTGTTTTTGCAGGTATGATTGAAGAGCAAAAGGACTTTCATATGTTATTCATTCATTTGCTTCTTCAATTGGTATTAAGGAGAAAATCCTACAAATTGGTAACATTCGATATTATACAATTGGTATATTCAATTTGATATTGTTGGATATTGCTCATAGTTCTCTCAATTGGTATTATTTCTTATAATGTGATATTGTTTATACTATTGAGAAAATACTATTGGTATCAAATTCTTTCAATTGTTTTACAATTAGTATTACAATTGGTATACAATTGTTTTAATTGGTATCATTGAGTAATCATTAGATGATTATCATGCTTTGGTTGTTATATCTCATTAATCTCTCTATTTTGGCTTAGATCTTATATTTGAATTGGTATATATTTCTTTTTGATAATGCCAAAGGGGGAGAAATATGATGTTTTGAAAAAAAAAGGGGAGAATAGTATATTTTTTTTAGAAATATGGTATGTTTGGAGAAAGGTTTCTTTTGTTGTTTTTATGTAGGTTGAGCAAAGTTGTTGGAGATAGGGGGAGAATCAAGCTTTTATCTCAATTAGATTTCAAATGTCAAAATCATAAATTGAGGGGGAGCAAGAGTCTCACCAAGTGATCAAATGGTTCAAGCATCAACAACTTCACAAATTCAAAACATGTTTGTCATTTTCAAAAAGGGGGAGATTGTAAGATCCATGAAGAATGTTTTGATAAATGCCAAAAGGTTTTGAACAAGCTTAAATGTGTTGATCAAGTTCAAGCTCAACAAGCAACAACAAACATCAAGTTATGAAGAGAGAGCCAACTCATGAAGACTTAGTTTGGTAGTTTATGATTTATTGTTTTATCTTTTGCCTCACAAGTCTTTTAGTTTATGAGTTTGGGTAGAGTTTATTAGAGGGTAGTGAATCTCTTTTGATTGCATGATTATATCATATTTTGAGTATTCACTTTGCCTAAAATCAATAGGTGGCTTAAAGGTTTGAAAGAAAAGGTTTAGATTTTGAGAAAACAAGTTTTTAAGTGTTTTTTGAACTGACTACTCGATTAGCCACTTGATTACTCGAGTAGAATTTTGCAGTCTTGCGCAAATACTCGATTAAGGGGTTGATTACTCGAGTAGAATTTTGAAGCCTTGCGTAAATACTCGAGTAGTAACTTAAATACTCGAGTAGTGAACAAGTTTTACACTTGTTACTCGAGTAGTGACTTTGTTACTCGATTAACACGAGTTGTTACTGTTTTTAAATGAGTTTTTCACTTCTCAAAAGCACTTCTAACCATTTCTAACTTTTGGGTATTCTATATAAACCTTTTCCTAACCTTTGTGAATATAATTCTATCATTTTGATATTCATTTTACAAAGAATCAAGCCACTCTATTCTCTCTCACTTTCTCAAGATCAAAGCTTTAACTTTTACATTCTTTGATCAAGAACCTTGAATCTCTCATGTTGATCTTTTCATAGCTTTTGAAAGAGATTCATAGGATTGTTATTTTGTTTTCATTTGAGTTGTAATCTTTGCAAGAGGCAAGCTATCTACAAAAATTGGAAGTCTTGGTTGTGAATCAAGCAAAGTTATTTGGAAGCCTTGGTGTGACATTTCATCAAGCACTTGGAAGCCTTGTTGTGTTAACAAGCAAGTGGAAGTCTTGTAGTGAAGCAAGCATTGGAAGTCTTGTTGTGGGGTATCGGCAAGCAAGAGAAGAGGTTAGATTAGATATCAATAGGATTACAAGGCAAGGGTGTGGTATCTCTTGTAGGCTAGCAAGAAGAGAGTCTTGTGAGGCATTTACTTGTAATTTGAGAAACTCTAATTCCTCATAGTGAAGAATCTCTCTTGGTTGAAGAGGGGACTGGAGTAGCTTTCAAGCGGATGAAAGTGAACCAGGATAAATCACTGTGTCGTATCTCTAAACTCTCTACTCTTTACAATTCCTGTTATTCATTGTGTTCTTGGTTGAAAACCTAGAAAAAGTGATTTTTCATAATTGATTGAATTGAATCTTAATTGTGCAAATTGATTTGGGGAAAATCATTTTCATAACCTAGGTAATCAATAAGAATATAGGTGTTAATTGTTTCCGCTGAATCTCTGGTTATACATGTTAATTGATTGATTTTCGTATTTGATTGAAAAGTGATTAATTCATTAACAGAGGCATTAATCGATTAGTTCATGTCATTAATCGATTAAGGCTAAAGAATTTTGTGAAAATCATTTGTTTTAATCATTTCGATTTTTTTCTTTCGAAAATCTTTCAAGGTTTCTTTTACACCTATTCAACCCCCCTTCTAGGTGTTTTCCTAGTGTATCCTAGTTGTTTCATTCACCTGTTGTAGGTTCTTACAATTGGTATCAGAGCTCGGTCGAAAGACAGGAGCATAGAGCTTTTTCGTTAAGATCCTTGAAGAAACTACAACGGGTTCTACAAATCTCTTTGGTGGTGAAGGTGCTTCAATAAATCGCCCTCCTATGTTTGGTGGAGAGGGTTATGGTTATTGGAAAATTAGGATGAGAATCTTTATAGAAGCTATAGATGTGAACATTTGGGAAGCCATTGAAAATGGTCCTTATATTCCCTCAAAAGATGTAGAAGGTGTGCTTACCTTAACTCCCAAAGATAAGTGGACCGATGATGATAAAAGGAAAATTCAATATGATTTAAAAGCAAAGAATATCATCACCTCCGCTCTATCTTATGATGAGTTCTTTAGAGTCTCCCAATGTCGTGATGCCAAAGAAATGTGGGACACCTTGCAAGTCACACATGAAGGCACTAGTGAAGTTAGGCGTGCTAGATTAAATTCTTTGATGCATGAATATGAATTGTTTCGTATGTTGCCTAATGAATCTATATGTTTTATGCAAAAACGTTTTACTCATATTGTTAATCATCTCATTGCTCTTGATAAAACTTTCGTGAATTGTGAACTTGTTAACAAAGTTTTAAGATGTCTAAGTAGGGAATGGCAACCCAAGGTTACCGCAATTGTTGAATCAAAGGACTTGGACACTATGGACTTAGCAACACTTTTCAGAAAGCTACAAGAACATGAAATGGAGCTTGGACGTTTGCAAATGCATGAAGAGTCGGATAAGTACAAAGAGAGAAAAGGAATTGCTCTTAAAGCTAAAAAGTCATATAAAAAGGAAGAGAGTTCCGACGATGATGATAATGATGATGATGAAGATTCCGATTCGGACATTGATGAAGAGGAGATGAAACTTCTACTAAGAAAGTTCAATAAGATTTTAAGGAGAAAAGGAAGGATGAACAAAGAAAAAAGTAAAGAGAAGAATTCCCCACACTACAAGACCAAGACATCAAAAGAAGGTATAGTTTGCCATGAATGTGGAAAGCCCGGTCATCTCAAGTACTCATGCTCTAAGTATCTCAAGAAGAAGGAGAAAGAGAAGAAAAATGCAAAAACTAAAAGAGCATACATAGTTTGGAATAGTGATGATGAAGAAGATAAGAAAAGCCAATCAAATAGTTCTTCGGATGATGAAGATGCCGCTTGTCTCAACTTGACAGCTCTAGTAAATGAAGAGGAAAGTTCAAATGATGAATCAAGTGAACAAAGCGACGAAAGCGATGTAAGTCTTACTAAATCCGAAATTTCTTCTAAGTATGAATTGTTGTATAATGCTTATGAAGAAATGCATGAACAATTGAAGAAACTAGCTTTGAAAAACATTGAAAGGAAGAAGCTCATTTTGAAACATCAACAAGAGATTTTAGAACTTCAAAAACAAGTTGATGAGCTTAATCTTCAAAATGAAACCCTTGATCTTATATATGCTAGTTCTTCTTGTGATTGTGCTAGTAGATTGAATATTGTGGTTGATTGTGAGAATTGCAAGTTGCTTAAAGATGAAAATGCTATTTTGAAAAATAAGCTTGCAAGTTTCACAAATGGTGACATTAGATTGCGCACATTGTTAAATTTTCAAAGAGAAAATTCAAACAAGTTTGGTTTGGGTTATACTAATGCTAAGAGTAAATCTCATAGAAATGTTGTTGATTTTTCTAAAGTTGATTTTTCAAATGCACCAACATGTTTCTATTGTGGTACTCATGGACATACTTCAAATGTATGTTATATTAAAGTGCATGGTATACCTAAAGGAGATTTTGTTTGGGTGAAAAAGGGTGAGAGTCCCTACACTAACAAAAATGGATCCAAAACCATTTGGATACCAAAAAGCAAAGCATGATTGTTTTTGCAGGTATGATTGAAGAGCAAAAGGACTTTCATATGTTATTCATTCATTTGCTTCTTCAATTGGTATTAAGGAGAAAATCCTACAAATTGGTAACATTCGATATTATACAATTGGTATATTCAATTTGATATTGTTGGATATTGCTCATAGTTCTCTCAATTGGTATTATTTCTTATAATGTGATATTGTTTATACTATTGAGAAAATACTATTGGTATCA
The DNA here is from genome assembly GCA_037953625.1 of Crotalaria pallida. Taxonomy (NCBI): domain Eukaryota; kingdom Viridiplantae; phylum Streptophyta; class Magnoliopsida; order Fabales; family Fabaceae; genus Crotalaria; species Crotalaria pallida. The sequence continues at coordinate 35,588,869 of CM075651.1, read as the reverse complement.
AATTCTTTCAATTGTTTTACAATTAGTATTACAATTGGTATACAATTGTTTTAATTGGTATCATTGAGTAATCATTAGATGATTATCATGCTTTGGTTGTTATATCTCATTAATCTCTCTATTTTGGCTTAGATCTTATATTTGAATTGGTATATATTTCTTTTTGATAATGCCAAAGGGGGAGAAATATGATGTTTTGAAAAAAAAAGGGGAGAATAGTATATTTTTTTTAGAAATATGGTATGTTTGGAGAAAGGTTTCTTTTGTTGTTTTTATGTAGGTTGAGCAAAGTTGTTGGAGATAGGGGGAGAATCAAGCTTTTATCTCAATTAGATTTCAAATGTCAAAATCATAAATTGAGGGGGAGCAAGAGTCTCACCAAGTGATCAAATGGTTCAAGCATCAACAACTTCACAAATTCAAAACATGTTTGTCATTTTCAAAAAGGGGGAGATTGTAAGATCCATGAAGAATGTTTTGATAAATGCCAAAAGGTTTTGAACAAGCTTAAATGTGTTGATCAAGTTCAAGCTCAACAAGCAACAACAAACATCAAGTTATGAAGAGAGAGCCAACTCATGAAGACTTAGTTTGGTAGTTTATGATTTATTGTTTTATCTTTTGCCTCACAAGTCTTTTAGTTTATGAGTTTGGGTAGAGTTTATTAGAGGGTAGTGAATCTCTTTTGATTGCATGATTATATCATATTTTGAGTATTCACTTTGCCTAAAATCAATAGGTGGCTTAAAGGTTTGAAAGAAAAGGTTTAGATTTTGAGAAAACAAGTTTTTAAGTGTTTTTTGAACTGACTACTCGATTAGCCACTTGATTACTCGAGTAGAATTTTGCAGTCTTGCGCAAATACTCGATTAAGGGGTTGATTACTCGAGTAGAATTTTGAAGCCTTGCGTAAATACTCGAGTAGTAACTTAAATACTCGAGTAGTGAACAAGTTTTACACTTGTTACTCGAGTAGTGACTTTGTTACTCGATTAACACGAGTTGTTACTGTTTTTAAATGAGTTTTTCACTTCTCAAAAGCACTTCTAACCATTTCTAACTTTTGGGTATTCTATATAAACCTTTTCCTAACCTTTGTGAATATAATTCTATCATTTTGATATTCATTTTACAAAGAATCAAGCCACTCTATTCTCTCTCACTTTCTCAAGATCAAAGCTTTAACTTTTACATTCTTTGATCAAGAACCTTGAATCTCTCATGTTGATCTTTTCATAGCTTTTGAAAGAGATTCATAGGATTGTTATTTTGTTTTCATTTGAGTTGTAATCTTTGCAAGAGGCAAACTATCTACAAAAATTGGAAGTCTTGGTTGTGAATCAAGCAAAGTTATTTGGAAGCCTTGGTGTGACATTTCATCAAGCACTTGGAAGCCTTGTTGTGTTAACAAGCAAGTGGAAGTCTTGTAGTGAAGCAAGCATTGGAAGTCTTGTTGTGGGGTATCGGCAAGCAAGAGAAGAGGTTAGATTAGATATCAATAGGATTACAAGGCAAGGGTGTGGTATCTCTTGTAGGCTAGCAAGAAGAGAGTCTTGTGAGGCATTTACTTGTAATTTGAGAAACTCTAATTCCTCATAGTGAAGAATCTCTCTTGGTTGAAGAGGGGACTGGAGTAGCTTTCAAGCGGATGAAAGTGAACCAGGATAAATCACTGTGTCGTATCTCTAAACTCTCTACTCTTTACAATTCCTGTTATTCATTGTGTTCTTGGTTGAAAACCTAGAAAAAGTGATTTTTCATAATTGATTGAATTGAATCTTAATTGTGCAAATTGATTTGGGGAAAATCATTTTCATAACCTAGGTAATCAATAAGAATATAGGTGTTAATTGTTTCCGCTGAATCTCTGGTTATACATGTTAATTGATTGATTTTCGTATTTGATTGAAAAGTGATTAATTCATTAACAGAGGCATTAATCGATTAGTTCATGTCATTAATCGATTAAGGCTAAAGAATTTTGTGAAAATCATTTGTTTTAATCATTTCGATTTTTTTCTTTCGAAAATCTTTCAAGGTTTCTTTTACACCTATTCAACCCCCCTTCTAGGTGTTTTCCTAGTGTATCCTAGTTGTTTCATTCACCTGTTGTAGGTTCTTACAATTGGTATCAGAGCTCGGTCGAAAGACAGGAGCATAGAGCTTTTTCGTTAAGATCCTTGAAGAAACTACAACGGGTTCTACAAATCTCTTTGGTGGTGAAGGTGCTTCAATAAATCGCCCTCCTATGTTTGGTGGAGAGGGTTATGGTTATTGGAAAATTAGGATGAGAATCTTTATAGAAGCTATAGATGTGAACATTTGGGAAGCCATTGAAAATGGTCCTTATATTCCCTCAAAAGATGTAGAAGGTGTGCTTACCTTAACTCCCAAAGATAAGTGGACCGATGATGATAAAAGGAAAATTCAATATGATTTAAAAGCAAAGAATATCATCACCTCCGCTCTATCTTATGATGAGTTCTTTAGAGTCTCCCAATGTCGTGATGCCAAAGAAATGTGGGACACCTTGCAAGTCACACATGAAGGCACTAGTGAAGTTAGGCGTGCTAGATTAAATTCTTTGATGCATGAATATGAATTGTTTCGTATGTTGCCTAATGAATCTATATGTTTTATGCAAAAACGTTTTACTCATATTGTTAATCATCTCATTGCTCTTGATAAAACTTTCGTGAATTGTGAACTTGTTAACAAAGTTTTAAGATGTCTAAGTAGGGAATGGCAACCCAAGGTTACCGCAATTGTTGAATCAAAGGACTTGGACACTATGGACTTAGCAACACTTTTCGGAAAGCTACAAGAACATGAAATGGAGCTTGGACGTTTGCAAATGCATGAAGAGTCGGATAAGTACAAAGAGAGAAAAGGAATTGCTCTTAAAGCTAAAAAGTCATATAAAAAGGAAGAGAGTTCCGACGATGATGATAATGATGATGATGAAGATTCCGATTCGGACATTGATGAAGAGGAGATGAAACTTCTACTAAGAAAGTTCAATAAGATTTTAAGGAGAAAAGGAAGGATGAACAAAGAAAAAAGTAAAGAGAAGAATTCCCCACACTACAAGACCAAGACATCAAAAGAAGGTATAGTTTGCCATGAATGTGGAAAGCCCGGTCATCTCAAGTACTCATGCTCTAAGTATCTCAAGAAGAAGGAGAAAGAGAAGAAAAATGCAAAAACTAAAAGAGCATACATAGTTTGGAATAGTGATGATGAAGAAGATAAGAAAAGCCAATCAAATAGTTCTTCGGATGATGAAGATGCCGCTTGTCTCAACTTGATAGCTCTAGTAAATGAAGAGGAAAGTTCAAATGATGAATCAAGTGAACAAAGCGACGAAAGCGATGTAAGTCTTACTAAATCCGAAATTTCTTCTAAGTATGAATTGTTGTATAATGCTTATGAAGAAATGCATGAACAATTGAAGAAACTAGCTTTGAAAAACATTGAAAGGAAGAAGCTCATTTTGAAACATCAACAAGAGATTTTAGAACTTCAAAAACAAGTTGATGAGCTTAATCTTCAAAATGAAACCCTTGATCTTATATATGCTAGTTCTTCTTGTGATTGTGCTAGTAGATTGAATATTGTGGTTGATTGTGAGAATTGCAAGTTGCTTAAAGATGAAAATGCTATTTTGAAAAATAAGCTTGCAAGTTTCACAAATGGTGACATTAGATTGCGCACATTGTTAAATTTTCAAAGAGAAAATTCAAACAAGTTTGGTTTGGGTTATACTAATGCTAAGAGTAAATCTCATAGAAATGTTGTTGATTTTTCTAAAGTTGATTTTTCAAATGCACCAACATGTTTCTATTGTGGTACTCATGGACATACTTCAAATGTATGTTATATTAAAGTGCATGGTATACCTAAAGGAGATTTTGTTTGGGTGAAAAAGGGTGAGAGTCCCTACACTAACAAAAATGGATCCAAAACCATTTGGATACCAAAAAGCAAAGCATGATTGTTTTTGCAGGTATGATTGAAGAGCAAAAGGACTTTCATATGTTATTCATTCATTTGCTTCTTCAATTGGTATTAAGGAGAAAATCCTACAAATTGGTAACATTCGATATTATACAATTGGTATATTCAATTTGATATTGTTGGATATTGCTCATAGTTCTCTCAATTGGTATTATTTCTTATAATGTGATATTGTTTATACTATTGAGAAAATACTATTGGTATCAAATTCTTTCAATTGTTTTACAATTAGTATTACAATTGGTATACAATTGTTTTAATTGGTATCATTGAGTAATCATTAGATGATTATCATGCTTTGGTTGTTATATCTCATTAATCTCTCTATTTTGGCTTAGATCTTATATTTGAATTGGTATATATTTCTTTTTGATAATGCCAAAGGGGGAGAAATATGATGTTTTGAAAAAAAAAGGGGAGAATAGTATATTTTTTTTAGAAATATGGTATGTTTGGAGAAAGGTTTCTTTTGTTGTTTTTATGTAGGTTGAGCAAAGTTGTTGGAGATAGGGGGAGAATCAAGCTTTTATCTCAATTAGATTTCAAATGTCAAAATCATAAATTGAGGGGGAGCAAGAGTCTCACCAAGTGATCAAATGGTTCAAGCATCAACAACTTCACAAATTCAAAACATGTTTGTCATTTTCAAAAAGGGGGAGATTGTAAGATCCATGAAGAATGTTTTGATAAATGCCAAAAGGTTTTGAACAAGCTTAAATGTGTTGATCAAGTTCAAGCTCAACAAGCAACAACAAACATCAAGTTATGAAGAGAGAGCCAACTCATGAAGACTTAGTTTGGTAGTTTATGATTTATTGTTTTATCTTTTGCCTCACAAGTCTTTTAGTTTATGAGTTTGGGTAGAGTTTATTAGAGGGTAGTGAATCTCTTTTGATTGCATGATTATATCATATTTTGAGTATTCACTTTGCCTAAAATCAATAGGTGGCTTAAAGGTTTGAAAGAAAAGGTTTAGATTTTGAGAAAACAAGTTTTTAAGTGTTTTTTGAACTGACTACTCGATTAGCCACTTGATTACTCGAGTAGAATTTTGCAGTCTTGCGCAAATACTCGATTAAGGGGTTGATTACTCGAGTAGAATTTTGAAGCCTTGCGTAAATACTCGAGTAGTAACTTAAATACTCGAGTAGTGAACAAGTTTTACACTTGTTACTCGAGTAGTGACTTTGTTACTCGATTAACACGAGTTGTTACTGTTTTTAAATGAGTTTTTCACTTCTCAAAAGCACTTCTAACCATTTCTAACTTTTGGGTATTCTATATAAACCTTTTCCTAACCTTTGTGAATATAATTCTATCATTTTGATATTCATTTTACAAAGAATCAAGCCACTCTATTCTCTCTCACTTTCTCAAGATCAAAGCTTTAACTTTTACATTCTTTGATCAAGAACCTTGAATCTCTCATGTTGATCTTTTCATAGCTTTTGAAAGAGATTCATAGGATTGTTATTTTGTTTTCATTTGAGTTGTAATCTTTGCAAGAGGCAAGCTATCTACAAAAATTGGAAGTCTTGGTTGTGAATCAAGCAAAGTTATTTGGAAGCCTTGGTGTGACATTTCATCAAGCACTTGGAAGCCTTGTTGTGTTAACAAGCAAGTGGAAGTCTTGTAGTGAAGCAAGCATTGGAAGTCTTGTTGTGGGGTATCGGCAAGCAAGAGAAGAGGTTAGATTAGATATCAATAGGATTACAAGGCAAGGGTGTGGTATCTCTTGTAGGCTAGCAAGAAGAGAGTCTTGTGAGGCATTTACTTGTAATTTGAGAAACTCTAATTCCTCATAGTGAAGAATCTCTCTTGGTTGAAGAGGGGACTGGAGTAGCTTTCAAGCGGATGAAAGTGAACCAGGATAAATCACTGTGTCGTATCTCTAAACTCTCTACTCTTTACAATTCCTGTTATTCATTGTGTTCTTGGTTGAAAACCTAGAAAAAGTGATTTTTCATAATTGATTGAATTGAATCTTAATTGTGCAAATTGATTTGGGGAAAATCATTTTCATAACCTAGGTAATCAATAAGAATATAGGTGTTAATTGTTTCCGCTGAATCTCTGGTTATACATGTTAATTGATTGATTTTCGTATTTGATTGAAAAGTGATTAATTCATTAACAGAGGCATTAATCGATTAGTTCATGTCATTAATCGATTAAGGCTAAAGAATTTTGTGAAAATCATTTGTTTTAATCATTTCGATTTTTTTCTTTCGAAAATCTTTCAAGGTTTCTTTTACACCTATTCAACCCCCCTTCTAGGTGTTTTCCTAGTGTATCCTAGTTGTTTCATTCACCTGTTGTAGGTTCTTACAATTGGTATCAGAGCTCGGTCGAAAGACAGGAGCATAGAGCTTTTTCGTTAAGATCCTTGAAGAAACTACAACGGGTTCTACAAATCTCTTTGGTGGTGAAGGTGCTTCAATAAATCGCCCTCCTATGTTTGGTGGAGAGGGTTATGGTTATTGGAAAATTAGGATGAGAATCTTTATAGAAGCTATAGATGTGAACATTTGGGAAGCCATTGAAAATGGTCCTTATATTCCCTCAAAAGATGTAGAAGGTGTGCTTACCTTAACTCCCAAAGATAAGTGGACCGATGATGATAAAAGGAAAATTCAATATGATTTAAAAGCAAAGAATATCATCACCTCCGCTCTATCTTATGATGAGTTCTTTAGAGTCTCCCAATGTCGTGATGCCAAAGAAATGTGGGACACCTTGCAAGTCACACATGAAGGCACTAGTGAAGTTAGGCGTGCTAGATTAAATTCTTTGATGCATGAATATGAATTGTTTCGTATGTTGCCTAATGAATCTATATGTTTTATGCAAAAACGTTTTACTCATATTGTTAATCATCTCATTGCTCTTGATAAAACTTTCGTGAATTGTGAACTTGTTAACAAAGTTTTAAGATGTCTAAGTAGGGAATGGCAACCCAAGGTTACCGCAATTGTTGAATCAAAGGACTTGGACACTATGGACTTAGCAACACTTTTCAGAAAGCTACAAGAACATGAAATGGAGCTTGGACGTTTGCAAATGCATGAAGAGTCGGATAAGTACAAAGAGAGAAAAGGAATTGCTCTTAAAGCTAAAAAGTCATATAAAAAGGAAGAGAGTTCCGACGATGATGATAATGATGATGATGAAGATTCCGATTCGGACATTGATGAAGAGGAGATGAAACTTCTACTAAGAAAGTTCAATAAGATTTTAAGGAGAAAAGGAAGGATGAACAAAGAAAAAAGTAAAGAGAAGAATTCCCCACACTACAAGACCAAGACATCAAAAGAAGGTATAGTTTGCCATGAATGTGGAAAGCCCGGTCATCTCAAGTACTCATGCTCTAAGTATCTCAAGAAGAAGGAGAAAGAGAAGAAAAATGCAAAAACTAAAAGAGCATACATAGTTTGGAATAGTGATGATGAAGAAGATAAGAAAAGCCAATCAAATAGTTCTTCGGATGATGAAGATGCCGCTTGTCTCAACTTGACAGCTCTAGTAAATGAAGAGGAAAGTTCAAATGATGAATCAAGTGAACAAAGCGACGAAAGCGATGTAAGTCTTACTAAATCCGAAATTTCTTCTAAGTATGAATTGTTGTATAATGCTTATGAAGAAATGCATGAACAATTGAAGAAACTAGCTTTGAAAAACATTGAAAGGAAGAAGCTCATTTTGAAACATCAACAAGAGATTTTAGAACTTCAAAAACAAGTTGATGAGCTTAATCTTCAAAATGAAACCCTTGATCTTATATATGCTAGTTCTTCTTGTGATTGTGCTAGTAGATTGAATATTGTGGTTGATTGTGAGAATTGCAAGTTGCTTAAAGATGAAAATGCTATTTTGAAAAATAAGCTTGCAAGTTTCACAAATGGTGACATTAGATTGCGCACATTGTTAAATTTTCAAAGAGAAAATTCAAACAAGTTTGGTTTGGGTTATACTAATGCTAAGAGTAAATCTCATAGAAATGTTGTTGATTTTTCTAAAGTTGATTTTTCAAATGCACCAACATGTTTCTATTGTGGTACTCATGGACATACTTCAAATGTATGTTATATTAAAGTGCATGGTATACCTAAAGGAGATTTTGTTTGGGTGAAAAAGGGTGAGAGTCCCTACACTAACAAAAATGGATCCAAAACCATTTGGATACCAAAAAGCAAAGCATGATTGTTTTTGCAGGTATGATTGAAGAGCAAAAGGACTTTCATATGTTATTCATTCATTTGCTTCTTCAATTGGTATTAAGGAGAAAATCCTACAAATTGGTAACATTCGATATTATACAATTGGTATATTCAATTTGATATTGTTGGATATTGCTCATAGTTCTCTCAATTGGTATTATTTCTTATAATGTGATATTGTTTATACTATTGAGAAAATACTATTGGTATCAAATTCTTTCAATTGTTTTACAATTAGTATTACAATTGGTATACAATTGTTTTAATTGGTATCATTGAGTAATCATTAGATGATTATCATGCTTTGGTTGTTATATCTCATTAATCTCTCTATTTTGGCTTAGATCTTATATTTGAATTGGTATATATTTCTTTTTGATAATGCCAAAGGGGGAGAAATATGATGTTTTGAAAAAAAAAGGGGAGAATAGTATATTTTTTTTAGAAATATGGTATGTTTGGAGAAAGGTTTCTTTTGTTGTTTTTATGTAGGTTGAGCAAAGTTGTTGGAGATAGGGGGAGAATCAAGCTTTTATCTCAATTAGATTTCAAATGTCAAAATCATAAATTGAGGGGGAGCAAGAGTCTCACCAAGTGATCAAATGGTTCAAGCATCAACAACTTCACAAATTCAAAACATGTTTGTCATTTTCAAAAAGGGGGAGATTGTAAGATCCATGAAGAATGTTTTGATAAATGCCAAAAGGTTTTGAACAAGCTTAAATGTGTTGATCAAGTTCAAGCTCAACAAGCAACAACAAACATCAAGTTATGAAGAGAGAGCCAACTCATGAAGACTTAGTTTGGTAGTTTATGATTTATTGTTTTATCTTTTGCCTCACAAGTCTTTTAGTTTATGAGTTTGGGTAGAGTTTATTAGAGGGTAGTGAATCTCTTTTGATTGCATGATTATATCATATTTTGAGTATTCACTTTGCCTAAAATCAATAGGTGGCTTAAAGGTTTGAAAGAAAAGGTTTAGATTTTGAGAAAACAAGTTTTTAAGTGTTTTTTGAACTGACTACTCGATTAGCCACTTGATTACTCGAGTACAATTTTGCAGTCTTGCGCAAATACTCGATTAAGGGGTTGATTACTCGAGTAGAATTTTGAATCCTTGCGTAAATACTCGAGTAGTAACTTAAATACTCGAGTAGTGAACAAGTTTTACACTTGTTACTCGAGTAGTGACTTTGTTACTCGATTAACACGAGTTGTTACTGTTTTTAAATGAGTTTTTCACTTCTCAAAAGCACTTCTAACCATTTCTAACTTTTGGGTATTCTATATAAACCTTTTCCTAACCTTTGTGAATATAATTCTATCATTTTGATATTCATTTTACAAAGAATCAAGCCACTCTATTCTCTCTCACTTTCTCAAGATCAAAGCTTTAACTTTTACATTCTTTGATCAAGAACCTTGAATCTCTCATGTTGATCATTTCATAGCTTTTGAAAGAGATTCATAGGATTGTTATTTTGTTTTCATTTGAGTTGTAATCTTTGCAAGAGGCAAGCTATCTACAACAATTGGAAGTCTTGGTTGTGAATCAAGCAAAGTTATTTGGAAGCCTTGGTGTGACATTTCATCAAGCACTTGGAAGCCTTGTTGTGTTAACAAGCAAGTGGAAGTCTTGTAGTGAAGCAAGCATTGGAAGTCTTGTTGTGGGGTATCGGCAAGCAAGAGAAGAGGTTAGATTAGATATCAATAGGATTACAAGGCAAGGGTGTGGTATCTCTTGTAGGCTAGCAAGAAGAGAGTCTTGTGAGGCATTTACTTGTAATTTGAGAAACTCTAATTCCTCATAGTGAAGAATCTCTCTTGGTTGAAGAGGGGACTGGAGTAGCTTTCAAGCGGATGAAAGTGAACCAGGATAAATCACTGTGTCGTATCTCTAAACTCTCTACTCTTTACAATTCTTGTTATTCATTGTGTTCTTGGTTGAAAACCTAGAAAAAGTGATTTTTCATAATTGATTGAATTGAATCTTAATTGTGCAAATTGATTTGGGGAAAATCATTTTCATAACCTAGGTAATCAATAAGAATATAGGTGTTAATTGTTTCCGCTGAATCTCTGGTTATACATGTTAATTGATTGATTTTCGTATTTGATTGAAAAGTGATTAATTCATTAACAGAGGGATTAATCGATTAGTTCATGTCATTAATCGATTAAGGCTAAAGAATTTTGTGAAAATCATTTGTTTTAATCATTTCGATTTTTTTCTTTCGAAAATCTTTCAAGGTTTCTTTTACACCTATTCAACCCCCCCTTCTAGGTGTTTTCCTAGTGTATCCTAGTTGTTTCATTCACCGGTTGTAGGTTCTTACAGAGGGTTCCTCTTGGGTTACCCGACTTAGGTCTCTGAATTCCTCGATCGGGATAACCTCCTTAACCACCATTGAGCTCACAAGAATAGCCTATCAACTCAAATCGTCTACAACTACGTTTGCTATGCCAGGATGGAGCATTAAAGCCATAATCTTTAAGAAACTCCATCCATCGCCTTTATCTTACATTCAACTCTTCCTCTTCTTATTGTCATTCATGCTTTCGAACTCCAAACTTGTTCATGAATTACAACCTTCTTATCTTAGTACCTAATGTTTCCTTTGCATCATCCAGCTCAATTCTCTACCTTCTCTAATTGGAGTAGCTCCTCAATTTCAATTCTCGATTAGTCCATAAGTATTATGATTCAATCCCCTTAAATCAATTTCAATGATGAATCAACGTATTAAGTTATTTTACCACACTAAATCCTTTCTTAAATTTTACTTAGGTGGTTAACATTGAGTTTGGATTGGAGGAAAATGTTTTTTGATACCAAAAGTTCCTTCACCAAATACTTAAATTTTTAGTTGAAGCTTTCAGCTTCTAACCGGTTTATGAAGTACAGTTTTAGATGTAAAACCAAAGAATTTCAAAACCATTTTCTTTACATCATCCAATCGAACTCAAAATAGGATTTAATCATACTCTAATAACTTGATTCCAACTGAATTCATCACTGAAATGATTTAAATCATAGTCTACTCACATTTTCCATAATTCTTCTTGGACTAATCATAGTATATTGGGATATAATCCATCACTACCCCACCATAATTAAACACATCCTATCATTCAATACCATCAGTTGATCTTTCCAAGTCAACTTGGTCAGAGGCCATGCGATCTTAGAAAATCCATTACTAATCCAGCGGTAGTATCCAGCCAGCCCAAGGAACTTCTCATTTAACCCTAGTCTGAAGTTGCATACACCACTGAATTCACCTTCGCTGGATCCACCACAATTTCTTCTTTAAAGATCACATGCCCTGCGAGCGTAACTTCGCTCAACCAAAACTCATCTTTGGTGAGCTTAGCGCACAACTACTCCTCTTGCAGGATTCTTCACACAATCCTGAGATGTTCCTCATGCTCCTCCAGATTCTTAAGATAAACCACAAACGAATCCGACTAAGGGTCCAGTTCTTATAACCCATAAAAGAACAGGTGCATTAGTCAATCCGAACGGCATTATTTCCTACTCATAATGTCCGTATCGAGATCAAAATGCAGTCTTAAGTGGATTCCTGTCCCAAATCCTGATTTGGGTTAATCCAACCGCCAATCAATCTTAGAAAACACTTAAACTCCTTTAACCTAGTCCAATCAATCTTTTTAGCAACTTCTCTACGTGTTTCTCCCATTTGACCATTCCCGATGGTACCATATCGTAAGGGTAGTAGAGAGAGAATCAGCTTCAAGAATTAACTTGATTCCAAACTCTATCTCTTTGCTCAAGGGTGAACCTAACATAATTTCTTGAAACCCAGATTTCTTTAACCCCCCTTTCTCCTTCACTGTTGTCCAGAAACAACACCTGGGTTCATTGGATTCCAGATTCGAAACTTGGGAATCTCAATACAGAGTTGTTCTATCGTCATTAATCATGATCACTTGATCCTTCGGCTCCCGAACCGTGCTTAAGATCAAATGAAATCATGACACAGGTAGATAGACAAAGTCTAATACCTTAATAGAACGGTTCCGACATACTTTGGAAACCAAAACAAGAAAATTTGTAAGATCCTCTGCTCTAAGATAGCAGATTGGGTAAGCCATAGAGCAACTTTTCTCAATACCCTTATCTATAAGGAACAAAAGAAAAGATAGCTTTAGAGTTTAACCAACTCAACAAGGTTGATCTTTAAGGAGACAACTGCCCTGCACTTGGTCTGAAAAGTTGATTAACTTTAACACTAGTGAGGGTAAACACTCCTCCTCAGAGTTAAGGAGTTAACTACAACTCCTTAAGATTTCCTTATCATTGGTTCTATGAGAACTGATAAACCAACACTATGGTTTTGGGTTTTCCACATGTCTAAAGAGAAGCATACAACTATCATACTTCTACTTAGACTACATAGAACACTTCTTAATAGCAGAATGAGCTACTTATTTAGAGCCATTACCCATAACCTTATCTCTAGTTTGGAAGTATATGAAAGCATACTTCCCAGGAAACAATGCAGATATCGATGACCAACGTATTGGACCACTCACCCAAGGACCAATAGTCAGGACCATTGCTCTGATACCATAAAAGTGTAACACTCCTTGTATATCATCTTACTTTATAAGAAAAGTAATAAGTGTATGATTACTTGGACTTGTTATTGTTGGAAAAAGATCTGAAAATAAGAATTTTCCCTTCCCTTAAAAATTTATTTTCACAAACACTTGATTAATGATGAAGGTGACTAGTAAAATCAGAGTTTTGCGGAAACATAGTATAATCATCATATTACATTCCCAAAATATATCAAGTGTAACAAGTCCCTTAATACCAAATAAGTATTATTATGAAACTGAATTCCTCTTATGATACCTCTTTCCAAAATAGGTATCATATTTATCAAAAATAGAATTGTTATAGAGCTGGTCACTGGTCCTTTGTCCAAACATCCTTCTGGTCAGATCCTCGATATCTGCACAACGGGTTCCCAACCCACACTTTCTACACTCTGCATGCACCTAAGGGACATCTTCCTTTACTGATTCTTGTGCAAGCTAGATGCACGATCAATACCTAATAAGGGCATGGGGGTTAGCTGTACATATTCGCATAATCAAATGGGAATAAAACTAACATCCACAAGTCAACATGTAGCAAATCATGATGCATAATCATATGAGCACACCCGGTTAATCATAATAATTCTTTCAATGCAGGTGGCATGATGCATGATTTCCTTCCACAACTGAGGCCTCTAAAAGTCCATCTTGGACGTCCATCCAATACACCCTTGTGTTCCCGGAACACCGACATTCGTTCCCAGAACGTAATGCCGAACCATACTTGGATAATACGCATCACTCCCAGAGTGTGCACCACGTTCCCAGAACGTGTAGCAAACCGTACTTGGGATAATAAGCACCACTCCCAGAGTGTGCACCACGTTCCCAGAACGCATACGTTCCCAGAACGCATAAAAACCAGGTCCCGGACACTGGCCACATATCTATAATGTGTCATCAAGTAGGTTTCATATCAATGTGTTCCCAGAACACCAACATACGTTCCCAGAACGTATAAAACCAGGTCCCAGACACTGGCCACATATCTATAATGTGTCATCAAGTAGGTTATAATTTGGTACTCCCGGAGTACCCTCCTCATATTCCCAGAATATGATAAACGTTCCTACCAACCCATCTTCCATTCTATATGCATGAATGCACAATCATTAAGGTTGGTTTTTATCTTTAATTCTATTATTATGCCAACGTGTTCCCAGAACACTACATACGTTCCCCGAACGTATCGCAAACCATACTTGGAATAAAATCAAGCACCACTCCCAGAGTGTGCCTCACGTTCCCAGAACGTCTCCAAGAAACCATGTCCCAGACAATGGCCACATTCCCGGAATGTGTCATCAAGTAGGTTGCATCAGTTTGGTACTCCTAGAGTACAGGGTCATGTTCCCATTAATTCCATTATTATGACTTAGAAAAAAAACACAACTTCTGAATGATATCTTGAGGTATGGCTTTACTCATAAAATTCACCTTTGAATTTAAATTTAACATATGCTCATAGACCTGGATTGAGAGAATATAATCATTGGTATTAACAACCCTTATTCAAAAACTTAACTTTTATTTTTAAGTTTCAGGTACTAACCGGTTACATCATCACCTAACCGGTTAGAATTACAGACCTGAATATAAAACCACTGATTTTCCAAGAATCTTTTCTTAAATTCTCTACTCAATTCAATAACAAGGTCTTAGCATAACAGAATACCTCAAGTTCAACACATAATATCATTCAAAAGATCTAAGTCATAATCTAATTTCATTTAGGCATAATTTCCTCTTGAAATTATCCTTTGATATTAAGGTATTAACTAATCACCTCCAATCTAAACCAAACAGTGCTCAAACACATAGTTTTAGATTGGTCTTTGTATGAAATTCTAGCTTAAACTTGAGTACAAATGGTATGGATACTTAGCCAATTGCATAAATTCATTTTCTTTGAAAATTTACAATATCTAACATGTTACAAATTTCGACTAACCGGTTAGATTAGGCAGAACATACACTGAAAAATGAGGTTTTGCATACCATTTTCTACCATACTCAAATCTAACCAATTTCATTCATAAATAGAGTTTACATACCTTAATACTAGTGTGTTCAACCACAGAAACATATCTAAATTGCATGCATTCAATATGGATACTCAAATTGCACATAATTGCACATATTTCACAACTTAATGCATCAATTCACATAATATCCAATTAAGTCATGAAATTGTCATCACAACAGCTTGCATGCATCATATTATGATTGCTCAAAAACAGAAATGAGCTTAAATTGGTCTCCAAGCCATAAAACTAATTCCAACTATGCCCTTAGAGTCTCTTGGTGACTCATCCTATTTACCAACATGTTTTTCCTCATTCTAGAAAATAGTAAGATTTCCCCTTACCTCTAAATTGTGTTTGATCCAAAACATTGCAGAGAGAAAGGCTCCAACACAGGTTTCCATTAAATCCACTCCATGCTGATAGAGTTAGACAGGGTACCAAAACCAGGGAATTTGACATGCAAAACCAAATTAAGAATTGGGGGAAATGGTCAAATTGAATTCTCTGCAACATGCACTAGAGGTAGGAACATATTTGAAACCAAAAGGGTTCGTGTGCTTACCAAAATCGAGCTTCAAAGTCAGCTCCAGAAACCAGAAGCTGAGGTTTGACAGCATCAACACCTCAATTTGGCAAGCTTCGTTCTCTTGATTCAGGGACTCTCAACTCACAAATTTTATATCAATACAAAGCCCTTGATTCAAGCTTTGTAATGGTGTATCACTCACTCTCCAACACTCAGAGACAAGGAAGAATTTCTTCAGACGAACTTGGAACCCTAATTTCGCTTTCAGACCAAACTTAGCAAAAATGAGGCAAATTGGATCAACAATCAAGCTTATATAGACGAATTCAAGCAGCATGCAAGGCGACACGCGTCTCCCACCATGAATCGAGTGGGATTCGTGGCGAATTCTGGGTTAAAACGCGTGATTACTCATCAAACGCACTAACCCAGTTTTCTGAGTTCATCGTGTAACCGGTTACAGAGCCCTTCTAACCGGTTACATACTGATAAAATTCAAAAATTAAGAATTAAATTACTCTTTCTTCAAAAACCTTTTTAATATTGCAATTAGGTCCCAACCCAAGGACTAAATTACAATATTCATATTTTTGTACCAAATAACCATACAAAAATATATCTCATATTTTTATATATAAAAGCACATTATGTACAAAAACTAAAACCTTCAAAATTAATATAATTCAATTATAAAATAATTGTTATAATTAATTTCTCGGTTATTTGGGAGACGAAAATTTGGGGTGTTACAACAGTGACTACCGCCTGCTTGCCATCGAATCCTTTATTTTCTTTTTATTCTTTTAGTGATGGCAGTGACTTCTGCCCGCCTGCCATCGAAACCTTTAATTCTTTTATTTCTTTTAGTGATGACAGTGACTATTGCCCGCGTGCCATCGAAACCATTTTTTCTTTTATTTCTTTTAGTGATGACAGTGACTATCGCCCGCCTGCCATCGAAACCATTTTTTTCTTTTAATTCTTTTAGTGATGACAGTGACTATCGCCCGCCTGCCATCGAAACCATTTTTTTCTTTTATTTCTTTTAGTGATGACAGTGACTATCTCCCGCCTGCCATCGTGTCCATTATGTCTTTTAGTGATGACAGTGACTACCGCTCGCCTGCCATCTTTCCTTTCTTTTCTTTTATTATGACAGTGTCTACCGACCGCTTGCCATTTTTCCTTTCTTTTCTTTTATTATGACTGAGTCCAACAGACCATCAACCGTTCTCTTTCTTTCTTTCTTAATTATTTATCTTTTCTCTTCTTTTTGTTTCTATTACTTATTCTCTTTTCTCTCATTTCTTTCCTTAACGACTTATTATCATTTTCTTTATCTTCTTATATTTAAGTATTTCTCCTTACTAATTATTCTCATTTTTAACTAACTCTACTTGGCTTGGTCATATACATTATATTTTAATTCTCGTTACTAGTTCTTGGTTATTTCTTTGTTTCCTCTATCTCACACTATTACTCAACTTATTATTCCTATTTCATTAACTCCATTTTATTTAACTATCCTATTAACTTTCTCCATCTCCATTTAATTATCCTATCTCTGAGTTCGTTTACTGGTTTCCTATTTACATTTTAAAATTCAGTTCATTATTTTGTTTCTATTTCACTAATCCCAATAACTCTTAACTAAGTCCACTCCGCACATACTTATTGTCTTCGCATTTTAACTCCTATTTTACCTCACTTTTAGTTTAATAATTCTTCTCTCCTTGCCTATTACAATTACTCTTTATTCTCTTATTTTCACTTTTTTTGTTGGTTTTCCCCTAACTATTCCCCTCGGTTTTATTTTATGTTTTTCTACGTTTCCGTTCACTATTAACCATTTTAATATCCTAAATACACTCTTTCATTCCGGACTTTATCCTCAACGCACATATTCTATCCCATAAGGTGTGGTTTCCATTAACAATTCTAATTACTCCATTCCATCAACGGGGACTACCCTAAGGTTCATGAACATACTTATTAATTACCCTATTCTTAGCCACCACTATAACATCCTAGAATTTACTCTCTAAGTAAAGGTAACACAACCCGTCTTACCTCGGGCTTTAATAGAACCTAGTTTGCAACTCGACGGGGAGATCCTGCTTCGGCTTGTCTCGATCTTACTTGCGGTCACACCGATCCAACCCGGTTCACTTTCGATACTTGTAACATCCCTAATTTTTGTCTCCCGAATAATAGGAAATTAATAATAAAAAGTTTTATTATTAATTTATAGAATTTCTCAAGTTTATATTTTGTATTTAATTAGCCTTAAATATAAAAATAAGTTAAAATATTTTTATATGGCAAATAAATACAGAATATAAGGAAATTGCAGTTTGGTCCCTGAATGAGGACTAAAAGGCAATATTAAAAGATTCTTGGAGGGAAAGATTTAAAAATAATAATTTTTAAATTTTGAACTGATCTAACCGGTTAGTAATGCCCTGCAACCGGTTAGACGATGAACTCAGAAACTGGTTTAGTGGATTTTGATGAGTAATCACTTGGTTAATTCGATTAATCGCCACGAATCCCACTAATTGCATGTTAGAAGACGCGTGTCTTCCTGCATGTCAATGAATTTGTCTATAAATTGCGGATTTCTGAGGTGTTGAAGGTTGGTTTCTGCTGTTTTGGGTTAAAGAGGGTGATTTAGGGTTTCAATTTCGTCTGAGGCGATTCTCCTTCTTCTTTGAGTGTTAGAAAGGGAAAGATACACTTTTGGAAAGCTTAAATCCAGAGCTTTCCATTGATATAGAGATTGTGAGTCAAGAGTGAGTGTGTGAGGAGAAATCAGCCATCAAAGTTCAGTGTTGAAAACTGAACTCTGTCTCTCTTTGGTTCGGGAAGCTGTTTTGGGACTTTGATTCTGATCAATACAGGTAACCTTTAGGCCCCAAATCTCTTTCATTCATTAATGCATATTGCCTAGAACAATGTCTAATCGTTTTCCCCAATTTTCTTGGCCAATTTCTATGTCAAACCTTCTGGTCTTTGGACCATGTTGATAAAAATCGTGGCTGGGAGCAGAACTGTGGAATTGTGGAAAATCTGTGGTTGGATCTTCAAGCTCAGTGGTAATACTCATCAAAATCGACTTAGAGGTATGGGAGAAGTCTATACTATACTAGATTTAGACTAAAAATAGAATGATTTAGGATTTGAGTTCACAAAGACTCAAAAGGGCATTATGTGTTTTTAAGCACAAAGGCTTGGAGGCCAAAGTTTTGGCTCAATTATGTTTGAGCAATTTTTGATTGATGCATGCAAAGTGTAGGAATGTTAGATTCTGGATTTGAATGAGTAGAATGAGTTTTGTTGTGTTAAATTGTGTTTATGTGGATTTTTATGCAATTTAATGCAAAGGCTTGAAGCATGCACTTTGGATATGATTTCTGTGATGAAACATATTTGTTTAAGGTATATGAACTTCATTGAGTGATGGATTGTGGTTAGATTTGAGAATTAAAGGAAATGGTGTGTTAAAACCTTTAATTTGAAGGACTGACTGCATAATCTAACCGGTTACTCGATTTTCGTAACCGGTTAGACACTGCAGAATTTTAAAGAAAACTAATTTATTAAATCAGGCCTTAAGTGTTTGGGAGTTTTGCTCAAATCTACACTGTAAATCCATTATAAGAAATCTGAATATAAAGGGTTATGATTCAGATTGGAAGTAAGAGTTATACCTTAATTTCATAAAGTAATTTTCAAGAGAAAATTATGTTTATTGGAAAAGGAAATGTGATTTTAATTTTGAATGATGGAAACTGTGGTTTTGAGGCATAAAACCAGGTTTAAATGGTGTATAGATTGGGTAGAGAATTCAAGAAAAAAGGGTTTTTCTGAATTGCAATGGTAAACAGTTCAGGTCTGTAATTCTAACCGGTTAGCCTGAGACTGTAACCGGTTAGTACCTGAATCTGAAAAATAAAAAGTTAAGTTTTTAATACCATTGACTTTGTTTTACCCAAGGTAATGATAAAAGACATGTTTGAGAAAATTCAAGGGAGAATTTTATGTCAAATATTATGCCTCAAATTAATCATTCAAAATGGAAATTGGAATACTCCTGAATCACATTAATTAATGCAAAGATAAAACCAACCCTGATGTTTGTGCATACATATAGACTGGGAGTCTGGTTGGTAGGAACGTTTATCATATTCTGGGAATATGAGGAGGGTACTCCGGGAGTACCAAAGTATAACCTACTTGATGACACATTATAGATATGTGGCCAGTGTCCGGGACCTGGTTTTTATGCGTTCTGGGAACGTATGCGTTCTGGGAACGTGGTGCACACTCCGGGAGTGATGCTTATTATCCAAGTATGGTTCGGCATTACGTTCTGGGAACGAATGTCGGTGTTCCGGGAACACAAGGGTGTATTGGATGGACGTCCAAGATGGACATTTAGAGGCCTCAGTTGTGGATAGAAAATCATACATCATGCCACTTGCATTATAAGGGTTATAATGTTGAAAAATTGGTGTGCTCATATGTATCTGCATTATGATCTGTCCATGATATATTTGTGATTGTAATTTTAGTCTTTATCCATTATGTATATGTGTATACTTACTCCCTGTGCCCTGTTTAGGTGATGGCCAAATACCTAGCCTGCATCGAGATACGCCCTATCCCTAGCGGTATATGGACGTATGAGGAGCACCATGCCACCTTTGAGGGGGAGGTTGAGATTACTCTCTACCACCCTAACCCTCTGGTGCGGGTGCGACCTCATCGATTTAGGGTTCCATTAGTCTATACTATGCATGTTCCACCTTTTTACACTTATAGAGGACCACCCCCGGCTCGACCTATGCGTTGTTTCCATAGTTTTCGTTTTAGAGCTGCCACTCGTTCCCATCCTTCATCCCATAGAGTTGTCACTGAGGAGACTCCTTCTCCTGGTCCGACTGAGTATGATAGGACTGCCTCTGCATATCCCAGACCCAGTGGTGGGGTCTCTACACAGTCAGGCGAGGTCGAGGAGGACCTCGTGGAGGATGAGAGCGAGGAGGAGGTGCATGTTGAGCCGACTGTTTCTGCTAGAGGTGGACCCGCTGGTTCATAGGAGCTTGCATAGCATAGGAGTTTTGGATCCTAGATCCTAGGGATAGAGTGGTGGAGGATCTGAGGAGCTTCTGAGGACATGGAAGACTTGCTCTGGGACTTCTACTTTTGGACTTTGTTATATATTGTATATATTGAGAGGTCTTAGAGTGAGCTTTTATTGTAGCTGGTCTGTATATGTCTTATCAAAACTTGCTATCTCAACTTTTTATCACTTGCTACTGTACTGATGGGGTTTTATTTGATGGTTTGATCTATATATATATGATGTTTATTTTCCTCAGCAGTGCCCCATAAGTACTATTTTTCTTCCGCGAACTCTGATTTCAGTTTATAAAGAATTCGGCGAAACGTATATATTTTATATACTCAAATCTGACTCTAGAGGCAAATCATATGCTTAAATAATAACTACTAAGGTTTCCTATAAATAAGGACGTGCTTTCTCGAGAGTCTTTTTCAAATCTAAGATAATACTAAGCCGAATTCATGAAACGGTTTATGTCAAAAAGAGGTTTTGATTAAGCGAGTAATAATATTAAAAAGGAAAAATTTTCTAGTCCTAATTTTGATAGCAAGTAGTAAACTATTTGGAAATATTAATTATTTTCAAGTTAAAAAGAGAGCGTCACAATACTCCGCTAAGCCTCGGTCTCAAGCACAATGGAAGAGTCGGCCACGACCACGACGACGATGACGGTGTCGGTGTTGCTTATAACATCCTATATTTTTATACTTTAAAATATATTACTTTTTATGGCATTTAATATAAAAATGCTTGGGGTTTTATAAAAATTTTGGCGGAGTTTACGCTAAAATATGGACTTTCCCCAAGTTAATTATTCACCTGTCAGTCCAGAACAATTTATTTAAACAAAACTGTAATTAAACTATAAGTGGTCGTAGCTTACTTTAAATAATATGGAAAATGATATTTTTATATCCTTCACAACCACTTTAACATTTAATCAAAAGAGTGTACATTTCAAAGTCCTTTTACAAAAATAGAAGTATTTTTATTTTACAATAAAAGTCAACACTTATTACAATTTTAAGTAATAAGACATTTACAGTAAGATACCCTAGAATGGTTGCAACCACTAAAATGTGACCACGGAGGTCACCATAAGGATATACTCTCCTTAAGTGGGAGTATACCTTCTCGGTGCGTGAGCCATGAATGTCTTTCTCCAATGTACCTAAAATGATCAACTTAAGGGGTGAGTAATTTGATAAATAATCAAGGAAAACACTTAACAATAGTAATAAAACATAACCAGACATACCCACACACATAGAACCATATTCACTTATCCTGTTCAATTTTACCATTTCTAGACCTTAGCCCTTTACTATTCCTTTACACTATATGTATGTACAAAATTCTCGAGTATTTTTGAAAATACTCGAGTATTCTGGTCAGTGTTGCACGAGTTAGTGCGTTTGGTGAGTCACCACCACCGAGTCACCGCCGTTTGACACGAAATCAGTCCTTCAACACGTCTAAGGCATTCGTGTCGAGCTGCATGAGCTTGGTGGAGGGCTATTTAAGCCATGGTTGATGAATCAACCAACCCATTTTGCCAATTTCGTGAAGAATTCCACAAGTTAGGGTTCATAACTTCGTCCTCTCAATTCTCTCTCGTTTCAGGGTCATACTACACAAACCATACACCATTTCGAAGCTCACATCCAGAGCTTCGAAAAGAGTCATAAATTGCGAGCTAAGCTTGAGTGTGGTGAGAGTGATGAGCTCTGCAAGTTAGAGCTTCAAATTTGCCAAAAACCAGAACTCTATTCAGACCCGTCAACTTCGTGGCTTCGATTATCTCTCCTCCTTGAGAGTTACCTCACGTGTGATATACCATTGGAAAGCTCTTTCAACGAGCTTCGATTTGATACCAAGTTTGTGAGATTTGAGTTCCTGGATGAAAAGTTATGGGCTTGTGAAGTTAGGTGTTGAAATCTGCCAAACTAGAATTTCAGATTCAGAGAGCCGACTTTGAGCTTCAATTGTGGTAAGCTCAAGCTCTCTTTTGGTCTGAAACTTATTGGTTTTCAAAGTACATGTTATAGAGAACATAGTCTAACCAATTTACCCAATTTTTATGCATGATTCGAATGTCGATTGATGTGGTTTTGAACCCCTGCTGAATCTGTTATGCAAGTTCGGGTGGGAAGTGGTTAGAGCATTTGGTTGCTGTTCTCTGCGGAGTTTTTGTTCAAGAACAACCCTAAGGTATGGGGGAAGCTTACCATTTGCTAGAATAAGAGTAAATTGCATTAGAAAGTAGGAGGAGTCACCATGAGACTCTAAGGGCATAGATTGAAATAGGAATATGGCTTGGAGGCCAATCTGAGGCATGCTACATGCTAAGGCAAGTTTATTTGGTTGCATGCGAGCTTAATCAATGCTGAAATTATGCCAAAAATGAATAGAATTGAAATTGGTATTTGAAGTTGCATAATATGTGATTTTCATGCATAATTGATGAATGATTATGATTTTCTGTGAATTGATGCGATCTCTGTGTTGAGACATGTTTAATTTGTGTAAGTAAAGCTTTGTTGATCATTGGTTTAAGTTGGAATTGATTAGAATTGAAAATGGTATGTTAAAACCAAGTTGTAGTGCATCTGCTGTCAAAAATACTCGAGTATTTGGTAAAACACTCGCGTATTTGGTAAAAAACTCGAGTATTTGGTAAAACACTCGAGTATTTTCTGATGCAAGTTTCCCAGAAGATCACGAAATACTCTAGTATTTTGTAAAATACTCTAGTATTCTGGGCTGCAAAATACTCTAGTATTCTGTGAAATACTCTAGTATTTTGGGCTGAAAAATACTCTAGTATTTTGTGAAACACACAAGTATTCTGGCTGAAAAATACTCTAGTATTTTGTGAAATACTGAAGTATTCTGAAATGTAAACTACTCGAGTATTTTGTGAAATACTCGAGTATTCTGGGCAGACTGATACACAATTTCATGAAATTGAAGAACTACTCGAGTATTGAAGCTACTACTCGAGTCTTTTACTAAAATGTTGAGAAAACACCATTTTTAATCTAACCACTTCCATTTAAACCTAATGACACTTAAAGGGAATAATGTGATACTTCCTTTAATAAATCCCATAATTCCTAAGCATGGAAATTGATATATCTCATTGATGAATTCATTAC
Organism: Crotalaria pallida; assembly: GCA_037953625.1. NCBI lineage: Eukaryota > Viridiplantae > Streptophyta > Magnoliopsida > Fabales > Fabaceae > Crotalaria > Crotalaria pallida. Next base: position 35,565,167 of record CM075651.1, on the reverse strand, counting down.
ATATTGTATACGATGAGATTAACGAATAATCTTGAGGGAATACTTGCATGCATTCATGCACAATGAACGGTGATGAGTTATCGTTGTGTCATGTTCATGGAACATGAGGAGGGCCTCTGGGAGTGCCAAATGTTACTACTTGCTCGATGACACATTGAGGTGGACAATGTGGGCAGTATGTGGTATACTGTTGGTTTGATGGTTCAACGGTGTGTTGCACACAAGTGGTAAGGTTTACGTTTTGGCGACGTGACGTTCATCAGACATGGTGACGTTGTTTACCACCTCTGTTGTGTTACACAAGTGATAAGGTTTACGTCCTTAGGCGACGTGACGTTCATCAGATGTGGTGACGTTTTTTATCACACCCGTTGTTTGTTGAGAAGGGTGTGGTGCACACAAGTGATAAGGTTTACGTCTTTTGGCGACGTGAAGTTCATCAGACATGGTGACGCTATTTATCACCTCTGTTGTGTATCACAAGTGATAAGGTTTACGTCCTTAGGCGACGTGACGTTCATCAGATGTGGTGACGTTTTTTATCACACCCAGTGCATATTGAAAAGTGATAGGTTTACGTCCTTGGGCGACGTGACGTTCACCAGATAGTGTGACGTTTTTATCACTTCCGAGAAAGTACGCCATACGTTTGATAACGTATTATTTGTATTCTGGGAATACCATGGTGTTATGGAAGGACGTTCATCTGAGCGATTAGTTGAAGAATCTCAGGAATCGAGAGATGGGAAGCATGCATCATTCCACCTATTTGGAAAGAGAAATAAATGAAATGGCGAGTGCTCATGGTTATGCATTTCTATCATGATGGTTGCTTACTTGTGGATGTTAGGACTTTATTCTTATTTGATAATGCGAATGTATAAGCTTACCCCTTCCCTTAATAGGTTTTGACCAGGTACCTAGACTACCTAGATATTAAAGGAATTGGATGACCCTTAAGTTCATGAAGTACTAAGTCATCATGGGATAGAGACTCTTTTGTACAACTCTGAGGACTCAATCAGATGGACGAAGGGATGAAGAACCAGTGACCAGCTCTGGAACGTCTCTATTTTTGATAATGGAAACAATGTATATATTTTGAGAGATGTATCCAAAAGGAAACCTAGTTTTCATACCTTAATATAATTGTGGTACACATAGAATTTATATACCTGATTTTATGAGTCAAGGATCTACTTTAATATATTCCGCTCACTCTAATTTTATCGTTCGGCACGAAGGAAGATTTGTTAAAGTTGATTTCCTGAGATGACCTAGTAACTAAGTTATTTTCGAAAGCTCTTTTGTTCTACAAAGGTTATCTCAAAAGTATTCTAAAATGTTCAGCAAATAATTACTCCTTCTACCGAATTTAATTCCAATACATGGTTTAAATTTGAGTACCACATTAATTATGTTTTGGAAAAATTTTCATACTCAAACTTTTCCATCATGTTTCAATAATAAGTGAAATTCTTTTGAAGAAACGAGGGATGTTACACACCCATTTAGTTCACTATAAAGTTCTAAGTCCATAACAATGCACCAATAATTATTCAACCATAAGCAAGCACATACCATTCTAAATTGACCCAAAGGTTTCTATTCATTTTTAGTTTCATAATTATTATAACAATTATTTACTATTCTAATCCCTAAGTCCATGGTATACCTTCCCATACCCACAATGTAAAACACACAAGTCACATATCTCATAATTATCATACAAAGCATATAAGTCATATACACATAGCAAAATATATCTACTTATGCATTTATGACTATCACTAAGTCCCTTCCCTAATTTAAACCAAAGTACTCCCTCTTACCTCTTGAAGGGAAGAGGAGACAATGGGGGAAAACTTGTAGTACCAACACCAAGCTTCCAATCCTGAGCTCCTAGCCTCCTATTTCATGCTCTTATACCCAATCTATGACTCCTTGAAGGATTAGAAGGCTTTAATGGATGGATTGGGGGGTTAGGGTTTTAGGGTTCCCAATTTGGGGCTTTTCATGAAATTGAAGGAAACAATAAAATTTGAGAGATGAAACACATAAATATGTGATAGGGAGATGATTTATGATGTTTATTTGATGTTGGTTGGTGAGATTTGTTGTTGGTTTGGAAGGTTGGAGCGTGAGGGTAGAGAGAAGAAGAGGGAGATCGAAGAACAAGAGAGAGAAAGACACTGAAAAATTGATCTGAAATCACGTGTTCGTTGGCTGATATAACAGGGGTTAATCGATTAACCCGATGGTTAATCGATTAACACTTGTTAATTTACAAAGGATCACTCGATTAACTTGGTCTTAATCGATTAAGGCCAGAAGGTGACCAAAAACTTAATCGATTAAACTACTCATTAATCGATTAGTGGCTGAACATTGCCATAATATTAATTGATTAACAAACAGGTTAATCGATTTAACCTGTTCAGTCCACTTATTCCCTTGTACTTCGAATGGCTATAACTTCTTCGCTAACTGTTGGATCTTGCTCAAATTTTGAGACAAGCTTCCTAAGACACTTGTCCTCACATCCAACTGTGGAATTTGAGTTTGGAGCTATGGATATTAAATTCCTAATTCCTAAGATCCTATGCTCATTGACTTATACTTACACTTCTAAAACTCACTTCTAAACTAATTCTACTTCATCAAACCTACTCTTACTAATTCCTACATTCTAAACACATTCTAAACATACTCAAAGACTTGGAAATAACACTACTCTTATCAAAATCCAAATAATCAAGGCACCTAATAGTTGGGGAAAAATCGGGGATGTTACAATCTCCCCTACTTAAAGGAATTTCGTCCCCGAAATTCGACTAGGTTCAAGGAACTAAAAGAGACATAGAGTTACATGCTCTAATTATAAGGGGAATCTTATCTTAGACAAGGAAAAGGGGTTATGACTTTCGGGGGTATGCTCCCCCACTTAGGACATGACTACGGTAGGGTTTTGCTAACATACCTGCTCTACTACTAACAAGGCCATTTTTCATAGGAAGTTCTATGACTTTATGGGGTTCAATCTTAGGAAACACCAATCTGTTCTACCTAACCAAAGAAACAGCGTCCTAAACTTCCCTAAAGCACATAATCATTCAGCAACATATAAACTTCACATCAGGAAAACATTTTAAGCAGATAATCGCAAATAACATATTCAAACGGAACAAACATAGAGCATTTATCAGTAAAAGGAATTAACAGAATACAACTTAATTAAAATACAATTAAAAAGGGGTAACAACACAAACCCATAATTTCAAAAATGTTATTTGTTTAAGTAAAATCAAATACAAAGAGCATCATGCCTTGAAATTTTACAAAAGAGTATGCTTTCGAAGGGAAAGTTAAACGTCAACATATGAAACATTTTTAAAGAATCAAGCATAACTAGCATACCCAAAGAGGAGCACAATAGAAAGAATTTTACAATAAAAGAAGTTAGCACGACGCAACATAATTCAATTAAGACCACGAGAGAAATGCCGAACATACGCCAAAACCGAAAACATTAATCATTTAAGCTTCTATACAAAATTAAACTTTAACCAAATACAAAAAGTATTATTTCTTGAAAAGTAAAGAAAAACATTAATTCGACAAAAGTAAATGAAAATAATCAATACTTACTAAAGTAGTCCTGCATTGAATTGAGTCGGATAAGGGTTTTGAAAAGACGACCGACATTCATTCGATGCAGGGGTGTGCATCATGTAATTTGAAAGGTAAATAATATGTATTCATATGAAAATTACTCAAAACAAAGTTGGATTGATATACTCTCATAACCTAGATTGAAAATACTATATAAAAATTATGTTTCGTTTCTATATACATATATGAATAGAAAAGAGTTGTCCTTTATATAAGGACTAAGTTCATCAAATCATAAGTTTGATATTTGCAAAGTGTTTTCTTTAAAGAAAGGTTTCATTGTAAGGTATAATTGCAATAGGAAAAAGAGTTGAAGTTAGAAATTGTCATGCCATTGACATAAGGCGATTTGCCTTGAAAAACCTAATTTGATGCTTACCGGATAAAGAATGATTTAGTACTTTTGCAAAATCACCGTTAGCGGCGGTTGGAAAAACATTCTTTATCTTGATGAGCATTAGCTAGTATACAGAGTTCATAAAAACAGTCAGAGTTGGAACTAGAATAAAAGAATACAAAACAAATAGCTCCAACAATAACTTGGTTCAATACATAATCATAGAAAGTTTGAAATTCCAATTATACATATATATACAATTTAAACAAACACGAATCACTAACTCTATAACAAACAAAACTACTTCCTATATTCATCTATCTATACTTATATATCTAAGGTTTAAACTCTAACACTCGACTAAGAAGAACTTAACTTCCATTACTTAATTTAATCTCTCACCCTCTTGAAGTTCTACCACTCAATCTAGACGAAGCTCTAACTAGACATAACAACCTGCTAGGTCAAACACAACTAGACATAACAACCTGCTAGGTCAAACACAACTAGCAAATAAAGCATATATTCACATATAGCACACCATACTCATTTCATTATTTATTCCACATTTCCATTTTCATTATTCATTCCAAATTTCCATTTTCATTATTCATTCCAAATTTCCATTTTCATTGTTCCATTCAACATCCATTTCCTTTACTTTTTATTCTTTTCACATACTTGCTTTATTTCGGTACATCACCTCAAAACAGAGGCCAATGTACAATTTCATTCAACACATTTATCACCTCAAAACAGAGGCCCTCATTCTTTTCCTTATTTAAATTATGTGTCCCTCAGGTCAGAGGTTAACACTTCAATTTCTTAATTCACGATGTGTCTCTCAGGTCAGAGGTCAACACACCAATACACATCTCATCCGGTGTCCCTTAGGTCAGAGGTCAGCACCCATTCACTTTAATTCATTTGGTGTCCCTCAGGTCAGAGGTCAACACCCATTCATTTTATTTCCTTTCGTGCCCCTCAGGTCAGAGGTCAACACACACTTTCATTTTAATTCATCCGGTGTCCCTCAGGTCAGAGGTCAACACTCATTAACATTCATTTCATCTTGTGTCCCTCAGGTCAGAGGTCAACACTTTACTACTTTAATTCATTTTGTGCCCCTCATAACAGAGGTAAGCCTAATCATCACTTTCCATTAATCGTCACCTCAAATCAGAGGCCAACGCACTTATCACATTTTCATTTCACATTACCTCACATCAGAGGCCAAATCATACTTTCATCTTCTTACACAAACAATTATAACACATACATTTGCTCATTCATACGATATCCACATTCTTAACACAATTAAATACAATAGCACACATTCAACACCTAATCATTCTCATCATAAACAATTTATCACAAGTTAAGGAATGTCACCTCAAAACAGAGGCCAACATATATACCATATTCTCAATATTCGGCGCCTCATTTCAGAGGCCAAGAATTATTCACTTTCTTGTTCAATCAATTTTAACACATTTAAATACAACAACACACATTCAACAACTAATTATTCATGTAATTACCTTATTCCTTTCCTTTCTCAGTTATCACAATCATACCAAATAGTATTATCTTTCATAGTCCAACATTTATATTACACTTCATTTCAAATTACATATTTCACCTTCTCACATATTTGCTTTATCACCACATAATAAAATCACCTTTTACTTTTTGTTTACACAAAATCATTTGCTTCCGTTTCCGATATTCACAAGTTCAATTCATAAGCCATGACCTTTGTTCACAATTGACAATACTTAACATTTATACTCATTTAGCATTTAGATACAAATACGCACATTCATCACATATAATCGTTTCCATTCCCTTTTCTTCCTATATTAATTTATTCCATAACACATACACATATTTGCAATAGCAGTGAATTATCATTTAATACAAGGCTTTACAATTAAAATCAATAATCATAGAATTCATTTATGTCAACTTCACTATCATATTACCCAATTCCTCTTGCACTTCTTTGTAATCACTATCCAAGTTTCAATTGTCAAATAATTCATTTTCATATCATGGGGTTCTCTTTTCCTAGTCTTTACGTTCAACATCATACATATTTAATTAGTTAGAATTTTATATTCAATAACCTAGGGTTTTATTATCTAATTTTCTCCCCTAACACATAACCCTAACAAATCATTATATACTAACTAGAACCCACTCCCTAGAACAAGGCAAAACCCACCCCCTTACCTCAAACACTTGGAGATAAGGTGATTTTTCTTGCTCCAAGCTTGAAAGCCTTGCCACCAATTGAGTTAGAATCCAAAGGAAGAGGGAGGAACCTAATATAATTGTCATAACAAGAAGAGTTAGCTTTTATGCCATAGCCTCTTGCCAAAACTCAAGAAAATGTGAAGCTTCATGGCCTAGAGTTGAAAACCACCATGGAAGACAAGAGAGAGAAAGGGAAAACGAATTTAGAGAGAGAAAAGAGGAAATCCATGGCATTAAACACTTACTTGAATTGAAGAAGGAAGAGATTTGTTGATGGAATGAAGAAATCCCACTTGTTCTTGGTGGGTTTGATGATGGAGAATGAAACCCTAGGGGAGAGAGGAAGAGAGAAACGAATTTGGGAAAGAAAGAGTGTGTGTTTTGCTTTTATTTTTTTCATCAGCAGCAGCTCTTAATCGATTAAATTGCAGATTAATCGATTAGGAGGCGATTAAGAGGCGATTAAGCTGCACAATTTTGCAGTATCTAGACTTTGAAAGGCCATAACTTCTTCGTTATCCGTTGGATCTTCCTCAAATTTTAAAGCAAGCTTCCCTACATACTAATCTTCACATCCAACGGTGGAATTTGTGTTTAGAGTTGCCAATCTTTTATTTTAAATTTCCTAAGGTTCTATGTTTTAAACCTAGTTCTACATGTATTTTTGGCTAAATTCTAACTTATATCTCCATTTCTTCTACCCTAAGACCATCCCAACATAGATTATACTTGGAATTAAATTTGGGATGTTACATTCAATCAAGAGGAGTTGAAGGAGGGGCAACGCCGATGGACAGAATTTTAAAGACTCATGATCGGAGACTCTGTCGTCGTCATGACATAGCAAATGAGGAAGCAATCACAATGGGCTGAAAGGCAATTCATGTGAGCTCTATGGGGTTTAAGGAAGTGGTTTTAAGGAGTCTAATAGATTCGAGATTGAAGATACAAGAAGACCAACGAGAAGTAAGGAGGGAAGGTTGCAAATCACAATAGAATTCCTAACTCGAATTCGTGAATTGCAACAAAGAACTGAAGAGCTGAGGACAAATAAGAGATTGATTTCAAAAGGGAAGAAACCTAAAGTTCCATAGGGGACGTTTTAAGGACAAGAATTTGGATTCCGGATGATTGGGAATTGAGAGTTAATTATGGAATCAAGCAAGATGGATGAGTGAAGGTTTTACCACTTATATGCTAAGTGGTGAAGCTAAGACATAGTGGAACTATGTAAATCTGATATTGGAAGCAAAGGATTGGCATGTCACTTGAGGAGTACTCATGGATGAATTCTCTGTAAATTAGAGAAAGGAGATTAAATTGTCGTAGATAAGGTAGAGCAATATGAATCTCGGAGAAGACTTTTCCAAGTTCAATAAGATTGAGGAAGTATGTTTCGTTGTAATTTTGATGGAAGGTTCAAACATGCGGAGACCGAAAAGAATGATGTCCTAAGTTCAAACCAGTTATCAACCATTAAGGAATAAGGGATTTCCTGACATTTGTGAGCATGTGTAGAATTGGTATGGATGATGAGGAAAGCACAGGAAGCTTATAAGTGAATTAATTATGGGGACCAGAATTTCATGCATAAGGGGGTTAAGGAAACCTCAATTGCATGAAAGTAACTGAAAAGCCGATGGAAATAAATTATTTGTCAATTTAAAGTGAGAAGGTAAGATGCATCATCATGGATTGAATAGTTATGTACTGAAAGGGATATTTGATTCCAGTTGCAAGAAAATGAAGTCTTATTCGCCGGATTGCTTGAAGGAGAAATGTAAGAAGGAATGGTCAACCAGCAAATCAAGAGTGGAAGAGTTTTCCATCCTGCTAGGATGCGAGTTAGATTCGGATATAGGTAGTCTGAGTTATCCCTTCGCCGATTTGAATTAACGTAGTCAAATGTTTCGATTGCGTTACTTAAATCGTTCTGTGATTTGAAAATATGAGCAAGCCTTTAACTTGAATTTCTGTGATCAAAACCCTTATCACAGTTGGATGTGATAAGTATCTTTGGGAGCTACAGAAAGAGAAAGATCAGTTAAGACTAGAGAGATTAACAACCACCGGGATAGGACAAGTATTTGTCTCCCCAACGGAAGTTTCTCTAGGACTTGGCTATCTGACTGAGTCTGATAGTGACGATAATTTTTTTTTATCTTTAAGTTCATCTAACTTAAAGGTAAATCGTATAGTCTTTCTTGAGAAAGATTATATCTGAAAGGGATGATTTCATTACTGATAGTTTAAATATTAGGACTTATCACCCTAATGTTTACAACTGTTAAGAAATGAAGTCATAGGAATATTTCCTTACTCGTGCCTGAGTGATCAGAGTACGCAGCGAGGTAAGTTTTTCCTCAAAAAGATATTTGGAAAAATGTTTGAATCAAGGAATATATATATATATTTTAAAGGTATTATTCGAAAGAGTTTTAGTCAAAAGATTTCATTTGAAGTAATTGCAAGATAATTTTTGAGGAAGTTTAAGAAAAACCCTTTTATGTGAACAAGGATTTGTCTATGCTTTTGGCACACAAAAGTTTTATTTGAGGAAAAGTTCATTTGATATATTTGTGAAACATTTTGGGAATGAAAGTTTGAAAAAGTATAAGAAAATTCCTTTTAAGTGGGGAAGGGTCCTCCCTAATTATATTTTAAAAATATATATAACACTAGAACAACCTTTTGTGTAACTTTGGAAATTGTAGAATCTTTAAAGAAGAATTTCGGGGTCGAAATTCCTTTTAAGTGGGGAAGAGTGTAACATCCTAGATTTTTAACCCCTGATTAATAATATGTTAATTGTAAAGCTTATTTATAATTAATCATTTTTATTAATATTCTTGATTACAAAGCGATTTATTATGAATGATAATATTAAATAGCTTTTAATACGAAAAAAATCAATATTTTGCACATTAGTCCCTGTCTTGGGACCTTGAAGTAATTTTAGAAAGGTTTTGGAGGGAAAGAAAATAAAATTAATATTTTTCAAAAACTGGTCAAAACACTCGAGTATTTTTAGGAGTACTCGAGTATTTTGGTCAGAGTTGACGAGTTAGTGCGTTTGGTGAGTCACCACCAATGAGTCACCGCCGTTTGACACGAAATCAAGCCTTCAACACGTCCATGGCTTTCGTGTCGAGCTGCATGAGCTTCATGAATGGCTATTTATGAAGAGTACATGTGTGCACAACATTGAAGTTCATGAAGTTTGTCAAGCACATGTATTTGAAGCATGGTTTTGATGAAGAAAACATAATGATGAAGACAATAAAGACAAGTGAAGGCAACTTTCCAAAAGAACAAAAAGCAACAAACAAAAAGCATTGGATTGTTCAAAAGAAAAGATCAAGTATAGAAGTGAGCAAATAAGGAAAAGAGAGAAAATGAACTATTCTCAATCAAGCAAGCTCAAGGAGTTTCAAAGTTATATAGAGTAATTTTATTGTTTGCTTTGAGTCCTTAGTTTGTGGGTAGAGTTTAGTATTGGGTAGTGAATCTCAATCAATTAATTTTGATCAAATTAATTTTGAGTTTTTCACACTAACAAATCAATTTTTAAATTGATGCATTAAAGTTTTACAAAATGTTTTTTAAATGCATCAATATGTGGCAAAATATTATATCTAAGGTTTAAGGAAAGGTTTTAAAGGTTACATTTTATCAAAAAAAATTTTGCTGAAATAGAAAACTAAACTTACAGTTCAGTAACCGGTTAGTAGAGCTCAGTAACCGGTTAGTGACTGTTAAGTTAGTTGAAAAAATCAGTTTTGTGTTTAACTCTTTATGGGTATTCTTTATAAAACCTTTATTACATCTTATTACATATAATATACACGTTTTTACAGAAACAAGCCACACTTTCTCTCATAGATTAGAAAAGATCAAAACCTCTCATTTATATCTTATTGATACTCTTTTCTTACAAACACAAGAATCTCATAATCAACTTGTTCATTGTTATTTGATTGAGATTCATTAGGTTCTGAATTTCTGTATTTTCTATGGTGTTGTAATCATTGCATTCAAGGCAAAATTGTCTACAACAAATTGAAGAAAAAGGAAGTCTTGATTGAGGAACAATCAAGCAAAGAAAGTCTTGATTAAGGAGTAATCAAGCATAGATTGAAGAAGTCTAAGTGGAAGGGATCCACATAGCAAGAGGACTTGGAAGAGGTTCTTTCAAAGAATTAGAATTAGAAGATCAAGGAGGGTTGCATAACAAGAGTGGGGTATCTCTTGGTAGCTATCAAGTGAGGAATCTTGAGAGGCTTAGCTTGTAATCAAGGATCTTTAATTCTAGTGAAGAAATCTCTCTTTGTTGAAGAGGGGACTGGATGTAGCTCTCAAGTGGGTGAGAGTGAACCAGGATAAATCTCTTGTGCAGTATCTCTTCCCTAATCTCTTTAATTTCTGCATTATTCATTGTTCTTGCATGAAAACCTAGAAAAGTGATTTTCAAATTAATTGAATCAATTTGTTAGTAATTGTACAAATTAATTTGGGGAAAACTATTTTCAAACATCTGGGTATATGTTTATAATCTGGGTTTGAATCAATTCCGCTTTATCTCTGAGTTCTTGAGTTAATTTGTCAATTTTCGTTTTCTGTTACAGTGCAGTAACCGGTTAGTGAGAACCAGTAACCGGTTAGTCACTGTGAAATTGGTTAAAGAAATTCTGTTTTAATCAATTCTAATTGGTTTTGCGAAAATTGTTCAAGGTTGATAAAACACCTATTCAACCCCCCCCCTTCTAGGTGTTTCTCACGTGTTCATACTATACCGCTTGTATTCCAACAAGTGGTATCAGAGCACTCTCACAAATCACTCTCACGGTTTCTTTCCCATTCAATATCTTCACCCTATTTGTATTATTGAGTTAGCATTTCTCTCAATTTCTCTCATCCCCAATTCTTAGAAACCCTAGACCTAATCCTAATTCGTCTCTTTCTGTGCTACCAATCATTATGTCATCCTCTGGATCAAGGAAAAGAGTGAAGCATGTTGCTTCAAGGCCTCGAAGGAGCTTCCGGGCTGAGTTCTACAGTGAGGACAGTAGACAACAAAGGTTTGCCCTTTTTGCTTCAAGAGAGATGGGTATTATTAGGTGGATGAATTTCAAATGGTTGGATAAGCATAAGTTTGAGTTTCATAAGTTGTATGAGTTTCAAAGAGTTAAGAAGTTTTTAGAGCTTAGTGGTAAGATTTATCCTAGGCTAGTGAAAGAGTTCTATGCTAATTTTACTTTGCATGATGATATTTTCCAAACCATGGTGAATGATACTTATATTGTATTAAGTGAGGATGATTTTCTGCAGGTTGGTGGTCTTAGATCCATAGGCACTTTCATTGGAGATGAAAGTGACCCTAGGCTTAATGAATGTAATGTAGAGGATGTTTATAAGGAATGTCTTAGGAGTGCTGATTTGTATGATGCTAGTGCTAGAAGGACTGTAGGAAACATGACGGTTGAAGACCGTATGCTTTTGTATGTCCTTACCTATATTCTCACCCCTAGGACCTCGAACCACACCCAACCTAATGATTCAGATATGTACTATTTGTATGCTTTGAAAAAGCAAATCCAGATTGATTGGCCTCGAGTTATTTGTAGCTTTATGAATAAAGCTGCAAAGTCTCAGTCAGGAAGGCTTCCATATCCTTTCTTTGTGAGCCATCTTCTAGAGTTTAATGAGGTTCCAATTGCGGAAGATGAACCCTTTATCACTCATAGTGCAAAAGACTTTTGTGTTATGGGAAATTTGCTTCATTCAGCTCAAATTTATGAGCATAATCTTGATGGTGTTTGGAAGTGGCAAACTGACATCAAAAGGATTGATGCTGAAATTAAAGCTGAAGAGGAGGCTAGAAAAGCTGCAGAAGGTGCTGGTTTTGATGGTGATGGAGTTCCCATGGAAGAAGATCATGGTGATGATGGTGGTGTTCAAGGTGACCAAGCTGAACATGGTGGTCATGAAGGCGTTGAAGAGCCTAGACCCTCTTCTTTTGAGTTTGGTGGTAGTTCAGGTCATGCACATAAGTCTTCTGGTTTTGCTAGTCATTTGGAGAGTATGGAGCAGCGGTTGAATGCTCAAATAAGTTCTGGTTTTGAGCATATCAACAATAGAATGGATGCTTTTCAAGCTTCTTATGAGAGAGACATGCAGCAGGTCATGTTCTTGTTGAGGACTTTTGGATCAGCCTCTGCACCTCCTTCAAATGAAGACTAGTTTAAGTGTCTAGTTGCATTAGAATCTATGTTTTTAGGACTTGGTTTTCTAAGTTTTTCTTTTGTCTTATTTTGATGTATTTTGGTGGTAATTTCTTATGTATTTCAGCCTATGTAATTCTGATTATGTACCTTGGCTAGTTGTTTTTATGGATTTGTAATGAACCTATTATGAATGAATGTGTGTTAATGATAATTAGAATTATGTTTCATTTATGGTCCATTTTATTTGGCTGAGTATGTACTTATATTGATGCTGAAATTGTGTGGTTATTGTTGATTTGGTTACTCTGTGCAAATTTCAGATTGTATGTGTGCAGTGTGCTACATGGAAGAACTTTTATGATATTGTGATTTGCATCTCATATTTTCTGATTTATAGTATGATTATGATCCACATGTATGTATGTATGCTGAAAGCTGTATTTCAATATGTATTCTGCAAAATTGGTATTGCAACTGTTTTGATTATGTTTGTCAATTACCAAGTGATTCTATCAGTTCTGTGGAGTATTACTGATATCTGTCATGAGTAACCGGTTAGCAGCCTTCAGTAACCGGTTAGTATATAATATAGACAGTAAAAAAATGTGTGATTTTCAGTGTATTTTGGCTATAATAATGATTTTTAAAGCATACACATGATGGTTTACTATTAGCTATTGATATTTAGCTTGTGTATTATGCTCTGTTATGAGATTTTGGTCATTATACATTAATTACCTTGATAAAACTTATTTTTCAGATTTGCACACCTGATCTTTGTCATGATTTTATGATTTGTATTTTGTGCAAAAGTGTGTAAATTCAGTATACCTTATGAACTACTCCATGCCTACTTTATGTATAACCTCTGCAAATTCGATTTTACAAGGCTTTGGGTACTCTTTTTAATTGTCAAAGTTAGCTATTTCATACTGGTTTATAAACTGTGATATGCTGCTGTTACTAACCAGTTAGTTCTCCATGTAACTGGTTAGATGCTGATCTGATAGTAAAAGTATTATATTTTTGATTATATCTTTCACTTTTTGGCAATGTTTTATATTTTTTTATGCTTTTTGATCATGCCAAAAGGGGGAGAAGGTGTTGTTGTTTTGTTCTTATGCAGGTTGTTGATAATATGTTCCAAGCATATTTTGAGGGGGAGCATTGATGCATTAGACAAATGGGAACATTGTTAAACAATCAACAACAATCAGGAAAGTTTTTCAAAACATGTTTGTCATCATCAAAAAGGGGGAGATTGAAGAGTACATGTGTGCACAACATTGAAGTTCATGAAGTTTGTCAAGCACTTGTATTTGAAGCATGGTTTTGATGAATAAAACATAATGATGAAGACAATAAAGACAAGTGAAGGCAACTTTCCAAAAGAACAAAAAGCAACAAACAAAAAGCATTGGATTGTTCAAAAGAAAAGATCAAGTATAGAAGTGAGCAAATAAGGAAAAGAGAGAAAATGAACTATTCTCAATCAAGCAAGCTCAAGGAGTTTCAAAGTTATATAGAGTAATTTTATTGTTTGCTTTGAGTCCTTAGTTTGTGGGTAGAGTTTAGTATTGGGTAGTGAATCTCAATCAATTAATTTTGATCAAATTAATTTTGAGTTTTTCACACTAACAAATCAATTTTTAAATTGATGCATTAAAGTTTTACAAAATGTTTTTTAAATATTTTTAAATGCATCAATATGTGGCAAAATATTATATCTAAGGTTTAAGGAAAGGTTTTAAAGGTTACATTTTATCAAAAAAAAATTTTGCTGAAATAGAAAACTAAACTTACAGTTCAGTAACCGGTTAGTAGAGCTCAGTAACCGGTTAGTGACTGTTAAGTTAGTTGAAAAAATCAGTTTTGTGTTTAACTCTTTATGGGTATTCTTTATAAAACCTTTATTACACCTTATTACATATAATATACACGTTTTTACAGAAACAAGCCACACTTTCTCTCATAGATTAGAAAAGATCAAAACCTCTCATTTATATCTTATTGATACTCTTTTCTTACAAACACAAGAATCTCATAATCAACTTGTTCATTGTTATTTGATTGAGATTCATTAGGTTCTGAATTTCTGTATTTTCTATGGTGTTGTAATCATTGCATTCAAGGCAAAATTGTCTACAACAAATTGAAGAAAAAGGAAGTCTTGATTGAGGAACAATCAAGCAAAGGAAGTCTTGATTAAGGAGTAATCAAGCATAGATTGAACAAGTCTAAGTGGAAGGGATCCACATAGCAAGAGGACTTGGAAGAGGTTCTTTCAAGGAATTAGAATTAGAAGATCAAGGAGGGTTGCATAACAAGAGTGGGGTATCTCTTGGTAGCTATCAAGTGAGGAATCTTGAGAGGCTTAGCTTGTAATCAAGGATCTTTAATTCTAGTGAAGAAATCTCTCTTTGTTGAAGAGGGGACTGGATGTAGCTCTCAAGTGGGTGAGAGTGAACCAGGATAAATCTCTTGTGCAGTATCTCTTCCCTAATCTCTTTAATTTCTGCATTATTCATTGTTCTTGCATGAAAACCTAGAAAAGTGATTTTCAAATTAATTGAATCAATTTGTTAGTAATTGTACAAATTAATTTGGGGAAAACTATTTTCAAACATTTGGGTATATGTTTATAATCTGGGTTTGAATCAATTCCGCTTTATCTCTGAGTTCTTGAGTTAATTTGTCAATTTTCGTTTTCTGTTACAGTGCAGTAACCGGTTAGTGAGAAACAGTAACCGGTTAGTCACTGTGAAATTGGTTAAAGAAATTTTGTTTTAATCAATTCTAATTGGTTTTGCGAAAATTGTCCAAGGTTGATAAAACACCTATTCAACCCCCCCCCCCTTTCTAGGTGTTTCTCACGTGTTCATACTATACCGCTTGTATTCCAACAATTTAAGCCATGGTTGATGAATCAATCAACCCCTTTGCTCAACTCGTGAAGTGTTGCGTGTGTTAGGGTTTCCGAATTGATTCAATCGATTCTCCCTCTCTAAGTTGATTCGAACCACAAATTATACACCATTGTGAAGCTCACATTCAGGGCTTCACAAAGATACCAAAATTGTGAGCTAAGAGTTCGTAGATTGGAAGAATCGAAGCTTGGAAGTTGGAGTTCGTTTGCTGTCTCAGGTTCCTGGAGCTTACTTTGGAGCTCGATTTTGGTAAGCTCAGGCAACTTCTTCATGTGAATCTTGTCTCTTTAGCTAGTACGAATTGTAGAGAGTATATAGAGACTAATTTCCCCAATTTTTATGTCTGTCTTATGCATCAACCAATTCAATCTTGGTGCTCTACTGAAACTGCTCTGTTTCAGTGTTGATTTTGGGGAATCCAGCTTGGAAGCTAAGTTTTGGTAAATTCTCTGTTGATTCACATCTAATAGGTAAGGGGAAATCTCTTTATTCACTAGATAGAGTTTAAATTGCATGCATTTGATTAGAGAGCCACCAAGAGGCTCTAAGGGCTTAGTTTGAAAAGGGAAATTGGTTTGGAGACCAACCTGTGTTCTATTGTTGTTCTGATCAAGTTCTATATGTTGCATGTGAGCTATATGCAAGTTGTTTTCATGCCAAAAGTGTGTGGAACTGAATTTGGTATGTTAAGTTGTTCAAAATGTGTTTTTATGCATAATTGTTGCTCAGATTCGATTCAGTGTAATAAGTTGTTGTTTTTGTGTTGGAACATGTTTTATATGTATAATGTAAGATCTGTTGATCATTGGATTGGATTAGAAATGGTTAGAATTGAAAATGGTATGTTAAAACCAAGTTTCCAGTCTGTTCTGTAAGGAAAGACTCGAGTACTTGGCTTAATACTCGAGTATTTCGTGTTAAAATGGTGTAACTTTTGCTCCAAACACTCGAGTACTAGGCCCAGAAATCAAGTATCAACGGATTTATGGGGACATTTTATGGTAAACAACTCGAGTAATGCAGGAGTCATTCGAGTGTTCTGAAATTGATGAAGAACACTCGAGTACTCATGAATTACTCGAGTATTTTTATGAATCTGAAACCCAAATCCTCAGAAAGGCATGAACTACTTGAGTAACTGAGAACTACTCGAGTAATCTGGAAATATTGAAGAACACTCGAGTATTCTGAAGAACACTCGAGTAGTTTTACCCAGAATATTAAGAATACCATTTTTAATTCTAAATCATTTGGTTAATAATTAAATGGCAATAATCCAAGGGATCTAGACTTAAAAGAAATTGATTGATATGGTTATACCATTTGGATGATGGGACGTTGCTCGGATGGCACGTCATAACGTCGCTCAGGTGGCATGTTATATATTATCAATGGTTATTCCGTTTGGATGACGGGACGTTGCTCGGGTGGCACGCCATAACGTTGCTCGGGTGGCACGTTATATATTATCAATTGAGACATACCAATCAATTCTTTAAGTTAAGAGCTTGAGGGCTGGATCGTTTATCATGTTACGATAACATGTGGAGAACCTCTGGAAATAATGAATATTGCTACTAGCTCGATGACACATTAAGGTGGACAATGTGGGAAGTGTGTGGTATACTGTTGATTTGATGTTCAACGGTGTGATGCACACAAGTGATAAGGTTTACGTTTTGGCGATGTGACGTTCATCAGACATGGTGACGTTGTTTATCACCTCTGTTGTGTATCACAAGTGATAAGGTTTACGTCCTTTGGTGACGTGACGTTCATCAGATGTGGTGACGTTTTTTATCACACCCGTTGTATGTTGAGAAGTGATAGGTTTACGTCCTTGGGCGACGTGACGTTCACCAGATAGTGTGACGTTTTTATCACTTCCGAGCTAGTACGCCATACGATCGGATAACGTATTTGTAATATGGGAATATATTGTGGTTATCGATTGACGTTTGTGAGGATATTAGCTGGTGAATCCAAGAAAAGGAAGAATGTCAGGCGTCATGCCACTTATCCTTAATTAAGTTAAGGATTGATATTTAAGATCAAGAGTGGACATCGTATTTGCATTAAGTGTGTGCAAAGTGTTAACTGTGGCTGTTAACTGATTTGGGGTTATCTGTGCATAAGTTTGCTACTTAAACATTTATGCTCTATTGATTATGTTTATAGATTTGCTTACCCCTATGCCCTTGTAGGTGATGTCACGTTACATCGCTTGCATCGAGATCCGTCCAATTCTTAGTGGCATATGGACCTGCGAGGATTGCCGAGTGGCGTATGAGGGAGAGGTAGTGGTTACCTTTTTCACCCTAAACCACTGGTTCGGTTACATCCTCGTAGGTTTAGGATTCCCATCATATACGCTATGCATGTACCTAATTTTTATACTTACCATGGATCATCTCCCACTCGACCAGCTCGCTCGTGTTATAGTTTTCAAATCTAATCTCCCGCTCACACCCTTTTACTTTTAGAGTCGTTCGAGAGGAGACTTCCCCATCTATTTAAAGGAGTTTTAATAAGGTCATGTCTTCATCAGACCTTGTACCCAGTGGTAGGGTACCTACTCCTTCAAGTAAGATCAAGGAGGGTCCTGTCGGAGACGAGAGCTGAGGCGAGCCTGTCGTTCATTTTACCGGGAGTCAATGGAGAGGTGATGATCCCTAGGTATGTGCATAAGGTAAATGATGAGGATCAGGGATCCGGTGTGATGGA
Source organism: Crotalaria pallida (assembly GCA_037953625.1). Taxonomy (NCBI): domain Eukaryota; kingdom Viridiplantae; phylum Streptophyta; class Magnoliopsida; order Fabales; family Fabaceae; genus Crotalaria; species Crotalaria pallida. Next base: position 35,547,024 of record CM075651.1, on the reverse strand, counting down.
TGCTGTGGAGGAGTTTTGCTGCTGATGATGTTTGGATGATGATTGCTGCTACTTCTTGGAGACTACTACTACTACTGATACCAGTGCTATGAGACCAGCTTTAGAGTTCTATATTCTGATATGTACATATTGTGGAAATTCCTTTTGAAAACTCTTGAATTATGGTTTATTTTGATATACATAGTCATGTTATTTCCGCTTACTCTGATATTAATTTTAAAGAGAATTCGGCTATGACTTTTTGAAATGGTATCAGTTGGATAGATAAAAAAAACTGGATGGCATTACTTAAGTTCCTTTATATGAAATATAATACATTCTATCTTCAAAGAGAATGCTATCTAAGATTTGCGAAACTAGTTTTTGAGCAAAGCAAATGTCGAATCCGATTTTTAAAGTAATACGTAAATTATTCTCCAAATATCCTATGTTTTAGATTGTGCACCCGACTCTTGGGAAAATATAAAGGAAAATTTTGAATCCAGTATTTTCTAATTTTAAACAAGTCCATATATTCTCAAGTAATAGCGTTTTATTGTATTAATTACTTGGGTTATTTTGAGGGTGTCACACATTTCTCCCCCACTTACTGTAATATCGTCCCCAAAATTCGGATCACTTCATAACGTGGGGAACCATCCCGTTAATGGGGTTCCTATATGTGGTCTCTACGTCCCTGTCGGTTCCATTTCCCCGCTTCCGATGTGTCTAGGTCCACTCTTCTTAGTATTGTCATGCACAGGCGCGCGAGTGACGCAGAAGTCCAATTGGGCTGATTTCTGATCAGTTTTGCTTCCTATCAATTGGGATTAGTTTTAGACTTTAAATATAGGTTTTTCCATTAGGTTTAGGTAGACTTTTTAGAGCCAAATAAGAGATTAGAATAGAATTAGGATTAGAGAAGAGAGGCTGTTTTGCAATTGAGAGCAAGGAGGCAAGGCACAAGGATTGAAGATTGGAAGATTGAAGATCTCTTGTGGGTAAATTGATTATTGTCTATAATGATTAGTTTTTCCCATTCCTTGTATTTCTTCTTCCAATATGTATAATTGAACCTCTTGTTAGGAATAAGGTGGATTTGTATGGATCTTACTTTGGCTGTTTATTCATGAATTAATGTTTTTCCTTTCAAATCAATTGTTTGGTTGTGTTTTAATTACAATTCATAGAATTAGCTATTTTATGTTTTGCTTTGGTAATCTGAACCTTAATTGGAAAATTAGGATTAAGATTAGGCCTTTCAACCAAACAATATAATTATTCAATTTGTAGGAATACTTTTGGGTAATTGTATAACTCTTATCAATTAGAACTCACTTAAAAGATTAACGGGTAAGAAACATAATTGTCATGAGAGATCTAGCTTTTATTTTTTCCAGAGTTTTTGATTTATTGGAAAACATATTTTCATAATTAATAACCTGATCCTACGATGAAACCAAGTTCCTAACCTTTTCCATATTTGCTTCTAAATCCTTGTTAGTTTCTGAATTGTTTCATTCCTAAATTCTACACTCCTATCTGTAACACCCCAATTTGGAACTTAGAATTTTTACTAAAAATTTGCGCCATTTTTTTTTTAACATTTACCAAAATCCGTTCATTTTATTTCTTTTACAAAAAGGTTTTCATAATACTATTTGAGTTACTTGATTTTCAAAATGTTTGCAGCATAAAATTCCTTTTTCCAAAAAGATGTTACCAACACATTTCCAAAAACTTATTTTCTTAACGCCATATTTGTTCGATGGTTAACTTTGTAACACTCCTTGTATATCATCTTACTTTATAAGAAAAGTAATATGTTTGTGATTACTTGGACTTGTTGTTGTTGGAAAAAGATCTGAAAATAAGAATTTATCCCTTCCCTGGAAAAATTTTTCACAAACACTTGATTGATAATGAAGGTGACTTAGTGAAATCAGAGTTTGCGGAAACATAGTAAAATCAGCATATTATACTCCCAAAATATATCAAGTGTAACAAGTCCATTAATACCAAATAAGTATTATTATGAAACTGAATTCCTCTTATGATACCTCTTTCCAAAATATGTATCATATAAATTCTATTAAAAATAGAAATGTTATAGAGCTGGTCACTGGTCCTTTGTCCAAACATCCTTCTGGTCGGATCCTCGATATCTGCACAACGGATTCCCAACCCACATTTTCTACACTCTGCATGCACCTAAGGGACATCTCCCCTTACTGATTCTTGTGCAAGCTAGATGCACGATCAACACCTAATAAGGGCATGGGGGTTAGCTATACATATTCGCATAATCAAATGAGAATAAAACTAACATCCACAAGTCAACATGTAGCAAATCATGATGCATAATCATATGAGCACACCCGGTTAATCGTAATAATTCTTTCAATGCAGGTGGCATGATGCATGATTTCCTTCCACAACTGAGGCCTCTAAAGTCCATCTTGGACGTCCATCCAATACATCCTTGTGTTCCCGGAACACCGACATTCGTTCCCAGAACGTAATGCCGAACCATACTTGGATAATAAGCATCACTCCCAGAGTGTGCACCACGTTCCCAGAACGTGTAGCAAACCATACTTGGAATAATAAGCATCACTCCCAGAGTGTGCATCACGTTCTCAGAACGCATACGTTCCCAGAACGCATACGTTCCCAGAACGCATAAAAACCAGGTCTCGGACACTGGCCATATATCTATAATGTGTCATCAAGTAGGTTGCAAATCAATGTGTTCCCAGAATACTAACATACGTTCCCAGAACGTATAAAAACCAGGTCCCAGACACTGGCCACATATCTATAATGTGTCATCAAGTAGGTTATAATTTGGTACTCCCGGAGTACCCTCCTCATATTCCCAGAATATGATAAACGTTCCTACAAACCAAACTTCCATTCTATATGGATGCACAATCATTAAGGTTGGTTTTTATCTTTAATTCTATTATTATACCAATGTGTTCCCAGAACACTCACATACGTTCCCAGAATGTATCGCAAACCATACTTGGAATAAAATCAAGCACCACTCCTAGAGTGTGCATCACGTTCCCAGAACGTATCAAAGAAACCATGTCCCAGACAATGGCCACATTCCCAGAATGTGTCATCAAGTAGGTTGCATCAATTTGGTACTCCTAAAGTACAAGGTCATGTTCCCAGAACATAACCAACAATCCTTGCCACCCTATTTCATTACTTTTCTATATGCATGATTTGCATACATAATGACTAAGGTTGGTCTTTCTATTGATTCCACAATTATGACTTAGAAAAACACAACTTCTGAATGATATCTTGGGGTATGGCTTTACTCATAAAATTCACCCTTGAATTTAAATTTAACATATGCTCATAGACCTGGATTGAGAGAATGTAATCATTGGTAATCCTTATTCAAAAACTTAACTTTTATTTTTAAGTTTCAGGTACTAACCGGTTACATTATCACCTAACCGGTTAGAATTACAGACCTGAATATAAAACCATTGATTTTCAATGAATCTTTTCTTGAATTCTCTACTCAATCCAATAACAAGGTCTTAGCACAAAAGAATACCTCAAGTTCAACACATAATATCATTCAAAAGATCTAAGTCATAATCCCATTTCATTTGTGCATAATTTCCTCTTGAAATTATCATTTGATAATAATTTATTAACTCATCACCTCCAATCTAAACCAAACAGTGCTCAATCACATAGTTTTAGATTGGCCTTTGTATGAAATTCTAGCTTAAACTTGAGTACAAATGGTATGGATATTTAGCCAATTTCAGAAATTCATTTTCTTTGAAAATTGACAGTCTCTAACCGGTTACAGATTTCGACTAACCGGTTAGATTAGGCAGAAATACACTGAAAAATGAGGTTTTTCATACCATTTTCTACCATACTCAAATTTAACCAATTTCATTCATAAATAGAGTTTACATACCTTAATACTAGTGTGTTCAACCACATAAACATATCTATCTTGCATGCATTCAATTTAGATACTCAAATTGCACATAATTGCACATATTTCACAACTTAATGCATCAATTCACATAATATCCAAATAAGTCATGAATCCAACATCAATATAGCTTGCATGCATCCAGATAACCTTGCTCATAACCACAATTGAGCTCAAATTGGCCTCCAAGCCATTTAACCATTTTAACTTATGCCCTTTGAGTCTCTTGGTGACTCATCCTATATTCTACCCCAATTTATTCTCATTCTAGCAAATAGTAAGCTTCCCCCTTACCTTAGGTTTGTGCTTGAACAAGATTTGAGCAGAGATTTGAGGTAGAACACCAAACACCCAAAGCTCTTCCTCAAACCAGAACCGTATTGACAAGGTAGAGTGATCAAGGAATTTGGAACATGAAATGGACATGGAAATTAGGGAAAATGGTCATTATCAAAACCATGCAACATGAACTTTGAAAGGAAATCAAGTCTAGAACAAGAGAAGGCTTGAGCTTACCAAAATCAAAGCTCAAAGTCAGTTCCAGAAACCCAATACAGAACTGTGACAGTTTTGAATCTCCAACTCCATGAATCGATTTCTCCTAGCTCAGAAACTCTCAACTCACAAACCTTATATCAATACAAAGCCCTTGATGTAAGCTTTGTAACAGTGTATTACTCATGTTCTAACTCTCAAAAACGAAGGAGAATTTCAGAGATGAATCTCATAACCCTAAACAGAGCATCAGCACTTCAGATCAACAAATGAGCCAAAATCTCGATCAATTGGGCTATTTATAGAGAAATCAGGCTAACATGCATGTTGACACGTCCTACCCCACCAAGAGAAGGATGAATTCGTGGCAGATTTCTGGGTTTTGGCTTGATTACTCATCAAACGCACTAACCCAGTTTTCTGAGTTCATCGTGTAACCGGTTACAAAGCCCTTCTAACCGGTTACATGTTGATAAAATTCAAAAATTAATAATTTAATTACTATTTCTTCCAAAACTCTTTTAATATTTCAATTAGGTCCCAACCCAAGGACTAAATTACAATATTCACATTTTTGTACAAAATAACCATATAAAAATATATCCTATATTTTTATACATAAAAACACATAATGTACAAAAACTAAAACCTTCAAAACTAATATAAATCAATTATAAAATAATTATTATAATTAATTTCTTGGTTATTTGGGAGACGAAAATTAGGGGTGTTACAAACTTGCGGAAACATTTAATTGCTTAAATGAACTTCATACATAATCAAAAAGAACTTCTTTTATTCCATTTAAAATAATCCATATTACAACTGGGGTTACATTCGGGACAGATTAATCATGTCCTAATCACCTTAAGATAGGATACAAAGCAAAGACTATCCTATCTTATACTACAAGTCTTCATTGCTATCTCCCATCACAAGTGTCTAGAAGATTCCTTGATTGCCGCTTCTGCTTCCTCCTTGTATGTGCGTCATCTCATGATCCTCTTCCTGTCTTAAGCTACCACTCCTTGATCTGCCATCTGTGGACATTGTTCCCCAATGTCCACAGGAAAGGGAAATAGAGAGAGTAAGCACTTCCGAACGATATTATCATCGACGGCGTGGGCTTACCATAGGGGAATATTAAGACCACACAAACATGTACATCATTATTACCATTACCTTATTGCATTTGTTACCATAAAATCTTTTCCCAAAAAGGGTATACCTCTTAAAACCATAGCCGTTATATTTAATTATCTTTAGTCTCTAAGTTTCATACCATCGGTAAATCAAAAAGGGGGTACCATTACCGGGGAGCAAGGTATGGATATCACACATGTTACATCTCCTCCACAAGTCCAACCATATCCTAGTTCGGAAAGCAAATGGGATGCACATGAACCTTAACCACGCCGGCATCGAAGTCGGTAAACGAAGGGTGGTACCAGACGCTGGTGGTAAGTAAGATATCAAAATTCATGTGACCAGACGCCGGTGGTCAACAAGATTTATTCCACAAAAGTTTCCAAAAACCAAACACCTACTGACTTCTAGCCTCGTTCAGGTTCCCTCTCACCATCTAGGATTTGCTCAAGGGGGTGACAGCACTCTCTCCAGTTGGCCTGCAGTCCTTGCCACGACGAAAGTCCAGATTCCAGTGAACCTTGCCATTGTAGTCCCGTCCCGCCTAGAGAAGTTCTCGAGGCTTCTTGACATTTCACCGTCCTTGCCTTCCCCTATTGCAATCACCACTTGAAGGGGCTCCAGCCTCCAAGCATACCTGAGTATCCGTAGATAAACAGGGTGCCTTTCCTCTCCACTACTTCACTCTCAACTCAAGGTTTAGAAAGGGGTTCCTAAATCTTTTAAATTATGGAAATGTTTTACTAAGTTAACCATTCCTAATTGTGGTCGACCCATTTTATCCACACTTCTAACGGGTCTCGACTGCTAAGGGATTGACTTATCACAGGCGCTTCCGAATTACAGCGGATTTCAAACTGAGCTCATAACCACGGAGTTCCAGTCACGTGGCCAGCAAAACTTAATGATCAAGCACGTCACTTTGACAGTGCGATCAGGGGATAACATTACAAACTTTTATAAATTTCCATAAGGATTTCATACCAATTCCTTAAACCATAAAGCCTTTTAATCAATTCCCAAAATTACATCATATGAACAAATTGTCTTCCAAAAACAAGATTATTTAACATATAAGCCAGGCATGCTATCATCAGGCAATTAACAATATATATACATCATAATAATTCAGGATATACAACACATACAATTATTATCGAGGGATCGTGTTTTCGTATGAACGGCGAAACACACACAATTGTCGTTCTACTACTCACCCGATAGATCCCTAGTTCCGACCTTTGAGATGATACGGAATGTCCTAACATTACCCTACATGCCACTATGTCTTAAGAAGGCTTCTCTCTCACCTCGAGATGCAACTAAGAACTCGCGTCCGCTTGATTCACAGTTGCGCTATTTGTTTCCAAATGCAGACCTTTAATCAACCATATTTACAAAAATAGCTCTATAAATCTCTATACCACTTGGAATCAATTAAACTTAATATACCCTTTGAAAAACACCACTTTCTTAGAAATTCTTGAAGTCTTGAAAATATATAAACTCTTAGAAAATAAATTACTCCTTTAAAAATCAAAACCTTTTTGGAAATCAAACACAGACTACTGTACTAGGAAATCACTTTTTCTTTTCTTTAGCTTTTTAAATCATGAAAATCTTTTCCAATTGTAATATAACTTTTAAAACATAATCATAATATCTTAAGAATAAATCTCAATTTTTCCTTTACTACAAATCTTACTTTTAAGCACCTTATAACAACTATCATGTCCAGACTATGCATACAGCATGAATTTAACATATTTTTCTTTGATGCACATTTTTAATCAGTCCAAGCAGTAAACAATTATTACATGATCATGTTATAAACACATATAACTCAATGAGAATATAAACTCAAGCATTCAAAGTTCACAACACTTTTTCTTTATCGTCAATGAAATTAAATTACAGGCTATAAACAGAACACAGAAAAATCACTTTAAGCATCAGTACATTCACAAAATCACTTTTATACCTCCTTGTTAATTTTTAAATACTTATAATACAGATCTTAGCATAAAGTACACATTACCAATTCATTTCAAAATAATTTCTATCCTTGATGCAACTATTTTAGAAATCTTGGACAGCATATACACTGTTGGAAACCAACAAGCGGGCTAAGCAAATACTAGAGGGGGGTGAATAGTATTTTGAAGCACTAATACCAAATATTTCGATTGATAATTGAAGAATGGAGCTTAGACTGAATTTTCTGGAATCAGAAACAAAAGACTCGAGTCTTTTGTGAAATACTCGAGTTTTTCAGGATGAACAACTCGAGTCTTTTCTGAAATACTCGAGTTTTTACTATCAGATAGCAGAAAAACCAGAAACGAAAATTCAGCAATTTAACTCAAATCAATTCAATAATAAACAGGAACTTATCCAACAGAATAGCAAGTAATCTAAATAACTTTTAACACAAAGATTCCTTGAACTTGCTACCTAATTGTATAAATCTTAATTGATTGAAATGACTTAAGTCTATTGAGCTAGAAAGTAGATTAAAAGCAATAAACCAACACTCAAGCAATTTTATCCTGGTTCACTCCAACAATGAGCTACATCCAGTCCTCCTAATCACTTAGGAGTTTCTACTAATAATCAAATTGTTAGAAATTACAAAGGATTGCTTGAGAATGGCCTCACTCAACCTAACCCTTTCAAGAGTGTACCAAACTCTTGATTTCTACCCCAATTTGATTCCGGTGATTGAAGAACTCTTCACAAAGCTTCCTTGAACTCCCTTCAAGAAACTCCACCGGGCTAGGAACCTCCTAGTCTTGTGCTTGAGAACCTCTCAAGACTTCCAACACCCTAAGCCACTTAGGGTTTGCTTGGGAACAATCCAAGACTTTGAATAATCAAGCTTTTTGTATGTGTATTACTAATCTCACAATGGATTAGCACAAATAAGCACAGCTCAATGTAAGAATTGAGGCCTAAAACTCAACTTGGAATAAAATGACAATATGAGTGAGAAGTTGAGCTTTTTGGGAATTAACACTTGAGAAGAGGAAATTAAGAAAGCTTGAATCAATATGATCTTGTTGTCTTGTTTGTTCTTGCACAAATTCAAAGAGAAATTTTACAATAAGGTTCTGAATTCTCTCTTGGGGTTGGATGAGACTCAAATGCCCTCAATTGAGTTTTTGAGTCTCTCCAACGTTCATTTTTGCTGACTGGACAAAAATACTCGAGTCTTTTGGTAAATACTCGAGTCTTTTTGGTCGGTCACGAGTGAATTGGTGCACGAACAAGACTAACGGTCATAATTGCTGACCTGGCACAAATACTCGAGTTTTTCTACAAATACTCGAGTGTATACTCGAGTCTTTTTCAAAATACTCGAGTATTTTGATCAGATATGGGAAAAATTATTTTTCAATTTTATTTTTCCTCTCAAGTATTAATTTTTGGTCAATCTCAACTTAATAAACATATAAAAATTTATTCCTAGAAGAGACTAAATATTTCTACCCACTCTCAACATAAATTAGAAATTTACAATTAATATTTGATTGAGAATGATTGGGCACTTGTCTTCTTTTCTTGACTTCTTGTTGATGTTGATGTTGCAATATCTTCAAGGCATGATTTGTTAATTATTTTGTCATCATCAAAACATAATCCACATAATTAGGAGCATTGAATTCACAATCTCCCCCTTTTTGGTGATGACAAAATAATTAACACTTGATCCATTTGTTAAGCTTGATCCACTTGGAGATGCAACTCCCCCTCACTATATGATACTTTTCACCTATCTAAAAATTCAGCTTGAGCAAGATGTTATGACAATTTAATTTTAGCACCAAGCCTATGGTATTAGAGAATTTAACAATTATCAGAGTATATACCATAATTAGAGATTTTAGGTGCAACAATATCAAGACAAGACAAGTGTAATATCTCTCCCCCTTTTTGTCATACGCCAAAAAGATGTAACAATTTAGAAAAAGATCAAGGGAGGAGAGGTGCATAATCGGAAAACCCCATAACCAACTATGCAAAAAAAATAGACTTAATAATAAATATAAAGAGCTCCCCCGAAGCGTTGCACAAACATCATAATGAAAACCAAATTCATTAACATAAAAACATCATAAAAGGTCCAAATCAAAGGTGCAATAATAAACCCAAAGTCGCAAAACACCAAGTTCTCAAAGTACAGAAAATGCAACAAGATCAACATGATGAAAACATAATGAAAACTAAAATAGAAAATCCATAAGCAGCAGCATCAAAACATGGAAGGAGCTGGATCATCTGGAGGAGGATAAAATCGAGAGAAGGCCGCCATCAGCTCATCAAACCGGCGGTGCATCTCCCCTGACTGCTGGTCCAGGCGGGCATTAATTTGGGCCGAGTGCTGATCCAAATGAGAATAAAACATGGCAGACTCTGCACTCATCCTAGTGTCTAAGCTAACAAAATCATCACGCTGGCTGTCCAAAGCATGCACAAGGGAGTCCATTCTCCCATCTAAAGTGTCCAGACGTGTGATCACATTCTCTCTCCAGCCCGAGTTGTCAAACCCAGATTGAGATCCAGCGAAGTCATCAAAGTTAATCTGATCAATAGGATCCCCTTCTTCAGCCTGGGCAAATGCAGCAGCTTCCTCTTCCATCTGATGGGCATCCATCCCTTGTTGAGCTGCCACATTTGCAACCCTCTCTAGCTCAGCAATATCAGATCGGTACAAGTATTGGCCAGAGGGTTCATGGAATGCCATGTCCTGGTGACTCAAGGTGCCTTTGTTGAGGCAATGCTGGTTCACATGAAGAGTCTTTTTCTCTTCATTGCGTGGGATAGGCACCTTGAAGTAACCCAACAGATAACAAACATGCATGGCATAGGGCAGGGTTTTTGGGTGTTTAGACTTAGCAGCAAGGAGCATTCTATCCAAAATTATGCGACTCCAGTTCAGCTTCTCATTGTTCAGGATGGCACTAAGAAGCCTAAGTTCATTGTTTGTGGGTTTGGCATAATTGGGTGAGGTTTGAGGCACTAATTGATGACAAACAATATAATGCAACACCCTAGATTGGACAGTCATATATGAGGAATGCTTAACTCCTTCGGTCCATACACGACCGGGGCGCAAACAACTTTGAAAAATGCCGTCCGCATCGGCCTTTAGAGAATTGTCCCCGTGACGTGTTGTCCCAAAAGCAACAAAAAGGTCCTTAGCGCTAATTTTGAATCAAACACCCTCAACCATTGTTTCTATGACATTGTCCTTTAGCCTAAGGTTTGCATAGAATGTTCTAACTAACCTAGGATATATAGGTCCATGAAATTCCAGAAATTGAATCAGTTTCTGATATCTAAGGTTAGTAACAAAATGGAAACCCTTACTCTCAAGGAAAGTACTATTGATCCATGTGATTACTCCGAATTCTCTGGTGGCAAAGCCTTCCATCCTTTCCAAGCGTTCATCCTCTTGATAGTAGTCGGAAATTTCCTCCTTGGAAGATGACTCAGCAATCCTTACTCTCTTTCCTTTGCCAGATGATGAAGCCATAGAGGAATTGATGAAAATTAAAGTTTTGGAAAGTTAGGGTTTGAAAAGGGGGTGACGGATTTGAGGTTGAAAAGAGTTGAAATTCGTTGAAATAATGGTAGAAAAGTGATTAGAGGATGTAAAACTAGTAAGATTTGGCAAAAATTTGAGTAAAAACGGAGTTTTGAGGAGAGAGATATGAGAAAACCGAGAGAGAAGAGAAAGGGGTTCGAGAAACTCGAGTTTGTGGGGGCTGGAGTATATATAAACTCGCCAAAATACTCGAGTATATTCAACAATACTCGAGTTGTTCGTTGAAATATACTCGAGTTTTTTAGAATATACTCGAGTCGTTCATGACTCAGCCCAGATTTCCCCAGAAAACTCGAGTAAAAATTGAAAAACTCGACTTTGGTCAGAAAGTTCAATTTTCAGGAAAACGCAAAACACTCGAGTTTTTGGAAAACACTCGAGTTTGGTCTGAAAGTTCAAAAAATTGGGGGTTTCGAAAGACTCGAGTGTTTTTGCAAAATACTCGAGTATTTTAATAAAGACTCGAGTGTTTTGAGAAACACTCGAGTATTTTTATCAGACCCTGATTAAAAACTTTCAATTTAAAACTGATTTAATTTTGAATTAAAATACTCGAGTGTTTTTGGAAAAACTCGAGTATTTTGACAGAACAGAAAGTAAAAACTCAGTTTTAAAAGACCAAACACAAATCAAACACAAATGCTTCACTACCAACTTGGAATACAGTACAGAATCACACACAATTAACATATACAATTTCAAATATCATCAAGGACAATTTAACTAAGAATCAATAACACATTAGAGTAAGACTAATATGGTGATTTTCCAAAAATGACACACAATGCAATTAGCCTATATTAGCTTCATCTAAAATACCAAGTTCTCTCCTAATATGATAAAAGGTGTCCCTTGGTAGAGGTTTTGTAAAAATGTCAGCTAATTGATTTGTGGTACTGACAAATTCAATTGTGCAATCACCCTTTTGTACATGATCTCTTAAAAAGTGATGTCTTATTTCAATGTGTTTAGTTCTTGAGTGATACACCGGATTCTTAGTCAAATTGATTGCACTCGTGTTATCGCATCTAATCGGAATATTTTCAAGTTTCAAACCAAAATCCGATAATTGTTGTTTCATCCATAACAGTTGAGCACAACAACTACCGGCTGCGATATATTCCGCTTCGGCGGTAGAAAGAGCGACACAAGCTTGCTTTTTAGAAAACCATGACACCAATGAACTTCCCAAGAAATGGCAAGTACCACTGGTGCTTTTGCGATCAAGCTTGCATCCCGCGAAGTCGGAATCCGAGTAACCAACTAAACTAAGATTGGCATCAGCAGGATACCATAAACCAGTGTTAATTGTTCCTTTTAGATACTTAAATATATGTTTAACTGCGGATAGGTGAGATTCTTTAGGATTAGCTTGAAATCTAGCACACATGCATACACTAAACATAATATCCGGTCTAGATGCAGTGAGATATAGGAGACTACCTATCATACCCCTATACTTACTAACATCAACCGGTGTACCTTGTTCATCCTTGTCTAGGTAGCATGATGTGCTCATTGGAGTGTAGGCTTCCTTGCACTTGTCCAATCCGAATTTTTCAAGGAGCTCTTTGCAATATTTCCCTTGATGCACAAATATCCCCTCCTTGACTTGCTTTATTTGTAAGCCTAGGAAGAACTTGAGTTCTTCCATCATTGACATTTCAAATTCCTTTTTCATCAAATTTGAAAACTTTCTACAAAGAGACACGTTAGTAGCACCGAAAATGATATCATCAACATAGATTTGTACTAACAAAATGTCATCCTTGGTTTTATAAATAAATAATGTATTATCAACCTTCCCTCTTTGAAACTTGTTTTCTAATAGAAAGGAACTCAATCGATCATACCAAGCTCTAGGAGCTTGTTTCAATCCATAGAGTGCCTTTTTCAATTTATAAACATGGTTTGGAAATTCACTATTTTCAAAACCGGGGGGTTGTTTGACATACACTTCTTCATTTATAAACCCATTCAAGAAAGCACTTTTAACATCCATTTGATATAAAGTGAATTTCATGATTGAAGCATAAGCAAGTAAAATTCGGATTGCTTCAAGACGTGCAACCGGAGCAAAGGTCTCATCATAATCGATACCTTCCTCTTGGTTGTACCCTTGAGCTACTAGTCTAGCTTTGTTTCTTATAATCAACCCGGATTCATCAAGTTTGTTTCTATAAATCCATTTAGTACCAATTATGGTATGATCATCGGGTTTAGGGACTAGATCCCAAACTTCATTTCTTTCAAATTGGTTTAATTCTTCTTGCATAGCAAGAACCCAATGATCATCCTCAATGGCCTTTTTAATTGAGTCGGGTTCAATTTGAGAAACAAATGAGACATAGTGGCAAATGTTTTGAATAGACCTACGAGTAAGTACTCCCTTTGACATATCTCCTATGACTTTGTCTATAGGATGAGCCTTGACCGATTTCCAAGTTGGAGGAAGTTCTTCCCTTACTTCTCCTTCATCAATTTTTGAATTCTCTCTCTCTTTTTCTTCTTTTGAAAAGACAATGCCATCTTCACTAGCATCACATAAAACACTATCTTCTTTTGAAGACTCATTAAAAACCACATGAATTGATTCCTCAATAGTTAAAGTTCTTTTATTGAAAATTCTATAAGCTTTACTATGAGAAGAATAGCCTAAAAATATGCCTTCATCGGATTTGGAATCAAACTTGCCAAGGTGTTCTTTTCCATTATTTAAAACAAAAACTTGGCATCCGAAGACATGAAAATGAGATATATTTGGCTTTCTTCCCTTGTAAAGTTCATAGGGGGTTTTATCCAAAGAGGGCCTTATCAAAATACGATTTAAAACATAACAAGCCGTATTGACGGCATCGGCCCAAAAATATTGAGGTACTTGAGAATCATTTAACATGGTTCTAGCAAGTTCCTCTAGCACCCTATTTTTCCGCTCTACCACTCCGTTTTGTTCCGGAGTCCTTGGTGCGGAGAATTGATGCTCAATACCATTTTTAGCACAAAATCTATCAAATTTGTGGTTTTCGAATTCACCACCATGATCGGTTCGAATAATAATTACTTTTTGATTTACTTGGTTTTGCAAAAGTTTGACATGATGTTTAAAAGATTTGTAGGTCTCACTCTTAGTAGTTAAAAATAAAGTCCAAGTAAACCTAGAGAAGTCATCAACAATCACCAATGCATAATAGTTGCCACCAAAGCTTTTTACTTGTGATGGTCCAAACAAGTCCATATGAAGCATTTCTAATGGCCTTGATGTGGACATCACCATTTTTGATCCAAAGGTGTTTTTAGTTTGTTTACATTTCTTGCAAGGAGAACAAACACCTTCAATAGAAAAATTTAGCTTTGGTAAACCAACTACTAGATCTTTAGATTGTATTTTCTTCAATTGGTTTACATTAATATGAGCGGTCCTACGATGTCATAACCAAGTGTCATTTTCTTTGCTCACTAAACAAGTAGAGACCAAAGAAGTGACTTTGTTCAAATCAACTAAGTAAGTATTATTTGACCTTCTACCAACAAATTTGATTGATTCATCTTTGTCACTTTTAATGAGGCAATGGGTAGAGGTAAAAACTACATGATTACCAACATCACATAATTGACTTATGCTCAAGAGATTATGTTCTAATCCTTGAACATAGAGCACATTATCAATAATCAAGTTTGAAGAGTTTCCGATTTTACCAATACCAAGGATTTTGCCTTTGTTGTTGTCCCCATAAGTGACATAACCCTTTTACTTTGGAGTAAGCTCAATGAAGTGCCGCTTATCTCCCGTCATGTGCTTCGAACATCCACTATCAAGATACCACAATTGTTTTCCCATTCGAAGACACACCTACAAAATGAAATCACCTTTTCATTTTGGGTACCCAAACAATGTTGGGTCCCTTAGGGTTAGTGTTGGGACTTTCTCCCTTCTTAATCCACATATAAGTGCCCTTATTCATTTCAAACTTCTTAATATGGCACTCAATGTTGATATGTCCAACTTTTCCACAATAAGTACAAGTTGGTCTCTTTGATGAGTTTTTCTTAGAAAATGTTCCAACCACCTTGTACTTTTTGTCCTTTTTATGAACATATCCTAAACCGGTTTTGTTGTGATTATGTCTTTGAGAGTTCAACAACCGGTTGAGGTTTCTATCACTATGTGAGATTGTGAGTTTGTTTTTCAATTCTTTCACTTCTTTTTCAAGTTCATCACATCTCTCACATGGAGTGATAATCTCCTCATGATTTGCACAATCACTTTGATGACTAGAATTAATAAGTTCCAAGGATTCATTTTGAAGTTTCAACTCATTTATAGATTTTTGCAATTCATCAATTTCATGTTGAAACTCCAAAATTTTCTTTCCTTTTTCCTTATTAATTTTAGCAAGCCTTTTAAATTGAATTAACATTTCATTGTAGGCTTCTTGCAAATCATCATATGAAATGGAGTTTGAAGAGGAACAAGAAGAACTAGAGGTTACCTCATCATCACTTTCACTCATGCCATGATTAGCTCTTGATGAGGACTCATGATTGTTCTTGGCCATGAGACAAAGGTTTGCATTTTCATCACCGGAGCTACTTGAAGATGATTCATTGCTCTTCTCCGGTGCATCCCAAACAATGTATGCACGCTTCCCTTTGGTCTCTTGGGTCTTCTTGTCATTCTTCTTCAAGAATGTGGCACATTCCATTCTTATGTGACCAACCCCTCCACATTCATGACACTTAACTCCATCATTGGTACTCTTTTCTCTTTGTTTGGAGTCTTTGGTTCTCTTGAAATTGGATGAAGATCCACCTTTCTTCCCTTTGAAAAATTTGTTGAATCTTTTCACAAACATCCCAAATTCTTCTTGATTTGGTTCACCATCGGAATCTCCACTTGTAGAGCATTCTTCAACTTCTTTTGTAGCTTTAGTTGAAGCTTTGAGTGCTATGCCCTTTTTCTTTTTGTCCGATTCCTCATGCATCCCAAGTCTTGTAAGCTCCATCTCATGCTCTTGGAGTTTGCCAAACAAAGTGGCTAAGTCCATGCTATTTATGTCTCTAGATTCCTTGATGGCGGTTACCTTGGGTTGCCAACTCCTATCAAGACATCTTAGAATTTTGTTAGTAGTTTCACCATTGCGAAATACTTTTCCCAAGGAAATCAAATGATTAACAATGTGAGAGAATCGCCTTTGCAAGTCACTAATGGTTTCATTTGGCAACATGTGGAACAATTCATATTCGTGAGTTAGAGAATTCAATCTTGCATCTCTAACCTCACTTGTTCCCTCATGTGTGACTTGCAAAGTATCCCACATTTCTTTTGCCGATTTACATTGGGAAACTCTATAAAATTCATCATGGGATAAGGCCGAAAAGATGATGTTTTTAGCTTTTAAATCAAATGAAACTTTTCTCTTTTCATCATCATTCCAACTACTCCTTGGAATTTCAACAATTTCATCATTTATTTTCTTTTTGGGAATGAAAGGACCGTTTTCAATTGCATCCCAAATATCCATATCAATTGCTTCAATAAAAACTTTCATGCGAGTTTTCCAATAAACATATCCTTCACCATTAAATAGTGGAGGACGGTTTATTGAAGCTCCTTCTCCACCAAAGTTATTGCTAGAGCCCATTAAGTTTCCAAAAGGATCTTTTTCGAAAAAGTTGTTACACTCGATCTTTCGACCGAGCTCTGATACCACTTGTTGGAAACCAACAAGCGGGCTAAGCAAATACTAGAGGGGGGTGAATAGTATTTTGAAGCACTAATACCAAATATTTCGATTGATAATTGAAGAATGGAGCTTAGACTGAATTTTCTGGAATCAGAAACAAAAGACTCGAGTCTTTTGTGAAATACTCGAGTTTTTCAGGATGAACAACTCGAGTCTTTTATGAAATACTCGAGTTTTTACTATCAGATAGCAGAAAAACCAGAAACGAAAATTCAGCAATTTAACTCAAATCAATTCAATAATAAACAGGAACTTATCCAACAGAATAGCAAGTAATCTAAATAACTTTTAACACAAAGATTCCTTGAACTTGCTACCTAATTGTATAAATCCTAATTGATTGAAATGACTTAAGTCTATTGAGCTAGAAAGTAGATTAAAAGCAATAAACCAACACTCAAGCAATTTTATCCTGGTTCACTCCAACAATGAGCTACATCCAGTCCTCCTAATCACTTAGGAGTTTCTACTAATAATCAAATTGTTAGAAATTACAAAGGATTGCTTGAGAATGGCCTCACTCAACCTAACCCTTTCAAGAGTGTACCAAACTCTTGATTTCTACCCCAATTTGATTCCGGTGATTGAAGAACTCTTCACAAAGCTTCCTTGAACTCCCTTCAAGAAACTCCACCGGGCTAGGAACCTCCTAGTCTTGTGCTTGAGAACCTCTCAAGACTTCCAACACCCTAAGCCACTTAGGGTTTGCTTGGGAACAATCCAAGACTTTGAATAATCAAGCTTTTTGTATGTGTATTACTAATCTCACAATGGATTAGCACAAATAAGCACAACTCAATGTAAGAATTGAGGCCTAAAACTCAACTTGGAATAAAATGACAATATGAGTGAGAAGTTGAGCTTTTTGGGAATTAACACTTGAGAAGAGGAAATTAAGAAAGCTTGAATCAATATGATCTTGTTGTCTTGTTTGTTCTTGCACAAATTCAAAGAGAAATTTTACAATAAGGTTCTGAATTTTCTCTCTTGGGTTGGATGAGACTCAAATGCCCTCAATTGAGTTTTTGAGTCTCTCCAACGTTCATTTTTTGCTGACTGGACAAAAATACTCGAGTCTTTTTGTAAATACTCGAGTCTTTTTGGTCGGTCACGAGTGAATTGGTGCACGAACAAGACTAACGGTCATAATTGCTGACCTGGCACAAATACTCGAGTTTTTCTACAAATACTCGAGTGTATACTCGAGTCTTTTTCAAAATACTCGAGTATTTTGATCAGATATGGGAAAAATTATTTTTCAATTTTATTTTTCCTCTCAAGTATTAATTTTTGGTCAATCTCAACTTAATAAACATATAAAAATTTATTCCTAGAAGAGACTAACTATTTCTACCCACTCTCAACCACTCTCAACATAAATTAGAAATTTACAATTAATATTTGATTGAGAATGATTGGGCACTTGTCTTCTTTTCTTGACTTCTTGTTGATGTTGATGTTGCAATATCTTCAAGGCATGATTTGTTAATTATTTTGTCATCATCAAAACATAATCCACATAATTAGGAGCATTGAATTCACACATACATTCTTCAAATATCAATTAGTATTTAACAAAATAAATTCCTATCCCATTAAACTTGTCTTGACCGAATTATGCATCAAGACAACATTCATAAATTTTCCTAACAATCCTTAAAGCATCAAAACAACACTTTTGAAATTAAATCAAAGTATATAATCAATTAACCAACACTTAGTCACTTATACTACACATAATCATTTTCAAAACAATTTCATTTTCATATTTACCTACTTAAACTCAAAGAACCGAATTGCACAACCAAAATAAATCAAAAATTACAAGTTTTAAATACTTAAATCAACTTAAGCAATTTCAAGAGTTAGCATGAAAGTTCATTTGCAAGGAATGAAAATATCTTAGGCATTTATACATACATAATGTTGGCAATTCGGCAAGTGTACCGATCGCACAAGTAATAAAGAGTAAGTAAAATTATCGTTCCACTTGGGGATTGCAAATTATTTCCAATTTCTTTCACCTAATTGCAATTACTCTGTGAAACTTGTATTGGTTTAGCGTTTAAGAGATAGTGTGAGACCCACAATTTTACCCAATTCATTTGTGAATTTATAAGTGAATTTAAGAAATTATATTTGATTTTGATACCTGGATTTAATTAAAATCGTATGAAATATATAGATATGTATATATACACGTGATATATAGATTATATATATATGCATACCAATGTTTTCCCTATTATATTTAAATGAAATATTTTAAGGTAAAATATTTGATTTAACTGATCTTAGAAGATGAAATGCTTTTTGAAGGATTAAGGTATCCCATCTTCAGAAATTCATATCTTTTAAACCGTACATCGAAAAATTACAAATGATATGTCAAAACAACCGTATCAAAACGTAGATTATGAAAATGTAAAGCTTTGATTTTTATTTTGGAGTTTTCGAAATTTTATCACTGCTACAGTACTGAACGAATTTTTGAGTTTTAAGAGTAAATGTGTGATTTTAATGCATTAAATGACCTTTTGACTCAAGTGTATTTTATTTTGAAAACAAAAATACATTTCTAAGGTTTTCTATTGGACCACCTTCCAAATAAAATATATTTTCGTATTTTTTTATTATAAAATTATTTGAAAGCTTATGAAGTGCATTTTTGAAGGAAACAATCTTAGAGCTTCAAAAATTCATAACTTTCAAACCGTAAGTCCAAAAATTATAAACTTTATATGAAAACGATCGTATTGAAATGTAGTATCTGAATATGTGAAAAGAAAATTTTTATTTTGACATCTACGAAAAAGTACTGTACAGTGGGGAAAAACGAATTTTTGGTATTTTTAACTTGGAAAAATTAGATTAAAAAAAAAACTTGGAAAAATTATTTTGGAGCATGAAATAAATTATTGGACTATAAAATAATTTTATTTGTATATTTAAATATTTATCTAAATGCCTACTGGTTTCACCGTCCAAATATTAGCATTTTTCTAATTATTTCTGAATTATTAAAAATGAAAGCTTTAATGTGATTGGTCAATTATGTGGTGAATTCAAAATGGGCCAATGGAAAATTTTCTCCTTATTTTTATATGTATGCACCGTCCAAATATTAGGAGGGAGAGAAGAGAATAATTTCTGAAAATTGTGAGGAATAAACCTTGAGTTAAGAAGCTATAGTTTTTAGAAAAGTCCCATTTAATGCTTGTGAAGTTCCAAGTGAAGAAGTAAAGTTGATGACTCACCATGGACTAGGAGGGGGAAATTTGCCTTCTCTTCACCTATAAATAGATCATCACACCTCTCACCATTTCACACACACTACTTGTTGTTATTTTGAGAAAAAAAAAATATATTCCAAGGGAAAAGAGGGTGAGAGTGGCGAGTTGTTCATAGAGGAAGAGGAGGAAAATTTTCTCACTTTGGGGAAGTCATTTAGCTTAAGGAAGAGAGGTAACTCTAAGTTTATATTTTTAATCTATTTTCATCTCTTCTTCTATTGTTATTAGAAATCTCTACTTCTTTTTATGATAGTAAGAACTAAAAATTTCTAATTCTTATTTTTATATTAGAATAAACTATGTATTTGTTGGTGGTATTTTGATTTTTTGGGTCATATGAATTGAGGTTTAAGAAAAAGGGACAATGAATTGTTTAAAGAGATAATCTCCCATTTTTCCTTAACCCATGATGACCAAATTTTATGTTAAATAGGAAAATAAAATTCTGGAAATTTTTGTGTTCTTAAAATGTAGGAATTTATATTTTACAGAAATTTTGAATTTGTTTGAATTATTTTATTTCTTTTGTTTGGATTCAAGATGAATGTACAAGGAATGGAAACTAAATTAAATTGAATAAGTTTAATGTACTTTTTATTTTTCTTTTCTGGACCGTGATATATATATATATATATATATATATATATGTATGTATGTATATGTATGTATATATAATAGGTAGTAGTTGTTGTTAATATGTGTATAATTGTTATGTGACTTATTTCTTAAAAAGTATAAACTAATGGATGATTATTTGATCTTTAATATTTTGATATGAGAATGAAATAATAATAGTTTTTTGAAAATAAATTTAATCCTGGATTTTTTTATGGTTGGCCGAAAAATATGATTTATTTTGAGTAAAAGTTACAAATGATTCATAGTGTTTTTGTTTGATAATTCAAGGAGTAATTGGGTAATTTTAATAAGGGAAAATAGATTAATAAGAATTGTATTTTTGTGTGTGATGATATGACTATGTGATTAAGTTGAGTTGTGAGTTTAGTTGCTTTAAAAAAATGATTTTATGAAAGATGTCTATTTGATATTTTATTGATGATTAAAACAATCCTTTTGAAGGTATAATATTATGTAACTTTGAAGTATAGGTGTTTTTAAAAAAAATTAAAAGTATTTTTCCTAATTGCTGAACAGTGGCCGAATTATTGAGAAAAAAATAGAGTTTGATAATTTTCTTAATTGATTTAATAATTGTTTGATGTGAATAGATGATTATTAGTATATATAAGTGTTTAGTTATTTTAATTCTGAAAAATAATTAATTCTGGAAAATTATGTTAATTCTGGAAAATTATTATTTATTTAAGATATAAGACCCCAAATGATTATTTTTATATGTGTTAGTAGTGCTTAATTTGTATATAATTATTTAAGTTTGTTTGCTTTATTTTCTTAAGTTAATGCAACAAATTGTGGTGGTTGTACAGCAGGTGAAATTATTTTATGTGATTTAGATTTAATCATTTTTATATAATAGAATTCGTAAAAAGAAATTAGGAGGCATGTGTTTTCGATAAACCGTTTAGGAGAAAATTGAGTTTTAAGAAATAGTGTATGTGAATTCAATGCTCCTAATTATGTGGATTATGTTTTGATGATGACAAAATAATTAACAAATCATGCCTTGAAGATATTGCAACATCAACATCAACAAGAAGTCAAGAAAAGAAGACAAGTGCCCAATCATTCTCAATCAAATATTAATTGTAAATTTCTAATTTATGTTGAGAGTGGTTGAGAGTGGGTAGAAATAGTTAGTCTCTTCTAGGAATAAATTTTTATATGTTTATTAAGTTGAGATTGACCAAAAATTAATACTTGAGAGGAAAAATAAAATTGAAAAATAATTTTTCCCATATCTGATCAAAATACTCGAGTATTTTGAAAAAGACTCGAGTATACACTCGAGTATTTGTAGAAAAACTCGAGTATTTGTGCCAGGTCAGCAATTATGACCGTTAGTCTTGTTCGTGCACCAATTCACTCGTGACCGACCAAAAAGACTCGAGTATTTACAAAAAGACTCGAGTATTTTTGTTCAGTCAGCAAAAAATGAACGTTGGAGAGACTCAAAAACTCAATTGAGGGCATTTGAGTCTCATCCAACCCAAGAGAGAAAATTCAGAACCTTATTGTAAAATTTCTCTTTGAATTTGTGCAAGAACAAACAAGACAACAAGATCATATTGATTCAAGCTTTCTTAATTTCCTCTTCTCAAGTGTTAATTCCCAAAAAGCTCAACTTCTCACTCATATTGTCATTTTATTCCAAGTTGAGTTTTAGGCCTCAATTCTTACATTGAGCTGTGCTTCTTTGTGCTAATCCATTGTGAGATTAGTAATACACATACAAAAAGCTTGATTATTCAAAGTCTTGGATTGTTCCCAAGCAAACCCTAAGTGGCTTAGGGTGTTGGAAGTCTTGAGAGGTTCTCAAGCACAAGACTAGGAGGTTCCTAGCCCGGTGGAGTTTCTTGAAGGGAGTTCAAGGAAGCTTTGTGAAGAGTTCTTCAATCACCGGAATCAAATTGGGGTAGAAATCAAGAGTTTGGTACACTCTTGAAAGGGTTAGGTTGAGTGAGGCCATTCTCAAGCAATCCTTTGTAATTTCTAACAATTTGATTATTAGTAGAAACTACTAAGTGATTAGGAGGACTGGATGTAGCTCATTGTTGGAGTGAACCAGGATAAAATTGCTTGAGTGTTGGTTTATTGCTTTTAATCTACTTTCTAGCTCAATAGACTTAAGTCATTTCAATCAATTAAGATTTATACAATTAGGTAGCAAGTTCAAGGAATCTTTGTGTTAAAAGTTATTTAGATTACTTGCTATTCTGTTGGATAAGTTCCTGTTTATTATTGAATTGATTTGAGTTAAATTGCTGAATTTTCGTTTCTGGTTTTTCTGCTATCTGATAGTAAAAACTCGAGTATTTCAGAAAAGACTCGAGTTGTTCATCCTGAAAAACTCGAGTATTTCACAAAAGACTCGAGTCTTTTGTTTCTGATTCCAGAAAATTCAGTCTAAGCTCCATTCTTCAATTATCAATCGAAATATTTGGTATTAGTGCTTCAAAATACTATTCACCCCCCCTCTAGTATTTGCTTAGCCCGCTTGTTGGTTTCCAACAAGTGGTATCAGAGCTCGGTCGAAAGATCGAGTGTAACAACTTTTTCGAAAAAGATCCTTTTGGAAACTAAATGGGCTCTAGCAATAACTTTGGTGGAGAAGGAGCTTCAATAAACCGTCCTCCACTATTTAATGGTGAAGGATATGTTTATTGGAAAACTCGCATGAAAGTTTTTATTGAAGCAATTGATATGGATATTTGGGATGCAATTGAAAATGGTCCTTTCATTCCCAAAAAGAAAATAAATGATGAAATTGTTGAAATTCCAAGGAGTAGTTGGAATGATGATGAAAAGAGAAAAGTTTCATTTGATTTAAAAGCTAAAAACATCATCTTTTCGGCCTTATCCCATGATGAATTTTATAGAGTTTCCCAATGTAAATCGGCAAAAGAAATGTGGGATACTTTGCAAGTCACACATGAGGGAACAAGTGAGGTTAGAGATGCAAGATTGAATTCTCTAACTCACGAATATGAATTGTTCCACATGTTGCCAAATGAAACCATTAGTGACTTGCAAAGGCGATTCTCTCACATTGTTAATCATTTGATTTCCTTGGGAAAAGTATTTCGCAATGGTGAAACTACTAACAAAATTCTAAGATGTCTTGATAGGAGTTGGCAACCCAAGGTAACCGCCATCAAGGAATCTAGAGACATAAATAGCATGGACTTAGCCACTTTGTTTGGCAAACTCCAAGAGCATGAGATGGAGCTTACAAGACTTGGGATGCATGAGGAATCGGACAAAAAGAAAAAGGGCATAGCACTCAAAGCTTCAACTAAAGCTACAAAAGAAGTTGAAGAATGCTCTACAAGTGGAGATTCCGATGGTGAACCAAATCAAGAAGAATTTGGGATGTTTGTGAAAAGATTCAACAAATTTTTCAAAGGGAAGAAAGGTGGATCTTCATCCAATTTTAAGAGAACCAAAGACTCCAAACAAAGAGAAAAGAGTACCAATGATGGAGTTAAGTGTCATGAATGTGGAGGGATTTGTCACATAAGAATGGAATGTGCCACATTCTTGAAGGAGAATGACAAGAAGACCCAAGAGACCAAAGGGAAGCGTGCATACATTGTTTGGGATGCACCGGAAAAGAGCAATGAATCATCTTCAAGTAGCTCCGGTGATGAAAATGCAAACCTTTGTCTCATGGCCAAGAACAATCATGAGTCCTCATCAAGAGCTAATCATGGCATGAGTGAAAGTGATGATGAGGTAACCTCTAGCTCTTCTTGTTCATCTTCAAACTCCATTTCATATGATGATTTGCAAGAAGCTTACAATGAAATGTTAATTCAATTTAAAAGGCTTGCTAAAATTAATAAGGAAAAAGGAAAGAAAATTTTGGAGTTTCAACATGAAATTGATGAATTGCAAAAATCTATAAATGAGTTGAAACTTCAAAATGAATCCTTGGAACTTATTAATTCTAGTCATCAAAGTGATTGTGCAAATCATGAGGAAATTATCACTTCATGTGAGAGATGTGATGATCTTGAAAAAGAAGTGAAAGAGTTGAAAAACAAACTCACAATCTCACATAGTGATAGAAACCTCAACCGGTTGTTGAACTCTCAAAGACATAATCACAACAAAACCGGTTTAGGATATGTTCATAAAAAGGGCAAAAAGTACAAGGTGGTTGGAACATTTTCTAAGAAAAATTCATCAAAGAGACCAACTTGTACTTATTGTGGAAAAGGTTGACATATCAACATTGAGTGCCACATTAAGAAGTTTGAAATGAAAAAGGGCACTTATATGTGGATTAAGAAGGGAGAAAGTCCCAAGACTAACCCTAAGGGACCCAACATTGTTTGGGTACCCAATGTGAACAAGTGATTTCATATTGTAGGTGTGCCGTCGAACGGGAAAACAATTGTGGTATCTTGATAGTGGATGTTCGAAGCACATGACGGGAGATAAGCGGCACTTCATTGAGCTTACTCCAAAGGAAAAGGGTTATGTCACTTATGGGGACAACAACAAAGGCAAAATCCTTGGTATTGGTAAAATCGGAAACTCTTCAAACTTGATTATTGATAATGTGCTCTATGTTCAAGGATTAGAACATAATCTCTTGAGCATAAGCCAATTATGTGATGTTGGTAATCATGTAGTTTTTACCTCTACCCATTGCCTCATTAAAAGTGACAAAGATGAATCAATCAAATTTGTTGGTAGAAGGTCAAATAATACTTACTTAGTTGATTTGAACAAAGTCACTTCTTTGGTCTCTACTTGTTTAGTGAGCAAAGAAAATGACACTTGGTTATGGCATCGTAGGACCGCTCATATAAATGTAAACCAATTGAAGAAAATTCAATCTAAAGATCTAGTAGTTGGTTTACCAAAGCTAAATTTTTCTATTGAAGGTGTTTGTTCCCCTTGCAAGAAATGTAAACAAACTAAAAACACCTTTGGATCAAAAATGGTTATGTCCACATCAAGGCCATTAGAAATGCTTCATATGGACTTGTTTGGACCATCACAAATAAAAAGCTTTGGTGGCAACTATTATGCATTGGTGATTGTTGATGACTTCTCTAGGTTTACTTGGACTTTATTTTTAACTACTAAGAGTGAGACCTACAAATCTTTTAAACATCATGTCAAACTTTTGCAAAACCAAGTAAATCAAAAAGTAATTATTATTCGAACCGATCATGGTGGTGAATTCGAAAACCACAAATTTGATAGATTTTGTGCTAAAAATGGTATTGAGCATCAATTCTCCGCACCAAGGACTCCGGAACAAAACGGAGTGGTAGAGCGGAAAAATAGGGTGCTAGAGGAACTTGCTAGAACCGTTAAATGATTCTCAAGTACCTCAATATTTTTGGGCCGATGCCGTCAATACGACTTGTTATGTTTTAAATCGTATTTTGATAAGGCCCTCTTTGGATAAAACCCCCTATGAACTTTACAAGGGAAGAAAGCCAAATATATCTCATTTTCATGTCTTCGGATGCCAAGTTTTTGTTTTAAATAATGGAAAAGAACACCTTGGCAAGTTTGATTCCAAATCCTATGAAGGCATATTTTTAGGCTATTCTTCTCATAGTAAAGCTTATAGAATTTTCAATAAAAGAACTTTAACTATTGAGGAATCAATTCATGTGGTTTTTAATGAGTCTTCAAAAGAAGATAGTGTTTTATGTGATGCTAGTGAAGATGGCATTGTCTTTTCAAAAGAAGAAAAAGAGAGAGAGAATTCAAAAATTGATGAAGGAGAAGTAAGGGAAGAACTTCCTCCAACTTGGAAATCGGTCAAGGCTCATCCTATAGACAAAGTCATAGGAGATATGTCAAAGGGAGTACTTACTCGTAGGTCTATTCAAAACATTTGCCACTATGTCTCATTTGTTTCTCAAATTGAACCCGATTCAATTAAAAAGGCTATTGAGGATGATCATTGGGTTCTTGCTATGCAAGAAGAATTAAACCAATTTGAAAGAAATGAAGTTTGGGATCTAGTCCCTAAACCCAATGATCATACCATAATTGGTACTAAATGGATTTATAGAAACAAACTTGATGAATCCGGGTTGATTATAAGAAACAAAGCTAGACTAGTAGCTCAAGGGTACAACCAAGAGGAAGGTATCGATTATGATGAGACCTTTGCTCCGGTTGCACGTCTTGAAGCAATCCGAATTTTACTTGCTTATGCTTCAATCATGAAATTCACTTTATATCAAATGGATGTTAAAAGTGCTTTCTTGAATGGGTTTATAAATGAAGAAGTGTATGTCAAACAACCCCCCGGTTTTGAAAATAGTGAATTTCCAAACCATGCTTATAAATTGAAAAAGGCACTCTATGGATTGAAACAAGCTCCTAGAGCTTGGTATGATCGATTGAGTTCCTTTCTATTAGAAAACAAGTTTCAAAGAGGGAAGGTTGATAATACATTATTTATTTATAAAACCAAGGATGACATTTTGTTAGTACAAATCTATGTTGATGATATCATTTTCGGTGCTACTAACGTGTCTCTTTGTAGAAAGTTTTCAAATTTGATGAAAAAGGAATTTGAAATGTCAATGATGGGAGAACTCAAGTTCTTCCTAGGCTTACAAATAAAGCAAGTCAAGGAGGGGATATTTGTGCATCAAGGGAAATATTGCAAAGAGCTCCTTGAAAAATTCGGATTGGACAAGTGCAAGGAAGCCTACACTCCAATGAGCACATCATGCTACCTAGACAAGGATGAACAAGGTACACCGGTTGATGTTAGTAAGTATAGGGGTATGATAGGTAGTCTCCTATATCTCACTGCATCTAGACCGGATATTATGTTTAGTGTATGCATGTGTGCTAGATTTCAAGCTAATCCTAAAGAATCTCACCTATCCGCAGTTAAACATATATTTAAGTATCTAAAAGGAACAATTAACACTGGTTTATGGTATCCTGCTGATGCCAATCTTAGTTTAGTTGGTTACTCGGATTCCGACTTCGCGGGATGCAAGCTTGATCGCAAAAGCACCAGTGGTACTTGCCATTTCTTGGGAAGTTCATTGGTGTCATGGTTTTCTAAAAACCAAGCTTGTGTCGCTCTTTCTACCGCCGAAGCGGAATATATCGCAGCCGGTAGTTGTTGTGCTCAACTGTTATGGATGAAACAACAATTATCGGATTTTGGTTTGAAACTTGAAAATATTCCGATTAGATGCGATAACACGAGTGCAATCAATTTGACTAAGAATCCGGTGTATCACTCAAGAACTAAACACATTGAAATAAGACATCATTTTTTAAGAGATCATGTACAAAAGGGTGATTGCACAATTGAATTTGTTAGTACCACAAATCAATTAGCCGACATTTTTACAAAACCTCTACCAAGGGACACCTTTTATCATATTAGGAGAGAACTTGGTATTTTAGATGAAGCTAATATAGGCTAATTGCATTGTGTGTCATTTTTGGAAAATCACCATATTAGTCTTACTCTAATGTGTTATTGATTCTTAGTTAAATTGTCCTTGATGATATTTGAAATTGTATATGTTAATTGTGTGTGATTCTGTACTGTATTCCAAGTTGGTAGTGAAGCATTTGTGTTTGATTTGTGTTTGGTCTTTTAAAACTGAGTTTTTACTTTCTGTTCTGTCAAAATACTCGAGTTTTTCCAAAAACACTCGAGTATTTTAATTCAAAATTAAATCAGTTTTAAATTGAAAAAGTTTTTGATCAGGGTCTGATAAAAATACTCGAGTGTTTCTCAAAACACTCGAGTCTTTATTAAAATACTCGAGTGTTTTTCAAAACACTCGAGTCTTTCGAAACCCCCAATTTTTGAACTTTCAGACCAAACTCGAGTATTTTCCAAAAACTCGAGTATTTTGCGTTTTCCTGAAAATTGAACTTTCGGACCAAAGTCGAGTTTTTCAATTTTTACTCGAGTTTTCTGGGGAAATCTGGGCTGAGTCATGAACGACTCGAGTATATTCTCAAACACTCGAGTATTTTGTAACGAACAACTCGATTATTGTTGAATATACTCGAGTATTTTGGCGAGTTTATATATTCTCCAGCCCCCACAAACTCGAGTTTCACGAACCCCTTTCTCTTCTCTCTCGGTTTTCTCATATCTCTCTCCTCAAAACTCCGTTTTTACTCAAATTTTTGCCAAATCTTACTAGTTTTACATCCTCTAATCACTTTTCTACCATTATTTCAACAAATTTCAACACTTTTCAACCTCAAATCCGTCACCCCCTTTTAAAACCCTAATTTCAAAAACTCCTATTTTCACATCAATTCATCTATGGCTTCTTCATCTGGCAAAGGAAAGAGAGTAAGGATTGCTGACTCATCTTCCGAGGAGGAAATTTCCGACTACTATCAAGAGGATGAACGCTTGGAAAGGATGGAAGGCTTTGCCACCAGAGAATTCGGAGTAATCACATGGATCAATAGTACTTTCCTTGAGAGTAAGGGTTTCCATTTTGTTACTAACCTTAGATATCAGAAACTGATTCAATTTCTGGAATTTCATGGACCTATATATCCTAGGTTAGTTAGAACATTCTATGCAAACCTTAGGCTAAAGGACAATGTCATAGAAACAATGGTTGAGGGTGTTCGATTCAAAATTAGCGCTAAGGATCTTTTTGTTGCTTTTGGGACAACACGTCACGGGGACAATTCTCTAAAGGCCGATGCGGACGGCATTTTTCAAAGTTGTTTGCGCCCCGGTCGTGTATGGACCGAAGGAGTTAAGCATTCCTCATATATGACTGTCCAATCTAGGGTGTTGCATTATATTGTTTGTCATCAATTAGTGCCTCAAACCTCACCCAATTATGCCAAACCCACAAACAATGAACTTAGGCTTCTTAGTGCCATCCTGAACAATGAGAAACTGAACTGGAGTCGCATAATTTTGGATAGAATGCTCCTTGCTGCTAAGTCTAAACACCCAAAAACCCTGCCCTATGCCATGCATGTTTGTTATCTGTTGAGTTACTTCAAGGTGTCTATCCCACGCAATGAAGAGAAAAAGACTCTTCATGTGAACCAACATTGCCTCAACAAAGGCACCTTGAGTCACCAGGACATGGCATTCCATGAACCCTCTGGCCAATACTTGTACCGATCTGATATTGCTGAGCTAGAGAGGGTTGCAAATGTGGCAGCTCAACAAGGGATGGATGCCCATCAGATGGAAGAGGAAGCTGCTGCATTTGCCCAGGCTGAAGAAGGGGATCCTATTGATCAGATTAACTTTGATGACTTCGCTGGATCTCAATCTGGGTTTGACAACTCGGGCTGGAGAGAGAATGTGATCACACGTCTGGACACTTTAGATGGGAGAATGGACTCCCTTGTGCATGCTATGGACGCCCAGCGTGATGATTTTGTTAGCCTAGACACTAGGATGAGTGCAGAGTCTGCCATGTTTTATTCTCATTTGGATCAGCACTCGGCCCAGATTAATGCCCGCCTGGACCAACAGTCAGGGGAGATGCACCGCCGGTTTGATGAGATGATGGCGGCCTTCTCTCGATTTTATCCTCCTCCAGATGATCCAGCTCCTTCCATGTTTTGATGCTGCTGCTTATGGATTTTCTATTTTAGTTTTCATTATGTTTTCATCATGTTGGTCTTTGTTACATTTTCTGTATTTTGAGAACTTGGTGTTTTGAGACTTTGGGTTTATTATTGCACCTTTGATTTGGACCTTTTATGATGTTTTTATGTTAATGAATTTGGTCTTCATTATGATGTTTGTGCAACGCTTCAGGGGGAGCTCTTTATCGTTATTATATCTCCGTTTTATTTGCATAATTGGTTATGGGGTTTTCCGATTATGCACCTCTCATCCCGTGATCTTTTTCTAAATTGTTACATCTTTTTGGTGTATGACAAAAAGGGGGAGAGATATTACACTTGTCTTGTCTTGATATTGTTGCACCTAAAATCTCTAATTACGGTATATACTCTGATAATTGTTAAATTCTCTAATACCATAGGCTTGGTGCTAAAATTAAATTGTCATAACATCTTTGCTCAAGCTGAATTTTTAGATAGGTGAAAAGTATCATATAGTGAGGGGGAG
Source organism: Crotalaria pallida (assembly GCA_037953625.1). Taxonomy (NCBI): domain Eukaryota; kingdom Viridiplantae; phylum Streptophyta; class Magnoliopsida; order Fabales; family Fabaceae; genus Crotalaria; species Crotalaria pallida. The sequence goes on along the minus strand of CM075651.1, from coordinate 35,516,051 downwards.
TTGCATCTCCAAGTGGATCAAGCTTAACAAATGGATCAAGTGTTAATTATTTTGTCATCACCAAAAAGGGGGAGATTGTGAATTCAATGCTCCTAATTATGTGGATTATGTTTTGATGATGACAAAATAATTAACAAATCATGCCTTGAAGATATTGCAACATCAACATCAACAAGAAGTCAAGAAAAGAAGACAAGTGCCCAATCATTCTCAATCAAATATTAATTGTAAATTTCTAATTTATGTTGAGAGTGGTTGAGAGTGGGTAGAAATAGTTAGTCTCTTCTAGGAATAAATTTTTATATGTTTATTAAGTTGAGATTGACCAAAAATTAATACTTGAGAGGAAAAATAAAATTGAAAAATAATTTTTCCCATATCTGATCAAAATACTCGAGTATTTTGAAAAAGACTCGAGTATACACTCGAGTATTTGTAGAAAAACTCGAGTATTTGTGCCAGGTCAGCAATTATGACCGTTAGTCTTGTTCGTGCACCAATTCACTCGTGACCGACCAAAAAGACTCGAGTATTTACAAAAAGACTCGAGTATTTTTGTCCAGTCAGCAAAAAATGAACGTTGGAGAGACTCAAAAACTCAATTGAGGGCATTTGAGTCTCATCCAACCCAAGAGAGAAAATTCAGAACCTTATTGTAAAATTTCTCTTTGAATTTGTGCAAGAACAAACAAGACAACAAGATCATATTGATTCAAGCTTTCTTAATTTCCTCTTCTCAAGTGTTAATTCCCAAAAAGCTCAACTTCTCACTCATATTGTCATTTTATTCCAAGTTGAGTTTTAGGCCTCAATTCTTACATTGAGCTGTGCTTCTTTGTGCTAATCCATTGTGAGATTAGTAATACACATACAAAAAGCTTGATTATTCAAAGTCTTGGATTGTTCCCAAGCAAACCCTAAGTGGCTTAGGGTGTTGGAAGTCTTGAGAGGTTCTCAAGCACAAGACTAGGAGGTTCCTAGCCCGGTGGAGTTTCTTGAAGGGAGTTCAAGGAAGCTTTGTGAAGAGTTCTTCAATCACCGGAATCAAATTGGGGTAGAAATCAAGAGTTTGGTACACTCTTGAAAGGGTTAGGTTGAGTGAGGCCATTCTCAAGCAATCCTTTGTAATTTCTAACAATTTGATTATTAGTAGAAACTCCTAAGTGATTAGGAGGACTGGATGTAGCTCATTGTTGGAGTGAACCAGGATAAAATTGCTTGAGTGTTGGTTTATTGCTTTTAATCTACTTTCTAGCTCAATAGACTTAAGTCATTTCAATCAATTAGGATTTATACAATTAGGTAGCAAGTTCAAGGAATCTTTGTGTTAAAAGTTATTTAGATTACTTGCTATTCTGTTGGATAAGTTCCTGTTTATTATTGAATTGATTTGAGTTAAATTGCTGAATTTTCGTTTCTGGTTTTTCTGCTATCTGATAGTAAAAACTCGAGTATTTCAGAAAAGACTCGAGTTGTTCATCCTGAAAAACTCGAGTATTTCACAAAAGACTCGAGTCTTTTGTTTCTGATTCCAGAAAATTCAGTCTAAGCTCCATTCTTCAATTATCAATCGAAATATTTGGTATTAGTGCTTCAAAATACTATTCACCCCCCCCCCTCTAGTATTTGCTTAGCCCGCTTGTTGGTTTCCAACAATATGAACTATGTAAATTAATTTATCAAAGTATTGTTTGTTTTTTGTATGTTGGTAATTATTTGAGGATGTTTGGGTACTTACTTAGCTTTGAAAAGTAATTGATTTTTTTTACGTTGTTTGCTATGATATATTTGGATTTGATGGCCTTGTGTGGTGGTTGTCCTAAGTTTTATTTTATCAATAAAGCTTGAATTTTAAGGTGTTAAAGTGTTGGTTTTGAGCTAAAGAATGATTTGAAGCGAAAAGTACTTTTACGTCGTTTTTGGATTTTGTTAAAATGAATTTGCGAAACAGTTCATTTCTGTCCAGAATTGTTTAAGTGTGTTCTTGAATTTTAAAAATGTGTTCAAGTGGTTTAAAGCATAACTTTTAAGTGGTATTTGATTTAGGAAAAAACCGGATTGAAAACGGTGAATTTTTCGGTGTTTTCGGAGTTGATTAGGGTGTTGTCCAAGGCTGACCAGCAGCCCCTACTTGTTTTTAAAATTTATTGGTGGACTATTTTCAATGTATTTCAAAGTATTTAAGTTGTCGTTTTATTTTGGAACGATTTGAGGAAGAGAAATGTGTTTTTTTGGATGAAACGAAAAAGAATTTATTTTAAGTTTTAAAGTTTTGTGCAAGAGATGAAAAACGATTTAAAACGTTTTGTTTAATTTGAGGAAATAAAGGTACCACTCTTGATCGTGATCGTGGGAATTAGAGTTTCGTGGATTCTCAGGGAGTTTCAGTTCGCAATCAAGGTGAGAATAATAGCTTATCCGGAATGAATGCCATGATTAAATGAGTTTAGTTTCGATTGTTTAAATCGGAACCGTGATCGAATAAAGGTTAAGTAATGTGAGGCAATTGGTTTGTTGATTCTTTGGTTCCTCACACGAAAGACTAAGATCACTATTGCATTTATGTGTTGTTACTTGATTGAGTTATGTGAATATGAGAATATGCAAATATTATGCCTGATCATGCATGATGAATCATTTATTTTATTATGTATAGCATGATGCATGCCATTGAAAAGTGACAATTAAAAGTGATGAATGAATGCTTTGAGTTTGAGAAAGTAATGATTGAAAATGAATTTCCTTGATGAGCACCAAGTTGGATTTTTGCTCTCTAAGATGAGTTTGTGCTGGCCACGAGAGTGCTGCTCCGCGTGTTCGAGCCCTTGATGAGCTAGTGTTATTGGAAAGGAATGAGTATTGGAAAAAGGTTGTTTAATTAGAGGTCGAGGATCACCGAAGGATGGATAAGGGTGACTCGTCCGCAATTAGGTTAATAAGCCTTAACAAAATATTTAAAAGACAGTAATACTAATTGTAACATCCTCATTTTTATAATATAAAATATATTACTTTTTTTTATAGTGATTTAATATTAAAATGTTTGGGGTTTTATAAAAATTTCGGCGGAGTTTACTTTAAAATATGGACTTTCCCCAAGTTAATTTTTCACCTGTCAATCCAGAACAGTTTATAACAATTACAAAACTATCATTACATTGTAAGTGGTTGTGACTTACTTAGAAACAATTTGAGAAAAGGATATTTTTAAATCCTGCCCTTAACACATTTAATCAAAACAAATACTTTTATAAAGTCCCTTTTTACAAATTAGAAGTATACTTAACTTATAATAAAAAGTTCACACTTAAAACAACTTTAATTAATAATACATTTTGCGTTACATGATCCTAACAATGTTTGCAATCATAATGAGACCACCAAGGTCTCACCAAATAATGCACTCTCATCATATGAGAGTACACTTTCTCGGCGCCGGAGCAATGAACTTCTTTTTCACTGGTACCTAAAATGGTCAACTTAAGGGGTGAGTAATTTGAATAATAATTAAGGAAAACACTTAAACAACAGTAATAAAGCATAACTAGACATACCCACACACATATGTCCATACTCACATTATTGCAATTAACTATACCATTCATATACCTTAACATTTAACTATTTTATTACACTATACCAATACATTTCCTTATACAATACCAACACATAACAATGCTTTGATGCTCAATCATATGAGTATGAACGCACTTTATACTATTATGGTTTAATTCCTGAATCCAATGTACACTTTACCATTTAACTTTATCCACTATAATACTTTAACACTTTCATTGGATTCAGTGAATTAAACTCAATATATCAATGAATGCACTTCTTCATTTCCAATAACAATAACAATGCAATTCCTCACAACACTTCACCCTCCACTCTGGGGAAAAAATCGACCAGGAGCAAGTATTCCTCAACCTATAGTTGGATACTTCACCTCCACTTAGGAAGGTCCCTCATATCCGCTTGCACAACACTTCACCTCCACTTAGGAAGGTCCCTCGTGCAATTTGGGTTGATTTGTCCAAATTGGCTTTAGCAGAAATCACCCTCAACTGGCCAAAACGAGCCAAAGTGATGGAATTACCCTGGTTTGCGTGGAACCAACCCCCAACACGGGAAGCAAACCCGTATCCTTTTCAGGATCAAAGTTCCCCAAGATAATCCCAATAATTCACTTTTGCCCTCGTCAATCGTTAAACGATGTGTGTTTTTCCCCGCACACCTAAGGTCCACCTTACTCCATAATGCACATGTTTCTAATTCATTTTATGTAGCTTTCGTTAGTCAAACCTTTAATACTTTATATCCAATTGGTTGGGTTCTCTAACCTAGAATTTATGGCCATACTATATATATATATAGTGACAATCACACTTAACAACAATAATGATCATAATCATGCCATTCATTCATATACTTTCATAACAATGATAACAATTTATTTCTAACAAAATCCTAAGTTCATAACATATAGAACATACCAATCATACCACAACAATAATCATAATCATATCATTCGTTTAATCATTTAGTTCGATAACAATCTAATAATCAATTACTAAACAAATCCTAAGTTCATTATACACACTTTTATTCTCAAACATAACAATATCAACATACAAATCAAGCATACACATATAAAATATATCTAATTATAACCCTATTACTATCATTAAATCCTTTCCCTAATTAAAACCAAAGTACTCCCCCTTACCTCTTGAAGAGAAGAGGAGAAATTGGGATTGAGTTGGTGCTCCACCACCAAGCTCCAAGCTAGCTTCTAGTCTCTGATTCCATGCTCCTTAAACACTTCCCTAAGCTTCCTTGGTTGATTGCACAACTCTAGAAGGTGGATTGGAGAAGTTAGGGTTTATGTGGGGATTTGGGGATTTTGAGAAAAGAGATAAAAATGAGATTTGAGAGAGGGAAACTCATAAGGGATTGATGGATGAGTGATTTGTGGTGCTAATTTCATTTGATTTGGTGTGGATTTGGGGAAATTGTAAAACCCTAAGGTGAGAAGGAAGAGAAATTCGTGGACAAGAGAGAGAAAGACTTTGAGAAAATGCCCCAATTCAATGTGTTCTTTGTCTGATATAACAGGGGTTAATCGATTAACCACTTTTGTTAATCGATTAACACTTGCTATTTACACATGACTAATCGATTAATTCTGACCTTAATCGATTAGTGGCTGAAGGTGGGTAAAAATTTAATCGTTTAATCCTCACCCCACTCGATTAGTGGCTGAACATTGCCAAAAACTTAATCGATTAACTCAAGGGTTAATCGATTAACTTGTTCAGCCCTCATTAACCCTTGTACTTCGAATTGTCATAACTTCTTCATTAACCGTCGGATCTTGCTCAAATTTTGAGACAAGCATCCTAAGACGCTCGTCTTCACATCCAACGGTGGAATTTGGGTTTAGAGCTATGGATATTTAATTCCTAATTTCCTAATATCCTATGCTCTTTAGGTCATAATTGCTCTTCTAAAACTCAATTCTAAACTAATTCTACTTCATCAAACCTACCCTTACTAAATTCTACATTCTAAACACATTCTAGACAGGATCAAAGACTTGAAAACAGCACCACCCTTATCAAAACTCTATTAACTAAGGCACCTAATGATTTGGTAAAATCGGGGATGTTACACTAATAACGCGGCGAGATGAGCGTGAAGTAGTGGAGAGGAAGATACCATGTCTATCTGTGGATATTCAGGCGTGTGATTGAGATAGGGGAGGGTGATGACTGTGACTCGTCAAGAAGCCTAGGGTGCTTTTCTAGGCAGAACAAGACTATATGTGATCGGGACTTAAGACCCATGGGATCGTAGCACGTTCTGCACCGCGAACTAGAAAAGTACTGTCACCCCCTTGATCAAATCTGAAGCGGTGAGAGGGAACCTGAACGAGGCGGGTAGATTGATTGTTGTTGGGCCCTTGCGGTATAGCGTAAAATATTAATTGTCGTAATGACCGGCCTGTACGGTTGTGGTCTTGACAAATATATTTATATGCTGTTGGATTTTCTCGACTGTTCGACCGGCGTGGGTTAAGGTTCCTGAACGTCTCGTTTACTTCCGACTAGGTTTGGGAGGATGTGGAGGAGATGTAGATATGAGTGACAATTTATCCCAGTGATGATTTAAACTACCATGACATCATTGGTGATGAGAATTCCAATAAAACTTAACAAGATACAGTAACAAAGTTAATTGCCCGTAATGATTAAAGCGTGTGTTGTGTCTGATGGCAGTGGAACTGTGCCAAGCGTGATGATGCGAGATCAATGAACGATTTATCTGATGAGGATGTCGATCATGCATTCATATTTACATTCATATGCATTGTACTGTTGTTTATTCCTGTTAAGATATGTTGGTGGTATGTCTCTTTTGTCCACGTGTCATGCATTCAGAAAAGCTTATTCTTTCTCCTGTTCATTGTTTCTCTTCGTTCTTCGTGGTGACGCAATGGGCAGATGATGTACCGCATTGCAATCCAAATGTGGCCCCTTGCGGGGGGAGTGTGGGAAGCTACCCCTTATGGTTGGATCTGGAGAGGCCCGACTCGGTTGGAGATCAGTGACCCAGAGCACAGGCTGAGAGGTGCAAGGATCGACTTGCACATCGGTCGCATCACCCTGAGAGATTACATGGATGGTGGCCCTCAGACTTACTACGCACGTGGATTGCAGTCTGCACCGCCTGCGGAGGTGAAGACTAAGGAGGAGATAGCATCAGAAGATGTCGAAGATCAGTCGGTTGCTTAGGGAGTCTTGAGGGTGTTGTGGCTAGGTTGTTTTATTTTTGTTTGGGTCTTGTCTCAACTGATGAGAGTCTTGCTCTAGATATACAATGATGTAATTACTTCTATCTTTTGGTATATTTTGGGACATGGTGTCCACGACTCTTTTTATGATGCTTTAATATCAGTTTGGGGAACTTATGACTTTGAAAAACTTATGTAACTATGGAGTACTGATGGATTTTATGTGGCAATGTGAAAATGCAAAGCAATTATTTTGTATATGTTTCTATGAATGTGTAGTGTGTTGTTGTAACAACTCGATTTTGTGAATAACGGCAAAACGCTTTTGCGATAAACCAAATGATGTTAGCTTTTGGTAATTAATTAAAAGTAATGGTCCTTTTGGTAAATAAGTAAAATGAACCAAGCAAGAAAGTGTACGTTATTGTATATATAAAGAAAATCGACCCGTATTTTTACTAATACTTTAATAGAGAAATGCAATATTTTTAGGAAACAAAATCAGGGTGTTACAGTTGAGAATTGTGGAGTGGGAATTTCAGAAAGTTCCAAAACATTTTCTTCAGAGTCAAAAAGTGACTTCAGCTTTTTTTTTTAAGGAGGTTGTGTTGGTGTGGTGAACATATTAGCTTCAGTTTCATCGTTGTGTGAAGTATGAGGTTATCAAAGTAATGAAAATGGAAAATTTAGAGATTATTTACATACATTTAATATATTTTTCCAAGATCAGAAAAGTAGAAGTTGTAGTAGCTGAAATAAATATTACCATGTTCAGAGATGCATAGCTGATGTCAGAAGTCTCTTCTATAACCAAGATAAGATCAGCACTTCCAGCTTTCTATATAAAAAAAATATGAATTTGTAAGTAAATAAAACATATAGCTGAATGAAAAAGATTTTTCTTGCTACATTAAACTGTTTTGTACCTCTAATTCTAAAGAATAATCATGATATTTGCTTATCATAGTTTCATCACTTGTCATACCCACAATGCTGAGATTATTCTTGCACAAGTTTTGTGGAAGAGCTTAAATGCTTGAGTGTCAAACATGATAAAAGTTGCATTTCCTGATTTGTCAGTGACATTCATTTCATTCTTGTACCTGTTAATAACTGAATCACTAACTTGTTCTTAAATCTGAAAAATAGAATTTATATTTTATACAATTATACTTTGGAACAGCAGTTTGAGGTTCTTTTTGACATCCTGTGCAGAATCAAAATCAACCCTTATGTACATATGAACTGCCCACAAATAAATTTTTTTTGCAACAAATAATCACAAAATATATATATAAAAATCAACCATTATGTACCAACGGGGGTTGGCTCACATGGTGCGATCCTGCCAACTTGAGAACTTGGAATGGGGCCTGAGACTAAGAAGTCTCGGGTTCGATTCCCGGTTAACACACCCCGTTGGGAAAGGCATAGGAATCGACCTCGTGCAGGATTAGTCTCAATGATTCCCTGGTATTAAGAATGCTCTTGGGGACTCCTGTTATACTGGCCGAAGAGTATAGACCAAAAAAAAAAATCAACCCTTATGTACAAAAATTAGATTTCCAGAATTTTCATGAAAAAGGGAGGAAAAGGACCCATGACTATATCAAACCACTTGTCCATATCAAAATAAACCCTTATGTACATTTCAACTACCAATAAATCAAACCACATGTGCATGTCAAAATCAACCCTTATCTACATATGAATTGCCAATAAATAAAAAAATTTGCAACAAATGATCACAAAATAATATAAAAAATTTACATATAAAAAATTTAGGAATGAGATTCACATAACAAATTCACCTCAAAAATAACAAAAATGAGATTCGCGTAACAAATTCACCTCAAAAATCATAAAATAATATACAAATCTTATATCAACATGCATGTTCTATGAAAAGACATATAATCCAAACCACAACTTCAATCTTTGATACTCCATTGCATAAACACCACCATCTTCACGTTACTAGTAACCTAAGCAAACAAATGTTTAAAATATTGAAGGACAGAAACAGAGATCGAAACTGAGATTCAACAATAACCATACAGATATGCAAATCCAAAACCTGTACACGGATAAGTTGAATCATAGCTAAGATCAAAGTTCAAATCCTCCAAATAAACACCCTTCAAATAAATATCGAAAATCAAATACAATTTTACTTCATTTGAGAGCAAAATTGACGAACCCAACAAACGTGAAGTGAACAACCGTGTTCAAGGTGATGTTTAACACAAGATGAAGCTTAGATTGAAGCTAGATAGCTCGGAAAATTAGAAACAAAGCAAACCCTAGATTCACGACAAAGAAGAGAGAAGAAACTTTCAAGCATCGAGAGAAAAGTAAACAAACATGAGAGAGAGAGAGAGAGAGAGAGAGAGAGTGAAAAATAAAAGTGGTAGACCAATTTTCATTACAACCCCAATCGAAACCCACATGACCACACGCCTTACCAGCACGCACACCATCCGCACGTGAGAGAGCCAAAATAGATGGAGACCAACAGAGCTGAGCGGGAAAAAGTTTTAGCCAAGTCCCATGGGGCCAACATTAATGGAGAAAATGGAGAAAATTTAGATTGGCAAATTTAGAATAAGAGTGAAGTACCACTTTGGTCCCTCATGTTTTTTAGATGGAACACTTTAATCCCTCAAAATGTGGAAATTCACTTTTAGTCCCTGAAGATTTTTTTTATGGGACACTTAAATCCCACCGCTCACTTCGTCAACTACCTCAACTGCGGACTTAAGTGTCCCATAAAAGAATCTGGGAGACTTAAGTGTCTCGTAAAAAAATCTTCACGGACTAAAAGTGAATTTTCACATTTTGAGGGACAAAGAATCTTGAGGGACTTAAGTGTCTCGTAAAAAAATCTTCACGGACTAAAAGTGAATTTTCACATTTTGAGGGACTAAAGTGTCCTATTGAGGGACCAAAGTTGGTACTTCACTCTTAGAATAACGTTGATTATGCTTACATACATGGTGATGAAAAGTTGGGAATAAGAGAAGACTTTATGAAATTTAAGCTTTCCATATCAGGATCAAACGCCCAAACGGGACTTACGGAACAAACATTATCAACAAGTAAATCCCTCATCTCATCGGTGATAGCGAGGGACCTAGAAATTTTTAGTAGTGGGACAAAAATAGTATACATATGCCACTTGAACATAGCACATTCGAAATTTCCAGTATTGGAACAAATATAACACTCAAATACAAATATATTCAAATTTATGAGTGGAAATAACAGATACCTATCATACATAATACAGTAAAAATTTTCTCAACTCAAGTGGGGCACTTGCCTACACTCGGTTGCATAACACCAGAGACAACAAAACAAAGGTAGCCAAAACCCTTCACTAGCTCTACATCATAAAAGCAAAGGGTTATAAAGATTTAAAAAAAAAAGTTAGACATATGAACTTCAAAATTCTCACAAGTATGTACACACTACTGTATGTTACACCAAACCCTCTTATTTGCATACTCACTCAGTGCTTATCTGTCATCTTCAGGCATTAAGGGAGTCCTGCAAAGAGGGCATGTAATGTTCCAGTAGTCCAACCACTTCTCCAAGCACACTTTATGGAATATATGGCCACATGATAAGCGGTTTATCTCCGAGTCTGGTTCGAACTGCACGAGGCATACAGAGCATTCATGTTCAGGTTGTTCAAAGCCACACGCACTCTCAAACCTAAGTGTTGGTGTCCTGCTTCTAAACCCTTCAATGAATCCCTCTGCTGGACCGAGATGGAGTTCAATTGCCTCAGGTGGGTTTTGGGAGGTATCCGGTGAAGTGGAGGATGATGAAACACCAATACCAATAATATGCAGGATTGTCCTAACAATGCCTTTGAATATGGATATAGACAAAGCAGTATTTACAAGAATTACACATAACACTCCTTCAGATGGTGCTGGGAGACTTGAGAGGCCCATTTTTTATTGGTCAATGCCAAGAGAGGGAATCACTTCCGGGATGTCAAATAACTGATACAAATCGTCTTTCCACTGTTAAAGCGCAAAGGGGACAATAGTATATCTTTGAACCAAGCACAATTGCCAAACAAGGCAACAGGAAGCAGAATTGCTATGTCAACTTCGTCAATGGATACTGTTTTAGCCTCTTCTTGATACCTGTAACAAAATAAATAAGCTAAAGCAATAATCAATCATAAATTGAATTGGATTGATTGAACAAATAGATAAAATAGCAGGTTTTCTTTGGTTCCATAGTAGTTTAAATGGAAGATAAAGAGATTACAATTTGCAAGATACCAATAACTTGGATAAGGCAATTTCGGACTGGAACATAATCTCATTTAAAATAAAATAAAACATCCAATTTGATATTCAAAACAAACAAAAAACTGTTTATTGCAACCCCCACAAGCCAAAATTAGAAGACCAATTTCCACATTCTAAAATACTTCCTCCATTCATTAGTATAAACCCTTTATATATATACATATAATCATATATATATATATATATATATATATATAATACAGTATAAGCCCTTATTGTGGGTTAGTTAATATTATTAGTGACATCTTTGTTGATATCATTCAGTATATTTTTTCAAAATTACCCTTATAATTATTATCGGAATTCTAAATGTTGATTGGGTGTTTGCGAAAAAAAGTAATTAATGTCATTAAAAATAAAATAAAAAAACTTATATATAGGAATCAAGATCCTTTGGGCACATACCCTTCACACAGATTCTAAAAAACTGAAAAATAACTTCTCAGGCAGTTTTATAGTCCCTCCTGTCCATATTATAAGCACCCTTTTTGTGAGAGAGAAATGTGGTTTATAATAAGGACCGGAGGGTATAATATTTAATGAGATGTGATTGGTTGGGTACATTATTTGGGACAGAAGAGCGTTTATACTAAAAAACGGAAGGAATAATAATTATAAGAAATAACATATAAATTCAGTGTTTGAAAAGATAGAAACCAAAGAGACAATCAGACAGTAGTCACAGTACACTAAAACAAAACCCAAGCAGCTTATAAATTGATGTCAAAGGATCCATGTCGAAAAATTGAGGAAACGAGATTAAATTATAAAAATTGAAGTTGCTTCTTCATCAATAAGATCTACAAACAACACTTGGATGAAATTGCAAAATAAGACAAAAAGAATATGTCTAGAATCATTTCAGCCATAAAAAGAAAAACAAAAGAATCATAAAAGCATATCCACAGAATATGATACTGATTGAGGATCTATCATTTATAGAAACATGTTGGAAGTCACACAGAAGGGGGGAAGGAAGGAATTGTGGCACTTACACAGCGAGGATTTGAAAGAGTTCTAGTTCTAGGTCATGGAGTGAAGCGTGTAATAAGTTGTTAGCAGGGTCCAAGTGAGTTCCCCATATTGGGGGTTGATGCAAACTATAACCCGCTTATCTATCGGTTACCCCACTCCCTTAACCATGGTTAGGAGTTCTTTGTTTTGCTGCTCGTATTTTCTTTTGGATTTGTTTAACGGATCGAGGATAAGAAGTTAAAAATAGTAAATAAACCTAAAAATTAAGTTTATTATCACTTAAATTATTAAATGCTTAGTTTTTCCATTAAAATATACTTCTTTTAGTCTCTTGTCCTCGGGCTGAGATTAAGAAAATATTTTTCTTTTTAATGGTCTTAAGGTAATTACAAGTACTCTTCACATTGGATACATGAGATTTTCACACGTTAGTTAGTGTTACATTATTACTCTCTCAATTTTATAAATAATGTATTTTAAAATTATGTACGAGTTTTAAGAAATGGAATATGGTTAGGAGTTTCTAGTTTTACGGCTCATATTTCTTTTTTATGGTATCTTAAGGTAATTACAAATACTCTTTCCATTTGATTTATAAGACTCTAACACGTTAATGTTACATTATTATTCCCTCCATTTCATAAGTAGTGTATTTTAAGATCATGCACGAGTTTTAGGAAATGATTAATGATATAAGAATTTAGGGGTATTTTGATTACAATGCTTCTATATATAATCATTGTTGAACAGAGAGAAAGATATTGAAAGTGAGAAAAAGAGTATGATAAATAGGGTATGTTAGGAAAAATAACATCAAATTATGTATTGGGTTTTGTAAAAGAATAATACATATAAAACACAAGACAAAAACTAAAAACTCTATGAACTATACAAAAATTTTAGGCTTATTTATGGTTTTGGTCCCTAAAAGTTCAAAGTGTTTTGGTTTTAGTCCTAGAAATTATTTTGACCCGGATCAGTCCTTAATTTTTCAAACATTTTGGTTTTGGTCCCCTCCGTTACAAAAAATCAGTTATTTGCCGACATGATTAACGAAAATTCACACCAGCTGCCACGGGGTGTAAGGTAGCGCCAAATAAGTGACGTGACATGGATGATTCAGGCCTATGAACTCAAAATTTTGCGTACGAGACCATTTTGCGTATCGGATCATTTTGCGTCTGTGGATTTGTATCATCTACATTATATCACCTATTTAATTGGTTTCACTTCATGTCACATGGACTGCTGATATGATGTTTCGTTAGCTACACAAACAAATGAAAAAATTTTACAAACGGAGGGGACCAAAACCAAAATGTTTGAAAATTTAAGGATTAGTTCCGGTCAAAATAACTTCTAGGGACTAAAACCAAAACACGCTGAACTTTCAGGAACCAAAGACATAAATAAGTCAAAATTTTATGTATTATATGTATGTTATTACACAAAATTTTCAAAACTGAATTATAATGATAGAAATTTATTATATGTATGTTATTATTCATCTTACAATAATTTTTATATATGATAATTATTACAAAATATATAATTATACAGCAAAATTTTAAGACTTGCAAATACCCACAGATACTTGTTACCCTCACGAGTATCCACAAAATGTGTAAGTATAAGCATGGGTAAGCACTACCCGTATGACACCCTCATTTCTATATCTCGAAAATAATAAATATTTTCAAATGTAAAATACTTGCTATCAAAATTAGGACTAGAAAATTTTTCCTTTTTAATTGATACTTGCTCATTCATGAACACTTTTACTCGGAACAAACATTTGAATTCGGCTTAACAATACTTTAATTACAAAAGACTCTCGAGACAATATTTTTCTTAATATAAATAAAACATTTTCTTAGCATTTCTTGAAAAGTATTATTGTCTCTTGAATTTTGATCGAGTGCATAGAATATGAACTTATCGCCGAATCCTTTTACGTCAAAATCAGAGTATGCGGAAGTAAAAAGTAACATTTGTGGGGCACTGCTGAGGTAAATAAAACATCATATGTGTGTATATATATATATATGTCAAGATAAAACCCCACCAGTATCATCAGTAGCAAGTAACATAAGTCGAGATAGCAAGAGTTTATAAAAATATATACAAATCAGCTGCATAAAATAAAACCTCACTCTAAGACCTCTCAAAATATATACAATATATCACATAGCCCCAAAAGTAGAAGTCCCAAAGCAGGTCATCCGTGTCCTCAGCAGCTCCTCAGATCCTCCACAGCTCTATCCCTAGGATCTAGGATCCAAAACATCCACGCTATGCAGGCTCCTATGAACCAGCAGGTCCACCTCTAGCAGAAACAGTCAGCTCGACATGCACCTCCTCCTCGCTCTCATCCTCCACAGGGTCCTCCTCGACCTCGCCCGACTGTGTAGATACCCGACCACTGGGTCTAGGATCTACAGAAGCAGTCCTCTCGAAATCAGTCGGATCAGGAGAATGAGTCTCCTCAGTGACAACTCTATGGGAGGAAGGATGAGAACGAGTGGCAGCTCTGAAACGAAAACTATGAAAACGACGCACAAGTCGAGCCGGGGGTGGTCCTCTATATGTATAAAAGGGTGGAACATGCATAGTATAGACTAAAGGGATCCTAAATCGACGAGGTCGCACTCGCACCAGAGCGTTGGGGTGGTAGAGGGTGATCTCCACTTCCCCCTCAAAGGTGGCACAGTGCTTCTCGTACGTCCATATACCACTAGGGATAGGGCGTATCTCGATGTAGGCTAGGTATCTGGCCATCACCTAAATAGGGCATAGGGAGTAAGTATACACATATACATAATTGATAAAGACTAAAATTACAAACACAAGTATGTCATGGACAGATAATAATGCAAATACATATGAGCACACCAATTTTTCAATATTATATCTCTTATAATGCAAGTGGCATGATGTATGATTTTCTATCCACAACTGAGGCCTCTAAAAGTCCATCTTGGACGTCCATCCAATACACCCTTGTGTTCCCGGAACACTGACATTCGTTCCCAGAACGTAATGCCAAACCATACTTGGATAATAAGCATCACTCCCGGAGTGTGCACCACGTTCCCAGAACGCATAAAAACCAGGTCCCGGACACTGGCCACATTCCCAGAATGTGTCATCAAGTAGGTTACAATTTGGTACTCCCGGAGTACCCTCCTCATATTCCCAGAATATGATAAACGTTCCTACCAACCAAACTTCCATTCTATATGGATGCACAATTATCAGGGTTGGTTTTATCTTTACATTAATTACTGTGATTTAGAAATATTCCAATTTCCCTTTTGAATGATTTATTTGAGGCATAATCTTTGGCACAAAATTCTCCTTTGAAATATCTCAAAAACATGCCCTTAAGCTTAGATTGGGAAAACATAACCAATGGTATTCAAAAACTTAACTTTTTATTTTTCAGATTCAGGTACTAACCGGTTACAGTTTCAGGCTCACCGGTTAGAATTACAGACCTGAACCATTTACCATTGTAATTCAGAAAAACCCTTTTTCTTGAATTCTCTACCCAATCCATAAACAAGTTTAACATTGTTTTATACCTTAAAAACCATTGTTTTCATCATTCAAAAGTCTAAATCACATTTTCTCCTCAAATGAACATAGTTTCATCTTGAGTTTATCTCATTAACTTAAGGCAATAACTCTTATCCTTCAATCTGAACCATGACATTATAAGCAACTCATCTTTAGATTATTTCAAATGAAATTAAAGTATAGATTTGAGCAAAACCACTAAGACTTCAGGACTGATTTAATAAACTGATTTTCTTTTGAAATTTTACAGTGTCTAATCGGTTACAATTATCGAGTAACCGGTTAGATTATGCAATCAGTCCACTAAAACAAGAGTTTTGACAAATCATTCGTTTCATTTCTCAAATCTAACCCAATTTCAACATTCTCAGAGTTCATATACCTTAAGAAAAACATGTTATGCCCAGAAACACACTTAGCTTGCATGCATTAAGCTTATTGTATCAATTTGCATAAAAATCAATACAAACACAATTCAATACCACAAAACTCATAATCAACATTTAATTTCTGAGTTAAACCTTAAAATCACTTGCATGCATCAATTTAAATTTGCTCAAAGCAGAATTGAGTCAGAATTTGGCCTCCAAGCCTTTGTGCTTTAAACACATAATGCCCTTTTGAGTTTTTGTTAACTCAAATCCTAAATCACTTGATTTTAGTCTAAATCTAGTATAAGGTAAGCTTCTCCCATACCTTAGGATAGTGCTTGATAAGTATAACCTCTGAAATTAGCAAGAAGTTCCTTGAATCCCAACTCTCTGTTCTCAGCCAACAACAGTTGAGCAGGGTCCAAAAACCACCAAATTTGACATGGAAATTGACCAAAGAAATTGGGGAAAACGATTAGGACATGCTATAGGTAACATGCACTAAAGAATCGAAGAGATTTGAGGCTTAATGATGGACTGTACTTACCAAAATCAAAGCTGAAACCCAGCTTCCAGAACAAGAAGAACACAAAATTCAGTTTTCCAACTCCAACTTCTAAGATCGATTCCTCCTCCCACACGAACACTCAGCTCACAAAGTGTATATCACTGAAAAGCCCTTGATTCAAG
The DNA here is from genome assembly GCA_037953625.1 of Crotalaria pallida. NCBI lineage: Eukaryota > Viridiplantae > Streptophyta > Magnoliopsida > Fabales > Fabaceae > Crotalaria > Crotalaria pallida. The sequence goes on along the minus strand of CM075651.1, from coordinate 35,499,309 downwards.
CTTTTCAGAAGTGTGTGTTTCGCTCTCTAACTCTCAAGGAAGAAGACGAATTCCTCTGAATGAAACTGAAACCCTAATAACCCTTCTCAACCCAAAATCAGCAGAATCAACCCCCAATTCCTCAGAAATTCAACAATTTATAGACAAATCAGGGTAACATGCACGTTGACGCGTGTTTTCCACTGGTTTAAGGCTGTATTCGTGGCGATTAATCGAATTAATCAAGTGATTACTCATCAAAATCCACTAACCCAGTTTCTGGGTTCATCGTCTAACCGGTTACAGGGCATTACTAACCGGTTAGATCAGTACAAAATTTAAAAATTAATATTTTTAAATCTTTCCCTCCAAGAACTTTTTCAATATTACATTTAGGTCCTAGTTCAGGGACTAAAATGCAATATCCTTATATTTTGCATTTATCTGCCATATAAAAATATTTCAACTTATTTTTATATTTTAGGCTAATTAAATACAAAACATAAACTTGGAAATTCATATAAATTAATAATAAAACTTTTATTATTAATTTCCTTATTATCTGGGAGACGAAAATTAGGGGTGTTACAACCCGCACTCGTGGGTACCTATGCATTTGTAGCTCCAAATGTTTTTGTTTTTATTTTTTTAATTAAAAGACTACGGAAAACACAACATATCTTTCAACCATATATCTAATACTTCATAACAATATTTGTTCATCATCTTTCAAGTATCTATCTAAATAGTGAAATAGGGTCCAATAAGTTAAGACAAAAAAATTTATAAAATGTTTTTATATTAAGAAACAGAGCATTATCTAATCTATGATTGACTAATCAATTTAGGATGTATGAAATAATTAGTTTTGCAATTGATTGAGATAGTAGATGGAGCATTAAAAACTTGTCCTCTTATTTTTGTCGACCTTTTAAAGTATTACTAATTTTTTCGAAATTTAATTTCTATTTTTCTTAAAAATAATGTCAAACAAATCAGTGTTGACATCCAATTTTATCCGGATATTCTAATTGTCTTTCAGTCTTATTATTATCGTTATCATTGTTATTGTTATTATCATAATCAAAATTACCATATATATATTATCGAAATCAAAATTATATTTATATATATATAAATATATACATATTTAAAAAATACAAAAAAAAATATATTTCATCTTTTTTTTCCTTTTTTTGGCCTTATCCCAACATTTGATCCCTTATGCAATCCAAAATCCAAAAAGTTAAGTAATGAATATTCTAAACAAATTAAAAAAAAAAAGAAAACAAAATAAAAAAAAGTACAAAAAATTTATATATAAAAAAAAAAGAACAGAGGAACAACCGCAGTGTCTAAGCTGCTATTCTGTTTTTCCCTTTTTTTTTTTCTTTCCAGCACCATTTTGGGTTCCTATATGCTCCTCTTTTCCTTTGTTCTTTGCCTTTTTCCTCTTTTGCACCAGCCCCATGTTAAGATCTTCTTGACATTATTTTGGGTCAACTAGGTTGTCCTTTACCTAATTGAAAACTTTGGCACCTTTCCAATCCTACTAATTGAAATTCTTGGAAACCATATATAAGACTAGTTTTAAGGTTGTTTATTATTAGTTAAATTAGTTAATTATATTTGGAGATTTCACAAAATATAATCACAATAAGATTATTTTAGTAGTTCAGAATAAGTGTTAATCATTTTGGGTTTTATAATTGAATCAATACCAATTTATTAATAAATATAGAATATATTACTAAAAACCTAATGATCAAATTTGGGAAAACTTAGTAACGATGCTACTGTCTTCTTTTAGTTTAAGTAAAATTCAAATATTAAAAAAAATATAACACTAAATAACAATATATATTAATTCGCGTATGCCCTTTTTTTGCTTTTGCGGTTGAATTTTGGACCACAACATCTTTATTAGATATATGTTCTCAATATTTTTCATTATGCATATGGCGCTATCAAATGCGAATGATAAAGTTTGTTGTAAATTCTTTTTTTTTACTTAAAAATTACAATTTTCAATTCTTTTAAATTATATTTATCTTTTTAATAAGTGCTACTAGGATACTTGTTAGCATTTTTTCATTATATATAGTGTCTTGCTAGTACATAGCGTGTTGTTAATATTATGTATAGGGAATTGCTAATATATATTTGATAAATCTATCAAACACAAATTTATTAAAAAAAATATATATTTGATATAGATTCACAATATTCGGTAACATGTATATAACTTGATAACCAAAAAGATGTTTGTGATAAAAAAAATACCATTGAAAATGAAAAAAAAAAATGCCTTTACATTGTCAAGCATGGTAATTAGTTGGTTAAAAACAAAATAACGTGAGCAGGTCAATCATGTGATAATATGAAAAGAAAAAAAAAGAATGTAAATTGACATACTTGTTGCTACTAGTAATTTTACCCGTGCATCGCGCGGGTTTTAATTTTTTTTTTTTTTACATTGTTTCAAGTATTGATAATGGAAATGTGTATTTTTTAGATGATAAATTAATATGGACTTTTTTTATATATAAAAATGATTTACATGTATTTTATTTAAGTAGGAATGTCATGCAACTACTTATCCCCTCTATTTTTTTTATTATAATTCACTTTTACCTAATTTACACAAATTAAGAAAAATAATTATCACTCAAATTTTTCAAAAAAATGTTGAATGAAAATGATAAATACTTATCTAGTTTTTTTTACTGATTCAATGATAATATTATTAATGAAATAAATCATGGTAATTGAAAATAGTATTTATTTGTAAAAAAATTCAATGCATAAATAATTAAATACCAATTCAATAAATATCTATTCAAGTAAAGCCAAAGCTATCACCTATTATAATCAAAGCTTGTGCCTATTTAATTTTTTATTGTTTTAAAAAGATGCAAACTATAAAGTATGACAAACTGAAACATAAAATCAATATATTTCCTTTTCCATTTGGAGTTTTGTATTGATCGTGTGAAATTTTACAAAGAATAATAAAATAGAAACACAAATGACATGATATCTCTATACAACATTTTTATACTCATAATGCATACTACTTCAATTCCTCCATTATTATAGTATGACAACAAAATGTTAAATCCTTTTAAATGATACAAACTCCACTCTTCTTCTCACATTTACAACTCTTGCAACCATTAGAGAAAAGGCAACCAACTGACCAAAGCAAAAGGGAGTCAAGATCAAGAAGATATATCATTATTTAAACATCATCAAACATACTACTAAATAAGAGCACTCTAAACTAATTGTTGGAAATATTGGAGAAAACAACTGCAAAAATAACAATAAAGTGAAATTGATCGGATGCATGTAAGACATTGTCCTTAAGAATCTATTTGCTAACCGTGATAATTTCACAGGATTCAACAGATCCTTCTAACTAATGTCAAATGGCTAAACTGACAGTACTTTGTTTGGTAATGTAACCCAAAAAAAGGTAAAACCAGAAAATACAAAATTATAAGTACTTTTCTTAAGTTGTTCTACCTCACGACCTTTGCATATATATATATATATGTATATATATAGCAATAAGTTAAAGTTAAAAATTAAACACAATGATTAAAAAAATTAAGTAAGAGAATAATAGAAAAATTGTAACATATGGTACTGATAATAAAAAGTAATAATTTGAAATTCAAGTTGATGAGTAATGTAGTATTATCAACTCATAACATGTAAGGTACCAATAAAAACTAATAAAAACAAAATAAAAACTAATAAAGCAAAACTAAAACTGATGCCTTATCATTGGATATGAAACGCATAGAATCAAAGCTAATAACTTTAATTTTAAAACAAATTTTGAAATAAAATATAATTTTTAATAATAATACATTCTAACACAATTATTGTGATTACCATTTTACTCAAACTATCAAGAGAAATTTGCATGCACAAAACTCTTCCCAAGAATTCATATTAGTTCACGTTTACAGACTTTGTTGTGTTTTTCAAAATCTACGTTGCCAACATTGACCTTCCTTTGTGCATTGTAAATATAAGAATTTTCATAAACAATTTGTGTATTCAAAATAAAAAACTTGAATACATCTCTTAAATCTGAAATGGGAAAAGTAAGATCAATACCTTGAATTAAAACATGACCTTTACAATAGAGAGAAATGAGAGTACAATACCTTAAAATGAGTATGATTTCCTGAAATCAAAATTTTCTAGTAGTCATGTAACAAAACATTAGCATTAGATTTATTTTTTTTAAAAAAAATACATTAGACAAATAAACCAATATAAATTGTAGAGTAAAATGAGCATAGAAATTAAATATAGAGCACTTTTGACTCCACATATGTTAGCATACAGGATAATAAAATAAATTTCAACCTTGCCATGGAATAGGTAAATAGCTTGGCCCGTGCATAATTAATGATAAACTCATATGAATTGACTCATTTGCTTGCTCCCAATGTAAAAACTAACTTAGAATATAATCAAAATACACCTTTCTAGTATGCAGAGTAGCCTGTAATTTTGATACATCAAAGAAGGGTCCTAAATAAGGGACAATGAGGACCATTGGCTAAATGTCTTTCTTACAACAACTATTTATGTTATTATGCAAAATGCCTTTTTTCTATGTAAAATGAAAAATTCCTATTCTCAGGATTGGTCATTCTAAAAGACAGTTTGACAAAAATCAAAGAATAAATTTAGCAATGGTATCATCCATAAATTATACATGGTATTATTCTCTATATATTTACCGTCCTTTTCATGCATATACCATGGGATACACCCCTTAAGCATGGGTCCTTGAAACCACCAACCTCCCTCACAAATCAAAGAAAAACGTCAACCATTATATTAGCATAACAAAACCACTTTCTCCATAATAACTATATAGAACAAATAAAATCCCCATAGTTATCTACTAATTTCGACCAAACAAAAAAAGGCAAATAAATGAAAAAAATTAAGAAAAACACAGAAACAGAGAAAAAAAGAAATAGAAACATAATATGAATATGGTACAATGCATTGTAAATCTATTAATAAAATCCGCAAAAAAAAAATATTGCTTGTACAATATGAATAAGAAACAATAGCACCAAATAGTGCACTTCGTACCTATTGTCTTAAAACACATACATCACACATCTCCAAAAACATAGATATTAATTGAAAAACACCCAAATGCAATGAACAAATAGAATAAAATCAAATAAATTAAAAACTTGCGTAAATAAAAAAAATAAAAAAATAACAAAATCTGGGATTTGGCATAAATTAAAAACTTGCATATTTTTTTTATGGATGAAATAGAATGGGATTTTGGATTTTCTAGCAAAATGTAAACTTTGAGAAAGTGGGAGTCGAAGAGTTACGTACTATTACTGGAACCGAAATCCCAATCGGCAGTGGTCAATGGTGATGATGTCAGTGGTGGCAGTCGTGATTCCCGGCTGAGTGGGTGTTGGTGGTTGATGAGAGAGAGAGGGAGAGAGCGAGAAAGAGAGAGAGATGATAAATGAGAAAGAAAAAAAAGGGAAATAGATGAGAAGAGAAAGAGAAGGAGAAAGAAAGATTATTAAACGTGGAAGAAAGAAAGGGAAGAGAAAGTTTCTTCTAGAAGTTTTGTTTTTCAACGGCCCAGATCAAAATGAAATAAACGACTCAGATTAAACCGTCCAATGTCTTTGATAAGATTGCATTGATGACTGGTTAGGAGGGAAAAAATTGATTAGGAGGGAAAATAAGAGGATCAAAGGAGGGAAATCTTTTTGCCCTCAAACTTCTCCTATTTTATACTATGTTGATTAGTTGATCCCTACATACTGATATACATGACAAATGAGAACCAACAATAAAAAAAGATGAAATAACAAAACAAATATTTTATGACAAAAAATACACGATAATATGTATGTCAACTCGGTAGTATAAACATGAGTAGATAAAATAGTATACTATTGTGTTTTGAGTATATGGTCGTGACAACGCTACTCCTGTGCCCGTTGACCTCCATTCTCATTGTCGTGTTTTGTCCTAAAAAATTAAATAACACTGCAAATACTTACAGGACAACTAAGTTTTGTCATGCATCTAATTGACTTGTCATAAATCACTTATGAGAAAAAAAATAAAACACATATTTAAAAAAATATGTGTTTTATTTTAGATATCAACAACACACATATTTAAAAATAAAAATGAATGCCAAAACAAAATATATTTATGAATATATTAAAAAAATAAATGTGTTGATTAACATGTTTGGTCAATCGATTTTGTATACTAATGTCAATCCATATATAATGACTAGTTTTAAGCCCGTGCATTATTGTTTGTGGATTTGGAACACTTACTAACATTTTTCCATTACATAAGATGTATAGAATCTTGTCAATACGTAGTGTGTTATTAACATTATTATATATATATATATATATATTTTAAAAAACATATATTATTTGATATAGATTCATCTTTCCGATAAGATGTATTGATCATTTCTTTTTAACACATAACTTTTGTGCTAAAAAAATACTTATGCAAATAAAAAAAATGCGTTTAAATTGTCGAGCATGTTAACTAATTGGTGAAAAAAAAATAATGTGAGAAGTAACAAAATGCCAAATTTAACAAAGAGAGTTGTTAATGGAGCAGAAAAAGCAAAGCAGCAAATCAAAATGCAAGAAAAATTGATATAAAAGATACTTCTGCAAAAAATTTGAACATTGATTTTGTTAATCATGACTACTATACAATTATACTAATACTCGAGAAAAGAAATAAAAGAAAAAAATACAAAGAAAAGGAAAGTACATGAAAGAAACATACTTGAATTGAAATGGGAAAGAACGTTGCAATAACCCATCAATCCATGAGCATCGAGGAATTAGGATGTGTACAGTGTTACAATAATTCCAACCGAGTTTACATTATTACAACAACTATTTATAAACAAAGAAAAATAACTCTCTAGATAAATACCTATTTAACACTTAATTTATTTAACACTTAGAACAACTGTCTTATTATTAAAAAAAGAATCTAAACCGAATTGTAACCTCTATAGCATGTGTGGATGTAACTTCCTTGATTGATATGTGGTGCCTTTGAATTTTGACACCTATTCCCATGGGTCTTCGACATTCATTTCATAGCAAGATCAAAGTTGCAAGTTGCTTATACTATGATTGTTGTCAATAATGACCTTAATGGCCTCCTGTACATATGAACATAAAAAACCCAAAGTTAACATCCTATTATGACCAAACCAGTTTATTAAGACTTTCTACATAAAAAATGATAAAAAATGGATGATATATCTCAGTTTAACCCCATTTTTTCCCCTTTTTTTGCATATTCTTAATATGAAATAAAAATATGTCAATTTTTTACTAAATTTTTGTCAATTTTTTTATGTCAATTGAATTCCTCAAATAAAAAAAAATGGCGATGTTCTCAGTTTTCACCTTCCAACTTTGAGATATGTTTCTCAACTTTTTTGGCATAGCCATAGCAATGCATGGACACCTTCAACATCATATCAACATCTTTATTCGGTAAACAATAATATATCAAAAATATAAAATTATTTTATGGAAAGAGATAAGAGGAACTACTATAATCTTGCATTAGAAACTTCTTCACTCTATAAAAATAGAGAACCAAAACAAAAGAAGAATAAAAAAGCATTACCTTAGGTTTCTATTGAAAAGCCAATGTCTACCTCCTTAAAACTACATCATTTAACTTTAATTTATGATTAGTGTCAATTGTTATCAAGGGCTTACCCTCAAACTCATCTTCAAAATCTATGGATTTTAAGCAAAAGCAATTGTTTGATCAAGAAGAGAAAAAAAGAAGAAGAACAAAATTGGGATTTGAGAGAATGAAGCGTTGTTGATAATGATGAAATGGAGAATGAGAGGTGGCCCAGGAGTTTGTTATAGAAAGAGAAACGGTAAAAGAGAAAGAGAGAGGGGATAAAAGAGAATAAGAGAGTAAATGGAGAGAGAAGAGTAAAAGAAAAGGAAGAAGCAGATAGAAAAAGTGAATGGAGTTTTATGCGGTTTTTTCAATTGAAGCAGTTACACCCACAACAAAAAAGTGCCACATGGATGCCTTTGTTGAAGAGAAAACCCCAACTTTTAATGAGAAAGCAGGATTTCAAAATGGAGCAAGGAAAAAGCAGGATTAGGACATCCTTTCATAATAAAAGGAAAGATATATTAACATGCTAGGCCAATTGATTTTTGTATATACTGGTGTAAACCCACAATAATAATAATAAAATTCAAATGAAAATTTAAGAATTCGAAAAACTAAAACACGATAACAAAAAATAAAGAAGTGTAATGAAATAAAAAGAAGAAATATATGAAATTACATACCTGGTTGTCACTTTGTTCAAATTTTCCAATAAAATTGCATATTTGGCACAACTCCATGTGAGGGAATCTCATAAATCAAAATAATTTTTTTTAAGAGAATGCATAACAGAGCAAAATATTAAATCAAATTTATTATAACTACTCAAAACTATGGGAGTTGTGTTTAGAAAAAAAATATCATTATTAGTTGCATGTTATAAATTAAAAAAATTTGAGTGTCAAAGAAAAAGAAAGATGTAAAAGATTATAGTTTCATTTATGGGATTTGTTAATTTATGTAAAGTGGTTTTTTAATGTACCAAATTTTAGTAAAAAAATATAGCCCCAATAATAAAAAGATTGAGTTTTGAGAATAAAGGTATTTTAATAATTTCAATTTTTGAAGTAAAAAAAAAAAGAAAATCATATCCCCCAAACCCTTCCCTCATTTCTCATTTGTCTTCTCTCATTTCTCTTCTTTGTTCTCACTTTAACTCATTCTAGCAAAACCTTCACCATTAAGATCTTCACATTAATATTAATAAAACTAATAATAATAAAACCCTTCTCTATTGATGAAAAAGAAAAAAAAAGCTTTTGGCAAAAAAAAAATACAAAATAACAGCAAAATTGGGAGTTGACCCCAACGCCCTCCAAAATCAATAGTAGCAAAAGCACTGTTTGTATTGTCTAAAAGAAATCCCGCCGATATTATGCTGATATTCTCCCTCCAGAAGCTAAGAAAATTAGAAGCAAAACATCCACTGCAATATTGTTTGGCAACATAGTCAAAGTAACGCACAGCGAGAAGATAAAGATTTGACAACATTTTCTTGTTTGAGTTAATAATTAGCAGAGTCATTTCTTGTTCACCATTATTTTTTATTTTTTTTTTGCACTTTCATGGATGGGTGGGTGGTGGTTGCGACGGTGGACTGAGGGGCGATGGAGTGGCTCGTCGCTGATTGGGTTAAGGTGAGAGAGATGAGAGGAGCCAAATGAGAAATGAGGGAAGAGTTTGGGGATCTGATTTTTTTTTTTTACTTCAAAAATTGAAATTATTAAAATACCCTTATTCTCAAAACTCAACATTTTTATTATTGAGGGTATATTTGTTTACTAAAATTTGGTACGCTTTGCTAAAATGTACCAATTAAAAAATCACTTTACATAAATTAGCAAATCGCAAATTATTCCAATATGCATAGCCTGAAAGGAAAAGACAAAAAAAATGGAATGATGGTATGTCAGTCTTACGTTACCGAGTTATACGAAGCCCAAATATAGAAAGGTGCATCACCTTGCAAATACAAACACAGATATTCTCAAAATTCAAGATCAATATGGAACTATATATTGGGTGGAAAAGAAAAGAGAAAAAAGAATCCCTAATGGTTATTCATTCCAACCGCAGTGGCTGTATAATATGGCTAAAATAATTTTAAAAAAAATTGAAATATGTAGATAGAAGTAGGCAGTACTGAAAGGATTTATTTGTTTTAAACCTGCTACTTTCGCTATTGTTGAAAAGAAAAATTGAAAAACATAATGGGAAGATGGTGATTCTCATATGCAATTTTAACTTATAAAAACTTTTTTAGTGTTGGTGTTTTTTATTTTAAAGTGTAAGACATGAAAAGCAGAATAACCAACACTAAAATTGTTTCAGAAACTGTTTTAGTTTTAATTTGCAAAGAGAATAACCATATACTTTCGTTGTTTCGCTGTTTTAGTGTTTGAGAAAGAGAAAACAGTTACACATAGACAGTTATAATTAGTTTTACAAATCAATTTTGTAAATTTGAATTTGGGACAACACATGGATAGCTTCAAAAGCCACTATTCTCCAACTTTTAATGTGGAGGCTCCATTCTGAAATGGGAGATTCTGGAGCCTTCATTAGAACAAGTTTTTATACTAAAAAGAAAGATTGGTGGCTATAAATACCAAAAAAAGATCATAGAGAGAAGCGGAGAAGAGAAGAACAATAATATTTTTATTTTTTTTCATCACCACCATCACTCATTCATATTAACCACCATTACCCCATAACCCTGTAACTATTAGAATTAAAACTAACAAAACCAAAACCAAAGTTTAGAGCAACAAGAGTAAACAAACAAACAAACAACAACAACAACCATTACCTGTGTTCACAGCCACCACTGGACTAGTGACTCGCCGCATCGGTAGTCCCTCACACCACCGAACCTCATAGGAAGGTATTTGAGCAATATGTCAGATTGGTCCTTGACTTTGTGGGCATCAGTCAAATTAGTCCATGAGATTATTGAAACTACAAATTAGTACTCGAGACAGAAACACGTCAATCATATTAGTCCCCGACATTAATGGTCCATAAAGTCAGGGACTAATATGACCGATTTCGACAATCTCAAGAACTAATTTGATCGATACTCAACTGTTTCTGCTTATTTTTTCACCACAACGACGTCGTTTTGGCCATTCCATTAGTCCATATTAAGGACCACTGACGATCATTAACGTCTGGAACTAATATGACTAACGTGTTCATATCTCAGGGATCAATTTGCAATTTCGAAACTCTCAAGGACTAAATTGATCGGTGCCTACAAAGTCAAGAACCAATTTGACATATTACTCGAAGGTATTTGCTAAAGGTGTTAAATAAGGCCCGTGTTGGTCTCAATATCACAATTGAGAGGTTGGATGGTATAGTGAACAATATTGTGGCCGACAACTACAACACTCACACAGATGATGAGATTCTCCCTGAAGGGACTGGGATATTCATCCTTTGAATATCTCCTTGATGTACAACAATTGTCAGATAGCTAGGGTTCTTATAGATAATGGTCCATCATTGAATGTTATGACCAAAAGGACCGTTATTAGGCTCCCAATCAATGCATCTCATTTGAAACCATGCACCATGATAGTCGAAGCGTTTGATGGATCAAGAAGAGAATCAATGGGAGAAATTGAACTGCCAATGAAAATCGACCCATGTGCTTTTCAAATCCTATTTCAAGTGATGTCGATAAGGCCAACTTACACTTGTCTACTGGGAAGACCTTGGATTCATACCAGTGGTGCGGTACCCTCCACCTTGAATCAGAAGGTGAAATTTGTTATGAATGGCAAGCTTAGAAATCATTTCCGGGGAAGAGGATATGCTTACCCGGCCATCAAACACTCCTTACATTGAGGTAGCCGAGGAGGCCCTCGAGACCGTCTTTCAAGCGCTCAAAATAGCAAATACCACTTTCGTGTATGAAGGAACCCCTTTGTTGAAGCCTAGACCTTCTGATTCTTTGCTCATGGTGGCAAAAATCATGATGGAAAATGGATACCAACCGAGCAAAGGATTGGGAAAGTATGATCAAGGGCCAGAAGATGTGTCGATGCCCTATCATGATGTATATATGGATTGCACGTCAATTTTATTGGAAAAACATAATTACAGATGTATGTGTGAGAAACCATTAGGAAAAAGTGTGTCGGGCACAACTGTTATTACTCTATTGGAATAATGAAATGCAAAAGCATGTAAAATTTCGATATTTTGGCTAAATCACTTATTTTGCCACTTCCATTCTTGAGAACCATTAGCTAACAAGATTGCAACTTGCATTATGGGTTGGAAATGAGTTGCATAAATGAAGTTTTCTCCCAAAAAAAAAACTGCCCAAGTATACCACTGGGTTTGCTGCAACAATATCTCTAAGGATAAAATATTAATTGAGTTGAATTCGGGAACCTGCCCCCAATATAATCAATTCAAAACTGCCTTAGTGTCAACTACTTTCATCTCATGAATTAGGGACCATTCTTTCCGAAAACTTCCCTAATGTAAGAAATTTTCTAATTATTTGGTCCTCTATTCAAACAGATCTATTCTCATGGACAACTTATTTCTATTTTGCATACATCTTTAAAAATTTATACTAATACAATGATCATTTGAGTATGAATTTTGTTTAGGCTATGAGTGGCACTGTAGTGATTATGCAAATGAATGAAAATTAATTTATGCGTTAAAGATGAGACATTTTTATTAAAATTTTATAAGATTTAGTGGAGTAAGTGTTTCCCCGCTCATATGTTTATCTCAAGAAAACCAATCTTCAACGAGGTCTTTTTAAGCTTGTAGTGTGGCTTGGCTTAGGGCTGTGAAATAAAAGGATAAGGCTCAAATATTTTTGTGTTTCTCAACCTTTCCTTTCTCCTTTATCTTCCATATCCTATATATTTTTCAAATAAATTTTGCTCAATAATCAAATTATCAAGAGGATTTTTCAAGAGTTGTAATGTGGCCAATGGGGTGATAATGTGGCTTATGAAAGAATAGATATAAAGACTCAAATTGATGTTGAGTCTTAACGAGAATCTTCCCTTTCGAATATAGTTACACAAAGTGTAGTCCATGATGGCTCTAGACTTTTAAAGGCCCTCGGATCGCCCTCACTCTCTAATGTTACTGAATTCAAAACCTTTTTTATCTGATTTTTTTTTTCAACTCTCATTTTTTTTAAACTCTATCCTTTTATCTTTTATATTTTCTTATATTATTATTTTTACCAAAAAAACATTTTATTTTTCTCCCTCTCTTTTTTCTTTTTATTTCTTTTTTTAAGGGGGACAAAACTGGATATCTACATGATTGATGATTACCCTGATAATATGTAGGGGTGTTTAGAACCGAACCGATCCATTGGATAACCGAAAAATCGATCCAAAAAACCGAAATCCAAAAACAACCGAAAAAAATGGACCAATTTGGATGAGATGATTGTAAAACCGACCGGTTCGGTTCGGTTTTCGGTTCTTAGTTTCATAACCGGATCGAACCGAACCGAACCGGTCTTTAATGTGTTTTAGCGTTTTTCTGCAGCTGCTATGGGCCAAGCCCAATTTCAACCCTAACTTCCAACTACTTCCTCAATTCCTCTTCCTCTAACCTAATCCCTCTCTCAACCAAAAACATCTGCCCCTCCTCTTCTCTGTACGCCGCTTCCTCCCTCCTCTCTCTAATCTCGTACTGTCGCCGCTCCTTCCTCAGACCTCTTTCGGCCGCCGCTCCTTTCTCAGTTCCTCTAATCTAATTCCTCAATCACTCACAGGTTCGCATTTCTCACTCATCCTCCCTAGTCCCTACTTCTCTGTTTTCGGTGAGATTACAAGGTTTGAAACCTGATTCGGTGAGTGTAGCGTCTGTGTTACTTGTGTGTGGCAGATTGGTGGATGTGAAATTGGGAATGGCATTTCAAGGTTGTGCTGTGAGGAATGGCTTTGACAGTGATTTGTGTGTCTCCAATGCTCTTATAGGGACACAGTTTCTTGGAGTACCTTGATAGCTGGCTACTCACTAAATTGCCTATACCAAGGGAGTTGTCAACTGTATATCAGAATGGTGAATATGGGTTTAACAACAAGATTACAATTTTTTTGTCCATGTTTGATTGTGCACTTATTTTGATTATGAAGGCTGAAAAAGATAGTCAAAGTTCTGAGAGAACAAGTGCTGCCAATGTTGAATCCAACAGTAACAAGTCTTCCACTGATCAAAACAGGAATACTTGAACAAGTGCTACAACATGTTTATTTTGAATAATTTTTGTGGGGAATATATTTTCATCTTAGGTGAATACTAGATATTTTTTATATTAAAAAAAAAGGAATGAACCGAGCCGAACTGAACCGAAACCGAATGTATTTTTTGGATCGGATCGGATCGAATGTCTTAAGCTAAACCAACCGAATCGAACCGAACCGATGTTAATTTTTATCTTTGAATCGGATTATTTTTTTCACAAAAACTGAACCGAACCGGTCCATGAACACCCCTAATAATATGGATGATTTTATAATCTAGCATCCACTAGGCGTTGTGCGTAACAACTGGATGGAGGTCGAGTTCCCACAGCTATCTGCTATGTTGCTGTGTAGACAAGTAATGAATGCGATCAAATCCATTAGCTTTGCCTAAGGCTTTTGGAATCTCTCTTAATAGTAAATAAGGACGTACTCCCTCCCATCTCATTTATAAGTAAAAGAAGACACTTCGCTAATATAAGCAAAATTTAACTAACTTTCTATTCCTAATACAATCATTCCTAAAATATCCTCATAATGTGGTTAAGTTATTTAATTTTTGTTTCATTCCCAATGTAAATTTACTAAAATAGTCTATTTTTTTTTATGAATTTGAGAAAATTAAATACTCTCAACTAACTTTCTTAATAAATATGAAGTTAGTTATTTTTGCTTAAAAATCAGACTAAAGGGAGTACTTTTGATTTTTGTTGTCAGTAGAAAGTTCACGAATATAATGTGTAACAGCCCAGCCCCAGCCAGCCGTATGGTACTGGGCACTAGGGCCCAGCGCACCGCCACGTGGATATTGTCCGCTTTGGGCATCCTTCACCCTCACGGTTTTGCTCTTGGTCTCACACTAACAGTGAACCCCAAAACGCGTCCACGTGAGGTAAGGTATCCACACCCTATATAAGGCATGCTTCGTTCTCCTTACCAGCCGATGTGGGACTAAGGCTTCCCCTTACATCCACCCCCCTTGGAGGCCCAACGTCCCCGTTGGCACACCGACCCGGCCCTGGCTCTGATACCAAATGTAACAGCCCAGCCCCAGCCAGCCTTACGGTACTGGGCACTAGGGCCCAGCGCACCGCCACGTGGATATTGTCCGCTTTGGGCATCCTTCCCTTTTCTTCCTATATTAATTTATTCCATAACACATACACATATTTGCAATAGCAGTGATTTATCATTTAATACAAGGCTTTACAATTAAAATCAATAATCATAGAATTCATTTATGTCAACTTCACTATCATATTACCCAATTCCTCTTGCACTTCTTTGTAATCACTATCCAAGTTTCAATTGTCAAATAATTCATTTTCATATCATGGGGTTCTCTTTTCCTAGTCTTTACGTTCAACATCATACATATTTAATTAGTTAGAATTTTATATTCAATAACCTAGGGTTTTATAATCTAATTTTCTCCCCTAACACAACCCTAACAAATCATTATATACTAACTAGAACCCACTCCCTAGAACAAGGCAAAACCCACCCCCTTACCTCAAACACTTGGAGATAAGGTGATTTTGCTTGCTCCAAGCTTGAAAGCCTTGCCACCAATTGAGTTAGAATCCAAAGGAAGAGGGAGGAACCTAATATAATAGCCATAACAAGAAGAGTTAGCATTTATGCCATAGCCTCTTGCCAAAACTCAAGAAAATGTGAAGCTTCCATGGCCTAGAGTTGAAAACCACCATGGAAGACAAGAGAGAGAAAGGGAAAACGAATTTAGAGAGAGAAAAGTGGAAATCCATGGCATTAAACACTTACTTGAAGTGAAGAAGGAAGAGATTTGTTGATGGAATGAAGAAATCCCACTTGTTCTTGGTGGATTTGATGATGGAGAATGGAACCCTAGGGGAGAGAGGAAGAGAGAAACGAATTTGGGAAAGAAAGAGCGTGTGTTTTGCTTTTATTTTTTTCATCAGCAGCAGCTCTTAATCGATTAAATTGCAGCTTAATCGATTAAGAGGCTATTAAGAGGCGATTAAGAGGCGATTAAGCTGCACAATTTTGCAGTATCCAGACTTTGAAAGGCCATAACTTCTTCGTTACCCGTTGGATCTTCCTCAAATTTTAAAGCAAGCTTCCCTACATACTAATCTTCACATCCAACGGTGGAATTTGTATTTCGAGTTGTAAATCTTTTATTTTAAATTTCTTAATATCCTATGTTATTAATCCTAAAACAAGCCTTCAATCCACTATTTTTAACTCAATATCATTATTTTCTTCACTCTAAGCTTGACCCATCATCAATTATAGTAGGAATTAAATTTGGGATGTTACATAATGCATGCATTTCCATCCACCTCGCTTTTTTTTTTCCTTTTTTGGTTGCCCTTTTATTGTTATCATCATTATCATTATTCTATTTTTTTTTTCTTTTTATGATTGGCCCAAAATAAAGACAAATAACTAAATGCTCTCCATAATTATCAAGAATGGTGATATAGATGCGTGTTATCCATTAAATTGACAATCTAGTAGATCTTTTCACAAAGTCCTTTACCATCTAAAACTTTTGAGCAACTAGTGCATAACATTAGACTTTTTCATCTTAGAGATTTGTCTACATGAGGGGGAGAAATAAATACACACTTCACTTCCCTTCGCCACAATTTTATCCCACTGAATTTTTCTGACAAGGTTTTTAGTGAGACAGTATCCAAGTGTGTATTGAAGAATTGTGACTATTGGATTACTTCCTCTATAAAAATTCATTGGAAAGCACATTACGACTCAGAGAAAAAGTGGAGAACTCTTCAAGGAGGGATTCAAACCTCAAAGGAAGGAATTCTAGAGAGAAAGGTGGCCTTGTGGTACTTCTCTATATCTTCCATGGAGTTTTCTCTTCTTTTATCTTTGTTTATTTTGAACTCTATGTCTAGGTAATCTCCTTGTTAGGGATATGGTAGAATCAAATGTTATTATGTGATTTACAATATTGATTTTTAATGAATTCCTATTTATCTTAATTGTTTTAGTAGGTTATCCTTGTTATTCATAGAATTAGCTACTCTATGATATGAGAATTCAATCCTTCAATTGGAATTAGGTTCTCCTTTTTAATTCAATACTCTTCGAAAATTATCTAACATTTGTTTTTCCTATGTTCTTATGCAAATGATTGTAGGTTTAGGATTCACTAAAGGCATTAAGGTATTCTAAATTTACAATATTAAATAAGTGCCTTGAGGAATTAAGTTCTTACTGCCTTTGTAATCGTTGTTAACATAATAAGAATTATAATCATAATCGAAGTAAATTCTCTTATTGCCAAGAAAATCATGTCGCTAGCCACTTTACCCATATCTCAACTTACTCTATTTTTCTATTTGTTCTTTTGAAATCAAAAATTCAAACAAATCTTTTTAATTCAATTTTATTAAGTCTAGTCTGATAAGGTGAGATTTGCCATCACATTTATTGATGTGGGTTCGACACTCAATTTATCACAGATCTTGTATAGAAATCCAGCCACATTTTTTGGCGTACACATCACATCCACCCCTCTTCTACTTAGCTATTACCGGCTCCTACTAGCCTCTGGCCAGGTACCCCCTTTCTATTTCTCTAACTCCTCCTCACCTTTTAATTGACTAAACTGTCACTTTAGTCCCTGACTTTGTCAAGAGTCCTCAATTTAGTCCCTAACATTACGAAAATTCCCTTTTCGTCCCTCACTTTGTAAAAAAGTCTTCACGTTAGTCTCTCGTTAAGTTTTCCGTCATCCACTGTTAACGGCTGTCCCACGTGGCAGTTAACAGAGTTAAAAACGACGTCATTTTATGGTTCAGGGACTAAAGTGAAAAAATTAGAAGGGACTAAAGTGAAAAAATGTTAGGGACCACTTCCTCCACCGTCCTCCTTCTCCCTCGTGGTCCCCTTCCTCCGCCGTCCCTCTTCTTCTGCTCATCTCAACCGCTGCTCATCTGCTCATCTCAGGTAAAAATCCAGCTAGTGAACTCAATGAAGAACGAAGATATAATGTTTAAGCATTTGCAACCAGGATCAAAAACCATATATAATCTGCAGAATATTACCAACATCCTGTTGCATTAGTTTGGACTTTGGAGTGTATGACCACTGACCATGCATAATGTCACTTGTCTGGAGAAGAGGATACAGAAAGTCTAGATTGTACTAATGGTCATTGTTGCTATGAAGGAGAGACACGGGAAAAAAGATTCTCAATGAGAACTTTTCCTTTTAATTCCGTTTTTCTTTTAACAAACAAAATATATGACGAAGTTAAAAATTTATTTGAAAGCAGGCTTCAAATTCTAGGCTGAGGTTGCAAAAATTCAAGGAGGTCAGTTATAAAGTTGTAAATAATGTGCACATGATAGAAGAAATTTAAACTGCTCCAGTCAAACAACTCATGATTCAGGAGGAATCAACCAATTCAAAGAAAATATAGAGTTAAGACATTATAAAGCTTGAAGAGCGAACATCTTAGGTTGTTATTATATGCCATTTAAATTATAATTAAGCTAGTAATGCTAGTAAAATTCTACTACTCAGGCAGAATTAGTTTCGCCAAATGGGAACCAGAATCAATTGGCATATGCTCATTTACTCTTTGGATTTATGAGTGGCCTCCACTCTCCACCACTTTTTCCTATCTGACAACCACTTTTAAATATAAGCAAATCTAGTCATCCTGTTTTTTTTGCTCCGCAGTAGACTAGTAGTATTCAATAACAAAGGACAAAAAGATTAAGAATCTACCTCAATTTCTGGAAGAAGACCTGAAATCTTGATTGTATTGAATTTTTGGAGATTCTGCAGGTATAGAAGTTGCAACTGGTGGACGCACAATATCAAATTGCAGTTTCGTTCTGTTTTCTGCGATGGGTGTTGGGGATTTTTCCTCACTTTTTTCCGGACTTTTAGTTCCCACTGAATGAACTTGAACTTCAACAGGGAAATCTGAGCAAAAGTATTTTACACAAGCACTTATTCATTGGAATCTGCTTATTTAGTGAAAGACTGAGATGATTACCTGAGATGAGCAGATGAGCAGCGGTTAAGATGAGCAGAAGAAGAGGGACGGCGGAGCAAGGGGATCACGAGGGAGAAGGAGGACGGTGGAGGAAGTGGTCCCTGACAATTTTTTCACTTTAGTCCCTTCTAATTTTTTTCACTTTAGTCCCTGAACCATAAAACGACGTTGTTTTTAGCTCTGTTAACTGCCACGTGGGACAGCCGTTAACAGTGGATGACGGAAAACTAACGAGGGACTAACGTGAGGACTTTTTTACAAAGTGAGGGACCAAAAGGGAATTTTCGTAATGTACTAAATTGAGGACTCTTGACAAAGTCAGGGACGAAAGTGACAGTTTAGTCCCTTTTAATTATTATTTGATTATTTGATGATAGTTCAATATATTATATTACTTGTAAGACTCCGTATACTTGCCAATGTCTCAACATTCTCTAAGCTTATATGCACAAGCACATGAGCTTATCTAAGCTAAAAAAAGATTCCCACTCCAAGCATATGGTCTTACTCCAAGCATGTATATCATAAGCATAGTAATGGAGATGTTTTTAGCACATAAAACTGTTGAATCTCAATAATATAGATCAATGTCGTGACAAGATTCCTAAAAATAAGATAACAAAATTACCCCTAATATTTAAAAATAATAATAAAAAAAAAGGTAGTATGAGATTATTTAAGATACTCTACAATACCGAATCGCAAACAAAACTTGTATTGATACATGTCCAATACAGACTGCATGGCATCCTACTCTATTAATGGTTGAAATTACAATATGTTACCACAACCGTTGGGGCATTATAATTCTAACTGCATACACGCAGATATTTGCTATACATGTCAAAGAGAATAACCAAATATTACAATTTTACAACCATGTAGTTTATCTACAACTGTCAAATTAAGTCACTTATCATACCATCTATCTCTGCCACTTGTACATGTGGCTAGAGTGGATGGGAGTTTACATAACAATATGACAAATATGGAGCAAGGTCAAGGCCAAAGGATTTGGAAGAATTTTGCATTCTTGGACAAGAATTAAGAAGCAAAATTTGCCTTGTTAGACAGAAACTCATGTCAGCTGACAATTCAAGTTGGATATCCTTTGCAGTGAAGGACAAAAACTCAGTGGTTGAACTTCAACATAACAAGGCTTTGTTGCACACTTCTTCATTCTTGATAAAAATCTAGTCCCTGTTATAAAATCATAAAATCAGACAGCTTGTCATTGCAAGGAGAATGAATGCATCAAATTTTAGTAAAATTTTAGGCAATTTTTCTATGGCAACTATACGGCTTTTGCTTTCCATTAATGAAACATGGTTAATGGTTAAAAGTTGTACATTTAGTAACTTCTGGTTGGGCTCAAAGGGTCATAATCGTAGGCATCACCGACTTTGACAAACCGGCCCTTCACACGCCTTCTGACATCAGCCCTTTCTTTGCGAGAGGCATACCTCACTCTTTTGTCAAACCTAATAAAATATAGCAATTGATTTTAGTCATCAATAGAGCAAATATGCTTTGAAAGTTTAGAAATAAAACAAATCCAGTAATCCCGAGAGAGTGATGCAGTAGGAAAGATAGCATCCGCAAGTCGAGACCAGCCAGAACGAAGACTTATGGCCATCATTACTTTAAGCAATCCAGTAATTCGGAATACAGTGGAGGATCGAGCAATTTATTCTTTACAATATTATTGCAATTAACTTACTTTCGTATCTTCTTCTTTTCCTTATAACGCATGACAGCATTACTGCGGTTAGCAGCAGAGGAATTCTCGGGACAAGGAGCATGCCAAGGAGGCTCTCCCATGAGAAGCATTGAAGAAGCCCCACAGTCTTGATAGTCTCCAGCATTACTCTCTCCGGCAATGCCAGAAAAAGAAATGTTCGATGGGCCTTGCCTTCCCGTGTAACAAATAATTGGTTCAGTTTTAGTACTCAATATGGAATCTGCAGATTCTGCATTGCTGCATGCCGGTTGTATTGCATTGACCAGTTCAACTGACGACCCCTAAACAAAAGGTTAGATTTGAAAATACATAATGTATGAAAGAAATGTCAAACAACTCAGCAATCGAAAAAGAAACCAAAATGCTCTGCCAGTATGACTTTCACTTTACAAGAAAGAATCACGCCAAACAGTGACATCTCATTCTTCACACTTAAATGCATGCACCGTATGTAGCCGTAAACGAAATATAAGAAGCTCAAATGGATATAATATATCTAAGAGATGCGAATAAACTGATTTTTTTTTTTTTTTGTTATTTCTTTAAGAAGCTCAAATGGATATAATATAAGGTGAAGGTTGTGTTAGGCCTCGACAGCCAACGTAAAACTTTGTCGAATCTATGATATGGATCAACGATGTTATAAGGTTAATGCTAGGTCGTTGCCCGGAAACAACAAGCTGTATGGATCGAGTACAGTGTCAAATGAGCAAGGGCCGTTGCATCGCCGCCTGGATGTAGTGAAAAATAAGCAAGGGTTCAAGCATTTTAGTGAACGGGTGCGGGTAAAGAAGTTAGTTCACGACACTAGGATTCGGTTTGGAATATGGAATATAGGCACGCTTACCGGTAAATCAATGGAAGTAGTGGACACCATGATTAGGAGAAGGATCAATTTTATGTGCCTACAAGAAACCAAGTGGGCTAGGGAAAAGGCAAAGGAATTAGATTCTTCGGGTTTCAAGCTTTGGTACACGGGTAAGATAAGAGCGAGAAATGTGGTGGGCATCATAATAGATAAGGAGTGGAAGAAGGACGTGGTGGAGGTGAAGAGATTTGGGGATAGGATCATAGCTCTTAAGTTGGTAGCTGGAAGTGATACCTTCAACGTGATTAGTGCTTATGCACCTCAGACGGGGTTGGAAGATCATCATAAGGTGCAATTTTGGGAGGAGCTAGAGGGGGTAATCCAAGGAATACCTATGGGAAAAAAGATCTTCTTAGGGGAAGATCTCAATGACCATGTGGAAAGTAACCCTAGTGGATATGAAGGATTCCATGGAGGTCATGGCATAGGGATAGCAAATGGGGAAGGTAAAACCATTCTAGATTTCTCCTCAGCTTTCGATCTCACAATAGCCAATACTTGTTTTAAAAAGCAGGAGGAACACCTTATCACGTATAAGAGTGGGTCAGTGCGCTCTCAAATTGATTTCTTTCTAATGAGGAAAACAGACAGAAAGCTTTGCATGGACTGCAAAGTTATACTTGGAGAGAGCTTGACTACCCAACACCGAGTTTTGGTTATGGATGTAAGGGTTAAGAAAAGGGTGGAAAGGAAAATCCAAGACAAGGTTCCAAGAATCAAGTGGTGGAAATTGAAGGGAGATAAGGGATTCCAACAAAGGGTCTTAGAGGAAGGAGGTTGGAATAGACAAGGAAGTGCAAATGAAATGTGGGAGGATATGGCCACAGGGATTAGGAAGATTGCAAAGGAGACACTCGGTGAATCAAGAGGTTATGGACCAAAGGGCAAGGAATCATGGTGGTGGGATGCAAGGGTGCAAGACAAAGTGAAGGAGAAAAAGGAATGTTTCAAAACTTGGTCCTTGAATAGAAATGCAGAGAGTTGGGATAAATATAAAGCAGCTAGGCAAGAGACTAAGAAAGCGGTGAGCGAAGCAAGAGCTAGAGCGTATGATGGACTATACCAATCTCTAGGCACTAAGGAAGGGGAAAGAGACATTTATAGGATTGCTAAAGTTAGGGAAAGGAGGACGAGAGACCTAGATCAAGTGAGGTGCATTAAGAATGGAGACGGTAAAGTCTTAGTGGCAGATTCGGATATTAAAGAAAGATGGAAGAGTTACTTTCACAAGCTTTTCAACGAAGGTCGTGAAAGTTCACATCCTGATCAGATAGTCACTAGAGAAACTGAGGAACTTATTGTGGAAAGCAAACTTTACTGATTGCTTTAAATAGGTTTTCAGTTTTTCCCTACTTTTCAAAACCTTGTTTCTTTTGAGTTCTCGCATCATCCAACACCTCATTAGCCACTTATAGACCCAATCAGTAAATTTGTCCGTCCTATCCTCTTTAGGAACAGAAGTGATAAAAGTTGAATTCATACGAACCAAAATTTTACCATTATTGAAAAATTCTAGAAAAACATTGATGAGGAGGTCAGCTTTGCAAAGATCCCAAGTTTTCTCTTTGCCAAAGGTTAGAACAGCCCTATAGATTTCCTCTTCCTCAAAAGGACTTTCCAACAAGCTATCAAGAGAAATGTGACACCACACCAAATCCTCTATGAAAGGTCTATTGGGCATTTCCTCAATATAAAGTTCAGAACAAAGCTTAGCAATTTTAGAAGCAATAACTGCCCCCTATCCCCCTTATTTTCCCTAAAATAATCTTAAGTCGTCCCTAGTCATCTTAGGATAACTAACACTATTACACTGCTTAATTACATGAGATAAGACACATTCAACAGAAAGTCAGAAAAAAGAAGAAAAGAAGTTTTAAAGGGCAAAGTTAAATTTAGCCTATGACCACAATAATTAGCATTCTTTTCATCATTAGATGACTTGACATGAAAAGAACCAGATACTTACCTCAAGCATAATATTAATATTACTCGAATACACAGGAGAATTTCACATGCAAGGGCCTAGAAAATACAAGGAAGAAGAAAACTTTTCTCATTCAATCATGTATCTTTCTTCAATATCACGATTACTCTGCTTAAAGTTAATTAAAAAATGTGTGAATCAGCTGGTATGGAATTATTTGAGATCATGAGTTAGTTCGTTTTATTAATTTTAACAGAAGACAGAAAGCAAGGTAAGTAAAAATTCTCTCTAACAGCTTCAATTCCCAAAGGCGTAGATGTATTATGCATTCATATTACAATAGAGCATAGGCCAAGAATCACATTCAGTTCAACCAAAATACACAAGGCAGGAAAACATACTAACTGGCACAATTCTTGTATATATTCAACATTCTCTCCAAAAGTTTATATTTGGAAAGATGCAGATGTACTACGCATTTACATTACAACAAAGCATAGACCAAGGATTACATTCCAATGCCAGCAGCATAAAGTTCAACAAATATAGGTACGGCAGGGAAGCTCACTAACTGGTTTAATTCTAGCACACACACACACTCACACAACATAGGTGGGGATCCACTTACAGTGCTTAAAACATTGAATTATATCCAACCAACCGTAACATTAAAGGTTCTCAAGTAGTAGATCAAATATTCAAAATTTCATACAATTAAAAACTAATTGATACATCAAGGCACCACTTCATATGAACATGTAATATGTTTACAATATATATATATATATATATATATATATATATATATATATATAACTGAACTATAAGATTACATACCTATGGATGTCCAATTTATATGAACTCTGGGAAGAATAATAATTAAGATGATACCACATGATCCAATAGTTGAATTGGTTAAATTCACATTTTAGTAAAGTTTTTAAATGGTGTAATGTAAGACTTACCTGGCATGTCTGTGTATGAGAGAGATAGATAGATAGATAGATAGATAGATATATATATATATATATATATATATAGAGAGAGAGAGAGAGAGAGAGAGAGAGAGATTTTGAAAATGCAGAGGAGAAAGCAGGTGGACAAGCCCAAAAAAACTGAGAAGAAACAAGAAAAAGTGACCTCAATTCTTTATCCAAATAATTTTAGTGCAAAGGTGATTCGTGATTTGAAGTAGAATAAAAGCATGTATAGAATACAAGTTGCTGAAAAATCTTATCGAGACTCAGCATAGGCCCTATTTGTAGATATTTATCATAATAGTCAAGATATTCATAAGAGCAACATGATCAAGTTGTACACACTCATGAATACACAAGAACATCATCGCATGAAATATATGAAACATAACATTTGATACTCCAATAACAGAAAAATCGAGTCTATCACAGATAAAGGATAAGAGTTGAGCACCTCGGCAGCAATAGCACCCAGACAGTCAGAATCTCCAGCAGACATTTCCTTTGTCCCAAACAAGCTATCAAACCCACCATTCTCAAAAAGCTCTTCAGAATGACTGAGAGTCATACCAAAAAGTTCATCATAGTTCTCAAGATTTACATCCACTTCATCCATGTCAAAATCAGGATACATATTATCTTCACATATTGAAGGGCATTTTGTACCAGGACGGTAGAACTACAGATTAATAGAGCGAGATTAGATATGTAATTTGTTGAAACTATGGGAATATTAATATAGAAAACTAAACTTCTGTCACTGATTTCAATAGTATCCTGTTAGCTAAGCTATTAATGTGATAGAAACAAATCAAATTTTAGGGTTTCAAGTTCAAGCTACCAATAAACCAGGAAAGCTAAAAGTTTAGTGAAACCAAAATTTAACTTATACCAAGAAACAAGCAGGAAGAAACAACCGAAAGGAAAACAGATATTTTTATTGCAGTAGTCATACAGAAAATGAAACAAATAAGAAACTTGAGAATTAAACAAAAGGGATTATGATTTGGGGAAATGAAGGGGTTGATCAGAGACTAGTTAAGAAAATCAGTTCACCGGTAATTTTGATATTACTCTCTCTATGGCTTAATTGCTTCTTAAAAAAAAAAAAAAAACAAAAACAAAATTTTTAAACCATCCAACAAATTTACAAAAAAGCACTCATCCCATGCTAGCTTGCATTTTCATTCCCTCTGCCATTGTTAGTTAGAGACAAGACTCATCATGGAAATCAAATAATAATACAAATTCAGCTATACCTTTGGCAGACATTGATTGGCAAGTCCAGCAGTATGTTCCAGGATATGAGGCTCGGGGCTTGACTTGGGCTTAGAAGAAGCACCAAAGCGGGACTCTTTACCGAGTACATCATTCACTTGATCCACACTATTCACATTCTGATTTTCTGGAGGAACCCAAGAACTTTTGTCACTGTTTTCATTAATACTCATTAAACATAGTTCCTGCTCACAGGTAGACTCGCTCATAGAAGGGATTTCTAAGACGAATGACCATATAGAAGACAGTTCTTCCGATGATGGGCAGCCAGAGTAGCAATTGATTGCTTGTCTCTTATGTGTTGAATTAGGTGTAGAGGTACCGTGACCCAACCAATCACAGTTCTGACAAAGTGAAACTTTCTCTTCAGCACACCTCACAAAGGCAGGTTGTGAATTACATCTCTCGCATAAAAGGGTCCGCGAGTGACGCTTAGACAGGGCATTAGCAGAATGAACATTTCGATCACATGACAAGCATAAGCACGCAGAATCAGAGCGGCAGTACACCATGGACCTCTGGTCTCCACAAAAATCACATGTATAACCCATCTTTAAACCAACTATAATCTTGCAACTTAATCTAAATATAGAATTCTCCAATTAGTAACCTATTTCCAAACTACACTTTCTTTTCTGCCACAATCTGAGTCTGTTGTATTGTATAACTTGCAAGCTGTCAGACAATCTGATAAAGAAAGAATAAATTTAACACTGTAAATTCTGCAGCTTCTTAGCAATATAAAGAAAAACAAAAATGGGAATTCTACTTTTAACTTTGGAACTTTAAGGAACAAGGATCAAATATGGAGAAACTTGCAGCCAAGACCATAGAAATTAAGAAATAGTTCAATGTAATGAAGCATCTATGTATGTCTGAAGCATGTATGCATGTCTCTCCATGTGTGGTGTATATTCAATAGACATAGTAATAAAACAGAAAATAAATTCTACCAAAATAAAAAAGAAAGGGGAAATAAATAAAGAAGTAAGCTAACAAACTCAAGAGACTATTTCTCATCAGCAAGAACCTATACAACAGTAACCAATTCTTTCAAAATAATAATAATAATAATTTATAGTTGAGACATCACTACCTAAATAATAATTGTTGAGTAGAACTTCCAAAGGGAGCTTAGATTTGAAAGTAAAAAGTATCATAAACGAAAAATTTACATAGCAAAAGTAAAATTTCATTTTATCTTTAAACGAGAGCATTCCAATCATAATTAAAGAAAATCCACAGAATAAAAACATAAAAATCATTCGTGATATAAGTTATCAGTAGCAGATCAATTGTAAATAACCAAAAAAAGTTTTAAACTTCACTACAGCCATGAAAAAAAATGATAAGAGAATCACCATAGACCAGAATAATAACCAGTCTGTTAAAAATTTTCAACTTTTCCTTGTATCAGGAAAAGTTTCATTCTCAGAAACAAAAAAGAAGAGAAAGCAAAGAGAGAAAAAGTACAAGGTAAGAAAACTACCTTAAGGTGTGCAAGAAACAAGAAGACAAGATCAGTAAGCAAAAGGATTTTGCTTTATCAGAAAAATTTATGTACTTTTTAAGCTAAACTTGAAAGCAAAGGCCTCTAGAAGCAGCTGAAGATTTTGAAGAGAACATTTGTTTCTCTCTCCTCTGTCATGCTTTTGTGTTCAGATAGAAAAGGAATAGTAAAGATAGATGGATAGATAGATATACCTAGATGTAGATGAGATATTATGAGGAGATGAGAAGAATAATGCAATGTGATATTTTGTGTTTGATATTTGTGTGTCTAATGTCTATGGGTATGTGACATAAGCAAAAGCAGATAAAAAGTGCAAACAAAAGAGTAAAAAAATATAATGGAAGTGGGACCATGTACTTTTTCTAGTGTTTGAAAAAGGTTAGGGCTTTCCTTTTTATGGGTCCCACACACGAGAAAGGAAAGCTTCTACTGCCATGTTTCATGGACTTTCTGCTGTTCATTGTAACGATGATCGATTTTATTGTTGTTAGTTGTTGAGATGGTTATTACTTCCTTATAGTCCTAAATATAGGTGTTATTGTTGTTGTTGAAATGGAATTTTTTTTTTAATTATATTAGTAAATATTGTGAGTAGTATTGAAAATAAAAATATTTGAAAAGAAATTTATTATTATTAAAAAACATATTTTACTAATTGGTGCTCTTAATTGTTAAAGTTATAGAAAATTATATTTGAATTTTGTCCTTAATTTTTATTCTAATTATATATATATATATATATATATATATATATATATATATATCTTGTTCAAATTATGTCTTTTAAGCTCTGAAGCATGGGTACTCCTAAACTGGTGACGTATCCGTACCCGGTACACCTTGGATACTGGTACACGTACCGTACTCCTGGGTACTTATAACTAGTATGTTAAGGTATATTTTATGTGTGGATCTTACCAATAATGTAATTTTTGCCTTATAATATATTTCTCTAATGTTATAATCAATCTTTCGGACTTATATCTTGACTTATTTTGAGCATCAACCTATAATTTTACAATACTCATATGCTATTTCAATGCCAAAATCGTTTATTTTGACCTTGCTTATATATATTTATTTATAAAATTAGAATTATATTTTCGTACTCGTACAGTCGTACCCTAGTTTTTTAGAAAATGTTGTGCCCCGTACCTGGTACTGTACCCGTATCCGGTACCGTACACGTATGGGTGCAACATAGCTTTTAAGTCATTTAACAAATTTAAGCTAATTACACAGTTAGTTTTGTCAAACAGCTCTACCACAATAAGTTAGTTATACACCTATAAGCTTTCAGCTACAATTCCACAGTTTTAAACTAGGATCAGCTACGGGTTCACAGCTATCATATATAAGCTCACAGCTATAATTTAATTTTGCCAAACAGACATTTAATCTATCTATTATCTACTCTATAAAAGACGCCTTTTCGAATCATCACGTTTGTTGTTGTTTTCTTTTGCACCAAAGTAATCATTATCTCCGACCAAATTACAATTTGAAATTAAATAGATTATTCAAGTTTTTAAATCATTATCCACATCCCTACCAAAATTACAATTTGAAATTAGATAGATGATTCAAACCAAGATATTATATGCATGTGAAATTATTATCCTAACAAAAATATTAAAATCTCAAATTAGATAGAATAGGACGTGAATGTATGTTTGATGTGAGATTTTTTTTCCACCTTCAATCTTTTCAGTTTTGCCTTACAAAAAGTAAAATGTGATCTATACAGGTGATTCATTCCATAAACTGCTAAAAATTAATTCTGAAGTTAAACAATTGTGTTTTAGCATGGATACTTAATTAATCTACAAGTTAACTAAAACATGTCTAAGATAAGCTTACAACTCAACTAATATTCAATTAATGTACTAGTAATCTACAAGTCATAACTATTACAGAAAATGACAAATAATTTGTCAATTTGTGCCTTTTTTTTTAAAATTATTAGTTTTAATATCATGTATGCAAATTAATTAAATACACAACTAATATTCAATTAATGTACTAGTAATCTACAAGTCATAACTATTACAGAAAATGACAAATAATTTGTCAATTTGTGCCTTTTTTTTTAAATTATTAGTTTTAATATCATGTATGCAAATTAATTAAATACAAAAAGGCCGGTTAAATGATTATTACGGCCCAGAAGATATAAATACAACTATTGGGCACAACAAAAAAATGCCCAAAAAATTTTTTGATCCAACAAAGGCCTGGTGCTTCTATTGCATATGATCGGTGGCATATATATTACAAACACAACTACTTGCACAAGATCCTGTCCACCGCATTGACCTACTCCATTGGTAACCGGTACTCTATGAACCGTTGATGATTATAAGCAATTTATAACCGTCCAAAAAATAGGTGAACGGGTCCACCTGAAAAAACAGGTGGACATTAAAACTGCACTGCCTTTTCCTTTTGATTAGTAAGTTCCCAAATCTCAAAAGACACTCACTTCATAACGTCCCAGACTTATGATATCATTTTACATTTGATAATCGTGTGAAAGTTCTGTGACAATGACTCATCCATTTGTAGCTGCACACCATGCTTCAAAAAAGGGAATTGATTTTGTTTACTCTACAGTCAAACAATCATCGAGAAATATATGCAAGGTAAAAATCTCTAATGGACAATCCACCCAAAACCCAAATCTGACATTAATGAAAAGAGGCATGCAAAAATTGTGGGTCATGTGCTTTGAGCACAAGCCTGAACTGTCTGGGAAATACATCTACAGAGCCTTCTAATTCTTGAATACCCAACTCTCACACTCTCAGCTGCAGTTCTTATTTCATCTACAAGCGAAGAAGGCAGCGGCATATGTTCCCCACCAGCAGGATCATATATTTGAGATGGAAGGACCTCTACAGGATAGACTCCACTGCTCAGAAACCATTTGTAAGATAATCAATGTCTTCAATTACAAAAGCAAAGACTTATAACGAAAAATTTAGCTAATCTCACGACGTGATAGCATTATGGAAAAATAACGTATGACTCAGCTGAGTTAAACTTAAAGGCATTACACTAACATCATATCACAACAAAATGCTATTAAATTTAAGGAAACTTTTGCAGCTAGTGTGAAGTATAAATCAACTAAAATGATCTAAATGGAATTTGTTAACAAAGAACATCCTAAATAGACCAGAGTCTCAGTTGCAGCTACTCATCCTACAGGTAATAAGTCTAATTGGAACAATCGAGAAACACATTAAACTTGGTTCAAAAAGGGTTACTTGGTTGCCACAAAATACATCTTAAAAAATGCAGGACATACCATTTTAAGCATGCCATATCAAGAGTCACTTTCAACTTCTTGCCACTATGAAAGTCAATGAAAGATAGCTGCAAATCAAGGTGCTGAACTGCAAAACAGTATAAATAAGAATGAAACTCCAGTTAGTCCTTGCAATAATGATCATGTCAAAAAACACAAGGTAGCAACCAGTTCAAATAAAATATTGGAAGAATTTTCTGCATATAATTGAGGACGTAGTTATCAATCTCGGATTGCAGCAGAGAGGGATCAACCATGACACATTAAAGCATCTAAAAAGTCTACACTTATTCGTCTCTTTGCTTGTTCATACACAAAGGGAGTTAAATTTAATCCCAAGAGCAAATAAAATGTTACTCCCCCTCCCCCTACCAAATGCACCCTCAGCAATATTTTATGGAGTACAAAAGAAATTTGTTTACCTGAATGAGAATAGAACTTTGCGTCGACCAAGTTTCTAACCTCTATCCGAGCTGACTGAACCTCCTCCACCACATCTAGCAAATTCCTTAGAAGTGCACTTGTTATCTGCATAGAATAGCAGGTCAACAACAGCAACTATATGTTGGAAAACAGTCAGTTTTCATTTTTTTGTTTGCTGCTCCTTAGTTCTTGCAAGCTGAGGTTGTGCGAGTAGCATTCATTGTAATTATAGAGTAGTCAACCCAAATCATGTATTTATTGTAATTAATTAGACCAAATAGGATCAATTTATTTATTAACCAATTTCTATATATTCAGACCCTCGTGCATAAATGGTAAACATGGTTCAACATTATGCCTATGTCTCTCTTGCTCTCAATATTGTGTCTAGAGCCTAAATAGAGCTAACCATAATAAAAAGCATGCATACCGGATGCACCCACCGACCACCGTCATTCAACGAGGATCATTTTTCAGGCCAACCATTTATCAACTTGGGAATTTGGATACCTGACTTTCCTCTTCAGTGAGAAATTTCTTGATGCTAAAGGTGAAGGGTTCCTACAAGAGTTCTCTAGAGAAAAATGAAGCTCTTTCCTCCATTTTATAATCACAAATTGAGAAGGAAACAATTTCAAATTTATAACTAGATTCTATTTGGTTTTGCCAGATCTGCCCAAGGCTATTTGATGCCAAATCCTTTTAACCGTGCAATATAGTACCTGATCCATACCATTAGTTTAAGTGTCCTGGTCAACATCAAGCACATTTTTTTAAAATAAATGCATATTGTGGACCACCATCACCATCACCATCACTAATCATAAAAGACATAGCAATCCCTCAAAAAACAAAGAAAATATGTAATATAGAATGACCCGACCCAAACATACTAAGAGAAGACATTCACAAGAAATAGAGCAATTTACCTGTGTTTCTTGAGCCAAACATACTGAACTAGTGTATTTCTTAGTGGCATGAGGATTTAAGACAAACGCAAACGCAGAAATAGCATCCATGTTTGGAAAGGTCTGAAAAGTAAGTGCTACATATTAGAGAAGAAAAAGGTATGAATATTGAGTATCATATTAAACAGATCAATGGTAACAGTGACATAGATTGGGCAATTTATCCCTTAAAAAAAATTGGGCAATTTATAATAGGGTTTTTAATTTGGGAATATTTTGATATTTAGGGATTTGATTATGTCTGGGCCTTTTGTTTTAGGTCTCTTCTATTTTTGGAATTTATCTTTCCTATATAAAGGCTATCGTTGTACAATTTGGCAGCTTTTGATGAACACTGATACTCTAAATTCGGATAGTATCTAATCTGAATTGGCAAGTTTCCACTCCTATGCTTTAAGTTTTACTGTTTACTTCAAATAGTCAACCAAATTACCTTCAGGATGTTGACATCATTCAAGTTGTTTGAAACTATTATGCTAGGTAGACCAGCATTTACAGTGAACCTACATTCCATCAAAACAGTAAACATTTGCATGTTTAGTCATGTCAAAAGTTAGTATAATTAAGCTCCAATCACAATATAAAAAAAAAAAAGTAAGGAAGCAATCAAGATTAACTAACCTCTGGAAGATATAACTGCAATAGTTAAGAAGAATTCTGAAGCAACCATTCTCACGTTCAAAATCTTCAATATCCCACAACTGGAAAAAAAAAAAGATGAAAATAAGGATGACTGCAATAAAGATGATATGTTATCTAGACAAGAACCACATGAAAAATGCTAAGACCTTCAAATTATGGCATATAAACTTGTAAGACATTCTCTTTTGCAAATAACCATGAACCGATTTAATGGTGTCGGCACAGCTTTGATCTCCTTCAATCTTGCAGTAACTATGAAAGAATTCACACAAGGATTTTGCTTTCAAATCCAGAGTCTCAAGCTCCTGCCTCAATTTGGTCACTTTTTCACGAGAAATCTAGCATCGAACAATAAAATATAGCAAATTGAGATCCAGTGCCACAAATTATTGAATCTTTTTATAATCAAATTGAACCAATGAACTACAAACAGGAACGAGGAACAACTTTCAAGTGCCTGAGATAGGCAATATACGAGAGACACATTATTAGCAGCCCAAAGAGATGGGCCTAAGAATTTACACTAGGAGAACAAAATAAGTAAATAGTTTCTGTTGGGTATTTCAGGTTTCCATTTCCGTTTTGCATGTGGGATTTGCCATTAGGGGAGAGGGAGATTACTTGATAGGAGGAGTAAGCAAAGAGGGGCATGATGATTATTCTGTTATTCCTTTTCAACTTCTAGCTTGGCCATGGAAATTTTCTCTAGGGAGCATTGCTCTGGGGTAGGGAGTTGACCATCTTCTACTGTAATTATCTTACAGTTCTATCTATTCTGTAATTATCATTTTCTCATCAATTCATTTCCAAACCAAATAAGCTTTGTGAGAATATGATAAAATATAGGAAGGATATCAAGATAGTTCAGGGTCAATTGAACAACAGCGGGCGCACGAACAGACACACACACACAGACAAAGAGAAAGAGAGAGAGAGAGAGAGAGAGAGAAACACCTGACATTTTCCATTAGATTTAGACAAGTTGGTATGGATGCTACTATCACTATCTTGGGTGTCAATTGCTCCACTCTTATCTGAAGATGGGATGAAATTTAGCTTCATCACCTCTGACTCTTCAAGCCCAGAGCTCAACTGTTGTTCTTTTTCCTGTGAGCGATGAAAGTTTATATTACCAGCTGCAAAAATTGCTAAATACTAACATTTAAAAGAGAATACCTGCAATCTCTCATGCTTCAAATGCATTAACTGTAGTTTTGCCTTCTCATATGCTGTATTAAACATCAACATTCTTGCGTCCACAACTCTGCAAAATAAATACTTCACATCACCAACCATTGATCCGGAACAGTACCTAGTTCCTTAAATATACATTTATGCAACAACATATTCCATATTCCACATAATGACCTGGTCAAGCAACATAAACATACCGTTTATGTCTAGGATCTAGAGGATCAGTTATTTTCTGCCAAAATAAAACAAAGAACCACGTCAATAAGAAAGGAGAAATGGTAGACTTAAATATGTCTTTGAGGAAGTAATACGCTAAATAATTACTTTATAATGTATTATTGTGCATTATATAATATTACAACAATATAACCATTAACCAGAAAAGTGTATTATGTTGATTATCTAATCTAACAGACCTGAGAATGAATTTCGGAACACAGAATCTCCATTTTCTTGACTTTCTGTAGATGATCCAAAACATCTTCCAGCATGCCAATCTAAATATTGAGAATAAAGATGAATGAAGTATTTATCTAAATAGCTAAGACAAAGTACTTAAATAATAAAAAGCAAGCAACAAAATGCAGGACTCTTTATTTGAATGCTATTATTTTCTAATTCTAAACCCACAAGTTAGAACATACCGATCTCAAATTCAGCTTATCAACTGATGGAGGAAGCAACTGTTCAGTGCTCCCTAAGAAACTTTTTAGAATCTGCAGGGAAATCGAAAAACTTCAAAAGCACAATAAAATAACTGAAATTATAATTGAAGCTTAAAATAAAACATTAACCATACATCAGCCCAATCATTCCACATCTGATCTCCAGCCTTCTCTCTTTCACTATTCCCACTTTTAAGGACCTCTGTACTTCTGTCTAACATCCCTATCATATCTATATTGTCTCCATCGCTTAGTATCGCAACACCTTTCCTTTTCTTCCCAGAAGAAATCTCAACACCAGTTTTAGTAACAGGGCTCTCAGCTACTTGGAGTGCTAGATGGTAGTTGTTATCAACAGGACCATGACCATCTGAGGGCAACAGAGTTGTCGCTTCTTGGATAGGAGTGCTCAGAACTAGAACTCTCTTAGCAGGACTCTGAACCAGTTTTCTCTTGGATGCACTCTAAGTTACCCAGCACCAAAATCAATGTAAACCAATAAGGACTAAGAAGCAAAGAAATTGTCATGGTCAAAAATCATAAAAGAAAGGGAAATTGGTCTTTTACTAAAAGTGAAGTTTTAAGCTCTGCTGAGACAAACCTTTACACATGTCAGGAACATGTTTTGGACGAGATAAAATTTCTGAATTTTATCAACACAACCAGGAAATTGTTTACTGGGAGTAGACAAAATAGGACAAACTGAAGTCGGCTCTATATATTTTCACAGTTAAAAATAAAGCTCAAACAAAATCATGCTAAATATATGGATGATGGATCACAAAGTTTTTGTTGACATCTTATATGCTTTGTGGTATCAATGACACATAATGAAAATTTTAACACACAAAAAACAGACATTTATTATGCAGGGACAATCCTGCAGAACTAAGGCATAAGTTTTAATTTGACACATAATTATCATTGCAACTGTTTTTGCATGCAGATTATCTTGTTTCTAAGAGTTTATTTGTCAAAGCATGATTCAACCTCCTTAATTCGAACAGACAATTTTTTTTCAGTATATCGGCAGAGCCCAATAAGGATTTAGAACATGTTCGTTTTGATATCTTTCCATCTAATATAAAAAAGGCTGCCCCTTCACCAAACTTGATCCCCTCGGTCTCAAGTTTTGATTCAATTGCTGCTTTTCTAGTTTCCTTTTCCCATCTATCAGTATTACTGCCATTGATCTCCTAAAATACAGGTTTTCATTTTTAAAATTTTCTACATTTTCGCTATAAAACAAGGGAAAAGGAAAATATGCTTTAGAGAAGGCATAGTATAACATAAAGATGAAGTTTTGTAGTCAGAAACTATAGAAAACCTTTATTCAGCTGAGACATAGATATATGGAAACTCAAAAGAAAATAAAATGGCATGGATGTAGTAATTATGTAAACATCAATGTATCTAAGACTAATCTATACGTTTCATAAATGACTCTAAAAGCTGTGCAAGAGAGAATCGACCATGTAAGGAGATGGATTAAATATCTAAACTTGGATTCAATCTTCAATGTTTCTCATCTATTATTTCAGTAAATGGCTATAGATATTCTTCAAAGTAATAAGGGCTTGGAAAGTTTTTTGACATTTTCTTTATTACTTCCATGAATCATAACTATGAGAAACAGAGCCATTTTCTTT
The DNA here is from genome assembly GCA_037953625.1 of Crotalaria pallida. Taxonomy (NCBI): domain Eukaryota; kingdom Viridiplantae; phylum Streptophyta; class Magnoliopsida; order Fabales; family Fabaceae; genus Crotalaria; species Crotalaria pallida. Next base: position 35,463,200 of record CM075651.1, on the reverse strand, counting down.
TGTTTTACCTTAGCAGATTTGTTATCCTGTGAAACCACAAAAGGTGATATAGGCTTTTCAGTGTTCACAAAACCGGGCAACTCCAAGTTGTTAGCTACTGAGTTGCATTCAATGGTTTGCTCTAAATCACTACCAAGAGATTCATTCTGCTTATCCAGCTGCTTCAACTCATCACAGCAATTCCTTTGACAATCTATGGGTGGTGATAACTTCCTGTCGGGGGAAGGAGTAGTCTTATCATGTGTAACCATTTCAATTTCATCTTTTCTATTCTCAACCGTGCCATCTGCCAAGTCAAAATCTATTACTCTAGCTAAATGAGTCATCTGCAAGGGGGAAGCTGTGTTTTCCGCAGGCTTCAGATTTTTGTTGTCATGGTAAGAATTATCAGCTGAAATCAAATGAAAGTTTTCCGCGTCCTTTCTGGTGTCCACAGCCTCTTCATATTGACTTAACTTTGTATTATTTCTAATAGACTCAACTCTACGACCATCTGTGTTGATCAAACATTGACTGTTCTTGGGAGTTAAACTAAAGAGTTTCTCCACCGAAGGAACATTGAGAGATTCAACTTGCTTGTATTCACAATTCCTTTCATTAAAAAGTGAAGTCCCTGGAGAGTGTTTTGATAACATACGTTTCAATCTGTCATTTCCTTCTCTAAGAGTTGATGTCCTAGGTGTAGTCAATTCCTTATAAACTGAAACAGTAGCACCCTTAACAACCTCATTAATTTGCTGCAAAAGAAAATAACAAACATGACTTACCAGGCATTTATGTAGTTAATTCAGTATATGCAATATCATATATAAATAAGGCTTATTTAACATTTTAGTCCCTGAACTTAGGTGCTCTTTTGGAATTGGTCCTTAAACTTTTTTTTTTGATGTTTTAGGTGCCTGAACTTTGTTTAATTTTTGGATCCTTTCGTCGCTTAAGTAGTGATATGATTGAGAATATGCCACGTCACCTTTGCCAAATCGATAGGTAACGTCCTAGACGATGATACATGAATTTTTTTAAATTAAAAAAATTCAAATTTATTAAAAATTGTTTTTTTTTAAAGAAAATCGAATCTTTTAATAAATTTTAAAATAAATTATTTTTTCAATAAAAAAAATAATGTTGTGTCTCATGACTCTACATAACACGCTACTTGTCGATAGTGTGAGTTAGGTGACATATCGTCGACTATATCATCACTTAAGTGATGAAAGGACCATTTCCAAAAATTAAACAAAGTTCAGGGACCTAAAGCAATGAAAAAAAAGTTTAAGGACCAATTTCAAAAGAGCACCTAAGTTCAGGGACTAAAATGTTAAATAAGCCTATAAATAATGATAGCCACAAAAGGGTCGTCATCAACCAAGCATACCTACAATCTAATATGACCAATACAGCATGTTTGCAAAAAGTTAAACAATTTTAAATCAAATATCGACCTAAAATATCTCTTACCTTGATTGAACAAACAAGAGTTTGGATTCGGCAAATGTCTACATCACCAACTGTATTATCACCTTTGTTATATAAAGAATCATCGGTGACTTGATTAACCGAGGAACTAACTGAATATCTGTTTAAATCACCCAAATTGGATGGAGCCTCAGCCAGCTCCATCACTGCCATATCATCTTTTCCAACATTTGCCATAGCCGAATGTGGAGATCCTTCAGCCATTAAATAACCGTTTATATTTAGTAAACCTGCGGCTTTAGAATCCAACAGAGAGACAGCAGATAAATCTTCGCTTCCTTTTGCCAAAATTGCATCCAATTTAGGAGAGAGTCTGTCATAATTGTAACTTTTCGGATTCTCTCCTATGATACACATGTCATTTGAATCTCTACCACCACTTGCTACATCAGCAGAGAATTCGGATTCAGAAATATGCTTCTTGGCTTTAGTAAGTACCATAAGACTTCCTGGAGCAGCAAGAGGGCTGGAAGTTTGGCTCGGCGTTTTGTCTTCAAAATGAAGGCCAAATCTTGTAGGGGTCTTGAGGTCTCCAGATTCTGAACGAGCAAGACTCCGATAATGCATAGAAAATGCTGTGGAGTCCATGGTAAGGTCATGGTTATCATCCGAGGCACCACTGTCAGACAAGCGATTGGGTCTAATGAAACTAGCAGATACCGGACCATGAAAATCATCATCTGCAAAATTATGTTTCTCAACAAATTAATCACTGGTGAAGAAAGCGGATAAAATGCAAACAAGTTCAGAGCAAACAAACACACCCCTCAATTTAATCGACAAGAAATAAAAAATCACAACTTACTCTGTAAGAATCTCGAATGTCAATCAAAAACTACTTTGACTAATATTTGAGATGATACTTGGTTAGGGGTTGTTTTTTTATTTGTAAGGTAGTGTCAACAGGAGATGGAATAGAACATAACATAAAGTCGAGGTAGCGTGTAGTGCCCAGATGGAATAGTTCTTTTTGGTTCCACCCGTATTTGAAACCAAAGTGTTTTATGTTTTAAACATAACACACCACCAAACAAATAATAGAACCAATACATTCCATTCCATTCAGTCTTATTCCAACATGCCTATCAAAAGCTGTCTAAAAAGCGGAGCAAAAAAGAAAGAAAGAGCATAACAGAATATCTTTTACATCATATTTTCTTAGCATGCCTGAACATTATCCTAAGGGGTTCTCCAATGCTATGCACAAGAGTGTGCTCAGGGATTAGAGTTAGCTTATTACTATTGAGCTTTATAAGAAAGGCAAGGAAATGACAAAAGCAAATGGATGAATAAAATGTTATGATCGATACTCCTTCCGTTAAATTTTAATTGTCACTTTGAGACTTTTCACTTATTCCATATTATTTGTCACTTTAACCTCGTTATCTTAATTCCATACATTGATTAATTAGGGTGTGATAGTGATTTACCGTACTACTTATAAGTTATTAGAGATAATTTGATCAGAGAGTATGTCATTTTATATCAGTAATTGACACTTTCAATTTTCAATCATTGCATTAATCAGTGTGCGTATGTTAAAGGACAATTGAACTAAAACGGAGGGAGTATGTGCGAGCCCTATTAAAATACAGAATAATAGTACGCTAAACATTGGAGTTCGAAAACAAAACTTGAGCAATAGAACTTGCCATCATCAGTAGAAACAGCAGAACCGGCGGTGCTGCTGCCACCGGGAGAAGGGGAACCAACTGGTCTAAGAAACGAGTCTCTGCCGTCGACGGCGACTTCGGGAGAGGAGGAAGGCTGCTCGAGTTGTTGATCGTCGTCGTCGTCGCTGTCGCCGGCCAGGTCACGGAAAAACCCTACGATCTCGGGGTCGGGAGCGGAGTTGGGAGGGGTGCCGGAGGAGTCGTCGTCGTCGCGGCGGAAGATGTGGACGGAGGTGATCTCGTTGTCGGCGAAGCTCACGCGGCGAAGCCTCTTCCTCCTGAATGCGGTGCTCTCTTCTTCGGTTTCGGTGTTGTTGGAAGGTTCCATTATTGAGTTTTGCGCTCTCTCTCTCACTCTTCACACTGTTTGTTTGGTCATTTGGTGGACCGTACAGAAATTCAGATAACAAAGTGCTTTTGTTTTGTGCGGGAAAATCAATTTTTCTGATCTCCTGTTTCAAACTAGACTTTTACTTTGACTACACCGGATTTGTTTCTCCTCTGCGGACGGATTTAAAAAATGAGTAATGAGGAATGAGTAATTAGTTATTTTGGTCCGTGACAGTGTGATCATCGATCATTTTAATCCACAGAGATTATAAATACACGTTTAGTTCGTGAGAGTATCTCACATTCGTCATTTTAGTCCCTCCGTCAACCGAGGTTAAGTAACGGTGTTAATTTTTCCGTCATTCATTTTGGTCTCTAAAACATGCATACATAATTCATTTTGGTCTTTTTTGAATTGACAATTAATTTAATTTAATCCCTGAAAAATGTATACATAATTCAATTTGTGTAACACCCCTAATTTCGTCTTCCGAATAATCATGTTGTTGTAATTATTATAATTATTTAATTAAATAAATAAAAGCTCAATGTTTGATTATTGGCGTATATCATGTATTTGTAATATGTGAAAAATAATTTTGGTTGGTATTTTATATAAAAATATCAAGTTTTGCAGTTAAGTCCTTGGGAAAGACCTAAATGCAATATTGAAAAGATTGTTGGAGGGAAAAACCAATTAAATATGAATTTTTCAAAATTTCAGTCGTGGTAATCGATTACCAAGATAAGGTAATCGATTATCATAGTGCAGAACAGCCATGGTTACCACGATGTGTTAATCGATTACCAGCCCGTATCTGATACAGAATTATGAAATACACATGGTAATCGATTACCAGGATCTGATAATCGATTACCATAGTGAAAATTGAATTAAATTACCATTTTTAATTTTAATCTCTTTAATTTATAACTTAAATAAATTATGGACATAAATCACATTGAAATTTGGTCTTAAATGATAATTGCACATTATCCCTCTGTGAGAACTCTATGCACTTAATTATTTTTATGATTATGTTGGATATCATGAAATTAATTAAAGATCAATTAATTAAAGTTGAATCTTGGTGCATTCATACATGGTGTATGGTTGATAGTTTCGTTTTTCATGTTCGAGAAACGTGAGGAGGGTACTCTGGGAGTACCAAATGTTTGAGTCTTATTTGATGACACATTGTAACACCCTAAATAATTTTACCCTTAAATAATTTTTAGAACTTGAAAATTTTTCGTTAAATAACATAATAACTCTTTTGCATTCATAGATTTCAGAGTGCCGACCAAAATACATGCTTACATACAGCACCGTAGTGCACATAATAGAGTTTACAACCTTTTCTTTTACATAATCAGAATAAATAAAACATCAGAGTTTTGCTCGGCCAGAGGACCGAGAACATGGACCATTGCCTGACTAAAAGACCTACTCTCCCTGTGAGGGAGAGTAAACCTGCTCGGTCAGGGATAGTGCTTGCTTGGACTCGGTACCTGAAAAATGGTAAGGAGGTGAGTATTACACAGAACTTAAGTAAGCAGTTTCTAATATGACATATCGACCTACCAAATCAAACACACTTAGTCTAATATACATAATCATAATACTCGGTCCAACATGCATCATACTCAAACAACATCATCTTTTTGCTCGGCCCTTAACATATCTATCATCTTTTTGCTCGGCCCTTAACTATTCTCTATTGTATATTTTACGTTTCACTATTATTCACCTAAATCCGACCATTTTCACTTTTATCCTTGTATTATGTCTCATGTTTTTCTTTGCTCAGCATCATCTCCTCTTTTCCTTTTTATTCACCGTAATTGGAATTAGGAATGTGTCCATCATTGCGCAGGAACACATCAATTCCGTCTTACAGCTGCGCAGGAACACATCAACAGCGTCTTCCGCGATTATTGCACAGGAACACATCACTGTGTCTTACTCGACCTGGAGAACATCCTAACGGATTCCGTTTGCTTGGAATCTGGTGTGAGATGTTACTGCGCAGGAACACATCAACTGCGTCTTACAGCTGCGCAAGAACACATCACTACGTCTTACGCAATCAATGCACACACCCCTACATGCGTCTTCTATGACCCGTCTCACACCACCATTATTCTTTACTTATTCTTTAGTTAACATTTTTCCTTTAATCTATTACCCATCATTTCACATTATTTCCCCATCTCGGCCACTTATGGTCGACTCGCGTATTACCCACACAAAATCAGTTATGCACAACAATTAGGGGTGTTCATGGATCGGTTCGGTTCGTTTTTTGTGAAAAAATCATCCGATCCAAAGATAAAAATTAACATCGGTTCGGTTTGGTTCGGTTGATTTAGCTTAAGACATCCAATCCGATCCAATCCAAAAAAATACATTCTGTTTCGGTTCGGCTCGGTTCGGCTCATTCCTTTTTTTTTCAATATAAAAAATATCTAGTACTCACCTAAGATGAAAAAATATTCCCCACAAAAATTATTCAAAATAAATCTGTTGTAGCACTTGTTCAAGTATTTATGTTTTGATCATAGTTAAACTAAGGTTGTATTGCTGTAGCACTTGTTAAACTAAGGAATAAATATTTTTAAAATCAGATACAAACCGACCCTATGAAACTCGGAACTGGCGAGTGGCGATCACTAACGAAAATAAACAAACAATATAAAAAAAATCATTTTTAAGTTTGCAACACATAAAGTTCTATTCTCATTGAAAAAGAGTGCTTTTCCTAGAAAAACACAAGAAGAATAAATTCAGTTGATACAGGCACAAAAGGATCAGAATCGTGCAACTAATAACCATCACGTTTAAAAAATAACCCAACAGTTTAGAATATAGCAATTGATAGCGAATAAAAAAACAAACGCAGAGAAGGAGCAGAGAGGGAAAGAGGATTATGGCATAAAACAAATGCAGTAGATCTCCTTTCTTATCAGTACCGGCAACCCAATCCCATATCTCAAACAGCAAAGAACAGCAAGAGGGAGCAGACAGGGAAAGAGGATTACGGTTTGGAAGGGGAGCAGAGAGGGGGGAACTTGCGGTGAGAAGGAAAGAGGAAGAGGGAGCAGATAGGGAGGAGCGACGACAAATATGAGGGTTTGAGGAATTTAGAGGAATTGAAGAAGTAGGGAGAACCGAGGAACTAGGGAAGTATTAGGGTTGGCCGAATTGGGCTTGGGCCATAGTGCCATACAGATTCAGAAATACGGGAAACACATTAAGGGCTGGTTCGGTCCGGTTCTGAAACTAAGAACCGAAAACCGAACCGAACCGATCTGTTTTACCATCATCTCATCCAAATTGGTCCATTTTTTCGTTTTTTTTTATTTCGGTTTTTTGGATCAGTTTTTCGGTTATCCAATGGATCAGTTCGATTCTGAACACCCCTAACAACAGTTATCACTTTTCACACAATTAGTCATGCTTAACGAACATACACATATTCATACTTAACAAAACATACATGTATTCAAAGTTCATTTCCTGGGTTCTTTTATAAATTTTCGTTCTCCATTAATATTCTATATTCATCATTTTACTGTTCAATGTTCTAGTTTAACACCCTTTCTTAGCACCCATTATGAGCACACTAGCAATCCAAACCTAAGCTAAGGTAACACCCACTCCTTACCTCAAAACTGTGAAAGAAAAGGATGCTCTGAGAGTTGGAGCCTTGCTCTTCTCGTGTTTGAACTCCTTAGATCGTGGTTCCTTGCACCCTCTGTATCGCCTTAACAGAGTCTTAGAAAATGCCGAGAAAACTTAGAGCTAAAGAGGAAATGAAGGGTGTGATTTTTTTGCTTATGAAATTGAAGTGAGAAAATGGTTTTTGATCACTAGAGCCCTAGAGAAAAAATGAAGAAGACGAAGAAGACTTCATAGTGAAGTTCTAGGGAACGTGTGGCTGAGATCTATTGGCTTTTTGAGAAAGTCATCAATAGGGGCTTAAAAGGGACAGCTGTGATGTGAAAGGGACGTTTGTACGGTTGGCGCAGATGACGATGCACAAGTTGCTTGTCCGAGCTGGGAGCTCGGCTTTGGCTTGTCGTAAAGGACCTCGACAGACGAACTCGAAGGAGCATCTGCTTGAACTGAGACATTAGAATATTAATCTCGGCGCGAGGAGCCGAGATATCTTGGCGTTAAAGGGAGTTTGGCTTGATATGTCGTTAGTCAGCCAGTAGAAGGCCAAAACTATAATTGGCTTATTCAAGGTAATTCGCTGCTTTCACTCGGCTAACTCGAAGCTATTCGTTCTGATCGGATGGGTACTCGGCTCACTGACAAGGTTTATCAACAAGATGAGGTCGGTTCAATAGAGCTCAGAGCTAACTGGTCGGCCCCTATGAACTCGGATCTGACGAGTTCGGATCTCACTATCAGGTCGGACACTAATCGGCTTACAATGGTTAAGACGAGATCCGCGACCCTGAACGTCGCTCGCTGGTCGGCTAAGATGGAATTTGGTCGGATCTTACACTTAAACTCCCTTATCCTTGGCTACGGCTTAACTTAGACTTTTCCTAATTACGCTTGGATTAGAAATTCAGGATGTTACAATTCTCCCCCACTTACTGGAATTTCGTCCTCGAAATTTCATTCACTCCCTCAAATGGAGAACCATCCCAAGGACAGAGCTTACAACTCGAATTTGCACCTGTTTTGATCGCCTATATCTCTCTACGGCTTCATAGGCCGAAACTATGCTTTGCTGCTAAGTCCTCCCCCACTTAGCATTGGCATACTTTGTTGTATCCGAACACCCCTAAAGTTTTGTGCTAAAGAAGAGTAGGTTTGATTTCTCACTCAATCGGTTTGAATCCTAGTCCATAGGGTCGAGGTTAAGATTCTAGGCAGGGTACATTTTGTTAAGTTCTCCTACTAGAGAGTTAACGAAGGGAATTGTTTGACGTTTGCTAGGTCGCTTCTTATCCTAAGACATCCTAATCTTCTTAATTAGTTAGACAGCAAAGGGAAGGTAGTTCGGCAGTGCACTATACAAAGAATTGATTAACGGTAGGTACCTCCGATCAGGTCGGTCGGGTTAACCTCTTCACCATCTATGGTGTATATTTTTCCTTCCCGAACAGGTTGGCATCTAGTCGCTATCTAGCTATCTAGCTTGCATCGAGTTGCGCCCACTCCCTAGTGGAGTGTGGTACTACGAGGACCACAGAACCACCTTCGATGGGGAGGTAGAGTTGACACTCTATCATCCGAACCCTCTGGCTCGTGTCCGTCCTCGTAGGTTCCTCATTCCTATCATCTATACCCTGCATGTGCCCCCTTTTTACACATACCATGGACCACCCCCGGCTCAACCAACTCGACGTCTTCATAGTTTTTGTTTTAGAGCTCCTACCCGATCACATCCATCTGCTTCCCGAGTCATCCGTGAGAAGACTCCTGTTCCTAGTCCGATGAGTCCGATTCATTGGACTCCATCAGCTAACCCAGTGCCCAGGGGTCGGGCACCGATTCAGTCGGACGAGGTCGAGGAGGATCTAGAGGAGGCAGAGAGTGAGGGCGAGCCAGTCAAGAACTCCACTGGTAGTCAGTGGGGAGTTGGGGATCCACCGGGCGATGCATGATATAGATGACTGGGGTGAGAGACGATGGAGCAGCTGCTGAAGACCAGGAGGATGATCATAGCTGTTGGAGGATCATCAGACCATCTCTGAGATTTCTATTTTTTTGAGATGTATATATTTTTGAGAGATTTTATAGGGTTGGTCTTTCTTTATATTTTGGTTTTATGGACTTGTTTATCAGACTAGTACTTGGACTACACTGGACAATGTCAATGTGATGTACTTTGATCTACTACTTATGTTATATATATACATATATATATATATATACTCCCTCCGGTCCCTAATAAAAGCACTTTTTGACCAATTTCACTCCCTTTAAGAAAGTTAGTTAGTGGCATTGGAAATGTAAATATTTGGTATTATTTTCAAAAGTACCCCTATAATTATTATTGGGAATGTAAAAAGTGTTAAGTAAATAGGGGTGTTTGTGAAAAAAAAAAGTAATTAATGCCATTGGAAATTGGAAATGAGGCTTATATTAAGGACAAAAAAAAAGTCTTAAAAGGGGGCTTATATATAACCGAAGGGAGTATATACCATGTTTTGATATACAACAGATCAAGGATACTATTTCGAATGTTTTTCGCTTACTCTAATATCGAAATGCCAAATTTTTGTAAGACTTATAATTTTAAAATTATACCTCACGAATTCGAGATAACGACACATTAATTATAAAATACTTTTTGTATTCAATGACATGTTATCTCGAAACACGATCTTTTTCGTCACAAGATAATTAAACTCAAATATCAAGTATTTAACCAATTCCATTTGTAAACCTTTAATAGGAAATTTTTATGAACCCTATTTTGTATACACATCAAGTCCATGAATGATGAAAGTGTTAAGGAAACTTTGTTTTATAAACCTAAAGATGCAAGTTGATGCTTGAACATGATTTAGTTGTTTGGAGTGTATAAAGTCTATATATCTGATCTAATCAATTCGGTCTCTTTTAATAAAATAGGTAAATATGAAAATGAAATGGTTTTGAAAGCAATCGTGTGTGCATAATTGATTAAGTGTTTGATTGCGAAAGTGTTGTTTGTTATTGTGTGTTAAGTTAATTGAGTGTGTTTTGGAAAATATTTGAGCACATGATTGGTTTTGAAATTAATTGATTTTACGATAATTCGATTTGATTTATTTGGAAACATGGGACACGTTTAGTGGCTGTCCAAGATTTGTTTTATGACAAAAGCTTGAACTTTAAAAGTGTCAAAGTGTTGGATTTGAACTAAAGGATTATTGGAAATAAAAGTGTTTTTAAGATGTTTCTGGATTTTTATCAAAATGATTTTGTGAAACGATTCTTTGCTGTCCAGAATTGTTTAGGACGTGTTCCTTAACTTTAAAAGTGTGTTCATATGATTTAAAGTATGGTTTTCAAGTGGTATTTGAAATGGGAAAAAGCCGGATTAAAAACGGTAAATTTTTCGGTGTTTTCAAACGAGATTAAGGTGATGTCCGAGACGGACCAACAACTAAATTAAATGGTTTAAATTATTTTACAAGATGTTTTCAAATGGTTTTGGAAGTACTCAAAGTACTAGAAGATATTAGAGTTGTTTTGAGAAATCGACTATGTTTTAAGTCTTCTGACGAGGAATGAAATGTGTTTGAGTTGAGAGACGGTTTTCTTGATACGAGTTAATAACGTAAACGTGTTTTATTTAATACGAGGAATTTTATAGACGAGGGATTGGGGCAGCTGGCAGCGGCAAGGATCCGAGGAGATCGTGCGCATTTAATCGCTGGACCTGAGGTGAGAGAGAAGTTTTCCTAAGACACCATGGTATTTAGGTGATTTATTAGGACGTTCCGTATCATCTCAAAGATCGGAACTTAGTGGTTCTGAGTCAGTAGTATAGTGGCAATTGTTTGTGTTGTGTGGCCACTTATACGAAGAAGACAAAGACCACGTATTGTTGTGTGATGAATTTATATGTTGATGATATGATATAGCATGCTTATGTTTAATTGTTTAATTATGCCTGATGATATTTAAATTGTCGATTAATATGAGTAGCATGCTGATGGACGTCTGTTACGTCCTAAAAATGAAAATGAAATAAATAAGTCTGTGAAAGTAAAAGACAAAGAGAAAAGATATAACACCCCGTTTAGCCTAAGTCCTTATGCGATAAGGCAGCCTTGATAAGACATTAAGAGAAGAAGTATGAAAATGAAATATGAGAAAGAGATGAGAAATAATTTATGATGAGAATGAAAGTATCGTTTTGAGGATGAGCCAGAGCTGGGAAAAGTAATGTTGTTGTTAGTTGAGATGAGAAATGATATGAGTGGAGCTGGGTTCCTTTGTTGACATTATTGGAATGAGGCTTGTGTTGAGTTGAGCTTGCTCCTCCACTAGTGCTCACTAAAATGAGATTTTTGAAAAAGTTTACAAACTGAGATTTTTGAAAAAGTTTGTGAAATGCTATTTTGAAAAAGATTGTGAAAGGAGGTTTTGCGAAAAGTTTGTGAAACGAGATTTTTAGAAATTTGTGAAAATGAGATTTTTTTGTGAAATGAGATTTTTAGAAAGCTTGTGAAATAAGATTTTTAGAAAAGTTTATGAAAGGAGATTTTTGAGAAAACATATAAAATGTATTTTGAGCAAGGTTTTTGAAATATAATTTTGAGAAAGTTTACAAAACAAGATTTTCAGAAATCTTATAAAATGTATTTTGAGGAAAGTAAGTGAAGCAAGATTTTTGAGAAAGTTTATGCAACGAGATTTTGAGAAAGCTTATGAAAGATTGTTTTGAGGAAAGATTGTGAAATGAATTTGTGAAATGAGACTTTAAGAAATTTGTGAAAGAAGATTTTGAGAAAGATTGCGAAATGAGATTGTTAAGAGAGATTGTGAAACGAGATAGTTGAGATAAATTGAGGATGTTGAGAAAGTTTAAGAAATGAGATACGAGTTTATCGATGTGATCCCAGCTCTGTGCTATGTTGAGAAAAGATGGAAGAAAGATTGAGAAAGTAGCGGTCGGGACTCATTGAAGGGATGCACCAAGGATGGGTCAGCCATTAGGTTAATTAAAAAGATAAAAGACTTTAAAAGACATTAACAAATGCGAACGCCGTGAGCTATGAGTGTGATATCGAAGTAGTGGAGAGGAAGGAACCTTGGGTATCTGCGGATACTCAGGTGGAGATTGCATTAGGGGAGGACGATGAAGGTGAAACGTCAAGAAGTCTTGAGTACTTTCTAGGAAGAACGAACTCCACATGTGGCATACGAACGTGGTAGGGACTGGGGGCCAAAGCCGTGGTAAGTTCTGTAGCGCAACTAGAACTAGTACTGACACCCGCTAGACTGCAAATCTTGAACAGTGAGAGGGACTGGAGTGGGGCATCTTGATTTGCCACTGTACCCGAGTTTTCTACAGTGTGACTTAATATTATAGATTTGAAATGATATGAATTGATTTGAGACTGTACCCGAGTTTTCTACAGTTCTCCTGGCTTGGAGCCAATTGATTGTTGAGACAGTTGTCGTTCCCGCACGGTAAAGGTCATGTACTCCTGTTTGCTTCCGACTAGGTTGGGTGGATGACCGAGGAGATGTAGACTTGAGACGTTTGTGCTAATTGCGAAAGAAACGAGTACCTCGATGATATTCTAATTTCCCCAATCATCGATGGTTGTGATCCGATAAAACTTGATAAGAAAAGATTCATAATTATAAGAAGCAAAAGCTTATGAATGTTGGTGATGAGAAAGGAATTGAGAATGGAAAGTATGGAAAAGTGAATGAAACCCCATGAAGAGGAATGTGAAGGAAAGTAAGGAAATAAGAAATAAAGAATGTTTATGAGAAGTAAAAGTAAGTTTGGCGAGATGATAATGAATGATAATAATGATGATAACGAATGATGATAACGATTGATGTTAATGATAATATGCTTGAATGCTATGTTGTATGTATGTTGCTTTGTCTTGTTTGTATTGTCTTGATATCTTGCCTATCGTAAACCCACAGCGTCGACGATGCGTCGTTCGGATCGCTTACTCTCTCTTGTTCGTTGGCATATCGGTGCTACTGGTATCTCAACGGGCAGATGGAGCATCGTATGGAGATCACCACTTGGAATAAGCATGGAAGAGGTTGGAAGTTCACCCCGTATGGATGGATGTGGATCGGCTACACTCTGATCATGATTCCGGACCCGGAACACCAATTGAGCGGAGTTAACTTGGGGCCGCACTTGGGACAAGTCATGGTACGAGGATACAACAGCCACAAAGAGAAGGTGCGGAATGAGACTCGGGAAAACTCCACCACCCTAGGTGGGGTAGGGTTGGAGGCAATCGACAGCGGGAAAGCAGCGACAGATATGGCTTCATCTTCGGGAGTGAAGAAAGGGCGCAAGAAGAAAGGGAAGCTTCATCCGGTTGTGTTCAACCGGAAGGTTTAAGGATAGTGTTATTAGTTTAAGTTATTGTGAGTGTTTTGAGTCAAGGATTATCTAAGTGATGGACTATTTATGTAATTCAGTTTGTTTTAGATTATGCCCTATTTTTGAAGAAGTGTAAGAATGGATCCTTTTGGGAATTGTATAAGTTCTTTTGATGAAATACAGAAATGCTATGTTAGGTTTGAAACCAAACCATTTTCCAATGCTAAATGTTTTTGAAGATTCAAATAAGTGAGTATTCAATTTAGTAACAACTCGATTTTCGGTAAAGGATGTTAAGTACACCAATGAATTTTCAATAATGTTTTCAAAAAAAAAATTTGGCCTCATTTTTAGCAACATTAACAAACAAAAGTTGTTTATTTTGTGTTACGAAAATCGGGCTGTTACAGAATGGTATCAGAGCTTATGGTAATCCTTAGTGGCCTTAAGCATGGGCTTACATGCTTTGTTTGTGTATCTGTGTGTTTGTTAGCGTAAGGATAGGAGTATAAGGTCAAGTCTTCGTTTTTCTAGGATGTGAGACTTTGTTTATGGCTTAGTGCCCGCTGTGTTAGTCTAAGGAACCCGTTGGTTATGTAGTTTGAAGGAAGTAGACCGAGTGGAAAGAGAATAGATTTTAAGTCGAGACCCCCTAACCTTTGATGTTATAGCATTGTTTGATAGACCCAAGTCTGTTGGCCTTGACGTACCTTTTGTACCAGAGTTAGGATGTTATCCCTGGATCCCCGTGTTTGTTGAATTGCTTCAACAAAGACAATCCTTGTTGCTGAATTTCGAACTTTTCTTCATAAGCCTTACTGTCAAACCGTAGCCTTACTGATCTTTTCCTAAATCCATTAGCCTGACTTGTGAGAATGAAAGTGCCATAGTCACCCAGATAGCTTTGGCTTGAATGATCATGGATGAATCAATGGTTGAAATTGAATAAGAATGTAAGACCACAATGGATTTAGTAATAAGTTTGATCAAAGTTGGGGAGTTACAAGGAAGAAAGGAGGTGTATATTGTCAGTCATTTGAGGAAATTAGGATGAGAATCCGGAAGAGTAGAACCCTTATGTGCTATAACCAGGTGTCTAGACGGAGAAAGTGATAGGTATGATTGATGCTTAGGGTGAATTTAATGAGAAAAGTGAGGTTGTTTAGAGGAAGGAAAACCAAAGTTGCAATAGAATTTCCCTTAAGTCGGAGAAATGATGGGTGAAAGCATTAGAGTTAGAAGGAGAACTAAAGGAAGGAGTGATTGTTTGTGAGTTAGTGGGAATTCAAGGTTGTAGAGAGTAGTGAGTATCTAAGGATTTTGGGTGAAACTTAGTACTCTTGGAGATGTGTGAATTTATGTTTGCTCGATTTTAACCTAAGTTTGTATATAAGGTTGAGCTCTATGTAACGACGATCAGTTAAGAGACGATATCCTCATTGGTTAGTCCGTTGGACTTGACCCGATCCGACACGTGAGTGGCTGCACGAGTGAAGCTTCTTCGTCCGAAAGCGACAAACG
Organism: Crotalaria pallida; assembly: GCA_037953625.1. Lineage (NCBI taxonomy): Eukaryota > Viridiplantae > Streptophyta > Magnoliopsida > Fabales > Fabaceae > Crotalaria > Crotalaria pallida. The sequence continues at coordinate 35,448,154 of CM075651.1, read as the reverse complement.
AGGAGTACTGCAAAGCAAATGATGCCAGCAAAGGAAAGACGACCACGAATCAAGAATGAGAATGTCCTGATGGACCTCACCGTGATGTGAGAATTTTGTGCTCTGCTGCCCAATCCGCAACGTATTTCTCGGGGACGAGAAATCTTTAAGTTGGGGAGAATGTGACGACCCGCAAATTCCTCGTATTGTTTTAAGCACTAAAGAGAATTATTTTTGAGAAAGTGTTTTTAAAAGAGTACTTCCTTGAATAGATTTCTTATTTTATGATTTCAAAGTGATGAAGGATGTCAAAGGAATGGTTTTCATGGAATAACATTATAAGTTTTAGAAATTGAGTTTTTGGAATGGTTGTGTATTTAATATTTTCATACTTCAAAGAAATGGTTGTTTTTATATATGAGAAAAATTTTATTTTCTATGTGTATGTGTATGTGTGCTACGTGTATGTGTATGCATGTATGAATGCTAGGATTTTATTTTTTTTTTAAGATAAGAAGCTTATGGGATGAATTAGGACCAAAAGGAAATTAATTAGTAGAAATAATTTATGCATGAAGTGACCTAAAGCCATGAATTACTCCTCATTGTCTCCTTGCTAAAATCCACCCATGCAACAAATTGAAGAGCCAAAAATGCCTCTCACCCTTGCACATATGACCGAAGTTCCCAAGGGCAAAATAGGAAGCTCATGAATTGCCTATATAACCCTTGGCCCTTAGTTCATTTGCATTCATTCTCATTCACTTCTTCATTTCATTTCCTTTTTCATTTCTTCAACTTCACAAACACTTTGTTGAAGAGCAAAAATCAAGCTCTCAACACATAGAGGGAGAGAGGGAGAAACCGTGAGAAAGAAAAGAGGAGAAGGAGAGTGAAAATCCAAACTCCTTAACCTAATACCCTTGATCCTTCTTCTTCACACACACTTCTTCCTCCAAAACTCTAGAAGAAGATCATTCGTTACCCAAAAAGAGAGAAGGCCGAAGCTAACCTAGGAGAAGAAGAGAGATTTGGAAGCTTGAGGTTGTGATTTTTAGTTTAAAGTAGTTGTTTAAGTTTTGAGAGTTTTAAGTGTATTTGATTTTGTATTGTAAAGGACTTTATGATAAACTTTGTTTGAACTTAAAGTTTGGGATGCATGTGTGTATTTTGAAGTGATCTTGAAGTTTGAACTACATGCATATCATTTCTAAATGTTGATCATGAAGATTTATGTTAAAAAGTTTAGATCTTTAACTCATGGTTTTTCCTTGTCACGGTTTTAACTAAAGTTGTGTTTAAAGTTGTTTATTGTCCTTGATCTTCTCATGCATGTAATGATTTATGGTTGATCTATGAAAAAGCATGAAGTTTTAGTCTTGCATGTCTAATTTTATGATTGATTGATGGTTGCATGTATTGTTAATGCTTTGAGCTTGAGTTTTTAAGAGCTAAATGAACTTGTAAAACACTAGATCATGAACTCAATGATTCGGCCATGACTAAAGATTAAGTCTTGATGCTTTTTAATTTGATCTAAGTCATTGCATGTTAATCTCATGCTTAGAAAAGTTGGTTTGAGTGGTTGGAAGGTTTTGATTTTAAATTGATCTTGATAAAGCTTTGATTTTGTCTTTATCTTTGAAAAAGTTTTGATCTTGAAGCTATGCATGTGATTTTTGAGCAAAAGCTTTAACTTTTCTTAGTGCATGTCACGGTTTGGTAAAGGAACCAAGGAAATCAATTTTTGAAAAAATGATTCTTGATTTGATCTAGGACTAATGCTCTTGCATGTTAAAGATTTAAAGTTAAATCTTGATTTTTGGAGAGGAGCATTCGGTTTAATCATGAGGACCAAGAGATCATGATTTGTTTTCCATGAAAAAGACATATGCATGATGATTTCCTCTTGATTCAAAGATTTTTAAAGTGCATGATAAAACCCATGAATCTTAATTTTTGCATGTTGGAAAAAATGGACCAAAAACCTTGTCTTTGTCTTGATGAGTATTCGGCCAATGCATGTTAACTAGGTTAGGATTCTTTTTCATGAAGTGACATAAAAGTAATGAGTGTGTTTTGTGAAATAATTCTAAGTTCATGTGTTTGAGATTGTGTTGTGATTATTTATTTTCTATTCGGTTTTGGTATGGAAAATAGGTAAATGAGTTTGACTTTGAATGCATGTATGAGATTTCTAAGGCATGAAAGATAAGACTTTGATGTGGTGCTTGATTTCATAAATTAAATTAAGTTAAGAAAATGAATTAAAGTTTATGTAATTTTTCAAGAAGGGCTCACGGTTTTTGGAATGAAAAGGGAAAAAGTAATTTCATGATTTTATATTTTTTTTTATGTGAACAAATCTTTATTTTGGTATGTGCATATTTTCGGCCATGAATGATGAAAGTGTTAAGGAAACTTTGTTTTATAAACCTAAAGATGCAAGTTGATGCTTGAACATGATTTATTTGTTTGGAGTGTATAAAGTCTATATATCTGATCTAATCAATTCGGTCTCTTTTAATAAAATAGGTAAATATGAAAATGAAATGGTTTTAAAAGCAATCGTGTGTGCATAAGTGATTAAGTGTTTGATTGAGAAAGTGTTGTTTGTTATTGTGTGTTAAGTTAATTGAGTGTGTTTTGGAAAATATTTGAGCACGTGATTGGTTTTGAAATTAATTGATTTTACGATAATTCGATTTGATTTATTTGGAAACATGGGACACGTTTAGTGGCTGTCCAAGATTTGTTTTATGACAAAAGCTTGAACTTTAAAAGTGTCAAAGTGTTGGATTTGAACTCAAGGATTATTGGAAATAAAAGTGTTTTTAAGATGTTTCTGGATTTTTATCAAAATGATTTTGTGAAACGATTCTTTGCTGTCCAGAATTGTTTAGGACTTGTTCCTTAACTGGAAAAGTGTGTTCATATGATTTAAAGTATGGTTTTCAAGTGGTATTTGAAATGGGAAAAAGCCGGATTAAAAACGGTAAATTTTTCGGTGTTTTCAAACGAGATTAAGGTGCTGTCCGAGACGGACCAGCAACTAAATTAAATGGTTTAAATTATTTTACAAGATGTTTTCAAATGGTTTTGGAAGTACTCAAAGTACTAGAAGATATTAGAGTTGTTTTGAGAAATCGACTATGTTTTAAGTCTTCGACGAGGAATGAAATGTGTTTGAGTTGAGAGACGGTTTTCTTGATACGAGTTAATAACGTAAACGTGTTTTATTTAATACGAGGAATTTTATAGATGAGGGATTGGGGCAGCTGGCAGCGGCAAGGATCCGAGGAGATCGTGCGCATTTAATCGCTGGACCTGAGGTGAGAGAGAAGCTTTCCTAAGACACCGTGGTATTTAGGTGATTTATTAGGACGTTCCGTATCATCTCAAAGATCGGAACTTAGTGGTTCTGAGTCAGTAGTATAGTGGCAATTGTTTGTGTTGTGTGGCCACTTATACGAAGAAGACAAAGACCACGTATTGTTGTGTGATGAATTTATATGTTGATGATATGATATAGCATGCTTATGTTTAATTGTTTAATTATGCCTGATGATATTTAAATTGTCAATTAATATGAGTAGCATGCTGATGGACATCTGTTACGTCCTGAAAATGAAAATGATATAAATAAGTCTGTGAAAGTAAAAGACAAAGAGAAAAGATATAACACCCCGTTTAGCCTAAGTCCTTATGCGATAAGGCAGCCTTGATAAGACTTTAAGAGAAGAAGTAAGAAAATGAAATATGAGAAAGAGATATGAGCTGAGATTGAGAAAGAGATGAGAAATAATTTATGATGAAAACGAAAGTATCGTTTTGAGGATGAGCCAGAGCTGGGAAAAGTAATGCTGTTGTTAGTTGAGATGAGAAATGATATGAGTGGAGCTGGGCTCCTTTGTTGACATTATTGGAATGAGGCTTGTGTTGAGTTGAGCTTGCTCCTCCACTAGTGCTCACTAAAATTAGATTTTTGAAAAAGTTTACGAACTGAGATTTTTGAAAAAGTTTGTGAAATGATATTTTGAAAAAGATTGTGAAAGGAGGTTTTGCGAAAAGTTTGTGAAACGAGATTTTTAGAAATTTGTGAAATGAGATTTTTAGAAAGCTTGTGAAATAAGATTTTTAGAAAAGTTTATGAAAGGAGATTTTTGAGAAAACATATAAAATGTATTTTGAGCAAGGTTTTTGAAATATAATTTTGAGAAAGTTTACAAAACAAGATTTTCAGAAAGCTTATAAAATGTATTTTGAGGAAAGTAAGTGAAGCAAGATTTTTGAGAAAGTTTATGCAACGAGATTTTGAGAAAGCTTATGAAAGATTGTTTTGAGGAAAGATTGTGAAATGAATTTGTGAAATGAGACTTTAAGAAATTTGTGAAAGAAGATTTTGAGAAAGATTGCGAAATGAGATTGTTCAGAGAGATTGTGAAACGAGATAGTTGAGATAAATTGAGGATGTTGAGAAAGTTTAAGAAATGAGATACGAGTTTATCGATGTGATCCCAGCTCTGTGCTATGTTGAGAAAAGATGGAAGAAAGATTGAGAAAGTAGCGGTCGGGACTCGTTGAAGGGATGCACCAAGGATGGGCCGACCATTAGGTTAATTAAAAAGATAAAAGACTTTAAATGACATTAAAAAATGCTAATGCGGTGAGCTATGAGTGTGATATCGAAGTAGTGGAGAGGAAGGAACCATGGGTATCTGCGGATACTCAGGTGGAGATTGCATTAGGGGAGGACGATGATGGTGAAACGTCAAGAAGTCTTGAGTACTTTCTAGGCAGAACGAACTCCACATGTGGCATACGAACGTGGTAGGGACTGGGGGCCAAAGCCGTGGTAAGTTCTGCAGCGCAACTAGAACTAGTACTGACGCCCCCTAGATTGCAAATCTTGAACAGTGAGAGGGACTGGAGTGGGGCATCTTGATTTGCCACTGTACCCGAGTTTTCTACAGTGTGCCTTAATATTATATGATTTGAAATGATATGAATTGATTTGAGACTGTACCCGAGTTTTCTACAGTTCTCCTGGCTTGGAGCCAATTGATTGTTGAGACAACTGTTGTGCCCGCACGGCAAAGGTCCTGTACTCCTGTTTGCTTCCGACTAGGTTGGGTGGATGACCGAGGAGATGTAGACTTTAGACGTGTGTGCTAACTGTGAAAGAAACGAGTACCTCGATGATATTCGAATTTCCCCAATCATCGATGGTTGTGATCCGATAAAACTTGATAAGAAAAGATTCATAATTATAAGAAGCAAAAGCTTATGAATGTTGGTGATGAGAAAGGAATTGAGAATGGAAAGTATGGAAAAGTGAATGAAACCCCATGAAGAGGAATATGAAGGAAAGTAAGGAAAAAGAAAGAAAGAATGTTTATGAGAAGTAAAAGTAAGTTTGGCGAGATGATAATGAATGATAATAATGATGATAACGAATGATGATAACGATTGATGTTAATGATAATATGCTTGAATGCTATGTTGTATGTATGTTGCTTTGTCTTGTTTGTATTGTCTTGATATCTTGCCTATCGTAAACCCACACCGTCGACGATGCGTCGTTCGGATCGCTTACTCTCTCCTGTTCGTTGGCATATCAGTGCTACTGTTATCTCAACGGGCATATGGAGCATCGTATGGAGATCACCACTTGGAATAAGCATGGAAGAGGTTGGAAGTTCACCCCGTATGGATGGATGTGGATCGGCTACACTCAGATCATGATTCCGGACCCGGAACACCAATTGAGCGGAGTTAACTTGGGGCCGCACTTTGGACAAGTCACGGTACGAGGATACAACGGCCACGAAGAGAAGGTGCGGAATGAGACTCAGGAAAACTCCACCACCCTAGGTGGGGTAGGGTTGGAGGCAATCGACAGCGGCAAAGCAGCGACAGATATGGCTTCATCTTCGGGAGTGAAGAAAGGGCGCAAGAAGAAAGGGAAGCTTCATCCGGTTGTGTTCAACCGGAAGGTTTAAGGATAGTATTATTAGTTTAAGTTATTGTGAGTGTTTTGAGTCAAGGATTACCTAAGTGATGGACTATTTATGTAATTCAGTTTGTTTTAGATTATGCCCTATTTTTGAAGAAGTGTAAGAATATATCATTTTGGGAATTGTATAAGTTCTTTTGATGAAATACAGAAATGCTATGTTAGGTTTGAAACCAAACCATTTTCCAATGCTAAATGTTTTTGAATATTCAAATAAGTGAGTATTCAATTTAGTAACAACTCGGTTTTCGGTAAAGGATGTTAAATACACCAATGACTTTTCAACAATGTTTTCAAAAAAAAAAATTGGCCTCATTTTTAGCAACATTAACAAACAAAAGTTGTTTATTTTGTGTTACGAAAATTGGGCTGTTACATGTTTCAGGGATTAAATTGAATTAATTGACAATTTAAAATGTGTTAGAAGTCAACGTGGAAGTACGTTGAAAAGTTTTGATGATGTCAAACAAGGACCAGTCAAAGTGCAAGTCAAGCTTCAAGCAAGAGCTTCAAGATGCTATCTCTCTGTTCTCAGTAGGAAATCAATGTAAGGCTAGAGTAACTGTGTCACTTATGTTATAGGCTTTATTTAGAGTTCTTGAAGAAGAAAAAGAGTTTTTCACAAAAAGTGTTTTAAGTTATTTTTCAGTTTTTAAGTGAAAATTATTTATGAAACTCTGCTTTAGAAAATCAATTTTATGAAAATAAGCATAAGTAATCGATTACCTTCCTTGGATAATCGATTACCATGCCTCTGAGTTATGATCTGAGAATTTTAATTGAAAATAGTTGATTACTTATTTTAATAATCGATTACCTGTCTCACATAGAGTTGATAATCGATTACTTTGTTTTATATAATCGATTACTTTTTAAAAAATGAATTTCAATGTTTTCACAGAAAAGGGATAATCAATTACTTTTAAGTTTTTTTGAAATATGTGTCAGAATCAATCTTAAATGTTTCCAGATTTGTTTTTACTTAATTGATTCTGATTTATTTTCAAAATTCGAATTTAAATATTATTTTGAAATAATTCCTTTTTTGTTTTAAGAATCAAATCTTTGATTTATTGTTTAAATCTTTTTTATTGGTTATTGTTTTTAAAACTTATTTTATTTTATTTCTAAAATCGTTTTTAATTTTATTTTGATTTTGAATTTGAATTATTTCCAAATCATTTTTTTATTTGATTTTGATTTTGAATTTAATTTATTTCCAAAATCGTTTTTGATTTGATTCTGATTTTATTTTTCAAATTCAAGATCTTTTAATCACATTTTGAGAAAACGATTTTTACGTTCTGCTTCTTCTTCTTCTTCTCCAACTCTAAGTTTTGGCCTATGCTATAGTGAAACTACTACTTTGCCATTAGAACTAAATTGTTGTATCCGTGTTATTTAGAACACAGTATTGTTAAGAACTTCATTGTTCTCTCCGCACCGCATAGAGTGCAGTATTGTTAGTTGTACCAATCACCATAACCATTGTTGTAAAGGGGTGTGTGACCCTTAGCTTTTAGGGAGTGGATCCCTAGTTCAAACGTGTGGCATGTTTGTGTTTGTAGGGTAAGAAACCCTTGTTGTGTATCTGGGGTTGTGGCTAGATGAACGATGGGCCACCTAGTAGATAGCCTACCTTAGTGTGAGGGCGTGACATCCTCTGGTTGTAATTGGGACGCGAGACGTTCTTGATTATAATTGATAAAAGCTCAAGCGGGTCGCTTGGGGACTGGACGTAGGTCTTTCGCTGGAAAGGTTGAACCAGTATAAAAACCCTGGTGCAATCTCTCTATCCCTTATCTCTTTTATTTACTGTTGCGTATTTTATTATTGTGTTAATTATCTCTTCTCCATAACGTAAATATTATTTATATTAATTTAATTATTTTAAATTAATCAACGCGCATTAGACTTTTCGTTGTTATAGTGTTTCTTATCTCCGCGCGTAATATTAATCGTTGTTATTATTATTTGCTTCTGTTTGTGCATAATCGTTTTAATTGTTTTCCGCTGCAAAGATTATTTATTTTATTGAAAACGATTGATTTCGAACGTTTATCAATGACTATAAAACCCAATTCACCCCCATCTTGGGTGACGGCTGCCAATCCTAACAAAAAGGACCAAAATGAATTATGCATGCATGTATCAGGGACCAAAATGAATGACGAAAAATTTTAATCTGTTACTTAACCCCAGTTGACGGAGGGACTAAAATGACTGACGTGAGACTCTCTGAGACTAAACGTGTATTTATGATCTCTAAGAGACTCAAATGACTGATGGTCACACTCTCAGGGACCAAAATGACTAATTACTCTTTATAAAATGGGTTTAGTTAACAAACTGTATAATCCATTGTAATCTCGTGATAATCGATTGTCACGCACAAAATTTTTAAAAATTTATATTTTATTATTTTTTCCTCCATAAACTTTTTCAATATTGCAAATAAGTCCCAAAATAAGGACCAAATTATAAAACCTATATTTTTACATAAAATTTCATAAGAAAAATACTTCTCATATTTTTATTTATTTTAAACATACAAAATTTACATAATCAAAACATAAAAATAAAACTAATTAATTATAAAATATTATAATTAATAATTTCTAATCGTGGATTAAAATTAGGGGTGTTACACTTTGTTCAAGAATGACACTATTTGAATACTTATCAACGAGCTCTCCTTGTTGCTGATTTGATTGCTATCAAATGTGCCCCTAGTGAAACGTCTTCGACATTTACTGCAATTTTGAAAGGAGTAGGTCTAGTTGCCTACTAGATTGCTTTACCTCCCTTCTCTTGCTAATCTTGATGATGTGCATGATCCTGAAGCTGTAATACAAGTTCAACCAGCATTTTACCAATCAAGGAGAATCTCACTTTTGAGACTGGTCCTGTGCAAATGTAAGATCGAAGAATGAAGCAGCTTAGATGAAAGGAGATTCCGTTAGTCGAAGTTTTGGGGAATCGAGGCGATGTTACTAAAATAACTTGGGAATTAGAAGATCGTATGCGTAGAGAGTATCCAAAGTTGTTTGAGTAAGTTCGAATTTAATTTCGAGGACAAAATTCATGTAAGTGGGGGAGAAAAGTAACACCTCAAATTTTGATCCCCGATTAGAAATAGTAATTACTATGTAATTATTTGTCAATAAATAAAAGAAAATAATTAGAAAAATTATTTCTACTTCTTTTGAAATATCTTAGTTTTTAAATATGAAAGTAATATTAAAAAGAATTTTGGAAAGAAATGGATAAAATATAAAGTTTTGAAATTTTAAATTTTTGAACGTGTTAATCGGTTAACAAATCCTCCAACCGGTTAAAACATGTCTGCAGAAACAGAGTATGGCGGTTTGAGCACGATTTGACAAGGGGTAACACGTTTTCCCCCTATTCTTGCCACCTTAACATGTAAACACGTCTAATCTAGCTTATATATAGATATTGCATGGATAAGGGTGATTAAATTAATCATTTTGGTACAAAAATCTCATTCTCCAATGTTCTATATATTAAATTCTGGTGTGTTGAAGTTCCCCTTCATTTTCCTTTCACTTGTTAACAAACACTCACAAAATCTATACAAACTCAAAGCTCTTTTTCCCACCTTGAATTAGATACCGAGTTTACTCAATTTGGTGAACCCTAGAAAGAGTTATTAGCTTCACAACTTGGCCCCTTGAACTAGAAAACAAAGGAAATCAGTTCATGAAGCTCTATTCTTTGAGTTTGTTTTGTAAGCTCAAGTTTCTTTTGAACCCCAAACTCGTTCTAATCTTAAGTTTATGTATCATAGTTTGAGTTCCAACCCTTACTTACGAATTTTTTTAACTTTTTCTTTTAGAAAAACTCTAATTAATATACCCTATCAAATCTGGAAAATAGAGGGTTGCAGCTAAGCTTGTGGTTATCTAAATCGTGTCAAATCCTTTATCTTGGCTTTCAAATCTGTTCTCACAGCTTCAGTATGTAAGGGAGAAGATATTCATTTTGCTAGAATGATAGTCAATAGACTTGGAATATAGAAGAGTTTACAAGCTTAGGGGCAAAGAAATTGAATTGGGGTTTTGGCTTAGAGGTGAAAATAAACATTGAAACTAATTGAGACATGTTTGATTAACTTAATATAAGCTAAAGAGAACCTGAACTTAGCTTATTTGGTTGTGTACTTGAAATCGACATATTAGATGTGAAATATGTGTTTATGTGCAAATATGATGAATTGAATATGAATTCTGAGAATTTGATGTTTATTACTTGTTGAATCCAGTTGGATACGCATTAGCATACTCTGTTTAAGTTTAATTGTGAATGAAATTGAAAGATTATCGAATTGATGTTAAAAAGAGCCATTTCAGAACTGATATCTGCATTATCTAACCGGTTATCGGTTTATTTTACCAGTTAGACACTGCAAAACATTGATAGAGGAAAATTTGAATGTTAAAGGTACAGTACGTAACACTCTCTTTTGAATTATATCTACTAGTTATAGACCCATGCGATGCACGGGACGAATCACATGGATATTTTTTTTTACTAAATTACAAATAATATCAGTTTTAAATTATTCTTAAATGATGTTGATGATTGTTATTAAGAATACTGTTTACATATACTTTATTTTCAAATTATAGAAAATATTAATTTAATAAACTTTTAAAAGTGGAGTTTTGAAATTAAACAGGATTGTTGTAACAATTAAATTATTAGGCAGAGCTGAAAGATTTTAACATCATTGTTCTAACAAACTAAATGAAACTTACAAAACCATCCAATGCACAAATAATATAATCAGTAAGATACCATGTAAAATAATTTTTCAGATCTCCTGTGATTTTCATATCTAACATCTATTCACCATTAAAGAAACAACGACATAAGTTGCAATCCATATAAAATAATTGTTCTAACAAATAAATGAAACTTCATGTTATGCTAAACAAATCGATGGTAAGCAAAAAGTTGCAATCCATACAATCTAAAAAGACCAAGACAAATTGAAAAAGTCTCTTTATATAACAAAAAGGAAGAAATAAACGAACCACCTATATATTATTTCATCAGATTCTAAAATATACACTACAAGAAATATAGCTGTTTTCTGACGGATTTTTTCCGACGGACATTAAGCCGTCAGTGTTTTTTGTGTTTATTGACGGAAATTGCTGTTGGAAAACACATTTCCGACGGATTTGTGATTTTTCGCGTTTTCCGACGGATTTTCCGACGGAAATTATTTTTGATTCTTTTCCGACGGATTTTCCAACGGATTTTCCGACGGAAAGTATTCTCACTCTTTTCTGACGGATTTTCCGACGGATTTTTCGACAGATATTATTTGCTCCTTTTCCGACGGATCAAATCTGTCGGGAAAATCAGGTTTTCAACGGACTTTCCGACGGAAAATTCCGTCGGAAACTCTCTTTTGCAGTAAAAAATAATTAAAACTAAAGATTATAATTAATATTATTTATTTTAAAACAAAACTTATATTAATATTATTTTCAAAAAACAAAAAAAAACTAATATTATTTTTCAAAATATTTTATATATGCCTTCTGAATATGTCTATCAGAAACCGTTATTATTGTTTATTTTAGTTTAATTTTTGGTCTTGCTAATGAGTGTTATATAAGGGCATTTTTAAGCAATCAATAAAAAAACAATATGCAATTTGGAAAAGTAACATACACATAAAACCTATCAATTTATTTAATATAACATTTTTCAATAACATTTTAGGGTTTAGGGTTTAGGGTTTAATTAGGGTATTTTTATTGAATTGGTATATTAAAGAGTGTGTTCTATGGATACTTATTATTGGTATTTTTCTTTATTTTTTTATAAAGAAGTATGTTTTTTTTTGTTTATTATATTTCAAACCATAGGGAGTACTCATTAAGTAATTCCTTTTTTTTTACATGGTCTATTCGGTCCTATTTATAAGACACTTTTGATATTTTTCTTTTTCATCAAGGAATATAGTTAAATTTGTTAGTGACATTGGAAATGTGAAAATTTTATATACTTTTTCAAATCTAACCCTTCATTAAAAATGTATACTCAAAAGGATATGAGAGTATACATTTACAAAATTATCCCTATAATTATTATTGGGAATTTAAAAGTGTTGAATAAATAGATGACACATTTATGGAAAATAAATAATTAATGACATTGGAAATTCGAAATAAAAGTGTCTTGCTAACAAGTGTCTTTAGAGCACTTATTAAGGTTATTACATATAGAAAAACAATTTAAGTCTACATTTATTACTCTTTCGGAAACATAAAAAATCACATTTTCCAACAATAATTTTTATTTACAATAGGTTTCTTAACAAGTTCCGTTAGGACACTTGTTACCATTTTTCTTAAATTTATATTAAGAATAAAAAGCAGTGTTCAACATAATGGTTTTAGGGGCTGAGCCAATACAAAATAATAAAAGAAGTCTTCAATATGATGACTTTAGGGGCTGTCCCAGTACAAAATAATAAAAAATAAAAAATATTGAACACTTTTCACGATAGAAACTAAAGAGATAAAATATAACCCAAAAAAAAACTAAACAGATAAGATATAAAAAAAACAAAACTAAAGATATCAGATATATAAAAAAAAAAGAAGAAGAGGAAGAAAAGCTCTCACGCATGTCACGATAGCTGCTAAGCAGTTGAGAGAACAAATTAAGGGTTTCTCTCAGTTGAAACTAACGAAGAAAGAAAGAAAAAGGGGTTTCTCTGTTCATCTTCTCTTCAGTTGAAACTAACGAATTGAAGGGGTTTCTCTGTTCATCTTCTCTTCAGTTGAAACTAACGAATTGAAGGGGTTTCTCTGTTCATCTTCTCTCCAAGCTTCGGTCCTCTCTCTCACACACAGCTTCAATCCTCTCTCTCCCTCATCAACGAACACCCGGCTACCGTCGCTCTCTCCACCGAGTTCTTTCTCCACCGTTGCTCCCCTCCGATTTCGCTCTCCACCATTGCTGGCTCGCTCTCCTGGTTCTGGTAAAGTCCTCTCTTCTTTAGGTACTGAGATGAGGTAAACATCTTTTCTAAAATGGTTCCAGCGAAACTTTTATTTTAGACAACATTAAGAGTTTTATATTTAAAAAAAACAAGAACTTAGAGTTTCTGCCTCTTCTATATAATGTCATGTTTATCTATTTGGAAGGTGAGTTCATATAAAGAAATTTCCCCCGATTTCATCATTAAGCTTCTAAGTTTTACTTAAATAGTGTTGTTACGTGCACTATCCATGTGACTCATTAAATGGCATTTTAGGCAATAAAAACATTTCTGAAACAAAAAGAAAAAAAACTGAAAACACCTGTATTTGCTTAAAATCTGATCGATGATTTAAACCTGGATGAGCCTGATTCTGGTAGGAAAAGTTTCAGTATAATTGGACATTAAGTGACCATGAGGTCTTAAGGTATTTAGGTTATGGTACCCTTTAGGTGAAGGCACAAATACAGTTTCCTATGTCATAATTGAAGATTAAGTGTTCATAATAGCTTTGCAATGTGTTGATATTTTGTTGTGATATTTTGTATTGTGCAAAGTGCAAACTTCTATTTTGTTGCATTGTTCAAGTTTGTATTGTGTATATATTTTGTATTGTGCAGACATAGGCATATTGTGTTATGATTATTCAATTTATGATTGTGCAGACTTCAAGTTTATACTGCACTGTTCAATTTGTGTTATTCATATTTTTGTATTGCACTGTTCAAGACTTAAGTTTAGTGTTCATGTGTGTGGCTGCTTTTTTCAAGTTTATATTGCACTGATCAGTGTTCAAGACTTCTGTGAATTCAATGCTCCTAATTATGTGGATTATGTTTTGATGATGACAAAATAATTAACAAATCATGCCTTGAAGATATTGCAACATCAACATCAACAAGAAGTCAAGAAAAGAAGACAAGTGCCCAATCATTCTCAATCAAATATTAATTGTAAATTTTTAATTTATGTTGAGAGTGGTTGAGAGTGGGTAGAATTAGTTAGTTTCTTCTAGGAATAAATTTTTATATGTTTATTAAGTTGAGATTGACCAAAAATTAATACTTGAGAGGAAAAATAAAATTGAAAAATAATTTTTCCCATATCTGATCAAAATACTCGAGTATTTTGAAAAAGACTCGAGTATACACTCGAGTATTTGTAGAAAAACTCGAGTATTTGTGCCAGGTCAGCAATTATGACCGTTAGTCTTGTTCGTGCACCAATTCACTCGTGACCGGCCAAAAAGACTCGAGTTCTTACCAAAAGACTCGAGTATTTTTGTCCAGTCAGCAAAAATGAACGTTGGAGAAACTCAAAAACCCAATTGAGGGCATTTGAGTCTCATCCAACCCCAAGAGAGAATTCAGAACCTTATTGTAAAATTTCTCTTTGAATTTGTGCAAGAACAAACAAGACAATAACACATCATTGATTACAAGCTTTCATAATTTCCTCTTCTCAAGTGTTAATTCCCAAAAAGCTCAACTTCTCACTCATATTGTCATTTTATTCCAAGTTGAGTTTTAGGCCTCAATTCTTACATTGAGTTGTGCTTATTTGTGCTAATCCATTGTGAGATTAGTAATACACATACAAAAAGCTTGATTATTCAAAGTCTTGGATTGTTCCCAAGCAAACCCTAAGTGGCTTAGGGTGTTGGAAGTCTTGAGAGGTTCTCAAGCACAAGACTAGGAGGTTCCTAGCCCGGTGGAGTTTCTTGAAGGGAGTTCAAGGAAGCTTTGTGAAGAGTTCTTCAATCACCGGAATCAAATTGGGGTAGAAATCAAGAGTTTGGTACACTCTTGAAAGGGTTAGGTTGAGTGAGGCCATTCTCAAGCAATCCTTTGTAATTTCTAACAATTTGATTATTAGTAGAAACTCCTAAGTGATTAGGAGGACTGGATGTAGCTCATTGTTGGAGTGAACCAGGATAAAATTGCTTGAGTGTTGGTTTATTGCTTTTAATCTACTTTCTAGCTCAATAGACTTAAGTCATTTCAATCAATTAGGATTTATACAATTAGGTAGCAAGTTCAAGGAATCTTTGTGTTTAAAAGTTATTTAGATTGCTTGCTATTCTGTTGGATAAGTTCCTGTTTATTATTGAATTGATTTGAGTTAAATTGCTGAATTTTCGTTTCTGGTTTTTCCCATATCTGATAGGAAAAACTCGAGTATTTCAGAAAAGACTCGAGTTGTTCATCACTGAAAAACTCGAGTATTTCACAAAAGACTCGAGTATTTTGTGTCTGATTGCAGAAAATTCAGTCTTAGCTCCATTCTTCAATTATCAATCGAAATATTTGGTATTAGTGCTTCAAAATACTATTCACCCCCCCTCTAGTATTTGCTTAGCCCGCTTGTTGGTTTCCAACAAGTGGTATCAAAGCTCGGTCGAAAGATCGAGTGTAACAACTTTTTCGAAAAAGATCCTTTTTGGAAACTAAATGGGCTCTAGCAATAACTTTGGTGGAGAAGGAGCTTCAATAAACCGTCCTCCACTATTTAATGGTGAAGGATATGTTTATTGGAAAACTCGCATGAAAGTTTTTATTGAAGCAATTGATATGGATATTTGGGATGCAATTGAAAATGGTCCTTTCATTCCCAAAAAGAAAATAAATGATGAAATTGTTGAAATTCCAAGGAGTAGTTGGAATGATGATGAAAAGAGAAAAGTCTCATTTGATTTAAAAGCTAAAAACATCATCTTTTCGGCTCTATCCCATGATGAATTTTATAGAGTTTCCCAATGTAAATCGGCAAAAGAAATGTGGGATACTTTGCAAGTCACACATGAGGGAACAAGTGAGGTTAGAGATGCAAGATTGAATTCTCTAACTCACGAATATGAATTGTTCCACATGTTGCCAAATGAAACCATTAGTGACTTGCAAAAGCGATTCTCTCACATTGTTAATCATTTGATTTCCTTGGGAAAAGTATTTCGCAATGGTGAAACTACTAACAAAATTCTAAGATGTCTTGATAGGAGTTGGCAACCCAAGGTAACCGCCATCAAGGAATCAAGAGACATAAATAGCATGGACTTAGCCACTTTGTTTGGCAAACTCCAAGAGCATGAGATGGAGCTTACAAGACTTGGGATGCATGAGGAATCGGACAAAAAGAAAAAGAGCATAGCACTCAAAGCTTCAACCAAAGCTACAAAAGAAGTTGAAGAATGCTCTACAAGTGGAGATTCCGATGGTGAACCAAATCAAGAAGAATTTGGGATGTTTGTGAAAAGATTCAACAAATTTTTCAAAGGGAAGAAAGGTGGATCTTCATCCAATTTCAAGAGAACCAAAGACTCCAAACAAAGAGAAAAGAGTACCAATGATGGAGTTAAGTGTCATGAATGTGGAGGGGTTGGTCACATAAGAATGGAATGTGCCACATTCTTGAAGAAGAATGACAAGAAGACCCAAGAGACCAAAGGGAAGCGTGCATACATTGTTTGGGATGCACCGGAAAAGAGCAATGAATCATCTTCAAGTAGCTCCGGTGATGAAAATGCAAACCTTTGTCTCATGGCCAAGAACAATCATGAGTCCTCATCAAGAGCTAATCATGGCATGAGTGAAAGTGATGATGAGGTAACCTCTAGTTCTTCTTGTTCCTCTTCAAACTCCATTTCATATGATGATTTGCAAGAAGCCTACAATGAAATGTTAATTCAATTTAAAAGGCTTGCTAAAATTAATAAGGAAAAAGGAAAGAAAATTTTGGAGTTTCAACATGAAATTGATGAATTGCAAAAATCTATAAATGAGTTGAAACTTCAAAATGAATCCTTGGAACTTATTAATTCTAGTCATCAAAGTGATTGTGCAAATCATGAGGAAATTATCACTTCATGTGAGAGATGTGATGATCTTGAAAAAGAAGTGAAAGAGTTGAAAAACAAACTCACAATCTCACATAGTGATAGAAACCTCAACCGGTTGTTGAACTCTCAAAGACATAATCACAACAAAACCGGTTTAGGATATGTTCATAAAAAGGACAAAAAGTACAAGGTGGTTGGAACATTTTCTAAGAAAAATTCATCAAAGAGACCAACTTGTACTTATTGTGGAAAAGTTGGACATATCAACATTGAGTGCCACATTAAGAAGTTTGAAATGAAAAAGGGCACTTATATGTGGATTAAGAAGGGAGAAAGTCCCAACACTAACCCTAAGGGACCCAACATTGTTTGGGTACCCAAAGTGAACAAGTGATTTCATATTGTAGGTGTGCCTTCGAACGGAAAAACAATTGTGGTATCTTGATAGTGGATGTTCGAAGCACATGACGGGAGATAAGCGGCACTTCATTGAGCTTACTCCAAAGGAAAAGGGTTATGTCACTTATGGGGACAACAACAAAGGCAAAATCCTTGGTATTGGTAAAATCGGAAACTCTTCAAACTTGATTATTGATAATGTGCTCTATGTTCAAGGATTAGAACATAATCTCTTGAGCATAAGCCAATTATGTGATGTTGGTAATCATGTAGTTTTTACCTCTACCCATTGCCTCATTAAAAGTGACAAAGATGAATCAACCAAATTTGTTGGTAGAAGGTCAAATAATACTTACTTAGTTGATTTGAACAAAGTCACTTCTTTGGTCTCTACTTGTTTAGTGAGCAAAGAAAATGACACTTGGTTATGGCATCGTAGGACCGCTCATATTAATGTAAACCAATTGAAGAAAATACAATCTAAAGATCTAGTAGTTGGTTTACCAAAGCTAAATTTTTCTATTGAAGGTGTTTGTTCCCCTTGCAAGAAATGTAAACAAACTAAAAACACCTTTGGATCAAAAATGGTGATGTCCACATCAAGGCCATTAGAAATGCTTCATATGGACTTGTTTGGACCATCACAAGTAAAAAGCTTTGGTGGCAACTATTATGCATTGGTGATTGTTGATGACTTCTCTAGGTTTACTTGGACTTTATTTTTAACTACTAAGAGTGAGACCTACAAATCTTTTAAACATCATGTCAAACTTTTGCAAAACCAAGTGAATCAAAAAGTAATTATTATTCGTACCGATCATGGTGGTGAATTCGAAAACCACAAATTTGATAGATTTTGTGCTAAAAATGGTATTGAGCATCAATTCTCCGCACCAAGGACTCCGGAACAAAACGGAGTGGTAGAGCGGAAAAATAGGGTGCTAGAGGAACTTGCTAGAACCATGTTAAATGATTCTCAAGTACCTCAATATTTTTGGGCCGATGCCGTCAATACGGCTTGTTATGTTTTAAATCGTATTTTGATAAGGCCCTCTTTGGATAAAACCCCCTATGAACTTTACAAGGGAAGAAAGCCAAATATATCTCATTTTCATGTCTTCGGATGCCAAGTTTTTGTTTTAAATAATGGAAAAGAACACCTTGGCAAGTTTGATTCCAAATCCGATGAAGGCATATTTTTAGGCTATTCTTCTCATAGTAAAGCTTATAGAATTGTCAATAAAAGAACTTTAACTATTGAGGAATCAATTCATGTGGTTTTTAATGAGTCTTCAAAAGAAGATAGTGTTTTATGTGATGCTAGTGAAGATGGCATTGACTTTTCAAAAGAAGAAAAAGAGAGAGAGAAATCAAAAGTTGATGAAGGAGAAGTAAGGGAAGAACTTCCTCCAACTTGGAAATCGGTCAAGGCTCATCCTATAGACAAAGTCATAGGAGATATGTCAAAGGGAGTACTTACTCGTAGGTCTATTCAAAACATTTGCCACTATGTCTCATTTGTTTCTCAAATTGAACCCGATTCAATTAAAAAGGCCATTGAGGATGATCATTGGGTTCTTGCTATGCAAGAAGAATTAAACCAATTTGAAAGAAATGAAGTTTGGGATCTAGTCCCTAAACCCGATGATCATACCATAATTGGTACTAAATGGATTTATAGAAACAAACTTGATGAATCCGGGTTGATTATAAGAAACAAAGCTAGACTAGTAGCTCAAGGGTACAACCAAGAGGAAGGTATCGATTATGATGAGACCTTTGCTCCGGTTGCACGTCTTGAAGCAATCCGAATTTTACTTGCTTATGCTTCAATCATGAAATTCACTTTATATCAAATGGATGTTAAAAGTGTTTTCTTGAATGGGTTTATAAATGAAGAAGTGTATGTCAAACAACCCCCCGGTTTTGAAAATAGTGAATTTCCAAACCATGTTTATAAATTGAAAAAGGCACTCTATGGATTGAAACAAGCTCCTAGAGCTTGGTATGATCGATTGAGTTCCTTTCTATTAGAAAACAAGTTTCAAAGAGGGAAGGTTGATAATACATTTTTTATTTATAAAACCAAGGATGACATTTTGTTAGTACAAATCTATGTTGATGATATCATTTTCGGTGCTACTAACGTGTCTCTTTGTAGAAAGTTTTCAAATTTGATGAAAAAGGAATTTGAAATGTCAATGATGGGAGAACTCAAGTTCTTCCTAGGCTTACAAATAAAGCAAGTCAAGGAGGGGATATTTGTGCATCAAGGGAAATATTGCAAAGAGCTCCTTGAGAAATTCGGATTGGACAAGTGCAAGGAAGCCTACACTCCAATGAGCACATCATGCTACCTAGACAAGGATGAACAAGGTACACCGGTTGATGTTAGTAAGTATAGGGGTATGATAGGTAGTCTCCTATATCTCACTGCATCTAGACCGGATATTATGTTTAGTGTATGCATGTGTGCTAGATTTCAAGCTAATCCTAAAGAATCTCACCTATCCGCAGTTAAACATATATTTAAGTATCTAAAAGGAACAATTAACACTGGTTTATGGTATCCTGCTGATGTCAATCTTAGTTTAGTTGGTTACTCGGATTCCGACTTCGCGGGATGCAAGCTTGATCGCAAAAGCACCAGTGGTACTTGCCATTTCTTGGGAAGTTCATTGGTGTCATGGTTTTCTAAAAAGCAAGCTTGTGTCGCTCTTTCTACCGCCGAAGCGGAATATATCGCAGCCGGTAGTTGTTGTGCTCAACTGTTATGGATGAAACAACAATTATCGGATTTTGGTTTGAAACTTGAAAATATTCCGATTAGATGCGATAACACGAGTGCAATCAATTTGACTAAGAATCCGGTGTATCACTCAAGAACTAAACACATTGAAATAAGACATCACTTTTTAAGAGATCATGTACAAAAGGGTGATTGCACAATTGAATTTGTTAGTACCACAAATCAATTAGCCGACATTTTTACAAAACCTCTACCAAGGGACACCTTTTATCATATTAGGAGAGAACTTGGTATTTTAGATGAAGCTAATATAGGCTAATTGCATTGTGTGTCATTTTTGGAAAATCACCATATTAGTCTTACTCTAATGTGTTATTGATTCTTAGTTAAATTGTCCTTGATGATATTTGAAATTGTATATGTTAATTGTGTGTGATTCTGTACTGTATTCCAAGTTGGTAGTGAAGCATTTGTGTTTGATTTGTGTTTGGTCTTTTAAAACTGTGTTTTTACTTTCTGTTCTGTCAAAATACTCGAGTTTTTCCAAAAACACTCGAGTATTTTAATTCAAAATTAAATCAGTTTTAAATTGAAAAAGTTTTTAATCAGTGTCTGATAAAAATACTCGAGTGTTTCTCCGAACACTCGAGTCTTTATTAAAATACTCGAGTGTTTTGAAAAACACTCGAGTCTTTCGAAACCCCCAATTTTTGAACTTTCAGACCAAACTCGAGTATTTTCCAAAAAAAACTCGAGTATTTTGCGTTTTCCTGAAAATTGAACTTTCGGACCAAAGTCGAGTTTTTCAATTTTTACTCGAGTTTTCTGGGGAAATCTGGGCTGAGTCATGAACGACTCGAGTATATTCTCAAACACTCGAGTATTTTGTAACGAACAACTCGAGTATTGTTGAATATACTCGAGTATTTTGGCGAGTTTATATATTCTCCAGCCCCCACAAACTCGAGTTTCACGAACCCCTTTCTCTTCTCTCTCGGTTTTCTCATATCTCTCTCCTCAAAACTCAGATTTTCCTCAAAGTTTTGTCAAATCTTACTAGTTTTTCATCCTCTAAACTCTTCTCTCGGTTTTATCCTCCTCCAGGTGCTCCAGCTCCTTCGATGTTTTGATGATGTTGACCTTTGGATTTTATCTTAGTTTTCATTCTGTTTTTATCATATTGGTCTTTGTTACATTTTCTGTATTTTGAGAACTTGGTGTTTTGAGACTTTGGGTTTCTTATTGCACCTTTGATTTGGACCATTTATGATGTTTTTATGTTAATGAATTTGGTCTTCATTATGATGTTTGTGCAAAGCTTCAGGGGGAGCTCTTTATCGTTATTATATCTCCGTTTTATTTGCATAGTTGGTTATGGGGTTTTCCGATTATGCACCTCTCCTCCCTTGATCTTTTTCTAAATTGTTACATCTTTTTGGCGTATGACAAAAAGGGGGAGAGATATTACACTTGTCTTGTCTTGATATTGTTGCACCTAAAATCTCTAATTATGGTATATACTCTGATAATTGTTAAATTCTCTAATACCATAGGCTTGGTGCTAAAATTAAATTGTCATAACATCTTGCTCAAGCTGAATTTTTAGATAGGTGAAAAGTATCATATAGTGAGGGGGAGTTGCATCTCCAAGTGGATCAAGCTTAACAAATGGATCAAGTGTTAATTATTTTGTCATCACCAAAAAGGGGGAGATTGTGAATTCAATGCTCCTAATTATGTGGATTATGTTTTGATGATGACAAAATAATTAACAAATCATGCCTTGAAGATATTGCAACATCAACATCAACAAGAAGTCAAGAAAAGAAGACAAGTGCCCAATCATTCTCAATCAAATATTAATTGTAAATTTTTAATTTATGTTGAGAGTGGTTGAGAGTGGGTAGAATTAGTTAGTCTCTTCTAGGAATAAATTTTTATATGTTTATTAAGTTGAGATTGACCAAAAATTAATACTTGAGAGGAAAAATAAAATTGAAAAATAATTTTTCCCATATCTGATCAAAATACTCGAGTATTTTGAAAAAGACTCGAGTATACACTCGAGTATTTGTAGAAAAACTCGAGTATTTGTGTCAGGTCAGCAATTATGACCGTTAGTCTTGTTCGTGCACCAATTCACTCGTGACCGGCCAAAAAGACTCGAGTTTTTACCAAAAGACTCGAGTATTTTTGTCCAGTCAGCAAAAATGAACGTTGGAGAAACTCAAAAACCCAATTGAGGGCATTTGAATCTCATCCAACCCCAAGAGAGAATTCAGAACCTTATTGTAAAATTTCTCTTTGAATTTGTGCAAGAACAAACAAGACAATAACACATCATTGATTACAAGCTTTCATAATTTCCTCTTCTCAAGTGTTAATTCCCAAAAAGCTCAACTTCTCACTCATATTGTCATTTTATTCCAAGTTGAGTTTTAGGCCTCAATTCTTACATTGAGCTGTGCTTATTTGTGCTAATCCATTGTGAGATTAGTAATACACATACAAAAAGCTTGATTATTCAAAGTCTTGGATTGTTCCCAAGCAAACCCTAAGTGGCTTAGGGTGTTGGAAGTCTTGAGAGGTTCTCAAGCACAAGACTAGGAGGTTCCTAGCCCGGTGGAGTTTCTTGAAGGGAGTTCAAGGAAGCTTTGTGAAGAGTTCTTCAATCACCGGAATCAAATTGGGGTAGAAATCAAGAGTTTGGTACACTCTTGAAAGGGTTAGGTTGAGTGAGGCCATTCTCAAGCAATCCTTTGTAATTTCTAACAATTTGATTATTAGTAGAAACTCCTAAGTGATTAGGAGGACTGGATGTAGCTCATTGTTGGAGTGAACCAGGATAAAATTGCTTGAGTGTTGGTTTATTGCTTTTAATCTACTTTCTAGCTCAATAGACTTAAGTCATTTCAATCAATTAGGATTTATACAATTAGGTAGCAAGTTCAAGGAATCTTTGTGTTTAAAAGTTATTTAGATTGCTTGCTATTCTGTTGGATAAGTTCCTGTTTATTATTGAATTGATTTGAGTTAAATTGCTGAATTTTCGTTTCTGGTTTTTCCCATATCTGATAGGAAAAACTCGAGTATTTCAGAAAAGACTCGAGTTGTTCATCACTGAAAAACTCGAGTATTTCACAAAAGACTCGAGTATTTTGTGTCTGATTGCAGAAAATTCAGTCTTAGCTCCATTCTTCAATTATCAATCGAAATATTTGGTATTAGTGCTTCAAAATACTATTCACCCCCCCTCTAGTATTTGCTTAGCCCGCTTGTTGGTTTCCAACAACTTCAAGTTTGCATTTAGAAGTCAAAACCTAGCTATTTGTTTACTTTTTTAATTGTGCAACATTATTCTTTTTAAGACATGCTTAACATTGTATTAGGGGAGAAACGTGCAATTTTGTGAAGGATACGCAAGAAAATTATTTCTGACTATAGTGGAATGGTAGAAGTAGAGTTGAATGAAGCTAAGTACTTACACAATCTGATACAAGTAGTTCCATAGGATAGAGTATCTGCGGTACTTTAATTTTGGATCAAACCAGAAATTGATTCTCTGTTCCCTGTCACCCTTGCCTCTTGTAAATACATTTGTTTGCAAAATATAGGGTTGCCTTGTTCTATTGCCCAGGAACTCAAAATCTATCTCGTCATGCTCTGAGTTTTGGGAGGATAACTACAGCATATACATTTCAATCAAAGCTTCATCATTCTCACTCCCCTCCCCTGCTTTTCCTTTCATTCCCTTCTTTTCTTCTTCTTATGACCTTTTCTGCAGAGAGACATCATTGGATTGGGGGGGCTCTTGGTCAGAGTTTGCTGATTATTTCATAACTTCCCTCAAGTTGGAAAATCTGAAGCTGGTTTTAGAGGTGAATTCGAACTCTGATGGTACTCAATATTTTAAAAATCTTATTATCATGCAGTTCTACTTTTTCCATATTTTCTTTGAAAATTTTAAAGTAACTAGTATCATGGTGGTGAAGTAAATTTCTGTCAAAATCATAAGGAAACATAGTCATTGGTCACTACCATCTTTTTTCTGTGTTATGTATTTCAGGTGTTAGTTATGCAAAATTAGTTTCTTAGAAATCAAAAGGAATGCCTCTAATCACCATTCTACTTACCAAACTTGTGGACTACACTGCTAGTGAAACCATGTCAAATTTATCCTTTGGACTCTTTAAAGAATACCAAAGGATCAAGTGTTCTCTTGTAGAAGGTTAGACCATCTTCTATGTATTGCATCAATCTTTTGAATCTTACAAAAGGTCTTGACTCTTAATTCTTTTGGTTCTTTCTAATTATTTGTATAAATGAGGACTGTATTATGCCGATCTTTTAGGCTATATTTTTGGCATACTTGATGGTAGTGAAGAATAGTGTTTACTTGAATCGTCATTCCAAAATTTATTTCTTGCTCAAACATGCTAGTGTTGTAATTTGTCAGATTAACACAAGTATCTGTCTTCACCATGTAGTTATCATACAACATATTCACAATCAAATGGTTTGGATTTTCTGTTGTCTGTGAAGTTGTATGCACACATATTGGATTCTTGCTGTGTTGCGCCTCCCCTCCTCTTCTTATCTTTTTTTTTCTGTATTATAGTTGTCAAATAGTGTAATTCATTCTTATAATTAATTGTGCCTTCCAAAGATGTAGACAGGTTGATATGACTTAGAATTGGATCTATATGGGCCTGTGCTGGAATTAACGGTTACTTTTATTTAATGTTCACTCGGAGCAAGAGCTTTCTATCCAGTTGACAAACATGAGAGCAACTGAAAAGGTAGAGTAGCCAAATGGTGTTGAATTATTACCATATAGAGTATTTATTTATAGTATTTTTGGTTAATTTCTCATATCATAGTTTTGCTTGGGCATTGCTTGGAATTGGTATAGCATTCTTAGTTCTTACTTTACAGCAGTGAACAGTATCGAAATTTTAGTTGGAAACTTCTGAGCATCATTTATAATTGCTGAATATTGCGTTCCTCAATACATATTCTTTTAGTGTGAGATTTATTGATATACTCTGAAGGTCTTACTAATGACTTTGTACAAGCCCACATGACTACCTTATTTGTTTTGACGAGAATGAATTGATGAAAACTATCATTCCAGCCATTGTTATTAAAGCAATTCAGGCCTAATATTGTTCGTATTAATGTAGTAGAATTGTTTACTCTTTGCTGGTTTTTTGGATTGTTTGTGTGTTTTTGTCAGTAAATATGTCTGTCTAAAATTGTTTTCCCTGATGAGTGAAACACATTACCAACCTATGATTTGTCTCATATGCTTTCTCAATGTATTATAAGTTAACTACAAAAATTCTGAATTTTAAAATTCTACAATCTGAATAAGTTATGGTACATTATGATATGCTTTCTCCTTACTTTTGTGAAGTTAAGTCTTTTTTTTCTTTATTTATGTATAGAGCCAAGTTATAGAAGAGGGAACACTTGCTGCGATCTTTGAGCACTGGAAATTACAGAGTGAGGAATCCATACTTAGCAAAAGGTGAGTTATTCTGATAACTTCACTTTTGTTTATTTATGTGGAGCACATATAATTATTTATCACCACTTATAACTTGTAATATATATGGCTAATAACTTATAATTTTTCCACCCGCTATGCCACTGCCATCACGTCCTACACCAGTGGTTTCGACACAACCTCTTGGAGACACACTTTCACCTCATGGTGATGCATCGTCATCCACCCCTTGATCAACATCAGCTCATAGTCCATCTCATGATGTGTTACCCGAAGAAGAGATGCAGGAAGATCTCCCCCAAAATGACCAAGTTGATTAGGAATATGATGATGATGGTGATGGAGAAGACGACTCTTATCTCAATTAATAATAATTAGGACTTATATTTTATCGCAGTTTGGATGGGTTGTGATGAGTTGGTTTTGTTTTACTTGAATGTTTTGCGATGAGTTGATTTTAGTTTACTTGGATGCATGGGTTGTGAAATTTAAATTATGAAATTTTAGTTGATATCAATATGTAATTATTGAATTTCTATTTTTCAGTTTTGTATGAAAATTTTAGAATTTGAAAATAAATAATACAGAATGATTTGTAATTATATAAAAAATATAGAATTATTTTTTTTAGAAAAAAAACACTGTTTCCGACGGATTTTTCCGTCGGTAACTGAAATAAAAATATTATTTTGGTTTTTCCAAATAAAAATATTACAGACGGATAATTCCGTCGGAAAATTCAATAAAATATTTGTTCTATTTTCCGACGGATTTTACTGTCGGAAATTATTTTATGCGATGGATTTTCCAACGGAAAGTCCGTCAGTATTTCCAACGGATGTCTTTTTCCGTTGGAAAGTTTTCCAACGCCCTTTTTTATGACTGATTGGTGGCCGTCGGAAAATCCGTCGGAAAGTAACAATTTCTGACAGATTTGGGTTGTTTCCAACGGATTTTTCCGTCGGTAATAGGCTTATTTCTTGTAGTGATATAATAATAATAATAATAATAATAATAATAATAATAATAATAAAGTAAGGTTTGATTATCCTCATCATCCGAAGATTATACAAAATATTCAACTTTCACATGTAAACCTTGAAATTATGTGAGGTTAGATACCACCTTTATTCCTAAAATGAGAGAGAGAGAGAGAGAGAGAAAAGAGAGAGAGAGAGAGAGTATAACTTATTTTAGTCCTATGAGACTAAAATGACAACTTGCATCATCATTAGGATCAGATGCTGTTTCAAATAGAGAGAACTTCCTGTGGCATAACAATTGATTATTCATACTTCCTAATACATGTGGTGGTAATAATAATGAACAATCAACATACTTGGATCTCATGTGGGTGACCATGAATGCTAATCCTTCAATCAATCATTCAAGAACAATCATAGACTAATAGAGTAGGAAACATGCCAAATCCATCAATTAGTCATGACTTAAAAATCAGTCATATGCCCGTATGCACATCCATCCTTTGTCACTCGTTAGCTTTCCATAAGCTCTCAACAAAATAATCCACCATAGCCTTGTCGACATAGGCTATAAAAATTTGGCCTAAAGCTTGATTGGAATGTTAAGAAATAGATTTGAAGAAATATTATGAAAAGCAAGAAACAATGAGACTTTATTGGGGAAAGAGGAAGACATCAAGACAATAATGATAACGCATCACATTTCACGTAATAGAAACAATAACTTACCTGCATTATCTGCACATACTAACACATCAAACTGATCAAAGTACCCCAATAAAAACTTAAATTTTATATGTGAAAAAGATCTAAAATTAATTGCCAAAGAAACCTTTAGTATAAGCTCATAAGCAATTGTAAGTCTATAACAACACCATAGATATGCATGATAAAATAATGAAGGATAACTACCTTCACCTTCATAGTACTCCATGTTCAGATAAAATATAAGAAACAAACACAAATAGATTCAATGAGAAAACCTGAAATTTTCAAAATAGATTGACTGAACCATAGCCATGTGAAAAATATTAATCATGAATTCAAGATAGAATACATGTTTTACATTCATTACTCGGGCAGGGAGTTTAGAGATAAATATTTTATCATGCTTATAATTAAACTATATCTTCCACATAAAACTAAGGCAAAAGTTCAAAACTTATAAATTAACTCATTAAAAGAGAATTTTTATCCGGCAAGCATGCATGGCACCCCCCTCGTAGAAAGCACACACCTAACAGATGTGCAGTAACAATTCAATTTAATGTAAGCAGTTCTGAAGACTTCATTTGCACATACAAACAGGTCATAATATATGTCACATCAAAACTCCCTCAAAGCAAAGAAATGTAAACTAACAAAGCATTACCTTTCCACTTCCCTCCATGGCTGATTGAGCAGCAGGAAGATAAGGATTAGTGTAGTCTTTGAAGCATGAAAAATAGTTGATTAGAAAATTTGAAGATTATAATTACCATGAAATGATAAAGGTCGTAAGATAGATAATAGTGAGATACCTGAAATGCTCAGGTAGTAGATACCTGAAATCAGAGTGGGGTGATTCATGTTCAATCATCAACACGAATAGAATAATAAGAGCTAATTAATGTTCTCATAAGTCATAACTACTATTTTGTAGTTCAATTCAAACTTGCACATATTTTAGAGCACTCCAACTGTTTGTTTTGCAGCCACTTCGCTTGAAATTAGGGGTGTAAGTGATCCGGTCCGAGACCGCGAGACCGCTCGGACCGGACCGAAAAATGCAGTCTGGTCCGGTCTCGCGGTTCGATCCGGTCCCAAAAAACCCAGACCACACTTGAACGGTCCGATCCACGGTCCCAAATATTTATAGACCGTTGGGACCGGACCGGACCAAAAGGGTTAATAATTATATAAAAAAAAAACCAAACCTACAGGAAATGGATCCACTGTAAATTCACGGAAACTATAGATCTTAGCTTCTTCAATGTACATTAGTACACTGCAGGAAATGGAGTCGTGTAGACTCTAGAATAGTAACAGGAAAAAAAAGAACAGGACAAAAAAATAGGAAAAAAAAGGACAGGAAAAAAATAGGAAAAAAATGCAAAATAGACCGGACCGGACCGGACCGAACCACTCATTAACGATCCGGTCCGGTCCGGTCTTTGAGGATAAATAATATTGAGACCGGACCGAACCTGACCATATTAAATTGAACGGTCCGGTCCGTAATATGGCTCACAGACCGGACCGGACCGGACCGTTACACCCCTACTTGAAATGGAATAAAATAACTAACTATTGTTATTATGAATAGCACACTCCAAGCAGTCTCATCCCTCTCATTTCCTATCACTTCGAGAAGACATATTTTAAATTTTCCAGGCTTAAAATATCTACTACAACTCCAATCAAATGAGAGTAACGTGTCCAATCCCTTCCAATCACAAACAAAATCACATAAGTTTGTGACAATCAAAAGGGCATTAACCAAATGCAAAAGCATAGTTGTAAAGTTAGAATCACTCAAGTAAAAAAGTTAGAATTTAACCAAACCATATCTAAATCAAGAGTAAAGAATAATATAAAGTCATCCCATGATCATACCCTTGTGATAAAGAGCATAATTTTGCAAAATGTGATCAAAATATGCCATGTACTTGTGATGCAACAGCTTAATCACCTTCCAAACAAAAACATGAAAAAAGAGACCACCAATTTGGAACTTTCATAAACATATATAAGTCATTCCTTTAGCAACAAACATTGATTTGAAAGAGAGCAAATGCCTTGAAAGCTTCTAATATGAGGGTAGAAGTGACATGTTCTTAAAAAAGGTAGAAGTTGAGAAGCTTATCATTCTTCTCAAATGTATCTAATTGCAACTCTGAACAGGTCAAGCTAGGAACATCTCTAAGGGATGCATGTGTTCCACAAGAATAAATGCTTGAAGTGAAAAACACTAAGATTTGAGAACTATATACTTATACATGTTAAAGTTCAAGGGAAAGCATTAACAATAGCCAAGTTACTAAATGCATGAAATTTTGCCAAATACTGTTGATATTTGATATGCACTCAAATTTTAAAATCAATATGGAATAAGCAAGATATTTCATGAGATTATATTACCAATCTGACTATGGAAAACAGAAATCAATAACTGCTACTCCGTATAAATATAGATTAGAAAATAAGTTTGTTATAACCTTATTTCACTGCACAAATGGCAGCAAACAACAACAACAACAAACTGATGCAACGCGCAGTGGCAAACAACAGCAACAATATGCCATATGAGTAGCAGCAAATAGTAGACGCAAATAACAGCAGACAACAACAAAAATGGCAAGGTAAACATAAATAAAAATAAATATAAAACTAAGAAAACATCTCATGTAATTACTATCATCTCAATGCATCATTGAAACCCTCAATCAAGTAAAGGATGCTTTTCCTAAAAAAAAGAGTAGAAGAATTAATCTCTAAAACTTAGAAATTAAATCATTACAAAAATTAATGTCAAATAAAAATCAAATATTCATTAACAGATTTAATATTTTTCTTTACTGTTAACTTCCTTTGAGAACTCCAACTCTACCATAATTTTTGTTATAGGTATCAAAGTGCAATGTAACACATGCAAATTTAAAGTAGCCAAAAAAACACAAATAATAAGATCAAACAAAAGGTATTAATGAAAACTTACATATTCATCAAAAGGCATAATAAAATATATCAAGCATAAGGATCCATATTTAGATCCACTCATGCATCAACCTGTTGCAATTCTATAACCAAGACTGGAAGCACAAAGTGCATTATCTTCCCGATACCTTATTCAGATCCATATTTTATGCTCATTTGTACATAACTATCTCATGTTACTTGATATTGTGTTAGTCAAATAGGACATGGCTAGGAGTAAGAACTAAAGACAAAATTTGCATACAAAGTGACTAAGAAACAAATAAATAAAAAAGACTTCGAAAAAAATGCAAAACTTGAAAGAATAGACAAAGACAAATGCAAAAAATGCAAAATGTAGGAGGTAGTCTTCAACCCATAGTGGCTCATGTTAAGAACCTGTGAACATGTCAAGTCCCAAAATATGAATGAGATAAAAGTTGGAGGAAGGGCCAAAGAGCTTATGATATAATTAACAATATTGTTATTTAAATACTAAGGGGACTTTGATTTAAAATCTTCAATATTGAAAAATTAGAAACTATCAAGCATGAACAATAGAAAATATGCAAATTAAGCCAAATGCATACATGTTTAAGATCAAAGAATTTAAGAACACAGACATGAAATTCACATTAAAGTAAACTTTAAATAATACATGTTAGTCACAAAGTTATAAGTTCTTAGTTTACAATATCATATAAATTACTACATAGGAGGAGAGAATATAATTTTCCTAGAGAAAGATTGTAATATAAAAAAAATAAAATAAAAAAAACCTTTTCTTTGTTTGAGCAGCATCTTTGAACTTTAGTCAAACACTTTATGGGCACCTTTCAATAATCCATTACTCATAGATATCAGTGCTAATCTCTGCTCATTCCACTTTTCAAGCTGCCACAATTTAATCCAAAATAGAGAAATTAAAATAAAGGGGTGCTAAACCAATTAGTTTACTCCAGAGCCAATTCCTAGGCTTATATAGAGAATTCCATCTCGCAAATTACAAACTTTAAAAAAAAGAAACTAATCAAATCAAAATCAAAATCAAAAGGCCAAGCAGTAATACTTCCAAGTGGTGTGTGCATCATTTTACTACTTCAAGAAGTAACACTGCCACAATTTTACTACTTCCAAATTGAAAAAAAAAACACTAATTTAGGCCTTCAAATTAAATTTGTGCATCACTTTCAAAGGTGTGTATATAATCAATAAAATAACGATAATACATATATAACTTACAAAAATTCATCAGATACATTGTCCTTGTTCACACCAGTTGGAAGCAGCCAAGCCACCTCATATGGTTCGTATGGTATCTCACTCTTGTGATATGAAGAATATAAAAAATAAAGGCACAAAATGAATGAATAATAGCACAGACATGAACTCTAATCACCATTGTGAAAGAAGCATAAACTCTAATCACCAAGCAAAAACCAACCTGTTTAGTAAGATTAAGACATGATATTGTTTGAATATTAAATATATCAGAAACTAAATATCAGCAAATTAATAGGAGCAAACAACAGTAATTAATTTCAGAAGCAAACAACGGCAACACACAAGGGGCTGTCAAATACTCTGCAATCACACATTCAAGGCATTAAGTTATGAAAGGCCTATTGCAGCCCTTTAAGAATAATACAAAAGAAGAGCCAAAATGGCTAGGCCAACATTAAAAACCTTATTGTAACTTACTAAATCAAATAAATACATGCTTCAGTTGTGTGTCTTGCCATCATAATAGTCATAAGCTAAAGATACAAATGTACATTGACATTTCTGTATCAAATTATATATATGATATTCGACTAAATAGTGGAGCCTATAGTTCCTAATAACAAACAAAAAATTGGAGCATGTTAACTGAAAAATCCTTTGAATTCATCATGAACTTTATATTCTTTGCAAGATTTCTGCATATAGTTACCAATACCATTGTTGTGTCAATCACAATAGTTCTAGGTCATCTTTGCTTTACCGTATAATGGAAACCTGAAGAGGAAAGGTTATTTCAAAATTAGTGAAAAACATAAGATAGTATCTCGTTACTATTAGGGAAGCATAAAAAATAAAAAATCTCATTACTATTTGATATTTTTAAATAATAAATAATAATAGCAAATATTACTTATACAGTATACATCTACATGGTTGAGATGGGCAAACCAGTTGCAAATGACAGAACTATCATGCTCAACTTCTAAATCAACATGATTTATTAGAAGCTCAAGTCGTTATGTTTCTGTATTCAAAGAAGAAATTTCCACTTGATATTCATGGGTCAATTGAGAACTCAACGGCAAGTGTCCAACTATAGTGCTCATATCAAGAGAACTTGGAGGACTAATAGATGCATGCTCCATGAAATCGTCATTATAATTCTTATGAACTGACTCCATCTGCTGAGAAATAAATCAAAAGCTTATGAAGTGAAAATTATAAAGGAAATGTAGATTGGATACTATGTTCATGTTGCATATAGGCATAAAAGTATTCATGTACAATATTTCTCTCTAACCATTCATATTTCTCTGGCCAATGGTTTTGCAAAGCATCATACTTTCACTGAAGAGGAGAAATTTTTCTCACTGACACCTCTTTTATTATTTTTTGCCTTTTTTCTAAACTTTTTTTTTAACTTTTGATCCTTTTTTTGTATTTTTAAAAGTTTGAAAAGGACAAAATTTGATATCCACTTTTAATATTTTAGCAAAGGTCGAAAGTTCTAAAAAGAACAAAAACCATTATGACAACAACTCCCTTTAGCTTTTGAGAAACTTTTCCTGAGATATTTTGTTATTGCCTTAATCTAGAATTTAAGAGTAAGCTATATTTCTTCTAACAGTATTAAGGACATTGGCATGAGGCCTGTTAAAAGTCACCTGTACTGCCCTCACTTTCCCAAATATTATTTTCTTCAAGTAAAAAGTCATACATATTCAACCTGCAAAATCACACAAAGCAAAAGAGAAATACATAAATAAAAAAACTGGAACTTTTTTCAAAGTAGAAAGAAAAGCATATAAACCTATGTTGAAACATCGTGGAAACACTAATATATGCAATTTTAAGCCTATTCGGTTTCCTTTTGTTCACTCCACTAAAATGCACCAGTTAGGACATTAATGCATGCTTTGTAAATCTTGAAAAATGCTTATGTTGATTGATTCTATTCAAGCTGACAACCTAATTTGGTACCAAAATTCTTGCTCACCTGCTTAGCAAAAGAAATTACGAATAAAATAACAGAAAAATGACTCAGCTTTTGTATAATGCAGAACTTGCAAAAGAAATTTTTATACAAAATAAGTAGAAACTACATAATGAGAAAAGAAAGCATGCAACTATCAATGACTTTAAGTTAAAAGGAACAATGCAATTTCTGTCTTGAAACACACTATAAGAATTTTGTAAAACATAGATGAAATCCAAACAACCTAAGAAAAAAAAACAAATAAAAAAAATGTTTATTTGAAAAAGGAACTCAAACCTTGTTACCACTTTAAAAGCATTTGCTGCTTAGCCAAAGAAGACATTAGTCAAGGATAACTCCTATCACTTACATCCTGAACAAAAGTTAAGATTCAAATTTATGTCTTTTATGCTTTTCTGCTATGCTAATATGAGAAATTTCAATGGGTTGCATTAGAGACATAGCTTCATTATCTTTAGTTGTAAAAAAAAAGGGTAGGAAAGGAGAAGCAACAGAGCATTCATATGTACAACCATTC
The DNA here is from genome assembly GCA_037953625.1 of Crotalaria pallida. Classification (NCBI taxonomy): domain Eukaryota; kingdom Viridiplantae; phylum Streptophyta; class Magnoliopsida; order Fabales; family Fabaceae; genus Crotalaria; species Crotalaria pallida. Next base: position 35,414,245 of record CM075651.1, on the reverse strand, counting down.
ATATCTCCTCTGTTTTTGCAAATTAGAAGCTATTATTAGTTGATGACTTAGATATACTAACCTGTGATATAGCTTGCATTTGATTAATCTTTGTTTCCTTTGCATGCAATTTTTTTTCCAACTTCAAATAGAACTGAATTAATTAACAGGATCATGAAAATATATTAACAACAATACAACTCTAATTTTTATTAAATCCGGACAAAAGAAGTGGCTGATATAGTGGCACAGCAAAGATTATCCAATATCATTTATGGGTAGCAGTAGATCCAAGCGAACTTTCTCCTTAAACTTGTTGCTATTCCTTTCATATAAAATGAAAAAAATTACAAAGATTATGAATATTTGAATGTTTGCTATATTATACGGGTCAAACTTGGTCAAACTTCAGGGCAACACAAAAAAATAGAACACAGTTTTCTGTTGTACATCTCAAAAGGAAAACTATTTCATTTCCCATAAAGGAAGGACAATTAAGTGTTATACATGCCTCACAATACATTAATCAAGGAAGAATAATTCATGAATTTATTTTACCTTTAATCCATAAAGTTCGGCAGGCATTTTGTCTACAGGTCCTCTCCTATGCTAGAAGGCAATTCTACTTCAACGCAGTAACAAAGTTTCAGAAAAATAGTCAAGACTCTTACATAAAGATCACTCCAACTAAATGGAAATGTTCATTTGGATTAGTTTAAAGAGTATACTTCCTCCAATTAATAGCTCAGCAATGCTTATCAATACTAAAGTATGGATGAAAAGTAGTTGTTAAATAAAATTCCTCCAAGATTAGATCAAATCCACCAGGGGATTGGACTTGAGCTCCATATATAAAGATCTATACTTAAGATATACCATATTTCTGAAGAGAAAAAAACACTGCTATAAAGCATGATGACTGATTCCACATAGTGTGTAATTGTTGTAATAATATAAAATAAAAAAAAATAGGAACCTAGAGTTTGATTTGAATTGAACCCATGATGCACAATAAAAGATTGAAAGTATTTTAATCTTTCAGTAATTAACAATCAATATTAGATTCCAATATCTCAAAGTTATATATCAACTTACTGATCAATAAAGGGGGAACATAAGAATAGATGAACATAAGGAATAAATTAATGGCAATGTGAAGACTGCAGAAACATCTAGTACGAACTAAGAAGAAATTTTCAAAGACTATGGAATCACATAACATTCTTTTATTTTCCTGCACATCAAGGATTTGTTAGATAATGAGTCCGGGTTAGGGTAAGGTTGCTCCAAGTGAATCCTACTCTAAGAACATTTCTCCTACATTCATATAGGTAGCCAAATATTGTCAATCCTACATTTTCAATTTTCCATCTGATTCCATCATTAGCATTTAGAAAATTATAAATCCATAAAAATGATTTACTTCACAACTGAATCAAAATACATAAAATCAAATTGAATCACTGGGTATCTATATTTATGTAACATACATCTTTGTTTTATATTTGCTAGAAGTGTTTTCCAACAAGAAACTCAAGTGAAAGAACTGCAAGTATGCATGGTCTGGTATAAACACTTGATGGACTTATGTATAAAATCATAAACAACCATAATTAAACTTAAAACTTTCTGCACATGTGGGGTGATCATGTAAAAGGGAAAAAAATTGAAGGACATATAGAATTTACTTTGAGTTTCCTTATAATGTGGTGCTTCCATTTGCTTCGGGTGGTTGTGCATCAGGCTGGCAGATAACCACAAAGACTGATAAGAAAATGATAAACTCGTCAAACCATTTCAGTATTAATGACCTACTAACCTTGTAAAGTACAATTGCTTTCTCTTCATCAGTATCCTGCACACTCTTCCTGACTGTGTAAAGCATCAAGTTGTAAGTTTTAATCAGTTATATGTCTTCACAGAGCTTTATATACACCCATATTTCAATAAAAGTTAATTGTACACAATGATAACTTTCAATAGACATACCTATTCTTTCCATAATGTCTTCATTGTTTGATTTTATTTAATTCACAAACACTTGGTATCTATATTTATGTAACAAAAACATAGATATAGAAACATGAAAAAGAATATGTATGCAGTTCTAATTTGGCCCCCCTTCCTCATCCCTTTTCTTTTTGCTTATTTTTCTTCTTTGCTACATTAGTGAGAAAAGTCTTAATGCTCCTTCTTAGCACCTTAGTCTCAATTTTTTATGTACACCGGGTAGTATTTCTTAAACTCTAACTATTAACCAATTTGTATTTCACCCAAAATATAGTGTATGCTCCCACACTTAAATTAATTGCATACACTTACCCAAAAGCAAACTCAATCTTTTGGAAAAGGGTGAAAGGCTTCTTATAATCAGTGGTGCAAATAAGATATCATTCTTTTGGAACTTTTTACAAACACTTGGTATCTATATTTATGTAACATGAATTTAGTTAAATTAAAACTGAAGGACTATGCAATCAAACTCAACATCAAAGCAAGAAATTATACCTTTACCAAGTGAAGGATCTCCTTTTTGATTTTCCAACAATGTGTAACACCTTAATAAATTACTATCCTTAAGCTATTTTAGGACTTGAAAATTTTTCTTTGAATAACATAATAAGTTTCCATTTGCATTAATAGTCTTTAGAGTTCTAGCCAAAAAGAAATATATGCTTACATAAAGCACCGAGGTGCATACAGTAGAGTTTAAACATTCACTTTTACATAACCAAAATAGATACATAATACATCAAGGTTTTGCTCGGCCAGAGAACCAAGAACATGGACCATTGTCCGACTAAAAGACCTACTCTCCCTGTGAGGGAGAGTGAACCTGCTCGGCCAGGGGTTGTGCTTGCTCGGACTCGATACCTGACAAATGGTAATGAGGTGAGCATTACACCGAATTTAAGTAAGCAGTTTCTAATATGACATACCGACCTACCAAGTCAGACACAGCTAGTCAAATATACACATAATCATAATACTCGGTCCAACATGCGTCATACTCAAACATCATTATTTAGTTTGGCCATACCAATATTGATCTCATTTTTCTCGGCTCTTACATATTTTCTCCTTTATCTTTTGTCATTCACTTTTATTCGTCCAATTCCGACCATTTTCACTTTTACTCTTTTATCATGTCTTGCATTTTCTTAGCTTGGCACCCACCGACCATTCTCAGTATTCATTTCATTTGACAAGTTTTTATTCATATTTCACAAGTCTCTTAGGTAAAACGTGTGTCCATCACTGCGCATAATCCTCTTACGCGTCTTATAGCGCACCGAGTGCGGTCTAGGCAAGCAGTCCCTCATGCGGCTTATTGCACACAACACACATGCGCGACTTACAGCGCCCAGACAAATGTATTACAAGACCTGGATCACACCACAGGTTCTCGATCTAACCAAACAGTCCCCCTTGCGATTGCACGCAACACACACATGCGCGACTTACACCACCTGGACAAATGACTAATAAGACCTGGCCGAACACCAAGTTCACGGTCTAAGCAAACAATTCCCCTTGAAATTGCACGCAACACACACATGCGCAACTTACACCACCTGGACAAATGCCTTTTAGGACCTGGCCGACCCGCAAGTTCTCTTCACTTATTAACCATTCACTTCATTCATTTTCATTCACTCTGAGGTTTATCTCGGCTCATTTCTCTTTTCACCAGTTCACTCGTCTTTTTGTTTTAATTACTGTTCTTTGGTTATTGCTCCTCATTAAGTTTGTTATCCATCTTTTTACATCTTTTCCCCATCTCGGCCACTTATGGTCGGTTAACGTATTATTCACACAGTTTAGATATGCACCAACATTCATCATATTTCACACATATTTAATCATGCTTAACAAACATACATATATTCCTACTTAACAAACATACACATATTCATGGGTTCTTTTATTTATTCATTTCTTTCCCTAAGTTTAATCTATATCCGGTATCCTAGACTAACATCCATTCTTAGCACCCGTTATGAACACACTAGGAACCCAAACCTAAGTTAAGGTAACACTCACTCCTTACCTCAAAACCGTGAGAGATAAGTATGCTCTGTGAGTTTGAGTCTTGTTCTTCGCGTTTGAACTCCTTAAACCGTGGTCCCTTTAATCTTCGGTGATGCCTTAACAGAGCCTTAGAAATGCTGAGGAGAACTCAAAGCTCAAGAGGAAGCAGAGGGAATGGTCTTTGGTTCTTGGAAGTGGTTGAAGTTTAGTGAATGTCAAGAGAGTAGAGTCTGTAAGTGAGGTGAGAAAGAGTGTTTTTATCACTAGTGCCCTAGGGAGAAAAAATGAAGAAGACGAAGAAGAGGAGTATCACGTATGTTAGTGTGTTAAACATGGTTTTGTTTTTATTTTCCCTTGAGAAGAGATTGTGTGGTCCTGGAGAGAGGCTTCTTTGTGAAGCTTTGGGAACAAGTGGCTAGGATTTATTGGCTTCTTGAGGAAGTCATCAATAGTGATTTGAAAAGGACAACAGTGATTTGAAAGGGACAGACAATGATTGAAAGAGACGTTTGTACGTCTGGCGCAGATAACGATGCGCAAGTTGTTCGTTCAAGCACAAACACTTAGCTCCAGATGGGCGTGATAGGACCTCGTCACTCGGAATCTGGTGAACTGCTCAGCGCGAGGAGTCGAGATACTTTAGCGTTGAAGGGAGTTTGGCTTGTTCTCTCGCTAGTCGGCTAGTAAAAGGTCGAACCTATAGTCGGTCACACGAGGTAATTCGTTGTGGTCGGCTATACTTGACTAAGTTGGGTCCGCGACTCAGCACGTCGCTGATTGGTCGGCTACGATAAATTTAGTCGGAACGAGATTTTTGGTCGGCTATACACAAACTCTCGTGCTCCTTGTTACGTTTTTACCTATATGACATGCTTTTCTTTTTAATTAGTCTCAACCTATTTTCATGTTTTCTATTATTTTCAATCGAAATTATTCTAATTAAAATTGGTTATTAAAACTAGGATGTTACACAATGTCAATTAATTCTTTGAATCAACATAAAATCCAATACTGAGAAGAAAAGCAATAAAGGATTATTAAAAAAAAGAAGAACACTCACCTTAGAACCCACCATTCATCTCCATCGCTCAATCTGTTGTTGCACAACCGCGAATCTGCTGTGGAGTGCCACGAATGAAGCCACCGCTTTCGTTCACAACCACCGTGACCCTCCTCCATCGCCCTCCTAAAAATTACCGTATCTGTCGCCCTCCTAAAAATTACCGTATCTCAGTCCCTCCATTCATCCCTCATCCGCAATCAACAATTTACCATACATTCATAAAGAGAAAGAAAGAATAAAGAGAGAGAAAGAAAGAGGGACTAACAATTAAGAATGAAAAGAAGAAAGAAGAAAGAGTGAGGAGGCAGTAGAAAGAAGAGAGAGAGAGATTGAGAGACCATAATGAATTAAGAAAGAAGAAAAAGAGAGGAGGAGGAAGAAGGGTAGAGATAGAGAAAGAGAAAGAGGTATCAAAAATGAAGAAGGAAAATAAGAAGGAAGAGAAGATGAGAGGCTTCTCGTAGAAGCTATTGCATTTGAAATCACGCTACGGTACACACACAAATCCAGTGTTTCAGCACAGTACCACCTTAGACACAATTTACTGTTCATTGCACAGTGCAATCAAAGACAAAAACACTGTTTCAATTACAATTGGGTTACTGTTCTACAATGCAAATTTCAACTACTACAGTAAATGACTGAATATAATCCTCAAATTTAAGAATATATAGATATATAGATAATATAAGTTTCACAATAACATTTCAGTATGGTTAGGAAAATTTGTAAAGGTTTGAGTTGGTATTGATTGAATCTTTAGGAACCATTAAATATTAGGAAGTTTAATTTAGAAATCTTTGGAATTTAAGTTATGTTTTGTGTTATAATAATACTAAGAATCTTGCTAATAAGTGCTCCACTTGTTAAGGCTTTTATACTTAGAAAAATAATTATCAATGTACATTATTCCGTGTTTCGAAAATCTTAAAAAAATCCATTTTTCAATGCTTATCTATTATATTTGGCTACTTAAGCCTAATACTAATATATTACACTTTAATGAACTTTTTCATTTTAAATAATAAATATTAATATTTATATATATTTTGCATGGAACCACATTATATTATAATAAAATTATTTTTTCCGATCAAAAGTGTAACGAGGATACTAATATCAAAAAGACAATGAAACAAAAATATTTAAATAATAACCCGTGCATTGCACGGGTTAAAAGCTAGCATAAATACACAATGAATTCGGGTAAAAGCTAGGAACATGCCAACTGAGAGTGAGAAAGAGAAAGGAGCATCAGCGGCAGTGCGGCACCATCGCGACACGGAGAGTGAGAAAGAGATAGGAGCATTAGCGGCACCATTGCCCACCACCGGCGGCGCCCAGAGAGTGAGAAAGAGAAGGGAGCTTTTTACCAAGCAACGGGCCTCTACAAGCCACGCTGACTCCGCTTGCTCCAACGATGACCACCACCACCAGCAGTACCGGTAACCATGAGCAAGACCACCGCACGAATCTCCTCCAAACCATAACCACAATCATCACCACTCGCCCCAACCAACTCCACATCCTCCAACCCTTCCTCCCTCACCTCACTCTCCCTCTCCTCCTCTCCCTCCTCTCCTCCAAACCCCTCCTTCACCACTCCCACCCTTCCTCCCTCCTCTCCTTCTTCAAACTCCTTCAATCTCACTCCTCCTCCTCCAACCTCCTCCTCTCCTCCCCCCAACCCCTCCTCTCTCTCCTCCCCTCCCTCCTCCGTCACCGCAAATTCTCCGACGCCAAATCCCTCCTCTCCGACTTCATCTCCCACGACCACCCTCGCCACTCCCTCCACCACCTTCTCATCCACCCCAACCGTTCCCTCCCCTTTCCCTCCCGATCCCTCCTCGACACTTCTATCTCTGCGTACGTCCACGCGCACCACCCCGACCTTGCCTTCCAGATTTTCAACAAGATGAAACGCTTGCGTTTTAAACCCAATCTCCTCACTTGCAACACTCTCCTCAACTCCCTTGTCAGATCCTCCTCCTCTCACCTTATTCATTTGTCCAATCAGGTTTTCAAGGATTCCATTAAACTCGGCGTAAACCCTAACACCAACACCTTTAATATTCTTATTTACGGTTGCTGCGTCGATAACAAGTTCGACGAGGCTTTTCGTTTGATGAATCAAATGAGCGATTTCGGATGCTCTCCTGATAATGTCACTTACAATACCATTTTGGATGCCCTCTGCAAGAAGAGTCAGCTGAGTAAAGTGAGGGATTTGTTGCACGAGATGAAGGATAACGGATTGGTTCCGAATAGGAACACGTATAATATCTTGGTTCATGGCTATTGCAGACTCAATTGGTTGAAGGAGGCGGCCGAGGTTATCGAATTGATGACGCGTAATAATATGCTACCCGATATGTGGACTTATAATATCATGGTGAGGGGTTTGTGCGATAATGGTAAGATTGATGGGGCGTTTAGGCTTAAACACGAGATGGAGAACTTGAAGTTGGTACCTGATGTTGTTACTTATAATACTCTGATCGATGGGTGTTTTGAGTGGCGGGGCAGCGCGGAGGCGTTTAAGTTGGTTGAGGAGATGAAGGGGAAGGGAGTCAAGCCGAATGCTGCCACTCACAATATAATGGTTAAGTGGTTATGTAAGGAAGGTAAGATCGATGAAGCAAGCGATATGATAGTGAAGATGGTGGAAGGTGGGGTTTCTCCGGACTGTTTTACTTATAATACTATGATTAACGGTTATTGTAAAGCAGGAAAGCTCAGAGAAGCATTTAGGATGATGGATGAAATGGCTAGGAAAGGATTCAGAACGGATACTTTTACTCTTAACACCATATTACACACTTTGTGCACGGAGAAGAAGCTTGATGAGGCACATGAATTAGCTGTGAATGCGAGGAAGAGAGGTTATATTCTTGACGAGGTAACCTATGGAACTTTGATGATGGGATACTTTAAGGATGAAAAAGCTGACAAAGCTTTGAAACTTTGGGACGAGATGAAGGAGAGGGGAATTGTTCCTAGTGTTGTCACTTATAACTCCATAATCAGAGGGTTATGCCTGTCTAAAAAAACAGATCAGGCTATAGATAAATTGAATGAGCTTTTAGAGAAGGGTTTGGTACCTGATGAAGCTACATATAACATTATTATTCATGGATACTGCTGGGAGGGGGCGGTGGAGAAAGCATTTCAGTTCCATAACAAAACAGTGGAGAAATCATTCAAGCCGGATATCTTTACATGTAACATTCTTCTTCGAGGACTTTGCAAAGAGGGTATGCTGGAAAAGGCTCTTAAACTCTTTGACACATGGATCTCTAAAGGGAAGCCTGTTGATGTAGTTACATACAACACATTGATATCTGGCCTTTGCAAAGAAGGGAGACTTGAGGATGCATTTGATCTTATGAATGAAATGGAGGGCAAAAACTTGGAGCCTGACAAGTATACTTATAATGCCATAATCAGCACACTTACTAATGCTAATAGAACTGAGGAAGCGGAGAAATTGATGTCGAAACTTGTACAGACAGGGCAAGATGTGAAAACTCATGACACTTCCCAAGGGCCTGGTTCAGGCGATATGACGTACTCTGAGCAGATAAGTAATTTGTGTACTAAGGGGAAGTACAAGGAGGCGATGAAAGTCTATCAAGAGGCAGAGCAGAAAGGAGTTGATTTAAATAAATATACACATATGAAGCTAATGGAAGGGCTCTTGAAGAGGCGAAAAAGCATATCGAAGACTGCCTGACCAGATTTACACAATAAATTGGCTAGGTATTTATTTTGGTATTTTCATTCATGGTGCCCATTGTGCTGTATCATATTTAGAGACGGTGTTTTCATGTTCAATGATTTAATGTTCATTTTTCTGTCCCATTTTCCAATATGATATATAATTAGATTTTTAGATTCTGTGATTATTTCGCCAACATACTAAATGTGGTTTGTTGATACCTATTTGTTAATGTCTTTCTGGGATTTTTTAGTTGGGATCCGTATTTAGATATTTATGAAACTTATCCGTCTTAGAGAGGTGATTTATGATTTATCCTTGTCTTTATGATGCGTTGTAGTGATGATGGAAAGAGTGCTAGCAACCCGCCAGCTAATGCTGCCTGTAGTGTATCTATGTGAAGGAATAAACTTATCGGGAAATCACATGCTTTTCTGGCTGTAATGATTTTTATTCACCTGCTTTTGGCTGAAATGTTAACATGGAAGGCAATGTTACTTAATTTCCCTCAGTTGATTCTGATGCATTTTGAGCATGAATGGGTGGAGCATAATAGATTTTTTTATTTTTATTTTTAATTTTCATTATTTCATTATTATTGGAACAATATTCTTTCCTGTATTGTTGGAGAAGAGAAGAGAGAAGAAGAGAATAGAAGAGAGGATCATCATTGATTGTGATTCGTTGCGACATAGACATAAAACCCCTTCATTTTTATTCATTCCTTCATGCAAAACTCGTATACCATCGAATCCTCTTTCGTTGAAGCCATTTCAAGATGCCTCTATTTATAGACGTCTCATTGCAATGTGAATATATTGATGAAGATGCCCCTATTTATAGATGTCTCATTGCAATGTGAATATATTGCTAAGTTTTAGCCACCAAAAGTTTACACGGATTTTCATTTTTATTTATGCACCTGAACTTGATGCTGCGTTTATTACTTTGTCTCTGCAACTTGGTTGTTCCACGCTTTTCTTTGAATGGCAGGAAGAATGAATGGCTGGACCCCACATGTTTCTGCTCTCCTCAGCTCACCCTCTTGTATGTATGCCAGATGAGTTGCCCATGTCTCTATTCCATAAAAATTTTGAGTTGCATATACAATTGTAGCTTTTCTCTGCAAACAAAATCAAAACATAACAAAACAATTATTTTTATGAACCCAACTTTCCAGCCTTTGCAAGATGGGCATATCATCAATCTAAGAATAAAGTAGTTGGGAAAAAAGTGTATACATACTTAGATTGATGATTTGCACAAACTGTATAGTTAAACACTTACCCTTTGTTTGGTTGGGGTGATTTTGGGGGAAGGGATTTTGGGGAGAGAGAAAATAGAGAGAAAACAACCGTTTGGTTGAGGAGAGAAAACGAGGGAGGAAAGAAAATGTGGTGGGTCCCATGTTTTCTCCTCAAGAGAAGAGAGAATGAAGAGAAAACTGAGATTGACACATAAAATTACTCATCTGTCCTTCACTTATTCACTTTATTTGACCTTTTCTAATTTTTTTATTAAAAAAATAAAGCATTTTTATTTCAATAAAAAAATTGTTTTTTTTAATATTTTGGACTCGAAATTTTTATTAAACAAAAAATAATTGAAGTGAAATTTTTTTTTTGTTATTTTTAATATACATACATGTGAAAAAGAAAAAATATATTTATTTATATTTTGTAAAATAAGGGTGTAGTTGTCTTTTGACAAATTTATTGTTTTCTCTCTTTTCACTTTTCTCCAACCAAACGAAAGGGAAGAAAACTTAACTTTTTTCTCTTCCCTATTTCTTCACATTTTCTCTCATACCAAACAACCAAAAAACTCTACTCATTTTCTTCCTATAATCTCTCTTCCCTATTTCTCTCTTCTCATTTTCTCTCGTGCAACCAAACAAAGCATAAACTGAAAGCTCTCTAAAGAATAAAGTCTTATGATTAGTCCAGTACCATGCCAGTGTGTCACGTATGAAGAAACAAGAGAATTTCATTAGCCTTATGCTAATTACTTATTACTTGCAATGGTATAAACTTGTGAATTCTACCACTTAAAGTAGGTAAAAACTTTTGCATTCTATGGCTTGTGCCAATGTTAGTATGGTTTTTCTCATTCGTCACACCCCAAACCCAATTTCCCTCATCTCCTTTTCACTTCCTTCAACCGCTGCAACACGGTACCAATCATGCAACTTCATTTCTCACCACACCCACCACCAAGAAGTTTCTCGCCACCCCTTTTCGGCACATGAATACAATGAGCGAGAAACAGTAAAAAAATCCAAACTTGCCGAAGCCTTTGATTCTACAAAAACCACCGAGGAAATGCAGAATGCATTCAAGGAAATAAAAATGCAAAGATCCTTCATTGATCTAGAACTACACCTGGCTTCTTACACAATTGCATTCATCATTTACCTAAACTGTCACGATCCTGAAAAAGCACTTCCCTTTGCTAAGGCTTTGAAAGCACTTCCCTTTACTAGTCTGTATAATGTAACTGTTTTGCACTTGATGAGCTTTATTCAGATTGTGTTGAAAAGGTATATTGATAGTTTATTGTATCTCAATAGGAGGTTCGATACAATTCTGGGTAGGTTAATCAATGACAATGAGGGTTTTTCAAACCTTAAGATATCAGAGAAGATGGTGGGTGTGTTGGTGGATGCGGGTGGTACTGTTGATGATCTTGGTTGGGGTCTGCTTCAACCTTAGCAATTTGAAGAGGCACTGCCGTATTCTTTTAAGGCTTTGGAGATAGGTGAGATGCGCTGGGGGACGAATTCTGAAGAGACTGCAGGTATTAGGAAGCAACTCCGGGCTATCTATGCTGGGTTGGAGGAGCATGAGAAGGCACTGGAGGAGAATGTGTTGGCCCAACAGGTTTTCAAGGACTTGAGTCGCCAATCTGATTTGTTGCATGATGACATCGACGGTGAGGATTTGATGCTTGTGCTGGGAAGATATTGTGAGGCTGTTGCGACTTGCGACTTTGAAGAGTATCGTGCAGCAGACAGATGACGACAGTGAGACTCAAGCACTTGCTTTCAAATCAATGGCAAAAGCTTATGATGTGATGGAAAGGTATGGACTGTTTTCTTGGTTTTACTCCATATCTTGGTATTGGTTCTATTGATATTCAGGTTCTGAATTATGTGTATAATTTATTTTGGTTACACTTCTTAGAATTATAATTCACAAAGTATACTTGATCCTATGTAATTCGAGTAGTCTAAACTATTTTTGAACTTATATCCAATAGTGGTTCATACAAATTCCTTTGGAACTATTTTGTAGTTTATAACAAAAAAAAAAAGTGTAGTGATTAATATTTATGCATGTGTTTTCTCATCATGTTTATACTTTGTTGACTGCTTCCAAAGAAAAAAGAAGCAAGGCTCCTATGGTGGTTGAACTAAGCTATTTCTCTCTTTTTCTCATTTTATCTGATCTCTACTCTCATTTTTTTTGCTTTATTTAGCTGTATGGTGGTTGCAAGCTGGGGAAGAAGGAATCACGTAGTTCGGGTTGAGTCCCATGGCGGTCGCAATGTTCATGTTTGACGAGGTCATTCATTGTGGCACTCCGTACTGCACTTCATTCTTCCACATCTTGACACTAATCTTCTTTTCAACTTCGTTTTTTTTTCCTTTTGCATGGTTGCAAGAATTTGTTGGTGATGGATCTTTTCTAGTCTTCTATATTTTCATGTTAATGGCAACAAATTAATGGGTCTTCTAATACAAAGGTGGGGGGAATGCATCATTGTTTAGGACTCATTGCACATCTTCGTTTTCTCATTATTGTCATATTCTTGTCATATTCATTTATTTGTCGTTTCAATTTAGAAACAGCCTCAATGTTGGATTTGTATTGGGATTCAACGACATCAGAGTCTCCATCACTGCCAGCCATCAAACTTTATAAAGCAAAAGGTATACTAAAATTGGAATTTGTTTCAATATTTTGGTGCTGGTTCTTTCTTTTTTTTTTTTTTTATATTCCTGCAATTCTTAGGTTTTATTTTCGCCAAAGTGTATAAGGAACCATTGTGAGGTTATTGATCAATCGTGTATTTGATTTCTATTTTTTTAGCAGTTCCAGTACGTCTTTGGAACACATGATGCTATTCCTGACAGCCAAAAGCCCAGAACTACACTACCATTGTGATATTCAACTTGGATTTGGAGGCGTCTACTGCGAAAGGTTTTATCAGTTTCTTCCTTTAATCTAGCTGCTATATTTTTTAGTTAATCTAATAGTGAAACTGAGATGTTTGTACATTGCTCTTTTTGTGTCTCATTTTATTAAGTGAAGGATTGTAACACCTATTTTTCCCATGTGGTCGAATTTGAGCAAGCAAAGGTATATTGAAATTGGAGTTTGTTTGATTCATTTGGATTTAATTTTTCATAGTTCCTGCAAGTCTAGGGTTTGATTTGCTCCAAATAGTCTATCATCAATTGCGAAAACTTATTAATTAGTTGTGTTTTTTATTTGTTCTTGTTGACACACAATTTTATCCCCCAAAATAAAATAAAATAAAATATAAGAATACAAAAAAAGAAATATGTTTTTTTTTGTAAAAAAATAAAAAACGAAAAATAATGATTTTTTAAGAAGATAAGATAAAAGTTTTTTTGAAAAAAAGTTTCGTTAGTTTTTTTTTTAGGATAAAGATAAAATTTTGTCTATCAAATTTGTTTTTTAAACAAAAAAAATTGGAGTTAATCTTTAACAAAATTTGAAAGATGAAGTTGAGGAATAAAAAGGAATATTTCATTGGGTTCTAGAAAAATGTTTTTTTTTTTTGTAAAAAAAATAAAAAAACGAAAAATAATGATTTTTTTATAAGATAAGATAAAAGTTTTTTTTTGAAAAAAAGTTTGGTTAGTTTGGTTAGGATAAAATTTTGTCATCAAATTTGCTTTTTAACAAAAAAATTGGAGTTAATGTTTAATAAAATTTGAAAGATAAAGTTGAGGAATAAAAAGGAATATTTCATTGGGCTCTAGGATTTGTTGAAGAAAAAATCTTAATTTTCTTAACCAAATATTTCCTATAAATAAATAGGACTCTCCTCCTCACTTTAAAAAAAAAAAAACAAAATATTGAGAGAGAAGTGTACATAGGAAAAAAAACTGTTGCCCAGCTCCGTTCGGGGTTTGCCCACTCTCGCCATAGCGCGTATAATTTTGCTAGCTCCTTCTCGCTAGCTGCTCTGGTGTGCAGTCTCTGCTACGCCAGCACCTGTGTGACACGTGGCAGGTGCTGGCGTGGCAATCTGGTGGTCCCTGCGGTGCAGCACTTTCTCTCTCCGCTTTCCTCACGTCTACTACTTTTGGGGTCGTTGACTGTAGTACTACCCCCATCAGGTTCTTCTTTCTTCTTTTCAATTTTTTTTCCTTCTTTCTTTTTTCCAGATTTTTTTAAAACAATTAATCGGATAATAGTAAATTAAATTGTAGTCATCTACTTTCTTTATGGTAAAGTTTAATTATTATTTTTAAGACTTTTTTTATTTTTAATTAATAGGTGCTAATGTATTTTGCATCTAAATCTATGTTAAATCTTTTAATTTCAATTGTACTCTCTAATCCATGTATTTGTTTTTTTTAATACATAGTGAATTCAATTTTTAAATTGAAATTAAAATTAATCAGGGTCTTAATATTTAATAATTAAATCTTACCCAAAATTTTTATTATTCGCTTAATTTAAAATTGGTTGCGTTTTGGTAAGTCAATTTTTTTCACCCAAATTTAATTTAAAATTATTTTTATATATTTAGTAGTAAATCAAAAAACAAGATGTCATGTATGTGTTTTATTTATTCTTTTCTCTATTTGTGTTGTCCTTTCTATTTAAAGAGAATATTCAACAAGTTGTATAATTCATTGTTTACAATGTGACCTTTCCTTGCTAAATATGACTAAAGAGTGTAAAATCCTTCAAGATGTACATAAACAACTTTTGAGATTATAAGTGTTTCCTAAATAACAAAGGATACGAAGCTTACCATCTGAAATTCAAGCCAGGGCTAATGGCTGCCTCTGCCTAATACCACTATCTGAAACAATATTTGTAGTGTCCTTGAACACTATATGTCCTTAACCCTCTGAGCCCTCAAAATTATGGTAATCAGGAGTTCACGAGAAGGTCAAGTATCTATGTATGACCTTATGGTTTTTCTGCAGTTCCAGTTGGGAAAAGCAGGGTTTCCCCAGTCAACAAGTGTGTGCAGAGTGTCAACTTAGGGATGAGAGTACGTACCTGAAACCCTAGCTGTTGCGAGCTATTTATAGGGTTTGGAGGAAGTTGATGTGGGCCGTATGGGCCTCGTATCAAGGTGAGCTGAACCGGGATTCTGTGAGGGAATATAGGAGATTTATTCCCTTAGAATCCGGATAGGATTAGCTCACGATCCCATGTAGAGGCTGTTGCGAGATTCTAGGAGAGACGGGTGGAAGTGATAGGAAGCCTTGGTGAGACTGAGTCAACCTACCAGCCGACGTTATGTCTCGGTTCTAGAATCCCGAGCCGATGGAGTGAAGACCGTTGTTGAGGCTCGGTCCCATCAAGTCCGAGCCTGGTCTTTTCGTATGCTCGGAATGAACATGTCCGAGCGTGGGACGTTCGTGTTAAGTAAACCGAGGGAAAGGTCCTTGGAAAATCCTTTATATAGGACTGTAGTTCTTATGCGGTCGGCAGACCCTACAAGCCCCCCAGCTCGTAAGACTTTGAAAAGTCTGTGACGAGGTAATGAGCGCTTAGGATAGACCTTCCCGCATGCCTCGTGACAACTGTAATCGTGCCGACTGCTTCGAGGTGACGTTTTGGGTTCTCGAGATACGACGCGTTTCCTTGTAAGTTGTGCCAAATCATTGCGTTTTTGAAATTTGAAAAAGTACCTTTTAGAACTGCCACGTCTCTCCCTATGATTGGTTGCATGCGTCCATGGGCTTTTGGCCCAAATGGCTAAGACGGAGGGAAACTGAAAAGTTTTCCCTTTTAATTGAAACTTACCCTTTCTCTGCCTCATCACTCACTCTACTCCCAAAATTTCTCAGAATCCCCTTATTCTCTCTTCGAGTTCCACTTTGCTGTCTTCGTTCCCAAATCGAGATCCCCCAATCCTTCACCAGTTTTAGCAACTTCACGCAGGTAACCCCTTCTACTCCTCTTATTTCCATTCCTGCAGTTTTCCTTATTCGTTTGGGGTTGTTTTTCTTTTGGAGTGAGTTTTTATTTGTAAACGGGTTTTCTGGTTTCGGGATTTTGCAGGGATTTTTGGGTAAAGTTTCTGGGTTTCTTTTGTTTTTAAGTGAGAGGAGTTTATACCTCAATTTGTTTGAATCATGAGGGGATGGAGAGGTTTTAGGGAAGTTTATCGTGAACTCTGTAGGAGATTAGGAGAAAATCCATCTAGTGACAGTGAATCAAGTTCTTCATCCTTTTCCAGGGTTGTTGAAGATTCTGGGAACGAAAGGAATCCATGCTCGGAAAGCTCCACGCCTATCCCTACTATTCCCCCCATCAACTCGGGTTCTTCCGAGTTAAAACCATTAACAGTAGAACATCCATTGAATCCTGCCGACGAGACTAAGTGGTTATTAGCCTATAGATTCGCTGAGCGTAGAGCCCAAGTTAGACTTAGCCCCGATCATGATATGGGGGATAAAGAACCTATAGGAAATCCATCTGAGGTGGGGGGAAAAAGTTCGGGGCTCGGCATTAGATTTAAAGTAAAAACTCGTGCTGTAAAAAATCCTAACGCCGAGCCTTTTTCTTTTTCCCCAGAAATGGTGGAACGCAGGTGTGTAACCAATCCTGAAGAATATCCTCTGTCGCCTAATCATGCGCAGTACGATGCTGTTTTTGATCGGGATGTACTGAGGACGAGACCTTCATTGCTAACAACAAATAGTCTTAATCATCTCCGGCCGATACTGACACCTCCGAGAGCCGATGAAAATACCTCAGATTTCGTATTAAGACCTTTGGGAATCGACGATCGGATTTGCTACGAAGTGCCAGAAAATCGTCAATATTTTTACTTCTATGAAGAAGTAGTAACTAAAGTCGGTATCCGCTTGCCCTTCTCCACCTTCGAGGGCGAAGTCCTCACTCATTTAGGAATTGCCCCAAGCCAATTGCATCCAAGTGGGTGGGCTTTCGTCCGAGCCTTTCAACAATTCTGCGATGTTGAAAACTTGGTCGCGACGGTACGGTCCTTCTTTTGGTTATATGCTCCCCAAGTAAATAAATTTGGTGATTCCAAGGGTCTTTGGGTGTCCCTAAAGGCTCGGAGGGGACATGCCCTTTTCGCCAAGGTGACAGACTCTTGGAAATCTTTCAAACCTCTATTCTTCCAATACGAGTATACTGGGGCCGAAGTATGTTGGTTCATGGAACAGGTTGAAGAAGATGGAGTGATGAAGGTCGTGCCTCGGTTTCCATTGGGTTGGACGACTAACATATATAACCGAGGATCCTCCTTGTATCAATTCGACTATAAGGCGGATTTAACAAAAGCCGAAAGGCGATTATGAGACCATGTTTGGGAGTATCTTCAAGCAAATGGTCAAATTGATTCCAAACGAATTCTGCTGAAAGATACGCGAGACGAAGTGAAGGCGGAGCTGGGTGTTGTTTTTTTTTTTTTTTTTTTTTTTTGCGCGTGTTAATCCATTTTTCTTGCAGAAGCAATGGGGAAGAAAGCAACCAAAGCCAAGAAGAGTGAAGCTCGGGCAGCTAGAGTGTCACAGCTAGCAGCACTCAAAGAGTCTGCGTCCGTTTCTCCAATCAAGGGTCAATCTTCTGAGCCGACCCATCCTGAAAGGCCGACCGTTATCCCCAATACCACCCCCACTGTCAGGGTTACTGGTGTTGAACAGGTGATCAAAAAGGGCCGCGTTGTTGACGCGGTGAATATTGAAGTAGAAGCTCATTCATCTCCCCAAGACGTTCCCGAGCGCCCCCTCAAGAAGACTCGGCTGGATAAAGGAAAAGGTCTCGCTGGAGACTGGTTCAATTTGAGCAAGTCCAACAAAGGGATTGAAATTCCCGAGGGTAAAGAAGATGCAGCTGCCAAGACGGTGTGGGGTAGGAAGATGTCCGACTCATTCATTGCCACCGTCTTCCCTCCTGAAAATGCTGAAGTAATTGAGTCTTGGACCCCTGGGACTTGGGAAAATAATTGTAAAGCGTTGGTGAAAAGCTTTTTACGGGGCGTGAGCATTTTCCATCACCTTGGTTATCATGGTGATGATGCTTATGCTGGATTGGCTCCCGAGGAAAAGAAGAAAAGATATGAAGCCAACGAGCGGGAAGATTACTTGGAAATTCAGGTCCAAGGTCCGAATAAAAGGATACAAGAAATGGCGGCTGAAAACGAGAGGCTTCAAAAGATTGCACAAGATTCGGAGGGGGCCAAAGTTCGGGCCGAGACAACACTTCAAGCTGCTGAGGCACAGATAAAGAGGTCGGAGGAAATTCAGAAAAAGGCTAAGGAGGATGCTGCTGCTCTTCTGGTGGCTACGGAGAAAGCTCGTTCGGCCGAGCAAGCTGCTGCAGTGGCTCAGGAGCAACATGAGTATGCTAAGGACGAGATACTCAGGCTCCGAGCTTCCTTGGAGAAGATGAGCGCGAAAGCGCTCAAGCATAAGAAAGCAGCTAAGGAGAATCTGTTCAATTGGGACCATGCAATTGAAGATTCTTTCTACAATACTGCCGAGCAACTCCGTGTTCTGAATCCCGGGCTTGTGACCAAGGGCGCTGATCCTAATTTTGCTGTGAAAAAAGGTCAAATTGTCGGCCCAAGTGGAGTTCCCATAGATCTGAATAACTCCGACCTTCCGGACCATTTGGCCGAAGACTCTAAAGGGGAAGGAACCGAGGATGCCGAAGGCGAAGAAGAAGAAGAAGACACATTCAATGCTGACAGCATTGTATTGTCCGATTTAGAATAGTTTGATCATTATTATTTATTTTTTTTTTGGCGATCGCGCCCCAGTAGTGGGTTTTTGTAACCGCCCCAGTAGTGGGTTTGAACTTTTTCTATGCTTCTTTGCTCGAAATATTATGAACGTTTATAGTATTCGCAGTCAACTGTTTGCTTCTTTTTATACTTTGTGTTAAGAATTCAAGTGTCAAGACCTCGGAACTCCAGCGCTTTAGCCAAGGTGGGTTCCTCTATCCGCGATGTAAAATGATTTTAATAAACCATGTTTGAATCGGGAGTCTCAGTAGAATACTTGACGAGTTATAAGCTCTTGTTTGAGTTGTTTATAATCGTTCGCGTCATACACGGTGGCTAATCGAATATGAGGAAAAGTACGTAATACAATGAATCCAATAACAGTCTTTTTATTAATCAGAAGCAGAAAGTACAATGGGCTCGGAGTTCCACCGAGCGTACACCATCATTAAACAGTAATAAACAAATCTACAATTCTAAAAATAAATAAAGCATGAAATTATGAAACTATGGAAGAAAGATTCTAACTGTAATATCCTTTGAGCTTCGCCGCATTCCATGAATTGTTGATAGGAGCTCCCGAGAGAGTTTCAAGTTTATAGGCTCCCGTCCCACTTTTGAAGGTGACCCGGTATGGTCCTTCCCAGCTTTGGGCCAGTTTTCCATTCTTAGCATTCTTAAGACCAATATCGGCCCTTCTTAGGACAAGGTCACCCACCTCGAACTCTCTGGGGTTAACTGAGCGATTATATTCCTTCGCCTGCATCCTTTTAGCGTGCTTTTCTCGTTCGGCGGCCAAATCTCTTACCTCCTCCGACAAAACAAGATCCTCGCAGAGCAAAGTGTTGTTGATGGGGTTTGGCTGCTGCATAGCTCGGAAAGAAGGGATAATTTTCTCAATGGGGATGACTGCGTCGCAGCCATAAGTGAGCCGATAGGGCGTTTCCCCTGTTGAAGTTTGGATGGTGGTGCGATACGACCAAAGTACCTCGTGCAAGTTTTCCACCCAATTTCCTTTTGCTCCTTCGAGTCTCCTCTTGATTCCCTGAATGATGGACCTGTTCACTGATTCCACCTGACCGTTGGTTTGAGGGTGTTCCACCGAGGAGGAGTAGTGCTTAACCCCCAATGCACTGACCAAATCTTGGAACGCCCTTGTTGTAAACTGGGTTCCATTGTCGGTTACCAATATCTGTGGCACCCCAAATCGAGCCACAACTTGCCTCTTAAAAAACTTTTGCACCTTTGCCGAGGATATGGTTGCCAAAGGCTCGGCCTCAACCCACTTTGTAAAATAGTCTATAGCCACGATCACCCACTTCAACTGTCCTGGTGCGATTGGGAACTGCCCAATCAAATCCATTCCCCATTGGTAAAAGGGATAGGGAGATGAAAGAGAATGAAGTTCCTCGGCTGGTTTTTGATAAACATCACTGTGAAATTGGCATTTATCACACCTTTTCACGTGGTTTATCGCATCTTGTTGAAGGGTAGGCCAGTAGTACCCAGCTCTTAGGACTTTTCTAGCCAGTGACTTCCCTCCAATGTGGTGGCTGTCTATTCCTCCATGAACTTCTTCTAGTGCCAGCTTTGCTTCGGCGGGGTCGAGACACCTGAGCATTGGATCGTTGACCCCTCGGCGAAAGAGTACTCCCTCAGCCAGTGCAAATTGAGATGTCTTCCTGACAAGTTTCCTAGCTTCCACCAAGTCGGTCGGCAAGGTCCCTTGTTCCAAATAGCTTGCAATTGGGCTAATCCAGCTTGAATCTAGTGATATGGAGAGGACAACGCTAGGTCCATGCACCATTTCCTGAATTAAACTCTTGTTGTTTTCAGAGTTTTTTGTTGAGGCGAGTTTGGAAAGAATATCCGCTCGGCTATTGCTTTCCCTCGGTATGTGACAGATTTCGACTTTCACAAATTCGGATGACAAGAATCTTACTTTTTCCAAGTATTTTTGAAGGATTGGCTCCTTCGCCTGATATTCACCCTTGACCTGTGATACCACCAATTGAGAGTTGCTGAGAATTTTCACTTCTCGGGCTCCCACTTCTTTTGCCATCCTCAATCCTGCCAAAACAGCTTCATACTCCGCCTGATTGTTGGATGTTGAAAATCCGAACTTCAAGGAGTATTCAAGGGTGACTCCCTCGGAGTTCTCCAGAATTATTCCTGCTCCTGCCCCCATCTTATTGCTCGATCCATCCACATAGATGTTCCAATCCGAGTTTGAGCTCGTCAATGGCTCAGTGAACTCGGTAAGGAAATCAGCCAAGGCCTGAGACTTCATCGCCTTTCTCGGTTCGAAAGTTATTTCAAACTCAGAAAGCTCGATAGCCCAAGTCACCATCCTCCCAGCCAAATCAGGTTTCTGCAATATTTGTCGGATCGGTTGAGCCGTTCTGACCGTGATGCGGTGGCTGTGGAAATATTGGCGCAATCGCCTGGCAGTTATTACTAAGCAGAAGGCTAATTTCTCCACTTTTTGATATCTGATTTCCGGTCCCTGGAGAGCTCGACTCACAAAATAAATCGGAGACTCTTTACCTGATTCTTCCCGGACCAAAACCGAACTAATCACAGAATCTCCAACCGACAAATAAAGGAAAAGAGTTTCGCCATGGCTCGGACTAGACAAAATGGGAGGCGATGCCAAATAATGTTTAAGGTCAGTAAAGGCCTATTCACATTCTTCATCCCATTCAAACATCTTCTCCTTCTCCTTCCTCAGCAGCTTATACCATGGAAGGGCCTTTCTAGCTGACTGAGATAGAAACCTTGAAAGAGCTGCGACCCGACCTGTTAGCTGCTGAACCCCTTTGATGTTCGAGAGACTTTTCATCTCCAAAATGGCTCTGCACTTGTCCGGATTTGCCTCTATTCCACGCTCTGTAAGCATAAACCCGAGGAATGATCCTGCCGTAACTCCGAATGTGCATTTTTCTGGGTTCAGCCTCATATCAAACTGTCTAACCCTTCCTAAGATTTCTTTCAAGTCTTTTGCATGATCTTCCTCTTTTAAACTTTTCGCAATCATATCGTCTATATAAACCTCCATCCTCGGCCCAATCAGAGGACCAAAAACCTTGTTCATCATGCGCTGGTAAGTTGCCCCAGCGTTTTTCAATCCGAACGGCATAACATTATAGCAATAAGTAGCGTTTTCTGTGATAAACGAGGTTTTTACCTAGTCCGGGGGATACATTGGGATCTGATTGTATCCCGAGTAAGCATCCATAAAGGACAACCTTTGATAGTCAGCCGAACTATCCACCAATTTATCGATGCATGGTAGTGGGTACTGATCCTTCGGGCACACCTTGTTCAGATCTGTGTAGTTGATGGCCTCTCGCAAGTTTACGAGAATGGTCAAGTTATAGTATAAAAAGTATCGTATCCACAGAGATTTTGTAACTGAGTACCAACAAATTATAGACTTGATCATCCAAACCGATTAGGAAGTCCAAGAATAGTTGAATTCAAAAGCAATAAATAATTGTAAATTAAGTGGTGATTGATGGATAGAAGTTCTAAGGATTTGGTTTTGGCCACAATAAACGTAAATAAATAATAATGATTCTTTCCTCTTGTTATGTTTTATTCATTTAGAAGGTGAACAATCCAAAGTTAGATATTAGCTTCTCTCAAAGTCAAATAACGTATTTAATATGTATAACTTCTACTTTCGTGATAATTATGACATATTAAACCCATTAAGTTTTATGATTGTTCATTGGTCCCTCTTAAAGATTAGATCTACTTTCGTGATCTAATACCTTAAGTTCAATTATAAAGTTCGGATGTTAAAGTTCTCCTTTCGGTACTTCCTTTAGCATCTATTATCTTATAACATTGTTGTCAATAATTATAAGCTTTAAGCATAATATAATTGAATCGTAAATGAATAAAGCTAGAATACTAATGAATTAGGAGGTATGACCATCCATTAAATTGTTGTCAATTAGGAGGCATGGCCATCCATTGAAATAATAAAAGAAGAGGAGGCATAACCATCCATCAACATAATAAAAATGAGGAGGCATAGCCATCCATCAAAGAGTTGATTTTAGCTTTAATTGTCAAAGGTGGCTTAGCCTTCCAATCCTTTATTAATCATTCATTTAGTATTTAGCCATAACAAGAGTATGAGAATCAAAATAACATTATTTACATTTTATTTGGTTAATACCGCTCCTTAGAATAAGGGGTTACTCGGCCATAGTTTCGGTATAAATCATAAACATAACTCAAAGAAAGATTAACACAAAAGAGTTTAAAGAGGAATTACAAGTGTGAAAACCTCCAAGCTTAGGATCTTAACTTCAATCCTTAGCCTAAGACCGCCAATCTTGAAAGCTTTCACTCCCAAGAATCTCACTCAAGAACACTCACAAAAACTCCAAAGAAATTCTCAACCTAAGAATGATGCTTAGAATTTGAGAAGAAAATATGGTGAGAAGTGTATATTCCAAGAGCATAATGTCCTCTAGGATATGGTGTGTGTTTTGAAGCTTGTTTGATGGGGTATTTATAGGGAAAGTTGCAAACAAACTCGGATTGAGTTTGTGAGTTGGAGAAAAGTTGGATGCTGCAACTTGGCCGCTTATTTTGACCCTTTAAACAACCGAATTTGACAATGGCTATTTCTGATTGAATTGTGTGTTTTTGAATCAGCTTTGTATACACACCAAGTTTGACAAATTTGGAGTTCTGAAGCGAAAGTTATGCCCAAAATACCGCTGATATGTCAAGGATCATGGTCAGCTAGCATGTTACACATTTAAGGCCGATTTTGACCATGTAAACGGCCGAATTGGATAACGGCTCCTTCTTCAAAGTTGTAGGGAATTCTCTTAGCTTTCCAATGATACTAAGTTTGCTTCATTTGGATGATCCTAGCCCGAGTTATACTCTGAAAACTGAGACATGTCAACCAGCCCAAAAGAAACGGGTTAGGAAGCAATAATTCATAACTCTCTAATTAGGCTCAACAACACACATATCTTTCTAAAACCTAAAATTAAGCATGAATGGAGTGTAAATGAACTACATGATACACACCAACTTATGACTAATCAAATTATTTATTTTTATTTTATTTTGTCAATGTTTGATTAAGGAACAAATTTGGATAGGATTCTTGACAATGTTAAGCAATAATCCAAGCTTTTGAGGAGTAAAACCAATAGAATATCACACTAATTGAGCACTTATCACACCCCCAAACTTAAGATTTTGCATGTCCCAGGCAAAACTATAAAAGTTCTCTAAATTACCTCAACCATTTTTGGATTGTAATCACATGTTTTCAAAGGAATCAATAAGTAATTTTTTTAATACAACTTTTTCAAAATGTCTTTTTGAATTTTATTCACCAAATAGCAAGAAAAAAAACAATAATAAGAATAGAAGTGGTCAATTAGTGTGCACTCATACTTTCTAAATCTCTCAATGGTTTGGCTCAAGTGTTTACACTCAATTTCATCAAATGAGTAAGGAATTACCACAGGCTTGTAAAAATTCTTTCACAATTGTAATTGATTCTAAGCATGTGTAAATCAAAGGGCTTTAGGGTCAAGGTAAAAAGTGTCATTCGAAAATCTTCGATAGTGAGCAATTTCAACTTTTTCTAACAACATTTGAACCATTTCTTTTGCTTTTGTTTCAAAGCTTTTTCACAAAGGTATAGAAGCTTTTTCACATTTTATTTCTTTTCTTGTTTGCTTCTATATTCCTTTTGATACACTTTCTTTTGCATTGCAGAACCTTTTATTTTTCTTTTGATTTTTTCAAATTGCTCACTTGAAATCAGATTTTTCAATTTAATTTTTGTCAAGTTAGGCTCATGAAAAAAAAATTGATTTTGTGTTTGGCTCAAAGGGTTTGCAAAGGTTAAAATTTGTTGATTGAATATCATTTTGGATTTTTGAAACAACTGCCTAATCATTTTCACACATGCTTTCGAATTTTATTAACAACTTTTGGAAAGAATTTAGACAAGTTCTAGAATACCCAAAACTCATTGAGAAAAATCCCACATGGAATAAAAATTGCAGTAGCATTTGTATGACCACTTTAATTAAGACTCAAATCTCACACGGTGGGGTATTTTATTGACCATTTTATTCAAAATTTGTTCAAGTCGCTAATTTGGTGTCAAAAATTTTGTTCTAGCCATTTTGAATTGGTTGAAAAAAAAATTCAAATTGATTCTTTTTTTTATTCAATTTCTTGCAACTTCAAATAGTGAGGTTAATGTTAAGAAAAATTTTATTTGTTATGCCTAAGGTCAATTTAAAACTCAAGTTGGGATTGAATAAGTGAAAATTTTGTTTGAAACTAATGGTACATTCCCCCAAACTTAAATCTTTGCTTGTCCTCAAGCAAACGAGAAAAAAAAAAGTAAATAAAAAAAAAATTGACAAAATAAATTGTAGCGGTATTTAAATACACTTCCCTTTTTTTTTGATATCTTGCTCATTGAATCTATTGTTGCATGTTGAGAGAATTTACTTCTCAATCAATGTTCCTGTGGCAAAATTAGTAAAGTATTTCTAGTACTTCACTTTGAACAGTTAGAGCATACTACACAAAAATGGGATCAACACAATAATATAACTTAATGAAACACACATTGAAAATAAAGTAAAGTACACATTAAAAGAAAAATATTTTTGTCGACCTGACCTTATTTACATCTTCCTACAAAAGGTCGGAAAAAAAATCGGAAAGGCACTTAAGCCGACTCGACAAAATTACACAAATTAAATAACAAAAATCTACTCTCTATGGAGTCTAATGGTAAATACAAGTTTAAAATAAACAATAAAAATAAATAACAGCAAAATAACAAGGAAAAAGGAATCAGGTACAAGAAAAAGAAGAATGGTAAGCACACCAAGCATACATGCAATATACGCAAGCGCGTACAGTTTTATTGCAAACATGTCTTCTTCGAAGGGCATATTGTAGGACCTTTAGTGATAGCAATTATTGGAGGGGGTAATAAAAAAAAACACGGAGGGGTACACGGAGGGGCACCCTCCTTTAATAGGGAAAGAAGGAGACACCCGGGCAACGCACGGGCCGAGGGTGTCAGGCGCGTGCGTTACACGCACCGGCTGTCGGTCCAATCAACGTGAGCCACGTGGAGCTCATGTTGAATTTTGTCTGGCGCGTGCATTACACGCGCTTGACTGTCGGTCCAATAAGAGAGAGACACGTGGCGCTTGTCTGGCGCCTCACGCTTGTCTGGCGCGTGCATTACACGCGCTTCACCCTTTTTTTTAAAATTTTTTTTTAATTTTTTTTAAATTTTTTTTATTTTTAGTAATAAGTAAAAGTTGCAAAAATTAAATGAGTTGGGTTACCTCCCAAGAAGTGCTTAGTTAACGTCATAAGCTTGACATTACCTCTTTCTTAGGCAGCAAGAGGGATTGCAAGGTGGCTCACCAGTTTGATAGTGCTTTAACCTTTGACCATTGACTTTAAAAACTCCACTTTTGTCGCTCCAGATTTCTACCGCTCCAAATGGGTACACCTTTGTTACTTTGAAAGGTCCTGACCATCTTGATCGAAGTTTACCAGGAAAAAGCTTTAGTCGGGAGTTGAAAAGTAGCACAGAGTCACCTTCTTTGAATTCACGACGTACGATGCCTTTGTCATGCCATTTTTTTGTATTTTCTTTATAAATTTTAGCATTTTCATAGGCATCGAGTCGAAGTTCTTCCAATTCAAGCAGTTGTAGCTTCCTTTTGTTTCCAGCTTCTTGGATATCAAAATTCAACAATTTGATTGCCCATAAAGCCTTGTGTTCCAGTTCTACAGGAAGATGACAGGGCTTCCCATAAATCAGACGAAATGGAGACATTCCAATCGGGGTCTTGTAAGCTGTACGGTATGCCCATAATGCATCTTCCAATTTTGATGCCCAATCCTTTCGGGATTTGGCAACAGTTTTCTCCAAGATGCTTTTAATTTCCCGATTAGAAACCTCCACTTGCCCACTTGTTTGTGGGTGATAAGGAGTTGCTACTTTATGGGTTACCCCATACTTCTTGAGAAGGCTTTCGAATTGCTTTGAAATGAAATGTGAGCCTCCATCACTGATCACCGCACGAGGAACTCCAAATCTAGGGAAGATGATTTTCTTGAACATTTTCAATACAACTTTGGCATCATTAGTTGGGGATGCAATGGCTTCAACCCACTTTGAAACATAATCGACCGCCACTAGGATGTATTTGTTGTTGAAAGATGAGGGAAAGGGACCCATGAAATCAATCCCCCAAACATCAAAGATCTCAATCTCAAGAATGTTGTTAAGCGGCATTTCATGTCTTCTTGAAATATTACCAGTACGTTGACATGAATCACATGAAAGAACATATTGTTGAGAATCTTTGAATATTGTAGGCCAATAAAAACCAGACTGTAGAATCTTTGCAGCTGTTTTTGAAGAACTGGCATGGCCACCATAAGAAGAAGAATGACAATGATGTAGAATGCTTGGGACCTCTTCTTCAGGAATACATCGTCTAGACATACCATCAGCACATTTTTTGAAAAGAAGAGGTTCTTCCCAGATGTAATGTTTCACATCGGAGAAGAATTTCTTCTTTTGTTGGTAAGTAAGTTCAGGTGGTAGTATTCCACAAGCAAGATAGTTAGCAAAGTCAGCATACCATGGAGTGTGGGCCTCTGAGATAGCAAGGAGTTGTTCATCAGGAAAAGAGTCATCAATGGGGATATCTTCTTCAGTGTTTGGATTATAAGGAAGTCTAGAAAGATGATCAGCAACCACATTCTCAACACCTTTCTTATCTTTAATCTCCAAATCAAATTCTTGGAGAAGAAGGATCCATCGGATGAGACGAGGCTTTGCATCCTTCTTTTGAAGTAGATATTTGATTGCTGAATGATCGGTATAGACAATCACCTTTGAACCAATGAGATAGGAGCGGAACTTCTCAAATGCAAATACTACAGCCAATAATTCTTCTTCTGTTGTTGGATAGTTGACTTGAGCATCATTTAATGTCTTATTGACATAGTATATTGCATGGAGCTTCTTATCTTTTCTTTGTCCAAGCACGGCTCCTATTGCATGATCGCTTGCGTCACACATGATCTCAAAGGGGAGACTCCAATCGGGTGCTTGAATTATTGGAGCAGAAATCAGAGCTTCCTTTAACCTGAAAAAGGCATCTAGACACTTTTGATCAAAATCAAATGTAACATCTTTACTTAATAGATTTGTCAAAGGTTTTGTGATTTTTGAAAAATCTTTAATAAATCTTCTATAGAAACCAGCATGCCCTAAGAAACTCCTTACTTCTTTAACAGAAGTGGGTGGGGGCAATTTCTCAATCACTTCAACCTTTGCCTTGTCTACTTGGATTCCTTTATCAGAAATGAGGTGTCCTAACACAATACCTTCTCTAACCATGAAGTGACATTTTTCCCAATTCAAAACAAGATTCATTTCTTTACATCTCTGAAGTACTTTTGAAAGATTGTTTAGACAGTTATCAAAACTAGTACCGTACACAGAGAAGTCATCCATGAATACTTCCATAATGTTTTCAATTAGGTCAGAAAAAATAGCGGTCATACACCTTTGAAAGGTGGCAGGAGCATTACATAGACCAAAGAGCATTCTCCTATAAGCAAATGTACCATAGGGACAAGTGAAAGTAGTTTTTTCTTGGTCCTGTGGATGGATGGGTATTTGGTGGAAACCAGAATATCCATCCAAATAACATAAATGTGAATGCTTTGCCAACCTTTCTAGCATTTGATCAATAAAAGGAAGTGGAAAATGGTCTTTTCTTGTTGCTTTATTCAATTTTCTATAGTCTATACACATTCTCCAACCTGTTACTGTCCTAGTGGGAATTAGTTCATTATTTTCATTTATTTGTACAGTCATTCCCCCTTTCTTTGGCACCACATGCACTGGACTTACCCATTCACTATCCGAAATAGGATAGATTACACCAGCATCTAGCAATTTAAGGATCTCTTTTTTCACGACTTCCTTCATGTTAGGATTTAGTCGTCTTTGAGGTTCAATAGAAGGCTTATGACCTTCCTCCATGAGTATCCGATGCATGCATAATGAAGGGCTTATCCCTTTGATATCTGAAATTGTATATCCTATGATTGATCGATGCAATCTAAGCTCATTAAGTAATTTTTCAGTTTCAAGCTTGCTTAGATTAGCATTAATAATCACAGGATATGTTGAGTTTGGTCCCAAGAATTCATACCTGAGTGATGAAGGAAGTGGTTTAAGTTCTACCTTTGGAGCTTCTCCTTCATTCCATTCTGATTGGCTAGCCTCAGTATCTAGCTTTTCAAAGTGAGATTTTTTGAATGATGCGCTTCCTTCAAGGAGTGCAGAATACTTTCTTGTTTCACCATCATCATCATCATCATCATCATTAATCTCACCGACTAAGCACCGTTCCAATGGATCTTCGGAACGATACTTAAATTCCTTATCTACCACTGTTTGATGAATAAGGTCAACTCTACAACATGAGTCTTCAAGAGGTGGTTGTTTAACCATGTTGGAAATGTCGAACTCCACCTTCTCTTCACCGATAGTCAAAGACAGTTTACCATTCTTAACATCAATTATAGCACCAGCAGTGGCTAGAAAGGGTCTTCCCAAAAGAATAGGAATGGCAGTATCTTCTTCCATTTCCAATACTACAAAATCAACAGGGATGAAGAAATTTCCAACCTTGATCGGGACATCCTCAAGAATTCCAACAGCATACTTGATAGATCGGTCAGCCAATTGAAGTGAAATCCTTGTGGGTTTGAGTTCCCCAATATCAAGCTTTTTACAAACAGAAAGAGGCATCAAACTTACACTTGCCCCTAAATCACATAAAGCTCTCTCAAAGGTCATATTGCCAATCAAGCATGGGATATTGAAACTCCCAGGATCTTTCAATTTGGGGGGTAGCTTGTTTTGTAAAATGGCACTACATTCCTCCGTTAAAGCCACTGTTTCGCATTCCTCTAACTTTCTTTTGTTAGAAATAATATCTTTTAAAAACTTTGCATAGGAAGGCATTTGTAACAGTGCTTCAGTGAAAGGAATAGTAATGGAAAGTTTCTTTAAAATTTCTAAAAATTTCCCAAATTGTTTATCAAGTTTGGCTTTTGCTAACCTTTGAGGAAATGGGATTGGAGGTTGGTATGGAGCAAGTGGAACATTTGATATTTCTTTTTGTTTGTCCTTGCTCGAATTATCTTGCCTTGTTTCCTCCTCTTTATTTTGTGGTTCATCAGTCACCACCTTTGGTTCTTCCAATGCTCTACCACTCCTCAAAGTGATAGCATTACAATGCTCATTTGGGTTGGTTTCTGGCTTTCCAGGTAGCATACCGGGAGCTCTAGATGATGATGATGCTTGTTGAGCAATTTGATTTTCTAGCATTTTGTTGTGTGTTGCTAGATTATCAAATTTTGAAGAAAGTTGTTTGATGGCATCATTAACATTTTCATTTTGCTTAACTTGGGTCATTATGAATGTTTCTAATAAGCTCTCCAAGTTTGATTTTTGAGGAGGGGGTGGATTGTTGTAATTCCTTGGTGGGAAACCGGGTGGTTGTTTTTGGAAAGAAGAGGGGTTTAGGATATTTTTGTTTCGGTAAGAAAGGTTGGGGTTGTTGTTGTTTCTTTGGTTGAAATTATTGATCTAGTCCACTGTTTCTATTGGTTGTTCTTGTATAGGTTTCACAAGTGAACAGTCTTTAGCAGCATGGCCATTAGTTCCACAAATTTCACAATTTGAAGAACTAACAGCGTTGACAGGATTGGAGTTCATGAGTTCAATCTTCTTTGTGAGAAGATCGACCTTGCTTGCAAGCACTCCAAGTGCATCTACTTTGGAAGCTAGATGAGTAAGAGCACTTACTTCAATCATTCCGGCGGATGATGAAGTTGATGTGGATGGTGATTTGTTGGTAGAACCTCTTGCAGATGAGTATCTTCTTCTATTCAAAGAGACTCTATCAAGTAGAGTTATGGCTTCTTCAGCATTCTTTTCCATGAAAGAACCATTAGCAATTGAGTCCAGGCTCATTTGAGCATCGGGAGTCAAACCATTGTAGAAGGTTTGAATCAGAAGAGGCTTGGGAATGCCATGATGAGGGCATTTTAGCATTGGATCTTTAAATTGTTCCCAAGCTTCGAAGATGGACTCACCTCCTTTTTGGATAAAACTCATTAGTTTGCCCCTATATTCAGCAGTTTTTACAGGGGGAAAGAAATGAGTGAGAAAGTGTTCAGCGAGCGTGTTCCAGTCCTTGAAGTAGTTATGAGGAAAGGATCTAAGCCATCTCGCAGCATCGTCTCTTAAGGAGAAATCAAAGAGACGAAGGCGAACAGCATCGGGAGAGACCCCATTCATCTTTACAGAGTCACAGTACTTCAAGAAGTTGTCAATGTGGAGTTTGGGATCTTCTAGTGGTGATCCACCAAATTGATTTTGTTGGATGGTGTTCACTAGGCTCATCTTTAGCTCAAAGTTGTTAGCCTCCACATTGGGTCTTGCAATGCTTGAGTGAAGACCTTCTAGAGTAGGAGCACCATAATCCTTCAAAGGCTTATCTTCTTCGGCCATTTCTTTGATTATAGTTTGTTGTATTTGGGATTGGAAGTGTTGTTGTCTTAATCTCCTTCTCCTTCTTAGAAGAGTTCTTTCAACTTCGGGATCTCCTTGAACGATTGGTTCAAGTCGATCACGGGGCATAAAAGACCAAGACCTACAAAAACAAAGAGAAAAAAATGTGGTTTGATCTAATCTTCTACAATAACAGTCAATATCAATTAAACAAAATCCCCGGCAACGGCGCCAAAAACTTGATGGCCTCTCGCAAGTTTACGAGAATGGTCAATTATAGTATAAAAAGTATCGTATCCACAGAGATTTTGTAACTGAGTACCAACAAATTATAGACTTGATAATCCAAACCGATTAGGAAGTCCAAGAATAGTTGAATTCAAAAGCAATAAATAATTGTAAATTAAGTGGTGATTGATGGATAGAAGTTCTAAGGATTTGGTTTTGGCCACAATAAACGTAAATAAATAATAATGATTCTTTCCTCTTGTTATGTTTTATTCATTTAGAAGGTGAACAATCCAAAGTTAGATATTAGCTTCTCTCAAAGTCAAATAACGTATTTAATATGTATAACTTCTACTTTCGTGATAACTATGACATATTAAACCCATTAAGTTTTATGATTGTTCATTGGTCCCTCTTAAAGATTAGATCTACTTTCGTGATCTAATACCTTAAGTTCAATTATAAAGTTCGGATGTTAAAGTTCTCCTTTCGGTACTTCCTTTAGCATCTATTATCTTATAACATTGTTGTCAATAATTATAAGCTTTAAGCATAATATAATTGAATCGTAAATGAGTAAAGCTAGAATACTAATGAATTAGGAGGTATGACCATCCATTAAATTGTTGTCAATTAGGAGGCATGGCCATCCATTGAAATAATAAAAGAAGAGGAGGCATAACCATCCATCAACATAATAAAAATGAGGAGGCATAGCCATCCATCAAAGAGTTGATTTTAGCTTTAATTGTCAAAGGTGGCTTAGCCTTCCAATCCTTTATTAATCATTCATTTAGTATTTAGCCATAACAAGAGTATGAGAATCAAAATAACATTATTTACATTTTATTTGGTTAATACCGCTCCTTAGAATAAGGGGGTTACTCGGCCATAGTTTCGGTATAAATCATAAACATAACTCAAAGAAAGATTAACACAAAAGAGTTTAAAGAGGAATTACAAGTGTGAAAACCTCCAAGCTTAGGATCTTAACTTCAATCCTTAGCCTAAGACCGCCAATCTTGAAAGCTTTCACTCCCAAGAATCTCACTCAAGAACACTCACAAAAACTCTAAAGAAATTCTCAACCTAAGAATGATGCTTAGAATTTGAGAAGAAAATATGGTGAGAAGTGTATATTCCAAGAGCATAATGTCCTCTAGGATATGGTGTGTGTTTTGAAGCTTGTTTGATGGGGTATTTATAGGGAAAGTTGCAAACAAACTCGGATTGAGTTTGTGAGTTGGAGAAAAGTTGGATGCTGCAACTTGGCCGCTTATTTTGACCCTTTAAACAACCGAATTTGACAATGGCTATTTCTGATTGAATTGTGTGTTTTTGAATCAGCTTTGTATACACACCAAGTTTGACAAATTTGGAGTTCTGAAGCGAAAGTTATGCCCAAAATACCGCTGATATGTCAAGGATCATGGTCAGCTAGCATGTTACACATTTAAGGCCGATTTTGACCATGTAAACGGCCGAATTGGATAACGGCTCCTTCTTCAAGGTTGTAGGGAATTCTCTTAGCTTTCCAATGATACTAAGTTTGCTTCATTTGGATGATCCTAGCCCGAGTTATACTCTGAAAACTGAGACATGTCAACCAGCCCAAAAGAAACGGGTTAGGAAGCAATAATTCATAACTCTCTAATTAGGCTCAACAACACACATATCTTTCTAAAACCTAAAATTAAGCATGAATGGAGTGTAAATGAACTACATGATACACACCAACTTATGACTAATCAAATTATTTATTTTTATTTTATTTTGTCAATGTTTGCTTAAGGAACAAATTTGGATAGGATTCTTGACAATGTTAAGCAATAATCCAAGCTTTTGAGGAGTAAAACCAATAGAATATCACACTAATTGAGCACTTATCAGTAGTCCTTGGACATCCTCCATTTCCCGTTGGACTTCTTGACTAGCACAGGATTGGCCAACCAATCAGTGTATACCACCTCTCTAATAAATCCAGCTTCTAAAAGCTCAGCTACCTTCTCATTAGTCGCTTGCGCTTTCTCAGTTCCGACCCTTCTCTTGTTCTGACATACTGGCTTGGCGCCAGGATATACACTCAACTTGTGGCAGATGAAGTTAGGATCGATTCCCGGCATGTCTACTGAGGTCCATGCAAACAAATCCTTGTTTTCAATTAGAAGTTCAGTAAGCTCTTTTTCTAGCTTCTCCAACAGGCCAACCCCGATCTTGACGTAGTGAGATGGCTCGGGACCGAGGATTACTTTTTTAAAGTCCCCTTGCGGAGTTGGTCGACTTTCATCCTCTTCTCTGACGTCAAGATCGGCCAAGTTGACGCTTCCTTTGTTCAATGGTTCCTTCATAATTTTCTCATCATCTAGTTTCAGCTTTGCCAAACTGATGTTATAGCATTTTCGGGCCAACTCCTGATCAGACCGTACTGTTACTACCTTGTCATCCGACCCCGGAAACTTCATGGCCAAATGTACTGTCGAAACGACGGCACCGAAAGATTGGAGTGCTGTTCTTCCGAAGATAGCGTTATAGGCCGAGGGAGCCTGGACAACGAGCCACTTTACCATTTCAGTTCGGGCAGAAGGTGGTTCACCCATTGTCACTGGGAGGTGGATATGGCCTAATGGAACGATTGAGTGTCCCGTGAAGCCAATCAAGCTTCCCTCGAATGGAGTAAGATCCGACCTTTTCAACTTCAATTTCTCAAACAGATCAAGGAACATGATGTCCGCCGAACTCCCTTGATCGACGAGAATTCTTCTTACTTCATAGTTGCCCATCCGAACTGTGACGACCATTGGATCATTATGGTCTTGCAGGATGTCTTCAAAGTCTTCATCACTAAAACTGATTACAACGTTCTTCTTTCTCGGTTTCTGAATCGGTCGGCTTGCCACCGAAAGAACTTGCCCCACGTATTTCTTGCGGTCACACTTCTTTTCCCCACCACCAGCAAATCCTCCAGCAATAGTACCGATAAGAAAGTCATTTGCTTTCTCGGATTGTTGTATTGGGGCTCCGCTTGCAGGTGGTGAAGGACTTTTATTCCTCTTCTGCTCGGTTTTGGGAGGCGAGGGGCTCTTCCTTCTAGAACGCTTGCGCAAGGCTTCCCCGATGTAATGCTGAAGCTTGCCATCCCTTACCATCTCTTCAATTAGATCTTTCAGTTGGATACATTGGTCGGTGGTATGCCCCCATCCACCATGGTGATCGCAATACTTCGATTTATCCTTTTGGGCCGCCTTTCTTAAGGCTGGTGGCCGAGTGATGTTGCGCATTTCAGTATGCATGGTCTCACGAAGGATTTGACTCCTCGGGACCGTTAATTGAGTGTATTCCTCGTACCTGCCTTTGGGAGGCAGTTTATCACCTCTTTCTTGTTCCCTCTTGTCTTTCCTTCCTCTTTCCCGAAAACGATCATTCTGACGAGCCTCGTTTTGGCGAGGCCGTTGCTCCTGTCGTCCTTCAGTACCCCTTGCCGCAGTGCTTATCCTTCGGAACTCCTCTAGATTGACATATTTCCTGGACCTTTCTCTAAGTTCTGCCATGTTATGAGGTGGTTCCCCGATCAAACAATCTTTGAAATCTCCGTCCAACAATCCTTGAGTAAGTAAGAGAACGGATACCCCCGACTGTAAACCAGATATGCCACTGACCTCTTGTTGATACCGAGCCAGGTAGTCGCGTAAAGACTCGCCAGGTCTTTGTGCGACTCCAGCTAAAGAATGATCCGATTTGGGCTGTGACATGCTCGCTGTATATCGATTGAGGAAAACCCTCCGAAGCTCGGCCCAGGAACTGATGGAATTTGCCGGTAGGGAGTTGAACCATCTCAGCGGCGCCGGGCCTAGCGTCATTGAGAAAGCTCGGCACTTCATTTCATCTTCTCCTCCATAAAACATCATGGAAGACTCATAAGATGCAATGTGATCCATCGGATCAGTCGTCCCATTATAGCGAGAGACGTTCTGATGGCCCATGAAAGCTTGTGGAGTCCGAAATGCCATGATTGCGGCTGTGAACGGGTGTCCCGGATGCGGTTCAGCAGCAGCAGGTTCGGCAACCTCATTCGAAGTAAGGGGTGGAGGCAAGGGAAGGTTACTTGGGTTGCCAAGAGCCATGCGAGTGCCTTGTTCGGCAAGCCTAGCCATGCTTTGCTGCTGTAAAGTCGCGATAGCTTGGTTTTGCTTTTCGATTAATGAAGTTTGAGTCCTCAGAATTTCCATAATTGACTCTTCTCTTCTCCTAGCAGAAGAGGTCGTCATGTAAGATCTTCCCTGAGACTCGGAACGTTCACCGTCCTGAAGTGTTCCGAAGCGTCCTCTAGTAAATTGTGGTACCCCCCTAAACAAGGGTATTTCTCTACCAGACCGCTCGGTTCGGGAGTTTTCTCGAACATGGCGTTCAGCTCGTCGCTCCTCCCCAGTTCGGGATCCAGCAGGGGCTCTTCTAGACTGGTGTGGTCCAGAATCCGCAGTGTCACGCCATTCCGACACATGACCATCAGAAACACGACGTGGCTGAGATCGTCGTTCATGGCCCTCCACAGCCGGAACGACGGCGGCTTGCGGTTGGACCTAAGGAACAGGCGGATCAGCAGGGTGAACAACTGGAGGAACTTGGGGGTTCTCAACCTGATTACCCTCAGGGGGAGCAAGTCTGTCCCTAACATTCCTGCCAGCAGCATTCCTAGGTCCGGCATTCTTTGGTGGTCTTCCTCTAAGACGACGGCGGAGATCACCTCCTCCTTGGTTGTCATCGTCGTTGTTTGCCATTTCGTGCAGTGAGCGGTGGGAATACTGGTTATTCAGGTTCCCACAGACGGCGCCAATGTAGTGTCCTTGAACACTATATGTCCTTAACCCTCTGAGCCCTCAAGATTATGGTAATCAGGAGTTCACGAGAAGGTCAAGTATCTATGTATGACCTTATGGTTTTTCTGCAGTTCCAGTTGGGAAAAGCAGGGTTTCCCCAGTCAACAAGTGTGTGCAGAGTGTCAACTTAGGGATGAGAGTACGTACCTGAAACCCTAGCTGTTGTGAGCTACTTATAGGGTTTGGAGGAAGTTGATGTGGGCCGTATGGGCCTCGTATCAAGGTGAGCTGAACCGGGATTCTGTGAGGGAATATAGGAGATTTATTCCCTTAGAATCCGGATAGGATCAGCTCACGATCCCATGTAGAGGCTGTTGCGAGATTCTAGGAGAGACGGGTGGAAGTGATAGGAAGCCTTGGTGAGACTGAGTCAACCTACCAGCCGACGTTATGTCTCGGTTTTAGAATCCCGAGCCGATGGAGTGAAGACCGTTGTTGAGGCTCGGTCCCATCAAGTCCGAGCCTGGTCTTTTCGTATGCTCGGAATGAACGTGTCCGAGCGTGGGACGTTCGTGTTAAGTAAACCGAGGGAAAGGTCCTTGGAAAATCCTTTATATAGGACTGTAGTTCTTATGCGGTCGGCAGACCCTACAGTATTTAACATTGCTAGGTTTTGTTTTGATGTTTACTTTTTTTTTTTTTCAATTCAGAGATGAAGCCTGAGCAATGGATGAGTTGGAAACTATGAAAATGAGTAGTGTTTTAGC
The DNA here is from genome assembly GCA_037953625.1 of Crotalaria pallida. Lineage (NCBI taxonomy): Eukaryota > Viridiplantae > Streptophyta > Magnoliopsida > Fabales > Fabaceae > Crotalaria > Crotalaria pallida. The sequence continues at coordinate 35,377,026 of CM075651.1, read as the reverse complement.
TATGCACTTTATATGCTAGGCAAGTCTCTTTGAGTATAATTGACATAACTGAACGGGGATTTTCACCAAACTTTCATGCCATTTAGGCATTTACTATTCCTTTTTTTCCTCCTCTTGGTTTGCTGCTATAGTTTTTTCAGGAATTTTGTATTCATTATTTAGTCTTGCAAGTGCACATTTTAAGAGGTTGATATCTATGACTTTGGTAAGTCAACAAGGAACCAAAGTGAAACTGGATGAGACTTGAGAACAATAGTTTCCTATGGCCTCATGTATGTAAACTTTACTAAATGTTATATGATAGGAAGATGCAATATTGTTGTTTTATCATGCATGTACTGTAATATTTAGGAACATATTATAGTCTAGGTCCATTGTCATTTACTATTCCTTTTTTTCCTCCTCTTGGTTTGCTGCTATAGTTTTTTCAGGAATTTTGTATTCATTATTTAGTCTTGCAAGTGCACATTTTAAGAGGTTGATATCTATGACTTTGGTAAGTCAACAAGGAACCGAAGTGAAACTGGATGAGACTTGAGAACAATAGTTTCCTATGGCCTCAACACATGTATGTAAACTTTACTAAATGTTATATGATAGGAAGATGCAATATTGTTGTTTTATCATGCATGTACTGTAATATTTAGGAACATATTATAGTCTAGGTCCATTGTCATGCAATCTTTTTGTTGGGTGGACCATGTTGGTTGCAGGTCCGGTCCTGACATGTTATAGGCCCCGGGTGAAATTTTTTTTGGACCCTTAAACTATAAAACATTTGTAAATAAATAAAATTTTAACAATAAAATCTCTCTTAATACAGGGACTTTTCCGAAATATTGTTAATGCTTATAACTCTATAAATTTGCAAAAATACAATCAACCTAAATAAATCACATAGGCTTCAACCGCTTCAACAATTCTATTAGTAGAGAAGTTTGAGAATAAAGAGGTGTTTCAAAACCATAATTAGTAAAAAAACTTGGACAAAAAGTTAAAGGGAGGTGAAATAAAATATTATGCAATAATATAATTATATATCTTAATAATATCATTACTTAATGTTCGAAATCTACTTTATAACCCTAGGTTCTAACTTTGGCAAACATTGTTCCACAATGCAATCTTATATTGCCATTTAAACTGATTCCATAATTATCTATTTTAATGTTGATTAATTAGCAAAAAAATTAACATTTCTCTAATAGTTGTATACTTTCATTCTATTATGGATAAAAATAACAATCAATTCAACAAAGCTTGAAATTTAGAAATAAATACTTCCTTCGGTTTTTTTTTTATAAATCGTTTTTTAGATGAATTTTTTGTTCTATTTATAAGTTACTTTGTATTTTTTACAAGACACTTATTGGTTTTGTTTAATCATATTTGTTTTTTATTCATTAATGTGAAATAATATATTTGTGAAATTTTTAATATAAATTAAGATATAAAATTGTAATGTTAAAGTATTTTTTAAAATTTAAGAAATATAACTATCTTCATTGATCTTTATAATATAGTTAAGTATGACTCATAATAAAAATGAAAGAAAAAAAATTTAAAAAGTGTATTTAATTTGAACAAAATAAAAAGGAGAACATATATAAATAAGTAAAAAAAGAAAAGATGCCAATAGTGGGACTTGAGCTCTAGTTATTATGGAAAGCATAAGTCCCAATGACCAACTGCATCAATATTTTAACGTTTTATGTATATATATGTATATTTATATAAATAAATTTTTTTGGGGCCGCTAAAAATCATGGGCCCAGGGCAGGCGCCCTTGTTGCCCTCCCCCTGGGTCGGGCCTGGTTGGTTGCTTGGTGTAGATTTAGCGATCACTACAAAGTACAAACGCTTTATAGTATATTGGTTGCTAGGACTATATTATATTGAAGTTTGTTTAAACCCAAAAAGATTGAAATATCTCTAAACCAAAGAAGTTCATAATTTATTGTACACACTTGAATTAAATATGAATTATTGCTTTTGGTTTGACAGGATGAACAGTTTTGGTGGTCATTTTTAGTTACTTTAGTTCAGTTCAAAGAATTTAAATATGACCTGATCTAGAACTTAAATTTGATCAAGACTTTCTTTCAACTAAAATTATTTGCAAGGTTGATAGTTGATATATTCGTTTCGGAAACTAATAAATATGCTTTATGCAAGATCACTCCCTCTTCAAATGCTAGCAGTGAACTGGAACTCTATCCCATAGTGGAAAAGGTAATTTTGTGAAAGCTATCAAAAGTTTTGTTATAAGCTATGAGTGTAGAAGATAGACGCATTTCTCATGGTTCAGTCTCGCTTTGATTTCTATGCCTATGTTCTTCCTTGGAATTTGTGCCAATAAAAGCTTTAGGTATCCTCTGAATGGTTTTCAAGTAGCAAAGACCCAAATTTATAATTAATTACAAAGCGTGCAGGAAGTGTTCATATTTTGCTTGTGTTCTTATTATATCAAAGTAATCTTCTTTCTTGTGCTTTCTACTATGGAACAGTTTAAGCATTCCTGTTGTTGCTCCCGTAGTGAAGTATCTTTTCACTGAACCCGTGGTTTTTGAATCACATCATCCATCCCATGTCGCCCATAATTTTGCTGTGATAATGAGATCATGGAATATGGCCACTTCTCTGAGTTGGTTTTTCAATCATGATGATCCTACTTTTACATGAATTTGCCAATTTTTACAACAAAATTCAAATTTCTAATATAGAATTTTCTGAGCATTCTTTTCATATTTGACTAGGGATTCCAAATACACTTGAAATAAGAAACTGGCAATTGTCAAAAAGGGACAGAAAGTAAGCCACATTATCTTGATGGTGGTTTGGTCTGCATCAAATTTAAGATATTATGTGTTGAATAACAACTTTTACTTGAAATTTCTTAGTGTGAGTTTTGTTTTTATTATTGCACGGCGGGAGGTAATTCCAATCTATACATTTAAAATTCGTCGATGATTTCTGCATATGCCCCATATGCTATGTAGATTCTTGAAATTTGAAGTGTAAGGCCTCCTCTATTTGTAATAAATTGCTACTACTTTAACTATGATGTTGAAAACTGTCAAATAAAGTCATTTTACTATAAATTTGTTGGGCTGAGAATAGGTGTGAGAGAGGAATCAATGCTAGAGAGAGGACGCGGTGGCTGTTGATCTGAATCGCAATATATCCATTGCAATTCTATTTTGTCTTTTTTTGGGTTTCACATCTAAGGTATGTTTTCTCTATTTTTCTCATATTATATGATCTTTACCCTCAAATTTTCCCTGATTTAGGTACCTTTTAGTTCCGGCTTTAGGGTTTCTTCCCTTTGGGCACTTTCTAAAGTCAAGCAGTTTAAAACTCCTGCACCATACAACACTTAGTTTTAGAGAAGTATAGGCTGTTCATTTTGTTTAATATATATGTGTGGCTTGGATTTGAACTTGGCAACCTGATAAAAAAATTTAAGCTATTTTGCCTTTTTGTCCTAGGAGTAAAAGGTTTATTCTATAAGAAATTGAACTTCCCTTACCACATATGAATCACTTTCCCCGAAAACTTCCATCCAAAACAACACCATTGCTGTTGCTTGCGGCCACCATCATAGTTACCACTATAGTCGAATCACCTGACCACTACACCAAAACCGTCATTGGGTAATTGCCGTCGTAGTGGCAACCTTTATTGGCAACCTTTATCGCCATCAAGTCGTAACTTATAACAAACTTAGAAACAGTTAGAGAGAGAGAATTGGAGGGAAAGTAAACTAATTTCTATTAATGAATGAAAGGAAGTTACAATGAGTGGCACCTCTTTTATTTATAGAAACTGCCAACAGTTCAGTGAATAAGTAAGGTGACAGCTGTCACAACTAACTCACACAAGAGAAGCAAAGTTACATAAAGTCACTATTCTGATTCTAGGGGCAATATTAGATTAAGATATCTTAATTATGATGTCTTAAATTAAGATATCCCATATTTAAGATATGATCCATCAAAATGACCTAATATTCTAGGTATATTAAGCAATATTACGATCACAATTACAAGAGAAAGTAATGAATTCTACTTGGAGTCCCACATTGAAAATAATGAATTCTAATGTGGGATTTATAAGGACTTGGGCTCTCCCACTACAATAGCTAGCTTTTGTGGTGTGGTTCTCCCAAGATCCATATCAATATAATCAATTGCCTTTTTGTGAACCCATTGTAAATTTACTAAATATTATATATCAAAAATGCTCAATGTCTAGAATCCTTAGGATAATTACTAAAGTTATGGTAATCTTTCTGATTAATTGTTATAGTAATTCTAAGAATCCTGTGACTCTTTTCAATTACTGTTGATTGTTGCAGGATTTTTAAAAGGCACAACTTTAGTAATATAAAATCCTGTGAAAGTCATATATGTTTCACGAATATATGTTTTCATAGTAATTTAGAAATTTTATTTAGGATCTATTAAAATGAAATATTATTAATCCTAAATTTAATGTTGTTTTGAAATAATATACAAATAAATATAATGAGAATAAACTTTAAAATCTAATGAGATTATGCAAAAGCAATACATTATAATCAGTAAACACATTGTAGTAATAACAATTAACCAATTGATATTAATAATCCAACAATAATAAATAAAATTAGTGTTCCTCCATCACAATCCACAATTTGATAATACACAAAAAAAAACTTTCTAATATAGTATAAATTGGAAAACAAACTAAGAATCAAACTACATGTTCTTCGAAGCAACATTTTTGTGAATGATATTAAAAAAAAATTTAATATAATATAAATTGAAAAACAAACTAAGAATCAAACTACATGTTCTTCATAGCTACATTTTTGTGGAATAGATATTGTACGGCTTGATAACCAAATCCAAGGTTAGTCTCGGTCTTGTAATGACATCGATCACACATTTAAATACTATGAATGTCATAATTAAAACATAACTATCAAGATTTGGCAAACATAACTATCTAGATTTGGCAATAAAAAAATTTTATACAAGTGCAATGACTAACTTAATATTGTGATGATTCTTTTTATGCAACAAACATGTAGTAATTCAAATACCACAATCATTCCTATACGTATAACAATCCATCAACATTGTAATCCTAACATCTCTTCATGTTATTCACCCTAACAAAATCAAATTTCTTAGCAATGACTGAAATTTCAAAATCATAAGATGCCTCATCTAACAACATTTCTTGAATGAATGAAGCCTAAATAAAATAATGTTATTAGAATTTATTTCATGCGGCATATCAATATCAATGTAATATACTATTTTATTTATAAGCTTTATCTTCTTTTCGCGAGTTTTGAATGAACATTACACAAAATCTAGCATTATTAATTTCTTCAACTCAAGGATGGGGATCCATCGACAATTATCCATCCACATTGATAGGGGGATATATCTTATCAAACACAGGAAAGTAGAGATTGACAAAATTTTATTCAACAAAAGTATACGTCATTTATATAGATAATTTATGTACCTTATTAAGAAAATCAATATGACTCATGGATGATTGTTGATACCTTAACCTTATCATTGCTACATTTATATCCCTATTGGACATTACAAATTGCTAAGACATAATATATTAGTTATTGAGTTACATAATTGGCTTTTTTACAATCCTCTAATATAAAAACTAGAGGACCATATAGCAGTGACTTACCGTACATGCTAAGGTTTATCGTGAATGATTGTTGATACTATAACCTCATCATTGCTACATTTATACCCTTATTGGACATTACAAATTGCTAAGACATAATATATTAGTTATTGAGTTACATAATTGGCTTTTTAAAATCCAGTAATATAGCATTCACTTACCGTACAAGCTAAGTACATGCTAACAACAATACTATTAGTAATATTTTTCATCGATCCGTTTAATGTTACTTTAAGGATCGGTGAAAAATTACTAGTAGTATTGCTGTTTTTTATCCCACTTTTAATCGACAGTAAGTCTTAGCCTATACGGTAAGTGATTGCTGTAACTATTGTATTATGCGTCATTGCAGCAATTTGTAATGTCCAAGATGATATAAGTGTATCAAAGATAAGATTATACCAATCATTCATAAGTTGTATTGATTTTCTTAACAAGGTATATAAATTATCGATATAAATGACGTATACTTTTGTTGAATGCTTGTTAAATTTTATCAATTTCTATTCTCCTTTGTTGGATTAGTTATATGTTCTTATCAACATGGATGAATAACTCATTGGATCCGATCCTTGAGTTAAGAAAGCCATGTAATAAAAAGATCAACATGGATGAATAACTCATTGGATCCGATCCTTTTGTTAAGTTGTTCCTTGAGTTAAGAAAGCCATGTTCATTCAAAAATCACGAGAAGAGGATACAATTTATAAATAAAATGGTATATTATATTGATATGCTTCAGTTAATTTAATAATTTAATGCATAGTGGTGCATGAAATAAATTGCAATAGTTATTTTATTTAGGCTATTTAGATGAGTCATGATTTTGAAATCCCAGTTATTGCTAAGATATTTGATTTTGAAATGGTCCAGCATGAAGATATGTCTTAAGTTGATTTATGATGAAGTTATGGTGTTAGGATTACAAACAATATGTTTATTGTTGACTGATTGTATAGGAACGATTGTAGTATTTGGGTTGCTACATGAATGTTGTTGCATAAAGAGAATCATTAAATTATTAAAGCTAATCATTTCACTTGTATAAATTTTTTTATTACCAAATTTAAATAGTTATGCTTTAACTATGACATTAATAGTATTTAAATGTGAGGTCAATGTCATTACAAGATTGAGACTAGTCTTGGATTTTGTTATTAACCCGTACAATATTATTCACAAAGATCTTATAAGCAAGGCTATGAAGAACATGATGTAGTTTATGTAGTGTTCTTGACTGTGAGACGCCTCTAAGACCAAGGGTGGCCGCAGTCAAGGGTTATTATATGATCTTGAGGTTCTCTAGATATCCAATTGGGATAACTAGAGTTTCCCTAATCAATGTGTGACGGTATAATATTAGGGATGGAGAGAATGTACCATTGCCCCAACAACGTTGGGCTACTTGTAGGGGGAGTGACGCTCTACCCTATGGGTCTGTCTTGGTCCAATAGGGCTGACCTGGCCCTTGTAGGATAAAAAGGATGAGTCATTCATCCTTATCCTTTGCAGAGGGGATCAAGTCTATCCCTTAGCTCTTCGCCCTAGTCTGGGTTTAGAGCTCGGACCCTCTGTAAAGGGGCCCCTTCTCCGCCCGAGACGTGTAGGGGAGGCGTTGGTTGTGTGCTCGGCTAATGGGAGCCGAGGCGTCGTAAATGACAATGCAAAGTCGGTAAAACTTCTAGAGGGTCGGTCCGAGGGTCGGCCTGCCCCCCCACTCGGTAAGACTGTTCGAATCTTAGGTCGAGTTATCAATTCCTTTTATGTAGGCCGACCGTTTGAGTGCTGACTTTACTGGTTGGTCAAACCAGGTTGGTGAGCTATCCTTTCATCTGCTCTGATTGACGTTTGCGCTTCTCTATGGCAACACGTGTCCCACTTCTTTGCTGCACCATTATGATGCCTGATACCGTTTGGTTTTTCGAGACGTGCCAACCTGTAACTCGCTGCCACGTTTTCATTCGTGGTTCGAGGTTCATTGGGCCTGTCAAACACAGGCCCATTTAGTTAAGACGTGGGGGGAATGGCCTTGGAGGGATTTCTAATTAAGCTCCTCCCTACATTCTTTCCCGTTTCTGCTTCCTTCCGAGTTCTATGCAAAGCTCTGTTTTCTCTGCGATTTTCTTCTTAGAGCCTTTAATCATGTCGCTACCTTCTACTCCCTTGTCCTTTCACTTTCCTCTTTCTCCTTAAAGTTGTGAACCACCACACTCCTCCTTCTTCGTCCTCAACGTTGCTGCACGACCTCCTTTGTCCCGACATTCTCAGGTATTCTTTCCTTGGTTCTCTGTTCATTTCTTAGTATTTCTGGGTTTTTGTTCTTAATTTTTTTGGGTTTGTAATTGTGTTTATTTCTTTTCCTTTGGTTTTTCTGGGTACTGTTTATGGGGCGTAGAGGAGTAAATCATGAGTGTCTGGTTTGAGAAGTGGTCTGGGGTGTTGGGGCTAAGTGAGGACGAGGGTGGCCAGTCTTCTTCTTCTTCCTCTTCGTCTGATTTGGAGATTCTGTCTTCTCCCCTTACTTCCTTTCAAAACCCCAGGGGGAGATCGAGGCTTGGGAGGGTTCTGGAGATCGATCCCGTGGAGGAGTATATTCCTCGGGATCTGAATGAGGTAAGAGCAGGGCTGGTCGCATATTGGATGATGGAAACCTTAACCGAGAGGATGAGGAAGGAGGAGGAGGAGGAGAGGGAGAGGGCGGAGGAGGGTTTCAGAGAGAGGTGTGGGAGTATTTTGGAGAATGGGGTGTGAGTGGTAGGGGACGGTGTTCCCCGCTCGGCGTTGTGAGGAGGGGATTAAGTGGGGGTTTCTTTTTTGGATCCCCTTCTAACCTCTATTATTTCCCATATTCCCCTGGTAATATGGTACGTCGAGTGATTACCAATCGAGGAGTACCCCCTCCCTCGGGACGAGCAAGAATATCGTTGGGTGGATGTGGAGGTTGTCGGGATGCCTTCTATTCATCAAGCTTCTCGATCACTTAACTCGGTAAAACAATTCCTTTTACCTTGTGTTGTGGATGAAACAGAAACTTCTTACGCTGTTTAGCCTTGCTCAACCGACGATCACGTGTGTACTCGCTTGGAGTGCGAAAAAAGTTTCTTTATATATAAAGAGCTTATTACTGCTCTCGGCGTTAGGCTGCCATTCACATTTTTCGAGATGAGGTTGCTAAACCGACTGTGTGTTGCTCTCACTCAGCTTTACCCTAATGCATGGGCTTTTGTTCGGGCCTTCGAGAAATATTGTCACGCTGAGAGTCTTGGTTGCTCTGTAGATAGCTTTTTGTGGTTGTATAATCCCCAAATCACTACTTTGGAAAAGGGGGCCACTCGACGATTGTGGGTTTTTGTGAAGGCTAGGAGTAAGTACAGTCTTTTTGGCATGTTTAATGATTCATGGAAGTCGTTTAAGCCTCGATTCTTCAAATATACTTATGTTGGTCAAGGGAGGCCGTGGTTCAATGGTGTAGAAGGGCCTTTTTTCCTTTATCCTAGTCACATGCGTTTTATGGTGTGACCCCGAGAGAATGGATCCCTAATGTGGATCCCATGTCTGCCAACGAAAGGGCGACATGCAATCATTTCTTCACTCGGCTTGACGTTGATGGTCAGCTAGATATTAAGAGAATAGTTAATACTGCCAATGAACTGGTGGCAGCTGAGATTGGTAAACTATATATTATTATTACTTTTTTTTTTACTGGCTCGTGTGTCGTCTTTGTGCAGAAAAATTTTACAAAGAAAAAGAAAATATGGCTGGGTCGCAAGTTGCCGAGATTGCTCGCAAGAAAAGGAAGCTTGTTGGTGCTGCTCTTGCTCCTCCTTCCAGTCGGTACTCGGCTTCCCCGGGGTCGTTATTCGCCCTCCTCCGTCTCCTTCAACCATTCCTTCGTCCGACAGTCGCAGGATGAGTGTTGCGATTCTTTTAAGTCTTAAGAATATGCTCGCAAGTGCACGAATCGTACCGAAGTATAGTTGAACAAGAACGAGGTCGATCCCACAGAGACTTAGAGTAAAATCAAGATATTTGTTAAATAAAATTCTAATGTTGTATAAAAATTGAATGTGAAGGAGAGTATGAAAATTAAGACAAACAAATAAACTTGGTTTGAATGAATGATAAATGAGTAAGGTTCAGAATCCATCAAGATTAACTTATAACAATAACTACGTCAATTATTTTACCCAATTAAATTACTCATGAACATCTAGTGTCTAAGCTAGTATTCATGGAAAATATATCCACAAAGCTCTTAAAAGATTAATATTCGAAAGAATGATTTATTTAGCAAATTAATAATAATCATTAAATAAACAATTGTATCCCTAAAATGAAATCTCAATTGTTATCAAACAATTACTATCAACACTCAGATAATATAAAATAATTTCAAAGCATGAGAAAAGCATGACTAAAGTCATCTAAGGTTAAGGTTCAATTATATTAAATGAGTGAGTAAATAAAATTAACAATAATTAACTTATAACATAGGTAAAAATTAACTGACATGTTATTGCTAAAAATTATCAAGACTTCATCATCCCCTTAGTACAAGGAGTTTACCAACACATAGAGAAAAGTATAAAATGAATATATGTGTTTCTATTCTCTCCTCCGGTAACTATTCGAATGCTCCCTTTGTTACAATGAAGGTTCCTATTTATACTACAATAAGATTTGTTACATGTACTCAAAACCAGGAGCTTCCTGTTGCTAAACATAGTAACATGGGTTTTGACGTAACAGCTCCTATTTCCCCATTTTTTTAATTTTTTTAATTCTTGCAAAACAAGCTTTTTTGTAACAAACACATAATGAAGCCAATTTTAGTTTTCAACCCACTTAGACACATGATCCACAACAAGAACAATATAAACATTACCAAATGACGAAGGGAATGGTCCCATAAAATCTATTCCCCATACATCAAATATTTCACACACATGGATAGGAGTAAGTGACATTTGGCCCCTATGACTTAAATTACCAGTCCTTTGGCATTGCTCACATGTTTTACAAAACATGTATGAATCATGAAATAACGTTGGCCAAATAACTTGGTCAGAGCAATGTTTCCAAAGATACGGATCATCCCATATATAGTATTTAGCATCACTTTTAACCTTATTCTTTTGATTCCTAGATAAATCGTTAGGTAATGTTTTGGTTACTAAATAATTAACAATATCTTCATACCATGAATTTGTCCTCTGGATAGCCATGGAAAATCATCTTGCAAAGATGTTGCTTCTTCATTATTTACTAATCTACTAAGATGGTCAGCAACCAAATTTTCAGCACCCTTCTTGTCACGTATCTCCAAATCAAACTATTGTAGTAAGAGAATCCATCGAATGAGCCTTGGTTTAGCTTCCTTCTTAGATAGAAAGTATTTGAGAGTTGCATGGTCAGAATAAACAGTGCCAAGTAAATATGATCAAAATTTTTCTAAAGCAAAAACTATAGCCAAAAGTTCTTTTTCGGTTGTTGTATAGTTGCATCGAGCATTATCAAGAGTTCTCGAAGCATAGTATATGACATGTGCAGCTTTTCCAACCCTTTGTCCAAGAACGGCACCCACTGCATGATTACTTGCATAACACATGATCTCAAATGGAAGATTCCAGTTTGGTGGTTGTACGATCGAAGCTGAAGTTAGTAACTCTTTTAATTTGTCATCAAATGAAACTTTGCATTCATTATCGAACTCAAATGCTACATCTTTTTAAGCAAATAACATAAGTGCCTGCTTATTTTTGAGAAATCTTTTATAAAACGTCTATAAAATCCTGCATGTCCAAGAAAAGATCGAACTTCCCGCACATTCGTGGGGTAAGGTAAAGATTTAATAACATCTATCTTAGCTTTATCAACTTCAATACCCTTATAAGACACTATATGACCTAGAATATTTCCTTGATCAACCAAAATGACATTTTTCATAGTTTAAAACAAGGTTTGATTCTATGCATCTATCAAGCACTTTTGCAAGGTTATTTAAACATATATCAAAAGAATCACCATGAACAGTAAAATCATCCATAAATACCTCTTTGATGTCCTCTACATATTCTGAAAATATACTAACCATGCACATTTGAAATGTGGTTGGAGCATTACAAAGACCAAATGGCATACGTCGATAAGCAAACGTACCGAATGGGCATGTGAATGTTGTTTTTTCTTGATCTTCTGGTGCTACGGGAATTTGATGAAAACCGGAGTATCTATCAAGACAACAATAGTAAGCTCGACCAGCTAATCTTTCAAGCATCTGGTCAATAAATGGGAGAGAAAAGTGATCTTTTCGAGTTAATGCATTTAACTTTCTATAATTTACGCAAACTCGCCACCCATTTTGAACTCGGGTGGGAACTAACTCCCCATCAGCATTTTTCACTATTGTTATACCTGTTTTCTTTGGAACAACTTGTATTGGGCTCACCCATTTACTATATGAAATTGAGTAGATCATACCTGCACCAAGAAGTTTTTGAATTTCTTTTTTAACTACTTCCATCATTGGCGAATTCAATCGGCGTTGAGCTTCTGTTGAAGGTTTAGAGTCTTCTTCTAACAATATTTTGTGCATGCATGTGGCTGGACTTATGCCTTTAAGATCGACCACAGTCCATCCAATCACTTCCTTATATTCTCTTAGAAGCCTAATCACTCTTTCATCTTGTAAAGCACTTAGTTTGTTGGAGACAATTACATGAAGTGTTTCTCCTTCTCCTAAATACAAGTACTTAAGATGATTTGGTAATTCCTTAAGTTCTAACTTTGGGGCTTGCACAATAGAAGGAAGAAGTTTAACATCATCCATAGGCAGAATAATATAAGATACATTATACTTAATAGGATGAAGAGAGTTTAGTTCAAATATTGTGTCTTGTAATTCATAATTTAGTTCAAATTCTTTTTCTACATTTTTCAAATCATTGTTATCAAGGGCAACTTTTAATGGGTCACCACTATCAAGTTCAAATATTTTTTGCATTAAAGAATCAATAACATCTATACTAAATATTGTATGGTCGTCGTTGGGATATTTCATGGAGTCATAAATACTAAATTTAATAATCTCACCATCGAATTCCATAGTTAGTGTCCCATCATGAACATTAATGTTAGTCCTAGATGTTTTAAGAAATGGTATCCCTAACAAGACAGGAGATGGATTAAAAGAATCATTTTCCCCCATATCAATGACATAAAAATTAGCAGGAAAGACCAAATTATTGACTTGAACTAATATATCTTCTAAAACACCCTCAAGATATGCATTGGATCGATCAGCTAGTTGGATAATTACACCTGTTTCTTTTAAATTTTCAATATTCAATGATTCATAAATAAAATGAGGCATGACATTAATTGAAGCTCCCAAATCTAACATTGCTTTTTCAATTTTAACATTATCTATCTTGCAAGGGATAGTGAACATACCTGGATCCTTGCATTTAGGAGGCAATTTCTTTTGAATTACTGCGGATACATTCTCTCCCATGTGAATTTTCTCATTACCGTTCAACTTTCTTTTGGATGTACATAACTCCTTAAGAAACTTTGCATAACGAGGTATCTCTTTTATAGCATCAAGAAGTGGGATATTTACCTCTACCTTGCGAAAGGTTTCAAGAATCTCCTTTTCTTCCTCTTCCTTTTTAAACGTTGCAAATCGGCTAGGGAAGGGAGGAGGAATTATTATTGCTTTAGGTGGTTCACTAATTGATTGTTTTTGTGCAGTAACTTCTTTCGTAGCCACTTCCTTTTCTAACTCTTTCTCATGTTTAGATGTCATCTTTGGTTGTTCAAGTTCTTTTCCGCTTCTCAAAGTAATTGCACTAGCATTCTGCTTTGGATTCAAAATAGTTTGTGAAGGCAACTTACTTGAGTTTTGTGATTCCATTCGACTCATGGTGGTGGCCAGCTGGCTTACTTGATTTTCCAAGTTTTGAATGCTGGTCCTTGTCTCTTGTTGGAATTGATGTGAATTAGTGACCAATGCCTTAACCATGTCTTCGAGAGACATTCCGGGCTTAGAAGTTGATTGATGTGATGGACCTACCGGTCTATTTTGGAAATTTTGGAAATTTTGTGTTCTTGCTCCATAACTTAAATTAGGATGATCCCTCCATCCAGGGTTATGTGTTTGAAAAGGGATCATATTTTCTTTGTGGTGGACCAGGAAATCCTCCAACTGCATTTGCTTGTTCTTGTGTTCCTTCTTGTAACGTTGGGCACATATCAGTAGGATGATTAGGAGCAAGACAGATTGCACATGTCTTGACTTGCTGCGTTTGTCCTGTTACAAGTTGTCGAACAAGAGCTGTTAATTCAAAAATTTGTTGTCCAAGATTAGACGTACTTACCTCATTTACTCTTCTAGAGGATATGTCTTGTCTAGAGCCAAATTGTTGTGAGTTGTCGGCCATGGCGGAGATTAAATCTTTAGCAGCTTGAGGAGTTTTGTTCACTATAGCACCTCCACTAGCTGCGTCCATCATCTTCCTTTCCATAGGTAATAATCCTTCATAGAAATATTGAATAAGGAGTTGTTCAGAAATCCCATGTTGAGGACAACTTGCAAACAATAACTTGAATCTTTCCCAATATTCATGAAGTGTTTTCACGTCTTTTTGCTTTATTGAACATATCTCTCTTCTCATATTTGGAGCTCTTGAAGCAGGGAAAAATTTGTCAAGGAATGCTCTCACACATTCTGTCCACGTATTAATAGATCCGGGAGGCAAATAGTATAGCCAATCTTTGGCTTTATTAGCTAAAGAGAACGAGAATGCTTGTAGCTTTAATTGCTCTTCTGTTACTCCATGCGGCTTCATACTTGAGCATACTACATGAAATTCTTTCAGATGCTTGTGAGGATCTTCATTCTCCATTCCATGGAAGGTAGGTAATGTAACACCCTACTTGATTTTATCCTTTCTCCTATTTTAGGACTTAAAAATTTCTTTTTAAATAAGACATAATAATTTTATACATATGATATTGTAGACAATAGCATCAGCGGAAGATGTTCGTACGAAAGCACTGAAATGCAAAGCCATATAATTACAAATTTTGGTTACATAAAGCAAAAGACCAAACGTGTATTTCTGCTCGGCCAATCGGGCCGAGAACTTAAGTTACCATCCGACTCTATAGACCTCCTCTCCCTGTGAGAGAGAGTGAACCTGCTCGGCCGGGGACTGCGTCTGCTCGGGCTCAGTACCTGAAAAATGGTAAGGAGGTGAGCATTACACAGAACTTTAAGCAGTTTCTAATATGACATATCGACCTACCAAGCCAAACACAAGTAAACAATTAGCATATTAACATATATTCAGTCAAACAATGTATCATGCACAAATTGCCTCATTATTCTCGGTCCATGCTTGTTCCCCACTAAGTTATATACCTATCACTTTTATTCCCACATTCCAATCATTTACCCTCGTAATCATTTCCTCAATTCCTATCGTCTTTTTACTCGGTCTCTAATTCTCTTTGCTCGGTCTCTTCTCTTATCATTCGTCTCTTACATGTCTTACAACTTTTTATTCTTCTCGGCTTCATGCACCCGGTGCATGTCTTACACCATTTACGCTCGGATCTTAGAGTGTCCATAACTGCGAGTACCCAGTACCCGTCTTACAGCCGCGCACACCCAGTATGCGTCTTACGCGATCAATGCACGCACCCAGTACGCGTCTTCTATGACCAGGAGCATTACCAGCCGATTTCTTCTATGGAGTTGAGGAGTGTCCATAACTGTGAGCACCCAGTACTCGTCTTACAGCCGCGCACACCCAGTATGCGTCTTACGCGATCAATGCACGCACCCAGTACGCGTCTTCTATGACCAGGAACACATCCCCACCGATTCCGTTGCTTGGAACCTTGTGAGTCATAACTGCGAGCACCCAGTGCTCGTCTTATAGCTGCACATACCCAGTATGCGTCTGACGCGATCAATGCACGCACCCAGTACACGTTTTCTTTTGTAACACCCCAAAATTTTAATCCCCGATTAATGAAATGTTAATTATAATTTAATTATAATTAATAGTTTCTATATTAATCCTTGATTAAAATATGTGTTTATATGACTAGCTTATGTGTGAGAAATTATTTAATAAATAATTTAAATGCCCAAAATGTATATTTTGCATATTAGTCCCTGGGTTGGGACCTAGAAGCAATTATAGGAAAGGTTTTGGAGAAAAAGTAAATAAAATAATTATTTTTCAAAATCTGGGCGAAATACTCGAGTATTCTGGGTCAAACTGCACGAGTTAGTGCGTTTGATGAGTCACCATGAACGATTCTCGTGTGTTGACACGAAATCGTCTCCCTCAACAGCTTAAAGCACTCGTGTCGTCCTGCATGAGCCTTCTCCATGTCTATATAAGCTTATCAACCACGAATTTGTGGGAATTTTGGCTAAGGTTTGCATTGTTGAAGAAGCTAGGGTTTCGATTTCGTCTCGTTCAATTCTAAGTGTTAGTCTTCGAGTGATACACCAATACAAAGCTCACATCACGAGCTTTGTATAAACACCAAAATCGTGAGGATTGAGTGGGTGAGCTGAGAGAATCAAAGTCTTGAAGTGAAGTTGTTCTTGTTGGAGTTGGTATTTGGAGCTTACTTCTATCATCGATTCTGGTAAGCTCCTGAGTTCTTGAGTCTCAAACTCAATTCGTTTAGTTAGATGATGTTGCATAGAGCTTAGAAATCTAGTTTTCCCTAATTTTTATCTCTGTTTCATGTCCAAACCAATTCAATTTTGGTATGGTGCTCAAACTGTCATGCATGTGAAGCTCAAGTGGATTTCTGGGTTTGGAGAGCTTTTCTTTGGAGTCTTTCTGTTGATTCAAGTCTGAGAGGTAAGGGGAAGCAATTATATTCACTAGATAGAGTTTGAAATCCATTAAATGTGTTAGAGAGCCACCAAGAGGCTCTAAGGGCTTAGATTCTATAGGAACTGTGGTTTGGAGACCAATCCATGCTCTAAATCTGTATTGAGCAAGTTTGTTATCATGCATGTGAACCTGAATGAGCTTTGTTTCATGAATATTATGCTTATTGTGTGATTTGAGGTATTGAGTTGTTAAAATGCCTTTTTGTGCATAATCAATGATTTCTCTATCAATTCTGTGTTTTGAATTGAAGTAAGTGTTGTAACATGTTTGATTAATGATATGTTAACTCTGTTGATCCCTGAAATGGACTTAAATTGAGTAGAAATGGAAATGGCATGTTAAAACCAGTTTTCACTACTATCAGCTGCGAAACACTCGAGTAAATAGCAAAGTACTCGAGTAAATCGTGTTCAAAATAAAGTAAATTTCATAAGAACACTCGAGTATTTTGTCTGTTACTTGAGTATCGGGCATGAACTGAGAACTTGTTATAGGTCAAACACTCGAGTCATTCAAAGTCACTCGAGTATTCTGGAAAAGTCCAAGAACACTCGAGTAACTCATGAACTACTCGAGTAAATTGTTGAAATTAAAACCCAAATCCTCAGAAAGACATGAACACTCGAGTAAGCTTAAGAACACTCGAGTAATCTGGAAAATCTCCAGAACACTCGAGTATTCTGAACTTTACTCGAGTAAAATGCCCAGAATCTGAAAACATCATTTTCAATTCTAACTTAATTAATTAAGGAATTATTAAGGATAATTCAAGGGATCAAAGACTTAGAGAAATTGATAAATACAAATAGATCGTTCGGTGACGATCCATTTTGAAAATTAAGCCTAGGTGGCAAGTAATGTATTAATCAATTTCCCCTAAGTCTAAAATGCATTCATTCTGGAGTTTGGATGGTAGGACGTATTCATGTTTCGATAAACATGTGGAGGGCCTCTGGGAGTGCCAATACGCTTGCTTGATGACACGTCGTTGACGTGGTCGGCTTTGTGGATGCCGATATGGATATATCGTTTGGATGACGATCCGTTTGGATGACGGGATATGCTCGGGTGGCATGGATACCAAGCTTGACGTGTACATTCTAGGTGAATGTACGAATTGTTGTATACCTAGGAATACAACGCACTGTGGAGTGCTGGGTTGTCAGGGATGGACGTCAGAGAGTGACTTAGAAAATGTGGAGATAAGTTGAGAGTTAAAGTCATGCATCATGTCATTCACCTAATGCAATTGATATACCTGAATTAAGTGTGAACATCCTATGTGCATCTGATACTTGCTAAATGCTAATTGTGATTGTTATTAATTGATGCATTATTATCTTTCATATGTTGCATGATTTATTCTCTATTGATTATGTGAGTAGAATTGCTTACCCCTATGCCCTTGTAGGTGATGTCTCGCTACATTGCTTGCATCGAGATCCGGCCACTTCCTAGTGGCGTATGGATCTATGAGGACCATCGCGCGGTGTATGAGGGGGAGGTAGAGTTCACATTCTACCACCCTAATCCGCTGATGCGATTCCGTCCTCGTAGGTTTAGGATTCCCATCATATACACTATGCATGTACCCCCGTTTTATACTTATCATGGACCACCTCCCATGCGACCAGCTCGCTCTTACCATAGTTTTCGTTTTCAACCTACCCGCTCTCACCCTTTTACTTCGAGAGTCGTCCGCGAGGAGACTCCCCTATCTGATCCGAGGAGCCCAGTCAGGGTTTCACCATCACCTGACCCGGTACCCAGTGGTAGGGTACACTCTCCCTCGGATGAGATCGAGGAGGATCCGGTGGAGGACGAGAGTGGGAGCGAGCCTGTTGTGCATTCTACTGGGAGTGACTGGAGGGACGACGATCCCTAGGTACATGTATATGGTGTATGGTGTGGATCTGAGGATCCGGTGTGTGGAGGAGATTTGCTGCTGCTGCTGTGATGATGATGCTACTACCTTACTCACTTTACTTTTGGGAGACTACTGCTACTACTACTCCATCTGATGCTGCCAGATCTATGTGACTATTCCTAGAGTTATACATTTTGTTATGTATATATATTGTAGATATACTTTTGGAGCACTCTAGAGCTTGTAGTTACACTGTTATATAGATCTGATGATGGACTTGTATATTTTGAAACTTGGAGACTTTACTCATGGGCTATGTACTTATGATTCTCTATATCTATGAAAACCTATGTTTATATTCTATCAGTTGCATAGTCCAGTAATTTCCGCTTACTCTGATTTAATCTGTTTAAGAGCTCGGCTATAAATGGTATCAGTTCTATCGTATAAAGCAAGGGTAGCTTAAACTACTTGATACAAAGATATCTTCTAAAAGATCGAATGTTACTCTATTTGCGAAAAGGTTTTAGAAATCGCCGAACTCGATACAATGATTTTGAGATAATATAGACTTTATTCTCCAAGACTTTCAAGTGACGATTCGTGCACCCGCTTTAAAAGAAAAATTTTATTGACCTATTTTCTTAACACTCACAAGTCCATATATATATATATATATTATCCAATATAAAAGCATATTTATTAGTTTATATTTGGGTAATAACGAAGGGTGTGACACTTAGTGGTATCAGAGCAAAAGTCAGATCCTGTAGTAGTAGAAGTGGTTCCAGAAAGGTAGCCATCAACATCAAGCAGGTATCTCCAAAGCGCTTATTACCTTGAATGCTGTTATTTTGATTGTTAAAGGTTTGAATACCCTGAATTGTTTGTATCTTGTCTCTTTTGAGTACAAGACGCAATTGATTGTAGATCTAATAAGCTTAGGATAGAGCCTTAGTATAGGTGGTGTAATGGAAGTTTCTTTAGTTCAACATATGTGACCATAAGCCCATAGCGCAGGTCTAATATGGAAACTAGAAACCAAAATCACACCAACGCGATGTTGGAGCGAATCACCACGGTATTGGAAGCCATGCAAAGGCAGTCTCAGCAACCATCTCAACCGGCTAACCCGCCTCATCAGTGTAATATGGGAAACACTGAGGCGAAGACTCTGGCTGATTTTAGGAGTTGCAATCCTCCAAAGTTTGAAGGAGGATTTAAACCGGAGGAAGCCAACAAATGGATTCACACTATGGACAAGATTTTGAGAACGTTGGAGTGTTCGGATGCTCAGAAGGTGGCATATGCAACCTATATGCTGGAGGATGAGGCTGAGAACTGGTGGAATCACACCATGCAGCTTTTACAATATGAAGGAAGGGAGATAAGTTGGGGAGTATTTATGGAGAAGTTTCTCCAGAAGTATTTTCCTGAGGATCTGAGAAGGAAGAAGGAGGTGGAGTTTCTGCAGTTGAAGCAAGGGAACAGGAATGTGGGCGAGTACACGGCAAGGTTTGAAGAGCTGATGAAGTACTCTCGATACTACCAGAACAATCCAGACGAGAGGAGCAAGTGCATCAAGTTTGAAGGTGGATTGAGGCCAAATTTGAAGTCAATTTTCAGCTATCAGCGGATTCAAAGTTTCCCTGCATTGGTAGATATGTGTAGGATGTATGAAGATGATACCAAGGCTGAGGAGGTGCAAGTTGTGGAAAAGAAGGACAATCAAGGATATGGACCACAGAGACGAAAGGGTTTCAATAATAGAGGTAAAGGTCCATATGATCGCAGAGGGAAAGGCAAGGGCAAGGTTGGTGGTTCTGAGGGAGGAAATTATCGGAGCGAAGCTCCATTCTGCGACAAGTGCAAACGCAACCATTATGGTCGTGTTTGCTGGGGAATAAGTGGATGTTTCAATTGTGGAAAGCCAGGGCATTTTGCGAGAGATTGCAAGGAGCCAACCAAAGCCAATTCAAGAGGAGTTGCAGATAGACCGGTGACTCAAGGAAGGGTCTTCACCCTTAGTGGTGTGGAAGCGAATCGATCCTCTGATCTGGTGCAAGGTAAATACTTGCTTAATGGTCAGTTTTGCCATGTTTTGTTTGACTCCGGTGCAACGCATTCATTTGTTTCATATGAATGTGTAAACCGCTTAGGCTTGATTGTGTCTGAAATGCCTTATGTTCTTAAGGTAGAAACCCCTACCAATGCTCCTGTAATTGTTTCTAGAGCATGTCTTAACTGTTGTATAGAAGTGTTAGGACAAACCTCTAAAGTAGATTTGATCTGCTTACCCTTAGCACAATTGGATGTGATCTTGGGAATGGACTGGTTAAGTCAAAACCAAGTGATCATTGATTGTGATAGAAGACTCGTGACCTATAGAAACCCAAAACCCTCTGGTTACATATGTCTGTTCAACACCGAGGTGGGGGAGAGTGGTCCGAGGATGGAAGAGATCCCTGTTGTCAGAGATTTCCCGGAAGTTTTCGCTGACGAGATTCCTGGTTTGCCACCAAGAAGAGAGATAGAATTTGGCATCGATCTAGTTCCGGGAGCTGGTCCCATTTCTATCGCTCCCTATAGAATGGCACCACCGGAAATGGCGGAAATGAAGAAGCAGATTGAGGAGCTGCTGCAGAAACAGATGATTCGACCAAGCGTGTCACCTTGGGGTGCTCCTGTCTTATTCGTCAAGAAGAAAGATGGTAGCATGAGGATGTGCATCGACTACCGACAACTTAATAAGGTCACCATCAAGAACAAGTATCCGTTGCCACGGATAAATGACCTTATGGATCAAGTGCGTGGGGCTTCAGTATTTTCCAAGATTGATTTGAGGTCGGGGTACCATCAGATCAGAATTAGAGAAGATGATATCTCTAAGACTGCATTTCGATCTCGATACGGACATTATGAGTATGTCGTGATGCCGTTCGGATTGACTAATGCACCAGCTATCTTCATGGACTACATGAATCGAATCTTTAGACCTTATTTAGATTCATTCGTGGTTGTGTTCATTGATGATATTCTGATTTACTCTAAGAGCCCGGAGGAGCATGCTGAACACTTGAAGATAGTGTTAAGCATCTTGAAGGAGAAGCAGCTGTACGCCAAACTTACAAAGTGTGAGTTCTGGCTGAAGGAGGTTAAATTTTTGGGGCATGTGATTTCAGATAAAGGGATAGCAGTTGATCCAACGAAAGTAAGTTCGGTTTTGCAATGGGAGCAACCAAAGTCGGCCACGGAAGTCAGAAGTTTTCTTGGTTTGGCTGGGTATTATAGAAGGTTCATCGAAGGTTTCTCGAAGATTGCACTGCCTCTGACGAAATTGACAAGGAAAGATCAACCGTTCCTATGGTATAAGAAGTGTGAGAGAAGTTTTCGGGAGTTGAAGGAAAGGTTGACATCGTCTCCTGTATTGGTGTTGCTCGATAAACGGAAGAGTTTCGATGTGTATTGTGACGCGTCGAAACAAGGTCTTGGGTGTGTCTTGATGCAAGATGGGCAAGTTGTCGCTTACGCTTCGAGACAGCTAAAAGTTCATGAGATGAACTATCCAACTCATGATCTGGAGTTGGCAGCTGTGGTGTTTGCATTAAAGATCTGGAGGCACTATCTCTATGGCACTACGTTCCGGGTGTTTAGTGACCATAAGAGTTTAAAATACCTCTTTGATCAAAAGGAGTTGAATATGAGGCAACGCCGATGGATGGAGTTTTTGAAAGATTATGAGTTTGAGCTCCATTATCATCCTGGGAAGGCAAACGTTGTGGCGGATGCATTGAGTAGAAAGGCAATGCACATCAGTGCGATGATGGTCAGAGAAGCGGCACTGATAGAGGAATTTCGAGATTTGAGTCTGACGATGCAAGTGGAACCGACAAGTATCAAATTGGGGATGCTACAGATTGCTAATGAGTTTCTGCAAAGGATACGAGAATTTCAACACAAGGATGAGAAACTCATGGAAAAGAGGAAGTTGATGCAAGAAGGTAAGGCGTTGGAATTTCAAGAAGGAAAGGATGGAATCCTTCGCTTTAAAACGAGGATTTGTGTGCCTGATGATTTGGAAGTAAGAAGGATGATTTTGGATGAAGCGCATAAGAGTAAGATGAGTATGCATCCGGGAGCCACTAAAATGTACCAGGACTTAAAGAAGCTATTTTGGTGGCCTGGTTTGAAGAGAGATGTAGCTGAATATGTGTCATGTTGTTTGGTATGTCAAAAGGCCAAGGTGGAACATCAAAGGCCAGGAGGAGAGTTACTTCCTTTAGAGATCCCGTTGTGGAAATGGGATAGCATCTCGATGGATTTTGTGTCGGGATTGCCAAAGACATCTACTGGTCATGATGCAATCTGGGTGATCGTGGATCGGTTGACCAAATCAGCGCATTTCATTCCCGTGAATATGCGCTACTCATTGGAAAAGCTTACTCAACTGTACATCAAGGAAGTTGTTCGTCTTCATGGGGTACCATCGAGCATTGTGTCTGATCGTGATCCGAGGTTTACGTCGAAGTTCTGGCAAGATCTGCATAGAGCCTTGGGTTCAAGGTTGAAACTGAGTTCTGCATACCACCCCCAGACGGATGGTCAGACGGAGAGGACTATTCAGTCATTAGAAGACATTCTGCGAGCTTGTGCATTGGAAGAACGATGGAATTGGGAACAAATGTTGCCACTTGTGGAATTCACGTACAACAACAGCTATCACGCGAGTATTGGAATGGCACCATTTGAAGCTCTGTATGGACGAAAGTGTCAGACGTCGTTATGCTGGTTTCAAGTGGGGGAGAGTTCTCTGATTGGACCAGATATTGTGCAAGAGACCACGGAGCAGATCAAAATGATACAAGAGAAGATGAGGGCAGCTCAGAGTAGGCAGAAAAGCTATGCTGATAGAAGGAGAAAAACCTTAGAGTTTGCTGAAGGAGACCACGTGTTCATTAGAATAATACCAACCAAAGGTGTTAGTAGAGCCTTGAAAACCCAGAAACTATCGCCTAAGTTTATTGGTCCCTATCAAATTCTCAAAAGAATCGGCCCAGTAGCTTATCAATTAGCTTTGCCTCCATCATTAGCTAACCTCCATAATGTATTCCATGTGTCTCAATTGAAGAAATATGTCCATGACCCCACCATTGTTCTTAGCATCCAACCTGATGACTTAGAAATTCATAAGAACCTAACCTTCAAAGCTGTGCCAGTTCATATTGAAGATCGAAGAATCAAGCAGCTTAGAGGGAAGGATATTAGTTTGGTCAAAGTCGTTTGGAGTTATGGAGATGTGATAGAAGCATCTTGGGAATTAGAGGATAAGATGCGTCAGGATTATCCTGACTTGTTTGTATGAGTTGAATTTCGGGGACGAAATTCCTTGTAAGTGGGGGAGTAGTGTAACACCCCAAAATTTTAATCCCCGATTAATGAAATGTTAATTATAATTTAATTATAATTAATAGTTTCTATATTAATCCTTGATTAAAATATGTGTTTATATGACTAGCTTATGTGTGAGAAATTATTTAATAAATAATTTAAATGCCCAAAATGTATATTTTGTATATTAGTCCCTGGGTTGGGACCTAGAAGCAATTATAGGAAACGTTTTGGAGAAAAAGTAAATAAAATAATTATTTTTCAAAATCTGGGCGAAATACTCGAGTATTACTCAGAATACTCGAGTATTCTGGGTCAAACTGCACGAGTTAGTGCGTTTGATGAGTCACCATGAACGATTCTCGTGTGTTGACACGAAATCGTCTCCCTCAACAGCTCAAAGCACTCGTGTCGTCCTGCATGAGCCTTCTCCATGTCTATATAAGCTTATCAACCACGAATTCGTGGGAATTTTGGCTAAGGTTTGCATTGTTGAAGAAGCTAGGGTTTCGATTTCGTCTCGTTCAATTCTCTTTCAATTCTAAGTGTTAGTCTTCGAGTGATACACCAATACAAAGCTCACATCACGAGCTTTGTATAAACACCAAAATCGTGAGGATTGAGTGGGTGAGCTGAGAGAATCAAAGTCTTGAAGTGAAGTTGTTCTTGCTGGAGTTGGTGTTTGGAGCTTACTTCTATCATCGATTCTGGTAAGCTCCTGAGTTCTTGAGTCTCAAACTCAATTCGTTTAGTTAGATGATGTTGCATAGAGCTTAGAAATCTAGTTTTCCCTAATTTTTATCTCTGTTTCATGTCCAAACCAATTCAATTTTGGTATGGTGCTCAAACTATCATGCATGTGAAGCTCAAGTGGATTTCTGGGTTTGGAGAGCTTTTCTTTGGAGTCTTTCTGTTGATTCAAGTCTGAGAGGTAAGGGGAAGGAATTATATTCACTAGATAGAGTTTGAAATCCATTAAATGTGTTAGAGAGCCACCAAGAGGCTCTAAGGGCTTAGATTCTATAGGAACTGTGGTTTGGAGACCAATCCATGCTCTAAATCTGTATTGAGCAAGTTTGTTATCATGCATGTGAACCTGAATGAGCTTTGTTTCATGAATATTATGCTTATTGTGTGATTTGAGGTATTGAGTTGTTAAAATGCCTTTTTGTGCATAATCAATGATTTCTCTATCAATTCTGTGTTTTGAATTGAAGTAAGTGTTGTAACATGTTTGATTAATGATATGTTAACTCTGTTGATCCCTGAAATGGACTTAAATTGAGTAGAAATGGAAATGGCATGTTAAAACCAGTTTTCACTACTATCAGCTGCGAAACACTCGAGTAAATAGCAAAGTACTCGAGTAAATCGTGTTCAAAATAAAGTAAATTTCATAAGAACACTCGAGTATTTTGTCTATTACTCGAGTATCGGGCATGAACTGAGAACTTGTTATAGGTCAAACACTCGAGTCATTCAAAGTCACTCGAGTATTCTGGAAAAGTCCAAGAACACTCGAGTAACTCATGAACTACTCGAGTAAATTGTTGAAATTAAAACCCAAATCCTCAGAAAGACATGAACACTCGAGTAAGCTTAAGAACACTCGAGTAATCTGGAAAATCTCCAGAACACTCGAGTATTCTGAACTTTACTCGAGTAAAATGCCCAGAATCTGAAAACATCATTTTCAATTCTAACTTAATTAATTAAGGAATTATTAAGGATAATTCAAGGGATCAAAGACTTAGAGAAATTGATAAATACAAATAGATCGTTCGGTGACGATCCATTTTGAAAATTAAGCCTAGGTGGCAAGTAATGTATTAATCAATTTCCCCTAAGTCTAAAATGCATTCATTCTGGAGTTTGGATGGTAGGACGTATTCATGTTTCGATAAACATGTGGAGGGCCTCTGGGAGTGCCAATACGCTTGCTTGATGACACGTCGTTGACGTGGTCGGCTTTGTGGATGCCGATATGGATATATCGTTTGGATGACGATCCGTTTGGATGACGGGATATGCTCGGGTGGCATGGATACCAAGCTTGACGTGTACATTCTAGGTGAATGTACGAATTGTTGTATACCTAGGAATACAACGCACTGTGGAGTGCTGGGTTGTCAGGGATGGACGTCAGAGAGTGACTTAGAAAATGTGGAGATAAGTTGAGAGTTAAAGTCATGCATCATGTCATTCACCTAATGCAATTGATATACCTGAATTAAGTGTGAACATCCTATGTGCATCTGATACTTGCTAAATGCTAATTGTGATTGTTATTAATTGATGCATTATTATCTTTCATATGTTGCATGATTTATTCTCTATTGATTGTGTGAGTAGAATTGCTTACCCCTATGCCCTTGTAGGTGATGTCTCGCTACATTGCTTGCATCGAGATCCGGCCACTTCCTAGTGGCGTATGGATCTATGAGGACCATCGCGCGGTGTATGAGGGGGAGGTAGAGTTCACATTCTACCACCTTAATCCGCTGATGCGATTCCGTCCTCGTAGGTTTAGGATTCCCATCATATACACTATGCATGTACCCCCGTTTTATACTTATCATGGACCACCTCCCATGCGACCAGCTCGCTCTTACCATAGTTTTCGTTTTCAACCTACCCGCTCTCACCCTTTTACTTCGAGAGTCGTCCGCGAGGAGACTCCCCTATCTGATCCGAGGAGCCCAGTCAGGGTTTCACCATCACCTGACCCGGTACCCAGTGGTAGGGTACACTCTCCCTCGGATGAGATCGAGGAGGATCCGGTGGAGGACGAGAGTGGGAGCGAGCCTGTTGTGCATTCTACTGGGAGTGACTGGAGGGACGACGATCCCTAGGTACATGTATATGGTGTATGGTGTGGATCTGAGGATCCGGTGTGTGGAGGAGATTTGCTGCTGCTGCTGTGATGATGATGCTACTACCTTACTCACTTTACTTTTGGGAGACTACTGCTACTACTACTCCATCTGATGCTGCCAGATCTATGTGACTATTCCTAGAGTTATACATTTTGTTATGTATATATATTGTAGATATACTTTCGGAGCACTCTAGAGCTTGTAGTTACACTGTTATATAGATCTGATGATGGACTTGTATATTTTGAAACTTGGAGACTTTACTCATGGGCTATGTACTTATGATTCTCTATATCTATGAAAACCTATGTTTATATTCTATCAGTTGCATAGTCCAGTAATTTCCGCTTACTCTGATTTAATCTGTTTAAGAGCTCGGCTATAAATGGTATCAGTTCTATCGTATAAAGCAAGGGTAGCTTAAACTACTTGATACAAAGATATCTTCTAAAAGATCGAATGTTACTCTATTTGCGAAAAGGTTTTAGAAATCGCCGAACTCGATACAATGATTTTGAGATAATATAGACTTTATTCTCCAAGACTTTCAAGTGACGATTCGTGCACCCGCTTTAAAAGAAAAATTTTATTGACCTATTTTCTTAACACTCACAAGTCCATATATATATATTGTCCAATATAAAAGCATATTTATTAGTTTATATTTGGGTAATAACGAAGGGTGTGACATCTTTGATCCGCTCACACAACCATTTCTCTTTATTTATTCTTTTGTCTTTTTAAGCATTTATTATTAAGTTCCTCTCGGCTCAACCCTCGTTTACCCGGTTCACTCATCTTTTATCACTTTTTTATTAATTATTATTACCTCACTTAATCAGTTATCAGTCTTTTCCCACATTTCCCTTCTCGGCCTCTCACGATCGGCATACTTGCTGGGCTAGCAGTAGCATACATGAACATCAGTCATCACAATTTATTAGCATTTATATAGCAACACGGCATGATTAAACATACTTAGCAAGCATACAAATATTTCCGCTTAGCAAAGGTGCACATGACTATAGTTCAGTTGATAGTTTTCTTTTTAGTTATTCATCTTTCTTCCTAGTATTAATCTATATCATTGCCCTAATCTAACACCCACTCTTAGTACCCGTTATGAACACACTAGGAACCCAAACCTAAGCTAAGGCAACACTCACTCCTTACCTCAATCCGTGAGAGGTAAGAGTGCTTGTGGGTTTGAGTCTAGTTTCTTGTTTTCGATCTCTTGAACTCGAAATCCCTTGGACCGTTACACACCACCACTACACTTCCGAATTTCGTGGAGAAACTGGGAGCTTCTGAAAAGATGAAGGAAATGGCTTTCAGCTAGTGAGTATTGGTAGAGAGAAAGAGAGAGAGTAGAATACGTGAGTGACATGAGAGATGATGAGTTTCTGGTGTTGGAGCTTTTAGAGAGAAAATGGAGAAAACGAAGAAGAAGAATCAGAGGTGTTCATGTATGGTTATGAGTTTTTCCTTTTATTCCCCTTCTGGAGTTATTTGTGTGGTCCTAATTGGAGGCTTCTTTGAGAAGCTTAGAACATGTGGATGAGATGTATTGGCTTCTGGAGGAAGTCACCAATAGTGACTTGAAAGAGACCTAAAGTGATTGACAGAGACGTTTGTACAGTGAGCACGAAAAACGAGACACAAGTTGCTTGGTTCGAGCGTAGCACAATATAATAGAGGAGTTAAGACTTCTGCTTTCAGCAGAAGGCCGAGCCTGCGCTCAGTTAGAACAACGTGACACGCTGCAGTTGGCTACATAGGGTTGACGCCTGCACTCGAAATCGCGTTCCATTCTCGTTCTGCTCGGCTAGGATAGATCCGAGACCCAACATCTTTACTAGCTGGTCGGCTCAAGTTCCCTATTCTCCTAATAAAACTAACCTACTTCTATGACTTCCCATTATCCTTAATTAGATTTATGTTAAATTAATTATTAAACTAGATATCAAATCTTGGGATGTTACAGGTAACAAATGTATTAGACCAGATTTTAGCTCAGAACCACTATCTAAATCTGGATATACAATGCAAAGTGGTTGTTGAGTTAAATCTGGTATTGCCAACTCTTTTAAAATTTTTCTTGATTAGATTTAGCCATTTCTTTCTCTTCAAAATCACTAGATGATTAAGTTAAACCCACTTCGGAGTTTGAGTCAGGAGATGAAGACGGTGACACCTTCTGAGAATGCTGTTTATTCTCTTTTCTCAATTTGCGAATTGTCTTCTCAATATCTGGATCGAATTGAAGTTCTCCTGTGCGAGAAGATCTTGGCATGCATAAAATATATCAAGTAACAAAGAAAATAAAAACAAAGAAATAAATCTAATGACACCTATCCTCGACAACGACGCCAAAATTTGATGAGTGCCGAACCCAACAAATTAAAAATACCTACTTCGAAAGATTTGTAAATAGTGGAAGTAGAGTCGAACCCACAAGGATTGGTTTTAGATTTATTTCTTTTATAAATAAAAGGGGTTTTGAGATTAATTAATTTAATGACTAGAACAAAAATTAAAATTGGAAATAGTTTAAGATATTAAGACAATAGTAAGAGAGCATCTAGTCAAAGGTATAATCTCGGTTTTGGTTCTGGAATTGATCATTGAAATAAAGTTAATTCATATAATTAATAATAAATTGGCAATGGTTATCAACAAGCTCTGATAACCTAATCTCTCCTTAGTTAATTGGTAATCAAAACAAGCTCTTTAATTACTACTCTTATTGATTAACAATCCTAAACAAGCTCTTAGGATTTAATTAACCAATACAATTAAAATTTAGAAAGATACCAATTCTAGCCAACAAACACATAAGCTTGGTTTATTTAGACTAGATTATATCTAAAACTTGTCCGTAATCGATATTGTTAATTGCCACTGATATTAGAATAATTAATTAAATATGTTTTATATATTCTAATTGGCTATATATTATTTTGACATTCAAATAATAGGTCTTTTATTTAAAAGACCAAAATAATATTGTCAAACATGTATGGAGAATATATAAATATTAAAAATTATAATGAAACAATTAAAATACAATTTTCTCACAATCCATTGAAGAACCAGACCTTGATTATCCTTCAACCAGAGTTAATACAATTAGCTACTCATGGCTTTGTATGAGAGAATTTTAGATTTTTTACACATGTAGTATTTCTTCTCTAACTTCTTTTCTCTGTGTTTCCTTCTCTAAATTCCCTCCCCGTAATTCCTCTGCATGCTCTCTTCTTTACAATGAAGGAATGAGCTCTATATATACTACGTTCAGTTTCTACGCATTCCTAAACTTGTGGAATGTTTCTTTCTTACAACCAAAAACTTGGTTTACAATTGCTACATATAGCTTATTATTTTGTTTTCCTTTTTCTTATTTTTAAAACAAACTTCATTTTTAACAAACGCGGAGAGAACGTGCCATGTTTAATTTCTAACAAACCCCAATTTTTACTGCTCTTCTCCTCTTCTTCCTCAGCTTTCCTTCCCTTATTTTCCGCAAGTAGCTTTTATGTTCCTTTACGTATTTTCTTTTATTTTTGTTTATTAACACTTAGATGACACCAAGGTAGAATACACAAAAGCTTCCCCACATTCATCATTGGTTGAATTCTGTTTTAGACATGCAAACCGTGTAACCAGCTTATTTCCTACAACAAAAATAATAGTAAATTAGGTAAATAATAATAATAATAACAACGACAAGGTAACAACAACAATAAGAAGGTTAATAGTAATAATAATATTAATATTATTAATGATGTTAATAAGTTTTAATTTTATGGTATAAAATATTCAAAGAATATCAAACTCGTAAATTTTATAAAAATAGTTAAAAATAAGTGTGATTCATATAATTAAAAACCAAAATATATCCAAATATACCATATTAAGTGATGAGATTTTAATCTCTATCAAAATATCCTCACACTTAAACTTAGTTTGTCCTCAAACTATAACTTAGAATAAGAAAGAGATCAAAATCATTGAAGAGATCATTTTATATGAAAACCAAATATATTACCATAATGAGACCAAATCTTATATACAATAACAAATCTAGTCGCAATTAGTGTCTCAAAACTCTGATAATTGATGTAAGATATTGAATTTGGTTTTCTCAACTTACTTCGCTTTTTTTATGTGTTTTAGGGTTCAAGTAATTTCGCTCAATATATCTCCACTATTTATTTACATGCATGAAATGATCAAGAGGTCTTTACTTTGATTGTAATGTGGTCATAGGTTTGTGTTTAAAGGTGAGATATAAGAACAAAAGAGATAATTTTGCAAATGGCTAATATATTTTGTCAACCATGGTAATATCTGTGAAAAATCAACTTGTGTCGTAGGCATTGTATATTATCTAACCATCTTTTTATCTTTAGGTCAACTTTTCATTTTTTTTATGGTTTCTTCGTCCTCCTCTTATTCGTTGGATTTAATTTTACAATCCTACAAGCATTCCAATTTTATGATAACTCAAGCATTGATCAAATTTTATATACAATGATCACGTTTGTGTTTTGCTTGAGAGCTTGTAGAGAGGAACGAGACGGTTGTTTCACTTCTCAAACCATCATAATAATAAATGGTTCGGAATAGTTAGCCTTATTCTGGTTACTCTAGTTAATATTTTTCACAGAGATATTACTTAATATTTAAACATTACGAGGTATTAAGAAAAAGAATAATTATGTGTTTGACTTCAATCATGGGCAACTAATGGATATATGTGTTTATCTCTGAAGGCTTAAATTCCTAGGTGCCTAAATCATTTCACAACATGCATGAAAATTTCAATTCGCCTTGATGAGGTCTAAAGTCAAGTTCTGGAACAATAGACCCAAGTATAAGCATTCACTCAATAATGTTAAGGAGGGGAATATATTTGCGCACTTCAATCTCTTGATATGTGTATGGTTTAACCTTACCGTTTCTGGTTATGTTCAATAGCATGCATCAAGATACAGAAGCTTTCATGCTAATTCTTAGACTAAAAAGGTATTGCATGTAAGTTAAGGTCATATAGTCAATACACAATAGTTCTCAAATAAAATAGAAAAATTCATGTATCTTCTAACCTCAAGCTTAGACTTAAGTTATTATTGAGGACAAAGAAAGTATGCTTCTTCTTCTTCTTCTTTTTGTTTTTTAAAAAAATTAATTATAGAAAATAGATTTTTATTTTTGTTTATAAATATTTTTTTCATGAGCATACCCCATCCCCACACTTAGAGTGAAACATTGTCCCAAATGCTTCCCCACACTTAGAGTATAAAATGGATAAAGATAATAAATAAACAAATGTATAGACACACATATGTAGATGCACAGATAGATAGATTGAAATGAAAAGAATAAGTCAAGAAAGCTTCTCTAATGTTATGTTAACGAAGGTTGGGATATCTTTTGATGTAAATTTTTTTTATATATAAATATATTATTTATTTATTCAGTTTTCCTTGGCAATACTTGTGAGTTAGGTTACATAGATAGGATATGCCAACTCTATTTCTTCCAAATTGCACACTTGAAATCCTTCATAAAAATGCTTTAAGCGATGACCATTCACTTTAAAAATTTTACCGGATGTTGGACTTTGTATTTCAACTGCACCATGAGGAAAAACATTAGTAATAATAAATGGACCAACCCAACGAGAACGTAACTTACCAGGAAATAGTTTGAGTCTAGAATGAAAAAGAAGAACCTTCTGACCTATAGAAAAATTCTTTCTAGAACTTATATTATCATTAAAAACTTATGTCTTATCTTTGTAAATTCGTGAACTTTCGTAAGCATCATTGCGAATTTCTTCTAACTCTTGTAATTGTAATTTCCTATGTTCTCCAGCTTCATCTATCCTCATATTGAATTGTTTTACTGCCCAATAAGCTCGATGTTCTAATTCCACAGGAAGATGGCAAGGTTTACCAAACACCAAACGAAAAGGGGACATACCTATAGGTGTCTTATAAGCTGTTCGGTAGGCCCATAAGGCATCATCAAGTCGAATACTCCAATCCTTTCTATTTGGATTAACTGTCTTTTCGAGTATAGACTTGATTTTTCTATTAGACACTTCAGCTTGTCCACTTGTTTGTGGATGATAAGTCGTTGAAACTCGGTGAGTCACATTATATTTTTTTAGTAAAGATTCCATTAATCGATTACAAAAGTGAGTACCTCGATCGCTAATTAATGCTCGTGGCACACCAAACCTTGAAAAAATATTAGATTTAAATTAATCCACTACTACTTCAGCATCGTCAGTTCTTGTAGCCTTTACCTCAATCCACTTAGACACATAATCCAGAGCTAGAAGAATATAAACATTACCAAATGATGATGGGAATGGTCCCATAAAATCTATTCCCCATACATCAAATATTTCACACACATGGATAGGAGTAAGTGGCATTTGGTCCCTGTGACTTAAATTACCAGTCCTTTGGCATTGCTCACATGTTTTAAAAAACATGTATGAATCATGAAATAACGTTGGCCAAAATAATCCAGATTCTAACACCTTTCGAGCTGTTCGCGTAGGACCAAAATGTCCTCCGCACACATATGAATGTCAAAATTTAAGGATCGAGAGAAATTCATTTTCAGAAACGCACCTTCGAATAACTTGGTCAGAGCAATGTTTCAAAAGAGACGGATCATCCCATATATGGTATTTAGCATCACTTTTAACCTTATTCTTTTGATTCCTGGATAAATCGTTAGGTAATGTTATGGTTATTAAATAACTAACAATATGTGCATACCATGGATTTGTCCTCTGGATAGCCAAAAGATGTTCATCAGGAAAATCATCTTGGAAAGATGTTGCTTCTTCATTATATACTAATCTACTAATATGGTCAGCAACCAAATTTTCAGCACCCTTCTTGTCACGTATCTCCAAATCAAACACTTGTAGTAAGAGAATCCATCGAATGGGCCTTGGTTTAGCTTCCTTCTTAGATAGCAAGTATTTGAGAGCTGCATGGTCATAAACAATAACTTTAGTGCCAAGTACATATGATCAAAATTTTTCTAAAGCAAAAACTATAGCCAAAAGTTCTTTTTCGGTTGTTGTATAGTTGCATTGAGCATTATCAAGAGTTCTCGAATCATAGTTTATGACATGTGCAGCTTTTCCAACCCTTTGTCCAAGAACGGCACCCACTACATGATTACTTGCATCACACATGATCTCAAATGGAAGATTCCAGTTTGGTGGTTGTACGATCGGAGCTGAAGTTAGTAACTCTTTTAATTTGTCAAATGAAACTTTGCATTCATTATCGAACTCAAATGCTACATTTATTTGAAGCAAATAACATAAGTGCCTGCTTATTTTTGAGAAATCTTTTATAAAGCGTCTATAAAATCCTGCATGTCCAAGAAAAGGTCGAACTTCCCACACATTCGTGGGGTAAGGTAAAGATTTAATAACATCTATCTTAGCTTTATCAACTTCAATACCCTTATAAGACACTATATGACCTAGAATATTTCCTTGATCAACCATAAAATGACATTTTTCATAATTAAAAATATATCCAAAAATTCACGTTGCCAAAATTGATGAGTGTCGAACCCAACCAATTAAAATTACCTACTTCGAAAGATTTGTAAATAGTGGAAGTATGGTCGAACTCACAAGGATTGGTTTTAGATTTATTTCTTTTATAAATAAAAGGGTTTTGAGATTAATTAATTTAATGACTAGAACAAAAATTAAAATCGGAAGTAGTTTAAGATATTAAAACAATAGTAAGAGAGCATCTAGTCAAAGGTATAATCTCGGTTTTGGTTCTGGAATTGATCATTGAAATAAAGTTAATTCATATAATTAATAATAAATTTGCAATGGTTATCAACAAGCTCTGATAACCTAATCTCTCTTTAGTTAATTGGTAATCAAAACAAGCTCTTTAATTACTACTCTTATTGATTAACAATCCTAAACAAGCTCTTATGATTTAATTAACCAATAGAATTAAAATTTAGAAAGATATCAATTCTAGCCAACAAACATATAAGCTTAGTTTATTTTGACTAGATTATATAGTCTCTTAACAATGATCTAAAATTTGTCCGTAATCGATATTATTAATTGCCACTGATATTAGAATAATAATTAAATACGTTTTATATATTCTAATTGGCTATATATTATTTCACGTAGTTATTGCAAAACAAGCTTTCTTTGTAACAAACGCGTAATTAAGTCAATTTTATTTTTCAACATGGTATCATAGCACAAACTACAGCTTTATTGTTTGCGTTTACTATGAAATTTTGTTTTGCTTTACTCCTCTTCTTCCGCAACTTTCTTTCCCTTGTTTTCCGTAGCTTTTCCTTCTCTTGTTTTTCTTCTTTTCTTTATTAACCTAAAAAATAAACAATTTAATTAGAACTATTAATTAAATACATTTATGAA
Source organism: Crotalaria pallida (assembly GCA_037953625.1). Lineage (NCBI taxonomy): Eukaryota > Viridiplantae > Streptophyta > Magnoliopsida > Fabales > Fabaceae > Crotalaria > Crotalaria pallida. The sequence goes on along the minus strand of CM075651.1, from coordinate 35,341,797 downwards.
TGTGTGTATATATATATTGATATAAAAATTACTTGTATTCACTAAATATTTCAAAAATTATAAATTCTATGATAAATAATTAAGAATGAACATCATATGAGACCAAATACATATAAATATAATCAAATTGCCTAATTAAAGAGATATATTAAGCATTCATCAATCTTTTTCTTAATTTATGATGATAACTACATGCTTGATTAATATACAAGATCAATATAATTTTGGATCCAATTTATATTGTAAATAGTGATGCAAAATTACTTATGATTTATCATAAATATTTAATAAGTTTTTGATATAAAGAAATTAATTAAGATGTGATGTAAATTACTATAATTAAATATTTTAAGTTACAATAATGTTAATTTTAATATAAAATTATATGTAAAATTAAACTCTTATCATAACCCCCAATCAGCTTATTGCTAGTCTCTAGCAATATAAGCGATTTAAAACATAGCTTAGAATAAAAATCTCAAATTAATTTTATCAATCATCCCAACTCAAGAATATTAGTCATATAACAAGACACAATACTTGATTCTTTTATCATCAAATTCAGTAAGAAAAGTAATGCCACTAATTCCAATGATTTTCAAAGAATGTACACGTCATGAGTCAAGAACTATGCCTATCATTTCAAAGAACCAGCATGGTATATAATCAAAGATCATACATGAGCGAAGATCAACATATCAGTCTTATTCAAATGTTAACATGCATATGTTGGTAGACTTCCTCTCTGATTTCTCTCTATTCGCTCAAGTGTTTGTAGGGACAATATTTCACTCCAATACTTACTATGAGAATGCATTATCATAAACTTGATTATACACCAAATCTCCACCATTTTAGAAATATGCACACATGAATCAAAAGGTCTTTATCAAGGTTGTAATGGGGCTCGGCTCAAGGTAGGATGAAAATGATAATTTAAGTTAAGATCCAATAACCAATAGAGCATTGAGATTAAAACTGGGTAATCAAAACATTAGGGATCCAGAAGATCCTTGAACATTACTTCTCATACTCCACTATAATCTTTATCATTCTTGATACCTTTTGTTTGAAACTTTGATTTCATCATTAATTGTGTTTTGTTTGTTTTTTTTTTCTTCTTTTTTTTTTCGGGTTCAACAAGAACCAATTATTTTTATTGTTTTTCACTTTTTTGAATACAATCTTTATATTCCATAGTAGCATACCCACATTGATTGCCTCATATATTTATCACAAAACCCATTAAATTCTTCTCAATGCTCTACTAGTCCTTAGACGGGTAAAATATAAGGATAAAATGATTAGGTTAGGGCTCATACATAAGGTTTAAGTGAAGAAAAAGGTAAAAGCTCAAATGGGTCAACTAAAGATTAAATTATGTAAAGGTTGGCTATTTAGGCTAAGTAGGGTAACAATCCTAATTGCCTTTCTCATTTTCATGTATACATACATCAATCTGATCTTGACATGGTTCAAAGCAAATTTAAGAATGCACAAACATATAAGTACCACATCACTCATCAAATGAAAAGATTGACATGAATCTTTCAATCTATTTTAGGCTCAAAAGCTCACATGGCTAGATATTTGCCTACCAAACATACATGTATTACTTTGAAGTCCAACTATCAATGCTAATTTAAATCATATACGACACATTATTTCATCTTTATCTCTTTTCATGCTTTATTAGTCAAGATTATGACTCATACATTCTTTTATTCCATTGAAACGTGACTATATATATGTATATATATATATATATATATATATAGTTTTTTTTTGGTAAAGTGAAGATAAAAAGGAATCAAAACTAATATCTTGAGAATATCACTAACACTATTTTCTTTTGGTAAAGTGAAAATAAAAGGAATCAAAACTAATATCTTGAGAATATCACTAACACTTAGATGACACCACCCCCAATCAAAATCAAACATTGTCCGCAATGTTAAAAATTCTATCTAAATTTATGAAATAATCAAAATTAAGCTTCAATAATATTAATTGGGACAAATAAATGAGGATAACTACATATTGACAATTGTTAATACTGATAAAAAAAATTATTAATCTGTGTTTCTTTCTTTCTTTTTTTGTGTGCCAACTCTAAACAACAAATACAAAACACGTAACTCAACTTTGGTATACTGGATCGTTTAACAAAGTCTCATCTATCTCTGGATTCTTTAACTCGAGATATGATTTCAAGTGTTGTCCGTTCACCTTAAAAGTACTACCATCCTTGATATTTTCTAGCTCAATAACACCATGGGCGTAGACAGTCCTCACATCAAATGGTCCAGACCACCTGGATCTCAATTTTCCTGGAAACAAATGTAAGCGAGAGTTGTACAAAAGCACTTTTTGACCAGATTGGAAGGATTTCTTAGAGATGTAATTATCATGAACTTTCTTCATCCTATCCTTGTAAGACTTTGCACATTCATAAGCATCATCACGAAGCTCTTCTAATAAGTTGAGATTCAGTTTTCGCTTCTTACCCGCTTTATCCAACTCAAAATTAAGATGCTTGATTGCCCAATATGCTCTATGCTCTAATTCAACGGGGAGATGACATGCTTTACCATAAACAAGTCTATATGGAGACATCCCAATAGGAGTCTTGAATGCAGTGCGATATGCCCATAACGCATCATTAAGGCGCAAGGACTAATCCTTCCTGGAGGGTTTACTGTTTTTTCTAAAATCCTCTTAATCTCTCTATTAGAGACTTCAACTTGACCGCTGGTTTGTGAATGATAACGGGTAGCAATCTTACGAGTAATGCCATATTTTTCATTAAATTCTCGAATGGCCTATTACAGAAATGTTTACCCCCGTCACTAATGATAGACCTTGGTGTTCCAAAACGAGAAAAAAATATTTTCCTGCAAAAATTGAATTACTACTTTGTGATCATTGTTTCTACAAGCCTTAGCTTCGACCCATTTAGAAACCTAGTTAACACCAACCAAGATATAAAGATAACCAAAAGAGTTAGGAAAAGGACCCATAAAGTCGATGCCCCAAACATCAAAGATATCAACAATTAAAATAGGGTTTAAAGGCATCATATTTTTCTTACCAATGCTTCCCAATTTTTGGCATCTTTCACAAGCAACACAGTAGGCATGAAAATCACGAAATACAGTAGGCCAGTAAAAACGACATTGAAAAATTTTTGTATTTGTTTTTCTACCACTGAAATGCCCACCACATGCATGATCATGACAAAAAAGATATGATATTTTGTTGCTCCCATTCAGGAATGCATCTCCTGATGATCTGATCAGGACAATACTTAAACAAATATGGATCATCCCAAAAGAATTGTTTTACTTTTGACAAAAATTTTAATTTATCTTGTTTAGACCAATGAGATGGCATTTGTTCAGTAACTAAATAATTCACAATATCAGCATACCATGGGGCTTCTGAAACCTGTAATACTTGTTCATCGGGAAAAGATTCTAAAATAGGCACGAAATCATTGTCATGCTCAACTATCAATCTGGATAAATGATCGGCCACAACATTTTTCGCACCCTTTTTATCTCTGATCTCAATATCAAATTCTTGCAATAGTAAAACCCACCTAATGAATCTTGCCTTTGCATTGGCTTTAGAAAACAAATATTTTAATGCAGCATGATCAGAATATATCACTATTTTAGATTCAATAACATATGATCTGAATTTTTCTAAAGCAAACACAATGGCAAGTAATTCTTTTTCAGTGGTGGAATAGTTCAATTGGGCAGCATTCAAAGTTTTACTTGCATAACAAATCACATGTAGTAATTTATTTACCCTTTGCCCTAAAACAGCACCAATAGCAAAATCAGAAGCATCACACATGATTTCAAAAGGCAATGTCCAATCAGGCTGTTTAATAATAGGAGCGCAAGTTAATTAATGTTTCAGCCTTTCGAAAGATTGCAAGCATGCATCATCAAAAACGAATGGAACGTCCTTACCAAGAAGATTACATAATGGTCTTGCTATCTTATTGAAATCTTTTATAAATCGCCTATAGAAACCCGCATGTCCTAGAAAAGATCTAATTTCTTTCACTGAAGAGGGAGGAGGAAGATTAGATATTAAATCAACTTTAGCTTTATCGACTTGAATTCCATCTTTAGATATAACATGTCCAAGAACAATACCCCTTTTAACCATGAAATGGCATTTTTCCTAATTAAGCACAAGATTCTTTTCTTTACACCTAGCCAAAACCGAAGCTAAGTGATGCAAACAATCCTCAAAAGTAGAACCAATGACAGAAAAATCATCCATGAACACTTCCAAAAATTTTCCACCCATATCAAAGAAAATGATAATCATGCATCTTTGGAAAGTAGCTGGTGCATTACATAACCCAAAAGGCATACGACGATATGCAAAGGTACCAAATGAAAAGGTAAAAGTGGTCTTACCCTGATCTTCTGGTGCAATAGGAATTTGATTGTACCCTGAATATCCATCCAAAAAACAATAATATGAATTGCCTGCAAGTCTTTCCAACATTTGGTCAATAAAAGGGAGAGGAAAATGATCCTTTTTAGTTGAAGCATTCGACTTTCTATAATCTATACACACCCTATATTTGAACTCTTGTGGAACTAACTCATCAGCATCATTTTTAATCACAGTTACTCCAGACTTCTTAGGGACAACCTGCACAGGACTTACCCAGTCACTATATGGCGTGGGATAGATAATCCCAACATCTAACAACTTCAAAACCTCATGCCTAACCACTTCCTCCATGATAGGGTTCAAACGCCTTTGGGCCTCTCGAGAGGCCTTAGCTCCCTCTTCTAAGTGTATTCTATGCATCACAACTGAAGGGCTAATACCTTTAATATCTGCCACTGACCACCCAATAGTTTCCTTATGTTTCTTTAAAACATTTAATAATTGATTCTCTTGGGAGTCATTTAAATAAGAAGTCATAATAACCGGTAAAATCTCATTCGAGCCTAAAAACACATATTTTAGAGACTCTGGCAAGGCTTTCATCTCCAACTTAAGTGGTTCAACAATAGCTGGCATTGGTGGGGATGAGGACAAGGTGATTGATTTGAACTTTGGTTTCCATTTGTTAACATTCATTAAAGGGACAGAATCTAATAACACATTTGTGTCCTGAATGATTGAATCAATATCAAATTCAACATTAAAATTGTTCAAACATGCCAACAGATTGACATTAGAAGTGGAATGCATAAATGATTCATGTGATAGACAATCAATCAAATTCAATTCCTACTCTTCATTATCACTTTCATCAATCATTTGTTTACTGATATGAAAAACATTTAGCTCAACAGTCATGTTCCCAAATGATAATTTCATCACATCATTCCTACAATTAATCAATGCATTTGATGCAGCTAGGAATGAGTGACCTAAAATTATATGAATAGGGGGACAAGGATCACAAATAGGTTCAGTATCAAGAACAACAACATCTACAGGAAAGTAGAAATTCTCAATTTTTACCAAGACATCCTGAACAGCACCCCTAGGGAACTTAATGGATCTATCGGCTAATTGGAGAGTCATCCTAGTTGGCTTCAAGTCACCTAAACCTAATTTCAAGTAAACAGAATAAGGCAATAAATTAACACTTGCACCTAAATCTAGCAAAGCTTTCTCAATATAATGATCACAAATTTTGCATGCAACAGTAGGTGATCCAGGGTCTTTATACTTAACAGGATATTTATTGAGAATTACTGAAATTACGTGTTCAGTCAAAAATGTTTTTTTCGGAACATTAGACTTCCTTTTTTGGGTGACCAAGTCTTTTAAAAATTTAGCGTATGCAGGTACTTGTTTAATAGCATCAAGAAAAGGCATGTTAATCTGCACTTGCTTAAAAATTTCTAAAATATCACCTGATTGCATGCCAGCGTTATGATTGATTAGTCTGTGAGGATAAGGAGCCTTAGGCAAATATTGCCTAATTTCAGGTTCTATAGCTTTAGGGGTAGATATATCAACTGTTGCGACCACTTTAACTTCATTTGAATCACTCATAGATTTATCATCTTTTTCCTTTTTGTTACCTCTTGAAGGATCTATAAGATGCTTGTCTATTTGTTTTCCTGACCTGAGGGTGGTGATGGATTGGACTTGCTCATGCTCCCCACCAGAGCTTAATGTTCCTTGAACTGCATATTGTCCCTTGGGATTTGGTATTGGTTGACTTGGAAATGTGCCTCTTTCTCTTTCAGCCATCTGAGTAGCCAACTGACCAACTTGAGTCTCTAACTTAGCAATGGAATTAGAGTGCACCTGGGTAATGTAACACCAACACTAAATTACCCTTAATTACCCCAAAGAACAACAATTAAGCATGCATTTAATTGAATTTAACCGAATATAAGCAATTTAAACAAATCCACCGAAAGCAATTCCATTCCTTTTCAAAAGTACGTTTTGCCAACAAGTGCTGCACAACATCAATGTAATATTCAAACCGAAATAAAATCGGAGTTATACATAAGCCAGGAGGTTTTCCCAAAATATTTTACAAGCAAAGAACATAAATTGCAACATCATGTAAACCAAACCAAAATACATGTCAAAACACTGGACCAACCCACACTAAGTACTCCACTACTTTCCTTGGGAGGGAAAGTGCACTTGCTCGGCCGGGGGCTGTGCTGACTCAATCTCTTTACCTGAAAAGGTTGGTAAGGAGGTGAGTATTACACATGAAATAAAAAGCAGTTCCAAAACTAAACATAATAATAAACCAAAACATACATCATAAAACACTTAGCACATAATATGAAAGCATTACTACCATATTATCAATTCATAATCATTCTCATTCTAGCTTTTCATTTCATTTTAATCTTGCCAATACACCACTAGGCCTTTGTGCACCTACTAGGTCATATTAACACCCATTAGGAATATTTCCTGCACACCCATCAGGATAACACCCATTAGGAATATTTCCTGCACACCCATCAGGTCCCATTTTTACACCCATTAGGCCATAATACACCCGTTAGTCCCCATTACCATTAACCTTTCATTTTTACCAAGTTATCTCTTTTTAATTGGAGCACCGTAATCCATTGGGTACACCCTCATCTAACGGGTCGTTTTGGTCCCAATGGGTCGTATTCGACTTGATGGGTCGTGTTGACACCTAATGGGTCGTATTGACACCTAGCAGGGCACCTAGTGGTCGGTGTCCCCCAATGGATTATAGTTGCCATTTACTCTTTAATTTCATTAACATTATACCGTTCACTTAGTTCCATACTTACAATACCTTGTATGTATCAATGATGACCACCATCATCATCCTTTCATTCGATTTCGCCAAACCGAACAGCTCCATGAGCACCTATCATATGATTTCCAAAATATGCACTCATAGTGTATACATATATACATACCCACACAGTACGTACATATTCGGCATACACACACCACAGTATAACAAGCATATTAGAAAACCATACTTAACCTCAACATAACACATATATACTCGGTTAACATTATATATTAGTTTAAAAACTACTTTCAATATCCAGGTAAGACCCACCCCTTACCTCAACCGTGAATGAAAGAAGTGAATAAAACCTTCAAGACCTAGCCTAGCTTGTAATCCCGAGTTCTCCTAGTTCCCAATCGACTCCCTTGACTGCACGAAAAAGAAAATGATGGACCAACAGCAACTAGCTTGCCACACGAAGAAAAAAGAGACTCTGAACCTTGGGGAGTAGTTTGAATGGCTCTCTTTTGGGTTTTCAGCACACAAGTCACACATAGAGTAAGTGAGTAACAATGAGAATGTCTCACTCTACTTGTACTTACACGAAAGAAAGGGGGAAATATGTGGTTGGTATGAAAAGCTTCCCAGAGAAGCTTCATAAAGTTGTGGCTGAAAATGAATGCCAAATATGGAATTACGGACTTGCCCCAAGTCCCTTATTCTAGCAGAGACTGAGCATCACGTCGGGGGGGGGGGGGGGGAAGACAACATGCTTCAATAACACTGACCAGCAAAGGCCGACTTCCGAGGTCCAGCTCTCAACAATGAAAACATGAGAGCTCGGCGCAAGCTAGAACTCGGTGCTCGGTTCCCTTGGTGCCACCACCTCGGGATGAGACACTATAGACGAGTACACACGACCTGCTAAGGTCGGCACTATCAGACATCAACATAAGACCAGTGCAGTCTCAAACAAAAGGGATTACAAATGATACGAGCTCGGTTCTCGTAATATCAGTTATCATTGCTCGGCTTATTCCGAGCACAACAAGACGGGAACTACTCGGTTTCTCCCGAGCACAACATATAAGGGAGCTCAACACCACAACTCAGATTACCTAAGCTCGGCTACTCTTGCTCGGCACTAAACCAATGCACTATCTGCTCGGCTCCACGAGCAAAACACAACTCACTTGGAACCTGCTCGGTTCTGCTAACCCAGTACCACCAACTCGGTATTTGCTCGGTTAACCAACACCATACCACTTACTTGGATCACACACCCGGGTTCGGCTCAACCTGCCCTGATCTAACTCATAGATCCTACTGAGCTCGGATTCCCCAGGAGCTCGGCTCTACCCCAACCTGGCCTCGTGACTCTAAGTCACATGCTCGGCCAATCCGAGCTATGTGCCTCCTACTAGGCACACACCTACGAGCTCGGTAACACAAGCTTGACTCCTAAGAGCTCCGCTAACACAGAGTCTGATCGGATCGAACTCCGACCTTCCACACTTAGAGTCTTGAACCACATATCCTTCAACCAGGATTACACACTACACACGACACTTAACTTAATCGGCACTGATTGAATTAAACAGGATGTTACAGGTAACATTTCTCATTTCATGCAAAATTGCTTGATTGGAGTTTCTCATCTCTTGCATGAATTGACTAAGAGTATCCTTCAATGCTGGTGTTCCATAATTTGACCACTTGAGCCATCTGCAAAATTATTTCAAGAAAAATTAGGGTGATTTCGAACATTAGGATTATAATTATTTGAATATGTATTACCAAAAGATCTCCCTATTGCATTTCCCTCTTCAAGAGGATTATCACTAATAGGTGGATAAGAAGGACACATAGAACTACCATGCATAATACTTCCACAAAAATCACATTTTTCCTGTTTGGCATGACTAGTCTGGCCAACACCCTTACTTAGTGACAAAGACTTGACTTCTCTTGTGAGAAAATCTAGTCTAGCTTTGATGTCAATCTCATCACTAACCTCAAATAAAGTTCCTCTTTTTGGTTGGTTTGATCTATCCTTACGATTAGTAAAATCCCATTGTTGAGAATTCTCAGATAAATCCTCAAAAAATTGGTAAGCCTCTGTTGAGTTCATATTTAAAAATCTACCATTTTTCATAGTTTCAACAAAGACCATATTTGAATGTCTTAGAACATTGTAAAAATATTGTACAAGACGCCATTTTTCAAAACCATGGTGAGGGCACCTTGCAAGCAAATGTTTAAATCTTTCCCAACTTTCATAAAATTTTTCATCATCCGTTTGGGAAAAATATGAAATTTCCCTTCTCAAAGAGTTTGTTTTGGACATGGGGAAAAATTTAGATAAAATTTTTTGACATAATGTTTCCGATTTTTTAATAGAATCAGAAGGTAAAGAGTTCAACCAAACTTTTGCTTCATCCTTCAATGAGAAAGGAAAAAGAAGCAAATGTATAGATTCTGCGGTCAGCTTTTCGAATTTGAATGTTCTACACATTTCCAATAAATCTTTAACATGCAAGTATGGGTCTTCCCTATCTAAACCATGAAAAATTGGAAGATTATTTAAAATATGATGCTTAATTTCAAAATGAGCAGCAGTTGTTTCAGGTAAAACAATGCATGAGGGAGGATTTGTTAGTTCCATGGTGAATGTTTTGATAATGACAAAAGGTTACAAAGTGTTTTGAACAAGCTACAAAGATGTTGATCAAGTTTCAAGTTCAACAAGCAACAACAAACATCAAGTGAAGAGAGAAAACAAGCTCATGAAGACATAGTTTGAGTGTAATTGTAATTGTTTTATCTTTTGCCTCTCAAGCTTCTTAGGTCTTTTATTTGGTTAGAGTTTATTTAGAGGGTAGTGAATCTCTATCATAGTCATGATTAAATCATAATTTGAGTTTTCACTTAACCTAGAATCAATAGGTGGCTTAAAGATTTTAAAGGAAAGGTTTGGTTTTGAGAAAACAAGTTTTAAACAAGTATCAGACATGTTTAATCGATTAAGAACATATTTAATCGATTAGTACTCGATTAAATGTTGATTTAATCGATTAAGTACTGCTGAACTGTTTTTTTAAAATACGGTTTTCACTTCTCAAAATCAGTTTTCAAGTGCTACAACTTTTGGGTATTCTATATAAACCTTTTCCTAATCTTTGTGATTAATGAGAATCACTTTCATAATCAATTTTACAAGAATCAAACCACTCTATTCTCTCTCAATTTCAAAGATCAAAGCTTTCATATTTTCATATTCTTTGATCAAGAACCTTTGAATCTCTTATGTTGATTTGTCATAGCTATTGAATGAGATTCATAGGATTGTCATTGTGTTTTCTATTGTGTTGTAATCTTTGCAAGAAGGCAAGCCATCTACAACAAACAAGAAGCCTTGGTGTGTCGTTTATCATCAATCAAGTTCATTCAAGCAATTGAAGAAGAAGAAAGTCTTGATTGTGAATCAAGAAAAGTGAAGCCTTGGTGTGTGGATTATCATCAAGCAAAGAAGACTTGTTGTGTCGATTATCAACAAGGGGTAGATGTTAGATTAGAGAGAAGATCAATAGGATTACAAGGCAAGGGTGTGGTATCTCGTGTAGGCTAGCAAGAAGGGAGTCTTGTGAGGCACTTACTTGTAATTTGAGAACTCTAATTCCTCATAGTGAAGAATCTCTCTTGGTTGAAGAGGGGACTGGATGTAGCTTTCAAGTGGATGAAAGTGAACCAGGATAAATCACTGTGTCGTATCTCTAAACCCTTAACTCTTTACATTCAAGTCAATTCATTGTGTTCTTGGTTGAAAACCTAGAAAAAGATTGATTTTCATAATTGATTGAATTGAGTCTTTATTGTTCAAATTAACTTTGGGAAAATCATTTTCATAACTAGGATAATCAATAAGAATATAGGTGTTAATTGTTTCCGTTGAATCTCTGATCTTACGTGTTAATTGATTGATTTTCGTATTCGATTGAAAAGTGATTTTTCAGTTTCTGATAGATTTAATCGATTAAGTTTTCGTTTAATCGATTAAGGACTTTTGAACTTTCAGGTTTAATCGATTAAATTGCAGGTTAATCGATTAAATTTCAGTTTAATCGATTAAGTGCTGTAGAATTTGCAAAAATCATTTGTTTTAATTGTTCCTTAGTTGTTTCAACCACCAATTGCGGTTTCTTTCAGGATTAACAGATATTGGACAGAATAACTCCCTAAGAGGTTTTTGTCCATTATCTTGCATAACCAACTCCATTTTCTCTTTTGGTTCTGTAACAACCTTCACTAACCTATTTGTATGATCGCGATTCCAACTTATCATGCACTGACAACACAATAATACATACATAAATAAAACTAAATGGTTAATTATGTTCCAAAAGAGAAATTAGCATGTTGCCAAGCTGTTTTATTCGAAAGAATGTTTTATTTACCAAATTAATAATAATCATTAAATAAACAATTGTATCCCTAACATGAAATCTCAATTGTTATCAAACAATTACTATCAACACTCAGATAATATAAAATAATTTCAAAGCATGAGAAAAGCATGACTAAACTCATCTAAGGTTCAATTATATTAAATGAGTGAGTAAATAAATTAACAATAATTAACTTATAACATAGGTAAAAATTAAATGATGTGTTATTAATAAAAATTATCAAGACTTCATCATCCCCTTAGTACAGGGAGTTTAGCAACACATAGAGAAAAGTATAAAATGAATATATGTGTTTCTATTCTCTCCTCCGGTAACTATCCGAATGCCCCCTTTGTTACAATGAAGGTTCCTATTTATACTACAATAAGATTTGTTACATGTACTCAAAACCAGGAGCTTCTCTAGGCTGTTGCTAATCATAGTAACATGGGTTTTGACGTAACAGCTCTTATTTCCCCTTTTTTTTTTTAATTCTTGCAAAACAAGATTTCTTTGTAACAAACGCGTAATGAAGCCAATTTTAGTTTTCAACATGGTATCATAGCACAAACTACAGCTTTATTGTTTGCGTTTACTATGAAATTTTGTGTTGTTTTACTCCTCTTCTTCCGCAACTTTCTTTCCCTTGTTTTCCGTAGCTTTTCCTTCTCTTGTTTTTCTTCTTTTCTTTATTAACCTAAAAAACAAACAATTTAATTAGAACAATTAATTAAATACATTTATGAATGTGTGTATATATATATATATTGATATAAAAATTACTTGTGTTAATTAAATATTTCAAATATTATAAATTTTATGATAAATAATTAAGAATGAACATCATATGAGACCAAATGCATATAAGTATAATCAAATTGCCTAATTAAAGAGATATATTAAGCATTCATCAATCTTTTTCTTAATTTATGATGATAACTACATGCTTGATTAATATACAAGATCAATATAATTTTGGATCCAATTTATTTTGTAAATATTGATGCAAAATTACTTATGATTTATCATAAATATTTAATAAGTTGTCTATATAAAGAAATTGATTAAGATGTGATGCAAAATTACTATAATTAAATATTTTAAGTTACAATAATGTTAATTTTAATATAAAATTATATGTAAAATTAAACTCTTAACAATGAGTGACGTGGAGGTGTCGATCGAAGCTCTCACTCCTCTTGCCCCGAGCACTACGACCCTGGAGAAGGGCAAGGGAAAATTATTGACTTGACCGAGCCCCCAACTAGAGAGGAAGAAGTTCACTTCAGCGACCTTCGGAGCAACACCAACTCCATTTGGGCTAAAAAGATCATGGACAATAAGTTTCTAAAATTCGTGCTTCCAGAAAAGGATGAAGATCGACAGCTAAGGATGAGCCTGGGGGAATGGAAGCATAACCCTTACATCCTTGTCAAGCAACTTATCCGCTCAACTGCACTCCTTCAGCTAATGTCCAAGCATTCTGAGGATGTTTCCAACTAAAAACTAGATGAATAAAGCAAACTACTGATGACTAAGTGGTGTATTTGGGTCGACAATGGTAGGCATTTTAATTTGGCTACATTTTAACTGTTGTTGATCTTGGCCCCTATCAGGGTCTTCAACCTGTAACCTCCCGAGCCTGTTTTTGATTTCACCCTATATGGACCTTCCCAGTTCCGGGCAAACTTACCTTCTCGAGCGTTTTTGAGACTTGTGTCGGCCCGACGAAGGACTAAGTCACCACCCTTGAAAGTCCTTGGGTTCACTTTTTTGTTGTATTCCCAAGCTTGTCTTTCCTTGGCCTTCTTTTCTCTTGTTGCTGCTTCAGCTCGTATTTCCTCGCTTAGGATCATATTTTCCTTGAGTAGGGCCTTGTTGACCTCTGCCGAACGCTCTCTCATCCTGAAGTTCGGGAGCTTTCTCTCAATCGGAATGACGACATTGCATCCATAAGTGAGATGGAAGAGGGTTTCTCCTGTTAATGTGTGGACAGTCGTGCGAAGTGACCAAAGAACCTCAGGAAGTATGTCCACCCATGATCCTTCAGCCTCGAGTAATCTTTTCTTCATTCCGTTGATGATGCCTCGGTTGGCGGCCTCGGCTTGTTCTTTTGTCTGAGGGTGCTCTACGGAGGAGAAGTAATGAGAGATCTGGAAATTGTCTACGAGGTCCCGGAAGGCATGGGCAGTAAACTATGTTCCATTGTCAGTGACGAGGGTGTGAGGGACTCCGAATCGAGCAATTACTTGTCTAACGAAAAACTTTTGAATCCGAGAAGAAGTTATGGTGGTCACGGCCTCGGCTTCAACCCACTTGGTGAAATAATCCACGACCACCACCACAAATTTCAGTTGCCCGGGGGCAGTTGGGAATTTTCTGATTATGTCCATTCCCCATTAGTAGAAGGGCGAAGGGGATGCCAGGGAATAGAGCTCCTTCCATGGTCGTTGGAATATATCACTGTGATACTGGCACTGAGGGCATCTCTTGACGTGGTCCCTCTTGGACAACATCCATAAAACATAAATAATTAGTGGTTGGTCCCCCTTGGACAACATCCCTAACTTAAGGCAAAAATCACTTTTATTCACCATAAAAATCACTCAAACTTTTCCCTTTATCAAGTAACTCAAAACTTAAGCTTTAAACCTTAAGATATCATTTTCAAAACAAGACCATCATCATAATAAAATTTGGACAACATCATTGTACAACTCTAAACATCATTTTACAACTATAAAAATCACTTCAAATCCATATACAAACTATATCATAAAAATCTCTAAGTTCTACACACAAGAACATATTTTTAAATGACTTTTACATAAAATAAACACTTGAGCAACATGTAAATAATGATCTACATGATTCATAAACATGCAAAGAATTTTCTATTATACTCAAATGTTCAAGTAAGCATTTTTCTAAAGATATGCATTAACAAGGTACTATTTTTCTTAACATTTTTCATACATCAACATGTTACATGTCACACCACACATAACTAAAAATCATTTCTTTCTTTTACATGCATGCAAGAAAATTCCTTTTCTTTTTCCTTTTTTAATAATTCGGCCACCATCATTAATACCAAACTAAAAATAAAAATAATTTTTCACATACAAATTAAAATAAACATCACTAAGCATAAAAACAAGGATTTTTTGACATGCAAACTAAGATTATCATCATCTAAGCTCGGAGTTTCCAAAACATTTCAAAAATACCACATGCAACGCAAAACACTTTCATTTCACATGCTTGCATGTTCGATTTTCCTTTTTAAGACACACATGCAAGTACTAAACTCAACATTAATCAAAATAAATGAGATAAAAATATAAAACAAAATTCAAAATCATTTTATTTTCCCCCCTTTGCATATGGTTCCAACATCAACCACACCAAGGAAAATAAAATTCTCAAATCAACATCTTTCAACAAAAATCAAAACATATAAGCAAGGATTTCATTGCATGCAAGTCAAACCATTACTATTTATTCATTCTCACTCATTAACAACAACATGCAAGTTAAAATCTTTCCTTTCCCTTAACATGCAATTCTGTTTTTAAGGAGATAAGAACAAGGAAATTGCTTTCTCAACAAATCCAACACAAATGATCAAAACAAAAACATAATAATTAAAAATCAAAAGGGAATTAAGGGATACCTCTTAACCAAAATGCAAAAGAAAATCTTCTATCCTCTTCCTTCTTGATTTGGCCTCCCCCCTCTCTCTAAGGGGAGAAATGAGTTTCATTTCTCTCTTTGATCTTTTGGGTAGATGAGAATGAAAATGGAAGGTGACAGGTAAGTGTGTGGGTGGAGAAAAATTTTGGTTCTACTCCCCCTTCCTCCGTCAATGCTTCGGTCCCTTTTCTTTTTAGGTGTGGAAGGGTTTTCTTCTTGGTATCTCCTTGAGCATGGATGAGGGCATGATTATGAACGTGGAAGGAGATGTGTGTGTGGAGAAAATTTCTCTAAGTTCACTCTCCTCTTTCTCTCCTACAGTTCCTCCTCTTTTGTGAGGGATGAAAATTTCCTTTTAACTTTTAATTGTGTTAGTTTAGAATATGTAATGAGGGGTTAAGTGGGTGAGGCATAGAAAAGAGTGAGGATAGGGAGAAAAGGCCATGCATTGGCCGAAAATCCTTTAAGGATTGGGGGGAAATCATTTGAATCTTAAATGGGCTACTTGGAAGATGAGTTGTATTCAATTATGGCACCCTAGGGTCTTGTGCACTCATAAATGTATGTTTAAAAATTAAAATTTAAAATACACACAAAATAAAATAGGTAAAACCATATGATACTCATGTACATGAGAAATAAAATTCTTCCGATACAGTAGGGAACACTTTAAAGTCATATTTCAATTTATATAAATAATAGGAACATTATAATTTTCTCAAAATATAAAATATAAAAATTTCGTAGACAGCAAAATTAAATATTAATATTTGCAAAAATGAATTCTATATTTTGATACGATCGTTTTGACTATAAATTCATTTGATTTGGATTTATCAAGAAAAAGTTATGAATTTTCAAAGTTAAATAAACCTTCAAATCAATTAAATAATTCGTTGTTTAATAGAAATTCAAGGTTACAAAATCACAACACATCAAAACTAATTGTAAACACTCCACAACTAATAAAATCATTTAAGAGAAACTATACCTCTAACATGCAGTTCACTAATATTTATAAAATTATATCAACATGAATCCAAAAAGATTAAAATATTAAAATATCAATTTATTTAAGTGGGGAAGATTAAAGATGTTACATTATGGATAAAAAGGATAGAGGCCCAACATTAAATAAGTTAGTTGGAGTGCCCTACATGTATTGGTCACCTCTATTTAGGAAGTTAGGTCTTGTGCAAATTTGACTCCTTTAAAATTTGAATTTCAAAAGTTTGAAAAGAATAAAATTTAAAAAAAAATAAAATTAGATATTTACTCTTATAAAAATAAATCCTACATTTTCATATGATCCTTTTGACTATTAAATTATTTTATTTGGGTCACGTATGAAAAAGTTACGCATTTATGAAACTTTCATAAACTTTATCAAATAAATAAATAAAATCAAGTCACCACTCATAAAATAAAATTCAAAACTAATAAGTTTCAATTCTACAAAAATTGAATTCAATGCACTTAACACCTTGTAAAGTCATATTATAAAAATCACATTTTGAATAATAAAATATCATAAATAATCAAAATCGCACATACACTATGTAACTTAGATTTTCACCTAGGTTACAACATAGTATTAGTATTTTAACAGTTGCTATGTTCTTATCATAAAATTATAGGTTTTCATACATAAAAACATTAATCAAATAAATATATTTATTTAAATACGAAAGAAAATACTATAATATTAGATCCTAAAAATCAATTTATGCAAATAGGAAAAATTGTATGTCTTACAATTCCACTTTATTTTCGCTAATTAAAATTATATAACAATTTTGCATGCACGAAACTAAAATCAGCTTTAATCAGAAATGTTTAAGTACTTTAATCAACTTTATATAAAATCAGCTTGAGTTCATTAAAAAAAGACTTATTTAAGTTTTTGGTCCTCGAAAGTTGACCGTGTTTTGGTTTTAATTCCTATCTTTTTATTTGACCGATTCTAATCCTTAAAAGTTCAAAAAATTTGGTTTTAGTCCATGCCATTAAATTTTGCCGTTAATGCTGACGTGGCAAACGGAAATTTAAAAAAAATAATAAAAAAATAATTAAATTTATAAAAAAAAATTTTAAAAAAATTATTTAAGTGTCCCCGAAAGTTGACTGTGTTTTGATTTTAATCCCTATCTTTTTATTTGATCGGTCCTAGTCCTTAAAAGTTCAAAAAAATTTGGTTTTGGTCTCTACCGTTAAATTTTGGCGTTCATGCTAACGTGACAAACAGAATTTAAAAAAAAATAATTAAATTTATAAAAAAAATAAAAAAAAACCCCAACCCCTCCCCACCCACCTTCCCCTCTTCCTCTCTCTGTCCCTCAATCACTTGGCTCTCTCCCTCCCTCACGCCCTCCATCACGCCACTGCTCTACCATCTCTCAAGAACACAAGTCGCGTCTCTCTCCCTCCCTCATGCCACCGTTCTTCCCTCTCTCAAGACAAAATCGCGTCTCTCTCACCCCTCACCAAGGCCTCACGGCCTCATCTCTCTCACTCACGTTTTCCCTCTCCTTGCCTCTTCCCTCTCTTCTTCCCTCATCAAGGCCTCTTCCTTCATCTCCAATCGACACATGCAAGCTCACAAAGTGATGTCTCTTCCCTCACAAATCACGCCCTTATAAAGCTCCGATCGGCACATGCAAGCTTCTGCATCTCCGATTTGGGATTATATGATGTATTTCTGGAATTGACGGTGGAGAACGGTGCATCTCCATGGTGCATCTCCAATTTGGAATTGATTCTTTTTTTTTGGGATTTTATCATTTCTTTTTCATTATTGATTTGTATTCTTAATATAAATTTATGGAATTGACGGTGGAGAACGGTGTATTCTAATAGCAAATAATAATATAGGCGGTGGCGGCAGATTGACGGTGGAGAAAGAGAGAGGAAGAGGGGAGGGGATGGGTGGTGGTGGGGGGTTTCATGGGGGAGAGAGGGAGAGGAAAAGGGCAGAGTGGGCGGGGTGGAGTTGGGTTGGGTACGGGTTTCATGGGGGAGAGAGAGGAAGAGGGGAGGGTGGGTTGGGTTGGGTATGCGTTTTTTTGAGCGGGTGGGGGGGTTAATTTTTTAATTTTTTTTATAAGTTTAATTATTTATTTTATTATTTTTTTTAAAAAATTTCGTTTGCCACGTCAGTGTTGGAAACCAACAAGCGGGCTAAGCAAATACTAGAGGGGGGGTGAATAGTATTTTGAAGCACTAATACCAAATATTTCGATTGATAATTGAAGAATGGAGCTAAGACTGAATTTTCTGGAATCAGACACAAAAGACTCGAGTCTTTTGTGAAATACTCGAGTTTTTCAGTGATGAACAACTCGAGTCTTTTCTGAAATACTCGAGTTTTTCCTATCAGATAGCAGAAAAACCAGAAACGAAAATTCAGCAATTTAACTCAAATCAATTCAATAATAAACAGGAACTTATCCAACAGAATAGCAAGCAATCTAAATAACTTTTAAACACAAAGATTCCTTGAACTTGCTACCTAATTGTATAAATCCTAATTGATTGAAATGACTTAAGTCTATTGAGCTAGAAAGTAGATTAAAAGCAATAAACCAACACTCAAGCAATTTTATCCTGGTTCACTCCAACAATGAGCTACATCCAGTCCTCCTAATCACTTAGGAGTTTCTACTAATAATCAAATTGTTAGAAATTACAAAGGATTGCTTGAGAATGGCCTCACTCAACCTAACCCTTTCAAGAGTGTACCAAACTCTTGATTTCTACCCCAATTTGATTCCGGTGATTGAAGAACTCTTCACAAAGCTTCCTTGAACTCCCTTCAAGAAACTCCACCGGGCTAGGAACTTCCTAGTCTTGTGCTTGAGAACCTCTCAAGACTTCCAACACCCTAAGCCACTTAGGGTTTTCTTGGGAACAATCCAAGACTTTGAATAATCAAGCTTTTTGTATGTGTATTACTAATCTCACAATGGATTAGCACAAATAAGCACAGCTCAATGTAAGAATTGAGGCCTAAAAACTCAACTTGGAATAAAATGACAATATGAGTGAGAAGTTGAGCTTTTTGGGAATTAACACTTGAGAAGAGGAAATTAAGAAAGCTTGAATCAATGATGTGTTGTTGTCTTGTTTGTTCTTGCACAAATTCAAAGAGAAATTTTACAATAAGGTTCTAAATTCTCTCTTGGGGTTGGATGAGACTCAAATGCCCTCAATTGAGTTTTTGAGTCTCTCCAACGTTCATTTTTGCTGACTGGACAAAAATACTCGAGTCTTTTGGTAAATACTCGAGTCTTTTTGGTCGGTCACGAGTGAATTGGTGCACGAACAAGACTAACGGTCATAATTGCTGACCTGGCACAAATACTCGAGTTTTTCTATAAATACTCGAGTATATACTCGAGTTTTTCTATAAATACTCGAGTATATACTCGAGTATATACTCGAGTTTTTCTATAAATACTCGAGTATATACTCGAGTCTTTATCAAAATACTCGAGTATTTTGATCAGATATGGGAAAAATTATTTTTCAATTTTATTTTTCCTCTCAAGTATTAATTTTTGGTCAATCTCAACTTAATAAACATATAAAAATTTATTCCTAGAAGAGACTAACTATTTCTACCCACTCTCAACCACTCTCAACATAAATTAGAAATTTACAATTAATATTTGATTGAGAATGATTGGGCACTTGTCTTCTTTTCTTGACTTCTTGTTGATGTTGATGTTGCAATATCTTCAAGGCATGATTTGTTAATTATTTTGTCATCATCAAAACATAATCCACATAATTAGGAGCATTGAATTCACAATCTCCCCCTTTTTGGTGATGACAAAATAATTAACACTTGATCCATTTGTTAGGCTTGAATCCACTTGAAAATGCAACTCCCCCTCACTATATGATACTTTTCACCTATCTAAAAATTCAGCTTGTGCAAGATGTTATGACAATTTAATTTTAGCACCAAGCCTATGGCATTAGAGTATTTAACAATTATCAGAGTATATACCATAATTAGAGAATTTTAGGTGCAACAATATCAAGACAAGTGTATAATATCTCTCCCCCTTTTTGTCATACGCCAAAAAGATGTAACAATTTAGAAAAAGATCAAGGGAGGAGAGGTGCAGAATCGGAAAACCCCATAACCAACTATGCAAATAAAACGGAGATATAATAACGATAAAGAGCTCCCCCTGAAGCTTTGCACAAACATCATAATGAAGACCAAATTCATTAACATAAAAACATCATAAAAGGTCCAAATCAAAGGTGCAATAATAAACCCAAAGTCTCAAAACACCAAGTTCTCAAAATACAGAAAATGTGACAAAGACCAACATGATAAAAACAGAATGAAAACTAAGATAAAATCCAAAGGTCAACATCATCAAAACATCGAAGGAGCTGGAGCATCTGGAGGAGAATAAAACCGAGAGAAGAGTTTAGAGGATGAAAAACTAGTAAGATTTGACAAAACTTTGAGGAAAATCTGAGTTTTGAGGAGAGAGATATGAGAAAACCGAGAGAGAAGAGAAAGGGGTTCGTGAAACTCGAGTTTGTGGGGGCTGGAGTATATATAAACTCGCAAAAATACTCGAGTATATTCAACAATACTCGAGTTGTTCGTTGAAAAATACTCGAGTGTTTGATAATATACTCGAGTCGTTCATGACTCAGCCCAGATTTCCCCAGAAAACTCGAGTAAAAACGTAAAAACTCGAGTTTGGTCCGAAAGTTCAAATTTCAGGGAAAGGCAAAATAATCGAGTTTTTGGAAAATACTCGAGTTTGGTCTGAAAGTTCAAAAATTGGGGGTTTCGAAAGACTCGAGTGTTTTGAAAAACACTCGAGTAATTTAATAAAGACTCGAGTGTTTGGAGAAACACTCGAGTATTTTTCTCAGACCCTGATTAAAAACTTTTTCAATTTAAAACTGATTTAATTTTGAATTAAAATACTCGAGTGTTTTTGAAAAAACTCGAGTATTTTGACAGAACAGAAAGTAAAAACTCAGTTTTAAAAGACCAAACACAAATCAAATACAAATGCTTCACTACCAACTTGGAATACAGTACAGAATCACACACAATTAACATATACAATTTCAAATATCATCAAGAACAATTTAACTAAAAATCAATAACACATTAGAGTAAGACTAATATGGTGATTTTTCAAAAAAAATGACACACAATGCAATTAGCCTATATTAGCTTCATCTAAAATACCAAGTTCTCTCCTAATATGATAAAAGGTGTCCCTTGGTAGAGGTTTTGTAAAAATGTCAGCTAATTGATTTGTGGTACTGACAAATTCAATTGTGCAATCACCCTTTTGTACATGATCTCTTAAAAAGTGATGTCTTATTTCAATGTGTTTAGTTCTTGAGTGATACACCGGATTCTTAGTCAAATTGATTGCACTCGTGTTATCGCATCTAATCGGAATATTTTCAAGTTTCAAACCAAAATCCGATAATTGTTGTTTCATCCATAACAGTTGAGCACAACAACTACCGGCTGCGATATATTCCGCTTCGGCGGTAGAAAGAGCGACACAAGCTTGCTTTTTAGAAAACCATGACACCAATGAACTTCCCAAGAAATGGCAAGTACCACTGGTGCTTTTGCGATCAAGCTTGCATCCGGCGAAGTCGGAATCCGAGTAACCAACTAGACTAAGATTGGCATCAGCAGGATACCATAAACCAGTGTTAATTGTTCCTTTTAGATACTTAAATATATGTTTAACTGCGGATAGGTGAGATTCTTTAGGATTAGCTTGAAATCTAGCACACATGCATACACTAAACATAATATCCGGTCTAGATGCAGTGAGATACAGGAGACTACCTATCATACCCCTATACTTACTAACATCAACCGGTGTACCTTGTTCATCCTTGTCTAGGTAGCATGATGTGCTCATTGGAGTGTAGGCTTCCTTGCACTTGTCCAATCCGAATTTTTCAAGGAGCTCTTTGCAATATTTCCCTTGATGCACAAATATCCCCTCCTTGACTTGCTTTATTTGTAAGCCTAGGAAGAACTTGAGTTCTCCCATCATTGACATTTCAAATTCCTTTTTCATCAAATTTGAAAACTTTCTACAAAGAGACACGTTAGTAGCATCGAAAATGATATCATCAACATAGATTTGTACTAACAAAATGTCATCCTTGGTTTTATAAATAAATAATGTATTATCAACCTTCCCTCTTTGAAACTTGTTTTCTAATAGAAAGGAACTCAATCGATCATACCAAGCTCTAGGAGCTTGTTTCAATCCATAGAGTGCCTTTTTCAATTTATAAACATGGTTTGGAAATTCACTATTTTCAAAACCGGGGGGTTGTTTGACATACACTTCTTCATTTATAAACCCATTCAAGAAAGCACTTTTAACATCCATTTGATATAAAGTGAATTTCATGATTGAAGCATAAGCAAGTAAAATTCGGATTGCTTCAAGACGTGCAACCGGAGCAAAGGTCTCATCATAATCGATACCTTCCTCTTGGTTGTACCCTTGAGCTACTAGTCTAGCTTTGTTTCTTATAATCAACCCCGATTCATCAAGTTTGTTTCTATAAATCCATTTAGTACCAATTATGGTATGATCATCGGGTTTAGGGACTAGATCCCAAACTTCATTTCTTTCAAATTGGTTTAATTCTTCTTGCATAGCAAGAACCCAATGATCATCCTCAATGGCCTTTTTAATTGAATCGGGTTCAATTTGAGAAACAAATGAGACATAGTGGCAAATGTTTTGAATAGACCTACGAGTAAGTACTCCCTTTGACATATCTCCTATGACTTTGTCTATAGGATGAGCCTTGACCGATTTCCAAGTTGGAGGAAGTTCTTCCCTTACTTCTCCTTCATCAACTTTTGAATTCTCTCTCTCTTTTTCTTCTTTTGAAAAGACAATGCCATCTTCACTAGCATCACATAAAACACTATCTTCTTTTGAAGACTCATTAAAAACCACATGAATTGATTCCTCAATAGTTAAAGTTCTTTTATTGAAAATTCTATAAGCTTTACTATGAGAAGAATAGCCTAAAAATATGCCTTCATCGGATTTGGAATCAAACTTGCCAAGGTGTTCTTTTCCATTATTTAAAACAAAAACTTGGCATCCGAAGACATGAAAATGAGATATATTTGGCTTTCTTCCCTTGTAAAGTTCATAGGGGGTTTTATCCAAAGAGGGCCTTATCAAAATACGATTTAAAACATAACAAGCCGTATTGACGACATCGGCCCAAAAATATTGAGGTACTTGAGAATCATTTAACATGGTTCTAGCAAGTTCCTCTAGCACCCTATTTTTCCGCTCTACCACTCCGTTTTGTTCCGGAGTTCTTGGTGCGGAGAATTGGTGCTCAATACCATTTTTAGCACAAAATCTATCAAATTTGTGGTTTTCAAATTCTCCACCATGATCGGTACGAATAATAATTACTTTTTGATTTACTTGGTTTTGCAAAAGTTTGACATGATGTTTAAAAGATTTGTAGGTCTCACTCTTAGTAGTTAAGAATAAAGTCCATGTAAACCTAGAGAAGTCATCAACAATTACCAATGCATAATAGTTGCCACCAAAGCTTTTTATTTGTGATGGTCCAAACAAGTCCATATGAAGCATTTCTAATGGCCTTGATGTGGACATAACCATTTTTGATCCAAAGGTGTTTTTAGTTTATTTACATTTCTTGCAAGGGGAACAAACACCTTCAATAGAAAACTTTAGCTTTGGTAAACCAACTACTAGATCTTTAGATTGAATTTTCTTCAATTGGTTTACATTTATATGAGCGGTCCTACGATGCCATAACCAAGTGTCATTTTCTTTGCTCACTAAACAAGTAGAGACCAAAGAAGTGACTTTGTTCAAATCAACTAAGTAAGTATTATTTGACCTTCTACCAACAAATTTGATTGATTCATCTTTGTCACTTTTAATGAGGCAATGGGTAGAGGTAAAAACTACATGATTGCCAATATCACATAATTGGCTTATGCTCAAGAGATTATGTTCTAATCCTTGAACATAGAGCACATTATCGATAATCAAGTTTGAAGAGTTTCCGATTTTACCAATACCAAGGATTTTGCCTTTGTTGTTGTCCCCATAAGTGACATAACCCTTTTCCTTTGGAGTAAGCTCAATGAAGTGCCGCTTATCTCCCGTCATGTGCTTCGAACATCCACTATCAAGATACCATAATTGTTTTCCCGTTCGAAGACACACCTACAAAATGAAATCACTTGTTCACTTTGGGTACCCAAACAATGTTGGGTCCCTTAGGGTTAGTGTTGGGACTTTCTCCCTTCTTAATCCACATATAAGTGCCCTTATTCATTTCAAACTTCTTAATATGGAACTCAATGTTGATATGTCCAACTTTTCCACAATAAGTACAAGTTGATCTCTTTGATGAGTTTTTCTTAGAAAATGTTCCAACCACCTTGTACTTTTTGTCCTTTTTATGAACATATCCTAAACCGGTTTTGTTGTGATTATGTCTTTGAGAGTTCAACAACCGGTTGAGGTTTCTATCACTATGTGAGATTGTGAGTTTGTTTTTCAACTCTTTCACTTCTTTTTCAAGTTCATCACATCTCTCACATGAAGTAATAATTTCCTCATGATTTGCACAATCACTTTGATGACTAGAATTAATAAGTTCCAAGGATTCATTTTGAAGTTTCAACTCATTTATAGATTTTTGCAATTCATCAATTTCATGTTGAAACTCCAAAATTTTCTTTCCTTTTTCCTTATTAATTTTAGCAAGCCTTTTAAATTGAATTAACATTTCATTGTAGGCTTCTTGCAAATCATCATATGAAATGGAGTTTGAAGATTAACAAGAAGAGCTAGAGGTTACCTCATCATCACTTTCACTCATGCCATGATTAGCTCTTGATGAGGACTCATGATTGTTCTTGGCCATGAGACAAAGGTTTGCATTTTCATCACCGGAGCTACTTGAAGACGATTCATTGCTCTTCTCCAGTGCATCCCAAACAATGTATGCACGCTTCCCTTTGGTCTCTTGGGTCTTCTTGTCATTCTTCTTCAAGAATGTGGCACATTCCATTCTTATGTGACCAACCCCACCACATTCATGACACTTAACTCCATCATTGGTACTCTTTTCTCTTTGTTTGGAGTCTTTGGTTCTCTTGAAATTGGATGAAGATCCACCTTTCTTCCCTTTGAAGAATTTGTTGAATCTTTTCACAAACATCCCAAATTCTTCTTGATTTGGTTCACCATCGGAATCTCCACTTGTAGAGCATTCTTCAACTTCTTTTGTAGCTTTGGTTGAAGCTTTGAGTGCTATGCTCTTTTTCTTTTTGTCTGATTCCTCATGCATCCCAAGTCTTGTAAGCTCCATCTCATGCTCTTGGAGTTTGCCAAACAAAGTGGCTAAGTCCATGCTATTTATGTCTCTTGATTCCTTGATGGCGGTTACCTTGGGTTGCCAACTCCTATCAAGACATCTTAGAATTTTGTTAGTAGTTTCACCATTGCGAAATACTTTTCCCAAGGAAATCAAATGATTAACAATGTGAGAGAATCGCTTTTGCAAGTCACTAATGGTTTCATTTGGCAACATGTGGAACAATTCATATTCGTGAGTTAGAGAATTCAATCTTGCATCTCTAACCTCACTTGTTCCCTCATGTGTGACTTGCAAAGTATCCCACATTTCTTTTGCCGATTTACATTGGGAAACTCTATAAAATTCATCATGGGATAGAGCCGAAAAGATGATGTTTTTAGCTTTTAAATCAAATGAGACTTTTCTCTTTTCATCATCATTCCAACTACTCCTTGGAATTTCAACAATTTCATCATTTATTTTCTTTTTGGGAATGAAAGGACCATTTTCAATTGCATCCCAAATATCCATATCAATTGCTTCAATAAAAACTTTCATGCGAGTTTTCCAATAAACATATCCTTCACCATTAAATAGTGGAGGACGGTTTATTGAAGCTCCTTCTCCACCAAAGTTATTGCTAGAGCCCATTAAGTTTCCAAAAGGATCTTTTTCGAAAAAGTTGTTACACTCGATCTTTCGACCGAGCTCTGATACCACTTGTTGGAAACCAACAAGCGGGCTAAGCAAATACTAGAGGGGGGGTGAATAGTATTTTGAAGCACTAATACCAAATATTTCGATTGATAATTGAAGAATGGAGCTAAGACTGAATTTTCTGGAATCAGACACAAAAGACTCGAGTCTTTTGTGAAATACTCGAGTTTTTCAGTGATGAACAACTCGAGTCTTTTCTGAAATACTCGAGTTTTTCCTATCAGATAGCAGAAAAACCAGAAACGAAAATTCAGCAATTTAACTCAAATCAATTCAATAATAAACAGGAACTTATCCAACAGAATAGCAAGCAATCTAAATAACTTTTAAACACAAAGATTCCTTGAACTTGCTACCTAATTGTATAAATCCTAATTGATTGAAATGACTTAAGTCTATTGAGCTAGAAAGTAGATTAAAAGCAATAAACCAACACTCAAGCAATTTTATCCTGGTTCACTCCAACAATGAGCTACATCCAGTCCTCCTAATCACTTAGGAGTTTCTACTAATAATCAAATTGTTAGAAATTACAAAGGATTGCTTGAGAATGGCCTCACTCAACCTAACCCTTTCAAGAGTGTACCAAACTCTTGATTTCTACCCCAATTTGATTCCGGTGATTGAAGAACTCTTCACAAAGCTTCCTTGAACTCCCTTCAAGAAACTTCACCGGGCTAGGAACTTCCTAGTCTTGTGCTTGAGAACCTCTCAAGACTTCCAACACCCTAAGCCACTTAGGGTTTGCTTGGGAACAATCCAAGACTTTGAATAATCAAGCTTTTTGTATGTGTATTACTAATCTCACAATGGATTAGCACAAATAAGCACAGCTCAATGTAAGAATTGAGGCCTAAAAACTCAACTTGGAATAAAATGACAATATGAGTGAGAAGTTGAGCTTTTTGGGAATTAACACTTGAGAAGAGGAAATTAAGAAAGCTTGAATCAATGATGTGTTGTTGTCTTGTTTGTTCTTGCACAAATTCAAAGAGAAATTTTACAATAAGGTTCTAAATTCTCTCTTGGGGTTGGATGAGACTCAAATGCCCTCAATTGAGTTTTTGAGTCTCTCCAACGTTCATTTTTGCTGACTGGACAAAAATACTCGAGTCTTTTGGTAAATACTCGAGTCTTTTTGGTCGGTCACGAGTGAATTGGTGCACGAACAAGACTAACGGTCATAATTGCTGACCTGGCACAAATACTCGAGTTTTTCTATAAATACTCGAGTATATACTCGAGTCTTTATCAAAATACTCGAGTATTTTGATCAGATATGGGAAAAATTATTTTTCAATTTTATTTTTCCTCTCAAGTATTAATTTTTGGTCAATCTCAACTTAATAAACATATAAAAATTTATTCCTAGAAGAGACTAACTATTTCTACCCACTCTCAACCACTCTCAACATAAATTAGAAATTTACAATTAATATTTGATTGAGAATGATTGGGCACTTGTCTTCTTTTCTTGACTTCTTGTTGATGTTGATGTTGCAATATCTTCAAGGCATGATTTGTTAATTATTTTGTCATCATCAAAACATAATCCACGTAATTAGGAGCATTGAATTCACAGTCAGTATTAACGGCAAAATTTAACGATAGGGATCAAAACCGATTTTTTTTTAACTTTTAAATACTAGGACCGGTCAAATAAAAAGATAGGGACTAAAACCAAAACATGGTCAACTTTCGGAGACCAAAAACATAAATAATTTTTTTTTATAAATTTAATTAACTTTTTTATTATTTTTTAAAATTCCGTTTGCCACGTCAGCATTAACGGCAAAATTTAACAGCAGAGACCAAAATCAAATTTTTTTGAACTTTTAAGGACTAGGACCGGTCAAATAAAAAGATAGGGACTAAAACCAAAACACGATCAACTTTCAGGGACAAAAACTTAAATAAGCCTTAAAAAAAATAAAATCAGCTTGAAAATAAACTTTATAATAAGCAGAAAAATGTTCTATTTATTATTAAAAAAAAAAAGAAAAATGTTCTATTGGAAATTCGAGAGGTGCGTGAGCATGGTCACGGAACACATACATGTGATAGCGCCACGACTATCTCTATGGACCACTTTCAGTAAGTACGTGGCAGATTCTAAGTTACTCCCGCCATTTCATATATATATATATATATATATATATATATATATATATAATGTGTTTTAAGGTTATGCACGAGTTGTAAGAAATGGTTAATGAGGTAAGAATTTGTTGTATTTTGACAATAATGCTCATATATAATCATTATCGAAGAGAGAAAAAGGTATTGGAAGTGAAAAGAAAGTAATAAATAAAAGTATGTTTGGAAAAATAACATTAATTATGTATTGTGTTTATAAAACAATATGACTTATAAAACATAATATAAATGCTAAAACAACATTACATATCAAATGGAGGAAGTATATCATATCTTAATTCAGAGATCAAATTATCATATATGTTAGGAATGTTTGAAATATCTAAAATAAACAAGTGTTTCACATAATTAATATGAAGTGTTATTGTTACCTTAGTTATAATATTTTTTAAACTTTTAACCGAATTATTGAAGAAGTTATAACAATTTCCATAATTTTTAGTGAAATACTACTTTGGTTCCTCATTTTTTTTTGAGATACTTTAATTCCTCAAAATATGGTTTTTCAAAAAAAATTTATGGGACACTTAAGTTCACAGTTGAGGTAATTGGTAAAGGGGACGGAGGGACTTAAGTTTCCCATAAAAAAATTTGAATGGACTAAAAATAAATTTTTACATTTATTGGAACTAAAGTGTTCCATCTAAAAAACATAAGGACCAAAATAATACCTCATTCTAATTTTTAAATTTCTAATTAGATTGGTCTTCAATCATTAGCCAGGGACACTCTTGTTAAAAAACAAGTTAAAAAATTTAAAAAAAGTTTACATAACTCAGATCAAAAGAAACCTTTTTAAATGCAAGTAGAAAGGCATGTTTTTGAAAGAAAGAAATATATGCTTTGAAAAAAAAAAAAACGCATGATAATAGTATTCCATTTGAGACTGTTATAAGAGTTGAACTAGAAAATTTCCATTTTGATAACAGTTAAACCCTTACTCTTTGTTTTCTCTTTTCTGTTTCTGAAACTTGTTCAACAGATAAAGAAAAACCATCTCCGTGGAACAACTAATATTTGTCTGAAATATAACCGACATGGATGGGCTTGTAGGTTTCATGGCCAAGTTATGGAGCTTTGTTTCTTTCATACCATTCTTCTTGTTGCTCTTTATTCTTGGCATCATCAAAGGTACATCTTCTTCTTCTTCTTATTATTATTATTATTATTATTATTATTATTATTATTATTATATATTTTAAGTGGTACATCTTATTTTTCATTAACAAAATCGTATGCTATATGGCTTTGTTTCTTGGGCTTTGCTTAGGTACTCTTTCTTATTGTAATTTTTTAGATGGTCTAATAAAATAATAAAAAAAATGACACATATATTGATATTATATAAGTTATGCATACATATACATTACTATAAATTTTGCAATTAAGCTTCTGGATTATTTACATAAAAATTATATTCATTTCGTTTCATACGCCGTCTTCATAAAGTTTTTGTCTTTTGTTTCATATATATTGTTCTTTTACAAAACCCAATATATTCATAATTAATGGTATTTTTCCCAACACACCCCTATTTATCACAATATTTTTTTTACTTCCAATATTTTTCTTTTTTTCTAATTATTATATAAGGGCAATATAGTCGAAATACTACAAATTTTTACCTCATTTAATTATTTCTTAAAACTCGTGCACACCTTACAGCACAACACACCGCATATGAATGGAGGGAGTATTTTAACCCTAATTTAATTTACCCATAGTGCGCCGCCGACCTCGAGAAAATAATTGTGGTCAGGGTTTCGTTTGTGACTCGTGAAGAACTCTACGATAATGGGCTTTGATGTTTAGCTTGTGAAGGATGTGTGTTATAAACATTGAGTCTTTTATTTATAAAGTGTTCTTTTACTCGTTAAGCAACATTTTCTGATGTCTCAAAAATTTATTTTGTTACAATAATTTATGACACTGAGCATGCTTAATGTATTCGAATCCCCATGTTGACATTGGGTTTGAGAATTGTATATTAGAAGAATAATAAGCTATGAAGAAGAAGGAGAAGATAGAAGAAGGAGAAGAGGGGTTATGAGAGAGGGAGCAATGGAAAATTAATGGGGGTATTATGGGTAAATTAAATTAGGGGTAAAAAATTATTTTTACGTAAATAATTTAGGGATCTAATTGCATAATTTATAATTTATATGTACATCAAGATGATGTGACATCTAAATACACGTGACACTTTTTTATTGGGCCACCTAAAGAGAGTACAACAACTTTTTTTAGAAGGGAGCGAGGGAAAATCCTTGTTTCTTCTTTTTTTATCTTTCTGTTGGGTTGGTTTAAACTTTAAAGTTGTTGTTACTAGGATCTTAAATTGCAATTACCGAAAAATGAGAAAAAATGTGGCCGATAATTGCACTCGGCAACACCAATATTGCAGCCGCAATCGCGATTACGGACCATAATTTAAAACCTTGGCAACAAGTATTGCACAATAATCATTGTAATTAACTTACCTAAGTTTGCTCGTTATTTAGTTCAGTTAAAGAAGTAAGAGCAAGTTAGTTAACCTGTTAGTACAGTTGTGAACTAATATGAGTATTACACTTGTATATATGTACTCAATTCAGTATCAAAGAACATTCTACCATTCATTTCAATATATCTCATTAACAACAATATTACTGTTTTAGAAATCTCTTCAACTGTATTCGGGACAGTAGTTGCGGACATATTTTTTTTAATCAGCAAACGAATCTTTATAATGGAGTACAAGGGTTACTCAATCCATTGTAAGATTACAAGAGAGTTAAGAAATGCCTTTTAGGCATTCTAAAGGATTCATATTGGTCACCATTTCCTGTAATTTCACACTATTTCATAGAATATCTTTGATAGAACATATTTTGTTAAAAGAATGTATTTTAAAATGTGCACCTTCTTGACAGGTGCACTGATAGGTCCAATTGCATTTGCCATTATTGTGATTGGAAATTCAGCTGTTATCATCGGACTTTGGAGTGCTCATATCGTTTGGACATATTACTGTGTGGCAAGGTTGTATTTTTTTTTTCC
Organism: Crotalaria pallida; assembly: GCA_037953625.1. Classification (NCBI taxonomy): domain Eukaryota; kingdom Viridiplantae; phylum Streptophyta; class Magnoliopsida; order Fabales; family Fabaceae; genus Crotalaria; species Crotalaria pallida. The sequence goes on along the minus strand of CM075651.1, from coordinate 35,310,090 downwards.
TAAATGCTTTTGAGTACATTATTTTTTAGTACATTTTAACCTTATCAAATATAACTTGCAATAGTTTTTCAACTTGTACATTTTGATATCCTTAAATAGCATTGGTATGGATACCTTTAACAATGGAGCGTGTTAGCATGGTGCCCTTTGGTCAAAGGCACACCGTGGTGCCGGTTTCATAACCTCCTGGTGCCGGTTTTGCTAGTCAAAGAACCTCCATGCAAAAACAGTTAAAAAATGAAGGCAACTTCGTTCCCTGTTTTATGAGAACCGTGAGTGAGCTGTCAACTTTTTTGAGCATGATAAAACTGCAGTTATAAAAATATAATATATATATATATAGGGCAGTTCTCCGATGCATGTTAATAGATAACATGCACCGGTGCATGTGAAAATTTTATTTTTGCTTTTTAAATTTTTTTAATACAAATTTATTCAGAATATTTTTTAACACAAGTTCGTATACAATACAGTTTTACTCAGTACAGTTTTTTAAGAACACCGAGTAAAAATAAAAAATAAATCCAAATTATAAAAATTACTTCATATCGATAAAAAAGAAAACGCATAAAATATTTTTTAATTGATTAAATTTTAAAAAAATAAATAAAAAACCCAAAAAAGAAGGCATGCACCGATGCATGTTATGTATTAACATGCACCGGAGAACTGCCCACATATATATATATATATATATATATATATATATATATATATGTGTGTGTGTGTGGGGGCTACAACTGAATGTACGCGCACCATGAACCGTTTTGTCCCAACCATCACTTCACTTCCGCTGAGGTCTATTCCATCATACAATATATTTCATCCGGGTTTCATTTATAAGAAAAAAATATCATGATCTTAAATATAATAAAAAATTAATCAATTTTCTATTCCCGATACAATCAGGCTTAAAATATCCCTACAAAGTCGTAACATTTTATTTTTCTTTCATTCCCAATCCAAGTTTCATAAAGTACTCAATTTTACTATGAAATCAACTAACTTTCTTAATTACCTATAAAATTAGTTCTTTTTCTTAAAAAAAAAATACACATATAATTATTATTGTAACATAATAAAAATTCCCATTGGATTTTATAGTGGTGTTTGTAGAAAACATTAAAATATATGTATTTTAGGCTAGTAGTATTCACATTTGATAAAAAAATAAATAAAAATTAAAAAGGTATATTTTAAGAAGGTATATTTTTAAGAATGTATATTTTGGGTATATCTTTAGGGATAAAATAAGAAGGTTTATTTTAACATTGGCAATGAAATTAAATTTTACAACATTACTTGCTTTTCGTTATAAACAAGGAAGATATATGTAACAGATATATACTCCCTCCGATTCCTAATATAAGTATCATTTGACCAATTTCACTCCCTTTAAGAAAGTTAGTTAATATTGTTAGTGATATTGAAAATGTAAATATTTGGTATACTTTTTCAAAAGTATCCCTATAATTATTATTGGAAATCTAAAAAAGTGTTGAGTAAATAGGGGTGTTTGTGGAAAAAAAGAGTAATTAATGCTATGGGAAATTGGAAATGAGATTTATATTAAGTACCAAAAAAAGTCTTCAAGAGAGCTTATATATAAGACCGGAGGGAGTATCAACTTACTTAAATCCAGATATTTTTTGATTTATGCATTGGAAATTGTATTAGGTGGTTTAAAAGTTTTTCAGAGGCAAAAGGTTTGAATATGGGAAGAGCATTATACTAATCCTCCGATTAATCTATTGTGCTATCATTACCTACGAACAATCATTATCTATTATTACTCATTACTCATATTACTCCCTCCGGTCTTATTTATAAGACCTTTTTGAGGTTTTTCACTCTCACGAAGGAAAGTAGATAAATTTGTTAGTGGCATTGGAAATGTGAAAATTTGATATACTTTTTCAAAATTACCCCTATAATTATTATTGGAACTCTAAAAAGTGTTGACTTTATAGGGGTGTTAGTGGAAAGAAGTAATTAAATGCTATTGAAAATTGAAAAGGGGTCTTATAAATAGGACCAAAATAAAAACTCCAAAAGGGTCTTATAATTAGGACCGGAGGGAGTATAAAATATCCTATCCTTATACTCCCTCAAGGTCCTATTTATAAGACCTTTTTTGGGTTTTTCACTCCCATCAAGAAAAGTGGATAAATTTCTTAGTAACATTGGAATTATTAAAATTTGATATATTTTTTCCAAACTACCCCTATAATTATTGTTTGAACTCTAAACAGTGTTGACTTTAGAGGGATGTTAGTACTACCGTATAAAGTATAGTAATGATTAAACTTACCATAAATACTATTTTTTTTAAACTCTTTTGAACAATTCATAATTAATTTGTAATTATAATTATCTTAAAATTTAACAACTAAAAAATTTAATACATAGTGTACCTTATAATTTTTTTCATTTACGGTTCCATGCCCAGGTTTCATGTAAATTTTTCATTTACGGTTTCACGTAAAATATGGCCAAAAATAATAATGTAAATATAATACTCCATTTGGTCCTATTTATATGATTTTTTTGGGGCTTTTCACTCCCATCAAAGAAAATAGATAAATTTGTTAGTGGCATTGGAAATGTGAAAATTTGATATAATTTTTATAGTTCCAATAATTTTTATAGGGGTGGTTTTGAAAAAGTATATAAAAATTTACTTTTCAATCATGTAAAGGTCTAATTCATACTTTACTTCATTAAAAAAAACCATGTACAACCCTCGCTTTGATACACTCCCACCAAGGAAATGTGAAAAATTTGATATACTTTTTCAAAACTATACATTTATGCATACTTGTAGATGTGGGTCTAAATAGGACGGTTCAAGATGAAGGGTTCAGGGTGACGCAGGACACGAATCAGTAGCCTAAAAGTGAGATCAAAGTAAAGCAAGTCATTGCAAGATAATAGGTTTAAATTAAGATTCAAAAATTTCACTTATCGATAAAAAATTAATTAAACTAAGGAAAAAATGTTTACAAAATATCATTTAAATAATATCATACAACATACATAACAAAATGACCTATATATAGGAACGGAGAGAAATACAAATAAAAGCTTTTTTATTACACAGTTCCACTATAAGAAAAGACTATAAAATTAATGATGGTATTAATAAAACATTTTCTCAGTGCCATTACTCGTTCTGCATGCTGGACAAAAAAGTGAAAAAAAAAGTAGTCAATGTGTCAGAAAAATTTCGTTCACCATAACTAAGTGGGCACATGCAGACGAAAAAAATAACGGACATTACGGCAACGGGATGAAGATATAACGGAGAGTAAAAAAAAACAATAACCCACGACAACCGGCTGGTGCATTTTGGACTACCAAATCTCAACCACTGAATATATATACCCCAGATCCTATGGTTTCATATTATGGCATCACCGGTGTGGCTTTGACTTTGGGCACCATACCAAACGTTGCCTTTAACAATGTTGCTGTTGCTCATGTATGAAAGAGTTAAGTTGTTCAAATTTCTATTCCATGTACAATGTAAACTAACACTTCATAAAAATAGTGGTAAAACCAAAGCTTATGTTACTTATATTCTAATGCAACTTAATTACACGGCTATCTAAAACTTCTCGAAACCTTAATAGCTAAAAGTAATTTTTTCAAGTTCAAAATCTGTGCCATAACCTTCCTTCCTACCAGCACTAGAGACTACTCCGATATACGAGTCTCAAATAACATCTTACAATATATTCAATATGTTTCTTGTGCTCATCTTTACCCTTTTTAAAATTTTGGTCTGAGTCAGAACAAAGAGGTTCGGGCTGGTCTTGAAGGTTGTTGGCCTGATATGTTTGCCGGTTCCAGTCTTACTTTTGCCAATAGTTGGTATTGTTGGGAGCCTTTTAGGTGGAATCGGATACGGTTTTTTTGCTCCTCTTCTAGCAACATTTGAAGCTGTGGGAGAGGATGTGAATGATAAATTTTACCATTGCTTCACTGTAAGTGCAAATTTCTGCTTATCTCTCTTCCTGTGATTAACTATGTGTCTTTCTAATCTTTTGTGATCGAGGTGGTTTAATATCTTTTGGTAAGAATTCCTGGCTTATCTAAGATTTCAATATTGGTCACTATTGGCACATTTTACATTTTTATGTGCATATATAAGTTCTATTTTAATTGCTTGAACGAAGTACTTTTTTTTGTGTTTCTCTGCACTCTATGTATTATTGTAAATTTTTCATAAACAATAAAATTCAGGAGTAATATTTAGGGTGTTACTATCATGCAATCCAAAATTGGATGGTTGCTATGCAACCTTTTCTTAAACCTAGTTAAAACTAGGTTTTTGCAATTTAGTCCAACATGAAAAGTAAATCAAAAATTTAGTTTTTTGTACCTATAGACAAATTATAACTTTTAATTTAAAAAAAAAATTAAAAGTAGTTAAAATTAGTCACAAGTGTAAAAAGGCTTAATGCAAGTGATTAAATTAAAAATTAAAAGCTATAATTTGTCTATAGGTACAAATGACTAAATTTTTAATTTACTTTTTATGTTGGACTAAATTGCAAAAAACTAATTTTAACTACTTCAAATAATGTCATGGCATAGGTGGCAACTTCTTATTGGTTTAAGAAAAGGTTGCATAGCAACCATCCAATTTTGGATTGCATGATAGAAATTCCCTAATATTTAATATGAAAAACCCATACTTAAAATTTTCACTCATGTTGATTTTAAGAAAGCACCAAAGTGACTTATATATTCCTATATGTTTGTTTATTTTCATGTTTTATGTTAGTTGAATAATGAATCAACTACATGTTTGGAAGTTACTGAATGTTACAAGCAAATATTTATTAGGAATAGTAGACACTGAAAAAGCCTACCCTTTCAATGTGATTTAGTTAATTTTTTTTTCTGTCTGTAGCATAATCATTCTATATAGTCTCATCTTTCTTGCATGCTTCTTGATTTATGCAGAACACATAAAACATTAATGCCACTTAATTCTGATGTCAGGATGGTTGTTGGTCAACAATTGAAAGAAGCTGCACGGTGGTTCAGGATGTCACAGACTTTTGCTTTCACTCCTATTTTTCATACATGGATGAGCTAAGAGAAAATTTAACCCCCAATGAAAAGCCATTAGATATCAGGCAAGCTATTCTCATCCAACAATTTGTTTGATAACAAACAAGAGTCCTGAGGACGAATAGTATAGACAAATTTAATTGTTATCTTGCTAGATTGTCAATACTACCATGTTGCTTGTTGGTGATTTTGGTCGCGGTACCGTTCGATATGGTTTTAATAACATCTATCGGCATATGGAAGAGTCCATACATGCTGTTAAGAGGATGGAAAAGACTATTAGAAGATTTGATTGGAAGAGAGGGACCATTCCTAGAAACTGAATGTGTCCCGTTCGCTGGCCTTGCTATCATCCTCTGGCCTTTGGCTGTTGTAGGGGCTGTATTAGCAGCTAGCATTTCCAGCCTATTTCTTGGCCTTTACAGCGGAGTTGTAGTTCATCAGGTCAGTCAAAGTAGGATGCACCATCTGGTTATTATATTCAATGCAAGTAGAGTAATTCATGATCACATTATTGCTCTCTTATCAATTTATGCATGTTTTAAGAGATTTTATTGAGTAGACATTTGCTTGTTTTTAGGAAGACTCGATGCAAATGGGATTTGCTTACATTTTGTCTGTCGTATCGCTCTTTGATGAATACGTAAATGATTTACTCTACTTGAGGGAGGGGTCCTGCCTTCCCAGGTGCCATTAAATTTTCTTTACTATATAGTGTACATATTTTGCTCTTGAGAAATTACATTTTCAGTAGTGGAAATTTGATCACTGATTCTGAGAAGTCCTTGTGACAGCCAGGCCAATATATCGTAAAAACATGGGCCATGCTCTTGAGCTGAAAAACCATGGAGGCAGTTACAACAATAGTTTGAAAAATAGGAGAGAAGGTTCACAGACTTCAAGAGATATTTTACAAAAAAACAGAAGTTTGAAGTGGAAAATTCAGCAATATAGACTTGTGCAGGTGATTCATGGCAGTATGACTTAAACGAGCTATTTCCAACAATTTTTCTTATAAATAATTTATCTCTTTTGCAGGTATGGGACTGGCTGTTCAAATCATGTGAGGTGAATGGCAGGATACTCCTGCGCGATGGTCTGATTAGTGTCAAGGAAATCGAAGAATGCATTTTGAAAGGAAATTGCAAAAAGTTGGGCATCAAGTTACCAGCTTGGTCCATGCTGCATTGCCTTCTAACTTCCGCAAAATGCGATTCAGATGGATTGGTGATCTGTATTGATCTTACTCGAGCCTCTATTCCGTTGAAAAAATTACTATATTCATGCTTCAACGTGTGCATTTGCAGCTGATGACGTAGAGTTGACAAGGATGAATGGACCAAGGGATAAAGTGTTCGAGTGGTTTATAGGACCTTTACTGATCATGAAAGAGCAGCTAAGGAAACTTAAGTTGGAAGTAACTGAAGAAACTTGCCTGAAAGAACTAGTCATGACAAGCAAAAATGAATTACCAGAGGACTGGGATAGCACTGGATTCCCATCTAATGACAGTGTTAGGAGAGCCCAGTTACAAGCCATAATTAGAAGGTATGTTCATAGATAACGAGGGAGTTTAGAAGAACATATAGAGAGTTTATTTGGGCTTAAAAGAATAGCATATGAAAATGAATGTATGAACATAGCTTATGACCTTCCTGCAAGCTCTTTTTAGCTCATTTCAATAAGCTTGTCTGAAAAGGTCATGAAAGTAACCTATGGAATAAGTGCTTAATTAAGTTGCTTATCCAAATACACTTAATGTTCGCTAAAGTGAAGTGCTTTTTCTTTTATATACTCTTATTTCCCATATGCAAATGTGATTGTTCTTATTATCAGATAAGCATGAGAAATGATTGAAGTACATGCTAAGGAAAATTGAGAAGATTCTTCCTACAAACATGCATAGTTCCCTAACAATTAATTCAATATGAAATGCAGTAATAACAAGCTATGCCCTCACCTGCATGATAACTATTACTATTCTCTGAAGATCTTGTCAATTTAGTATGTAAAAGAAACATACTTTTGCATTTCATTTTCAGGCTACAGGGAATTGTGGCCTCCATGTCCCGAATACCAACCTTTCGACGAAGATTTAGGAATCTTGTCAAGGTTTTGTATGTAGAAGCACTTCAGGCTAGTGCTTCAGCTAGTCATATAGGAGGAACTGTTATTCCCAAGCATAGTGAAAATGATTCACCATGTTGATTGTTGAAGCAAAATTTTTGAGCACATGACATAAAGATGGACATAAATAGTCAAGGTTTGTGTTCATAAATAGTCAAGGTTTGTGTTCATAAATAGTCAAGGTTTCTATTTTCTTCTTTTTTTGTTGGTTTCCTTCCTTTCTTAGCAGCAGTTCTATATTTTTCGCTTGTCAAAGAAAAAAAAATGTACTAGATCAATTAATAGTTCATAAAGTAGTAATAATAGGTAACATGCACATACATATTGTGGCAAACCAGGTCACACCAGAGGTTTGCTATTTAAAACAATGGCTTTCCACCAACTATGAACTCAAGAATCAAGGGCATGCTAATTTGGTAATGGCTGATAGTGAGTATGCTAATCAAGGTCTGCTCATGAGGCACTGACTGCCCTAAGGAAGGAGTTTGGAAGGGCTCCTCAATTTTTATAATTCACGTGAGATCATAGCTACCTTTTACTGAGGATGGTACAATAATGAGTTAAAGATTTGATGTCAAGCATCATTAAGCACTGATATTTCAATTAGTTAAGTGGATATGCTGATACCGATCAATGTTATCATTTCGACACTTCAGTGATACGTATTTAGGAGCTATCAAAATCAATTTTTTCAAAAAATAAATAAATTATTAATCCAATATTTTCCGGATATTTTTTGATACTTTTTAAAAAAAAATTTTGATATTGTAGTAGACATTTGTGTATTGCATATAGAATAAAGAATAGAAAATGCATATGTCTAAGAGGAGGCTGCTACTTTCTTCCATTAAACAAAAAGGTTAATTTTGATTTATAAAGCATTTCCAATTATGGTAATGATAGAATATTATGATATTATTCCTATTGGTATGCAATGAGTATATATTTCCAGTGACAGTATGATTGTGTGCTTTGTATTTAGAAATCTCTACGAATTAATTTTCAAGGCAATCAAATTAGCACAACTATCATTTATCACGAACGCCTACAAGCTAAAGTAACACGTTTAAAAAAATTTAGCATAGATGCATCATATCATTTTTTTTATTTCATTTCCACACATGCAGCCCATAAATGATTTTATTTTCTACTTCAAACACACATTATCATGCACTAAAATCATAATTTTCTAGCCACATAAACTAGCTCATACAAACATGCACTTTTCAAACCAATTCAATTTGTAACACCCCTAATTTTCGCCTCCCAAATAACCAAGAAATTAATTATAACAATTATTTTATAATTGATTTATATTAATTCTGAAGGTTTTAGTTTTTGTACATTATGTGTCTTTATATATAAAAATATGAGATATATTTTTATATGGTTATTTTGTACAAAAATGTGAATATTGTAATTTAGTCCTTGGGTTGGGACCTAATTGCAACATTGAAAAGGTTTTTGAAGAAAGAGTAATTAAATTATTAATTTTTGAATTTTATCAGTATGCAACCGGTTAGAAAGGCTCTGTAACCGGTTACACGATGAACTCAGAAACTGGGTTAGTGGATTTTGATGAGTAATTACCCAATTAATCCAGAAATTGGCACGATTTCTTCCTTCCTTGAGTGGAGATAGACGTGTCGCCTTGCATGCTGCTTGAATCCCTCTATAAAAGGATGAATTGTTGAAGGATTTGGGGTTGTTTCTCTGAGTTTGTGTTGGAGGCTCTGTTTAGGGTTCGTGAATTCGTCTCTGAAATTCTCCTTCGTTTATGAGAGTTAGAACATGAGTGATACACTGTTACAAAGCTCACATCAAGGGCTTTGTATTGATATAAAAAATCGTGAGTTGAGAGTCCCTGAGTTGAGAGAACGAAGCTTGCAAAGTAAGAGTGTTGAAGCTGTCAACATTGATTCTGAGTTCCTGGAGCCTGCTTTGGACTTCGATTTGGGTAAGCACATGCACTTTTTGAGTCTCAAATTTATTCAATCCTTTAGTGCATGTTGCATAGAGTAAAACCTAACCATTATCCCCAATTTCTTTGACCTTTTCATGTGTCAATTTTGCTGGTTTTATCACTCTGTTGAATCTGTTCTAGCTGAGGCAGAGTTTTTGGGATTTAATCGATTTTCTTGAAGAATCGGTGATTACATTCATCAAGCACAATTTAGAGGTAAGGGGGAAGCTTACTATTTGCTAAAATGAGAATAAACTGTGGTAGATCATAGGATGAGTCACCAAGAGACTCAAAGGGCATAAGTTAAAATGGTTAAGTGGCTTGGAGGCCAATCTGAGCTCAATTGTGGTTATGATCAATGTTATCTAGATGCATTCAAGTTATATTGATGTTGGATTCATGACTTATTTGGATATCATGTGAATTGATGTATTAAGTTGTGAAATATGTGCAATTATGTGCAATTTGAGTATCTAAATTGAATGCATGCAAGATAGATATGTTTCTGTGGCTGAACATACTAGTATTAAGGTATGTGAACTCTTTTGATTATTGAAATTGGTTAGATTTGAGTATTGAAAAGAATGGTATGCAAAACCTCATTTTTCAATGTACAGACTGCATAATCTAACCGGTTAGTCGAAATTTGTAACCGGTTAGATACTGTCAATTTTCAAAGAAAATGAATTTCTGAAATTGACCAAGTTTCCATACCATTTGTACTCAAGTTTAAGCTATAATTTCATACAAAGACCAATCTAAAACTATGTGATTGAGCACTGTTTGGTTTAGATTGGAAGTGATGAGTTAATACCTTAATATCAAATGATAATTTCAAGAGGAAATTATGCATAAATGAAATTGGATTATGACTTAGATCTTTTGAATGATATTATGTGTTGAACTTGGGGTATTTTGATATGCTAAGACCCTGCTATTGGATTGAGTAGAGAATTCAAGAAAAGATTCTTTGGAAATCAGTGGTTTCTAATTCAGGTCTGTAATTCTAACCGGTTAGGTTGGGATATAACCGGTTAGTACCTGAAATTTAAAAATAAAAGTTAAGTTTTTGAGTAAGGATTGTTAATACCAATGATATATTCTCTCAATCCATGTCTATGAGCATATGTTAAACTTAAATTCAAAGGTGAATTTTATGAATAAAGCCATACCTCAAGATATCATTCCGAAGTTGTGTTTTCTAAGTCATAATAATGGACTTAATGTGAACATGACCCTGTACTCTAGGAGTACCAAACTGATGCAACCTACTTGATGACACATTCTGGGAATGTGGCCATTGTCTGGGACATGGTTTCTTGGATACGTTTTGGGAACGTGATGCACACTCTGGGAGTGGTGCTTGATTATATTCCAAGTATGGTTTGCGATACGTTCTGGGAACGTATGTTAGTGTTCTGGGAACACATTGGTATAATAATAGAATTAAAGATAAAAACCAACCTTAATGATTGTGCATTCATGCATATAGAATGGAAGATGGGTTGGTAGGATTGTTTATCATATTCTGGGAATATGATGAGGGTACTCCGGGAGTACCAAATTTGTAACCTACTTGATGACACATTCTAGGAATGTGGCCAGTGTCTGGGACCTGGTTATATACGTTCTGGGAACGTATGTTAGTGTTCTGGGAACACATTGATATGCAACCTACTTGATGACACATTCTGGGAATGTGGCCAGTGTCCGGGACCTGGTTTTTATGCGTTCTGGGAACGTGATGCACACTCTGGGAGTGATGCTTATTATTCCAAGTATGGTTTGCTACACGTTCTGGGAACGTGATGCACACTCTGGGAGTGATGCTTATTATCCAAGTATGGTTTGGCATTACGTTCTGGGAACGAATGTCAGTGTTCCGGGAACACAACGGTGCATTGGATGGACGTCCAAGATGGACTTTGTTAGAGGCCTCAGCTGTGGAAGGAAATCATGCATCATGCCACCTGCATTGAAAGAATTATTATGATTAACCGGGTGTGCTCATATGATTATGCATCATGATTTGCTACATGTTGACTTGTGGATGTTAGTTTTATTCTCATTTGATTATGCGAATATGTATAGCTAACCCCCATGCCCTTATTAGGTGTTGATCGTGCATCTAGCTTGCACAAGAATCAGTAAAGGGAGATGTCCCTTAGGTGCATGCAGAGTGTAGAAAGTGTGGGTTGGGAACCCGCAGATATCGAGGATCCGTCCAGATGAATGTTTGGACAGAGGACCAGTGACCAGCTCTATAACATCTCTATTTTTAATAGTATTTATATGCTACAAATTTTTAAAGAGGTATCATAAGATGAATTTGGTTTCATAATGATATTTATTTGGTATCCATGGACTTGTTACACTTGATATATTTTGAGAGTATAATATGATTATTTTAGTATGTTTCCGCAAACTCTGATTTTGTTAGTCAACTTCATTATTAATCAAGTGTTTGTGAAAAAGAATTTTCAAGGGAAGGGAAAATTCTTATTTTCAGATCTTTTTCCAACAATAACAAGTCCCAGTATTTATAAACTTATTACTTTTCTTATAAAGTAAGATGATATACAAGGAGTGTTGCACTTTTATGGTATCAGAGCAATGGTCCTGACTCTTGGTCCTTGGGTGTGTGGTCCAATACGCTGGTCATCGATATCTGCAATGTTTCCTGGGAAGTATGTTTTCATATACTTCCAAACTAGAGCTAAGGTTATGGGTAATGGCTCTAGATAAGTAGCTCATTCTGCTATTAAGAAGTGTTCTATGAAGTCTAAGTCGAAGTATGATAGTCATATGCTTCTCTTTAAACATGTGGTAAACCTAAAACCATAGTGTTGGTTTATCAGTTCTCATAGAACCAGTGATAAAGAAATATCAAGGAGTTGTAGTTAAGTCCTTGACTCTGGGGAGGAGTGTTTACCCTCACTAGTGTTAAAGTTAATCAACTTTTTAGACCGAGTGCAGGGCAGTCATCTCCTTAAAGATCAACCTTGTTGAGTTTGTTAAACTCTAAAGCTATCCTTTCTTTTGTTCCTTATGGATAAGGGTATTGATCAAAGTTGCTCCATGCCTTATCCAATCTGCTATCTCAAAGCAGAGGATCCTACAAATCTTCTTGTAGTTGTTTCCAAGGTATGTCTGAATCTTTCTATTAAGGTATTAGACTTTGTGTATCTACCTGTGTTATGATTACATTTGATCTTAAGCACGGTTTGGGAGCCGAAGGATCAAGTGATCATGATTAATGACGATAGAACAACCCTGTATTGGGATTCCCAAGTTTCGAATCTGGAATCCAATGAATCCATGTGTTGCTTCTGGGCAGCAGTGAAGTATAAAGGGGGTTAAAGAAATCTTGGTTGTAGGAAATGATGTCAGGTTTACCTTGGAGTAAAGCGATAGAGTTTGGAATCAAGTTAATTCTTGACGCTGAATCTATCTCTACTACCCTTATAATATGGTACTATCGGGAATGGTCAAATGAAAGAAACATGTAGAAAAAGTTCTAAAAAGGTTTTGGTTGGATCAGATTAAAGGAGTCTAAGTGTTTTCTAAGATTGATTGGAGGTTGGATTAACCCCAAATCAGGATTCGGGACAGGAATCCACTTAAGACTGCATTTTTGATCTCGATACGGACGTTATGAGTAGGAAATAATGCCGTTCGGATTGACTAATGCACCTGTTCTTTTATGGATTATAAGAACTGGACCTTTAGATCATATTTGGATTCGTTTGTGGTTTATCCTGAGAATCCGGATGAGCATGAGAAACATCTCAAGATTGTGTTGAGAATCCTGCAAGAGGAGTAGTTGTATGCTAAGCTCACCAAAGATGAGTTTTGGTTGAGCGAAGTTACGTTCGCAGGACATGTGATCTTTAAAGAAGAAATTGTGGTGGATCCAGCGAAGGTGAATTCAGTGGGGTAATGTGAATAACTTCAGACTGTGGTTAAAGTAAGAAGTTCTTAGGGCTGGCTGGATACTACCGCCGGATTATTGAAGGATTTTCTAAGATCGCATGGCCTCTGACCAAGTTGACTTGAAAAGATCAACTGATTGTATGAAATGATAGGATGTTGTTTAATTATGGTGGGGTAGTGATGGATTATACCCTAATATAATAGGATTAGTCCAAGAGGAATTATGGAAAAATGTGAGTATATTATGATTTAAATAATTTCAGTGATGATTCAGTTGGAATCAAGGTATTAGATTATGATTAAATCCTATTTTGAGTTGGATTGGATGATGTAAAGAAAATGGTTTTGAAAATTCTTTGGTACTTCATAACCGGTTAGAGTTTCTTGTAACCGGTTAGAAGCTGAAAGTCTAAAATAAAAATTTAAGTACTTTGTGAAAGAACTTTTGGTATCAATAAACATCTTCCTCCAATCCAAACTCAATGTCAATCACCTAAGTAAAATTTAAGAAAGGATTTAGTGTGGTAAAATAACTTAATACCTTGATTCATCATTGAAATTGATTTAAGGGGATTGAATCATAATACTTATGGATTAATCGAGAGTTGAAATTAAGGAGCTACTCCAATCGGAGAAGGTAGAGAATTGAGCTGGATGATGTAAAAGAAACAATAGGTACTAACATAAGAAGGTTGTGATTCACGAACAAGTTTGGAGTTCGGAAGTATGAATGACAATAAGAAGAGGAAAAGTTGAATGTAAGATAAAGGCGATGGATGGAGTTTCTTAAAGATTATGGCTTTGAGCTCCAATATCATCCTGGCAAAGCAAACGTAGTTGCAGACGATTTGAGCTGAAAGGTTATTCATGTGAGCTCAATGACGGTCAAGGAGGCTATTCTGATCGAGGAGTTCAGAGACCTAAGTCTGGAAATGCAAGCGGAACTATCTAGCCTTAGATAGGGAATGTTGCAAATCACCAACGAATTCTTAAATCGGATTCGTGAATTACAACCAGGAAATGAGGAGTTAGATTTCTATGAAGAAATGAATGAGATTTAATCTTTGAAATTAAAGTCAGGGATTATGGATATTAGAAAATATATTATGGAAGTAAGGGATTTGGGAAGTGTTTTCTGGTACAATCTAGATGAGAAATCCAAAGGCATGAACGTCAAGAATAGATTATGTTCGAACCCAAGTTAGCTATCAACTATCAAGGAATAAGGAATTTCTCGATGTTGGTAAGCATGTATGAGGACTATGGGAAAGCACATGAATTTCATGCGAGAAATGTCTGAGTTCAGAATAAGAGAAAGATTGATGAAATAAAGGCCCAACTGGAGAAAGGGGAAAAGTAAATAGAAGAATATCAACCACGAAAATATCAAGGTTAAGGAATCCTCGATTGAAGAAAAGTGACTAAGGAGGAAATAGGGAAGGGAACATTTGTCCGTCTCAAGGTGAAAAATGTGAGACACATCACTTTGAGTTTAGTTGTGATGTACCTAAGGGGATAGTCAATTCCGATTGCAGGAAGCTGAAGTATTATTCACCGAATTGTCCTCAAGGAAAAGGTGAGAAAGGAATGGACGAATCAAGCACGAGAAGTGTTCACCTACTGAGATGTGAGTGGAGTCTACTCCTGACGTAGACAACCCAAGTCTATCTCTTCCTTTGATCTGAGTTAACGTAGTTAAATGTTTTCGATTACGTTGATCTAAACGTTTGAGAATATCAATATCCTGTTGGAAGTTCAACTCCAATCTTTCTGTGATCAAAACCATTATCACAGTTGGATGTGATAAATAACTGTGGACACTACAGAAATAGAAAGATCAGTTATGGCTAGAGAGATTAACAACCACCGGGATAGGACAAATCTTAGTCTCCCCAATGGAAATATCTCTAGAACTTGACTATCTAACTAAGTCTGATAGTGATAATTACCCTATCTTTAAGTTCATCTAACTTAAAGACCTACCATATGGTCTTTCTTGTGAAAGATTATATCTGAAAGGGATGATTTTGTTATTAATGGTTTGAATATTGGGACTGATCACCCTAATGTCTCAAACTATTAAGGAATAAAGTCATACAAATGTTTCTTTGATCGTGCTCGAGGGATCAGAGAGCGCAGCCCAAAAAGTTTTTCCAAAAAGTTTGATGAAAAGTGTTTTATTTGAAGAATGTTTATGTGAAGTGTATTATTCAAAAGAGTATTCCTTTTAAAATAATTCCTTCACATAAGAGTTTTTATGCAAAGAATTTTTAAAGTGAGAGGTTTCATTAGAAATGTTTCGAAATAAAAGAACTATATCGAAACTCTTTTAAGTGGGGGAGGACCCTAAAGAATAAATTTTTGGGAGCAAGATGAAGTTTTCTAGTATAAAAACAATTTGGAAAAGTGGAAAATTTCAGAAGATGAATTTCGGGGACAAAATTCCTTTTAAGTGGGGGAGTAGTGTAACACCCCTAATTTTCGTCTCCCAAATAACCAAGAAATTAATTATAACAATTATTTTATAATTGATTTATATTAATTTTGAAGGTTTTAGTTTTTGTACATTATGTGTCTTTATATATAAAAATATGAGATATATTTTTATATGGTTATTTTGTACAAAAATGTGAATATTGTAATTTAGTCCTTGGGTTGGGACCTAATTGCAATATTAAAAAGGTTTTTGAAGAAAGAGTAATTAAATTATTAATTTTTGAATTTTATCAGTATGTAACCGGTTAGAAGGGCTCTGTAACCGGTTACACGATGAACTCAGAAACTGGGTTAGTGGATTTTGATGAGTAATCACCCAATTAATCCAGAAATTGCCACGATTTCTTCCTTCCTTGAGTGGAGATAGACGTGTCGCCTTGCATTCTGCTTGAATCCCTCTATAAAAGGATGAATTGTTGAAGGATTTGGGGTTGTTTCTCTGAGTTTGTGTTGGAGGCTCTGTTTAGGGTTCATGAATTCGTCTCTGAAATTCTCCTTCGTTTCTGAGAGTTAGAACATGAGTGATACATTGTTACAAAGCTCACATCAAGGGCTTTGTATTGATATAAAAAATCGTGAGTTGAGAGTCCCTGAGTTGAGAGAACGAAGCTTGCAAAATAAGAGTGTTGAAGCTGTCAACACTGATTCTGAGTTCCTGGAGCTTGCTTTGGACTTCGATTTGGGTAAGCACATGCACTTTTTGAGTCTCAAATTTATTCAATCCTTTAGTGCATGTTGCATAGAGTAAAACCTAACCATTATCCCCAATTTCTTTGACCTTTTCATGTGTCAATTTTGCTGGTTTTATCACTCTGTTGAATCTGTTCTAGCTTAGGCAAAGCTTTTGGGATTTAATCGATTTTCTTGAAGAATCGGTGGTTACATTCATCAAGCACAATTTAGAGGTAAGGGGGAAGCTTACTATTTGCTAAAATGAGAATAAACTGTGGTAGATCATAGGATGAGTCACCAAGAGACTCAAAGGGCATAAGTTAAAATGGTTAAGTGGCTTGGAGGCCAATCTGAGCTCAATTGTGGTTATGATCAATGTTATCTAGATGCATGCAAGTTATATTGATGTTGGATTCATGACTTATTTGGATATCATGTGAATTGATGTATTAAGTTGTGAAATATGTGCAATTATGTGCAATTTGAGTATCTAAATTGAATGCATGCAAGATAGATATGTTTCTGTGGCTGAACATACTAGTATTAAGGTATGTGAACTCTTTTGATTATTGAAATTGGTTAGATTTGAGTATTGAAAAGAATGGTATGCAAAACCTCATTTTTCAATGTACAGACTGCATAATCTAACCGGTTAGTCGAAATTTGTAACCGGTTAGATACTGTCAATTTTCAAAGAAAATGAATTTCTGAAATTGACCAAGTTTCCATACCATTTGTACTCAAGTTTAAGCTATAATTTCATACAAAGACCAATCTAAAACTATGTGATTGAGCACTGTTTGGTTTAGATTTAACACTATAATTATAATCAATTATATCAAAACTAACATGGTGATTATTAACTCACTACATAGAGTAATTAAAAGGGTATTAGGGATTTACCCTCAAATATGGTTTTGGATCACACGGGGCAACCAGCCGGGTTCGGTCCACACCCACACAGCAACAACACCCATTCCTTTATGGCA
This sequence comes from Crotalaria pallida, assembly GCA_037953625.1. NCBI lineage: Eukaryota > Viridiplantae > Streptophyta > Magnoliopsida > Fabales > Fabaceae > Crotalaria > Crotalaria pallida. The sequence goes on along the minus strand of CM075651.1, from coordinate 35,292,828 downwards.
GCAACGGCGTCCACAATCGGCGTTGGTGGCGAGAACGGCCACAGATCTGGACCAAGGCAGGGACTTCAAGCTTCGAGGCATCCATCAACAAGCACGACACGGCCACAGAAGGCAGATTCCGTCCTTGGGAGTGGCAGCGGTGCAGGCTTCAAAGATCGGCGGCAATAACGACCACCAGCGGTGCGAAGAACACGAACCAAGGGAGGAGCATGGCTGCAGCAACGAAACCAGCGGCGGCGACCTCCAAGACCGGCGGCAGCGAGTCGCAATTTGCGACTAGACTAGGAAGGGAATGCGACGGCGGTGACACTGGTTGGTGGCGCGAAGAGAGCACCGGTGAGGGGAAGAGAGAATTGTGATGATGATGATGGTTGAAGGCGGCGACAACGTTTCTCTAGGGGAAGGAGAGAGAAAACCAAAAACGAGGGAGGTAGAGAGAGGATGTCAAAAATGAAGGAGACTATCGGGTAAGGGGGGCGGCGGCTCCTTGGCATGAAGAAGGAGGAAACAACAAAAATAGGGTTTCCTATTCTTAGTTTACCATTATACCCCCATGTTGGAAACCAACAAGCGGGCTTAGCAATTACTAGAGGGGGGGTAATAGTAATATGGAAGCAACAGTGACTAATTTTCGGTGCAATTAAAAGATAATTGATCAAAAGCTTGTTTTTATGAAACTGGGCAATTTACTCGAGTGAAATGAAGAACACTCGAGTGAAATGCAACGAAATACTCGAGTGAATTGTAAAACACTCGAGTGTTTTATGCAGAACAGAAAGGAGCAGTTTCAGAGAAATTTAGCAAAATGATTCAATTCCTAAAAGACTAATCCAGGGCAGATATAAATCAAAGTAGAGGGCAATTAAACTAAGTTAAAACAAGTTGAAAACAAGTTAATTGCAACCAATTGCTACTAGAATTATAAAAGCCCCTTTCTAGAGAACTTAGGGTTTGGTTTTACTTGAAAACTAAGAAAGCTATAAAAGAGAGAGACAACACCAATTTTATCCTGGTTCACACTCAATATAGAGTGCTAATCCAGTCCCCCTAATCAACTTAGGAGTTTCTACTAGTAATCAAATTTTTAGAAATTACAAGGATAAATTGAGATTCCTCACTCAATCCTAACCCTTTTCAAGAGTGTACCAAACTCTTGAAATTTCTACCCCAACTTGATTTGGTGATGAAGAGTCCCTTCTTCTTAAGCTCCTTGGAACCTCCAAGAGCCCACCAAGCTAAGAATCCTCTTAGTCTTTGTGCTTGAGAACCTCCCAAGGCTTGAGAACTTGGATACCTCACCAAGTACTTGGATACCTCACCAAGATTTTCTAAACAAGCTAAAGTGTTTGAGTGTTTGAGAATTTTACAACAAAACAATCCTCTTACAAATGAAGCACACTCTCTTAACTCACTAAGACAAATAATAAAGATGAATGCTTGGTTGAGTTTAGAGAGAAAATGATTTTTAACACTTGAGAGAGAGAGAATCAATCAAAGAATGTAAGCTTGTTGTCTTAGATAATGGCCACTATTCAGAATATAAGTGAGGGGACAAAAGGGAAGGAAAAAACCAAGTTATTCTTCCTTTTTGTCCTCTTCTAACGTTTAAAAAATTTGCTGTCAGACCTAAATCACTCGAGTCTTTTTGGAAACACTCGAGTGTTTTGTGGTCAACTCTGATAGTGTTGTCTTTTTACTTTATCCAACGGCTATATTACTGAAAATTCATAAATCACTCGAGTGAATTGAGAATCACTCGAGTGAATTGGTCAATGTTGGAAAAATTAAGTTTTCTAACATTGTTTTCAATTCTCTTCTCAAGTCTGATTGGTTTTAATCTCAACCTTTCATGCATGAATATTATTTGACCTTATGTGAGAATAAAAACCTAAACTACCCACTCTCATAAAATAAAATACATTAAGAATAAATGAGAATGAATAATTAAACTAAGCACTTGATCTTCTTTATTGTTGGGCTTGCATTCTTCAAATTAAGTCCATAATTTAATTACATTGTCATCATCAAAATTAATCCACCTTAATCGGAGATTTGATTTTACAATCTCCCCCTTTTTGATGATGACAAATAATTAAACCTCTAGCACTTGAGAGCTCCCCCTCAATCTAGGAACCTTTTTAACCTGTACAATCCAGAAAATGCCAAGCACAACGTAATACAATAATAATCATAAACAAGTGCTCATTGGTATCAGAGTAAGAGCATATATCATCAGAGTGTAAACAAGAAAGCGAAAAAAATAAAAATATGTTCTTTTCTCTTTAATCTCCTTTCTCCCCCTTTTTGTCATGATCAAAAAAATAACACTTTGGAAACAAAGGTGGAGAATGAAGGATACCAATAAGAAAACTTTCCCTTAAGAGTAAATAAGAATCAAAATATGACTATGAAGCAATATTGAAAAACCATGAAGGAACATGAAATCCATGAAGAAAACATGATTAATGCACAAACATCATTAATCTACCATACACAAACCATAAAACATGAGTTTGAAAATAGGTACATCCAACTCCCAACAAAATTAACAAAAGTCTCAAAATAACTAAATAAAGTCATAAAGCATAAAATCTAGTGCAAATGAACATCAAGGACTCAAGAGGGTGGTGGTTGCTGATCATCATCACGATGATAGGGCTGGAATCTCCCAAGAGCTGTCAGAATCTGACTGAGATCGGAGCGCACATGTCCAAAGTTCGCATCCACACTAGCAGAATGGGCATCAAGCCTACCATGAAGAGCTGAGTGCTGGATGTCCATCTGAGTCCTCATATCAAACATAGTTGCACGCTGCTCTTGAAGTTGTTTGTCAATAGTATCCAAGCGCCCATCAATGCGATCAACTCTCCCAGTCATATAGGTCCTAAAGTCCTGAGCCTCATGAGCCAATGAGGCAAACCTCCCATCAAAACCATCCATTCGCTCATCCATATACACCCTGTGCTCTGCAAATGTGGTGTTCCAGGACCCCGGCATATCAAAGTTGATCCCATCAGTAGGATCATCCTGGGGTACTCCACTACTCCCTCCTGCCTGCTGATCAAAAGTGGCCTGCTCCTCCTTCAACTACTGAGGGTCAACGCCCAACTGATCTGCAGCCTGCTGAACATTGCCCTGACCTCTCAGAGCAGCTGCCTCATCAAAATACATACATCAATCACCGAAGTACTCGATGTCCATCTTACCCAAAGAGTTATCAGAAAAGGCATGGATTTTTGCAGGAAGAAGAACGACAGGCTCCTTTTCCGAAATAGGAATCTGAAAGTGCTGAAGGAGCTTGCAAACATGCATGGGGTAAGGTAGGTTTTGTTTAGGTTTGGAGTCGGAGGCTTGTTTCATTCTAGCAAGGATAATGGAGGCCCAATTCAAGACATTTCCATTAAGAATGGCATCCATAACACGAAGCTCAATTTGAATTGGGCAGGAGTAGTTTGGAGATGTTTGGGGCAACAGGATATGACAAATGAGATAGTGGAGGACTCTATTGTTGGCAGTCATTTGGTTTGCTTTCTTCTCGCCCTTGAGATATACACGATCGGGGCGGAGCAAGTTTCAAAAAATTGGGTCAACATCTCCTTTAGATGTGCCCTCGCCCGATCGTGACAACCCAAAGACTTGGAATAAAGCCCTAGGGGTAACCTCAAATCGTTGTCCTAACACAGAGGTCTCATATGAGTTTCCATTTTACCTAAAGTTTGCATAAAATTTCCTAACTAACCTAATGTAGATAGGGCCATTATATGATAGGAAACCCATGAGTTTTTGAGTTTTAAGGGCATTGAAAAAGGGGAATCCTCTACTAAGGAGATAAGCTTCACTTACCCAAGATTGTGTTGCATAATCATTGGAAGCAAATTTTCTTTCCCTTTCAATGCAATTTGCCCTTTGATAGAAATCATCTTCCTCCTCTTCAATTGGTTGAGGTTCCTCCATTCTTGGCTTTTTCCCTTTTCTTCTATTGTCCGAAGATGAAGCCATTTGCACTTACAAGTGAAAACTAGAAGAAATTTTGAGAAATTGGGGTTTTGGAGAGTTAGGGTTTTGGAAAGGGAATGATGAATTTGATGTTCAAAAACTTGAATTTGAAGTGAAATAGGAATGGAAATGAGTTTAGAAGATGAAATAGAGTTGAAATATGTAAAAAATTGAGTTTTTGGTGAAATTGGTGAAGATGTGAGAGATTCAGCAGAGAAAACTCGAGTGAAGAGAGAGAGAATTTCGAGCAAACTGGAAAAATCGCAGCAGCATCAGACTATAACTGATGAATTCACTCGAGTGAATTTTAAAACACTCGCGTGTTTTTCAGAAAACCTGAGAAACACTCGCGTGAAAATGAATTCACTCGCGTGTTGGCCGAAAGATGGATTTTCAGAAATCTGTAGTTCACTCGAGTGAAATGGGATTCACTCGAGTGTTGGCCGAAAATACTCGAGTCTTTTCAAAAAGACTCGCGTATTTTCCATCAGACCTGCTCAAAAAACTTTTCCAATTAAAACTGATTTAATTTTGAATTAAAATTACTCGAGTGATTTAAGAAACACTCGAGTGTTTTTATCAGTTATGCTGAAAATCACAGTTTTAAGACACAAAACACAAAATTCACCACATGTAATGAAAACAACAGATGGGAAACTTAATCACACACAATTAAAGACATAAATTCATAACATCTCAAGGTAATTTCAAACAAGTATCATCACACACTAAATTTAGACATACTTGGTGATTTTCAAATGGCACAAATCAATTAGTTTATACTTGACTCCTCTAAAATACCAAGTTCCCTTCTTATATGATAGAAGGTATCCCTTGGCAATGGTTTTGTAAAAATGTCTGATAATTGATTTGTGGTACTTACAAATTCAATTGTGCAATCACCCTTTTGAACATGATCCCTTAGGAAATGATGTCTAATTTCAATGTGTTTAGTCCTTGAGTGATATACCGAATTCTTAGTTAGATTGATGGCACTCGTGTTATCGCATTTTAATGGAACACTTTCTAATTTTAAACCAAAATCCGATAATTGTTGTTTCATCCACAAGAGTTGAGCACAACAACTACCGGCGGCGATATATTCCGCTTCGGCGGTGGAAAGAGCAACACAAGCTTGCTTTTTAGAAAACCATGACACTAATGAACTTCCCAATAAATGGCAAGTACCACTAGTGATTTTGCGATCAAGCTTGCATCCCGCAAAGTCGGAATCCGAATAGCCAACTAAACTAATACTAGCATCCCTAGGATACCATAATCCGGTGTTAATTGTTCCTTTAAGATATTTAAAAATATGTTTAACTGCGGATAGGTGTAATTCTTTAGGATTTGCTTGAAAATGGGCACACATGCATACACTAAACATAATATCCGGTCTAGATGCGGTAAGATATAGAAGACTACCTATCATGCCCCTATATTTACTAACATCAACCGGTTTACCTATGTCATCCTTGTCTGGGTAGCATGTTGTGCTCATGGGAGTGTATGCTTCTTTGCATTTGTCCATTCCGAATTTTCCAAGGAGCTCCTTGCAATATTTTCCTTGATACACAAAAATCCCCTCCTTGACTTGCTTGATTTGAAGTCCTAGGAAGAACTTGAGCTCCCCCATCATGGACATTTCAAATTCCTTTTTCATCAAATTAGAGAACTTTCTACACAAGGACACGTTAGTGGCACCAAAGATAATATCATCTACATATATATGCACTAACAAAATGTCCTCTTTGGTTTTATAGATGAATAGTGTATTATCAACTTTTCCCCTTTGAAAGCCATTTTCTAATAGAAAGGTACTTAATCGATCATACCAAGCTCTAGGAGCTTGTTTTAATCCATAAAGTGCCTTTTTCAACTTGTAAACATGGTTTGGAAACTCATGACTTTCAAAACCGGGTGGTTGCTTAACATACACTTCTTCATTTATGAAACCATTCAAGAAAGCACTCTTGACATCCATTTGATAAAGAGTAAAATTCATAATTGATGCAAAGGCAAGCAAGATTCGGATTGCCTCAAGACGTGCAACCGGAGCAAAGGTCTCATCATAATCAACACCTTCCTCTTGGTTGTACCCTTGGGCAACAAGTCTCACTTTGTTTCTTATAATCAAACCGGATTCATCAAGTTTATTTCTATAAATCCATTTTAAACCAATTATGGTATGATCATCGGGTATAGGCACTAATTCCCAAACATCATTTCTAACAAATTGATTTAGCTCTTCTTGCATGGCCATAACCATATGTTCATCCATAATTGCTTCCTTAATTGAATTTGGTTCGATTTGAGAAACAAAGGAAACAAAATGACAAATGTTTTGAATTGACCTACGAGTTAATACTCCCTTTGAAAGATCTCCTATGACATTGTCAATAGGGTGAGCTTTCACCGTTTTCCAAGCCGGATCAAGTTCATCTTTGACTTCTCCTTCATCCTTTGATTTTTCCATCTCTTTGTCAACATTTGAAATCTCAAGTTCATCATCACTACCCTCACATAAAACACTATCTTCTTTCGAAGACTCATTAAAAACAACATGAATTGATTCTTCAATAGTCATAGTTCGTTTATTATAAACTCTAAAAGCTTTACTACGAGAAGAGTAACCCAAAAATATTCCCTCATCCGATTTAGAATCAAATTTTCCAAGTTGATCTTTTCCATTGTTTAAAATGTACACTTTGCATCCAAAAACATAGGGGGTTTTCTTTATCATGGGCCTAATTAAAATTCTATTCATTACATAACAAGCCGTATTAACGGCATCGGCCCAAAAGTATTGAGGTACTTGAGAATCATTTAACATGGTTCTAGCAAGTTCCTCTAGCACCCTATTTTTCCTCTCAACAACTCCATTTTGTTGTGGAGTTCTAGGTGCCGAATATTGGTGCTCAATTCCATGCTTATCACAAAATCTATCAAATTTATAGTTTTCAAATTCACCTCCATGGTCGGTTCGAATAATAACCACTTTTTGATTTACTTGGTTTTGTGCAAGTTTAATGTGGCGTTTAAAAGACTTGTAGGTCTCACTCTTAGCACTTAAAAACAATGTCCATGTAAATCTTGTAAAATCATCAACAATCACCAAGGCATAGTAGTTGCCACCAAAGCTTTTTACTTGAGAGGGTCCAAACAAGTCCATGTGAAGCATTTCCAATGGTCTTGTTGTGGACACATCATTTTTGGAACCAAAATGATTTTTAGTTTGTTTGCACTTCTTGCAAGGAGTGCAATCACCTTTAATTTGAAAATTGAGCTTTGGTAACCCAACTACTAAGTCTTTGGTTTGAAGTTTCTTAAGTTGATTTACATTAATGTGAGCGGTCCTACGATGCCATAACCAAGTATCACTTTCTTTGCTAATTAAACATTTTGAAACTAAAGAAGTGATATTATTCAATTCAACCATGTAAGTGTTATTAGACCTTTTTCCAACAAATTTGATAGATTCATCTTTGTCACTTTTTATGAGACAATGAGTAGAGGTAAATAATACATGGTTACCAATATCACATAATTGACTAATGCTCAAAAGATTATGTTCTAATCCTTGAACATAAAGTACATTATCAATAACCAAGTTCGAAGAATTACCAATTTTACCTATACCAAGTATTTTGCCTTTGTTGTTGTCCCCATATGTGACATATCCCTTTTCCTTAGGAGTAAGCTCAATGAAGTGTCGCTTATCTCCCGTCATGTGCCTAGAACATCCACTATCAAGTATCCAAAGTTGCTTTCCGGTTCTAAGGCACACCTACAAGACACAATCACTTGCTCATTTTGGGTACCCAAATTATGTTGGGTCCCTTTTTGTTAGTCTTGGATGATTCTTCCTTATTAATCCAAACATAAGTACCATTTTGAATTCCAAAAGATTTGATATGGCACTTATTGTTTGTATGTCCAAATTTTCCACAATAAAAGCAAGTTGGTTTCTTTGTAAAATCAATTTTTGAGAATGAACCAACCACTTTATTTTTCTTTTTCTTGTGGACATATCCTAGACCGGTTTTGTTTGAGTTGTGTCTAAGAGAACCAATTAACCGATCTAGGTTTTTATCACTTTTGTTAAAAGTGTTGAGTTTGATTTTCAAATCATTAACTTCTTTTTCAAGCACACAACACTTTTCACAATGAGTGATGGTATATAAGTGATTTGCATTCTCACAAACATGACTAGAGTTAGCAAGTTCCAAGGATGCATTTTGGAGTTTCAAATCATTAATAGATTTTTCTAATTCATTGATTTCCTTTTGATACTCCAAAAGCTTCTTTCCTTTTTCTTTGTTAACTTTAGCAAGTCTCTCAAATTGAGTTAACATTTCATTATATTCACTTAGAAAATCATCATAAGAAATAGTATGAGAGGAGGTGTAAGAATAATTAGATGATACCTCATCCTCACTCTCATTGTCTTTTCTTTCACTACTTGAGGAGGCTTCATTGTCATTCTTGGCCATGAGGCATAGCTTGGCTTCCTCATCATCCGAACTACTTGAGGATGACTTGGAATCCTTTTCCGGTTCATCCCAAACAATGTAAGCTCTTTTCCCCTTGCCATCTTGAGTCTTCCTCTCATTCTTTCTCAAGTAGGTGGGACATTCCATTTTTATGTGTCATATCCCACCACACTCATGACATTTGACACTTTCGCTTGAGCTCTTGTTTCTTGGCTTGCTATCCTTGAATCTTTTGTCTTGAGGTCTCTTGTCCTTAGAGAATGATGAACTACCCTTTTTGCCTTTGAGGAATTTGTTGAACCTCTTGGCAAATAAGCCAATCTCTTCCTCATTTAGAGCATGATCGGAGCTTTTACTTGAAGATTCATCTTCATCCTCTTTTGACATTTTAGTTGAGGCTTTTAGAGAGATGCTCTTCTTTTTCTTGTCTGAATCTTCATTTAAGTGAAGTCTTGATAGTTCCATCTCATGTTCTTGGAGCTTTCCAAACAAGGTGGTCAAGTCCATAGATTTTACATCCTTAGCTTCCTTGATGGCGGTCACCTTAGGTTGCCATCTCCTATCAAGACATCTCAAGACTTTGTTAGTAGTTTCACCATCTCTAAATTCCTTTCCTAAGCCAATCAATTGGTTAACAATATGTGTGAACCTTGTTTGCATATCATTGATAGACTCATTAGGGAACATATGAAAGAGCTCATATTCATGAGTTAAAGCATTTAATCTTGAGTCTCTAACTTCACTAGTTCCCTCATGAGTAATTTGCAAGGTATCCCACATTTCTTTAGCCGATTGACATTGTGAAATCCTATGAAATTCATTTTTGGACAAAGCGGAGAAGATGATATTTTTAGCTTTTAAATCATATGAAACTTTCTTTTTATCATCTTCATTCCAACTTGTCCTAGGAATAACAATGGCTTCACCATTAATCACTCTTCTAGGAATATAAGGACCTTTTTCAATTGCATCCCAAATATCGGTGTCTATTGCTTCTACAAAGACTCTCATCCTAACCTTCCAATAAGAATAATCTTCACCATTGAAGAATGGAGGTCGGTTAAGAGACATAGACCCTTCTTGTTGATTGCTAGAGCCCATTGTTTCCAAAAGGATCTTTTTCGAAAAAGCTTTTACGCTCGATCTTTCGACCGAGCTCTGATACCACTTGTTGGAAACCAACAAACGGGCTTAGCAATTACTAGAGGGGGGGTGAATAGTAATATGGAAGCAACAATGACTAATATTCGGTGCAATTAAAAGATAATTGATCAAAAGCTTGTTTTTCTGAAACTGGGCAATTTACTCGAGTGAAATGAAGAACACTCGAGTGAAATGCAACGAAATACTCGAGTGAATTGTAAAACACTCGAGTGTTTTATGCAGAACAGAAAGGAGCAGTTTCAGAGAAATTTAGCAAAATGATTCAATTCCTAAAAGACTAATCCAGGGCAGATATAAATCAAAGTAGAGGGCAATTAAACTAAGTTAAAACAAGTTGAAAACAAGTTAATTGCAACCAATTGCTACTAGAATTATAAAAGCCCCTTTCTAGAGAACTTATGTAACACCCTAATGAATATTACCCTTACTTCCCAAGTATTAAAAATGTGAACTTAAAAATTCATTTTTATTACATTAAAATCAACCGTCAAGCGGACGGAGTTTTGTCTGTTTTTCGGACTTTCCAAAATTTAACCTGTATAAACAATTTTCAAATAAACAACTAATAGCCAGCAGAGCTTCAGATTATAGTTCTAAATCATATCAAGGCCCCATGGGCTCCAAATATATCAGAGTATATTAATTAATCAGAGTAATAGCGGAAAAATACTAAGTTTGAGTGTTAAAACCAAAAGTTAGAACTTCAGCAAATCAAAACATCCTAAGCCTCATTCAAAATATGCATATTAAATTTACATCAAAATAATATGAGAGGCTTCGATCCATACTACGATCTAAAACCCATAACACCCTACTCTCCCTGTGAGGGAAAGTACTCCTGCTCGGCCGGGGGTTGTGCCAACTCAATCTCCGTACCTGAAACTGTAAGGGAGTGAGCATTGCACATGAAATAGAAAGCAGTTTCTAAGTAGACATAACAACCCACTAGGTCAAGCACAATTAGCAAATAAGCATAGAATCATATATTGCACACCATACTCATTTCATTATTTCCATAATTATTATTCATTCCAAATTTCCATTTTCATTATCCATTTCAGCATACATTCTCATTATTCATTTCAACATCCATTTCCATTATTCATTTCAATATCCATTACTTTCTAGTCTTGACACATATTTACTTTGTTTCGATACATCACCTCAAAACAGAGGCCAATGTACAATTTCATTCAACACATTTATCACCTCAAAACGGAGGCCTACATTCATTCCCTTATTTAAATTATGTGTCCCTCAGGTCAGAGGTCAACACTTCAATTTCTTAATTCACGGTGTGTCTCTCAGGTCAGAGGTCAACACACCAATACACATTTCATCCGGTGTCCCTCAGGTCAGAGGTCAACACTCAACTCATTATTTAATCCGGTGTCCCTCAGGTCAGAGGTCAACACCCATTCATTTCAATTCATATCATGTCCCTCAGGTCAGAGGTCAACACATTTTAACATTTTATACATTTCGTGTCCCTCAGGTCAGAGGTCAACACTCAATCGTACTTCACCTCCACGCAGGAAGGTACCTCATACATTTGGCCTATGGGTACTTCACCTCCACACTGGAAGGTACCTCATACCATTGTACTTCACCTCCATACCGGAAGGTACCTCATACAATTTGGCCGGTGGGTACTTCACCTCCACACCGGAAGGTACCTCATACAACCACCTAGATTATACTTAAACATCATTCTCATTATTTGGCGCCTCAATTCAGAGGCCAAGATTTATTCACTTTTCAGTTCAATCAATCACAGCACATTTAATCACAACTAACCACAATCAATACATATTCATTCGTGTAATACCTTTATTCATTTCCTTTCTCAGTTATCACAATCATACCAAATAGTGTTCTCTTTTATAGCCCAACATTTAGATTCGCCCTTCATTTTAATTTTGCATATATCATCTTTTACTTTTTATTTCCACATAATCGTTTTACTTCCGTTTCCTATATTCACAAGTTCAATTCATAAACCATGATCTTTATTCACAATTGATAATACTTAACATTTTTACTTCTTTAACAATTAGATACAAATATGCACATTTATCACATTTAATCGTTTCCATTCCCTTTCTTCCTATATCAATTTATTCCACAACACATACATATATTTACTACAGTAATTAATTATCATTTAATTCACAACTTTACAAATAAAGTCAATAATCATAGAAATCACTTATGTCAACTTCACTTTCACATTACCCAATTCCTCATGTACTTCAATAAAATCATTAACCAAATTTCATTTATCAAATAATTCATTCTTATATTATTGGGTTTCCTTTTCCTAGTCTTAACATCCAATCATCATGCATATTTAATTAATTCGAATTTCATATTTAATAACCTAGGGATTTATAATCTAATTTTCTCCCCTAACACATAACCCTAACAAGTATTATATACTAACTAGAACATACTCCCTAGAACAAGGCAAAGCTCACTATATCCACTCCCTTACCTCAAACACTTAAGGATAAGGAAAGTCCAAGTGTCCTATACTTGAGTTTTCCCACCAAGAGCCCAAAATCCAAAAGAGAGTGATGGAACCTATTATAAAGCCACAAAAAGGGAGGGTTATTGCTCATTCCATGATTCTCAAACTAAACCCCATGGAAAACTTGAAGGTTCTATGCTTAGAAATGAAAACCTCCATGAGAGGGAGGAGAGACAATGAGCTATGGAACTCCGGAGACAAAATTAGTTAGAAGTAAGAGTGGGAAATTCGTGTATCATGAATGAAATAAGGAGAAAAGCATGAATCTAACTTACTTGGAGCTTGGAAGGTTGAAAATCAAGATTGGGTGTTGATGTTCTTGAACCCTAACTCATGGGTATGCTTAAGAAGGGAAAAATAAGAAATTAATGGAGTTTGAGTGGTTATGAGTGATGGGGAACCAATATATGATGATGATTTGTTGTGTTTTTGGGTGGATTTTTGGTGTGGAAGAAGCTAGGTTTTTGAGGGGAAAAATCGCATAAGAAGAAAGGGGAAGAAAAATGGTGCGTATGGGGCTGGTCTGCTGGCTGCACCAGTTTTAAAACTGGTGCGCGCCTGGGCGTGGTCGTGGTGCGCCTGGGCGCACAGCGTGATGCAGGACGAGGCGCGCGCGAGGCTGGCGCATCTGGTGCGGTCAGCTGGTGCGGGTCTGGTGCTGCTGGGGCTGGCTGGTGCGCGATCTGGTGCTGCTGATGCAGCCTGATGCGCCATTTTCCACATCTGATGCGCACATGGCGCGCCTGGGCGAAAAACTCCCTGTGAGGATGCACCAATTGCACCCTGGTGCGCCTGGGCGTGCACCAGGAATTTCAAACTTCGATTCGCCCTAACTTTTTCGTTAACCGTCGGATCGGGCCCAAATTTTTAGACAAGCTTCTTAATCCCCTAAACTTCACATCCAACGGTGGAATTTAATTTCTTAGCATCCTATAATAAATTCCTAATTTTCTCTTTTCGGCTAATTTCTAACATTTAAAACGCCGACTTAACCCCCGATTTCGCTTAGATAATTTTGCCCAATGCCACACATGTCTCCTATACAACCCCTAGTACTCATAAATACTACTCTCTTATCACCCAAAATTCTTTAAGCAATTTATTCAGTTATTTCTTGGGTATTAAACAATAATTTCATTTAAATAAAACTTAGGATGTTACAACTTAGGGTTTGGTTTTACTTGAAAACTAAGAAAGCTATAAAAGAGAGAGACAACACCAATTTTATCCTGGTTCACACTCAATATAGAGTGCTAATCCAGTCCCCCTAATCAACTTAGGAGTTTCTACTAGTAATCAAATTGTTAGAAATTACAAGGATAAATTGAGATTCCTCACTCAATCCTAACCCTTTTCAAGAGTGTACCAAACTCTTGAAATTTCTACCCCAACTTGATTTGGTGATGAAGAGTCCCTTCTTCTTAAGCTCCTTGGAACCTCCAAGAGCCCACCAAGCTAAGAATCCTCTTAGTCTTTGTGCTTGAGAACCTCCCAAGGCTTGAGAACTTGGATACCTCACCAAGTACTTGGATACCTCGCCAAGATTTTCTAAACAAGCTAAAGTGTTTGAGTGTTTGAGAATTTTACAACAAAAAAATCCTCTTACAAATGAAGCACACTCTCTTAACTCACTAAGACAAATAATAAAGATGAATGCTTGGTTGAGTTTAGAGAGAAAATGATTTTTAACACTTGAGAGAGAGAGAATCAATCAAAGAATGTAAGCTTATTGTCTTAGATAATGGCCACTATTCAGAATATAAGTAAGGGGACAAAAGGGAAGGAAAAAACCAAGTTATTCTTCCTTTTTGTCCTCTTCTAACGTTTAAAAAATTTGCTGTCAGACCTAAATCACTCGAGTCTTTTTGGAAACACTCGAGTGTTTTGTGGTCAACTCTGATAGTGTTGCCTTTTTACTTTATCCAACGGCTATATTACTGAAAATTCATAAATCACTCGAGTGAATTGAGAATCACTCGAGTGAATTGGTCAATGTTGGAAAAATTAAGTTTTCTATCATTGTTTTCAATTCTCTTCTCAAGTCTGATTGGTTTTAATCTCAACCTTTCATGCATGAATATTATTGGACCTTATGTGAGAATAAAAACCTAAACTACCCACTCTCATAAAATAAAATACATTAAGAATAAATGAGAATGAATAATTAAACTAAGCACTTGATCTTCTTTATTGTTGGGCTTGCATTCTTCAAATTAAGTCCATAATTTAATTACATTGTCATCATCAAAATTAATCCACCTTAATCGGAGATTTGATTTTACACCCCACTTATCTAATTTAATTTTTAACAAAAACCCATATTATTCCTATCATGTTTATTATTATTACTTAAAGGAAAAGCCAACACTAAAAATAAATTCTCATACCAATACATATAGGGTAATTCATAAGGTTAGCAATTTGATATTACTCACAAAATAATTTAATATTGGTATATCTAAATCAAAGTAAAGTATAAAAAATATATTTTTAAAATAGGGTGATTACTTTAAATGAATTTAATTTAGAATATACGAATAAAAATGTACTTTCCTAAATAATATAACGTACTTTATGAAAATGCCCAACGCTTTAATTATTAATTAAAAGAATTAATTACTTAATTCGATAAAACTCAAAATTTATAATACTAAAGAAAATCAGGATGTTACATAATGAGAATATTATGCACAATGCTCCTATATTTAACAAAAGCTGTTTGGTTGTCCTGTACAATACTTGGCAAAACACAATTAAGTCTAATACAAAGGATCTTCGTAATGCATTTATAAACAGGGTTACAGTATGCTATAGGTCTAAAGTCCTTAATATTAGAAGGAGAATCAACCTTAGGGATCATAACCAAATTAGTTTGGTTTATCTCCCTCAACATTCTTCCAGAATGGAAGAACTCCTTCACCGCTGCACAGATATCAACACCAACAATCTCCCAGGCCTTTTTAAAAAAGCTTGAACCATACCCGTCTAGACCAGGTGACTTATCCTGATGAATGGAAAACATAGCTGCCTTAATCTCATCATCCATGACTGGTCTGATAAGACTTAGTTGCTGATCCCTGTCTAAGATAGGTCCACACCTGATAATACTCTGATCTAACGCCCAGGCTCCATGATCAGCCGTAAAAAGAGTTCTATAATAATCCACAAATGCATTAGAAATACCATCCTGAGTAACCACCTCAATGCCCTGATCATTAACAATTCTCAGAATCTTGTTCCTGTATTGTCTCTACCTGATAGAAGCATGAAAGTCTGGAGTTCTGATCACCCTCATTCAACCAAGTCAACTTTGCCTTCTGCCTGAGAAAAGAAAAAGCTGCCTTACTCACAACCTGATACTGCACGAGAATATCTTTTTCTTCAGCCTTCAAATTTACATCCAAAGGTCTGGTAATCAATTCTGTTTGAATGTAATGCAATCTATCTCTGAGCTCTATTTCCCGCTTATCAATATGAGCAAACGCCTCCTTATTAAGATTGGAAAGAGGCTTCCTCAGGAGACGAAGCTTGCTACATACCTTGTACATAAAACTTCCATCACATTGCATAGACCACACTGCGTGAACAATCTACTCAAAAAAGTTTGTGCTCTGCCCACACATTAAAAAATTTGAAACCAGATCTTCTCGGTTGCTACCCCACTCCCCAATGAATGAGAATAGGGGAGTGATCAGAGACCCCTGGAACAATAAACTCAATTTCTGCATTCGACCACTGCATGCACCAATATTCATTCACAAGCGCACGATCAAGCTTGCAATAAATTCTATCCTGCTGATCCTGTTTGTTGCACCAAGTATAATAACAACCTCTATACCTCATATCAGCGAATTAACAAGTATTAACACAATCATTGAAATCAGCTAATGATGTAACATCAGCCGGCATACCACCAAGCTTCTCATTATCAGATAGGAAAGTATTAAAATCGCCCAAGACAATCCAAGGGATCTGAACAAACCCCTGAATTCCTTTTAAAAAATTCCATAAGTCCTTCCTGTGCTCATAATCATTAGAGGCATAGACAAAAGTGGCAAAGAAGGCTACATTAGTGTGTCTAACCGTCACATAACACAGCACATATTGATCAGACCTGCTAACAATCTCAACATCAAACATATCCACTCTCCAAATAAGCCAAATATGCCCAACTGGAGTTAAATCATGATTGGAAAAGGAACCCCAACCAGAAGCAATCTTATCCTTAACAGTATTAAAAAAGGATGCACGTAACTTATTTTCCAAAATTCCTAACAAGCCTACACTATATTTATTATAAAAATTTACAACTACTTTTTGTTTTAGAGGGCGATTCAGCCCTCTAATGTTCCATGCAGCTATTCTATCCATTAGATAAATGCCTAGAGGTTTCCCCCTTATGCATCACTACAACTTTAGATTTACCTCTACTCCTTGGAGTGACAGTCGTCCACCCTTCTTCAGCATCTACTGCACCCCCAGCATCATCATGGACCTTACTCGGAGTTGACTCGGAAGAATTCTTAGCCTCTTCCACAACTTCAAAAATAGGTGCCCTTATATCCTTAATAGCTTCAGTAGCTGCCTCAACATTCTCCTCTAGAATTGTACCCTTCTCTAAACTCTTTTTCAGCTTCAACTTATCAACTAAGTTATCCACATCTTCCTGTGTAGGCTAGTTCTTGACCACCCATTGTTGCTTCACTCCTTTCCGACACATTGCAGCATCATGGCCATATGTGGAACATTTAGTGCAGAGTGTTGGCTTCTATTCATAGACCACTTTCTGGCTAATTACATTACATCTTTCATCCTCAAAATATACTTTATCAGGCAGAATTGCAGGATTTACCTCTATAAGCACTCTTGCATAGTTGATGCGATTTCTCTCTTGAGTCAGCTGGTCCACCATAATTGGAGTTCCTACAAGACTTGCAATTTTACTCAATGCAACAGCTCCCCAATACTTCAAATTCAAATATGGGAACTGAATCCAAGTAGGTACACGATTAATGAATGTCCTAGCAGTAGGCCTGCCAGTCCAAGGAGCCAGGATCATAGGCTTCTTATCAAAGTGAAAGACACCAATCTCCAACATTGTGTTCCTGGCTTCAATTGTATTAAATCTCACAATAAAAGTCCCATCATTATTCATTAGGACTTTATCAATTCCATGGTGTTCCCATACCTTTTTAATGTACCCATTGATCACCGAGAATGGAGGCCGTGACGTACCCCAGAACATAACACACTAGAGCATTCTGTCAATACTGCACCTCATTCACAATATCACTGTCTTTAATCTTTCCAACAACCACACCTTTCTTTACCTCCGATTGATGGTAGGTAAGTTTCTCCCCCGCATTGCGAAGCTTCTTAATATCAAAATTATCCCATACTGGCGGGGCTCTCCTGTCAGTAGCACCAGCACCTGGCTTTGTAACACCAGACCCGCTGTCACAACCACCAGAACCCACACCACTTCCCATCATGCCCACGCCTGTAACACCCCAAAATTTTAATCCTGGACTAATGAAATATAAATTATAAAGTTTATTATAATTAATTATTTCTATTTTTAATCTTTAATTAAGATCTTTGTTGATATTGCTAGAAATTATTTTGGTGAGTAAATTTGTGCATAAATAAATATTTTTGCATATTAGTCCCTGGGTTGGGACCTAGAAGCAACTATAGAAAAGGTTTTGGAGGGAAAGTAAATAAAATATTTGTTTTTCAAAATCTGGGCAAAACACTCGAGTATTATTCTGAATACTCGAGTATTCTGGGTCAAACTGCACGAGTTAGTGCATTTGATGAGTCACCATGAACGATTCCCTCCTCCTTCCACGAAATCGTCTTCTTGCCAACGCCATGGGTGACGTGTCGACGTGCATGAGAGCTTCCTTGCCCTATTTAAGCTCATCAACACCATTAAGTTGAGGATTTTGATCAAACTTGCATTTGTTGATGAAGTTAGGGTTTCAGATTTGTTGCTTTCGATTCTTCTTCAATTCTGAGTGTTAAGACTTGAGTGATACACGAATATAAAGCTCACATCTCGAGCTTTGAATAAACGCCAAATCGTGAGGATTGAGTGAGTATATTGGGAGAATTGGAGCTTGGAAGTGAAGCTGTTTCTGTCAAGTTCTGGTCTGGGAGCTTACTTTGATCATTGATTCTAGTAAGCTCACGAATCCTTGAGTCTCAAATTCGATTTCCTTAGTTAGATTATGTTGCATAGAGTCTAGAAAATCTAATTTCCCCAATTTTATTCTTTGTTTCATGTGTAAACCAATTCCACTTTGGTGTTGCACTCAAAATGCTCTGCATATGATGCTTGAAGCCATTCTGAAAGTTGTGGAGCCTTTTCTTGTCAATTCTTGGTTGAAAAACGTCTGAGAGGTAAGGGGAAGTAATTTCGTACACTAGATAGAGTTTAAATTCCATTAAATGCATTAGAGAGCCACCAAGAGGCTCTAAGGGCTTAGATTGAATAGGAACTTTGGTTTGGAGACCAATCCATACTCTAAAACTGTGTTGAGCAAGTTCTAAATCATGCATGCAAGCTTAAATGAACTTTACCTCATGAGTATTGTGCTTATTATGCAATTTGAGGTGTTGAGTTGTTAAAATGTGTATTTTATGCATAATTGTTGAATCCTCTGTCAAATCTGTGTTTTGATATGAAATGAGTGTTGTAGCATGTTCTATTTATGATATATGAACTTTGTGGATCCCTGGATTGGACTAGAATTGAGTAGAACTGAAAATGATGTGTTAAAACTAAGATTTCAGCCTGTTCTGCTGGGAAACACTCGAGTATTGTGTCTAGTACTCGAGTATGGAGTAAGACCTGGGAACATGTTAAGGCAAACCACTCGAGTAATGCAGGGGTGACTCGAGTATTCTGGAAATCATGATGAATACTCGAGTAACCCATGAACTACTCGAGTAATTTAATAAATTTGAAACCCAAATCCCCAGAAAGTCATGAACACTCGAGTAACCCTAAGAACACTCGAGTAATCTGGAAAAGTTGAAGAACACTCGAGTATGCTGAATTATACTCGAGTAATTTACTCAAACCCTGAGAAACACCATGTTCAATTCTGACTCAATTGGTTAAAGATTTCATAACCATAATCCAAGGGATCTGAACTTAAAAGAAATTGGATGACGGTCCGTTTGGATGACGGAATGTGCCTAGGTGGCATGAGATATATTAATCAATTTCTTTTAGGGTTAAAAGTAATGCACTCATTTTGGAGTTTGGATGGTAGGTCGTATATCATGTTTTTGGTAAACATGTGGAGGGCCTCTGGGAGTGCCAATACGCTTGCTTGATGACACGTTGAAGACGTGGTCGGCTTGGTGAATGCCAATATGGTTATACCGTTTGGATGACGGGACGATGCTCGGGTGGCACGTTATAACTGTGCTCGGGTGGCACGAATTCCAAGCTTGTCGTGTACATTCTAGGTGAATGTACGAATTGTTGTATACCTAGGAATACAACGCACTGGTGAGTGCTGGGTTGTCAGGGATGGACGTCAGAGAGTGACATAGAATGATGGAGATAGGCTTGAGAGTTAGATTCATGCATCATGCCATTCATTTAAATTAAGTGTGATGAATGAAACAAGTATGAGCATCCTATTTGCATTCAATAACTGCTAAGTGCTAAATGTGATTGTTGTTCATTGCTGCATATTTACATATTCATATTGTACAAATTTATACTCTGTTGATTATGTGTATAGGAATGCTTACCCCTATGCCCTTGTAGGTGATGTCACGTTACATCGCTTGCATCGAGATCCGGCCACTTTTTAGTGGCATATGGATCTACGAGGATCACCGAGCGGTATTCGAGGGAGAGGTAGAGGTTATCTTCTACCATCCCAACCCGATGGTCCGGTTTCATCCTCGTAGATTTAGGATTCCCATCATGTACACTATGCACGTACCCCTCTTTTATACTTACCATGGACCACCTCCCACACGACCAGCTCGCTCATATCATAGTTTTTATTTTCAACCTACCCGCTCACATCCTTTTACCTCGAGAGTTGTCCGCGAGGAGACTCCCCTTTCTGATCCGAGGAGCCCAGTCAGGATTTCACCATCACCTGACCCGGTACCTAGTGGTAGGGTACACTCCCCCTCGAATGAGATCGAGGAGGATCTGGTGGAGGACGAGAGTGGGAGCGAGCCTGTCGTGCATTCTACTGGGAGTGATTGGAGGGACGATGATCCCTAGGTATGTGCATAGGGTATGTGATGAGGATCAGAGGATCCGATGTGTGGATGCTATGGAGGAGATCTTGTTGCTACTGTGTTGATGATGATGCTACTATCTTACTACTTTTGCTTCTTGGAGACTACTGCTATCACTACTACTACATCTGATGCTGTCAGATCTACGTGACCACCCTTGGAGTTATATTTTGGTTATGTATATATGTTGTAGATATACTTTTGGAGTACTCTAAGGTTTTGGTTACACTGCTATATAGATCTGTTTATGGACTTGTATATTTTGGAACTTGGAGACTCTGATGTGGGCTATGTACTTATGACTCTCCTATATATAAAATCTATGTTTATATTCCTATCCATGGCATAGTCCGATAATTTCCGCTTACTCTGATTTAATCTATTTGAGAGTTCGGCTGTGAAAACTATTCGATGGTATCAGTTTTATCAAATGAAGCAAGGGTAGCTTTAGTTATTTTCTATGATATAAATACGATTTCAAAAGACGAATGTTACCCAAATTTTGAAAAGGTTTTAGAAATCGCCGAATTCGATATAACTGTTTCGAAATGCTTTAGAGTTTATTCTCCAAGGATTCCAAGTGTTGGTTTGTGCACCCGCTTTTAAAAGAAAATTTCACTTACATATTTTCTTAATACTCACAAGTCCATATATTTTACAAGTAATACTTATTTATTGTAATAATTACTTGTTATGGAGAAAGGGTGTCACACTTAGTGGTATCAGAGCAAAAGTCAGATCCTGTAGTAGTGGAAGTAGTTTCATAAAGGTAGCCATCAACATCAAGCAGGTATCTCCAGGGCATGTTTATTGCTTTGAATGCTAGTATCTTGCTTGTTGAGCCTTAGATACAATTGACTTGTTTGTATCTTGTCTCTTTTGAGCACAAGACACAATTAATTGTGGATTTAAAGGTATAAGCTATAGTCTTAGTATAGGTGGTGTGATGAAAGTTTCTTTAGTTCAACATATGTGACCATAAGTCCATAGCGCAGGTCTATTATGGCAACTAGAAACCAAAATCACACCAATGCGATGTTAGAGAGAATTACCGCGGTGCTGGAGGCTATGCAGCAACGGCAATCTCAGCAACCACCGCAATCGGCTAACCCACCTCATCAGTGTAATGTGGGTATTATCGAGGCTAAGAGTTTGGCGGATTTTAGGAGTTGTAATCCACCCAAGTTTGAAGGAGGATTTAAACCTGAGGAGGCTAATAAGTGGATTCATACCATGGATAAGATCTTCAGAACGTTGGATTGCACGGAAGCTCAGAAGGTGGCTTATGCAGTCTACATGTTAGAAGATGAGGCTGAGAACTGGTGGAACCATACGGTTCAACTCCTGCATTATGAAGGAAGGGATGTTAATTGGGATGTATTTATGGAGAAATTCCTCAATAAATACTTCCCTGAGGATCTGAGGAGAAAGAAGGAAGTGGAATTCTTGCAACTGAAGCAAGGAGACATGAGTGTGGGTGAGTACGCAGCCAAGTTCGAGGAATTGATGAAGTACTCCCCATATTACCAGAACAATCCGGATGAAAGGAGCAAGTGTATCAAGTTTGAAGGAGGCTTAAGGCCCAAGTTGAAGTCTACTTTTAGTTATCAAAGGATCCAAAGTTTTCCTACATTGGTGGACATGTGTAGAATGTACGAGGATGACAAGAAGGCAGAAAAATTGCAAGCATCAGAGAGGAAAGATAGTCAGAATTATGGACCTCATAGGTACAAAGGTTTCAATAATCGATGCAAGGGTCCGTATGATCGCCGAGGGAAGGGCAAAGGAAAAGTTGGAAGTAGTGATGGAGGTAATTTCCGAAGTGAGGCTCCCTTCTGCGACAAGTGCAAGCGTCGTCATCATGGCCGTTTTTGTTGGGGAACAAATAACTGCTTCAATTGTGGAAAACCGGGACACTTTGCGAAGGATTGCAAGGAACCGACCAATTCAAGAGGGACAGCTGACAAGCCCATGGTGCAAGGAAGGGTTTTCACGCTTAGTGGTATGGAGGCAAGCCAATCCTCTGATCTTGTGCAAGGTAATTACTTGCTAAACGGTCAGCTTTGTCAGATGTTGTCTGATTTCAGTGCTACGCATTCATTTGCCTCTTATGAATGTGTGAATCGTTTGACTTTGCCTGTATTTGAGTTGTTCTATATTGGTATGATAGAAACTCTTACGAGCATTCCTATAGTTGTATCTAAAGTAAGTCTTAACGGTTGTAAAGAAGTGTTTGGAGGAGTCTTTAGAATAGATTTGATTTGTCTACCTTTATCGCATTAGAATGCGATCTTGGGAATCGACTGGTTGAGTGCTGTTATAGGACCATTGATGGACTTCCTTAGGTTAAACTCCTATAACCAAGGTAACCCGGAGAATTAGTCTTTCATATGGAATAAGAATACAACGAGGATTTTCAGTAAGTGAAGTGAAGGCTAACATCCTCTCCTACATTGCTCTTACTCGATTCATGCGGAAGTATTAAAGAATAATTTCCTGTGTCGAGGTAAGGACTCGGAAGAGAGTAGTCTTAAGGAAGGAAGGTGGGGGGCGTATGCATTGAAGTGATCGAATACACCCGGGGTGAGCTCTAGTTGGATGACTTGGATCTTGCAACAAGTATGTTCACTCTAAAAGATCCGGAGGTTTTGTCTTTAGGGCTCTTTATCTTGGGAATTCAGAGATCAAAGGAGTATGAAGGAGTTAACTCGATTAAAAGAAGAGATTGAATTGGAGTTATCATCAATGGTTGGGTCTGAAAGTTTTGATTTCGAGCCTCAATACTTAATCAGTAAAGTGAAAGGTAATGACAAATATTGAGTCGAAGAACGATTCACGGAAACTTTAAAGTGACTAAGAAGCTGTTCTAAGTAGGGAAGTTGAAAGGGAATAAGAGACTAACATATGGAAGGACTTCTTCTTTATACCAGAATTTGTATCTCGAATGATTCGTGAACTAGGAATGAAAATTTTGGAATTATGCACACAAGAGATGAGTGGATAAAAGGTCATGCCATTTCCATGTTAAGTAATGTAGCGAGGAACTTGTGGGAACCGTGTGAGATAGATGTTGAAACAAAAGATTGATGTATCGCTTTATTAGCATTCGAAAAGACGACTTTGGGAACTGAAGAGAGTTTTCAAGAGGCATGAGAAGGATTCAAGGAACTGAAATGCTAAACATAGAACGGGAAAGTAATAGTCTCGGAGAAGGCTTTGCCAAGTTCAAAGGACCAAGGAAGTATGCTGCAGTACGACCCAGACGGAAGGTTCAAATATGTGAAGTTTAGAATGGATTAGGTCCGAACCTCAAACCAGCTATCAAGTATTAATGCATAAGGAATTTTCTCGATATCGGACAACGTATGTGGAATTTATAGGTACAATGGATGGGCATAAGAAGATGGTAGAATGAGTGTCCAAAACCAGTATAAGAGAGACTTGGGCAAAAAGGGAGTGTTCAATTAGAAGAAAAGGAAAGGTAGTTAAGAAAATTAATTATGGAGGAATGGTAAATAAAAAAAAATTTAAAGGAACCCCGATCGTGAGAATTATAGAGCATGTTAATTAGAAGTAAGAGCTTGCCCAACTCTATGTGTAATGTATGAGGTGTGTCACTTTGGGCTAAGTAGTGACATATCTATGAGGACATTTGGTTGCAGTTGTAAGAGATTAAGGCTTTGGATTGTCAGATTCAGCAAAGGTTAAGGGTAAAAAAGGGGAATGGACATAAAGCGAGTTAAGTTCGGAAAGGTGATCAACCTGCTAGGATGCGAGTTAGATTTGAGTATAGATAGTTTGAGTTTATCCTTCCTCTGATCGGAATTAACGTAATCAATGTTTTCGATTGCGTTGGTTAAATCGTTTTGTAATCTGAAAACCTGAGCAGGTCTGTGATTTGAATTTTTGTGATCAAAACCCTTATCACAGTTGGATGTGATAAATATCTTTGGGCGCCACAGAAAGAGAAAGATCAGTTAAGACTAGAGAGATTAATAACCACCGGGATAGGACAAGTATTTGTCTCCCCAACAGAAACAACTCTAGCACTTGGCTATCTAGCTATATCTGATGGTGACAGGTATCCCATCTTTAAGTTCATCTAACTTAAAGATGTATCGTATGACTTTTCCTGCGAAAAGTTATATCTGAAAGGAATGATTTTATTATTAGTGGTTTGAATATTAGTACTGATCACCCTAATGTTTGCAACTATTAAGGAATAAAGTCATATAAATGATTCGTTAATCGTGCTTGAGTGATCAGAGTGCGCAACGGGTCAAGTTTTCCTCGAAAAGATCTTTGGAGAATGTTTTAATTGAAGAATATATATATATATATATATATATATATTTAAAAGGTATTATTTGAAAATTTTTAGCCAAAATATTTCATTTGAAGTAATTGCAAAATGTTATGGAATTGAAACGTGTTCTTCTCGAAAAAGTTTAGGAGGGAAAGTTTTAATTTAAGCTATGTATTGAAACATCTTGTCCGAAATGATCAAAAGATTTTATTTGAGTTAATTACGAAATAATTTTCGAAGAAAAATTTAGGAAAACTCTTTTATGAGAAAAAGGATTGGTCTATGCTTTTGAAAACAAGGGTGGTATTAAAAAAAATTATTTTAAATGTTTAGTGAAACATTTTGAGACGGAGAAATTAAGGGAATATAAGAAATTCTCTTAAGTGGGGAAGGACTTTCCCTAAAGATATTTTGAGAAACAATAAGATAATCTTTTATTTAATTTTGAGACCGTGAAATTTTGAAGAATGAATTTCGGGGAGGAAATTCCTTTTAAGTGGGGAAGTAGTGTAACACCCCAAAATTTTAATCCTGGACTAATGAAATATAAATTATAAAGTTTATTATAATTAATTATTTCTATTTTTAATCTTTAATTAAGATCTTTGTTGATATTGCTAGAAATTATTTTGGTGAGTAAATTTGTGCATAAATAAATATTTTTGCATATTAGTCCCTGGGTTGGGACCTAGAAGCAACTATAGAAAAGGTTTTGGAGGGAAAGTAAATAAAATATTTGTTTTTCAAAATCTGGGCAAAACACTCGAGTATTATTCTGAATACTCGAGTATTCTGGGTCAAACTGCACGAGTTAGTGCGTTTGATGAGTCACCATGAACGATTCCCTCCTCCTGCCATGAAATCGTCTTCTTGCCAACGCCATGGGTGGCGTGTCGACGTGCATGAGAGCTTCCTTGCCCTATTTAAGCTCATCAACACCATTAAGTTGAGGATTTTGATCAAACTTGCATTTGTTGATGAAGTTAGGGTTTCAGATTTGTTGCTTTCGATTCTTCTTCAATTCTGAGTGTTAAGACTTGAGTGATACACGAATATAAAGCTCACATCTCGAGCTTTGTATAAACGCCAAATCGTGAGGATTGAGTGAGTATATTGGGAGAATTGGAGCTTGGAAGTGAAGCTGTTTCTGTCAAGTTCTGGTCTGGGAGCTTACTTTGATCATTGATTCTGGTAAGCTCACGAATCCTTGAGTCTCAAATTCGATTTCCTTAGTTAGATTATGTTGCATAGAGTCTAGAAAATCTAATTTCCCCAATTTTATTCTCTGTTTCATGTGTAAACCAATTCCACTTTGGTGTTGCACTCAAAATGCTCTGCATATGATGCTTGAAGCCATTCTGAAAGTTGTGGAGCCTTTTCTTGTCAATTCTTGGTTGAAAAACGTCTGAGAGGTAAGGGGAAGTAATTTCGTACACTAGATAGAGTTTAAATTCCATTAAATGCATTAGAGAGCCACCAAGAGGCTCTAAGGGCTCATATTGAATAGGAACTTTGGTTTGGAGACCAATCCATACTCTAAAACTGTGTTGAGCAAGTTCTAAATCATGCATGCAAGCTTAAATGAACTTTACCTCATGAGTATTGTGCTTATTATGCAATTTGAGGTGTTGAGTTGTTAAAATGTGTATTTTATGCATAATTGTTGAATCCTCTGTCAAATCTGTGTTTTGATATGAAATGAGTGTTGTAGTATGTTCTATTTATGATATATGAACTTTGTGGATCCCTGGATTGGACTAGAATTGAGTAGAACTGAAAATGGTGTGTTAAAACTAAGATTTCAGCCTGTTCTGCTGGGAAACACTCGAGTATTGTGTCTAGTACTCGAGTATCGAGTAAGACCTGGGAACATGTTAAGGCAAACCACTCGAGTAATGCAGGGGTGACTCGAGTATTCTGGAAATCATGATGAATACTCGAGTAACCCATGAACTACTCGAGTAATTTAATAAATTTGAAACCCAAATCCCCAGAAAGTCATGAACACTCGAGTAACCCTAAGAACACTCGAGTAATCTGGAAGAAGAACACTCGAGTATGCTGAATTATACTCGAGTAATTTACTCAAACCCTGAGAAACACCATGTTCAATTCTGACTCAATTGGTTAAAGATTTCATAACCATAATCCAAGGGATCTGAACTTAAAAGAAATTGGATGACGGTCCGTTTGGATGACGGAATGTGCCTAGGTGGCATGTGATATATTAATCAATTTCTTTTAGGGTTAAAAGTAATGCACTCATTTTGGAGTTTGGATGGTAGGTCGTATATCATGTTTTTGGTAAACATGTGGAGGGCCTCTGGGAGTGTCAATTCACTTGCTTGATGACACGTTGAAGACGTGGTCGGCTTGGTGAATGCCGATATGGTTATACCGTTTGGATGACGGATCGTTTGGATGACGGGACGATGCTCGGGTGGCACGTTATAACTGTGCTCGGGTGGCACGAATTCCAAGCTTGTCGTGTACATTCTAGGTGAATGTACGAATTGTTGTATACCTAGGAATACAACGCACTGGTGAGTGCTGGGTTGTCAGGGATGGACGTCAGAGAGTGACATAGAATGATGGAGATAGGCTTGAGAGTTAGATTCATGCATCATGCCATTCATTTAAATTAAGTGTGATGAATGAAACAAGTATGAGCATCCTATTTGCATTCAATAACTGCTAAGTGCTAAATGTGATTGTTGTTCATTGCTGCATATTTACATATTCATATTGTACAAATTTATACTCTGTTGATTATGTGTATAGGAATGCTTACCCCTATGCCCTTGTAGGTGATGTCACGTAACATCGCTTGCATCGAGATCCGGCCACTTTTTAGTGGCAATGGATCTACGAGGATCACCGAGCGGTATTCGAGGGAGAGGTAGAGGTTATCTTCTACCATCCCAACCCGATGGTCTGGTTTCATCCTCGTAGATTTAGGATTCCCATCATGTACACTATGCACGTACCCCTCTTTTATACTTACCATGGACCACCTCCCACACGACCAGCTCGCTCATATCATAGTTTTTATTTTCAACCTACCCGCTCACATCCTTTTACCTCGAGAGTTGTCCGCGAGGAGACTCCCCTTTCTGATCCGAGGAGCCCAGTCAGGATTTCACCATCACCTGACCCGGTACCCAGTGGTAGGGTACACTCCCCCTCGGATGAGATCGAGGAGGATCTGGTGGAGGACGAGAGTGGGAGCGAGCCTGTCGTGCATTCTACTGGGAGTGATTGGAGGGACGATGATCCCTAGGTATGTGCATAGGGTATGTGATGAGGATCAGAGGATCCGATGTGTGGATGCTATGGAGGAGATCTTGTTGCTGCTGTGTTGATGATGATGCTACTACCTTACTACTTTTGCTTCTTGGAGACTACTGCTATCACTACTACTACATCTGATGCTGTCAGATCTACGTGACCACCCTTGGAGTTATATTTTGGTTATGTATATATGTTGTAGATATACTTTTGGAGTACTCTAAGGTTTTGGTTACACTGCTATATAGATCTGTTTATGGACTTGTATATTTTGGAACTTGGAGACTCTGATGTGGGCTATGTACTTATGACTCTCCTATATATAAAATCTATGTTTATATTCCTATCCATGGCATAGTCCGATAATTTCCGCTTACTCTGATTTAATCCATTTGAGAGTTCGGCTGTGAAAACTATTCGATGGTATCAGTTTTATCAAATGAAGCAAGGGTAGCTTTAGTTATTTTCTATGATATAAATACGATTTCAAAAGATGAATGTTACCCAACTTTTGAAAAGGTTTTAGAAATCGCCGAATTCGATATAACTGTTTCGAAATGCTTTAGAGTTTATTCTCCAAGGATTCCAAGTGTTGGTTTGTGCACCCGCTTTTAAAAGAAAATTTCACTTACATATTTTCTTAATACTCACAAGTACATATATTTTACAAGTAATACTTATTTATTGTAATAATTACTTGTTATGGAGAAAGGGTGTCACAACGCCCGCCGCAAAAAAAAAAAAAACAGACAATTTAGTCCTTCATGTTTCTGATATTTGTCAATTACATTCTTTTGTTATGATGATGTTAAATTTTCACCAAAATATATTAATTTTGTCATATGATTTTTCTTCCGGTCACCCGAATCAACATTTTCTCGCCGAAATCTATATTTTTCATGGTATTTGACACTATGATTAATAAATTTCAATGTCATTCCACTTTTTAGGGTAAAATTTCACTCACATTTTTGCCTTTTTTTGTTTTAAAAATTGTAAATTATGGCGATAAAATGCAGATTATGATGATTAGAAAATGAATCTCAAACAAAATCAGTATATTCCGATGAAAATTTAACATTGTCACGACGGAATGATGAAATTGACAAATGTTTGAAACATAGAGGACTAAATTGACTCTTTTTAAAGATAAAGGACCAAATTGAAACCTAGAAATAAAATAAAGGACCAACAGAATATTATCAATATCTATGAATAATATTATTAATTGGTAAATATATTAATTTCAACAAAACAAATAAGGGTGTTTTTGTCTAAAAAATTGTTATAATATGTTAATTTGTTCCAATTGAAAAATCGCAATTCTCATATTACATTTTTTAATTATCAATACTATAAGTTTTTTTTATAATTATTTATATTTAAAAATCATAAATTTTTATAATTAACATATTTATACAAATTATCTAAAAGTATTTTTGTTTACAATAATATATGTTATACTATGTTAATTTGTTTCAACTGAAAAATCACCTTTGCATATTAAATTTTTAATTATTTATGCAATAAGTTTTTTTAATAATTATTTATTTTTGAAAAATTATAAATTTTTATAATTAACATATTTCTACAAAACACATAAGAAAATTTTTGTCTACAATAATCTGTTGTATTATGTTATTTTGTTCCAACTGAAAAATGATCTTTCTTATATTATATTTTTTAATTATCTATGTTATACGTTTTTTTTATAATTATTTATTTTTAAAAAATCATAAATTTTTATAATTAGCATATTTCTACAAGACACATAAGGATATTTTTGTTTAAAAAAACTACTATAATATGTTAATTTGTTCTAACTTAAAAATAACCTTTTTCATATTACCTTTTTTAATTATCTATACTATTAGTTTTTTTCTATAATTATTTAGTTTAAAAAACTCGTAAATTTTTATAATTAACATATTTCTGCAAATTACATAAGGGTATTTTTGTCTACAATAAGATGTTATACTATGTTAATTTCTTCATAGTGAAAAATCACCTTTTGCATGTTACATTTTTTTAATTATATATTCTATAAGTCATTTTAATATTATTTATTTTTGAAAAATTATAAATTTTTATAATTAACGTATTTCTACAAAACACATAAGGGTATTTTTGTCTACAATAATATGTTATACTATGTTAATTTGTTACTACTGAAAAATCACTTTTCTCGTATTATATTTTTTTAATTATCTATGCTATAAATTTTTTTTTATAATTATTTATTTTTAAAAGACCATAAATTTTTAATATTAACATATTTCAACAAAACATACTCCGTATAAGAGTATTTTTCTATACAATAATCTGTTATGCTATGTTAGTTTTTTCCAATTGAATAATCACATTAATCATATTATATTTTTTAATTATCAATGATATAATTTTTTATTATAATTATTTATTCTTAAAAAAAATCATAAATCCTAATTTCAAGTGTGTTTGAATATAAAAACAATAAAAAAATTATTATTTTTTAAATTTATGATGTAAGAAAAAAAAAATAAAAGTTTCTAAAATCTTCAAAGATTACAATAATAAATAATATGTAACATGCTATATATGTTATAACAAGTAAAATCTTCAAAGATTACAATAATAAATAATGTGTAACCTGCTATATCTATTATAACAAGTAAAAAAAAATGGTATATGTGTCCACCATAACATAATTCGGTGTAACTTAGCCTTCACCTACTTACAAATAAATAATGGAAAGAGTAGTAATTTGTCATTGTTTAACTCGGTACATCTTGTATGAATTTTTTTTTCTAAGTACATCTAGTATTCATTCAAAGAAATCAGAGGCTGATAAAAAAGAGTACATTCAACATGTATTGCTGTATGTACTGATTTACTAAGTAAATGCAAGTAGGAGTGATTAGGTAGTATTCAAAATAGAATCAAGTTACAGCCTCTGTAATGATTCTTGTGTACTTTTTATACATAATAATAAAAGTATTTTTTATTGCTTATAAAATAAACATGTATTGCTGCATGACAAATTATGATAACAAAAGAATATAATTCGTTCTCAAACTCATAATTATTTAATAAATTAAAATAGCCACAAAATCAAGGGTTTAATACAGCATTAAAACATGTAAACGAATAATAATAAGTCAGTATTATTTTTCTCGTAGGGAACCAGGGACCAAATTAAACCAGAGGAAACTAATCCTTGGATCGATAATTTTTTTCTTTTGGACGGAAACCATATAGCTAGCTAGATTTTCAACGAATCTATTAACATATCCCCATTTTGAAAGAGGTGATTACATGGTTTCTAACTTTCTCTCTCTCTCTCTCTCTCTCTTTTTTTAGGAGGTTTCTAACTTTCTATATCTGTAACCATATGGTTAGCTAGAATCTTCCTTGGGAGACCTCAAATCTTTGCCTAGGAGTAATAACAAGAATAAAGTTATCTCGTATTAGCTTCCCGTTAGACAAAATCAATAAAATAAGAACTAAGTTTGCTTGTGACTCCTTTAATTTACATACTCACACAGACCTTATCTTGTTTAAAAAAAAAAAAGAATATGCAAATTGAGGTGCAAATTAATGTACCTGAAAAAATAAAGCTAGTAAGAATAATGTTTGTGTGTGTATATTTTTTTGGTTTGCACCCTGGTATCCGGTCATATAATAATAATAATAATAATAATAATAATAATAATATCTAGCGTAACATAACCAACCAACCTTTTGTTTTTTCCACCTTTAGCATTCGAAGAAAGGATTATATGGTAAAAGCTTCAAATATGGGATTGTCAAGGCTTATAAGTGATAGCAATGTTCCTTTTACTCCTTATCTTTCGGGTAGATCACTATTATTAGCCTCTAGATGGAGACTTGTTCTCCAAAGAAAGCCAAATTTTGGTGTCAATCACTCTTTATTCGCCAAAATGTTCTGGAAAATGAATCACCTCTCTAATCACCAACATTAATGTAGGCTCATCTAGCTGTCAAATCAATTGAGTCTTGACACCCAATATCTATGCACGCGTTGTTGAATATTAATTTTGCATGCATGGTTGTCTACCGTTGAATCATTCCACAAATTTGGCAATGCTTCATCAATGAGCATATCTCCATTTCCATTCATTTCTCGTTGATGCTTCCGAGGTGAGCTCTAATCTTTCGTTCCATCAATCTTCTGAAGGATAATAATTAAACCCAGAAACAAACCAATATCTTTAGCTCAACACAAATAGAAAGGACATTAGAAAGCGAATCATAGTTATCAAGACCGGTTCGGTACATTAGTGGCGGTTTTACGTATATTATTATAAGTCTTTCTTTAAAAGTATATATGTGATGATACGAGGAACAATAAGTTCAATGCGCAGAATGCGGGGTTAACGAGAGAACCTGGTAATTATGAAGCGAATCATACTTTTCTTTTAATGTCAAAAGTGATTTTGTATCTGTTGATTAGACTGTCCCTTAATTAAGAAGCATGCATTATGGCTTTCCATTTTTCCTTTGGATCTCAACCAGTGGCAAACTCAGATCAAGGATCACCTGTAGTTGAGAGAATCTCAGAGGAGCCATTCCCAAGCAAAACTACTCAAAGCACCGTCACATGCATCTACCAAGCCAATGTTGCAGGCAGTTGGAGAAATGTATCAGTTTTATGGTGCAAAAACCTTATGAGCCATACATTACACCTCAATGTTGATAGCGTAGGAGGCGAGTTTCAATTCACTTGTAAGATTGATGTTAAGCCTTGGTATTTTTGGAACAAGAAAGGGTATAAAGCTTTCGAGGTTGATGGCGGCCAACAGGTGGAAGTGTATTGGGATCTCCGATCGGCGAGATTTTCCGGAAGCCCTGAGCCGAGCAGCGATTACTATGTAGCTTTAGTGTCGGACGAGGAGGTTGTGTTGTTGTTGGGAGATTACAAGAAGAAAGCTTACAAGAGAACGAAGATGAGACAGAGCCTCGGTGAGGCTGTGCTACTGGTGAAGAGAGAAAACGTGTTTGCCAAGAAAAGCTTCTCAACCATGGCCAGATTCGATGACAAAAGAAGAGCGAGTGACGTCGTTGTGGAGAGCTCAACCAGTGGGCCAAAAGACCCTGAAATGTGGATTAGCATAGACGGGATCGTGTTGGTTCATGTGAAGAACTTGCAGTGGAAGTTCAGGGGGAATCAAACTGTTATGGTTAACAAGCAACCTGTGCAAGTGTTTTGGGATGTTCATGATTGGTTGTTTAGTGTCTCTGGTTCAGGGCCTGGCTTGTTTATTTTCAAGCCACGGCCTACAGAGACAGAGAGTGAAAAAGAGGAGAGATTCTATGAAGTGTGTGAGAGTGATGATGGTAGTAGTGGGTATTATTCAACTAAAAGTTATGCTCCTCCCCTTGAGTCTTGTCTTGTTCTTTATGCCTACAAACTTGAATAATAGAGCAGAGACCAAATGTTATGATACAATGAGTAGCAAGATTATAAAGTTAGTTGAGTTCTCTTCTTTTCTTTCGTATTCGGTTTTTTAAGTCTAATGCTCGATGGAATGGATAACCAAAATTATAAAGGACACCAATTGATTTTGCAATGTTAATTAAAATAACTGATTCATGGAAACCAAAATACAGTAGGTAATATTTGCATTGTCATTTTATTATAAATTTTATGGCATCACCTACTGCATGCAACTTTAGCTGTTAGATTATGTTTATAATATCTAAACCCAAGTAGATGTTATTCCATATATGGTCTAAATAGACTTCAACCTTATATAAATTATACTAGGATACTAAATAGCTTATGGTTTGAAGACTGGACTAATCATCCGGGCAGAGTTTATTCTGCTAGAGCTAGCTTGACTTTCATGTAGGTTAGATAAGTATTTATTATCAGGGTTTATTCTGTCTACGGCTCATTATCTACTAATGACCTTCATACCAGGCATGGTTTGGCAACATCCTCAATGAGTGTACTTGTTGTCATTCCCATCCATAAATCACAATTAATTAATTCGGAGACTATCTCACTTCTTAGGACATATGTCAAAGATGCAGATTTTGGTCCAGCTGATTCAAATGTCATGAATTGGTTCAAGGAGATGCTACACATGGATGATGTTTTGTTTCTCTCCACTCTTTGGTGGTACTGGAAGGCACGAAACTACTTCTATGTCCTAAATTAAACCGAATTAGTTTCATCTATCGCGCAGCATATTAGTATGTTTGATGTGATATGCATGTGACATATATTGATGTGTGTTTAATAAATAAATGATTAAATATTAATGGGTTAAATCATATTTAGATAAGAAGGGATTGTTTCTGAACACCCGTTAGCTTGATGGAAGTCAATGGATAATAGTTAGGGTTTTTACCTATTTATAGGAAACAAGTCGTGTTCTTGACCATAAGGTATTCTTTTCTTTCCCCATCACAAAACGGCTAAACAAACGGCATAGAAAAGAATAGAATAGGAGGCAAATGAATAGAAACCGGGTTTCGTTGGAGAACTTTCTTCCTTCTAACTCTAACAACTCTAGCAATGGAAAGAGGTTAGTAATCGTATTTTTTCTGTCTCTATAACGTGTGAAAGTCATCTAATTTCAAGATCCTTATTATTGTAGTTGTAACGAATAAATTAAACTACAACTTATATGTGGTATCAGAGCCACGTTAAGAAATTCATTACTTTCCAATTAAGATTTAGGATTTGGTTTGAATCCTAATTATGGTGTTTAGGGAATGAATTTTTGTATAAATCCAAATTATGAAATTTGGGAACTTTGAACCCTAATTATGAAATTTAGGGCTTTGTTTCAATATGAATCCTTATTATGAAATTTAGACTTTTACACTTCCGCATTATTGTTAAATGAAATATTAGGATTATTTGAAACTTGATTGTTTATCGATTTGTTTTACCCATCAAAGTTGTTTTCCAATTGGGTATAATGTATACCCAGTGTTTCAATTATATATTTTTAAAGTTCATCAAGTTTTTTTTTTAAATTGGGGTAAAACTATTGATTGATATATGTGAAAAGCATTAGGTATTGCTTTCGTCACTATTTATTATTCGTTTTACTGTATAAAAGCACATTACAGTGAATGACGAATAATTAATATTCCTTTTGCATAATAATGAATATATATAATAAGTCCAGTATGTCATGGACAATTTATGTTTTTATATATATATATATATATATATATTTGGGATTAATTTGAGTTTTTTTATTAGCAAAAGAAATTTTTTGAATTGGCATTGCTTGATTTGATATTAATGTATGATGATTTGATCATCATTAAAGTTGTCAAATCATAAAGATATTAATTTCGATTGTATAATTTTATTATAATAATGAATTTGATTTGAAGTTAATTGTATGTTGATTTTGTTAATCACCAAAGTGGTCAAATCAGTAATAAATTAATTTCAAATCATATGGTGATTTTTCAATTACTCATAGATTTGATGTTATATGAATGACATAATGGTTTGATGTTCTATGGGTATATTGTAGTTCATTGTTATAAGGCATTTATCGATCGCCCAAAGGTTTGATTAGTTGTTCTTATAATTAATGGACATGACTGTAGGCAATATGTTTATGCTATTGGTTTATTTATATATCCAAAGACAATAGATAATACTAATTGGTACATATATCATTGCCAATTATTGATTATTAATTTTATTAGCATTATTATGTTTGAATGTCGTGTGCTAATGTGCAACCCACATGAGAGCTTTGGTGCACATTACTTGTTTAAGTAATATGTACTTTATGTCTCAAAACATTTATGTAGTACATGTTTTTAATTTTCTGCATTTTCATGACTTGTATGTGTCAGTGTTATTTGTTCAACTTTCTGACTAGAGTTTGCAAGTCTTTCTTATCAGGTAAAGAAAAGTTTGTTGCTATTAATGGTGTTAGCAACAATAAAGATAAAGTTTATTATAAAATCTGAGTAATTTTTTAGAAAGATTTGACAAACACTTATGTTATGTTCATGAGGATAAGTGTTGCAGATAACATTAAGATAATTCTCTCCAAAATTGAAAGTAATTAAAAAAAATGAAAAGAATTTTGTGAGAGAGTGCCAAATATTTTGTGAGTCTTTTTTTGGGACATTAATGAGTACCCCAACCCCATAAAGTTTGGTGATTTGTGTACTATTTATGAATCATATAATTAAAATTAAAATTATTGCAGCAAGATTTAAGTTTGAGTCCTTAGAAATAGTTGTGGATGAGAACTTCTTATTATAGTTTATCCTCGCCCATTACCGATTGAGTGTTACTTGTTTTTGAATGAGCTATAACGTCATGAAAGATCATGGGTTGTGCAGTAAATTGCACAATATCTTAGTTTAAGAGGAAACAAGACTTAAGAATATAAGAAATTTCTTTATCTAACCTTTAAAGACATTAAGGAGCTGAAAATAAATGTGTGAAGAAACATGATAAGGGCAAAGGGTCACTTAGAATTAATGAGGCATATGTGAAAATTCATATGAAAGAACTTCATTATCATAAATGTCATTTTGTGCAAAAAATGTTGAATTCATAAGAAGCGCATAAAATGAAAATCTTGATTCTATCAAAGATAAGTTTAAAGCTTATATATGTTTGAGTCAAACTTAATCAAAGATCCACATAAAATTTGGTGGATTGATCCTGGATTAATCGAAACATGTTTCTAGCATAATGAATTTTGTTTAATCCATACCATTAACTCGCATGTAAAGTACGTGTTTGTGGGAATAAAGCGAATGTTCTAGTAGAACTTGTTAGGATTTAATGTTTAATCTTTGACATTGGGCATCACCTAGACTTATTGGAGACCTTTTAGGTACCTAGTTTTTCTAGGAGTTTGGTTCATTATCTAGGATTGATGCTACTAGACACTCTTCTATGTTTGGTTATGGTTGTTTCAATTTATTTAAGAATAATCATCTCATTGGTATTTGTATCTTTGTGATAATTATATAAATTGATTTTCGATGAATTTTAAATGATATTTTGCTAATTTGTAGCATAAGTGTTTGGGTCATAAATCCAAGGAAAGAATGAAAAGTTTATAAGGAACAAAAATCTTTCCAGACTTGGATTTTATTGGCCTAATTATTTGTGCAGATTGTATTAAAGGAAAGAAAAACCAAAGGCACAAAGAAAGGAGCCACAAGAAGGATCCAACTTCTTGAAAATGTGTTCTTCAAAACTTGTGGATCTCTGATGTTAACTTTCTTTTTAGAAAGGAAAAAGTATGTGATCATCTTTATTGATAACTATTCATGTTATAGTTATGTCTTGAAAATTTACTTGAATAAAGTAGAAAGTTAAGTACATATAGATGAATGTTATCAATTACGATAGAGATGATGACTAACATGAAAGAATTAATTAAAACGGGCAACATCTGTTCTTTAAACTCCTCGAGAATTGAGTAATTTGTGTGTATGTCAGTTACACTGCAGCGAAATGGTGTATATAGGGCATAACAGAACAGTAATGAATATGGTTAGGAGTATGATATTTAGTCTTTACCCGCATTTGTGAATGTATGTATGTCTTGAAGCTGCCATTTGTCTATTGAACAGGGTTCCTAGTAAGACAGTGCCAAAGACAATTTTGAACTGTGTTTATAGGATACCCAATTTAAGGCATCTGCATATTTAAGGTTGTCGGCAGAAACAAGGATTGCAATCCGCCAGAAAAGAAAATGGATATAAAACATCAGCGAGTATTTCAGTGATTATCCATATAAATCAAAAGGTATAGACCTTATTGTTCTAACCATAGTATAAGAACCATTGAAATTGTGAATGACAGGTTTACTGAGAATTGTGAAATTAGTGGGAGTATAGTTCCACATAACGTGGAAATTAACGAAGTTAGGGTGTAAGTTCCTATAATTTGT
This sequence comes from Crotalaria pallida, assembly GCA_037953625.1. Lineage (NCBI taxonomy): Eukaryota > Viridiplantae > Streptophyta > Magnoliopsida > Fabales > Fabaceae > Crotalaria > Crotalaria pallida. The sequence goes on along the minus strand of CM075651.1, from coordinate 35,254,866 downwards.
AATTTGTTCTTCTACCTCAACAATAGTTTCTTTTATTGTTGAATCGTATAACAATAAAGTACGAAATGAATTCACTATTCACAATGATTTTATTGTAGAAGAACCATAAGAAATAGTATTAAAAAAAAGGAAAAGAAATTGCTATTTCGAATGTTTTAAGTGGTTTATATACAAGAATATAAATTTGACTTAGTCATTAATGATAACGATGTGTTGTTTTACAAGCCGTAAGTTGTGATAATATTGATAATATTTTTATATGTGAGACCTTGTAGAATTGAATAAAGGTTACACGAGAGTTGGGGGATAAGTGAGTCTTTTGGACCAAATATAACTCTCGTGACAACCTTGAACGTTACAAGGCCAAATTTGTTGTCAATGATTTCCCTCGCAAAGTTGGCATTGACCATTAATGAGGTATTTTGACCAATTACTTGAAAGAATTTATTCAATATTATCATCATGGCATATGTAGTCCGTAATGATTTGGAACTGCAGTAGAAGAATGTGAAAACAACCTTTATGAATTTTAGAGGATGATGTATATGTGGATGACCCACTAATGTAGTTTTCAATTGAAAAGAATGAACACATAATGTGCAAATTTGAGGAAATTAATATACAAATTTAAACATACATCCCACCAATAGTATCAAAAAGATAGTCAATGATACTATTGTTCTTTTTAGATTTAAGGAAACACAATTAACTTGTGTAAGTATCTGAAGGTAATGGGGAGTGAGTTTATTATGTTGATTCTGTATGTTATTATATCTTGCTTGCAACTTATTATCTTGGTCTTTTACACTAGACTAAGAAGTTTTTTCTAGTAACTTTGAATGAGAGATATAGGTGAGTCGAGCCATGTGATTAGAAAATGAATATTCTAGAATATGTCACATAAATTGTTAGGCTTATCTCAGAAAGCATATATCATTAAAGTACTATAATGATTTAGAATGAATAAAATTTACGTTAAGGAAGTATTAACTATACTCATAAAGTCTTGAGGTATTAGCATGGAACGAATAAATGCATGCTTACTTCTGTAATGAATGATCACATTGAGGTGATCAGAATGTTGAATTTGTAACAAGTTTTGAGGTTACAATTCAAACTAATTGACTGTAAAATTTTATTTCGGGGCTTAGAACTGTGACAATATTGCTTAGCCACTGAAAACGTACCGTGGTGTTTTGCAGCAATGACAAGTACTATAAAGGTGCTAAAAGTATGTGAATGAAGTACTTTGTCTCTAAAGAATGAGATCAGAAACAAAAATTGTCAATAGAACATATTAGCACAAATCTTATGATTGTTAATCCCTTGAAAGAAGGGTTATTGCCTAAATATTTATTGAACATGTTGAAAGTATAGACATTACAGTTGTTAAGTAAAATTGAATTTGATGTTGACATCCTTATGTATGATGTAATTGACACGCTGAGCTCATTTATGATATGTTTGATATGTTTCTGATTACCTGTTCTCTAGAACGGCATGCATTATTGTATTAGAGTAATGTAAACAGACATTGTCTTGAGTAAAGACATTATGGACCAATTATGTATTTCCCAATTATAGATCGTGTTAAGGAAAAGACTATTTTGTGGTGCATGGAAGGAATTATGTCGAACAATGATGTACAACCGCTACGACCCGAATTAGTTCTTATCTTTAATCATGATTAATAGAGTATCTAAGTATAAAATAATTTAGCTATATAAATGAGCATTAATTGTTTGTTTAATTATATTTTTTATTAGACCATAATGTTTAATTATGTCACATGAGCCAAGTGGGAGAATGTAAGATTTTAATATCTTAGTATGTCTCATGTGATGTGCATGTAGCATGTAATGATGTGTGTTTAGTAAATAAATGATTAAATATTAATGAGCTAAATCATATTTAGATAAGAAGGGATTGTTTCTGAAGGGTCGTTAGCTTGATGGAAGCCAATGGATAATAGTTAGGGTTTTTACCTATTTATAGGAAACAGGTCCTGTTCCTGACCATAAGGTATTATTTTCTCTCCTCATCACAAAACGGCTAAACAAACGGCATAGAAAAGAATAGCATAGGAGGCAAAGGAATAGAAACCGGGTTTCGTGCCTTTTGGTCAAAGGACATTTGGAGAACTTTCTTCCTTCAACCTCTAACAACTCTAGCAATGAATAGATGTTAGTAATCGTATTCCTTCTATCTCTATAACGTGTGAAAGTCATGTAATTTCAAGATCTTTATTATTGTAATTGTAACGAATAAATTAAACTACAACTTATAAGCATTACTAATTAGTTTCTCATTTTCTAAACAAAGTTCAACGCATGATTTTTGAAGCATTACCACCGTTCAATGTTTATTTTATGAGTTAAAAAAGAATTTGAGTATTGTTTTAAAATATAAACATTAACCTGCAGAATTATGAGTAGAGTAGAGAAAAAATTAATCAAGCACTTTGGACAACTTTTCATGCAAAACCTTACTAGTAAGACAAGACCAATTTACTCCAATTCACTCAAATTTACCTGCCAAAGCAACAGAGGAGTAGACTGAGGCCATGTTTGGTTATAACTTTCAAAATCAATTCTGGCCTCGAAATCACGTTGGAGCAGAAGCAACTGTTAATAGTGTTGACATTCCAGAATTGATTCTGGGCTAACACACCGCAGAACCAAATATGCATTAAATAGGCACATGAATGATAGGTCTTAAAAAATTTAAATAAATTAACAACTTCAAATCACTTCCAAAGGGAAGAACATTGCAGATATGGCACAAGTAGCATGTAGTGAGTGGGTGGCACCCTCAGTTATGTTATGAAACACTGGTGAATTCTTTTTTTGTCATAGAGACACCATGACCTACAAAGTCAGCAATAAAGTTGAGTCTGTATTTAAATAACTGAATTTCGAACATCAGAACATAACCTTGCAAAACTACAGTGGACTTGACTATAAAATAGGTAAAACCACAATTTAGCCAAGTATTTAATTGCAAAAGACCAACAATCTAAATCATGTTCAATAATGTAATCACACTACAAGAAATAGATTCTGCATTTCTGCCTGAGCGAAAATGGGTAATTAACATAAGCAATAAGTGCTATTATACCTGCAATCATGCTGCAAGAAAAATAGAACAGTTCCAAAAAAAAAATAATTGCTAAAGGACTACGACACAAAGCATCACTAAACAGCCTCCTGGTTATCATCCACTAAGCTATGAAGTGCCTTGATTCCAATCAACAAGAGCTTCATGGTTTAAGTTTAACTACTCGTTTAACAAAATTGAACAGTTTCCTTGTTCTCATCTGAGGGATTTCATTTTAATATCTGATTCATGCTCAGCTGCAAACCTAAACTCGATATCATTGCCCTTTGGCCTGAGCTTAATGCTAAAGATTGATTGGAAAAAGATGGAGAAACCAGAAGCATAGATGACGGAGTCACAGTTGAAGTCAGAGAATTATCAAACGCCTTTTCTATGCCTTGAACGGATTTACTATGGCTGCGATCCCCATGAGAGTAAACTTTGCTATAATCAACCTTATTTAGAGATGAACTTGCCTGCTGCAACTTGCTGCTTTCCCTATTTAAAAGAGAATGAGTTGCCGTAGAATTGGAGAAGTGGTTTTGCTGAACAGGATTACAGCCACGATTGTTAACCTGCATACTAGAATTTGTATTTCCTGATGGGGTGGAGACTTCTTCAGCTCTGGCCTAGAAACGTTTGAAACCGTAGGAATACCTTGTTCTGTAGGTATCTGAACCAGAAATTTAAGTTAATAATTTTAGAATCACATATGAAGTTTGTCAATACAAGGTCATTTACAAAAAATTAAGTCATAAAGTGGATGTGATACCTGGTGTGAAAACAAACAAGCATCACCTTTGCCACAAGAACCTTGGGACACAAAATTGGCACAAGGATACTTAAGAGAGCTGATGATCAAATGGGCAGCCATCTCCTTTCAAGCAAGAGTGATGAGCAAAATGACGGCATGGCTGTGATTTCAAAATCGATAGTACAGGGTTATGTATATTTTAGAAAGCTAATTGACAGGATAATTCTTGTTACAGCTTAATATAAAGCTAACATGGAGTTCAATTTCAAAAAAGTTAGTACCGTGGATTTTGTCAAAGGCACCATGTCATGTGAGAACTTGCACTTGTCACCCTGTCAAATTTGTTTCAGATGAGGAAAGAGCAATGCAAGTTTAGAATAATTAGTTATTGTCATGCGCTAATAAAATACGATCATTAAAAAAAAAAAAAAAACTTAATTATGTCACTAGTCCTCGAAGTTTGGGGTACTTTTGTCAGATACCCTTATTCTTATTTTTTTCAATGTCTGACTCCTCGAAGTTATTTCTGGGTTTGCCATATACCCCTACTACCAATTCTGACCAATTTTGCTGACATATAACATCGGAATCCTCGTCAGATGCAGAAGGTTAGTAATGTGGTACCGCGTCATGTCGCAGGCATCTGACGAGGATTCCGATGTTATATGTCAGCAAAATTGGTCAGAATTGATAGTAGGGATATATGACAAACCCATAAGTAACTTCGGGGAGTCAGACATTGAAAAAATAAGAATAAGGGTATCTGGCAAAAGTACCCCAAACTTTAGGGGCTTGTGACATAATTAAGCCTAAAAAAACAAGAAAAGAATGACCTACTCCATATCTATATGATATGTAACATCTTGATTTTCTTTTGTATTATAAATTTTGACTTTTATCAAATTAAATGATTAATTCTTATATATAATTATTATAGTGTTGGTATTTTCATAAAGTACCTTATATTATTTTTATTTGACTATTTTATTTATATACCTTAAGGTAAACTCATTTAAAGTAATTACCCTATATGAAAAAAAAAATACACTTTTTATTATTTACTTGCTTTTGACATATTCAATATTATTTTATGTTTAATGTTTCCAAGCTTCTAACTCTATGATTTTCTTACGTATATTCATTTGATAATTTAATTTTATTGCAAGTACTTCCTTGAATTAAAAATAAATAAAAATAAAAGAAAATATGTGCATATGTTAAGGGTAAAGTGCAAACCCTATGTTCCATATCCTTCTTCTCTGGTAGGAGCTGCCGCACACCCACCACCCTTTTCCTTTCTAATTTCTGATTTCCCTCTCTTGAGAGAAAGTCCAGTCACCATCACATCCGTCCATCTCCCTCTCTCTCATCTCGTTCTCTCTTTCTTGGCCGTCACCGCCAACCCGCCATCCACCACCGCCCACTACCGCCGTCTCTCTTTCTATCCATTTCACTTTCTCTCTAACGATGGGGCGCGAATCGTGACTCCCAGGGTCCCAAATCGCCGCCGCCACTGCTTGAAGCTTGAACCAGAACTCGTGATTTCTCCCTCTCTCTCGGTTGGGACACGAACCATGACTCACCCACCTCCGTCGCCGTTGGTCCTTCCGTCGTCGTCACCCTAGGAGGGTTCAAATCAACCAATCATCACAGGGACCTCATAAATCGCAAACCGAACCGCCATTGGAGAAACCACCAGCGCCGCCCATTGCAGGAGGCGCGACCCAGGACCACTCCTCCGCCTCATTGAGTCACTGGTGTCCGCTAAGGGTTCGGATCGAACCACCATCACCATCTCTGTTGAGGAGTCAAAGCGTTGCTGTTACCGTGACCAACCCCTTTGTTGTGCTTCGAACCAGACATGAGTGGAGCTTTAGAACCGAACCGGTCTTGATCCCTCTGTTGCCTCAAAAGCCTCATCGAAGGGTAAACCCGTAATAGCTTTGTGTTATGTTTTAATAATAATAACAATGATTCTAATACTAATAATAAAACCGATTTTTAATATTAATTAGTGATAATTATAACATTAAGTTGTTTTTGAATGTTTATGTTGTTTTAGGAAAATGTGTGGTATTAAGGTTTATATTTATTTTAATTATATTTTTATTGATAATGATTTTAATTAGTTACTTTGATTTGTGTTAACGCATAATTAACCGTTATGTCAAACGATTAGTTTTAAGAGTATTTTGTTAAATGTGACGGATTCCTAATTAATTAAGTTGTAGTTGGTTGATTGGTACTATTGTAGAACTAATTCATGCTCTAATTAATTAGGAATTCGATATATTCGGCATACGTTAATTCGGGTTAAACCTTGAACTTTAATTCTAAATTGAAGGAGGGTGTAGCTAAGTGGATTTGGAAATGTGATTTTGCTTATTTAAAACAAAGAACACTCTCTTTTTAATTCAGAATTAATAGTTTTAAGTAGCTAAAGATACATGATTTCAATCTATTATGATACTTTTGTTGGTTTCGAAAGTTCGCGTATTTTTCAAAAGAAGTTATACTATTTTTTAATGAAAAGGGCATGGTCTTGATTTTAAGTTTTATTTGATCTTGGTTTATGAACTTGAATCAAATAATTTTATGGTTTGGAAACATATTCAAAATACAATACTTTAAACCAAAATACAATAAGTTGACGTATTTTGTTTTATGATTTGGAATCAAATACAATACTTGTCAAGTTTCTATATTTCATTTTTAATTTATTTTAGTTTCCAGTGTGCAAAGCTTTAAAGTATCTGTTTTTGTGTGATTTCAAAGTTGATTGTTATTGTTTTGTATGGCATGGTTAGACGAGGAAGGACTTTAGGGCTGGCCGCGATGCGAGCAATGAACCGCGTCACGTTTGGGCATCATTATACGAAAAGAATTATGTCTAAGGAAACACAAGGTAAGAGGGGTGTTACCTTAGCTTAGAAGATGTATTTCTAAGTAGTTTATAGTGATGACTAAGACTGGGTGATTTTGTATGTTAATGAACCTTAGGGTAACCAGTAATAATAAAGGATAATGACTCAAGGAAAAGAATAGAAAATCCTCACTTGATATATTGTTTTATATGCATGATGTGATAATTGGAATGTGATATTTGATATTTTCTATGGAAACATGTATATGTGGCTGGTTGCTTTATTTGAAATTGAATATGTGAACTTGAGTGAAACTTAAGTTGCCTTTAAGATGTTAGTTGTGTATTCCCCTATGTGAAAGAGTAGAATGAGAGAGAAAATGAAATTAATTTACTAAATGAAAAAGAAGGAAAATGGTTGAATAAATGGATTAGAGCAAAGAAAGAGAATGTGATAAAGACTAAAGGAATTGGTATGCAGATGCCCAGCCAAGTAAGTATGCCCGTGGGTGCATTGGTTGCGTAAGACGCAAATGTAGTTGTGCGTTGTGGTGGGTGTGCAAACCATAAAAGAGAATCGATTGTGGTACTTGAATACCAGACCAAGTAAGTACGCCCCGTTGGGTGCATTGGTTGCGTAAGACGCCCATGTAGTTGTATAACCCAAACCAAACTTGTTTGAATTCTCTCTTTGAAAATTTAACAATGTGCGCAATTTAATATCACCACTTATGAAACTTGCAAGCTTATTTTTCAAAATAGCATTTTCATCTTTAAGCAACATGCAACTTTCACAATCAACCACAACATTCAATCTACTAGCACAATCACAAGAAGAACTAGCATAAATGAGATCAAGAGTTTCATTTTGAAGATTAAGTTCATCAACTTGTTTTTGAAGTTCTAAAATCTCTTGTTGATGTTTGAAATGAGCTTCTTCCTTTCTAAATTTTTCAAAGCTAGTTTCTTAAGTTGTTCATGCATTTCTTCATAAGCATTATATAAAATTTGATATTTAGAAGAAATTTCGGATTTAGTATCATTTACATCGCTTTCCTTGCTTTGTTCATTTGATTCATTACTTGAGCTTTCTTCTTCATCTACTTGAACTAGCAAGTTAAGTGTAGCAATTTCTTCATCATCCGACGAACTACTTGATGTGCTTTCTTTTTCTTCTTCATCCCAAACAATGTATGCCTTTTTGTGCTTTGGATGTTTCTTCTCTTTCTCCATCTTTTTGAGATACTTTGAGCACGTATACTTGATGTGACCGGGTTTTCCGCATTCACGGCAAACCACTCCTTATTTTGTTGTCTTGGTCTTGTAGTGTGGGGAATTTGTCTCTTTCTTTTTGTCTTTGTTCAACCTTCCTTTTCTCCTTAGAAGCTTGCTAAACTTTCTTAGTAGAAGTTTCATAGACTCTTCATCAATGTCCGAATCAGAATCTTCACTATCGGAACTCTCTTCCTTTTTATAGGAACTTTTGGCTTTAAGAGCATTTCCTTTTCTTTCTTTGTTCTTATCCGATTCTTCATGCATATGCAAATGTCCAAGCTCCGTTTCATGTTCTTGAAGCTTTCCGAAAAGTGTAGCTAAGTCCATGTTGTCCAAGTCCTTTGATTCTATAATCGCGGTAACCTTAGGTTGTCATTCCCTGCTTAGACATCTTAAAACTTTGTTAATAACTTCACAATTCATAAAAGTCTTTCCAAGAGCAATGAGGTGATTGATAATATGAGTAAAACGTTTTTGCATATCACATATAGATTCATTAGGCAACATACGAAACAATTCATATTCATGCATCAAAGAATTTAATCTAGCACGCCTAACTTCACTAGTGCCTTCATGTGTGACATGCAAGGTGTCCCACATTTCTTTGGCATTACGACATTGGGAGACCCGAAAGAACTCATCATAAGATAGAGCCGAAGTAATAATATTTTTAGCTTTTAAATCATATTGAATTTTCTTTTTATCATCATCGGTCCACTTATCTTTGGGAACTAGTTGAGATGCACCATCTACTTGTTTTGAGGGAATGTGAGGACCATTCTCAATGGCTTCCCAAATGTTTATATCTATGGCTTCTATAAAGATTCTCATTCTAACTTTCCAATAAGCATAACCCTCTCCACCAAACATAGGAGGACGACTTATTGAAGCATCTTCACCACCAAAGGAATTCGTAGAACCCATTGTAGTTTCCTTAAGGATCTTTACGAAAATAAAGCTCTATGCTCGTGTCTTTTGACCGAGCTCTGATACCAATTGTAAGAACTACAATCGGTGGGTGAAATAACTAAGTAACACTAGGAGAAGACCTAGAAGGGGGGATTGAATCGGTGTTAAAGAAACCTTGAAAGATTTTCGAACGAAACAAATCGAAACAATTAAAACGAATGATTTTTACAAAAAATGAAACAGATAATCGATTAAGTCAATAGATAATCGATTATCAATTGACAGCAAATTTCAGATAATCAATTATGACCAATGGATAATTGATTATCCACTGCAGAAATCAGAAAAATCACTTTTTCAATCGAAAACGAAAATCAATCAATTAACACAAAGATCAGAGATAAAGCGGAATTGATTAACACCAATATTGTTAATGATTACCTAGGTTATTAAAATGGTTTTCCCCAAATCAATTTGAACATATAAACCTAATTCAATCAATGATGGAAAATCAAACTTTTCTAGGTTTTCAATCAAGAACAATATGAAATGACAAAAACTAAAGAGTTAAGGGAAGAGAAGCTTGCTTAGAGATTTATACTGGTTTACTCACAACCACTGTGAGCTACATCCAGTCCCCTCTTATCACAAGAGAGAGTTTCTTTACTAAGGAATTAGAATTCTCAAATTACAAGTAATCCGCCTCTCAAGACTCCCTTCTTGATAGCCTCCAAGATATATCTCACTCTTGTCTTGCAATCCTATTGAACTTCTAATCTAACCTTCTTCCCTTGCTTGTTGATAACCCCACAACAAGGCTTCCACTTGCTTGTTGATTCCTCACAACAAGACTTCCAATTTGCTTGTTAACACAACAAGACTTCCAAGACAATTTGCTTGATGAACAACCACCAAGACTTCCAATTTGTTGTAGAATGCTTGCCTCTTGCAAAGATTACAACCCAATAGAAAACACAATAACCTAATGAATCTCCTTCAAGAACTATGAACAATTACAATTGAGATTCAAAGGTTTCTTGATCAAAGAATATGAAAGTGAAGAACTTTGATCTTGAGAAAGTGAGAGAGAAAGTTGAGAGAATAGTGTGGCTTTTTTTATCTTTCTAAAATGATATGAAAATGAAATTAGTTTGTTCTAATGATTCACAAATGTTGGGAAAAGGTTTATATAGAATACCCAAAAGTTAGGAAACTTAAAAACTGATTTTGAGAAGTGAAAAACGTATTTTAAAAATCAGTTCAGCAGGTCATAATTGATTAAGCACTGTTCATACTTAATCGATTATGCCTTTGTGAAAAGTGATAATCGATTATGCATACAAGATAATCGATTATTACCTGATCCAAATCATGATAATCGATTATGGCTTCCTCATAATCGATTATGAGCTGTAAAAATACTTCTAAAAACTTGTTTTCTCAAATCTAAACATTTTCTTTCAAACCTTCAAATCATAATATGATCATGCACTTGATAGAGATTCACTACCCTCTAATAAACTCTACCCAAACTCATCAAACTCTAAGACTCAAAATAAAGATATTACAAATAATACACATATTGAATCTTAATGAGCTTGCTCTCTCTTCATCATAGTTGTTTGTTGGTCTTTGGTAAGCTTCTCCATAACTTGAACTTGATAAAAACATTTGTCATTATCAAAACCATGCATTGCATAATAGATCTCACAATGTCCACATGCACATACACACGAGATCTAACACAAAGATCGATAAAGAGCTAGAGAGAGAAACTGTTGCATCTGTAAAAACCAAGCTCTAATCGATTATAAGCAAAGCCTTTCTCAACCGATACTCATATGTTCGGTAAACTTTCAGATTCACATACACTTGGGTTTTCGGTTTGGAGCCATCATCATCATTCTTCATCTCTACTGTTCTTCAAGTCTTGAGGTGTTCTCAAGCGGTGAAAGTCTTGGAAGGTTTCCAAGCTCGTCTAAGAGGTTCTTGGCGATTGAAGTCTTAGGAGGTTCCTGAGCAGAAATCCAAAGAGGTTCTTTGGTGAAAGTCCATGAAGGTTTTAAGGCATCTTGAAGGTTTCAAGATTTGTAAAGTCCGAGGACATTCTTCAGCAGTTTGTTAAATTAGGTAGAAGTTTGGTACTCTCTTGGTGGGTTAATTGATCCCTTGTAATTTCTATCAATTTGATATTATTAAAGGCTCCCTGAGGTTCAGGGGGGACTGGACGTAGCTCACCGTGGTTGTGAGTGAACCAGTATAAAATCTCGGCTTCTCATTTTCTCTTTACTGCTTTCAGTTTTTGCCAAGCATTTAGTCGGCTTTGTTTAACTTGTATTTTGTGCTCTGATAGTGCTAGCAAATTTCCGCTACAAACCTGATCTTTGAGTGGCGCAGCTCGGATAATCGGTGGTCGGTCTAGATAATCGATTATCAGATACTGCTCGGCTCAAAGTCAATCTTTCATTTTAATACTACAAGCATTATCCGACTGAATTAATTCACATCGCGAAAAATTGGTATTTTTCTTCCGACTACTATTCACCTCTCCCCCTCTAGTAGATTGTTAGGCCGCTTGCTGGGTTTCCAACAGTCTCTTTAAATTTGTGCCTCTGGAAAATATATCATTGCTAAGATTATATTAACAAATACAACTTGGAGGGAATATTATAATGAGAATGAATGAATTTTTGTAGTCATTGCTTAATGGATGTGCAGGATAAGACGTAGCAGGAAACATGGCCTCACATTTTTTTCATTCATTTAGAAAATCTGGAAATGATATAATATTCCTTTATCAATCCTCAAGATTTTTTCTTAGCACCTAATAATTTGAGTCCCTAAAAAATATGGTTCTCAAATATAGAATCTCTAAAACTTTCTTTCGTTAGCGTGTGTTATAGTTTTAAGTTCTCATAATGCTGAGATTTTTACCATGCAATAATTCAATAGGCATTTTATTTTTTGGTAAAGTTGAAAAAAAAAACAAATGAAACGCGACACCAAAGCCTTAGAAAACTAATCCCCATCGATTGCATTTGATAGGAGAATGTTGGATATTTCAGGGGAAGGGGATTCAAAGAGACAAAAATCATGGTCATTGGCTGCACCATGCTAAGATTTCAATAAAATAGGTTCCCTAAGATAGATTAATTTGGATTTCAATAATTCATATTATAGTCTTAGTTTTTTAATTTAAAAGAGCTATGTAAATATATGTTTGTCAATTAATTATGTATTTTGATTTTTTAGTTTTTGTAGCTTTAATTTTTGATCATTATGGAAAGTAAAAGAGAAAACAAGCAGCCTAGAAGCATAGGGGGTTTCGAAAAGAATCAAGAAGGTTTTGATTATGATATTGTACATTAATTTTTTTTTAAATGTTGGATTTCTGAATTTTAGTTATGAATATGTTGGTTTTTCTTGCTTCATGTTCATGCAGAATTAGTGATGTTCAAAGTCGAAGAAGTTATGTATTTACTATTTCTAACTTTTATTCAAGTAAAGTCAAAAAAAGTTATAAATCTAACTTCTACAGCTATTTATTTAAATGTTTGATTTCCATTATTGAATTATTGTGTTTATTGTATCTTATACAAACTTTTTTGGTACTTATTTTATCCTCAGATGCGGAAGATGATACTCAACCTAAAATATTATAAATAGAAACTCTACATCCGAAATTTAAACTATGTACCCAACATGTCAATATGACATAAATATTAGTTGGAACACCTCTTCAATATAAATTACATATAAAAGTCAAAATTATTGTCTTTTATGATTGTATTAGTTTTATAAAATACAAAAAATAAATAAATTAAATTTACATGATATAAACAAAAACTACACATTGGCTATTCATAATTTAAATACTAAATAGTAATTTAATATTATACATTGCAAATTCAAAATATTTTACTCATACTTTGTCAAATGAAATTTCTCACACAATGCTAATATCTTAAATTAAACGACCCATGCATCGCACGGAAAAACTTACTAGTACATAAAATATATCAGAACCGAATTAAACTAAAGCATATTAATTTAATTGCTCTGATCCCTAAAATTCATTAAAAACCGGATCAAACCGGATCGTTACACAACTAAATTGAACCACCGAATATTTAACAACAGTGAGAACAAACCTAATTAGTGCTCCCTCCAGCTTGAAGTATAAGTAACAAAAAATACATTTCATTTGGTTTAAAATATAAGCAAAAGTAACTAATCTTTTTAAATTTTGTTTTATTCTAATGCTACTTTCTTAAAATATACCTACAAAATTGCTATCTCATTTAATTTTTGTTTCATTCTCAATACTATTTTATTAAAATAACTATTTTTTTATAAGTTTGAGAAAATTAAATATAATTAGTTAATATTCTTAATAAGTAAAAGTAGTTAAATTTATTTATAAAAAATGATTTAGAGACCTGCAAGCCTAGAAACCTACACATAAGATTATGGCACTTGTTATTTTCAAGTTAAAAGAAATTCAATAAAAGAACTTAAATGACAAATGTGAAGATCCTAATGTGTAGGCTTATGAGTAAGTCTCTTTATGTAGGTCTCTCAATCATTGCTATTTATCTACTATCCTTATATAAAAAGACGCATATTCGAGGCACTATGTTTGTCGGAGAAATTTTCGAAGCACCACGTTTGTCGGAAAAATTTTCGAGGCACCACGTTTGCTGTTGAAGTTAATCATTTGTAGGTAGATAATCATCATCTCCAAACAAAATCACATTTTGAAATTAAATAAATTATTAAAATTTATTTAATTATTATCTTATCTGCATGTGAAATCATTATCCTCAAATTTTTTACAAGTTTTTCCAGATTGTTATATATAATATGAGTATTTTTTTCTTTTTTCATCTTCCATCTTTGCATTCACCTTTATTTTTTCATTCTATTTTTCTTTAACAAATCATTGAAATATTCTATATATAGTTTGACTCCTCTGTTGATCTTTCTTGAATATGTATCATGTTGTTGGACTCTCTAGCAAGTATACTAGATCGTGCACAAATAATATAGTAGAAGTAAAATTATCTTTCGACAGAGGATTGCTAATTGTTTATAATAATTCTTAGGCAACTAGTAATTATTGTGTGAAACTTGTGTTTGGTTTAAGTTTTGAGAGAGGAATGTAGAATTAACAGAATGAGACAAAACAGAAAATAAAAAGTGTTTAGAAACAAATGTGGAAAAGGCTAGGAACATGGTTTCATTGCAGGACCTAGTGTACTAATTATGAATCTTTGTATTCGTATTAAATCAACAACATCCCAGCTGTAACAGTTATTAAATTCCTCTAACAATTGTGTTTCCTATTCAATTGGAACTCTTAATCCCTTAATAAATTACCAACCAATTAGTCATCAATTAAAAACACTGGAATTAAATACGTTGTATAATCCCCAAAAGTATCCCTACAAGTTGGATGATTATAATGTTTGATTGCAAGGTCAGATCCAATCCCTAATTTCCCAATTGAAGAATTAGACTACCAATCATAAAACGTGCACTTTTTATGTAAAACAATTTAACCACAATCGAACAATTGATTTAAAAGGAAAACATCAATTCATAAATTCATAAACTATTTAGGATCCATACAAATTCACCATATTCCTAACAAGAGGTTTATTTACACATAATGGGACAAGAAATACAAGAATTAAGGGAATAACTCATAATCATAGACAATAATGAATTTACCTCAAGAGATCTTCAAATCTTCAAGTGGATCCCTCCATTGTTGATCTTAAATCTTGCCTTGCCTCCTTGCTCTCAATGATATGTTTCTAACCTTTCTTCTCTAATCCTAATTCTATTCCTAATCTCTCTATTGCCTCTGAAAAGTCTACTAAACCTAATGGAAAAACCTATATTTAAAGACTAAAACTGATCCTAATTGAATCAGAGCAAATCTGATCAGAAAATGGTCCAATTGGGCCCAGATGTGTGTTGTGCGCCTGGGCGCACCAGGCTGCACGCCGGGGCGCGCCCAGCTGATCTGATTGGTGCTAACAGGGGCTGCGCGCCTGGGCGCCCCAGCATGGGCGCCTGGGCGTGCCAGCCTGCTTCCGACTATGTTTCGCTCCGTTCTTACGCCATTTTCAAGGTCTTTTCGTCCTCTTTTCATTTCTATATTTATTTTCCTCAATTAAGCTCCGAAAGCATATGAAACATACCCAAAACGGATCAAAACGTTCAAAGGATTCTATTCTAATGAAAATTCCTAAAACTATACTAAAAATCCTAAATTTGCAAGAGAAACAAACCAAATCCTTAGTAAAATGGAGTCTAATTCATGCTCAAAACATCATATATTGGACCCAAATCACATGCATATACTTTATATTTTGTTATCTGATGCAGTTTATATGCAAATTTTTTTTGTAGACAGTATATGTAAATTTAACCCATAAAAAATTGTCTAGCTTAACTTCTTTTACGAGATTTGCTCTATGTTATTATGTAACATATTGTGTTTTTCAAAATTTTGATTGAATCGGGTTAATCATTCTCTTTGATAATGTTATGGAGGAAAGTCAGAGTGTCACTATCAAAGAAAGCTATTGAAAAATATGAAGGTAAACAACAACCTTCTAATTATATCCACACTCAATCATTGTATTTTTTTTGTCATTAAATCTCTCTAGTTTTTATAATTCTCGCTCATCTTAATTTATATTATTTAATTAAGTTTCTCTCTCTATAATTGCTTACTTCAATTCAATATGTTTATTCACGTAAACAACAACCTCCCAATTATGTCCATCTTCAATTTTTGTTTTTTTTTTGTTTTGTCATTATATCTCTCTAATTCTAATATTTCTCACTCATCTTAATCTACTATCTACTATCTATATAAAAAAAACACCTATTCGAGGCACCACGTTTGCTGGAGAAATTTTCGAGGTACCACGTTTGTTCGCTTAAAGAATACTCACACCAGAGCGATTTTAGGAAGATAATCATTATCTATCTGTGAAATAATTATCTTTAGTTGTTGAAAATTAAATAAATAATTCAAATTTATTTAATCTTATCTATGAAATTATTATCCTTAGTTTCAAAATTTATTTAATCTTATCTGTTAAATCATTATCCTTAGTTTGACAAGTTTCTCAAATCATTATATATAGTACGCAATATTCATTTGATGGCTCCTCAATAATATTTTACCATTTATGTGAATTGACTCACAAACTTATGGATATTCAGGTAAACAGCAATCTCACAATTATATTCTCCTCCAATTTTTTTATTTATTTTTTTGTCATTAAATTTTTCTAATTCTAATAATTCTTGCTCATTTTAATTTATATTATTTGTTTTTTTTATAGGGACTGATTCTTCAATTGCGGGTGGCAATAGAGTGCATCAAAATCTAATGTATGTTGCATTGTTTTAGGGTGACTATCATAAATTACTAAGAAAGATAGTTATTTATTGTTATATGCACCAATGACCTCTTTAATAATCACGCAAACAGTGGAAGATGACATGTGACAGTGACCGATATACCCAGTCCTACCGTTTCATCTTCTTGAGAGATTCAAGCTGAGAGATTCAAGCTTTAATTTAAGACTATGTTACACCAATACGGGTATGATACCGGATACGGGTACAGTATCGAGTACAGGGTACGACATTTTCTAAAAAACTAGGGTACGAATACGTCAATATAAATTCTAATTTTATGAATAAATATATATAAATAAGGTGCAAATAAACAATTTTGGTTTTAAAATAACATATGAGTATTGTAAAATTAGATGTTGATGCTCAAAATAAGTCAAGATATAAGGTTGAAAGGTTGATTATAACATTAAAATATAAATTATAAGGCAAAAATTACATTATTGGTACAATCCAAATCTAAAATATACTTTAACATATTAGTTGCAAGTACGCAGTAGTACGGTACGGGTACGTCACCAGTTTAGGAGTACTCATGTTTCATAGATTTAATAAGACTTTATTCATGACTGCAGCAATATAATAATATGATTTTATTTTTCTTTTATAATATATTTTCTATATTGCAATAGATAAAAATCATCCTATATAAAAATAAGATTTGATTTTATACTTTTTTGGTTTTTTATTGGGACAAGAGAATTAAAACTATTAATAATAAATCAAATGTAATCATCCTATATAATAATAGGATTTGATTTTCCTTCTATAATATATTTTGTCTATTGCAATATATAAAAATCATCCTATATAAAAATTAGATTTGATTTTATACATGATGTAAATATTTTTTTGTTTTTTTATTGTGACAAGAAAATTAAAACTATTTTTTTAATGAATGAAGAAAATAAAAAATATTAATAACAAACCAAATTTTTTTAACAAAATTATCTTTCTATTTTTTTCTGATATGATATGGACTATTAGTTCGATAACAATTAATAATTTTAAATATCAATTGCGAAAAAAACTAAAAATTACATTGATAAACTAAATTTATGTTTAATCACTCACACCGCTATTAAGATTTATATTATTAAATCTTTTCTATGTTATGTTGTTGTTGATTTTTATATTAATTTTTGTTTATATTGTTGATCGAGTTCCAGAAAAATAGTCTTCCTCATGCTCCTATTCTTCTATTCCTAAGTTTTAATGACAAATATCCAATTGCTCGCTAATAGATGACATCATCTTTACAAAAAAATTCAAATCAAAATGATTAGAATAATAAGAATAAAGATTTTTAGGATTCAATCTTATTATTAACTTAAGATAAGATAATCGATGAAAAAGATAAAAATATTTGATTATGATTAATAAGAATAAATGTGATAATCATATTTAAAAAAAAATTAATTGTAAAAAAAAATTACTTCATCCATCACATAAATATAAGATTTATCTCATAATATCATCAAATAAAAAAATATCAGAATGTTTAATTATGATTTAATTTTGATTTATCATAATAAAGTCGATAATCATATATAAAAATGTCAATTTATGCATAAGATAAATAAGGAATATATGAGATAAAAAGTGTTACATTTTTATTCATATGAGGAAGCACAAAATTTATCAATAATATCATCTACATTAATTTTTTTAAGTGGAGGGTTTGGTTTGAACTCCTACCTTTTATATAATTATTTTTGGTTGTTGTTTAATAATAATCTTTAATTTAAAATATTTAATATAAAAAAATTAAAATATCAATAATAATGCACCGGGTAAGAGCTAGTTTATATTATATGATTATGATTATTAAGTTCCTCTCTAATCACTTATTCCAATTCAGCATTATGAAGACGTTATGTGGGACTGAAGGTTAAATTTCAGAAGACTCCATATATGACTGCTGCAATTTCTTTGGTAATATATATATATATATATATATATATATATTGGAATAGATAAAATCATTATATATAATAATAGGATTTGATTTTATAATTGATTTAAATATTTTTTTAAAATTTTTTGTACAAGTGAATTAAAACTACAATTTGAAATCATTTTCCACAACCAAAATACTACAATTTGAAATTATATAGATTATTCACGTTTTTCAAATCATTAATTTATTTTAGATAAACACAATAAAATAAGTTGAATTTTTTATTCATTTTGGATAAATCTTTATGGGTAAATAATCATTATCTCCAACCAAAGTATTACAATTTGAAATTAAATAAATTATTCAAATTTTCTAAATCATTATCCCAATGAATATATTACAATTTGAAATAAAATAGATAACAAATAAATAGAAGAGAAAATGGGTAATGCACCGACAATGTAAAATTTTTTACACCATCAGTGCATCATCCACCATTCATCCATTTATGGTTGTTGATTTTTAAATTAAAGTAATACAAATGAATGATTGATGATGGACTGATGGTGTAAAAAACTTTACACCGTTAGTGCATACACATTAATATCTAAATAGAATATTTATTTTGGATAAATATAACTTGAATTTATAAAATTTGTTAATGAAAGTAACGAAACACGTGTCCAAAAATAAACTGCATACAAATTGCATAATTTAAGAAAAAATAGAAAAATCGGTAAGATAAAATTGAAAAAATAAATAATATTTTATTGTAACACCAAGATTCAACATTCTTCTCAAAATAAACAAGAGACATTTTTGTTTATCATTCATTATGCTCATAATACCATCAAACAAAAAATGTCAAAATGTTTAATTCTGAGTTATCACATTAAAGTAGATAATCGTATAAAAAATATTAATTTGTTCATCAAATAAATAGGGAATATCTCAGATAAAAAGTGTTATTTTTATTTATAGGAAAAAGTACAAAATTTATCAACAAGATCATTTAATTTTATTTAGGTGTACGGTTTGGTTTGAACCACTACCCTTCTATATAATTATTTGTTGTTGTTGTTAATAATAATTTGGCTTAATTGCACTTTCAGTCCCCCAATTTTGACAATTTGGCGATTTTAGCCCCCTAGCTTTTAATTTGGCGATTTCAGTCCTCCAATTTACAATTAGTGATTATTTTGGTCCATCCGTTAACTCTACCGTTAACGGGGCTGACGTAGCTCACGGAGGGACAATGTCAGCAACAGAGGAAGTAAGCCATTGACAGCCATCAACCGACCTCATTATAACCGAGCATGTAGCACCAAACTTACAATAACCGAGCATGTAGCACCGAACTCACGATAACCGAGCATGTAGCACCGAGCTCATGGGAACCGACCTCATTCTGTGTTACACCCCTTGGCAGAGATCGGCCGAGCACATCGAGTCGCTGTAACACCCCAAATTGGAAATAGAATTTTCACTAAAAATTTGCGCCATTTTTTTTTATAAACATTTATTACATGATATCATTAAAAGGTGAGTTTTCATATAAACTTAGTTTCCAAAAATATTTTTCAACTTAGTTTTTGAAAAGGTTACATAACTAACTTAGTTTCTTAACTTCTATCAATAACTTGGTTCATAAAAAGGTTTTCCTTAGTCCTTCAAACTCCATTCCATTTTCCAAAGTGAAGTGCCACTATACATTCCATTCCAGAACTCAATATTTAAAAATGCGGAATAAAATCATCCTTATATTAATTCCAAAATAAACGTCATAGAAATTGTTTAGGCTTATCAGCCATTATCCAAAATACCAAATAGCAAAATGATAAAAACTTCCATTGGGGTTACATAATGATAATCAAAGGGTCCGTTATCCAAGACTCAAAACAAACAGAGATCAATACTACTAAGAACTATGCTACTCGTCATCATGCGCATCCTCGTCAGGGTCCTCCTCCGGATCTTCTTCTATTTCTAAGTCCTCTTCTGGATCTTCCTCCTCTTCTGGGTCTTCTTCTGGATCCTCCTTCTCACCAACATTGTGATTTGCGGGTGGAGCATCATGAAAAGCCCGAGGTCCATCTGGCATAAGATCCCTCAGACGATATCGCACTTCCTCACGATCTGTGGCTACTCCTCGTAATACGTGATCTCGATCGGTAATGGTGAGTCTTGTTGGTCCCTCCCAGATCCATCCGTTTGCAGTCCTATGCCATTGTCCCCCATTAAAGGAGACATCTCCACTTGAATTACTCGGTTCACCATCTAATTTATTTACCATAAATAGAGACAAGAACATACAGAAGAATATAGAGAGTTAGCTACCAGACGGGCAAAGCGTCGACGGCATGGGCTTAATCCATGGGTCACATTAGAACTAACACAAGCATAATATCCTTATTTCTTTATCACATTATTCTTATCACCTTACATCTTTATCATGATTATCATTACTCGAGAATTCCATCTATAATTTTCCATAAGTTTTTCACCATTATCAAATTATTAGGGAAGGAAGCTATCGGGTTAAAGGCAAATTAGCACACACGCTACATCTCCTCCTTCAATATCCAACCTCGTCCTAGTTCGGAAAGCAGATGGGATGCACAGGAGTCCTAACCATGCTGACATCGAAGCCAAAGGGTACGTACCAGCTGAAACCACGCCAGTTGGCTAGCACAATAAAATCAAGTATCAATTCATAAGTTCATAAAAACGATGGCTTCTAGTCCCATTCGGATTCCCTCTACACCATCCAGGATTTGCTCAAGGGGGCGACAGCTCTATCCCTAGTTCGCGTTGTAGTTCTCGCTACGACCAACGACTAGCAGGTGCCCTTGATCATTGTAGCATTGTCCCACCTAGGGAAGTGCTCTTAGGCTTCTTGACGAATCACCATCATTGCCCTCCCCTATCGCAATTGCCACTCGAAGGGATGCCTGACCTCCAAGTATATGGTATCTTTCCTCTCCACTACTCCACTCTCAACGTAGTCAGAAGGGATTGGGTCCTAAAGTCTTTTAAGTCTTTTTAGTTCTTTAGAATCTTTTCTTAATCCTAAGTTTGGTCGACCCATTCTAAGCCGCGCTTCTAACGGGCCTCGACCTCTAAGGGACCACAACAAAGCTTCATCATCGTACAGTGGGATCCACAAGACGTAATCACGACACACTCATTCACGTGATTAGTCACTCAAAGGGGAATAATTACAAAGTCATTGTGCCACGATGCACCATCACTGTACATAAGCATCATTTTCGCATATTATCAAGACTTAATCATTTCGTATTTCTTTCAAGTGTATCACAATTTGCTCATAGGATCCTTCCACATTCCCATAACTATCATTTCTCATCAATTCCAACATTTCTCGATCATACGATTCTTTTAAAACATTTACAACATATCCATCATCATTCTCAGAATCATTTAACAACATTTCTTATATACTCACACAAGCATAATATAATATAATCACAAATACATAAAAATAATAAAATAGAGTTACTGTCTCAACGAAAGACGACTAAACATCCTACACTCAATTGTCGTCTCGTATCTTGACACGTAACCCGGATTCCGACTTTTGAGATGGTCGAAATCGTTCTAATGATTACCATGGTGCCATTATGTCTAAAGGTTGCTACTCTCTCACCTTGATGCGAAGGACTAACGTGGGCTTGACTTTCGGTCTCACTATTCGTCCTCAATTGCAAACCTTTTAAATCAATCATTTTTACAAAATAACTTTTATAAATATTCACACCAACTTAAAAGTAATTAACCAAATATAACCTTTGAAAACATTAATTTCTCAAAGTCCTTGAAATTTAAATACTTAGAAAATAACTCATTTCTAAAATCCTTTTAAAAAAACTTTAAAATCAATATTTCTTTTTCAAGAACATCCTTCAATCATTCTTCACATTTTCATACAAGCACAAACAACATTTCATTCAAACATATATACAACCTTACTTATATGTATTCTAAAATTACTTTTAAAATCCACTTTTAATCCTAAACACTTATACTTCAAGATTAGCATGAAATTTACATATTTAATCATTCAAGAACAAGTCATAACATAAATACCACACATTTCACATTCTTATATTTTTTTTTGGACAGCATGCATACTCAAACTTAAAATTCATTTTCTCTTAAACAGAAAGTCGAAAACACATGCCGTTTTTTCCTAAATTCTCATTACAACTTCTACTATAATAAAATGATCAAAATTAAGCTAAATAAAATAATTGCATCTGTTGTACAGCCACTGTAAAAGTTGCATTAGTTCAAGAAGTTTAAGTAAAACAATCCAAAACAATTATACACAATTCCTACTCATGCCAAAGACTTTAAAACACTATTATTTCTAATAAAACATTACTTTTTCATTATTTATAAATTCTGGACAGCAACTTAATATTTTTTATAAATCATTTTAATCAATCAAAAATACCCATTTCTATTTGTTTCTACATTATATTTGCACATACAAACTAAGTACTACTAACACTCTTAAAAATAATCATTTGGGGTCTTGAATAAATAATTTTCCAGAATTAAAATTAAATTTCCAGAATTAATCTTTTCCATAAAAACATGTAATTCATTCCATAGACATACTAAAACAATTATCAAATCAATTAGAAAAATTCAATTAACTTATTTCCTTCTCCTAAATAATTCGACCAGCACTAGAAGATTAGGAAAAACATTTTTAATTCTTAAAACATCTATATAATATAATTACATCTCTTTATATACTCAAAACAAGAGTTTTAATCATTAACAAAATATAAAATAGATCTCTTTAAGGAAGAATTCACATTTTCCAGCAACTAACATCTTCAAACACATCAACCACATAATCATACAATCACCCAAAAAAACACATGCTCTTATAAATTTATATATTTATAACAACTACCCATTTGTTTCTATTTCTTTTAAACAATGAACTACAATTTAATTACACATCAAATAACAAACAATTTACAAAAATTATTCCAAAGAAAACCATAGGCCTCACGGCCTATTTTATTTTTTATTTTTTCCAGAAAATTTCATTTTTGTTTATTATCCTTACTCGTTGTTCTTATTTAACTTAAATCCAAACAAAAGGAAATAAAATACCATCAAACAATAACGATTAAACAAAATTTCTATAAAATACAAATTCATACACTTTAAGAACACCAAAAATTTCCAGAATTTATTTTATTTCCCAAAAATTATTTTTAGTTCCTTTTTCACAAATCATTTTCATTTCATTTTTACTTTAAGGAAAATACTTATTTGTTTTTATTCTTAAATACACATGAAATAACAACAATTACCATACAATATATATATTGTAAGATCCATGAAGAATGTTTTGATAATGACAAAAGGTTTTGAACAAGCTACAAAAGGTTTTGAACAAGCTTAAATGTGTTGATCAAGTTCAAGCTCAACAAGCAACAACAAACATCAAGTGATGAAGAGAGAGCCAACTCATGAAGACTTAGTTTGGTAGTTTGTGTTTTAATGTTTTATCTTTCGCCTCACAAGTCTTTTAGTTTATGAGTTTGGGTAGAGTCATTAGATGGTAGTGAATCTCTTTTGATTGCATGATTATATCATATTTTGATTATTCACTTTGCCTAAAATCAATAGGTGGCTTAAAGGTTTGAAAGAAAAGGTTTAGTTTTTGAGAAAACAAGTTTTGAGTGATTTTTAATGTTAATAATCGATTAACAGATTTTGATAATTGATTAACAGTGTATTTTGAACTGATAATCGAGTAACAAACTTTTGATAATCGATTATCTGCACCTTTACTCGAGTATTTTTGGTCTCACTCGAGTGAAAATTATCTTGCTTTCGTATTACTCGATTAACACTTATTTTACTCGAGTAAACAGGGTCTGTAACTGTTTTAAATACGTTTTTCACTTCTCAAAAGCTATTCTAAGTTGCTCCAACTTTTGGGTATTCTATATAAACCTTTTCCTAATCATTTCTATTAACTAGAATCATTTTGATACACAATTTTACAAAGAATCAAAGCCACACTATTCTCTCTCACTCTCTCAAGATCAAAGCTCTCATTTTCATATTCTTTGATCAAGAACCTTGAATCTCTCATGTTGATCTTTTCATAGCTTTTGAAAGAGATTCATAGGATTGTTATTTTGTTTTCATTTGAGTTGTAATCATTGCAAGAGGCAAACATTCTACAACATTGGAAGCCTTGATTTTGTGGAATCAAGCATAGTTCATTGGAAGTCTTGAAGAAGCATTTCATCAAGCACTTGGAAGCCTTGTTGAAGAACAAGCAATTGGAAGACTTGTTGTGGGAATCGGCAAGCAAGAGAAGAGGTTAGATTAGATATCAATAGGATTACAAGGCAAGGGTGTGGTATCTCTTGTAGGCTAGCAAGAAGGAAGTCTTGTGAGACATTTACTTGTAATTTGAGAAACTCTAATTCCTCATAGTGAAGAATCTCTCTTGATTGAAGAGGGGACTGGATGTAGCTTTCAAGCGGATGAAAGTGAACCAGGATAAATCACTGTGTCGTATCTCTAAACCCTTAACTCTTTACAATTCAAGTCTTTAATTGTGTTCTTGGTTGAAAACCTAGAAAAAGTGATTTTTCATAATTGATTGAATTGAATCTTTATTGTTCAAATTGATAAAGGGAAAATCATTTTCATAACTAGGGTAATCAATAAGAATATAGGTGTTAATTGTTTTCGCTGAATCTCTGATCTTAAGTGTTAATTGATTGATTTTCGTATTCGATTGAAAAAGTGATTTTTCAGTTTCTGTCAGATCTACTCGAGTAAGAGAGAATTTAATCGAGTAATACTCGAGTAAATTTCAGAGTACTCGAGTAAACCTGAGAGTTTTTGCAAAAATCATTTGTTTTGATTGTTTCGATTTGTTTCTTTCGAAAATCTTTCAAGGTATCTTGTACACCTATTCAACCCCCCCTTCTAGGTGTTCTCCTAGTGTCTCCTAGTTGTTTCACCCACCGATTGTAGGTTTCTCACAATTGGTATCAGAGCTCGGTCGAAAGACACGAGCATAGAGCTTTTTCGTTAAGATCCTTGAGGAAACTACAATGGGTTCTACGAATCCTTTTGGTGGTGAAGGTGCTTCAATTAATCACCCTCCTATGTTTGGTGGAGAGGGTTATGGTTATTGGAAAATTAGGATGAGAATCTTTATAGAAGCCATAGATGTGAACATTTGGGAAGCCATTGAAAATGGTCCTTATATTCCCTCAAAAGATGTAGAAGGTGTGCTTACCCTAACTCCCAAAGATAAGTGGACCGATGATGATAAAAGGAAAATTCAATATGATTTAAAAGCAAAGAATATCATTACCTCCGCTCTATCTTATGATGAGTTCTTTAGAGTCTCCCAATGT
This sequence comes from Crotalaria pallida, assembly GCA_037953625.1. Taxonomy (NCBI): domain Eukaryota; kingdom Viridiplantae; phylum Streptophyta; class Magnoliopsida; order Fabales; family Fabaceae; genus Crotalaria; species Crotalaria pallida. The sequence goes on along the minus strand of CM075651.1, from coordinate 35,229,190 downwards.
AAAGATGCCAAAGATATGTGGACACCTTGCAAGTCACACATGAAGGCACTAGTGAAGTTAGGCGTGCTAGATTAAATTCTTTGATGCATGAATATGAATTGTTTCGTATGTTGCCTAATGAATCTATATGTTTTATGCAAAAGCGTTTTACTCATATTGTTAATCATCTCATTGCTCTTGGTAAAACTTTCTTGAATTGTGAACTTGTTAACAAAGTTTTAAGATGTCTAAGTAGGGAATGGCAACCCAAGGTTACCGCAATTGTTGAATCAAAGGACTTGGACACCATGGACTTAGCAACACTTTTCGGAAAGTTACAAGAACATGAAATGGAGCTTCAACGTTTGCATAAGCATGAAGAATCGGTCAAGTATGGAGAAAGAAAAGGAATTGCTCTTAAAGCTCAAAGGTCATATCAAAAGGAAGCGAGTTCCGATGATGATGATAATGAAGATTCCGATTCGGATATTGATGAAGAGGAGATGAAGCTTCTACTAAGAAAGTTCAATAAAATTCTAAGGAGAAAAGGAAGGTTGAACAAGGACAAAAGTAAAGAGAAGAATTCCCCACACTACAAGACAAAGACTTCAAAAGAAGGTGTAGTTTGCCATGAATGTGGAAAGCCCGGTCATCTCAAGTACTCATGCTCTAAGTATCTCAAGAAGAAGGAGAAAGAGAAGAAAAAAGCAAAACACAAAAGGGCATACATAGTTTGGAATAGTGATGATGAACAAGACAAGAAAAGCACAACTAGTAGTTCTTCGGATGATGAACATGCCGCTTGTCTCAACTTGATAGCTCAAGTACATGAAGAGGAAAGCTCAAATGATGAATCAAGTGAGCAAAGTGACGAAAGCGATGTAAGTCTTACTAAATCCGAAATTTCTTCAAATTATGAAATGTTATATAATGCTTATGAAGAAATGCATGAACATCTCAAGAAATTAGCTAAGAAAAATATTGATAGGAAGAAGCTCATTGAGGAACATCAACAAAAGATTTTAGATCTTCAAAAGCAAGTTGATGACCTTAAGTTAGACAATGAACTTTGCATCTTATCATTGATAATTCTACTTGTGATTGTGCTAGTAGATTGAATAATGTGGTTGATTGTGAGGATTGCAAGTTGCTTAAGGATGAAAATGCTATTTTGAAAAATAAGCTTGCAAGTTTCTCAAGTGGTGATATTAGATTGCGCACATTGTTAAATTTTCAAAGAGAAAATTCAAACAAGTTTGGTTTGGGTTATACTAATGCTAAGAGTATGTCTCATAGAAATGTTGTTGATTTTTCAAAGGTTGATTTTTCAAATGCACCAACATGTTTCTATTATGGTACTCATGGACATACTTCAAATGTGTGTTATATTAAAGTGCATGGTATACCTAAAGGAGATTTTGTTTGGATGAAAAAGGGTGAGAGTCCCTACACTAACAAAAATGGATCCAAAACCATTTGGATACCAAAAAGCAAAGCATGATTGTTTTTGTAGGTATGATTGAAGAAGCAAATGAAGGTCTATACACATTTGATACAATTGACATTATTGATCTTCTTCAATTGGTATCAAGGAGAAAATCCTACAAATTGGTAACATTTGATATTATACAATTGGTATTTCAATTTGATATTGTTGGATATTGCTCATAGTTCTCTCAATTGGTATTATTTCTTATAATGTGATATTGTTTATACTATTGAGAAAACTCTATTGGTATCAAATTCTTACAATTGTTTTACAATTAGTATCATGTTATTGGTATACAATTTGTTTGATATTGATTACTCAATGATATTAATTTTAATCATTAGATGATTATCATGCTTTGGTTATATTTCTTATATTTTGGCTTAGATCTTATATTTCAATTGGTATATATTTCTTTTTGATAATGCCAAAGGGGGAGAAATATGATGTTTTGAAAAAGAGGAGATTTGTATTTGAAAGATTTTAAAAAGGGGAGAAATATTATCATTTTGGGGAGAAATAAAATAGTATGTTTGGAGAAAGGTTGTTTTGTTGTTTTTATATGTAGGTTGAGCAAAGTTGTTGAAGATAGGGGGAGAATCAAGCTTACTCAATTGGATTTCAAATGTCAAAAGCATTAATTGAGGGGGAGCAAGAGTCTCACCAAGTGATCAAATGGTTCAAGCATCAACAACTTCAATGAACTTCAAACGATTTCAAAACATGTTTGTCATTTTCAAAAAGGGGGAGATTGTAAGATCCATGAAGAATGTTTTGATAATGACAAAAGGTTTTGAACAAGCTACAAAAGGTTTTGAACAAGCTTAAATGTGTTGATCAAGTTCAAGCTCAACAAGCAACAACAAACATCAAGTGATGAAGAGAGAGCCAACTCATGAAGACTTAGTTTGGTAGTTTGTGTTTTAATGTTTTATCTTTCGCCTCACAAGTCTTTTAGTTTATGAGTTTGGGTAGAGTCATTAGATGGTAGTGAATCTCTTTTGATTGCATGATTATATCATATTTTGATTATTCACTTTGCCTAAAATCAATAGGTGGCTTAAAGGTTTGAAAGAAAAGGTTTAGTTTTTGAGAAAACAAGTTTTAAGTGATTTTTAATGTTAATAATCGATTAACAGATTTTGATAATCGATTATCTGCACCTTTACTCGAGTATTTTTGGTCTCACTCGAGTGAAAATTATCTTGCTTTCGTATTACTCGATTAACACTTATTTTACTCGAGTAAACAGGGTCTGTAACTGTTTTAAATACGTTTTTCACTTCTCAAAAGCTATTCTAAGTTGCTCCAACTTTTGGGTATTCTATATAAACCTTTTCCTAATCATTTCTATTAACTAGAATCATTTTGATACACAATTTTACAAAGAATCAAAGCCACACTATTCTCTCTCACTCTCTCAAGATCAAAGCTCTCATTTTCATATTCTTTGATCAAGAACCTTGAATCTCTCATGTTGATCTTTTCATAGCTTTTGAAAGAGATTCATAGGATTGTTATTTTGTTTTCATTTGAGTTGTAATCATTGCAAGAGGCAAACATTCTACAACATTGGAAGCCTTGATTTTGTGGAATCAAGCATAGTTCATTGGAAGTCTTGAAGTAGAATTTCATCAAGCACTTGGAAGCCTTGTTGAAGAACAAGCAATTGGAAGACTTGTTGTGGGAATCGGCAAGCAAGAGAAGAGGTTAGATTAGATATCAATAGGATTACAAGGCAAGGGTGTGGTATCTCTTGTAGGCTAGCAAGAAGGAAGTCTTGTGAGGCATTTACTTGTAATTTGAGAAACTCTAATTCCTCATAGTGAAGAATCTCTCTTGATTGAAGAGGGGACTGGATGTAGCTTTCAAGCGGATGAAAGTGAACCAGGATAAATCACTGTGTCGTATCTCTAAACCCTTAACTCTTTACAATTCAAGTCTTTAATTGTGTTCTTGGTTGAAAACCTAGAAAAAGTGATTTTTCATAATTGATTGAATTGAATCTTTATTGTTCAAATTGATAAAGGGAAAATCATTTTCATAACTAGGGTAATCAATAAGAATATAGGTGTTAATTGTTTTCGCTGAATCTCTGATCTTAAGTGTTAATTGATTGATTTTTGTATTCGATTGAAAAAGTGATTTTTCAGTTTCTGTCAGATCTACTCGAGTAAGAGAGAATTTAATCGAGTAATACTCGAGTAAATTTCAGAGTACTCGAGTAAACCTGAGAGTTTTTGCAAAAATCATTTATTTTGATTGTTTCGATTTGTTTCTTACGAAAATCTTTCAAGGTATCTTGTACACCTATTCAACCCCCCCTTCTAGGTGTTCTCCTAGTGTCTCCTAGTTGTTTCACCCACCGATTGTAGGTTCTAACATATATTTATACATACGGTCCAGAATAAAATAAAATGCAAAAAAATCCATCTTAATCCTCTTATTCATTTCTATTCTCTTTTATTTTATTAAACAACAATACAATTCATATATCAAAATATACAAATCAATCATCAACTCTTCCTAATATATGTCACGGCCTATATATACATGTTCAAGAAAATTATATTTTTTTTCCATTGTTATTTACTTATTTATCATTATTCCTTAATACAAAGAAACAAAAACAATTAAAAGACAAAGAATAAAAACTTATTTAATTATACAAATTCTCTATAATTCATATAGTCTTAGAAATAAAATAAACCCAGAAAATTAATTAATTATACTCATTAAAAATTTTAGCCATCTTAAGAATTAAAGAAAAGGGGAGATAAATCCCTTTAAACACCCTTTTTATGTCCCTTTTCTCATCCTTAATTCATATGACTCAAGAACAATATCACATATTCAATAATAAATTTTAAAAATTAGAACTTTAGCTATTTCTTTACCATAGAAGAATTTAGAGGTTTTACTCAATAATAAAAACAAACAAATTAAAAAGAGATTAAATGAGTAAGTGATTTTGGGTTACCTCTACTCCTTAAGCTAAAGAAGACTTCAAGTGACAAAGCAAATCCTCCCTCCTTCCTAAAGCCAACTCGTCCCTCTCTCTCTCTATTTCTCTTAGGATTTTTTTTATTTTCTTGTAAAACTATCAAGAATTGTGTGTGTGAAAAAAATGAGGGGTAAGAGGTCTTATTTATAGGTGATGAAGATGCATTTCCCCTTAAATTTTCAGAAGCAAATTCGGCCCCCCTTTCTCAAAATGACTCAGCAAAATTAATTCATGTACATTGGAACACACTTTTGCATTAAATGAGATTTTGTTGGTTCCTAAACTCTTTTTAATTCATGGTTTATTCTCACAATTTCCAGAATTATTCTCCTCTTCTCCTATTACTATTTGGACGGCACATATATATAAAAAGGAAGAGAAAATTTTCCATTGGTTCCTTTTGGAGTTGCCTTCACTATTAACCAATCACATTAAAACTATCATTTTAAATAAATCAGAAAATAATTAGGAAAATACTTAGATATGGACTGTGCAGCCAAACATCACTAAGATAAATATTTAAATATACCAATAAAAATATTTTATAGTCCACTAAATTATTTTATGCCCCAAAATAATTTTTCTTAATTAAAAATACAAAAATTCGATTTTCTACCTACTGTACAGTACTTTTTCGTAAATGTTAAAATAAAAATTTTATTTTTACATATTAAAATACTACATTTCGATACGATCGTTTTCGTATAAAATTCATATTTTTCGGACTTATGGTTAAAAAGATGTGAATTTTTGAAGTTATAACTCTATGTCTCAAAAATTCATTTTTCTGTCAAAACCTTAGTTAAAATTATTTCTATACAATTAAAAATATTTATTAAATATCCAGAAATGAAATTTCACACTGGTAATAATAATTTTTTTTTCTAATTTATTACACAAAATTATAATTATTATATATATATATATATATATATATTACCGCTGTATATATACATATATATACTAAAAATCAACCAAAAACCATTTTTTATTAAATTATTCTTAAAATAAATGTGACTTAAATAAAATAAAATATTAAAATAAATTGGGAAAAATTGCGGGTCTCACAGTCGCTTCTTGTCAACCGATCTTAAGTAGTAACCAGTCTTCTCGGGTTTAAAGGACTGTGAACCGACCATCGAGAGGTCAAGCATCTCGGCCTCCTCCACGTGCCTAGCATTTCGTTAGCACCGTTAACAGAGAATTGACGGAGGGACCAAAATAGCTACTAATTGTAAATTGGAGGACTGAAATCGCCAAATTAAAAGTTAGAGGACCAAAATCGCCAAATTGTCAAAATTAGAGGAACAAAAATGCAATTTAGCCTAATAATTTTTATTTTAAAATATTTAATATAAAAAATTAAAATATAATAACAATCCTCCGTTGTACGTGGCAAGAGCTATTTTATATATAAGCCGGAGGGTGTAATTTAGTACCGCTCCGTCTTATGCTCACCCATAATTTTGACTGGGACAAAGTTAGTAAAAGCAACAAATCACAGTCATCATTACGAATACAACACAAGATACCTGTGTCTCTACGCAAGGCTAACACGTAATGAAAAAAATTAGAAAACTTAAGAAATTCCATGTGCTTCGGAAACACAAGGAAAAGAATGGAACTTTCCTGAACCAGACAGAGACAGATGCATTAGATCATTACCATTTCATCCTACCCAATAAGGTACTGATCGATGTCTTTGTTTTATTTTTCTTTCAATAATCCTATCAAGGTTGTGTTGGGTTGTAGTTTTAGGTGTAATCACTTATGAAATTGTTGACATGGAGGTTACAATTGATATTGTATTATTATTATTATTATTATTATTTGTGGGATTGAGATTTTGAGAAAAATATCAACTGCAGCTCAGGTGAAGGGTTGGAGTTCTTTTTGCATATAAGTTGTTGATAGTATTATATATATGTTGTAGTTGATGCTAGAATTGTATAAATAAAATATAAATATAAATCTGGCCTTTTTATTGATTGAAGTATTGATTGATTTTGTGTTGTTCTTAGTCTTGTTCCGGGTTTTGATCAAGTATTGTGCTTTTTTTTTTTTGGATTATTTGTTACTTTGACCGGAGTGTTTGGCTGTTTGCTGGGTGAGAGGTGGCAATTCGAGCTCCAGCCATGATCGGGCCTGGGAAAAAAACATTTAACTAAACCTGGTAGCGGGTCACTTTTTCAACTAGGTTGGGCCCTTTTTTAGGTGATATTACCATGCCGGGTCGGAGCCTGACGGATTTGGGGTTTATTAATTGGGCTAAAAAGGCTCGGGATCTATTCGGGCTGTATTTTAAGAGTCTAAGCCCGCTTATATATCGGATTATCGGGTTTATTCAGGCCAGCCCGGTCGGGCCGGGTTTTTTTGCCTGCTCTTGGTCCGAGAAATTCTTTTTGCTTAGAAGTTTTACTTCTATGAATGGATACTTTAAGATACATGTATGAAGTTTATATTCTATTTAAGTTTTATCTTCAATTTATTTGTAATTTTTAAAATAAATGTGACAGTTGGTGACTATGAACTTCGAAGGGATATAGTTTTCAATATTTACTGCTAGTCACTGTTGTTACTTTCTTTTCTTTTCTATTTTTGGTAGTCTTGAACTTGTTAATTCCTTATTTGTACTGAAATTCCTTATTTCTTACCTATGAAATAAGATACAGTTGCTATTCTTTTTTTTTTTTTTTTTAAATTTATTTTGTGATGAATAGTTGCATTTCCTTTTTTGCTTTTGGTGATAAGTCAGCCTAGATGAGATATCATACAACCAATTGATTGTCCCTAAGAAGTGAAAATGGTTTTCAAAAAGGTTCAATTTTTTTATTAGTTTTTCGGACTCTTAAGCTTTAATTTGTGTTATTAATAATTAAACATATGTTATTCACTCGCCTTTTGTTCAGGTAATCGAGTTTGTGTTCTGCTTAAGAAGAAGCACTATATCTCGTCAAAGTTTTAAAAAAAGAAATGGTTGATCCAAAGGGTAGTTCCTCGTGGTTAAAAAATCTAAGCATCAGTGACATATTTGTTTGGAAAGATCATGGAGAATATGGATCTGTGGCTGCTATAATTGTAGGCATCCTTGTTCCTGTCTTGTTTTCGGCTTTGTTCTTGGGAAAGAAGAAAGGAAAAGTTAGAGGTGTTCCAGTAGAAGTAGGTGGTGAGGCAGGTTATGCAGTACGTAATGCTCGAAAACCTGAGTTGGTTGAAGCTCCTTGGAAAGGAGCGACAACCATGGCCCATCTATTTGAGCAATCGTGTAAAAAATTTACCCACAATCGATTTCTTGGAAAGAGAAGACTGATTGAAAAAGAGTTTGTTACAGCTAGCGATGGCAGGAAGTTTGAGAAAGTCCACTTAGGAGACTATGAATGGGAAACATATGGAGAGGTTTTTGCTCGTGTGTCCAACTTTGCATCTGGTCTTATTAACTTGGGCCATAATATAGATAATCGTGTTGCCATTTTCTCTGATACCCGGGCTGAGTGGCTCATTGCTCTTCAGGTAAGCCTGCCTTATTGGCTTGATTTCCTTGTGTCACTCCACTACTATATTTGGCATTTGTGGTTCTGCATTTAAACACTTTCTTGCTGAACTGCAGGGTTGCTTCCGGCAGAATATAACAGTTGTTACTATTTATGCTTCTTTAGGTGAGGATGCTCTGATCCACTCGCTAAATGAGGTATGAAATTGTTATATCTTGCACAATTATAGAAACTATCTGTATAATTAGATGAAAACATTAAATCATAAGCAAAACATAATTTATAAGACCTGAGATTTTTTGTGGCATGTCCTCACTTGAAACTTTGAAATATCAACAGACGCAAGTATCTACCCTTATATGTGACTCCAAGCAGTTGAAAAAGTTGGATGCAATAAAGTCAAGATTAACATCTCTCCAAAATATAATATACTTTGAAGATGATAGCAAAGAAGAAAATGCTTTCTCAGGAAGTTTGAGCAACTGGACAATTGCATCTTTTAGTGAAGTCGAGAAACATGGGAAAGAAAGTCCTGTCGAACCAAGCTTGCCTTCCAAGAATAGTATTGCTGTTATCATGTACACAAGCGGTAGTACAGGTTTGCCAAAGGTTTGTTTCTTCTTCAAGTTTTGTTACAAGTGGCCCTTTGTGTGTTGTGTGTGTGTACCTTGTATAATTTCTTATTCATATTCATGGTTTGCTGCATGTGTGCAAAATGTTTTCTCCTGAATTGTGCTTGTCTGAACGACCTGATGCCCTATTAAACAATGTATGTCTTTCTATGACTTATTGTCAGTGCTGTTTTAGGTGGTAAATATGCACATGGTCCATATGAGGTGGTAAAGTCCTATTAAGTCATTGTGTAAATGTGGTAGCATTTTTCTTGTCTGTTAACATTGAGAGCTAAGAGAACCTCCATATACTCACATATGTGTTTCCCTTTAATCTTATTGGGTGTTGTAATCATGTAGGGTGTCATGATTACTCACGGGAACATTGTAGCCACCACAGCAGCTGTTATGACAGTGATTCCAAATATGGGTAACAAGGATGTATACTTGGCATACTTGCCTCTTGCTCATGTTTTTGAAATGGCATCCGAGGTAATTTGTTCTTGGCCTTCTAACTTTGTAGGAAGTTTATACTTTATACTATTATATCTAACTTACTGTGGTCGTGCAGACTGTTATGCTGGCTGCAGGTTGTGCAATTGGCTATGGCTCTCCTCTGACTTTGACAGACACATCCAATAAAATCAAGAAAGGAACCAAGGGAGATGCTACCGCGCTAAAGCCCACCCTTTTGACTTCAGTACCAGCTATTCTTGATCGTATTAGAGATGGAGTTGTGAAAAAGGTAGATCCAACTGACGATATTTATTCTTTGTAAACATGTGCTAGCAAAATTTTTTTTGAAGTAACTTACTCTGTCCTCTGTATTTTTGACTTCACTATTCAATCCTCCCTTGTCCCTTGTTATGATATCCTACACAAAAGAACACATTAATTCGGTTCATCAGAATTGAATATTGATTTTGGTGTAAACCATTTGAATTGATGGTTTAGCTACACAAAAATGAATGTTCACTTCCCTTTTTCACGATATTTAAGGCTAAACAAGGATAGAGAGGGAACTTAACCACATAATCTAGGGGCTCAATCAATGAATCAGTTAGGTGAAAATATGTGGAATTAGGATTTGGTTGTTACTTTGTTAATATAAACACAAGTGAGTTTATGGTCAGTTGAGTTCAAGATTGGTCAATCGTGTGTCATATTGGTCGAAAGTCACCAAAGTCCATAGGTAGAGAATCCAAAACCGCATCTGCCCTTTTAAACATTAGAGAGTTTTGGTTACGTTTTCCTTGTAAAGGAGGTAGGTGTGAGGGAGGGGGTCGTAACAACAACTTAGCCTAATACCATTTGGTAGGGTCAGCTACATACAATTTGGCTCTGTAAAAGCCAAGTTTTCAATAAATACATTTAGAGTAAGGTCTTTTCTTTTGGTTTCTCCACTTTCTCTACCCCGTTTAATTTGACACCTTCCTTTTGAACTTTTTGTATTGTGGCCTCTGTCAGTATCTTCCTCTCATGAGCAAACCACCTAAACAAGTTTCAGCTCCTCTCGAGTACATTCAAAGTCATTGATAATCTTATCTTTTCTTGTGTGTCCACTCATTCACATAAACATGTTCATCCCCATTTTGCTTATTTTTTTACTCTTTCTGGAACTTTACTGTTAACATCCACTACCAAAGAGCATTGTGGGTCTTGTAGATATCAGTCAAATTTTCCATTGAGTTTGATAGGAACTTTTCAATCACAAACTACAATAACTTAACCCTTTTTATAACTTTCCCTTGCAATTCTTCAAACCATTCACTAAATTGCTACTTCTCTTCCTTACTTTTTTCTGTGTTGCACTTTAGGTTGATGAAAAAGGAGGCCTTGTGAAGAATATTTTCCATGTTGCATACAAGCGCCGACTGGCTGCTGTAGAAGGAAGCTGGCTAGGGGCTTGGGGATTGGAGAAGTTGGTGTGGGATGCAATCGTCTTTAAAAATATTCGTTCTTTTCTTGGAGGCCACATCCGGTTGATGCTTTGTGGCGGAGCCCCTTTATCTAGAGATTCACAGCGCTTTATCAATATCTGCATTGGGTAATGATTTGGACCTTCATACTACATATTACTTGGTTGGAACTAACTTATCATTTTTACGATTGTGCATCCTAGTGAATGTGTTATATTTTATTATTTATGTTATTGTGGATTTCTATATAATTGTAAATGTAAGATAGTATATGTCATATTCAATGGGTGCATGTCATTAATGATATTCACTTGAAATGCATTTCACATCACAATTTTTGTTGTAGAGTTTATGTTGTATGGTTAGGGAATGTCTCTATTTGAGAATGTAACCGTGCCTCCGTTGTGTAATTGAGATATAAATTACATCATACGTCTCTTGTTGAATTGGAAAATTTTAGGTAGGAAAGGAAAAAGAGAATTGCTTGACTGGTTTGCTTTGTTAGAATGATTGGTTTTAACTTCCAACTCCTTTTCAAAAGCTAGTTCATAGGGGCAGGGATGTCCAAAGTTGTTATAAATGGCCCTTGGCTCATATTCTCAAGCTATGTGGGACTTCAATGCTCCTTGTAAATGCAAGTTGTGTCTATCCCTTCGTGAATATAAACTTCACCATGCCAAGTGCGAATCACTCAAGTAATTCACAACGCTAGTGTCTATTCTCCCTTTTCGCTTTCCTACATAAAACCTTCCAATTTATCATGCTATCAAAGCAACATCTCTCCTCTCTATACTCGACACTTCTAAATGCTTTTGTTATTACTGATTTTCCATCTTTTTGGTCAATTAGATTTATAATTCTATATATTTACCTATTTACTACAGGGCTCCTATCGGTCAAGGATATGGCTTGACTGAAACATTTGCTGGGGCTACTTTCTCTGAGTCGGACGACTACAGTGTGGGGCGTGTTGGTCCACCTCTTCCTTGTAGCTACCTTAAGGTATGTCATATATCCAGTCAACAAAAATATAGCGCGATGAACTTCCAACCACTACTTATAGATATTGCATTGTATTGCGGTAATTGCCATCGATTATTCTAGTTTTTCAAGATGGTGAATAATAAAACTTTTTGACTTCGAAGACTAGTAAGTAGTACCTCAGAAATAAGAAATTACACATCTCTTAAGCTGTGATAAAACTTACAGCTGTTGCCACTTAAAAGCCTTACATGGGGAAACTTAATTTCATTTTTAATCTGTTTGTATAGCTTGTTTCTTGGGAAGAAGGAGGATATAGGACCTCGGACAAACCAATGCCACGAGGAGAGGTTGTAGTCGGGGGCTTCAGCGTGACTGCTGGTTACTTTAAGAATGAAGAAAAAACTAATGAAGTGTTCAAGGTAATTCTCAAACCTATAGTTATATGCATGTCATTTTTCCTTTCAAATTTTCTCCAAGTGCTCTCGAATTTCTTCTTACTGCTTATATAAGCTGAACTTATCATCTTTTAACCTAGTACAGGTTGACGAGAACGGTATGCGCTGGTTTTATACTGGTGACATTGGGCAATTCCATCCTGATGGGTGTCTTGAGATCATAGATAGGAAGAAGGATATTGTCAAACTTCAGCATGGAGAATATATCTCTCTTGGGAAGGTGACTTAAACTATACCTTCCTGTAATCTGGTTGAAGTAGAGTCAAGCTTCATAGTAATTTTTTCTGGGTCTTACATTGTATTTCATTATACTTAACTGCAGGTTGAGGCAGCACTTTCATCATGTGAGTATGTGGATAATATAATGGTTCATGCAGATCCCTTTCACAGTTACTGTGTGGCTCTTGTTGCTGCTTCACAACAATCCTTGGAGAAGTGGGCCCAACAAGCTGGTATTGAATACAAAGATTTTCCTGAACTGTGTAACAAACCTGAAACTGTCACTGAGGTCATCCAGTCCATTTCCAAGGTTAGCTAATATGTGGAATTGTGGATGGTTACTTGTTTGCTCACATATATGCTGGGTATATAAATTTGTCATCACTAGGTTAATCACATATTTTCAAAATTTAATGAAACCTCATATTCAACCAAGTTTTTTTGAAACACTTTCAGCTAAAGAAAAGATAAATCAAGAACTTATAAAGAAGCTAAGTTGGTGGAGTTTGATCTTCATTAATTTCATTCTTTGTTTAGTTTTAGTTAAGCATCTATTTAGCTTTTCAATTCAAACTCTTTTTGTCCAACTATATTAGAAGAATTTAATCAATTTCTAAAATTCATCATGTTCCTGTCAGATCAAACCATGTACTTGCTTGATTGTTCTTGGTGTTATATATGATTCAACTCGGGTTCATTCTTTTCAAGTTGGGATTCCTTCTTTAGAAGGCTAGTCTCTGCATTACCCACTGGCAAAATCTAATGAACGAGGAAAGATTCCATTTAATACATTTTCTGTTAACATTTTAAGTAACCCCAACATACACAGGAATTTCAGAATCTTTAAAATTGTTCATATTCAAAATCTTAGGATTGTTGATGAAATATTTCCACATGAGATATGTTCAAAATCATATTCAACTTGTGATTTATGTTCTTCTGGTGGGCCTACCATGTTGTGACAAGGCATTATTTCCGATTGAAGTGATGCATTAGGGATAAACTTTTTATTAATAGGGTCCTTGATTATTTCCAATTGCTCTGAGAACGGACAAGACATTATTTGCGCAAGGAGGATCTCTTATTCTCCCAACTCTTTGTAATCATCTTGTCTTGATGTTAATGAATTTCTTCTTTTATCTTGTAAAAATATATATATATATATATATATATATATATCTTCTTTTATCGAAAATGCTTGAAGAGTAAAACCCTGTAGAAATGATATTTTGATTCATTAGACTAGAGAGTATTATTTGTGCTGCTACAAAGCAACTCCGCAACTATATAACCCTCGTAGCTGGTGCATGGTTAATGGCTCGTTTCCTTTTCTGCTTATTTCAGGCTGCAAAAGCTGCAAAGCTGGAGAAAACTGAAATTCCTGTGAAGATCAAGTTGCTTCCGGATCCATGGACACCTGAATCTGGATTAGTCACCGCAGCTCTCAAGATAAAGAGAGAACAGCTGAAAGCCAAATTCAAAGATGATCTTCAGAAGTTGTATGCATGAAGTAATATGTAACCTTTTTTGTCAACGGGTTATCTTCGAGCAGGTGTATGTTATAATCTGATTATGAATTTATTTTATTTTGTCTTACAAATTACAATATTAGGATCTCCATACCGATGTTGTCAATCATATTTCTGGTTGATGTATCTTTGTAATGCAACCAAACTGCCATAATGAAATCATGCTCCACTTAACACTTACCAGTTGGGAGTGTGCTGGATTGCTTTGTGAACATGAGTTCTTACCATGAAGCAAGATCTGTTCCCTTGTTGGTGGGTGCACATCCATTGATATTTGGTCAGGTCACTTGAAGTAGTGGCTAGCAATAAAATCCTATGGGCTGCTTTTTCCTCTTAGTTGCTTTTTCTTCTATACTGGAATCGTTGAGGTATTTGCAAAAATTGGTATAATCTTTGGACAAGTGCCAAGCGGATGTGTGCAGCACTAATATTATATGAAATTTGATGATAAATGTGGATTGATTGAATTGTAGTACAAAATTTTAACTTTTTAAGGATTTAAGGGTTCAAATTTATTCTTAAAACTTTGACTGTTGAACCTTAGACCCGTAATTATCACATAATCATACGAGCCAATTGGAAAAATAGAATAAAACAAAATAGATCATTGAATAAATTCAAAAATGATTGATCAACTTACAAAATTAACTTACAAATCGACCTATATTACATATAAAGTAACATGCGTGACTTGCTTACTATTAATTGGTTAATAAGTGACTCGTGTCACATTCTTATGTCACATTTTTATGACGTAGGTTGATTTTATAGGTTGATTTATCATTGCTCGAGGACAAAGTAAAAATACAAAAAAGGATTCCACTAACTCTAGTTGTCTTATGGTTGAGGAAGCAAATCCAAATCATGCCCCAAAGTGGCCAAAATTGTCCTTAGCGCTTGTGAAAACATTAATTCCTTGAGTGTTAGTTTTCATTACCCACTTTTTACACTCCAAATCCCAATTTTTTTAAAACGAGATTTAGTCAGGAATTTTTACTGACACTCCAGAATCGGAAAATACATTTTTTCGGATTAATTTATTGAAAAATATATTTTAAAGATTGAAAAATACATTTTTTTTTTAATTTGAGAGTGTCAGAAAAAATTCCGATTAAACTTCATCGCAAAAAGTGGGATGTGAGGTCTAAAGAGCGGATTTGATAACTCCTACTCTTATTCCTTTCTGGAATAAAACCTTGGGCTCTTCCAAGAATTCTTCTTTAACTTTAAAATAAAGAAGCTCAAATTCATGTTTTGATGTGGTTGTTGTTGCAATTTCAGAAAGAAAAAAAAAGTTTATATGAAAAATGATCGGTGAGACCGTAACTAGAATCATGGTACGCAAACTCCAAAACCGCAATAGTGTGATCCTAATAACGATTGCGGACCTTAATTTAAACCATGGGATTTTTCTTGCTTGCTGTCAGAATATATTCATAATAAAGCTAATATTAGTATGTTAGATTTTTTTTTTTTAGTTTACGTAGAAGCATTGAACGAGGATGTTAGATTAGCTTTACGTAGCTATTCCATAGTTAACACCCAAGATTAGCTTTACGTAGTTGTTCCTATAGTTATTTTTGTTAACTTTGATATGTATATATATGTGTTGTGGCTGAAGCCTTTGACACAATAATAAAGCCAAAAACTAAATGTAATAACATATCATTTTATTATGGCATCAGAGCAAGGTGACGCTTCCCTCCTCACCTTATTACCTTGGTTCTTCTGATAATCCAGGGACACCGTTAGTGGCTATGCCACTCACGAGTGATAACTACCGCAACTGGGTAAGATCCATGAAGGTTGCCCTGCGTGCGAAGACAAAACTTGAATTTATTGATGGAACGATAAAGAAACCATCGATCGAATCATCAGACTTTCATGTGTGGAAGAAGGCTGATTCAATGGTGACTGCATGGATCATTAATTCAACAGATCCCAAATTACATGGTAGCATTTCTTATGCGACAACAACGAATGACGTTTGACTTGATGTAGAGGAACGTTTTGCACAGACAAATGCACCATGCATGCACAAGTTATGGCGCACACTTAACTTGATACGACAAGAACCGACTGAGTATTACAGCAAATTCAAGAGTCTCATAGATGAGCTCAGTGAATTACAATCGTTGCCAGAATGCACATGTGGAGCCTCAAAATAACTAGCACAAAGAGAGGAAGAACATCATGTTCATTTGTTTCTTGGAGGCCTCGATGATGATCGTTTTACACATGTGAAAGGAACAATCCTCAACACTGATCCGTTACCTTCATTAAGGAAGGTATTCAATCACATATTGAGAGAAGAATCTCGAATGATAACAGAGAAAGGTAGAGAGATCAATATGGATATTGGATCAGCATTCCATGTTGGCAACACAAGCAAGTATAACACCTACAAGTAGAAAAACAGAGATGAACCGAGGGTGAGGTGCGACCATTGCGAAAAACCTGGGCATGAAAAATCAAAATGTTTCGAGTTGCTAGGTTATCCTCCTAACTGGGACATGTGCAGGACACAGAGAAAGTTTAGCAGACCCACATCAATATATTCCAGGAGGTGCACGACTAGCTTGGGCTGACAATAATCATAAACCAAACGTAGAGCAAAATCACAGCAATCATGCTCTTCATGGGTCTCAAAACAAAGAAAAGAATAGTACATGTCTGGTAATGATATAATAAATGATACACAAAAGTGGGTCTTGGATAGTGGGGCTTCATACCATATGACCCCATTATTTTCTATCCTTGAGGAGGTGCATGTATTGAATGAGCCTTTACGCATCATTATTGTGCCCACTGGAAATGTGATTTTTGCTAAAGTGGGAACAATAAACCTTGGCAGGAATATAACGTTGCATAATGTAATACTCGCAATTTCTTCAACTATTTTCTTTAATTAAAAATGAAACATAAATTCATTTATTTGATTTATTGGTTGGAATTTTATTTCCATAATTTAATTAAATTAGTATTTGATTTGATTTTCCATGAATTTATTAAATTGTGAATTTTTGTGTTTTATTTCATTTTAAAACCATGGAGTATATTTATTTTATTTAAATTAGATTTTTATTTTGTACTTCCTTTAAAGTGGAGAAGGAAAATTTTATTTCCCCTCTCCAATGTGTGTCACGGTCATGACATAGAAGGAAAAGAAAAATTTTAAGTTTAGAGCCAAAATTTCAAATTAAAAAATGCCTTAATTATTTTTTTTGATAAACTAAAAAATGCCTTAATTATTTGTGTTCTCCATAAAACATCTTTCTAGACAAAGCATTAAATACCCTATTAAGTGTGTCTCCCACTAAGATTAGTGTCATAAAAATCTAAGCTAAGTTGTCATGAAACTTACACTATTGAAATTTTGCAAATGAGCCCTAATGACTCTTGTCTTATTCGAACCCCCATTTTAGTTGGTGAACCCCCAACTTAGTCTCCCTATAAATACATACCCTACACCCTTAAGACCCCATTTGCTTCATGAACCATTAGAACAAAAAAAAAAAAAAAAGAAAGAAAGAGAAGAGAGAAGAGGAGAGGAGTCCGTGAGGGAAAGAGGAGAAGAAGGAGGTGGAAACTTGATTTTTCTTGCTCAATCTCTTCGCTTTCTCTTAGGTAATGAATCTCTAGCTTATGTTCTTCTTCTTTTTCTTCTTTATTTTCGGTTTTCTTCAAGTTTTTCCATGAAGGATTTTTTGTTGATTTTTGAGTTTGATGCTCAAAGCTTCTTGCATGTTATATTTTCTTGTTCCTCTTGCTTTTCTACACTTGATTCTATGTGGATTTAAACTTGAAATTGAAAAAGTGAGCACGCACCATGATGATGATGCTCACGGTTTTGAACCCCATTTTCTTTAAAATAATTTTTGATCTTTGATTTGTGTTTTATGCTTTATTAAGGGTTGATATGTGATGTTCATGAGTTATTTGTTATTGATTTGCAAAAATTTCTTTTGATTTTCTCTTGCATGTCATGGTTAGGGTTCCAAATTGGGGGAAAATGATTTTGTTTTTACTTGCATGTAATTAATCCTTGATTCTTGCTATTTATGTGTTATATTTTTGGTTCTAAGTGAAAAATGCATGAGAAAATGAAATTTTTACTTTGATGTGTTTGTTTGAGGTCATACGGTTTTGGCTTAAGAACATGCAAGTGTATTTAATAAATTTTGATGCATGATTTTTGTTCAAAATATGAATAATCTAAGTGCGTGCATGTGTTTATTTGGTAAAAAAAATGTATGCTTTTGTATATGTATATATGTATATTCGGCCAAACCACAAGGAAATGAACAAATGATTTTTGTTTGGAAAAAAGTTTAAGTCTTTGATCTTGCATGTATATATATATTCGGCCAATGCATGAAAAATGGATAAATGATTTTTTCTTTGAATGCATGTCAATGATTTGTTAAGCTTTGCTATTTTATTAAGTATATTTTCGGTTTCCATGAGAAAATGAATACTTGAATTGATTTTTGTCTTGATTTATTGCTCTAAAGTTCTATACGGTTTTGGATTAGGGAGAAAATGCATGAGTTAAATTGATTTAAAAATTTGGTGCTTATTCTTATGTGTGTATGTGCATTCGGCCTAGAGCATGAGAAAATGAATAAATGATCTTGTTTAGTACAAAGTCAAACTTTTAATCTTGCATGCATGTATATTTGGCCTAATCATGAAAATGTGAATGAATAATTTTGTTTGATGAGGTTTTGTGCCTTGGTTTGTATATATGTGTGTATTCGACCATGAAGGAAAGAGTGAGAAAATGATTTTTGTTTTATGAAAATAAATTGTATTTGAGAGCTTAATATGAGTTATGATGATTTAAGTGCCTATGTTTGTAATTTTTAGCTTATTTTCTTTTGATCCATTCGGCCAAGCAAGAGAGGATGATGAAATGATTTCGTTTGATGAAAATAAAATTGTGTTTAAGTGTATGCTATGAATCATGTTGATTTAAGTGTTTAAATTGTGATTTTTAGCGCATTTGTCTTTGATGCAATTCGGCCATGCATATGTTTATGAATAAATGAATTTGATTCCTTGAAAACAAATTTGTATGTTGATCCTTGAAGTTGATTAAGTTATTTGAAGCTTGTAAAGTTTGTATTTGTGGCTTATTCTGTAACACCCCGATTTGGCAACTTGAAAACCACAACCTTTTATAGTGAAAATTTGGGCCAATTTTTTTTTTTTTTTTGCACAGGCGTCATGCAAGATGAGAACACGTAGATTTTCAAAACATGTTTACAGTTTAAAACTTGTGTTCTCATTTTACGTAACCCCTTTTCAAGTTCCAAACCGAGATGTCACAAGACACCGCACCTTGAAACTTGTTTGTCAAAAAAACTTCTTTTAAACTTAACAGCCCATTCGACTTAATTTCAAAACACAAATACTGAAAGTGAATTTAGTTGGGGTTACAGCATGTTAGAGCCAGGATTTCTAAGTAACTTGCAATGGAAATACAAAACTCTGCTAGGGAATTACCCAACTTCTAGTCATCTACTCTAACGCTTCCGCTGCGCTACTCTGATTCTTGGTAAGTCAAATCCTCGAGTCGCCAGCAACATCATCCTCATCATCCTCCTTAGCAATACTTTCCATAGCAGCCTCTCGTGCTTTCTTCTCCTCCTCATAACGAGCTAGTAGTCTCTCCATGATTTCCTTTCGATTCCGTTTCATCTCAATATAAACTATGACACGGCCAGTCATAGTTATATTCTCTCCCTTCAAAGGAGATGCTCCTATCTCCCGAACACGCTGGAACCTCGCTATATTTTCCATCTAAAGACCGTACAGAAGATTTTTTCCAATACAAAGCAGAAGTGCGAGAGAGTGAGCTACCCAAAACATGTAATGTCGACTATGTGAATTTACGATAGGCAATTATTAAGATAAAACAATAAATAACAATCAAAACATATAAACAAACATAATCATCATCATCTTATAACATCATCTCATTCTCGCTTCTTAAATCTCATTCAATACTCCATACCATTACTTTACTTTTCTTTTTGAATCTTTAAATTTTATTAAGTCTTATCATCACAACTCACTCAATGATTAGGGGAACAACATCATTGAGGCAAACGGCTCACACGTCTACATCTCCTTGGTCATCCATCCACACAAAGTCGGAAGCAAACAGGAGTACAAGACCTTTACCACGCGGGCACGACAGCTGTCACACAACAAATGGTTCCAGACTAGGAGGCCTTGCCTCAAATCATAATCATAAATAACAGTGCACGCTCTCAGCGGCAATCACAAATGCCCCGTTCCAGTCCCTCTCACTGTTCTCGATTTGCAATCAAGGGGGCGACAGTACAGTTCTAGTCTCGAGTGTAACATCCCGCATTTTCTGGACTCAAATAAATCAGTGAGATTTTATTCAAAAATGATTTTTGGAATTTAAGAAAGGTTTTCAGTCGAATGTTTTAGAAAATGATTTTATTTGGGTCCGTTTTCAAGAAAATTGAGCTACGATTTTGTTACTTGGAAAACGAATTTTCCTTTCTTTTTATTAAAATGATTTGAGGTTTAAATAAATTTCTTCTTTCTTTTGAAAATCTTTGATTTACGTGAAAACGTGGTTTTATTTCAAATTTGAGTAAAGTTTATTTTTGAGATTAAATTAATAAGATAAATTGATTTCCTTAAAGTTTGTATGTTTGAATTTTTGAAATTGTGGATGTGTGTTATAAGCAGTATATATGAAATTTAGTTGGTAAATTTAAATAAATGAATGCATAAATTGTGCATGGTATATGTGTGTATGCCGTATGCTTAAGTATGAAACATGATGTATATGAGAAAATATGTGTTAAATGTATGCATTATTTTATGCTATGTGATGATGATTTGAAATGGAATTGTATATGTGTATATGTGTGGGTGTGTTCGGCCGAATAGGAGTAGAAGAGGGAACCAAGTGAGTTTGATTTTCTTACCTATTAAGAAATAGGAAATTCAAATAGAAATAGGAGGAAGCTAGAGTGGTGACTAATGAAGCCTATGAAGACTTTCATCAACCTTGTCACCCTCCATTGACAAGACCTCTCCCATGCAAACTTTGGACTTGCCCAAGTTGCCCTTGAACCCAACCCTTGAACCGAGGACCAAATAGGAAATTTCCAATCCCTTGCCCTTGCACTTTAAGCCGTAAGGAGGAGTGTGTGTTGGCCAAAATTCATTTTCATTCCCCTCATCAACCAAAACACTTAGTTCCCAAGAGTATCATCAACTCTTGAGACTTTAGAGAAAAAGAGAGTGGCCGTAAGGGAGAGAGAGGAAAACAAGAGTGCAAGCCTAAGATTCTTAACCCAAACATTCTCAATTTCTTTCCCAATCACCTTCATCTTTAAGGATCAAGAAGAAAAGCCACCATCAACCTTAGAGAAGAGGAGACCGAAGCACAATCTTAGGAGGAGGAGAAGAGGACTTGAAATTTGAGGATTGTAGTTAGAGACCTTGATCTAAGGTAGTTATTTAAGATAGTTTAGTGTAATAATTTTGGTTTGTAAAGGACTTTATATGGACTTTTGTTCAAGCTTAATTCTTTTGTGATGCATGTCTTTATTTTCTTGTGATCTCGAAGTTTTGATGCCTTGCATGTCATTTTTATAATTTGATCTTGAATAATTGTGCTTGGATGTTTTAGTTTTCATCTTGTTCTCTACGGTTTTGGTTAGATTTTGTGTTTAAGTGTATTTTTGTGTTGATCTTGTTCTGCATGTCTTGATCTAAGTGTAATCTTTAAGAAAATGTGAACCTTGAATTTATATGTTTGTTTTGGTGCAAAGTCTTAATTTTATTTGATGCATGTCACGGTTCTTCAAGGAGAATAAATATGACAAGCTTAAGAAATAACTTTTGTATAAAAAGAATTTAAGACTAAGGTCTTATGTATGATGATGATGATTCGGTGATGGTTTGAAAAATAAGATGATGCCTTGAGTGATTTGACCTTGAGTTTTGTTCTTTGCATGTGAAAATAAGTTTGTAAAATTTTGCCCTTATGCATGTAGCCATTCGGTCAAGCCTAGGAAACCATGTTAGATCATCATTTCCTTTACATGCATGTTAAAATTTGTCTCATCTAGAGATTGTAAGTGCATGCATGATGAGATTTACATGATCAAAGAATTTTAAGCTCATGCATGAATTTTCTTAGAAGTTAAAGATTTGGACATGTCCCTTGATTTTTATTGTGTTAGGAAACTAAAATTTTGTTTGCCAATTCCTTGAGAAGCTCACGGTTTTACATGTATAAATGTTTAAAGTTAATTTATTTACTTTGCACGTGTGTTTTATGATAAGGATTAAGGATTTCTAAACCTATGGGACTTGAATCTTTGATTGAAAACCTAAAAGTAAATTTTATGTTCCATTCGGTTTAGGAATAAATCCTATTTAAGCTATTTCATTTTCTTATGTATTATTGTTTGATTTAATTTTGTATGAATGAAGTTGATTTGATAAATGATTGTGTTGAGTGTTTTTCTCATATGACCCATTCGGTTTTGGCACAAATTTCTTTCAAGCTATTTTTATTTCTTATGTTATATGGTTTGAGTTGATCTTTGCATAAGTTAAATTGATTGGTGTGTGTTTACATGATTTTCCTTGTGTTCTATTCGGTTTGGGTATAAAAGTAAAGAAAATAAATTAATTTCTTCTTGTGTGATGATTAGCATTATTTTAAGCAAAAATGTTCTTTTCTCTTATTATTATGTGATGTTTTAAATTTGGAGTGATGTATTGTCATGTAGGCATGTATTGGTAATCATTAGCAATTGAAATAAACCTCGTCTCATGTGAAGAGAGGTTCAGCCATGCATAAAGATTAGGTGCATGTACTTGATTTTTTGTCCTATGTGCATGAATGATGAATGGTTTGTGATATTATACTTAATTGTGTGTGTTTGAATGATTTAAATATTCTTGAAAGGTTTTAATTTAATTGTGTATTATTTTCCTTTGATTCGGTTTTAAAGAAAATGGAATGAGTCAAATGATTTGATTAATTGAAAAGTATTGTTTTGAAAAAGATTTTCTTATGATTTCTGAAGTTCATGGTTTCAATGTAATAAAGATTCTTTTTAAGAAAACCTTAAGATAAATGTGTCCTTCTTAAGAAGCCAAGAAATTATTCATGTTTTATTAAGTAAGTTCTTGAAAAGAAATGTTAAAGTGATTTTGTTTTGGGATAATTATACAAGAACAATTTCTAATAAGAAAGAACTATTTGAGTTCCAGTAATAATCAGGAAGCTGTTACGAGCGCCGCATCGGGAATCAAGGAGCGTATAGTGAGAATTGTCGTCAATCGAGGTGAGAGAGAAGTTTCCCCTAAACACCATGGTTTTTAGGTAACATATTAAGTGTTTCGACCATCTCAAAAAGTCGAAACTTAGTGTTTTGAGTCAGTCTGAGTTAGTAATCAATTTATTTGTGTTTGCCTGTTAGTCTGTTCTTTATTGGCCTATTTACCTATTTCTTATTGCTAGTCGGATGTGAAACGTGGCAACGCTGAGAATAGTAATATCAATAATCAAAACTATAAGAGATAAGAGATGAGTGAGGAAAGACGTAAGTTGCTATTGGAAAAGAATAAGTGATGAAAGCGATGAGTTGAGCCAGAGCTTGGGTAACATTGTTGATATGAATGCTTTCTGAGGTTGAGACATGGGTGAAAGGAGATGAGATTGTGGAAACAGAATGGAGTTCGATCGGAGACGGACTTTTGTTCTGGTTTTAGTCTGAGGACTAGTGTTGAGTTGAGCTTGCTCCTCCACTAGCGCTCAGCAAAAGGTTATTTTTCTTGAAAAATGAGATTTTGGGAAGGATTTTGAAAATCAATTTTCAAAAGGATCTTTTGAAAAAGGTTTGGAAAAAGAGTTTATAAACTTTATTTTTGGGAGTCTTTATTTTTGAAACCTTATTTCTTCTGGAAACATTATTGTTGGAAAGGATATTCGGAGAAAATCTATTTAAAAAGAATTGGTGAAACTTTATTTTGGGGAGGCATTTGAGAAGTCTTGTTTTGAAAAGAATTTGTAAAACATTAGTTTTTGAGAAAGTTGGTGAGATCCTTATTTGGGAAAGATTTTGTGAAACATTATTTTTGAAAAGATATTTTTAAGATGGGGAAGAAACAAGAGTTTTAATGATGGATGATGAGGAGTTTTGGTTGTAAAGGAGAACCCAGCTCTGTGCAATTTTGAGACAAGAAATGTCTTGAGAGTATTAGAGGTCGGGACTCGTTGAAGGGATGTACGAAGGATGAGCCGACCAATAGGATTAAGTTACTAACATATTAAAAGACTTTTAAAAGACATGTATTAACGCGGTGAGTTATGAGTGACCCGGAGTAGTGGAGAGGAAGGAACGATAAGTATCTGCGGATACTTAGGACGAGATTGCATTAGGGGAGGACAATGACGGTGATACGTCAAGAAGTCTAGAGTACTGTTCTAGGCGGGACAATTCCACAAGTGGCGCACTAACGTGGTGGGGACTGAGTCTAATGCCGTGGCACGTCCTGCTTTGCAGGCTAGAATCAGTACTGTCGCCCCCTAGATTGCAAATCGAGAATAGTGAGAGGGACTGGAGTGGGGCATTTTGTTTTCCACTGCGAGGCAGTGAGCCTGATTATTGAATTGATATTATTGAGGCTGAGTCCTCCTGGTCTGGGACCATTTGTGTTGACAGCTGTCGTGTCCGCACGGTAAAGGTCCTGTACTCCTGTTTGCTTCCGATTAGGTTGGGCGGTGACCGAGGAGATGTAGACGAGTGTGCTAACTTGAAAGCGTTTTCCTCAATGATGATTTTAAATCCCTTGCATCATTGATGGTTTCGAATTCATAAAATTTAAATAAGAAAAGAAAGAAAAGAATAGGTATATATAAATAAGGTATGGTTGTGAATAATCGTTGAGAGGAAGTATGAAAGTGGGTGAGCCTATATGGTGGTGGAATCAGAGTGCGCAGCAGAAGCAGTTAATTGCATGTATTGCAAAGTATGCATAAAGTAGTGAGTAAAAGAAAATAAGAGATTGAGGTTAGTCTTTGTATAAGTTGTGTGCCTGCTTTCCTATGTCGTTGTTTGTGTGGTTTGTCTATCTTAATATTTTACCTACTGTAATTCCACACTGTTGGCATAACATGTCTGGGAATACTTACTCTCTCAAATTCTTCTGTCTGTGGCTATGTATCTACCCCTATGTTGTCAACCTATAGTCTATGGATCCTGTTAAGTTCACATTCGAGATTCGCGACGAAGGTCGATGGGAGGTAAATCGTCGTGGATGGGAATGGCGTGGAGCATCCGAAGTTCGTATTTTTGATCTTGACCATACCCTTCGAGGGACCGAACCAGATTCCCGCAGATGTCGCTTTGTGCTATCGGATCTGCAAGTGGGTGGACCGGCAGACTACCATGGGGGCTATCCAATGCCTTAAATGAATTATCAGATGACGCATTTGATGCCATGGAAGAAAGTGAACCTGAGGAAGGTCCCGAGGAGCACATGGAAGAAGAATATCCGGACGCTGAAGAGATCGAGGTCGACCCGAGTGAGGCCCCTCCAGCCGATTCTTCGTCATCAGCTTAGGAGATGCGTTGGTAGTTTCTTTTCTTATCTTGAAGTATTATATTTCCTTGTATTTGCTCTGCTAAACCAATGTGGTATCCTGATGTAATCCCCGAGTTGATTCTAATGAAAGTTGTTTTGGGCACCACTGACTCTGATTACAAAAGTTAACGGACAATGCAATCGAGTTGTGAAGGTTCAAGTTGCAAGGTGTGGTGTCACCACTACTAGAAAATAAGGTTTTAAAATCGAGGTTTTAAAATCGGTCTTAGAAAAGCCGATTTAAAAAAAAATGCAGTGGCAATTTTGTAAATAAAATCTAACTTTCTAAATCGGTCGCTAAATGACCGATTTAGAACGTACTTTCTAAATCGGTCGTTACTTGAGCCGATTTAGAAAGTGTTTCTTCTTTTTTAAAATTTTTAATTTTTTTAATCTTTTAAAATCGGTCAAAAATGACCGATTTAGAAAGTACTTTCTAAATCGGTCGTTGGTTCACCCGATTTAGAAAGTGTTTATTTATTTATTAATTTTTTTTTATATTTTGATCTTTCTAAATCGTTCGTTTTAAGTCCGATTTAAAAAAAAAATCGAGTTTCTAAATCGGTCATTGTGACCGGTTTAATAAGTTTTTTTTTTTAAAAAAAATCGAGTTTCTAAATCGGTCATAGTGACCGATTTAATAAGTTTTTCCCAAAAATTTGTAAGACGCGCGCACATACTCGTTCCAGCCAAATAAGTCACAGCAAAACCTAACCTTGAACTCGCGACCTTCGTCCCTCATCCCTCCATCGTCCCCCACTGCACCCGCGACGACCACTGCGCTTCTCCCTAATCTCTAGTACATAGAACACCGTAGCAACCATGCCATAGCTCCCTAAGTCCCTCCAAAGGCGCCGCCGCTAGTCACGGAGGAGTCCCTACAAGTCGAAACCCTCACTGCCTAACCTTGAACTCGCGACCTTCGTCCCTCATCCCTCCATCGTCCTCATCCTCAGCCCTCACGCTCGAGTTTGTTGTTCTACCACCATAACTGTTCCAATTCGTGACCGGGTCCACCGCTCAGCTCCTGTTTTCGTTCGCTCACGCTGCCTTCTCCGATCTTCTTAGAGGTAACCACGGTCATCTCTCCTATTTTCGTTTTTGCAATTCTCTGGAAATCTCATGCTGCTCATTGTGTAGGTATGTTATTTCATTTCAGTGATTATCATATAGGAGTTATCAAGAAGATATGTTGCCAACTAGAAAACTAATGACAATTATCATAACAGACCTTCATAGCGCTTTGCAGCGCTGTGCCTGGTTTATTGTAATTGTAGTGTTACAGTAAATTGCACTTAGGAGTAGCATGTCTTCTTGGATAATAAAGAGGCATTTAAGAACTTTTTGTTTTGTTTTGTCTTTTAATGTTATTCTATGGTTTTAAGTTGTTAATTAAAAATAGGAAAAAGAAGATATGTGCTACTCGTTATTGGTTTTAAGCTGTTTTTGCTGTAAAATCACATTGTTGTTGCTAACAAAATGAAGCTATTGGTTTATAAAGAATGCTCTTGTCAAATTTGAACCGTGAAAGTGAAGAATTTTTAGGAGAAACTTGTTGCTTGCAAGGCTGGTCGTGTTGAGGTTATTGAATGAATTGTATTGGTTTTCACAATTTTCGTTTCCATTTCCTCTATATAGGTTCCTCTATATAGTCACAGTTGAAGATGTTTTTTTTTACTTATTGAATCTATTATCCTCTTATGCAGAACCTGAGAAAACTATCCAAGATATTGCAAAAGGTTTAGTTGGTTCAATCATATCAGTTGGTTGCTGCATTTCATTTGTTTGGTAAAGTCGTATTTCATTTGTTCTTCGTGACTTTGTTCTTCGTCATTTGTTCTTGGTTTGGCAATTATTGCAATGAATTTGTTCCTTAGTTACTTTTGCTGTTGTTTTTTTTTAATAGGGATTCTTTGCAGGTTTTATTTTTAAAAATCGTTTGACCTAGACATGGGTAGTAGTCCATTTTAAAAATCGTTTGACCTAGACATGGGTAGTAGATTTGGTTAGAACCACTTAATTTATATATGCTGAACTGTTATTAATTATATATAGGAAGCGATGCAATACTTCTGGGTGCCGAGACTTTACGTGGGTTGTATCCTGTAGAGACCATATCTATTGTTGGCAAAATTTGTTCAGAGGTAAGTGCATTTCATTGCTCTTTAATTTTGGTATATGCTTTAGATTTGCTTATGTTGATTCAGATTTTAGAGTACATTTCTGATCAAAATTTTCTTTGCATTGGAATCTGAACTCTGATGCATTAATGAATTTGGTGTTGATATTTATCTGAAGCAGGAAATTACTTTATTCTCTTTTCTGTTCTTTACCTGAATATACATTTCTTTCTATTATTTTTCCTTCTTTCAATGTGATGGTGTTCTGAAAGCATTCTTTTGGATATCAGTGTAGCAGTAGTCATGTGGACCTTTGTTAGGAGTTCCTTTGACTCACATGAAATGTTCTGCTTTTTGAAATTTCACTCAAGATATCTTTCCTTCTGTTTCAGTCTGAGAAAGTTTTCAATCAATAACTTTATTTTAAGAAGACAGTCAAACATGTTGGAGAGCCCATGACCCACTTGGAATCTATTGCATCCACTGCGGTAATTACATTTTAACCTTTCCCTGTAACTATTTTTATTTTCTAATTCATAGTGCACGAGATGGGACATTGAGCCTTGCACCCTTGGTATATTATTGAAAGGTTGTTGTCTTGTGACATCATGGTCACAGCCTCACAGGTTCTATATAATGATAGCAAAGTATTTGCTTGAATATAGAACATTGGATTGTAATGAATGACAAGAACGTGAGCATTGTGAATTAATTTTTATTTATTAATCTGAATATTTTTAATTTGCATCACACTTGCATATGTCTGTTCTTTTTGCATCAGCTTTTGGTTGGAACTCTTGAAAGTGAGCATTGTCTATTATTTTTCCATAACTTGCTGTTAAACTTCATGTTTGCTATGAGCCTAAGAATTAATGTTATCCTATTTTAGGTCCTAGTGTGACTACAACGCCAAAACATCTCCCTCATCATCCCAATGTGCAGCCTTATGCAGTACCTCCTTCCCTTTCTAAAGGCCAAGGTAATTAATTACACATCATTCATCTCCCACGACACTAACTGGAGGCTTGAGTAGTTATAATATATTACCAAATATTTTGGGTCTTTGAATTTTGCAGTTACAATGTTTCATCTTTATTGTTTTCTTTCTCTGCGTCTCTATTTGGTCATGCAAGTTGATCGAGGGAATAATGAACCGATTCTTAGTAATTTAGTATTGTGACTTTTATGATTCAAATACTTTCCTGGTTAGTTCTTTTAATGTATGCTACTCCATTATGCTGTTTCTTTTACTTTTTTGATAAAATTTATTTTTTTGTTGCTAAGCATGGTAGCATGATATAAATAGACATAATATCAACAACAGAAATAGTTAGAAGAATATTTTGAATCAAATTAGTTTATTGCCTAAGATTAAAAATGTCTTACGTTTGAAAAATCAATTTATTTAAACTATATTTGCTGCTTGGTTCACAAAGTTATGGTAAACTGTTCTATGTGGCATTCTATTTTTGCCATCCATGTTGTGATTGTTGTCTCATACCAAACACTCATTTATAATGAAATTTCTGGCAGCTTGTGACCCAACCTGTACAGATCCACTCACAGCAACTCCCATCGGTTCGCCTTGTGGTTGTGTATTTCCCATGAAAGTCAGACTCATACTGGATATAGCTCCTTTGCCTGTTTTTCCTGTAATTAATGAATTAGAGATTTCTGGAACATACTTGAGTAGGAAGAGAAGATTTGTTGTAAAAGTTTTATGAGCAAGTAGCATCTCTCAATTTAAAAGCATAACAAATTGATGTCATGACTGAGAAAGGAACAACTATTTTTGTGGACTGGAGACTTGCACAGATAATATATAATACTAAGTTCTTTTGTTTAAGAATTTTTTTGATTACTCAAAGTAAGAAAAGGTACCTTGGAAATGCATATATATATATATATATAACTCATTATTTTTTTGATTACCCAAGAACATATGGTTTTATTTGCCGCCTCTAACTATCATTCATTTGCACTGAAATTTTCTAACTTCAAAGCATCCATTGTCAAATATCACATTGCTTCTTTTGTTTCTTCAAATTCCAATTTCTTTCAATTTCAGTTGTACTTTTTGTTGCATTCATCCTTTCCTGGCTACTAACATGTCTCATTCTCTTGATCATACAGGACTGGATGTATCGTTCTTTCTGTTGGACAGGATAAGTTCCATGGTGAGGCATTGGATACCCTCCACTACGTTGTCAATATGTCACCAAGGGAGAGATACTCAAGGAAACGTGATACTAATGAATCTTTTCTAATAGCAGACATCTTTCATAGAGAATGCACATTTGATGAAATGTGTTCTAATTTTTGCTTTGAATTTTGTTACCTTTGTTATAAACTTGTTGAACTTTTTATGTATTATTGCATTTGTATAATTTCAATTATGAAAGTATAAATATTTTTGTTTGGAGTTTTTTTATGTTTCTATTAAAGCAAAAACGAGGTTGTTTGGTAACTGCAGGTTCCTTTTGTTTCTGTCTGTGTTTATGTGTCTATTAGTGCAAAGATAGGTTATTTGGAAAATACAAGTGGTTCTTTGTGTTTGTATGGAAAATACAAGTATTTTATATTTTCTACTTCAAGATTATTGTTAGTTTGATATGAATTTTGCTTATGAATTTTAGCTTGCTTAGGTTCTGTAATTGGGTTATTCTTCTGTGTAAAAAAAAAAATTAATTTCATGCAGCAGGGGATGTATAGAGTATGGGGTAAGCAGGAAAAAAAAGACTTTTAAAATCGGTCGTTATGACCGATTTCAAAAGTACTGTCTTTTAAAATCGGTCGTTATGAAGAGAGGTTCAGCCATGCATAAAGATTAGGTGCATGTACTTGATTTTTTGTCCTATGTGCATGAATGATGAATGGTTTGTGATATTATACTTAATTGTGTGTGTTTGAATGATTTAAATATTCTTGAAAGGTTTTAATTTAATTGTGTATTATTTTCCTTTGATTCGGTTTTAAAGAAAATGGAATGAGTCAAATGATTTGATTAATTGAAAAGTATTGTTTTGAAAAAGATTTTCTTATGATTTCTGAAGTTCATGGTTTTAATGTAATAAAGATTCTTTTTAAGAAAACCTTAAGATAAATGTGTCCTTCTTAAGAAGCCAAGAAATTATTCATGTTTTATTAAGTAAGTTCTTGAAAAGAAATGTTAAAGTGATTTTGTTTTGGGATAATTATACAAGAACAATTTCTAATAAGAAAGAACTATTTGAGTTCCAGTAATAATCGAGAAGCTGTTACGAGTGCCGCATCGGGAATCAAGGAGCGTATAGTGAGAATTGTCATCAATCGAGGTGAGAGAGAAGTTTCCCCTAAACACCGTGGTTTTTAGGTAACATATTAAGTGTTTCGACCATCTCAAAAAGTCGAAACTTAGTGTTTTGAGTCAGTCTGAGTTAGTAATCAATTTATTTGTGTTTGCCTGTTAGTCTGTTCTTTATTGGCCTATTCACCTATTTCTTATTGCTAGTCGGATGTGAAACGTGGCAACGCTGAGAATAGTAATATCAATAATCAAAACTATAAGAGATAAGAGATGAGTGAGGAAAGACGTAAGTTGCTATTGGAAAAGAATAAGTGATGAAAGCGATGAGTTGAGCCAGAGCTTGGGTAACATTGTTGATATGAATGCTTTCTGAGGTTGAGACATGGGTGAAAGGAGATGAGATTGTGGAAACAGAATGGAGTTCGATCGGAGATGGACTTTTGTTCTGGTTTTAGTCTGAGGACTAGTGTTGAGTTGAGCTTGCTCCTCCACTAGCGCTCAGCAAAAGGTTATTTTTCTTGAAAAATGAGATTTTGGGAAGGATTTTGAAAATCAATTTTCAAAAGGATCTTTTGAAAAAGGTTTGGAAAAAGAGTTTATAAACTTTATTTTTGGGAGTCTTTATTTTTGAAACCTTATTTCTTCTGGAAACATTATTGTTGGAAAGGATATTCGGAGAAAATCTATTTAAAAAGAATCGGTGAAACTTTATTTTGGGGAGGCATTTGAGAAGTCTTGTTTTGAAAAGAATTTGTAAAACATTAATTTTTGAGAAAGTTGGTGAGATCCTTATTTGGGAAAGATTTTGTGAAACATTATTTTTGAAAAGATATTTTTAAGATGGGGAAGAAACAAGAGTTTTAATGATGGATGATGAGGAGTTTTGGTTGTAAAGGAGAACCCAGCTCTGTGCAATTTTGAGACAAGAAATGTCTTGAGAGTATTAGAGGTCGGGACTCGTTGAAGGGATGTACGAAGGATGAGCCGACCAATAGGATTAAGTTACTAACCTATTAAAAGACTTTTAAAAGACATGTATTAACGCGGTGAGTTATGAGTGACCCGGAGTAGTGGAGAGGAAGGAACGATAAGTATCTGCGGATACTTAGGACGAGATTGCATTAGGGGAGGACAATGACGGTGATACGTCAAGAAGTCTAGAGTACTGTTCTAGGCGGGACAATTCCACAAGTGGCGCACTAACGTGGTGGGGACTGGGTCTAATGCCGTGGCACGCCCTGCTTTGCAAGCTAGAATCAGTACTGTTGCCCCCTAGATTGCAAATCGAGAACAGTGAGAGGGACTGGAGTGGGGCATTTTGTTTGCCACTGCGAGGCAGTGAGCCTGATTATTGAATTGATATTATTGAGGCTGAGTCCTCCTGGTCTGGGACCATTTGTGTTGACAGCTGTCATGCCCGCACGGTAAAGGTCCTGTACTCCTGTTTGCTTCCGATTAGGTTGGGCGGTGACCGAGGAGATGTAGACGAGTGTGCTAACTTGAAAGCGTTTTCCTCAATGATGATTTTAAATCCCTTGCATCATTGATGGTTTCGAATTCATAAAATTTAAATAAGAAAAGAAAGAAAAGAATAGGTATATATAAATAAGGTATGGTTGTGAATAATCGTTGAGAGGAAGTATGAAAGTGGATGAGCCTATATGGTGGTGGAATCAGAGTGAGCAGCAGAAGCAGTTAATTGCATGTATTGCGAAGTATGCATAAAGTAGTGAGTAAAAGAGAATAAGAGATTGAGGTTAGTCTTTGTATAAGTTGTGTGCCTGCTTTCCTATGTCGTTGTTTGTGTGGTTTGTCTATCTTAATATTTTACCTACTGTAATTCCACACTGTTGGCATAACATGTCTGGGAATACTTACTCTCTCAAATTCTTTTGTCTGTGGCTATGTATCTACCCCTATGTTGTCAACCTATAGTCTATGGATCCTGTTAAGTTCACATTCGAGATTCGCGACGAAGGTCGATGGGAGGTAAATCGTCGTGGATGGGAATGGCGTGGAGCATCCGAAGTTCGTATTTTTGATCCTGACCATACCCTTCGAGGGACCCAACCAGATTCCCGCAGATGTCGCTTTGTGCTATCGGATCTGCAAGTGGGTGGACCGGCAGACTACCATGGGGGCTATCCAATGCCGTTGCCTGCACGCATTGACCCTGAGGCGGAGGAATTAGAGGAACTGGATGAAGCCTTAAATGAATTATCAGGTGACGCATTTGATGCCATGGAAGAAAGTGAACCTGAGGAAGATCCCGAGGAGCACATGGAAGAAGAATATCCGGACGCTGAAGAGATCGAGGTCGACCCGAGTGAGGCCCCTCCAGCCGATTCTTCGTCATCGGCTTAGGAGATGCGTTGGTAGTTTCTTTTCTTATCTTGAAGTATTATATTTCCTTGTATTTGCTCTGCTAAACCAATGTGGTATCCTGATGTAATCCCCGAGTTGATTCTAAGGAAAGTTGTTTTGGGCACCACTGACTCTGATTACAAAAGTTAACGGACAATGACAATCGAGTTGTGAAGGTTCAAGTTGCAAGGTGTGGTGTCACGTGACACTTCGGTTTGGAACTTGAAGCTTAGTATGATATGTGAGGACTCTACCTTTAATTAAAGAGTTTTGAAAATGTAACAGTCCTCCTAATCATGCTGCTCAACTATGTTTAAAAAAAAAATTGTCCATATTTTACCTCATTTTGTACAAAGAGAAAAACTGGTTTCAAGTTGCCAAATCGGGGTGTTACAATCACGAGTTTGAAAAATAAAAAATGTGAAAGTTGCATTAAGTATGAAAATGAAATTCAAAATCTGAAAACTACTTGTGCAACTTTCTCTAAAAGTGATAATATGTTAAATCATATAATTGTCGAACAAAGAAACAATACAAACAAATCAAGACTTGGTTACACAAACGCCAAAAAGAAATTTTTTAGAAAAGTTGGCTCATTTTCAAAAATTAATCATTCCAAATAGCCAACATGTTTTTACTGTGGTATTCATGGACACACTCCAAATGAATGCAAAATTAGGCGTTATGGTGTGGCCAAGGGCTCTTATGTTTGGATTGTTAAAGGAAAAGACCCTTATGCTAACCCTCTGGGACCGAAAATTGTTTGGGTACCCGAAACAAACAAGTGAAATATATGTTTTGTAGGTGTGCTTCCGAGCAAGGGAAAATCGGTGGTATCTGGACAGCGGTTGCTCGAAACACATGACGGGGGATAAGTAACATTTTATTGAACTTTCATATAAGGAAAAGGGCTATGTCACTTATGGAGACAACAACCGAGGTAAAATCTTGCGTGAAGGTAAAATAGGGAATTCCTCAAACTTGATTATCGATAATGTTTTATTTGTAAAAGGGCTAGAGTATAATCTTTTAAGCATTAGCCAACTCTGTGATATCGGTAATCATGTTGTCTTTACCTTCACCCATTGCATCATTAAAAGTGACAAGGACAATTCTGTTAAATTTGTGGGTAAAAGATATAACAATACCTATTTGGTTGACTTAAATGAAATCACTTCTTTGGTATCCACCTGCTTGGACAGCAAAGAAAGTGATACTTGGTTATGACATCGTAGGACAACTCATATAAATGTAAATCAATTGAAGAAACTACAATAAAAAAACTTAGTAATTGGTTTACCAAAGCTGAATTTTGATTTTAAAAGTGTTTGCACTGCTTGTAAGACGTGCAAACCAATTAAAAATAAAAATAATTTTTCTTCCAAAATAATGGTATCCACAACAAGGCCATTAGAATTACTTCATATGGACTTGTATGGACCATCACAGGTAAAAATATTTGGTGGTAATTATTATGCTTTAGTGATTGTTGATGACTTCTCTAGATTTACATGGACTTTATTTTTAACATAAAAAAGTGATACTTTTCAAAGTTTTAAAGAGCATGTCAAACGAGTCC
The DNA here is from genome assembly GCA_037953625.1 of Crotalaria pallida. Taxonomy (NCBI): domain Eukaryota; kingdom Viridiplantae; phylum Streptophyta; class Magnoliopsida; order Fabales; family Fabaceae; genus Crotalaria; species Crotalaria pallida. The sequence goes on along the minus strand of CM075651.1, from coordinate 35,194,503 downwards.
AAAACCAAGTCAATCAAAAAGTTATTGTAATCCGAACAGACCATGGTGGCGAGTTCGAGAACCACAAGTTTGACAGATTCTGTGCTAAGTTCGGCTTTGAACATCAGTATTCTGCTCCAAGAACTACCGAGCAAAACGGAGTTGTGGAAAGGAAAAATCGAGTTCTTGAAGAACTTGCTCGGACCATGTTAAATGAATATCATTTACCGCATTATTTCTGGACAGTTGCCGTTAATACGGCTTGTTACGTTATGAACCGCATTCTGACCAGACCAATTTTAAAGAAAACTCCTTATGAACTTTATAAGGGTAGAAAACCGAATATATCACATCTGCATGGTTTTGGTTGTAAAGTTTTTATTTTAAATAATGGAAAAGAAAACCTTGGAAAATTCGATTCAAAAGCAGATGAAGGTATATTTTTAGGGTATTCTACTCATAGTAAAGCATTTAGAGTTTTCAATAAAAGAACTTCCACTATGGAAGAATCTATCCATGTGGTATTTGATGAGTCTCCGAAAGGAGACACTGTTAGTGGTGCAGGAAATCAGGTTATATCATCGGCCGAATTCAATAAGGATGAGCCGAGCAAAACTGAAAATCAAGCTCGAGAGGACGACACAACAACAAGTGATCTCGGAGCAAAAAGGGACGAGGATCCTCCGAGCAGAATAACGACCGACAATCAAGAATCATCCGACCTTCCTCCGACTTGGAAAACGAACAAAGATCATCCGATAGAAAATGTGCTTGGAGTCATCTCGAAAGGAGTTCTTACTCGGCGGTCAATTCTAAACTTTTGTAATTTTGTATCTTTTTTTTCTCAAATTGAACCTGATTCTGTTTTTGATGCGATTAAGGATGAACATTGGGCTATTTCTATGCATGAAGAATTAAATCAATTCATCAGAAATGATGTTTGGGATTTAGTTCCTAAGCCTGATGATCATAGTATAATCGACACTAAATGGATCTTTAGAAATAAAATGGATGAATCAGGGGCAATTATAAGAAACAAAGCAAGATTGGTTGCTCAAGGCTACAACCAAGAGGAAGGTATCGATTTCGATAAGACCTTTGCTTCGGTTGCTCGGCTTGAAGCAATTCGGATCCTACTCGCTTTTGCATCTTTAATGAATTTTACTCCATATCAAATGGATGTCAAAAGTGTGTTTTTCAATGGATTTATAAATGAAGAAGTGTATGTGAAACAACCTCCTGGATTTGAAAGCCATGAATTTCCAAATCATGTTTACAAACTTAAAAAGGATCTTTACGGATTGAAACAAGCTCCTAGAGCTTGGCACGATCAGTTGAGCACCTTTCTTTTAGAACAAGGCTTTGAAAGAGGGAAAGTTGACACTACACTGTTCATTTATAAATTGAACAAGGACATTTTATTAGTACAAATATACGTTGATGATATAATATTCGGTGCTACTAATATGTCTTTATGTAAGAAGTTTTCAGATCTTATGAAAGGGGAATTTGAGATGTCAATGATGGGAGAACTTACATTTTTCCTCGGACTGCAAGTAAAACAAGTTTATGGAGGCATCTTTGTGCATCAAGGCAAGTACTGCAATGAGCTCATAAAGAAGTTCGGGATGGAGAACTGCAAGAGTGCAGCAACCCCGATGAGAAACTCCTGCTACCTTGACAAGGATGAATCAGGTAAGTCGGTAGATGTAAGTAAATATAGAGGTATGATAGGAAGTCTTCTATATTTAACTGCATCAAGGCCGGATATAATGTTTAGCGTGTGTATGTGTGCTCGGTTTCAAGCAAATCCGAAAGAATCTCATCTTTCTGTTGTTCAACGAATTTTTAAATATTTAAAAGGAATTGAGAACACTGGTTTGTGGTATCCTAAGGATGCTAATCTTAGTTTGATTGGGTACTCAGATTCAGATTTTGCGGGATGCAAGCTTGATCGAAAAAGTACTAGTGGGACTTGCCATCTTTTGGGAAGTTCTCTAGTGTCATGGTTTTCTAAAAAGCAAGCTTGTGTTGCTCTTTCTACCGCAGAAGCCGAGTACATTGCAGCCGGTAGTTGCTGTGCTCAATTCCTCTGGATGAAACAGCAACTGTCGGACTTCAGCTTGATATTGGATCACATTCCTATCAAATGTGACAATACAAGTGCAATCAATCTAACTAAGAATCCAGTGTATCACTCTTAAACAAAACACATTGAAATAAGACACCATTTTTTACGAGATCATGTTCAAAAAGGTGACTGTGTTATAGAATTTGTTAGCACTGAAAATCAATTAGCCGACGTTTTTACAAAATCCCTACCGAGAGAAACATTCTATCATATTCGGAGGGAGCTAGGTGTTTTGGACGAATTGAGTGTTAGCTAATTGATATTCAGTTCTACTATTTTTTTGTTCAGTCACCAGGAAATAGTGTCTTAGTTCATTGTAAAACTTGATCGGATTCCTTTTTAGTATTTAAATAGTCGTTGTTTTCTCGGATCGCTTGACTGTTGACCGTATATAAAATTGCCTTTAACTCTTTTCCAGGGGAGATAAGAATTCTTTAATGTTATCTTTAGAGGGAGAAAGGCAAATACATGATTTTTTTTCAAAGTTTTTTTTTTGTCAAAGTATTCGTGTATACTCCTTTGGCATACGGTTAAAACTCTTGGGCTCCTTTTTGATCATGCCAAAAGGGGGAGTGATGAAGGTCTAATATATGATGTTTTAAGGCCTAATTTCACTTAGTTTTGCTTGGGTTTTAGCTTATTTCTCTTGTAAAATATAGGTATTTTGTATTAGTTTTAGGAATTTTCAGTTTATTAAAATCCTTTGAACGTTTTGATCCGCTTCGGGTATGTTTCAGGTGTTTCGGAGCTTTATTTGAAGAAAATATTATTGGAGCTGAAAAGAGCATAAGAAGACCTTGAAAATGGCACAAGAACAGAGAGAAACGGAGTCGAAAATTCCTCAGCACGCCCAGGCGCGGGATTAGCGCGCCCAGGTGCGCTTGCTACGTTAATTACTGGGTATCAGATACAGCGCGCCCAGGTGTGCTGGTCTGCACGCCCAGGCACGCGAAGTGAGAGAAAGCCCAATTGGGCCAATTTCTGATCAGTTTTGAAGGATTTTGATAAGATTAGGATTTTATCTACTTATTTATGTTTTTAGGATTAGTTTAGGAAGAGATTAGAGAGAGCCATAATCAGAAATCATTGAGGGAGATTACATTCTCTGGAGAGCATTCGGAGGAGGAATCCATTGAAGGCTGAAGATTCAGATCAAGGATTAGTGGTAATTTAGGAATGAATTACTTCTATTCTTATTTGTTCTTCTTCTCTATGATGCGTAACTAAACCCTCTTGTGTTAGGAACATGTGGATTTGATTATGTAGTTTATTTATACGAATTAATGTTTTTCCGTTTCTAAATCATGTGTTTGATTGTGTTTTATTTCCATTTCATAAATCTAGCTAATTTATGTCTTGTTTTGGATCTCTAATTCTTCAATTGGAAGATTAGGAATTACAATATGTCATGCAATTAAACAATATAAGAATTCAACTTGTAGGAATACTTTTGGATTTTTATATAACTTTTGATAATTCACTGTTCTTAATCATGGTTATTCAATAGATTAAATTTCTAAGGAATTAGAATTTAATAAATTGGATAATAAACAGTAATTTCATTAGAGGAATCTAGGAATTACTAATTTTCTGAATTAGTTCTTGATTTAAATGGAAAACATTGATTTATAATAAATAAACGAAATAATTAATGAAAATAGTTCCTAACCATCATTCATCCATAAATTAGTTGTTTTTATTTATTTTCCAGCAGCAAAATACTCTTTTAATTAATTTATTTAATTCTGAAATTTAACAGATTTTACTCTTAATTACTCTTAGTTAGAAATAAGTTAAATAATTCTTGGTCCCTGTGGGAACGATATCTGGTCTTAATCGACTATATTACTATCCGATCTAGTATACTTGCTAGAGAGTGATCAGGGAGAAAGGCTGTTGTTGTTTATGGTGTTTCAGGAAACAAGGTTGTGCGAGCATTCATTCAGGGCGAGTTTCCGATCATCCTCTCGGATGTGTGTAGGTTTAGCTCGGACCTCAGATCGGTCAAATCAACAAGGTATCAGCTCAGTCACAAACAAGCATTTGTCAAAAACAACAAGGTATCAGCTCGGTCAAAAAAACAAGTATTTGTCATCATCAAAAAGGGGGACATTGTAGAATCAGCATGGAATGATCAGTTTTGATGAAGACAAATTGCGTGAATGGGTATCGAGAAAACAACAACAACCCAAATTCCGAGGTGGTTAGCTCATCTCGGACAACAAGAAGCTCAGTTCATAAGAATTGGATGTCGAACCAGCAACAAAGTAAGAAACTCAGTTCGGAAGATGCTCGGAAGAACGAGTGTTGAACCAGAAGCAGTCAGACGAGTAAAAGCTCGGCCTTCGGTGCCGTCCGAGTAAAATAGTAAAGCTTCAGCGCGTCAGATGTTCAGCTCGACTTTCGGTGCAGAAGAGTAAAATATTAAAACATCAACTAGGCAGAACTATCAGCTCGGCTCTCGGTGTAGACAAGTAAAATGTTAAATCATTAGCTCGGCAGAACCATCAGCTCGGCCTTTGGTACAGTCGAGTAAAATCTTAAATAATCAGCTCGACCGAAGTCAAGCTCGTTCACTGTTCAAGCTCGAAAGTTGTTCGGTTAATTGATCAAGCGTGCAAGTCAGCACCTCCTTGTTCAAACTCGGAAGATGCTCGGATATCAAGCTCGCATTCTAGCTAGGTTGTAAAGCTCAGCCAGAGCTCGACTCAGAGTCAAAATCTACAAAGCTCGGCCAAATCTCGGATGTCAAGGTCATTCAAGCCAGAATGCAAATGCTCGGCCAAAGCTCAAAGTTGAACTCAAGCTCAAATAAAAAGCTCGGCCACAGCTCGGAAGTCAAAGGTCAAGCTCAAGCTCGGTTCATACTTGGTCAACACCAGTGCAAGCATCATGAAGTTCAAGCGCAAGCTCAGCGACTTGGTATTGAAGCTATAGAAGTAATCAACTCAGTTCAAGCAACATGCTCGGTTCACCTCTAGTCATCAGTTATGGAAGCAGTGTCCGATCCGAAGCTTGGAACCCACTAACCATCAGAATCTGTCTATAAAAGGAATTGGCAATAAATGAAAGATCTGATTCAAAATTAGACAAAATTAGAATATGTTCGTTGGAGAGGAAATCTCGCAATCTTCAATTCCTCATGAGGTAAAATTCTTCCCTCCCTGATTCGTGGGATTCAAAAATTTGAATTGGAAGGAATTATCTCTATCAACATAAATAAGAAGAAGAAATTCAGAGAAGACAAGGATAATCAAGAGAATCAGACATTGAACGCAAAAACCTTTGAACTTATTCTATCTGCCAATTCTTGCTTAGTCTGAAACTAAGTTGCATCAACACTGTCACACTCAAGTAACTGGTGTTCAGAGTTTTGGAGTCAACATACTTTACTGCTCTCGTGTTCATTGGAAAAAGAGAAGGAGTCCTTGAAGGTTTCAAGGAAGTCTCCGTAGTGAAAGAGTTGAAGAGGTTCTTCAACCAGCAGCAAAATCAAATTGGTTTGGGGTAGTGGTTAAGAGTTCGGTACACTCTGTGACAGGGATAGTTTTAGTGAGATAGGCTCTCTTGTAAATCCTATTGTAACCCATTATTTCATTTTGAGTAAAAGCTCCCTATGGTTTAGGGGGGACTGGACGTAGCTCTCAGTGGTGGAGAGTGAACCAGTATAAATATCCTTGAGTCCTCTTTTACTGATTTCTGCATTTTTATTTGGTTTTTGCATTATCGGCATTTAATCGGTTTTGTGCATAACTTCACATTCGGTTGAAGTATACTTGCTGTGATCCGCTGCAAACTCGATAGTGTGTGATCGAACTCAGAAATCGATTATCTGTCTGTAATCGGATTCTGCTCGGCACCTAATCGGCATTGTTAATAAAACCAGCAAGTATATTTTATCCTTCTTTTTCAATCAAATTCGAAAATTCGGTATCTCTGCTTCAAACTACTATTCACCCCCCTCTAGTAGATTGTTAGGCCGATTGTTGGTTTCCAACAATATGTTGGTGGTACGTCTCTTTTGTCGACGTGTCATTTGTCCAGAAAAGCTTAATCTTTCTCCTGTTCGATGTTTCTCTTCGTTTTCGTGGCAACGCAACGGGCAGATGGCGTACCGGATCGCAATCCAAATGTGGCCCCTAGCGGGGGGAGTGTGAGAAGCTACCCCTGATGGCTGGATCTGGAGAGGCCCGACTCGGTTGGAGATCAGTGACCCAGAGCACAAGCTGAGAGGTGTAAGGATCGACTTGCACATTGGTCGCATCACCCAGAGAGATTATATTGATGGTGGCCCTTGGACTTACTACGCACGTGGATTGCAGCCTGCATCGCCTGCGAAGGTGAAGACTGAGGAGGAGATAGCACCGGAAGATGTCGAGGATTAGTCTGTTGTTTAGGGAGTCTTGTGGGGGTCGTGGCTAGGTTGTTTTATTTTGTTTGGGTCTTGTCTCAACTGAGGAGAGTCTTGTTCTAGATATACAATGATGTAATTACCTTTATCTTTTGGTATATTTTGGGACATGGTGTCCACGACTCTTTTTATGATGCTTTATTATTTGTTGGGAAAAACTTATGCTTTTGGAAAGCTTATGTAATTATGAAGTACTGACGGATTTTATGTGGCAGTGTGAAAATGCAAAACAAGTATTTCGTATATGTTTAGATGAAGGTGTGGTGTGTTGTTGTAACAGCTCGATTTTGTGGATAGCGGCAAAAATGCTTTTGCGATAAACCAAACGATGTTAGCTTTGGTGATTAATTAGAAGTAATGGTCCTTTTGGTAAATAAGTAAAATGAACCTAGCAAGTAAGTGTACGCAACTATATACTGCAGAAAAAAAAATTTGACCCATATTTTTACTAATATTTTAATAAAGAAATGCAATATTTTTGGGGAATCAAAATCGGGGTGTTACACATAATGTTCTATTTATCCCTGAATTCAACTGCAATTTAATATCTATTTATAAACTTTCATGTGATTCAAATTGCATAGTGACTTATTCTGCCAATGGTTGTGTTATATGTAACGACCTAATTCTTAAATTAAATTTATGCACGTATATAATTCATATGAAATTGTGGAGTGAGATGATTTTGGGATGAATTTAAATTGTGCATATTGTTGTCTTTGTCTGAACTAGATTGATAGGGAGTGTTGGGATGCATAAGTAAAAAGAATTAGAATGTTTCTTATGGCACGCTAAGCGTAGATTGAGTACTTAAGATGTTAACAAGCGTTGAACGCAGTGAGTTTCATTACGATCGTGTGTTGTTAAGTTTATGCGATAAGTTAGGTTTAGGAGGCGTAGAATGTGATCCGACCTCTCAATACGCCTTAAATGTTGATAATTATAGAATCAAGGAGTTTGAGGGTCGCCTTATACAACATCTTCAAATTATTAATAATCGAAAAGTGTTGAAAATGGTAATTTAGTATGTTAGAACCTACGGTTAAGCATAAGGAAGCATTAGGGATCATTAGATAAAAGGAAATTCCATGAACTAATTGATTACTTTAAAAAATAATCGATTAGCTGCCAAACAGAGAGCAGATAATCGATTATCTTGGTAAGATAATCGATTATCCCTGACAAATAATCGATTACCTTAGTAAAGTAATCGATTACCTATGGAAAAATCCACGAGTTACTAGAGAATTCTAGGAATCAGAGGCAAGGTAATCGATTACCTTGTCAAGGTAATCGATTTCCTCTGGGAAAATCGGAAAAAAACGTGATTTCTGAATCATTTTCATTCAACCCTCCACTTTTCTCTTTCTAGAGACTTCGAACCTTTCTCTCTTGATCTCTCTAGAGACTTCCAAATTCATTATAAAAACCCACTTAAAACCCCAAATTTCTATCTTAGAAATCATACTCCATGAGTCTCCATACTTAAATTCATCTTCCTCGTCATCCATCAACAATATACTCACCTCGTAATATCTCTTTCTCTCTCAACTTCTCAAATCTTCTTCCTTCTCATCAAAAGCCTTAAGATCACGAGAAAGAACATTCCAAGGAGTCGGAAACCAAGAAGATTAGGAGAAAGCCCAAGAGCTTTAGAGTTTCAACAAGTATTCTCTTCCTCTAAGGTAAGGTGGGAGATAATTCCTATTCTTCAAGCTCTAGAATTAAGGAAATTGTAATAGAGATAAGAAAAGAAGTTAGAATTTAAACTAAACTAAGTGAATTTGTTATATAACTGATGAAATAAAGGCCTAATTCAAATATATATTAATTTTGTTGTATAATAAAATAGAACTATGATATTTGTACAAGTGTTGATTAGTTTTAGTGTTATGGAATGAAGAACCTTAGGGAGATGATTTAAATGGTTATATTGAGACACCCCTGAGGGTGTTGATTGGTTGATTGTTTGAATTGAATGTTTTTTGTAACACCTTAATTAATAATTCTTTTCTTGATCATAATTATAAAAATATTGAGGAAATTCTTGTCATTATTTACTCTATTTTACAAACCTTTCCCTTTTTGAAATAAAAACCTGTTAGATTCAATGGCAAACTAAAACACATATATGGGGATAAACACGAAATACTGTCATATTATACAAAGTTTTTACATATACGTTGTAAAAATTTTAATTCCTTAGCTAGATAAATTATTAGCAGAGCTTGGTTGCAAGCAGCGTGGTTTGGACCACACTAGTTTATCTGTATTCCTTTGGGAGGAGTATGCCATTTCCTCGGCAGAAGAAAGGAAAGAAACGCATCCTGATGGGTACCTAAAAATATCAACATAAGGAAGTGAGATGTTTTGCATAACTCAAAGTCAAACATTAAAATAACAATAACATTAAACCAGACAATCATGATCAAGAAGACACTATTATTCCTTCAATTCAAAAGTCTCATTCTTACAATCAAATCAATATTCAATCCATGAATATGTCAATGATGTATGAATGTCATGAAGTTTCCTCTAGACTTGTGCACATATGATGCATGAACTGCTCTCATTGGTCCAATTATTGGATCCGATGTTCTTTGAAATCATTTATACATTCCATCTCATCTCATTCTTTATTTCCATAAATCTCTTTGCACATTAGACCCAATTATTGGACCATTCATATCATCATCTTCCCCTTTAAGGATTTCATCTCTTTCTCTTCTTTTCTCATTTCACATTTCATTGTGATTTTCATCTCATTTCATTATCTCATTGCCATTCTCATATCATTTCATCACTCCACATAATCCTCACTTCTCCTTGCACTCTAGGGAAAGCCATAACCGGGAGTAAGTGTCCCTCCACCATTGCTTGCATAGTATTGGCCACTCTCTCAGTCCAGTACAACTTGGGTTGAAGGCCCAAGTTGGATTTAGCAGGGAACCACCCTCAACCGGTCACGAAGTGACTCTGCGACCGATAAAACTATCGTGGTTAATGCAGAACCAATCTCCCGACATGGGTGGCCAATCCATGCCCTCTTAGGAGATTAAAGTTCCACTCAACGAAAATTCTCGCGGTTGTTTCATTAGCACAACCTAGTCACATATCACTCACGTCCTTCGGTTCCTAAGAACCTTCACGTCATGTCTTTCCCAACATCCTCACCGTCCACCTTATGGCTGCATGTATGATGCATGATTCTAATTACTTCTCAATTGAATTCGGACTTCATATAAATTGGAAAAATATCATTATTTAAAGGCAAATTCAATTGAGAAGCCTTGCTTTCCTGATTCTCTTAACCTTGACATTAAGTTTATTAATAAGAATTAGCTATGGGACCTCTAATGTTCTATTTGTTACTCCCTTAACTGGTTATTTATATGATTTAAACCGGTTAAGTTAATAACCAAGTAATAAATTCCAATTTGGCTTTAGGTTCCACATTCTAATTCCTTAATAATAGACTTAGTGTAAGGTTAAACTCATAGTCTCTATATGATTTTTATTGATGCATCATACACATACACATACACATTCATTCAATCATTCTAGACATATCAAGACCAATCATAGCATGAGAGAATCATATAATTTCATACAAATCAATATACAATATTCATCAATAAGGCATATAGTTATTATGGTTAAAATCAAACATAACCCATATTCAATCACTCCATCATAATAGATTACATTCAAATCACTTATAATCATTTTCATCATTATATTCATCAATCTATATAGAGATATCAACATTCAAAATGACATATTACCAACATCAAGGGTATCATCATATTTTAATCCAACACTAAGTGTTCTTAATTCAATAAAATTTAAAGGGTATTCACCCAAATCATCATCTATCCTATGGTTCCATGTTATTATTACATAATCATTTACTTTAAGCTAGGAAAACAACTCCTCCCTTACCTTAAAGGAGGTGGAGGTTTGCTTAGTGTCCTATATCCTTGAATCTCCTATGACTTTCCTTGGATTCAACTCCCTTCAATGTTTTTCCTCGTGATTCCAAGGTAAGAGAAGTGAGGAAAGAGAATGGGAAGAGTGAGAGGGCAAGCCACAATAGGAAAATGAGGTGTGATTGAAGAAATGTAATATAATTAATGGAATCATGGATAAGAACTTATAGAAAGATGATTAGGGATGAGTTCTTGGTGTTAAATATAGGTTTTGGGGTGTGTGTTGGTGTTGGTGCATGAGTTGGTGCGTTTGGATGGAGTCTGGTGCCTGTTTTCTGGTGACTGGTGTGCCATTTTCTTGATCTGGTGCGTATTTATGCGCACCGCGTGAGTGCGCTTGGGCGCACCAACTTCTAGAGAATTCTGGTGCAGTCTCGACATTTCTGGTGTTGGGCATTCTAGCACGCCTGAGCGCGTCTGTCCCGCACTTGAGCACGCACCTGGTGCGCCTGGGCGCATGCGTGGCTGTGGCAACAGGAATTCATGCACCGGTGCGTTTGGGCACACCGGTTCACCCTGAAACCACGATTTTCGCATATTTAGCCCGATTTAAGGATTCCTAACCCTTCCTATCACTGAATCAAACCTCCCTAACATCAAAATATATCTCCCCACATGAAGATCATATTTTCCTAGCATCAAACAAACGACCACCAAGACATAAAAGTCATGCATTCCTCTAAACCAAACCTTATACTTAACTCTTATCCAATGGTTCCTTAACCCTTTTTAACATCCAAACACATACCCATGATCTTTATCGATTATACCAAACATTCAAATTCATAACTTTTAATATAAACATGACTTCGATTCATAGAATTCTAAATCTAACTATTAATATTACCTCAAACTTCGCCTAATTTTCATAATCAAATGAAATGTTATTAAAAGACTTATATTACAATTATAATTCAAAGGAGAGTGTTACATTTGTGAATGATTGCATATATGGGTTGTTGTGAATGAATAGTGAAATGTATTATTGTTGAATGTGAATAAATGATTATATCTAGTTAACTATGATAGTTATGAGTATTCACATAATTAGCTAGAAAAGAGTAATAACAAATCACATATACACTCGAATGTAATAATAGAATAGGACTTTGAATTCATAGAAATTATTGAAGTAGTAATTTAATAACAAGATAAATGTAACCAATTACAAGAAGTAGGCAAAACTGGGGTAAATAAGGAAAATTAATTCATAAGAAATAACGTTATTCTTAACTTAACCGATTAGTTGAATTCAATAACCAATTAAGATCCCATTATGTTGTTAAGAATTAAGGAAGATGATAAATGAATAGGCTTTCTTGTTTTTCTTATGGTTTCTCTTAATTCTTTAGCCTGAATTATAGAGAAATGTCTCACTCCTTGTGGCTTAACATTTTACTTACTTCTTGGAATGAGTACGAAGCTAGAGATTCACAACGGAGAAGGCTAATGGAAGAATCTCTTTTAATCATTGTTCTAATGCCATATTGTAAAATACCAATGTACTCTAAAGAATGTAATTATATTTTGTACTTACCGGACTAAGAAATAAATTTTTATAATTATTAAGATATTTCTAAATTAAATATAAGTTGGGATGTTACATTATACAGGACCAAACCACGAAGAGGACGATTGGGTCCGGTGACTAGCATGAAGGGGTTTATGTCCTCAAGATAGCAGAGCAAGGGTCTTCATTGGCAGCTATCTCAGAGAATGCATATGCTCTTTGGCATGCTAGGATGGGTCATCCTTCCAATCAAAATTTATTAAAGCTTTCTGGCATTCTTAATTTTCAGTTCAAAGAGAATAAATTAAAGTGTTGCGATGTGTGACATCGTGCCAAACAATGTCGATCTGTTTTTCCTTTAAGCAATAACTGTAACATCCCTGAACTTTAGTTCCCGAATAATGTATTGAATAACTTATGCTTTGTTATATGAATGTTTTGCCTTAGCTTGATGTGTTAGAGCTTAATCTTGTTTAGTTATCTAATGGTGATTAGGATTAGCTTAAACCTAATTAATTAAGTTTAACCTTGTGTAGTTTTAAGTTGATTAGGTTTAGATGTTTAATAGTTTAGTTAAAAGTTAGATTAGCTTGGTTAATGAATGGCTTAAGAGTTAAGAGGATTAGATTAAGCCTAAGTTAACCAAATGGGCCTTGTGAGTGATGTTGGGCCGTGAATGTGTGCACATGAGTATTGGGCCATGTGTGGTGTGTTGGGTGAGTGTTGGGCCGTGAAGTGTGTGTGTGTGTAGCCATGAGTGAGTTTGTGAGTTTTTCATGAAGAAGTGAGGTGGAAATGCAAGCTCACATTTCATGCATGTTGCACAAGAATGAGGTGACAACACCACATTTCATTTCCTTGCATGAAGTGTGAGGTGTCCACACCAAATCTCACCACTTGGTCATCTTATCACTTCACCATTTGACCATAAACCATTATATAAGTAACCTTGTGTTGATGATTCCTTTTCTTCTTAGCACCATCACCATCATCCTCATCTTCTTCCTTTGAGAACCACACGGCCAACACCCACACAAACACCCTCATCCAAACTCATTCTTCCATTAAAACCAAGAAATCTTTACATATCCTAAGTCTAGATCATGGATATACAACATGCATGAGTGATCAAGGCTTAGAAAGTTCAAATCTAACCCCTTCCCCTTTTGAGAAGCTCACGACCACATCCATCACCACCCTTAATCAAGCTTAAACTTTTACCAAACACAAGAAACCTTAGCATATTCATACTCTAGATCATGAATATGCCACTTGCTTAAAGTTTTGTGTTGAAGAAATTTCAACCATTAAACTCAAAACCTTAACAACCCTCACGGCCAAACCCCAAACAAGCCTTAAGATCTTTAGCATGGTAGATCAAGTTGAGCCTTAGAGTTTTAGAAGCTCGAGATCAAGTTTCAAGTGTCTAAGGAGGGAGAGTGCTCACGGTTTGGAGAGGAAAAGGTCCAAAAGCTCAAAGTCTCCATAGTTTTCTTCAAAGGTATGTGAGAGAAGCTTACACTTTTGCTAGAATAAGTCTTGAAGCTTAGAAATTAGGTTGAGTCACCATGAGACTCAAGGGCACTAGTTAGATTTTGGTTTCGGCTTGGAGGCTAATTTTTGATGAATCTTGACATGTGGTTCTTAAATGTTCTATGCTGAATTTTATGAATATGTTTTGTGTTGATGAGTAATTACATATGTTATGTTGGTTAATTGAATGTTTAGACCCTTGGATGAACAAGGCTAAAGTGTGGACTAAATGGATTTTAGTTAACTAGGCCTTAACTGAGAAATAAATAAGGTGATTAAAGTGTTAATCAAAATGGTTTTAGATTACCAAGTCTCGGTTAAGGGGGTTAACCTAGTAGCTAAAATGGTTTAGTCAACTAAGTACCAATCAAACCTAGTCTTAGATAACTAAGTAGTACTTAAACCTAATTAAGTTTCACTTAATCCCATGGTTAGTCAACTAATCCAAGATTAGTGGGACTTAATCCTAGATTAGTGAACTTAATCCCCTGATTAGTCAACTAATCCATGATTAGTTGGACTTAATCCATGATTAGTCGGACTTAATCCGAGATTAGTCAACTAAGCTAGACTTAATCCATGATTAGTGAGACCTAATCCATGATTAGTGGACTTAGTCCATGATTAGTCAGCTAAAGTTCAGTTAAACCTAGTCTTAAGTAATTAAGACTTACTTAACCAAAGTCTTAAGTAATTAAGACTTACTTAACCCAAGTTCTAGTTACTTAAGGTGTAACACCTACACTAAACTATCCTTAATTACCCTTAGTGAAATAGTGAATTTGAAATTTTCTTTTTAACTTATAAAAATCTCCGTCAAACGGACGGAGTTTCGTTTGTTTTTCTGACTTTCCCAAAAATTGTGGTTTTCCTGTAACCTGATAAACATTAATATTTTCAATAACCAGAAGCCAATAGGGCTATATACATATATCACAGCTAGTGCAACTTTGTGCACACATCAGGATAGCAGTTTAAAAGACATCAGAGTTTCAGGAGATATATATATACAAGTCATGGAAAATAGTATTTTTCCCAAAATAAGACTCCTACCCAAAAGGAGTCGTCCTGGGCCCCCAAAAAGCTATGTACAATATATACAACAAAAACAGATCACATCATATCATCGGGCCTAGGACATTCCCATGTCCTACAATATAAGTAACCTACTCTCCCTGTGAGGGAGAGTACTCCTGCTCGGCCTGGCCAAGTGCAAACTCTTCCTCAGTACCTGTGGAAATAGTAAGGAGTGAGTATTACACATAAAATGGGGAAGCAGTTTCCAATTACGACATAATGCTATAATAAGCCAAACACATCTAGCATTTAGATCACATCATAACAAGTCCTACACATCGCCAATCATTCACAAAATATTCATTGGTTTCACAATTCAATTATTCCCGCTTTTGTAACACCTAAGTTTATTAATCCTTTTACACCCTTAATTAAAATAGTGAATTGAAAATTCCTTTCTTGACTCATGAATTGATTAGGAAAACTCTTAATTACTTTTAATTCGAATGAAGATCTCCCGTCAACCGGACGGAGTTTTGCTTGTTTTTAGGACTTTCCCAAAATTCCTGTTTTTCTTGCAACCTGATAAACAATAGCATTTTAAATTCATCAGATGCCAGCAGGGCCCAAAATATGTTTTAGTCCACTCTTTACATTATTTCATTGGAAATACAAATAATTTCTCAAACTCTTGGTTTCTCAAAACACCAAGCAAAAGAAATACAATAAAATTTCCCCAAAATAACCCATGACCAATAGGTGGTCGCTAAATACTATCCACACTCCACGTGGTGGAATGTAATCCTGCTCGGCGAGACACGTGTATGCTCCTTCGGTACCTGTAAAAATATAGCAAGAAGGGTAGCATTACACAGTACTAAGAATAATAGCTTCTAAGAAGCATAGCTGACAAACTAGGCCCTATTGAAGTCAAAGTTGTCTGTTAACCTAGAATTCTTTTTCAGGTAATCACGTATAAGTTCATTTTCAAAGGAATAGGATCTACGGTCACACTATCTTCCTAGCAGCTCTACAATCAACCTTAAGTTACTTTCCGATTCCGGTTGCATAAGCATTTTCATATTTCAAATTCCAGCTCATTAAGTGACTGCTTCCGAAAATGTATCGTTATTTTCATAAAACCTTTTTATTCTCTTTCCTTTCATTAAAATCACAATTCTCAATCATCTCTCCCGGTCACGCTTTACTACGTTCGGGTCCAATTCATTTTCACAAAGTGTTTTATTCTCATTTCATACTTTACATTCACATTTCGCATTAAGTGTGTCCCAGTCACGACTTTATTGCGTTCGCACCCACAGCGCGATAACGTCTTACCACGTCTGTACAACACTTCCCGGTTACAACCGGTTTGCATCACTAGGATTTTAACGCTCCTGCCAGACATTTGGTACACCCAAGGGTCTCTCGCTCAACCAGGACTTTTACACCCAAAAGGCTTCACCTGTTAGGCTATGCTACCATAATTTCCACGTACTACTGTACATTCCAATTATGGGGTTTCATATGCGACCATAATTTCCACGTACTACTGTACATTCCAATTATGGGGTTTCAATCTCTTATTCATACTTCCAACATATTTTATTCCATTTATTTTGGCAGTGAATTGAGTCTTGGTGCATTGATGCCTAACAGGAAATTTGTACCTAATGGGATTTTAGCCTGGAGGAGCACTTGGCCCTTAGGACTTTGGTACACCCGGCAGGGGCACCTAGTCTACCAATGCACCAATCCTCAATTCAACTGCACTTTCCATTATCATTTAATTCACACTTAACTTCCATTCTTTGTCTTGGATTTTAATCAAAATTATATATCATTCATTTAACAAAATAAACACTCAATCATAAACATCGACAATTCACATAAGTGTTCAAACACAAACATCATCTCAATAATACATATCCTCAAATCACCATTATGATCACATCCGCACTTACAAATTGAATCAAGCACAACATCCGTTAAGGTTCCTTGTCACTTACTCACCATACTCTATTTTATGACTCATTTATTAATAAACATCATTCCCTTTTTCCCAGTTATTTATCCATAGTCCATTCCTTAATTACTTAATCATAATTTTTCCATCCTTTCCTCCTCACTTATCCCTTTCTAAAAGACTTGCCCAAATTAACACTTAGACTATCATTTGTTTCACAACTAATCCAGCCAAGCAAATATGAACATACCACCACGACAAATAACTATCCACAGTTGGTAAACAAAACAGTCGACATACTCAGGTATGTCTCAGAGTACTATAATTAAGTCTACTCCCTAGGGTTCTTCACTTCCTAATTTATCACTAATAAAAGAGAATTTAACAAAAAAAAACCATTTAACTAATATTAAATTAACCATTGTCACACTAATTACCCCTAAGGTTCATTTCATGCACTTTAATTATCCTAAGGTTTATCCCTTTAATTAACTACACCCAGTCATCATTACAACAACCTAGAATCTATATCCTTAGGAAAGGTAACGCAAACCCCTCTTACATCAACCGACGAGTCCAAAGAGAAAGCCTTGACCCGAGGCTCCATACTTAGCACCGATTAATGCCGAAGTTCGCCGACGAGACGGGGCGGTGATCCTAGAAGCATTTTGAGTGACCGAGAGCAAGACCGAGTCGTTTTCGGTCGCCGGTGAATGTCGGTATGTCGGTTTCCTTCCATTTTGCTTGAAAAAAACGAAACCAAGGAGGGAGGAAGGAAGGTCCCTTGGTGCTTGAACTCCATGGAAAATCAAGAAGAGGAGAGGTTGAAACTTGGGGCCTCCATGGGGAGAGAGAGGGCATCGATCATGGAAAGAAAAGGGAGAAATCCATGCCCACTTAGATGCCTTGAAGTTGAGCCTTTGGTGTTGGCTTAATGATTAAAGGAAGAAGAAGATGGGATAATGGTGCTTGGGCTCATGGTGTGAGAGAGGCACGGTGGGAGTTTATGAGTGAATGGAAGGAGAAAGGTGATGGTGCTTGGTTGCTTTGGGTGGGAGTGAGACACGGTGGAGTTGGGAAGGAGCATGGGAGATGGTGTTTTGGTGCTCCATGGAAAGTCTAAGGCAAGAAGAAGGAGAGATGGTGGTGCCTTGGTGGGGAGCTACGGTGGGGTTGGAAGGGAATGAAGAGGGTGCCTCTTGGTGTGGGTAAAAAGAATGAGGAAGACTTAGGCAAGAAGGAGGGAATGGGCTTACTGAACAAGCCAAAACTGTGTGGCTCAAATGGTGCCACGCACCAGTTTTTACGCATCAGCAGCAGCCCCCGCGCGCCTGGGCGCGGGTCATGGCGCGCCTGGGCGCGACTCTGGCACCAGCACCGGATCTGGTGCGTGGTGCGTGGATCTGATGCGGTCATGAAGAGATTTGGTGCGCCAGATGGTGCGCCTGGTGCGAGGTGATGCGCGCAGGGCGCGCCTGGGCGAGATGGTGCCTCGCCTGGGCGGGAGATTCAGCACCAGCACCAAGCTGGTGCATGGCTGATGCGCCAGGAAGGGAAACGGTGCGGTTAGGAGGGATTCTGGTGCGCCAAAGTGCAAGCTGGTGCGGATTTTGGCTCGCCTGGGCGAGCTGGTGCCTCGCCTGGGCGAGCTGGTGCCTCGCCTGGGCGGGTTTTTCACTGTCTGGTGCACCAATGAACAGTGAACTCGCCTGGGCGAGTGGCTCATGCGCCTGGGCGAGTTTCAGGGTTTCCAACCTTCGATTCGCCGTAACTTTTTCGTCGACCGTCGGATCGAGTCCAAATTTTTAGACATGCTTCTCTACCTCATAAACTTCACATCCAACGGTGGAATTTATTTTCTTAGCTTCCTATAATAAATTTCTAATTTTCTCTTTTCGGTCGGTTTCTAACATCGAAAACGCCGATTTAACTCCCGATCTCGCTTATTTGACTCAGCCCAAAGCCACAAATGCCTTCTATACAACCCCTAGGACTTATAATTACCAATCACCTTGCTCCCAAAATTCTTTAAGTAATTAATCTACCCGTTCTCTACATTAATAATCTATTAAATCACTTATTAGGCTTGGAATAAAATTAGGGATGTTACAGCTTTGTTCTTAATCATTACTTTTATCAAGTCTTTTATTCTATACACTTCCATTATATTCACATATCTTTTTATTTCGTCCCTGGTCACGACCTACTGCGTCCGCACTAATGTGCTGGTCACGACTTACTGCGTCCGGGTATATTTTATTTCATTCTATCCCTGGTCACGACCTACTGCGTCCGCACCCATCGCGGTCACGTCTTACTGCGTTCGGGTATGTTTCAATTCATTCTGTCCCTGGTCACGACCTACTGCATCCGCACCCATGCGCGGTCCCGTCTTACTACATCCGGGTATGTTTCATTTCATTTTGTTCCTGGTCACGACCTACTGCGTCCGCACTCGCGTGATGTCTTACTGCGTCCGGGTATGTTACTTTTTCATGGTTTTAACATCATCACCTCTTAAACTTTTTAACAAGTACATTACTCTATTAAATCACAACATTAAACATCTATATTGCCAAATTATCACAATTATATATTGTAAATCAATTATCACAATCCAGGCATGTTATCAATATCATCACTATTATTCTTAATTCACAAGGTCCAATTATTAACTATCCTACGGTGCAATATACTAACTAACAATTAATACTTAATACCCATTATATGCATATCGTAAACTAAACCCCAGAGTATGGTAATACTCACTAATACCCACTCCTTACCTCAAAATGTCAAGGAGCAAGAAAAACCTTTGTTTGTCCAATTTAGAATCTTGGGACTTTGAATCTCCTAAGCCTTGCTTGCCACCTCAACAAGGATATAACCAAATGATGATAAACAACACTATTAGGGGGATTACAAGATGGTTGGTTTTTGCCCTTCTCTTGGTCTTGATTGGAAGGCATAAGATTGAGACTCCTACATAGTCAAGGATACATGAAAACCCTAAGGAAAACAATTACAACTTCCCTGAGTGAAGGAGAAAAGGAATGGATTCATAGCTTGACATAAGATTTCACTTACCCAAATGATGATGAGCTTGAAAAACCAAGAGGGAGAAGAGAGAGACTAGGCGTGAGGTAGAGGGAGGAAAGGGAATGAGCTTCAACCCATGAACTTGATGCTAGCTTGATGGGGTTCAATAATCTTGAGTTTGATTTGTCCAAAAATCCAAATATGTGAGAAGAGGATGATGGAATTGCTCTTGGGTTTGTGAGAAATGGTGAGGGTGATGGGATGATGTTGATGATGGAGTGTGAGGGAGTGTAATGCTTCACACTTCTTATTTTTGCCTTGGGAGCCAGCCACAATCGTGTGGCCAAAAATGAAACTTTGGCCCCAAGCTTGAGAATCAACGCACCAGATCTGATCTGGTCTGCGCCCGCGCGCCTGGGCGCAACTTTTGGCACTTGAGCGTGAGGATCAGCACCAGCACACGAGCTGGTGCATGGCGCATGGAGCTGGTGCGGGTGGCAATGGCATTGGCGTGCCAATTCGCGAGCTGGTGCCTTAGAGGCTCGTCTGGGCGCACGGGAGGGTGCGCCTGTGTGAAAATATTTCTGGCCCAGCACCAATGAACAGTGGTGCGTGCCTGGGCGCAGGCTGGTGCGCCTCGGCGTGGGTCATAATTTCCAACTTTCGATTCGCCGTAACTTTTTCGTTGACCGTCGGATCGGGTCCAAATTTTTAGACAAGCTTCTTAATCCCTTAAACTTCACATCCAACGGTGGAATTTATTTTCTTAACATTCTATAATAAATTCCTAATTTTCTCTTTTCGGTTGATTTCTAACATCTAAAACGCCGATTTAACTCCCGATTCCGCTTAGACAATCTTGCCCATTGCTACAAATGTCTTCTACACAACCCCTAGTACTTATAATTACTACTCTCCTATCACCCAAAATTCTTTAAGCAATTAATCTAATTATTTTCTTGTTTTTTAGCAATAATTTCTTTTAAAATATAGTTTAGGGTGTTACAATTCTCTCCCACTTACCAGAATTTCGTCCTCGAAATTCAGTTGGCGTCGAACAATTGTGGATGAGACTGCCTGATCTTGTCTTCCAATTCCCATGTAGCCTCTTCCAAATTGTTCTTGATCCAAATGACTTTCACCAAAGAGATTTCCTTGCCTCTTAGCTGCTTCACTTGCCTATCTTCAATTCTCACTAGCAACACTTCAAAAGTCAAATTCTCCTTCAAAGGCAAATCATCCAAGGTGACCACATGTGAAGGATCATGGACATATTTCCTTAGCTGTGAAACATGGAATACGTCATGAAGCCTTGCTAAGTGAGGGGGTAAGGCAATCCTGTAAGCTACCGGGCCAACTTTCTCCAGAATCTCATAAGGCCCAACAAACCGAGGAGTCAGTTTCTTGGACTTAATTGCCCTACCTATCCCCGTAACCGGAGACACTCTTAGGAACACATGATCCCCAACATCAAATTCCAAAGGTCTCCTTCGCCTGTCAGCATAATTCTTCTGGCGATCCTGTGAAGTTTTCATCTTATTCTTGATCATTGTGATCTTCTCAGTTGTTTCTTTCACAATATCAGGATCTGTCAACAGATTCTCACCTATCTGGAACCAACACAGAGGCGTCCTACATTTCCTTCCGTAGAGAGCCTCAAATGGTGCCATACCAATACTGGAGTGAAAGCTGTTATTGTAAGTAAACTCCATCAACGACAGTAACTGCTCCCAACTACCAGCTTTCTCCAGAACACATGCTCTCAACAAATCCTCCAGTGTCTGGATAGTACGCTCAGATTGTCCGTCTGTCTGCGGATGATAAGCCGTACTAAATTTCAGCTTAGTACCCAATGCCTGCTGAAGACTCTGCCAAAATCTGGACAGAAATCTCGGATCGCGATTGGATACTATACTGGTAGGAACACCATGCAGCTTCACTATGTCCCTGATATACAACTGAGTTAACTTCTCCAGAGTGTACTTCTTGTGAATAGGGATAAAATGCGCACACTTTGTAAGACGGTCCACAACCACCCAAACTGCATCACAACCTACCGCAGTCCTAGGTAGACCCGTCACAAAGTCCATAGCTATACTATCCCACTTCCACTCCGGGATATCAAGTGATCGCAAAGGACCACCAGGCTTTTAGTGCTCAATTTTAACTTTCTGACAAGTTAGGCAATGAGACACATGATCGGCTACATCGGTTTTCAACTTCGGCCACCAATAAATCTTCTTCAAATCTTGGTACATTTTTGTTGCACCGGGATGAAAATTCATTTTGGTTCGATGTGCTTCCCTTAGAATATCCCTTCTAACTTCGAAATCCATAGGAACACATATCCGACCCCTGAATCGGATAATGCCATCAGAACCCTTCACAAAGTCGGGCTCTTCATTGCCCGCTGCCCCTTCTAACAACTTTTGCAAGTCTGAATCATCGGCTTGTCTTTCTTTAATAAGACCAATCAAGTCATTGGTAACCTGCAACATTTCTAGAACAATGCTCTTCTCCTTCACTTGCATGTTCAAGTTGAGGTCATTGAACTCTTGGATTAATTGCATCTCCTTCACCATCAGATTGCTGACATGCAAAGTCTTACGACTTAGTGCATCAGCCACTACATTGGCTTTGCCCGGATGATACTGAAGATCAAAATCGTAGTCCTTCAGAAACTCCATCCACCTCCTCTGTCTCATATTCAACTCCTTTTGATCGAAGAGGTAACGAAGACTTTTATGATCGCTAAAGACTTCAAACTTTGAACCATATAGATAATGCCTCCAGATTTTCAAAGCAAAAACTACTGCCGCCAGCTCAAGATCATGAGTGGGATAGTTCTGTTCATGCTGCCTTAACTGTCTGGACGCATAAGCTATGACTTGTCCTTGCTGCATCAACACACAACCCAACCCTTGTTTTGAAGCATCACAGTACACCACGAAGGATTGAGTCAGGTCCGGCAAAATCAACACCAGAGAACTAGTCAATCGCCTCTTCAATTCCTGGAAACTATCTTCACATTCCGGGGACCACTCAAACGGTACACCTTTCCGTGTAAGAGTAGTTAAAGGAAGGGCTAATTTAGAAAACCCTTCAATAAACCTCCTATAATACCCAGCCATCCCAAGAAAACTTCTGATCTCAGTAATGGACTTGGGTCTCTCCCACTTAAGCACCGCTTCCACCTTAGAAGGGTCAACAGCAACACCCTTCTCAGAAATGACATGCCCCAGAAATTGCACCTCATTCAACCAGAAACTACATTTAGAAAGCTTTGCAAAAGTTGTCTGGCTTTGAGAATTTGCAACACTATTCTCAGATGCTCGGCATGCTCACTTGGACTCTTAGAATAGATGAGAATGTCGTTGATAAACACTATGACGAAAGAATCCACGTAAGGCCTGAAGATCCTGTTCATATAGTCCATGAAGATGGCCGGAGCATTCGTGAGGCCAAAGGACATCACCACATATTCAAAATGCCCATATCTTGACCTGAATGCCGTTTTAGGGATGTCCTCCTCTCGGATACGGATTTGATGGTGTAACACCCCATCTGAATACCTCATATATGTTTTAATTGGTAAAGAAATCGATTTGAGAAAATGTTTTTAAAAGAGTATTTTGAAAAGAGCATTTCTTGAATTGAATTTATTTTATGATTTCAAATGATAAAAGGGTTTTCAAGAAGATGATTTTGTGGAAAAATATTATGAGATTTAAATTGAATTTTGGATTGAATTATTTAAGTATTTAATATTTGGTATTTTAAGGAAAATGTGATTTTATGAAAAAGAAAATAAAAATGAATTAAGGTGCATGTGTGTGCATATGTGTCGGCCGTGTGGTGTGTGTGTGGTGCATGCATGATGCAAATCCTTGACTTCTTGCACCCTAAGTTAGTAGCCCTAGGATTAGTTTAGTGATAAGTATGGTTAAGAGTTTGACCAACCAATAGGAAGTAAGATTAAGCCTAATTTTTCTCTATTTGTCCAATGGCTTGGCTTGAGCCATGCAAGCCTTCATGTGGCCAATTTTACCCCTCTTAATAACACTCTTGGCCGAATTTCCTTAAGGGTAAGAAGGGAAATACTTGGTTGTTTTCTTATAACCCCAACCGTAGCTCATTCCCATTCATTTGCTTCACACTTCACTTCCAAACTACACACTTTTCCTAAGAGTCCTCAACAAACTCTTAGAGAGACTTAGAGAGAGAGAGAACCCGTGAGCTTGAAGAGGAGAGGAGGAAGAAGATCAAACCCAAAGCATTAGGATTCTTGAAGACTAAGTGAAGAAGGTTGAAGATCCTTTCTTTTTTCTTTGGTTTACTCGAAGATCAAAGGATGTTAGTGGTAGTTCTTAATTTTCCAAGTCTTGTAAAGTTCCTTTGTTGATGCATGTCTAAATTCTTTGTAGATCTATGTTTGTAAGTACTTGTAAAGCCTTGATCTTGAGTTCCAAGAGCATCATAAACTTGTAGAACCCTAAACCATGGACATTATCATTCGGTCATGCTTAGAAAATTAGGTTGGGATGATTTTTATTTCATTTTGAGTCCATGCATGTTAGTTTGATGCTTGATAAAGTCGATTTAAATGGTTTTCATGCTTTGATTTCAACTTTGATTTTTCTAAAGCTTTGATCTTTGATTTTTATTTCAAAAGGCTTTGATCTATTGCTTTGATCTTGAAAAAGACTTGTTTTCATGCCTTGATTTTCAATACCTTTGATCTTGAAGCTTTGATTTGTGATTTTTGAACTAAAAAGTTTTGTTTCTTGACTTGCATGTCACGGTTTTGAGGAGGCACAAAAGGAAAACAACTTTTTGAAAATGATTTCATTTGTATTTAAGTTTATGAGTATTTCAAAGTTAAAGATTTAAGTTTTCCTCTTGATTTTGTTGATGTAATTTTCGGTCAAGCTTTAAAAACAAAGATCATGATGGTTTTTCATGATAAGTTTCTTGCATGTGTTCTCTTTTTGATTTCCATGATTTTTAAGGCACATGCAAGGGAAAATAAAAATGAAATCTTGTTTAAAGTGACACAAGTAGGTCATGGTTTTGTTGAAAAAAGGAGTAGTATTTTCTAAAACCATGGATTTATATGTACATGTTTTTGATTTAATGTAAAGGCTTTGGCATGAAAAAGAAAAATGCATCCAAGGTTTTGTTTTTCTCTAGTGATGATTCGGCCTATGTTAGGTTGTATAGGCTAGATTCTTTTTGCATGAAATTGTCTCCTTGAAATGATTATGTTTTATGACTTTGTTTTAAGAAAAATTTATTTGAATTATGTTGTTTTGTTCTTGGTTCAATTCGGTTTTGACTAAAGGAAATGAGTGAATGTATTTGATTATTTCTAAAAGTATTTTTATAGTTTGATTTCTTTTATCCTTTGTTGTCCAAGAATTTATTTCAAAGTATTTCACTTTTAAAAATGATTTTGAGTTGTGAAAAATGTGGATTTCAAGTGTTATGTGATTTATAAAAAGTTAGAATGAAAATTGTGGATTTTTCAATGTTTTTCAATTTGAAATGGTGGCTGGACTTTTCCATACAGCCACATAAACCATTTGTTTTATTTATTTTAATGTGAAGTTTTCCAATGATTTTCCAAGGATTTCAATTATGAGAAAAGATTGAAAGTTGTTTTGATAAACCCATGTAATTTAAGAAAAGAACAAAGAAAGTAAAGGATTTCCTATCCAAGAGATCAAGTTGTAATTTTTAATTGAAATGATTTTGATAAAAGTGTATTTATTTACCTCGAGGTTATGCAGTGGACGGTGGGAACTATTCTCAAAGAGAAGCTAGAGATCTCCAAGGTCAAAATATTTCTCTTGCTGGATTAAGAGGTGAGTGAGATTGTGGTGAGCTCGTAACATGGTTGCTCGTACGGTGGTAACATGAGTTTACACGATATATTCTGTTCTATGTTTCTTGAATTAGTGCATGTTTATTCCTATCCTATGTTAGTTCCTTTCTCATTCTTTTGTAAAAGTTACACTTCGCGAGATGAGTCTGAATGTCGTTATGAATGCTTATGAGAAAGTGAAAGTAAAGTATGAGGATAAGTGAAAGAGAGATATGTGTTGAGATTCAAGATAACGTGGTGGAGTAATAAAGTACCGGATGAGGACATTGCGCTCTTGGAGCCGAGATTGTGCTAGAGAATGTGTGATGGAAATGATTGTGCAAAAGAGATATGTGATTGTATGTGAGAATGATGTGATGGCATTGTGGCCGTGTGGCTTGAGAAAGTGATGGTTTGATTATGTGAAAGTGGGGAAAGATGTAACCCTTAGCGATCGGGTCTTGTCGAAGGGATGTACTAAGGGCAAGCCGATCTTAGGTTAACTAAAGATGCTAAAAGACTTTAAAAGATTTTAAAAGACACTAAAAGACATTAATATACACGGTGAGGTATACGAATGTGAAGTAGTGGAGAGAAAGATACTATGGGTATCTGCGGATACTCAGGTGGAGATTGCATGAGGGGAGGGCAAGGACAGTGAAAAGTCAAGAAGCCTCGAGTATATTTCTAGGCGGGACGAATCCCACAAGTGGCGCACTAACGTGGTGGGGACTGGGTCTAATGCCGTGGTAAGTACCGCATAGCTAACTAGAAATGATACTGTCACCCCCTTGAATGCAAGTCTACAACAGTGAAAGGGACTGGAACGGGGCATTGTGTTTTGCCACTGCGTGGACAGTGAGCCTTGATATTATTGATATGATTTGAGGACGAGATCCTCCTGGTCTGGGACCATTTGTGTTGAGACAGCTGTCGTGCCCGCGTGGTAAAGGTCCTGTACTCCTGTTGGCTTCCGACTAGGTTTGGATGGAGACCGAGGAGATGTAGAGTGTAACACCTACACTTAAGTACCATAACTCTAATGCAATTATAGGAAAATAATAAGAAAATTTTTTGCATGGTTCCATTTATAAATCGGACTTCCCATATATAAAATATGCCCTGTCAGAATTCCAGAATAATTTGTATATGCAAATATAAACATCCAAGTCGTAACATTATTATACATGCCTTCATTTTACAAAGTCCATCAAGTCCCAAGAGTTTTGTTACACTCCAAAAAGATAGGTTGTGATTTAGTGAGTGCAATTTACATCAAAATATGGATGAGTATACATCCCCACAACCATTATAGAAACTATACATTTTTACATAAAAAGTAAAGTATAAAATGTGCGGCAAAATATAAAACATAGAGTATGCAGCTGGCATGACTAGGTAATGCAACTACACTCCATCAGTCGGAGTGTAAGGTTCCTCGGCGGAGGGGATAGAAACTGGATCTTCATCAGGGGTACCTAAAATTGTCAACATGTAAGGGTGAGTAAACTTGAATTTAGATTAAGGAAAACATGTGAAAATAACAATAAGTAATGACTAGGCATTCACATAATCATTAAACAATCAAAAAGACAATTACAAAGGCACTTAACAATATATAAATGATACATACTTATAATGTAATGCGTAGATGTACAAACACATGGTTATGCTATGCACGTCACACTGTAGGGATCTAATTCATGAATCCGACGTTAAACAATGTATTTCCACTTTCTTAACTTTAACAATTCAATCGGATTCAACGAATTAGTCCTTATGTATTTCTTTCACACCTTCACTTTAACATTTCCAATTTAACTTTAACTTTAACTTTACTTTTAACTTTTCCCTTTTCAATAACATTTCAACAACCTCACATACACCCTCCACTTTGGGGAAAAACCGACTAGGAGTAAGCATTTCTCAACCTCTGATTGGGTGCTTCACATCCTCTAGGAATGTCGCTCACCTGCTTGCACAATACGTCACACTCCTCAAGGGTAGTGTTCAACGTACAATTTGGCTTGATTGACCAAATTGGCTCTAGCAGAAATCACTCTCACTGGCCAAGAAGAACTCTAAAGTAATGGAATTACTATAGTTCGCATGGAACCAATCCCCAACACAGGAATCAAACCCATGTCCTTTGCAGGATCAAAGTTCCCTATAATAATCCCAGTGATTTACTTCAGTCCTCACGAATAGAAACGTATGTTTTTCCCCTACTCCTGACGTCCCCTGTACTCTATAAATAATGCAATTTGCAAGTGCTTTCCAATTTAATTGTAAACCCATTTATACTTTAGAAAATTACCTTAGTTTGGTTCAAACTAAATTGGAAAGTATTTTGCCCTAATTGATGCATAACTATTACTACTTTACCTTATTATTTATAAATATATCAATACGCACAATATCATATCAATTGACAATATTGGACAACTTATAACAAATTCAAAGCATAAACAACAAAATAGCAAATATAACCTAACCCTAACTTGGGATTTTCTAGCTAATCCATACCCTCCTAATTCTAATCTTAATAGAACACCTAAATATACATAATTAAGTCCTTATTACTAGTTTCAAATATTTCCCCCAATCTAAACCCAATTTAAACCCCTTACCTCTTGAAGGGTAGAGGAGACTTTGAAACTTCAAGAAATAACCACCAAAATCCTAAGACCAAGTTCCTTAGCACTCATTCCTTTGATTCCTATTGATTTCCAAGCTCCTATGATGAAGATAAGGCTTTTCTTGAGTTGATAGCTAAACTTAGTTCTTGGTGGAGGTTGGGGGGTTTTTGAGAGAAATAAAGAAGAGTAAAACCAAGAGGGAAATAAGGAGACTTACCTAGGAGTAATGGAATTGATGGAAACTCACTTGCTCTTGGTTGCTCAAGGATGAGAAGAAAAACTCTATGAAGAAGGAGAAGAAACTCGTTGGTGAAGAAGAAAGAAAAAGAGGGAAAGCTTTGTGATGTTGATGATGATGAATGAACTTATCTTTTTCTTTCTTTTCCTTTTTAACCACATGTCTTGGCCACCATGGAATTTGTGTGGCTGAGATTGGTTGCTTCCAAAGCAACCCACGATTTATGTGGTCCCTACTTCTATTTTTTTTCAGACTTTTCAAGTAGTAATCGATTACTGCCCCTAGGTAATCGATTACTCCCTTTGATGCAACATTTCCCATACAATTTCCTGACCACTCATAATCGATTAAACCCTACGATGTAATCGATTACTTTATAAAATAATCGATTATTTTGACCCTGATAATCGATTATTATGCTGCAACATTTTGTGTACTCATACCTGAGAGCATGTAATCGATTACAAACCTCAATGTAATCGATTATCTTAAACAAAACTCCAAACTTTCATGATTCCTAACTCTCCTTCATTTCCTTAAGTTCCTAAACTAACCTATGCTTGGATTTCTACTCAAACCTATTTCTATACTAAGGAATCCTCATAAATACTTAGCTTAAAACACATCATACTGAAATCTAAATTGAGGATGTTACATAGAGAGTGCGTTTATCCTCAGTGATGGTGATTCCCCTACCTCATTGAGTGAGCTGAGATATGATAAAACTTAATAACCAAAGAGTAAAAATATAATTGAATGATGAGAAGAGAATTGATGAGTTGATGCTGTTTTAAGAATCATGTTCCTGGATTGGTGGTTTATGCTTACGCATTTTATGTGTTTATCTATTTACATATCTCGTTCATTTCGATTATTATGTTACTCGCTTTGTTATCCTATGCTGTCAAATTGGTCTATCCGTGTGTTCTCTACGCTTTTGGATATCTTGTCTCATTTTGTATATTGGTCAAGTGTCATTGTTGTCTGTTCTTCTTTCTACCGAGTCTACCCTGAGACCTTATGGTCAACTTGTTAGTGTATGGCACACTAACTCTCTCCTACCTGGTTGTCGTATTGGCATCCGCCGGTATTGCAACGGGTAGATGGCATATCATGTAGCAATCCATATGTGGCCTCTTCAGGGAGGAGCATGGGAAATGGTTCCTGATGGTTGGATCTGGCGCGGCGAAACTCGATTGGAGATCGACGATCCGAGACATATTCTCCGAGGAGCAAGCATGGACGTGCACGTGGGACAAGTCACTCTCCGTGACTATCAAAATGGTGGACCGAGGGAGTATCACGAGTTTGGTGGTGATCCTGCACCCTTGGCGGCTGCAATTTCTCAACCAATGGAGGAAGAGGATGCTAGTGATTCCGATCACGAAGCGGAGGCGGATTCGAGTGAAGATATGGAGACGGATGCTAGTTCTGCTGAAGAGTGATTCCCTGTTGTCTGTGTCTAAAGGATGTTGTGTGTCTAGGATCTGAGTTCCAGTCGAGGATTATCTTGTGATGTACTACAGATGTAATCAGCTACTTTTTATTCTGGTTTGTAATCTTTTGTAATGATGGCCTACTTTTGGAAAACATTTGGAGTAGGACTCCAGTACTTGTGGCGCATGCTTTTTATTTTAAATTGATAACAGTTTTATATCTTTCAATTATGATGCTTTGAGTGGGAAGTTTCGAAAGTGACAACTTGATTTTCGAAAGGGTGGTGTTAGTCGTTAATGAACTTATGTTTTAAAAAAAATGGCCTCATTTTTGCAATAAAATAATAATAATTCAGTTAAGTTTTCGGAAGCGAAAATCGGGCTGTTACAGAGGTGGTATCAGAGCAATGGTAATCCTCAGTGGCC
This sequence comes from Crotalaria pallida, assembly GCA_037953625.1. NCBI lineage: Eukaryota > Viridiplantae > Streptophyta > Magnoliopsida > Fabales > Fabaceae > Crotalaria > Crotalaria pallida. Next base: position 35,164,326 of record CM075651.1, on the reverse strand, counting down.
TTAAGCCAAGTCTTGTGTGCTTACTCTGTGTGTCTAGAGTCTAGGATTCTGTGTTATCGTGCGTTGAACCTCTTTCTGCTTTATTTTAAGATGAGTCGTACGCGTGGAAGACCTTCCGGTTCAAGTTCGCGAAACCCTGGTGAGGATGCTGATCACCCAGATGCGGCAGATTTCATGACTCGGATGGCGGCAGTAATGACGGGATTCAACGACAATCTTCAAGCGTTGCATCGTCAGGCGCAGCAAAATTTCAACGTTCAGCAGCAAGCTCAAAATTTGGAAGCCCAAGGCTACAAGGGATTGGATGAGTTCTGTCGTCGCAACCCGAAGGAATTTGCGGGAGGCTTTGCTCCGGATGCAGCTGTGGAATGGATCGAGGATTTAGAGCGTATATTTGGGGGTATGGTGCAGTGCAACGATGAACAGAAGTTGGCTTATGCTGGGTATATGCTGACAAGGGAGGCTGCAGCATGGTGGCGCGTGACTAAGCAAGTGATGGTGAATCTAGGAGAAGCGCTGACATGGGAGGCTTTTAAGCAGAAGTTTCTTGAGAAGTATTTTCCGTTGTATTTGAGGACTGAGAAGGAAATGGAATTTCTGAGGTTGAGTCAAGGGAATTTTTCGATTGATGAGTATGCTTCAAAATTCGAAGAGTTTGTTAAATATGTACCCCAATATGCTAGAGGGGAGAATGAGCGGTCGAAATGTGCTAAATTTAGGGATGGTCTTAAGCCTGAGATTAAGTTAGCTTTTTCTCATTTAGAAATAGATAATTTTGCAAGTTTGGTGAATCGCTGTCGTATGTACGAAGGAGGTCTGAAAGTAAGAGGAGCAGCTGAGAGGGTAGTGAACCCTTCTTCATCTCATGGACCGGTTCGCAATTTTCCTTTTCATCGAGATTCTGGAGGAAGGCATAGGACTCCGCACTCGTATTCTGGTTCGAGTGGAAGAAGAGATCTACGCTTCGGAGGCAACGGTAATCGCGGTGGAAACCGTGGGGGCAGCAGCTATGGAGGGAATCGTATGGAGCATAGCGGTGGTAATCGCAACAATTTCGGTTGAGTGAGATCAGGGAACGTACCTCCTCATTGCAACAAGTGTGGTCGTAATCACTTTGGCCCGATGTGTCCATCAAGGAATCTGAACTGTTTCAACTGTGATAAGCCTGGTCATATTGCAAGAGACTGCAGAGACCTAAGCGAACAGCTAATTCGGGGAATGCTAATCGTCCTACTATGCCCGGAAGAGTGTTCACGATGAGCGAAATTGAAGCTGTGAATGTTGCTAATCTTATCCAAGGTGAATGTTTCATTTATAAGAATTCCTTGTTAGTATTGTATGATTCGGGTGCTACTCATTCCTTTATTTCCCATGATGTGGTGAATAGATTAAATTTGAAAGTAGATGCATTACCCTATAACTTGATTGTTTCTACCCCTACTGATAAACCTGTGATAGTGTCTACTTATTGTCCTAATTGTCCCTTAGAGATAGAAGGAAACACTTATTTTGTTGATTTGATTCAACTACCCCTTTCCCAAATAGACATTATACTAGGAATGGACTGGCTTACTAGGAATCATGTTCTTCTGAACTGTTCCGAAAAGTCGTTAGTCTTTAGTGAAACCCAATCTTCTTTACCTAAACCCAATGACCTTGAGCATTTATCTGCCAAGCAAATTCGAACTTCATTGAAAGAAGGCGCGGTAGCTTACATGTTTTTGGCTTCGTTGGACATCAAAAAGGACAAGGAGCTGCATGAATTACCCGTAGTTCGGGAATTTCCCGAAGTTTTTCCGGAAGAGATACCTGGTTTACCGCCAATTCAAGAAGTAGAGTTCTCAATTGACGTGATACCTAGAACTGGACCGATTTCCAAAGCACCTTACAGGATGGCCCCGGCAGAGTTAGCTGAATTGAAGAAGCAATTGGAGGAGATGTTGGAAAAGAAGATGATAAGGCCTAGTGTTTCACCCTGGGGAGCACCAGTTTTATTCGTCAAGAAGAAGGATGGTAGTATGCGTTTGTGTACGGATTACCGGCAACTGAACAAGGTGACAATCAAGAACAAGTACCCTCTGCCCAGAATTGATGATTTGCTGGATCAATTGAAGGGAGCAACTGTATTTTCCAAAATCGACCTTAGATCAGGATATCATCAGATAAGAGTAAAGGAGAAAGATATTCCCAAGACTGCTTTCCGAACTCGCTATGGTCATTACGAGTATCTGGTTATGCCTTTCGGTGTAACGAATGCTCCTGCGATATTCATGGACTACATGAATAGAATTTTTCATCCTTACTTGGACTCATTTGTTGTCGTATTTATCGACGATATTTTGATTTATTCCAAGTCTAAGGAGGAACACACTGAGCATTTAAGGACAGTCTTGACGATGTTGAAGGACAAACAGCTCTATGCTAAGTTGTCGAAGTGCGATTTCTGGTTGGACTCAGTGCATTTCTTGGGTCACGTGATCTCGAAGGACGGAATTGCTGTGGATCCTGCAAAAGTAAATGCTGTGTTGGAATGGAAGACACCAATGTCTGTGACGGAGATTCGTAGTTTCTTAGGATTAGCGGGGTATTATCGTCGATTTATCGAAGGATTTTCTCGTTTATCTTTGCCTTTGACAAAGCTGACGAGAAAAGGTCAACAATTCGAATGGTCGGTGAAGTGCGAAGAGAATTTCCAAGAATTGAAGAGGAGATTGACAACCGCACCAGTATTAGTTTTACCGGATACGACGAAGTCTTTCTGTGTGTATTGTGATGCTTCGAAGCAAGGATTAGGATGTGTGCTGATGCAAGAGCGAAAAGTAGTGGCCTATGCTTCACGACAACTAAAGATTCATGAGCTCAATTACCCGACCCATGACTTGGAGCTAGTGGCAGTGGTGTTTGCTTTGAAGATTTGGAGGCACTATTTGTACGGTGTAAGGGTTGAAGTCTTTAGCGATCACAAGAGTTTGAAGTATCTGTTCGAACAGAAGGAGCTAAATATGCGTCAGAGAAGGTGGATGGAATTCCTAAAGGATTATGATATTGAGTTATAGTATCATCCTGGAAAGGCAAATGTAGTTGCTGATGCCTTGAGTAGGAAGTCATTGCATGTTTCTGCATTGATGATCAAGGAGTTGGAGTTGATTGAGGAATTTCGGGATCTGAATTTAGGAGTGGAGTTTGGACCGAAGAGTATGATATTGGGACAGCTGACTGTGTCAAGTGGATTTATGGAACGAATAAAGGAACTTCAGTTGGAAGACGAGGAACTTCAAGCTAAGAAGGAGCTTTCGGACAAAGGGAAAGAAGTCGAATTCAAGGTTGGTGGTGATGGAGTGTTGAAGTATAAGGATCGTGTCTGTGTACAAAACGATATGGAGACGAAGGGAATGATATTGGAGGAAGCTCACAAGAGTAAGTTGAGTTTACACCCTGGTTCCCAGAAGATGTATCAAGATCTTAAGAAGGTATTCTGGTGGCCTGGAATGAAGAGAGAAGTGGCAGAGTATGTATCGCGATGTTTGACTTGTCAAAAGGCGAAGGTGGAACATAAGAAGCCTGGTGGTGAGTTGAAACCGTTGGAAGTACCAGTATGGAAATGGGACTGTGTCACCATGGATTTTGTCTCTGGTTTTCCAAGAACTCGGAAAGGTTACGATGCTATCTGGGTAATCGTGGACAGATTGACTAAGACGGCACGGTTTATTCCTCTTAACATGAAGTATTCAATGGATAAGCTGGCTGAACTATATTTGAAGGAAGTAGTAAGATTGCATGGAGTGCCCTCAAGTATAGTATCAGACAGAGATCCTCGTTTCACTTCAAAATTTTGGGTCAGTTTGCAAACAGCAGTCGGAACCAAGTTGGATTTAAGTTCCGCATATCACCCTCAAACGGATGGACAGTTAGAGCGAACTATCCAAACATTGGAAGACTTGTTAAGAGCCTGTGTGATTGAGAGTGCCGGCGAATGGGATTCTTTTCTGCATTTGATTGAGTTCACCTACAACAACAGTTTTCATTCGAGTATAGGAATGGCACCGTATGAAGCTCTGTATGGTAGAAAGTGCAGAACGCCGTTGTGTTGGTTCAAGACTGGTGAGCACTTGCTCATAGGACCAGATGTTGTGCAGCAGACGAATGAGAAGGTGAGGTTAATTCAGGAAAAGATGAGGACTGCTCAAAGTAGACAGAAGAGTTATCAGGACAAGAGGAGAAGTCCGCTGGAATTCAATGAAGGAGATTTTGTATTCATGAAGGTAGTGCCAACTACTGGAATTGGTAGAATGCTCAAAACCCGAAAACTTACACCTCGTTTTATTGGACCTTACCCAATTCTTAAACGCATAGGACCTTTAGCCTATCAAATTGCCTTACCACCTTTTCTTTCAAACTTGCACAATGTTTTTCATGTATCCTAATTGAGAAAATATGTTCATGATCCTTCACACATCATTGAACCCGATTCAGTACAATTAAAGGAAAATCTTACATTTGAGGCTTTACCTCTAAGGATAGATGGTAGTAGTGTCAAGAGGTTAAGAGGGAAGGATATTCCCTTAGTTAAGGTAATATGGAGTCGGAATAATGGGGAAGATGCAACATGGGAACTTGAGAGCAAGATGAAAAGTTCTTTTCCGCACCTGTTTGATCCAGGTACTGCATTTCTTGGGGACGAGAAATCTCTAAGTTGGGGAGAATGTAACACCCCGTCTGAATACCTCATATATGTTTTAATTGGTAAAGAAATCGATTTGAGAAAATGTTTTTAAAAGAGTATTTTGAAAAGAGCATTTCTTGAATTGAATTTATTTTATGATTTCAAATGATAAAAGGGTTTTCAAGAAGATGATTTTGTGGAAAAATCTTATGAGATTTAAATTGAATTTTGGATTGAATTATTTAAGTATTTAATATTTGGTATTTTAAGGAAAATGTGATTTTATGAAAAAGAAAATAAAAATGAATTAAGGTGCATGTGTGTGCATATGTGTCGGCCGTGTGGTGTGTGTGTGGTGCATGCATGATGCAAATCCTTGACTTCTTGCACCCTAAGTTAGTAGCCCTAGGATTAGTTTAGTGATAAGTATGGTTAAGAGTTTGACCAACCAATAGGAAGTAAGATTAAGCCTAATTTTTCTCTATTTGTCCAATGGCTTGGCTTGAGCCATGCAAGCCTTCATGTGGCCAATTTTAATAACACTCTTGGCCGAATTTCCTTAAGGGTAAGAAGGGAAATACTTGGTTGTTTTCTTATAACCCCAATCGTAGCTCATTCCCATTCATTTGCTTCACACTTCACTTCCAAACTACACACTTTTCCTAAGAGTCCTCAACAAACTCTTAGAGAGACTTAGAGAGAGAGAGAACCCGTGAGCTTGAAGAGGAGAGGAGGAAGAAGATCAAACCCAAAGCCTTAGGATTCTTGAAGACTAAGTGAAGAAGGTTGAAGATCCTTTCTTTTTTCTTTGGTTTACTCGAAGATCAAAGGATGTTAGTGGTAGTTCTTAATTTTCCAAGTCTTGTAAAGTTCCTTTGTTGATGCATGTCTAAATTCTTTGTAGATCTATGTTTGTAAGTACTTGTAAAGCCTTGATCTTGAGTTCCAAGAGCATCATAAACTTGTAGAACCCTAAACCATGGACATTATCATTCGGTCATGCTTAGAAAATTAGGTTGTGATGATTTTTATTTCATTTTGAGTCCATGCATGTTAGTTTGATGCTTGATAAAGTCGATCTAAATGGTTTTCATGCTCTGATTTCAACTTTGATTTTTCTAAAGCTTTGATCTTTGATTTTTATTTCAAAAGGCTTTGATCTATTGCTTTGATCTTGAAAAAGACTTGTTTTCTTGCCTTGATTTTCAATACCTTTGATCTTGAAGCTTTGACTTGTGATTTTTGAACTCAAAAGTTTTGTTTCTTGACTTGCATGTCACGATTTTGAGGAGGCACAAAAGGAAAACAACTTTTTGAAAATGATTTCATTTGGATTTAAGTTTATGAGTATTTCAAAGTTAAAGATTTAAGTTTTCCTCTTGATTTTGTTGATGTAATTTTCGGTCAAGCTTTAAAAACAAAGATCATGATGGTTTTTCATGATAAGTTTCTTGCATGTGTTCTCTTTTTGATTTCCATGATTTTTAAGGCACATGCAAGGGAAAATAAAAATGAAATCTTGTTTAAAGTGACACAAGTAGGTCACGGTTTTGGTGAGAAAAGGAGTAGTATTTTCTAAAACCATGGATTTATATGTACATGTTTTTGATTTAATGTTTAAAGGTTTTGGCATGAAAAAGAAAAATGCATCCAAGGTTTTGTTTTTCTCTAGTGATGATTCGACCTATGTTAGGTTGTATAGGCTAGATTCTTTTTGCATGAAATTGTCTCCTTGAAATGATTATGTTTTATAACTTTGTTTTAAGAAAAATTTATTTGAATTATGTTGTTTTGTTCTTGGTTCAATTCGGTTTTGACTAAAGGAAATGAGTGAATGTATTTGATTATTTCTAAAAGTATTTTTATTGTTTGATTTCTTTTATCCTTTTCTGTCCAAGAATTTATTTCAAAGTATTTCACTTTTAAAAATGATTTTGAGTTGTGAAAAATGCGGATTTCAAGTGTTATGTGATTTATAAAAAGTTAGAATGAAAATTGTGGATTTTTCAATGTTTTTCAATTTGAAATGGTTGCTGGACTTTTCCATACAGCCACATAAACCATTTGTTTTATTTATTTTAATGTGAAGTTTTCCAATGATTTTCCAAGGCTTTCAATTATGAGAAAAGATTGAAAGTTGTTTTGATAAACCCATGTAATTTAAGAAAAGAACAAAGAAAGTAAAGGATTTCCTATCCAAGAGATCAAGTTGTAATTTTTAATTGAAATGATTTTGATAAAAGTGTATTTATTTACCTCGAGGTTATTCAGTGGACGGTGGGAACTATTCTCAAAGAGAAGCTAGAGATATCCAAGGTCAAAATATTTCTCTTGCTGGATTAAGAGGTGAGTGAGATTGTGGTGAGCCCGTAACATGGTTGCTCGTACGGTGGTAACATGAGTTTACACGATATATTCTGTTCTATGTTTCTTGAATTAGTGCATGTTTATTCCTATCCTATGTTAGTTCCTTTCTCATTCTTTTGTAAAAGTTACACTTCGCGAGATGAGTCTGAATGTCGTTATGAATGCTTATGAGAAAGTGAAAGTAAAGTATGAGGATAAGTGAAAGAGAGATATGTGTTGAGATTCAAGATAACGTGGTGGAGTAATAAAGTACCGGATGAGGACATTGCGCTCGTGGAGCTGAGATTGTGCTAGAGAATGTGTGATGGAAATGATTGTGCAAAAGAGATATGTGATTGTATGTGAGAATGATGTGATGGCATTGTGGCCGTGTGGCTTGAGAAAGTGATGGTTTGATTATGTGAAAGTGGGGAAAGATGTAACCCTTAGCGATCGGGTCTTATCGAAGGGATTTACTAAGGGCAAGCCGATCTTAGGTTAACTAAAGATGCTAAAAGACTTTAAAAGATTTTAAAAGACACTAAAAGACATTAATATACACAGTGAGGTATACGAGTGTGAAGTAGTGGAGAGGAAGATACTATGGGTATCTGCGGATACTCAGGTGGAGATTGCATGAGGGGAGGGCAAGGACAGTGAAACATCAAGAAGCCTCGAGTATATTTCTAGGCGGGACGAATCCCACAAGTGGCGCACTAACGTGGTGGGGACTGGGTCTAATGCCGTGGTAAGTACCGCATAGCTAACTAGAAATGATACTGTCACCCCCTTGAATGCAAGTCTACAACAGTGAGAGGGAATGGAACGGGGCATTGTGTTTTGCCACTGCGTGGACAGTGAGCCTTGATATTATTGATATGATTTGAGGACGAGATCCTCCTGGTCTGGGACCATTTGTGTTGAGACAGCTGTCGTGCCCGCGTGGTAAAGGTCCTGTACTCCTGTTGGCTTCCGACTAGGTTTTGATGGAGACCGAGGAGATGTAGAGAGTGCGTTTATCCTCAGTGATGGTGATTCCCCTACCTCATTGAGTGAGCTGAGATATGATAAAACTTAATAACCAAAGAGTAAAAATATAATTGAATGATGAGAAGAGAATTGATGTGTTGATGTTGTTCTGAGAATCATGTTCCTGGATTGGTGTTTTATACTTACGCATTTTATGTGTTTATCTATTTACATATCTCGTTCATTTCGATTATTATGTTACTCGCTTTGTTATCCTATGCTGTCAAATTGGTCTATCCGTGTGTTCTCTACGCTTTTGGATATCTTGTCACATTTTGTATACTGGTCAAGTGTCATTGTTGTCTGTTCTTCTTTCTACCGAGTCTACCCTGAGACCTTACGGTCAACTTGTTAGTGTATGGCACACTAACTCTCTCCTACCTGGTTGTCGTATTGGCATCCGCCGGTATTGCAACGGGTAGATGGCATATCATGTAGCAATCCATATGTGGCCTCTTCAGGGAGGAGCATGGGAAATGGTTCCTGATTGTTGGATCTGGCGCGGCGAAACTCAATTGGAGATTGACGATCCAAGACATATTCTCCGAGGAGCAAGCATGGACGTGCACGTGGGACAAGTCACTCTCCGTGACTATCAAAATGGTGGACCGAGGGAGTATCACGAGTTTGGTGGTGATCCTGCACCCTTGTCGGCTGCAATTCCTCAACCAATGGAGGAAGAGGATGCTAGTGATTCCGATCACGAAGCGGAGGCGGATTCAAGTGAAGATATGGAGACGGATGCTAGTTCCGCTGAAGAGTGATTCCCTGTTGTCTGTGTCTAAAGGATGTTGTGTGTCTAGGATCTGAGTTCCAGTCAAGGATTATCTTGTGATGTACTACAGATGTAATCATCTACTTTTTATTCTGGTTTGTAATCTTTTGTAATGATGGCCTACTTTTGGAAAACATTTGGAGTAGGACTCCAGTACTTGTGGCGCATGCTTTTTATTTTAAATTGAAAACAGTTTTATATCTTTCAATGATGATGTTTTGAGTGGGAAGTTTCGAAAGTGACAACTCGATTTTCGAAAGGGTGGTGTTAGTCGTTAATGAACTTATGTTTTAAAAAAAAATGGCCTCATTTTTGCAATAAAATAATAATAATTCAGTTAAGTTTTCGGAAGCGAAAATCGGGCTGTTACAGATGGTATCCCGATCGAAGGTCAATTTTAGAAAATACGGCTGCTCCTCTTAATTGGTCCAGCAAATCATCGATGCGAGGTAGAGGATATTTGTTTTTCATAGTCACAGCATTCAACTGTCTGTAGTCGATACACATTCGGAGACTTCCGTCCTTCTTTTTAACAAAGAGAATCGGAGCTCCCCAGGGTGACACACTCGGTCTAATTAAGCCCTTAGCCAAAAGTTCCTCCAACTGCTTTTTCAACTCTGCTAATTCCGGAGGTGCCATCCTGTAAGAGGCTATTGAAATTGGACCTGCACCAGGCATCAGATTAATACTAAACTCCACTTCTCTGTTCGGCGGTAATCCGGGAATCTCTGCAGGAAAGACTTCCGGAAATTCGCAGACTATCGGAATCTGACTGACCTCTGCCTCCTCCTCCATTTCCAGGGCAGATAAAGAAAGATCACTGATAGTGACTGATTTTTGATGGCAATCAATCAGAACATGGTGCCGAGACATCCAGTCTATGCCTAGAATGACATCCAGTTTAGTTAGAGGTAGACAGATTAGATTTACTTTGAATTCCCGCTCCAAAAATCGAAGTGGGCAATCCAAATACATCGTTGATGTGACTACAGAAGAATTTGTGGTGGTAGAAACAGATAATTTATAAGGCATTTCTATAGCAGATAATCCTAACTTCTTCATGCAATAGGCAGAAATAAATGAATGAGTAGCTCCACAATCAAATAGAATACCACAAGGAATATCATTAACATAATCGGTGCCTCTAATCAGCTCATCGGCCTCAGTAACTTCCTCGCCATCCAGAGTATACACCTTGCCCTTCTGAGTCACCCGATTGTCATTAGCTTTTTGTACCTTGGCCACATTCACCTCCTTCTTAACTGCATTTCTAGGACAATTCATCACAATGTGACCTGGCTGACCGCACCTGAAGCAGGTTAGTCCCCCCTTACTCGGATCCAATCTCCAGCAATCTCCCTTATGCTGCCTACCACAATGTGGACAAGTCGGAATAGGAACAAAGGTACTCACTGCTTGGCCTGTTCTAGGCTGGGAGTAAGGACCTGGTCGCTGCACCGAACTCTTGCCCGTAATAGGACCTCCAGCCTTCTGAACATTTTTGTTGCGTTTCTCAGCTGCACGTTGTTTCCGACTCTTTTCATAAGTACTAGTCATGTTGATCAACTGAGACAGGTCGGCGATGTTTTGATACTCAAAAGCCATCTTGATTTCAGAACGAAGTCCGGTTTCAAACTTGATGCACTTGGTCCTTTCATCAGCATCTCTATAACTTCCTGCATATCGGATCAAGTCTTCAAACCTAGCAGCATACTCCCCAAAGCTCATATTTCCTTGCACTAGCTGCAGAAAGCTTATCTCCTTCTCTCTACGAACATCCTCAGGAAAGTATTTGCCCAGAAAACGGTTCTTAAACAAATCCCAAGTGATCGCCTGGTTGTTCGCCTCCAAACCCCTCCGCATCTGTTGCCACCAGTGTTCTGCTTCACTAGTCAACATGTATTGTGCCAGCAGAACCTTTTGTTCCTCCAGTGGTGCCATGGTATTCAGGATCTTTTCGATCTCTTGCAGCCAAAGTTGTGCCCCATCGGGGTTGAACCCTCCTTCGAACTTCAACGGATCATTCTTTCTGAATCGCGCCAACCAATCGATCGCAACTGGAGCTGGGGGTTGAGGATTCATTGCTGCCGCTGTTGCTGTTGCTGCTGCTGCGGCTGCTGCTGCTATGTTATTCCCCTGATTTTGTTGCATCTGTACCAATTGTTCCAGAATAGCTCGAATCCCGTCATTATCGATCCGTCTACCAGCCATACTGTTTAGTCATGCATAAGGCCGACAGTTAATGTTTAATAGAATAATTAATAGTATAAACATCCTATCAATAAATTCTAGACTCTAAACTATAATTATCGATTACTCGCTCGGTTAGTAATCACTGGAGTAGCTCATAACTCCAAAGGCCGAGGGAAACTGCTCTGATACCATAAATGTAACACCTACACTAAACTACCCTTAATTACCCTTAGTGAAATAGTGAATTTGAAATTTTCTTTTTAACTTATAAAAATCTCCCATCAAACGGACAGAGTTTCGTTTGTTTTTCTGACTTTCCCAAAAATTGTGGTTTTCCTGTAACCTGATAAACATTAATATTTTCAATAACCAGAAGCCAACAGGGCTATATATACATATATCACAGCTAGTGCAACTTCGTGCACACATCAGGATAGCAGTTTAAAAGACATCAGAGTTTCAGCAGATATATATATATATATATATATATATACAAGTCATGGAAAATAGTATTTTTCCCAAAATAAGACTCCTACCCAAAAGGAGTCGTCCTGGGACCCCAAAAAGCTATGTACACTATATACAACAAAAACAGATCACATCATATCATCGGGCCCAGGACATTCCCATGTCCTACAATATAAGTAACCTACTCTCCCTGTGAGGGAGAGTACTCCTGCTCGGCCTGGCCAAGTGCAAACTCTTCCTCAGTACCTGTGGAAATAGTAAGGAGTGAGTATTACACATAAAATGGGGAAGCAGTTTCCAATTACAACATAATGCTATACTAAGCCAAACACATCTAGCATTTAGATCACATCATAACAAGTCCTACACATCGCCAATCATTCACAAAATATTCATTGGTTTCACAATTCAATTATTCCCGCTTTGTTCTTAATCATTACTTTTATCAAGTCTTTTATTCTATACACTTCCATTATATTCACATTTCTTTTTATTTCGTCCCTGGTCACGGCCTACTGCGTCCGCACTAATGTGCTGGTCACGACTTACTGCGTCCGGGTATATGTTATTTCATTCTGTCCCTGGTCACGACCTACTGCGTCCACACCCATGCGCGGTCACGTCTTACTGCGTCCGGGTATGTTTCATTTCATTCTGTCCCTGGTCACGACCTACTGCGTCCGGGTATGTTACTTTTTCATGGTTTTAACATCATCACCTCTTAAACTTTTTAACAAGTACATTACTCTATTAAATCACAACATTAAACATCTATATTGCCAAATTATCACAATTATATATTGCAAATCAATTATCACAATCCAGGCATGTTATCAATATCATCACTATTATTCTTAATTCACAAGGTCCAATTATTAACTATCCTACGGTGCAATATACTAACTAACAATTAATACTTAATACCCATTATATGCATATCGTAAACTAAACCCCAGAGTATGGTAATACTCACTAATACCCACTCCTTACCTCAAAATGTCAAGGAGTAAGAAAAACCTTTGTTTGTCCAATTTAGAATCTTGGGACTTTGAATCTCCTAAGCCTTGCTTGCCACCTCAACAAGGATATAACCAAATGATGATAAACAACACTATTAGGGGGATTACAGGATGGTTGGTTTTTGCCCTTCTCTTGGTCTTGATTGGAAGGCATAAGATTGAGACTCCTACATAGTCAAGGATACATGAAAACCCTAAGGAAAACAATTACAACTTCCCTGAGTGAAGGAGAAAAGGAATGGATTCATAGCTTGACATAAGATTTCACTTACCCAAATGATGATGAGCTTGAAAAACCAAGAGGGAGAAGAGAGAGACTAGGCGTGAGGTAGAGGGAGGAAAGGGAATGAGCTTCAACCCATGAACTTGATGCTAGCTTGATGGGGTTCAATAATCTTGAGTTTGATTTGTCCAAAAATCCAAATATGTGAGAAGAGGATGATGGAATTGCTCTTGGGTTTGTGAGAAATGGTGAGGGTGATGGGATGATGTTGATGATGGAGTGTGAGGGAGTCTAATGCTTCACACTTCTTATTTTTGCCTTGGGAGCCAGCCACAATCGTGTGCCAAAAATGAAACTTTGGCCCCAAGCTTGAGAATCAACGCACCAGATCTAATCTGGTCTGCGCCCACGCGCCTGGGCACGACTTTTGGCGCTTGAGCGTGAGGATCAGCACCAGCACACGAGCTGGTGCATGGCGCATGGAGCTGGTGCGGGTGGCAATGGCATTGGCGCGCCAATTCGCGAGCTGGTGCCTCAGAGGCGCGCCTGTGCGAAAATATTTCTGGCCCAGCACCAATGAATAGTGGTGCGCGCCTGGGCGCAGGCTGGTGCGCCTGGGCGTGGGTCAGAATTTCCAACTTTCGATTCGCCGTAACTTTTTCGTTGACCGTCGGATCGGGTCCAAATTTTTAGACAAGCTTCTTAATCCCTTAAACTTCACACCCAACGGTGGAATTTATTTTCTTAACATCCTATAATAAATTCCTAATTTTCTCTTTTCGGTTGATTTCTAACATCTAAAACGCCTATTTAACTCCCGATTCCGCTTAGATAATCTTGCCCATTGCTACAAATGTCTTCTACACAACCCCTAGTACTTATAATTACTACTCTCCTATCACCCAAAATTCTTTAAGCAATTAATCTAATTATTTTCTTGTTTTTTTAGCAATAATTTCTTTTAAAATAAAGTTTAGGGTGTTACATATGGTGTACTTAGGTCAGGGAAATGATGGGACTTTGTCCGGATACTCAGACATAAGCTTGACCTAGAACTCATATGACTCTGCTATGTTATCTGCATACTTAGATACTTATGGATACATGTTGAATGCTTATGATTATATGATGAGCTAATATGAATATGTATGTATCCATGCTGAACTGATGTCGAATGATCATGACATAGTTGGACTAATGATAAACTTGGAACTTGAACATGTGCATGATAACCTAGGATTGCAAGAGTTGCATTGATAACATACGTGACATGAGCTAGGTTATCAGACCAGTCCCAATCTGAGGAACATCTACGCAGGTGGAAACACCGTAAGTCGTGCCTTATCGACGCAGGTGAACCTGTGAACTGTTTATGTAACTGAACTTGATATTTTATGAAAGCATGCACAGGGTTCACTGTAATCCGTGCCTTTCGACGCTGGTGGACGCACCGTAAGTCGTGCCTTCTACGCAGGTGGAAACATTGTAAGTCGTGCCTTTTACGCAGGTGGAAACACCGTAAGTCGTGCCTTCGACGCAGGTAGTAATACTGTAAGTCGTGCCTTTCGACGCTGGCAGACGTGCCATAAGCCGTGCCACGTTCTTGAAGGCACCATCCCTCAGATCTGGACCCGGTGGACATCGAGGCCTCGGAGTTGGAGAAACATGTACATGCATCATGCCACCTATCTTGAAAGATAATAACTAAACTGGTGTTTGCCCATATGTATATGCATTATTGCACTGGTTATTGCAGCTGTTTATCTGGCTATGAATGTTAGGGCTTAGGCTTATTCGATAATGCGACTGTGTTAGGCTTACTCTCCTGCCCTTTTAGGTGATGGCCAGATACCTGCTTTGCATCGAGATTTGCCCGCTCCTTGATGGTGTTTGGGAGTATCAGGATCACCGGGCTGTTTTTGAGGGTGAAGTAGAGATCACTCTCTACCATCCCAATCCCGTAGTTCGCTTTCGTCCTCGTAGGTTTCGTATTCCGATTATTTACGTTATGCACATACCCTTGTTTTACACTTACCATGAACCACCTCCTACTCAACCAACTCGTCGATTCCATGGTCGCCAATTTCGTACGGCTAATCGCTCCCATCCTTCTGCTACCAGAGTTTTTCCATCGGGAACTCCCCATTCTAATCCGACTGAGCCGACAAGAGTCGTACGTTCTCCTAGCCCTTTACCTAGTTATAGGGTCGCGACTCGGTCTGATGAGAATGAGGAAGATGCTGTAGGGCATGAGAGCGAAAGCGTGTTGGCTGAGTACACTCCCGGAAGTCCGGGGAGGATGGATGACCTTTAAGGGTGTGCATGGTGGAAGTAATCCGGAATTCGAAATAGTTGTACAGCTTTTGGTGGGGCGAAACCGGTGATCTCTGACTATGGAGTAGCTGCAGTGGACTAGTGACCAGCTCTGATGATACCCTTTTCTTTTGAGTTATAGATATAGTAAATATTACTTTTGGTGAGGTATTATCAGAGTGTTTTATTTCCAATGGACTTGTACCTTTTATGCATCAGACCTTTATGACTTATTATCTACAATTAAGGTTCAGTTTACGCATTTCAATATTCCGCTGACTTTTGTTGAGTTTTGGAATCCGGTATTGATCAGTTTTTAAAGAACTTGCAATTGAGGGACTAAGGGTTTCATTAATGAAAATAATATTTACTGCAAAAACCCTCGACTGCTTTCCAATGACTTATAACTTTCCGGATTTCAACTCTTTGATTTTACTTACCAATCAAGTGTATTAAAAGAAAAATTTTTCCACCCTATATTTTTGGAAAACTATAAAAGTCCAAATTAATCGAGCAAAACCTTTTCATAAGAAAGAGCGTTACAATAACAAAGCAAGTAAAGTCTTTGATTTAATACACTGTGACTTATGGGGAAGATATCATACATCATCACATAATGGATCACACTATTTTCTCACAATTGTTGATGATTTCTCTCGGGCAGTTTGGGTTTATTTGCTAAAAGGGATATCTAAAACTCAATCTCACCTCATTAATTTTTGAAAAATGGTAAAAACACAGTTTGGTGCTAAAGTAAAAACTACCCACAGTGACAATGGAATGGAGTTTGTCAACTCAAATATGCATATGTTTATGAAATAAGAAGGGGTGATTCATGAAAATTCTTGTGTAGGCACACCTCAACAATACGGCCGCGTAGAGAGAAAGCATAGACATATTCTTAATTTAGCAAGGGAACTAAGGTTTCAGGCCAATCTCCCCTCACGTTTTTGGGGAGAATGCATCCTTGCAGCCACTCATCTCATTAGTAGAACTCCTACCGTGGCAAATGAGGGGGTCATACCCTATGAAATTCTCTATGGGAAGGCGCCATCTTATGCTCATATAATGAATTTTGGGTGTCTTTGTTATGTGACAACACTCAAACCTGGTAACAAGTTTGATTCTAGGGCCAAGAGAAGCATTTTTGTAGAATATCCACAAGGGAAAAAGGGATGGCGTGTGTATGTTCCACAAACCCGTGAGTTTTCCACATCCAGAGATGTGATATTTTATGAGACTATTTTCAATTATAACATGAAGGAGGAGCCTTTTCCCAGGAGCAAGACAATTTTTGTTAAGCCTACAGTTTCATGCACTGAGCCTATAGAAAATGAGAAATGCACCGGAGCTGGAACATATCCCATTGCAACATCACAAGAGGACCAATATGAAAACAATGTTTCGAATGCACAACAAGAAGCTCAAAATGAGGGGGAGACACTTGATAATGTATTGACTCAGGACATGCGTTCTGGGCGTCCCCCTGGGTACCTTAAAGACTATCATTGCTATATTGTCTCACATAAAACCCCATGCATGTCTCAGGACCAATCAACCTCTTCGGGTAAGTCCATATATCCCATATCTCATTATATCAATTATGATAGTTTCTCATCCATTCACAAAGCATTTCTTGCTGCCATCATGTCCCATGATGAGCCTAAAAACTATTCACATGTTGTTTTAAGTCCACAATGGCGTGCAACCACTAGTACAGATCGGTCATTTCAGACTGGTTCCGCACCCCATTTCAGACCGGTTCCGAACCAGTCTTAAAAGTGGCGGTCTTATTGCTATGCCTTTAAATGAGACTGGTTCCGAACCAGTCTAAAAATCAAAAAGTAACCAGTCTCTATTAAAAGATGAACCAGTCTCATTGAATATTTTGAACCGGTCTCATTTAAACTAAGAACCAGTCTGATTGAGTGATTTGAACCGGTCTGAAAACAAAATAATAACCGGTCTCATTGAGTATTTTGAACCGGTCTCGTTGAGTATTTTGAACCGGTCTCATTGAGTATATGAACCGGTCTCGTTTAGTATTTTTAACCAGTCTCGTTTGATATTTTAACCAATCTCATTTAAAATATGAACCAGTCTTGTTTAGTGTTTTGAAACGGTCTCAATTTAAATATGAACCAGTCTCGTTCAGTATTTTTAACCAGTCTCAATTAAAATATGAACCAGTCTCGTTTAGTATTTTAACCAGTCTCGTTTAGTGTTTTGAACCAGTCTCAATTAAAAAAGCATATGAATAATAAAACTAATAAATAATAATAATGGAGACATAACTAGATGCTAAAATTATATTATAATAAAAACCACATTATATGCATATCAACTAGTTTGATCAAGACAAGTATATATATAGAACATTGTGCACAGTGAAACAAAACGCCCACTACTGTACATTAAGAATACTGAGTTTGTCCACTACTATGCAAGATAAGAAGTAATTCTAAGAAAGAAATAAGATGCAAATTTTCTCCCTCTTGAATCAAAAATGCATTCTTCTCCAAAAAAATGCATTCTTCTATCTTCTCCATCACATCCTGCCTTCCTAGGCCTAGCAATCTATCAAGAATATATAGAAGCATAGCTGCAAAAAGAATCAAACAACAAATAGCATAAAATCAAAGAAACAGAACTTTATAGCCAAAATAAAATCATATGAATATTAATGTGGTATATCTAACAAAAAGGAGACAAATCCAAACACACATGTAATTGGCCCATGAAAACTGCAAATAAATATGACAATAAACTGCAGAACCCAAAACCGTGAGACCTAGCAACACCAGCTCCTGTGCACCTAATCAAAACAGGCCTTCTCTTATGACAGTAGGAACCGAATTATACCAGAAGAAACAGTAAACACAATAGCAAAAAATCGTAACAGCTGCAGCAGAATAAAAACTTAGTCAATCCACTACTCAGAGCTCCAAAATGGATGTTATACATGTAAGTTGAACATGTATAACAAATCTAACTCCTTCAGGTCTCTTAGTTGGATTTTCTCCATTGTTTACTTCAACTGTAGATTGAAAAGTATCACCAAGTCTTCAAAACTTATGCCTCGTAACATGATCTGCCTTTAAACTTTAAAGTATTAACTTCAAGATGCATTTAAAACTATGTCATGTTCTACTAGTAAGAACTTGAAGTTAATATTTTGGTGAAGTTCTATTTCAAGCATGAATTTATAGTAGAACTTAAGTAATTTCACCAGTGGATTGAGAAAAGATCTACAAACGTAAGCCATGCTTCTTGTCTATATTAATTATGTTGGATTCACAATAGCTCATAACCAAAATATTAAAAACAAAACTTATGAAAAAAAGCTAATTTTCTATATAAATTATCCAAAACAAATTATGCACAAAATTCAACAGATTTGTTTTAAAGAAAAAAACATATTTTGCATCATGCCGAATACAAAAAAAACATAGGCATATAAAATAGACAAGCATCACATACACAATCTAAATTCAACTACAGTGCCTAAGAATATTTCAATGGGCCAAGATCAAACAAATAGAAATTCATGAAGGCCTCAATTGCAATAGCAGTTGGAGTCAAATCGAAAATATCTCTTTGACCCAATTTTGCTGCTATATCTGCACAACACAAAACAACATCATAACCACAACGACCATCATTAACAAGATGGAGTCTATTGTTCTCCCATTATATAATTTGACTAATAAAATAGCACTGACTAAGGATCAAGTGATGGAAATCAAAACAGGTCATCAGTTAATAGCACTGACTAAGGATCAAGTGATGGAAATCAAAACTTCAATCATCACTACACAAAAGGATCAAGTGTTCCTTTTTCAATTAAGATGAAGGCCATCAGTTAATGTACCATGATGATGGTGGCATTAGGATCTTTTGGCATAAGCATTTCTTTACTTAAATTGATGGTCGTATGAAAACAACATAGCATTCTTGTGACTAGATATCTCATGAGAAATATAGATGAATTTCCTTTAGAATACATTATATAAAAACTAAAGTTATTCATTTATTTTGGATCAGGGAAGCCATTCATTCTTACACAAGAAATTTGAGCAGACACCCTTGACAATTTCTCCATTTTCATTTGTGTACACAAGACATTCACACATAGGGAAACCTGTATTATTAAGGCAATATATATCAGATTGCAAATACATTAAAATCCTGAGGAAGAGAAGAGATAAATTGTTGGACAATAGAGCATGTTAAATTTTTGTCCTTTCCAAGATGGATTTTAGCATAAACTTGAGGATTCTACTCCCAAATTAAAAATCTCGTTTAGTGTTTTTAACTGGTCTCAATTAAAAAAACACATGAATATAATAAAAATAAACAACACACACTAATATTAGTTTATATAATCCAACATAAATTGACATAACTAAAAAACATTCTCTATAGTCTAAATTATACCTTCCATCAAAGCTTCCATGAACAGAGATCTTTTTAACATTAATTTTACAATAACCGGGTCACACTTAATATGCAAAAACCAAAAGACCAGTACTAGCAATATAACTGTCATGACAAATTTCATGTTTCCAACATTCTCATTAACCTATAACACCTCATTTTTAGCATAAAACCAAGATAAATAAATTTTTTTAACATATATTTATAAAATTGACATCCCTTCGGAGCAAGAATTAGCATGGACTTGAGAGTCAGTTCCCTCAAAAAAGTAGATGTATCAGAGAACCCAGTAGCAACATGAGGATAAACCTGATCATAAGTTTCAACAAAAATTGCAAAGTGTTGACATTGTTAACATGAATCTTTGAATATTGTACAAAAAAGATAAAGAAGGAAAGCCAAGAAATCAAACAATCTTATCCTGACTAGGTACCTGCTCGTCAACCATTTGTGCTGATAATGACTCTCCATATTGATCAATATGTTGAAGAAGGCCAACTCGAATTGCTCGGTCATCGGAGGCAAAGAGTTTTACAATTGTTGGAAGTACCTAAATATCAATATAGAAATTCAATAAAAGCAAGCATGACTACTGATTAAAAAGAGAAGGAATGATAAGTAATAAAAAAAATACTACAAAATAAAGAAAGAAAGAAGAAAGAAAAAAAGGCCCATCATGAAGATGCTAAAACTATTGTTTATCTTGACACGAAATTCCTCAGCTGAAAGCCAGGAACCCATTTTCAACAATGCAGTCAAAGCAGGGGCAGCAGCTAAACCGAATTAAAGGGAAGAAGCTAATAAAGGAAGTAACTGTGAAAACCAAAATGGATGCAACATAATCAATTGAGATAAAACATTTATCACATAAGAAGTTTAAAATTAGAAATTCCAAAGAGATATACCTTCTTCAACATAATCTGACGAGGAAGCTGCTCTGCTAAATTTGGTCTTTAAACCGACAAACTTATCCACCTATCCAAATGAACCGCATATCAGTACCGCTTTCCTAATAACAAGTTTAAGGAAGCTAGGCTTCCTTCCACTACTAACAGGAAGAAAAGGAATGGTGATACTGACCTAATGCCTTGGAGCATCAATGTGATAAATGCAGAAGTTATGAAGCGGCAAAGAAGCTGCATCTAGGCTGAACAACAAACCCTGGAAATAAGACACATCATATATATAAAAAATAAAAAATAAAAAATAACAACCTACCCTAAGTGACCAAATCAGAGCTGAGGGTTGACGATGGAGGTGCGAAGGGAGATGATGGCGGTGCTGTGACGGCGGAGATGCGAAGGGTTGGCGATGATGGCGGTGCTGTGACGGCGAAGGTGTGAAGGTGCGAAGAAGAAGAAGAGTGAGTGAGTGAGTGTGTGTGTGTGTTCGGGTGAGGGAGGGAGGGTGAGTGCGTGCGTGTGTTCGAGTGAGGGAGGGAGGTTGAGTGGCACGTTGGAAGAAGAAGAGGGAGCGTGCGTGCGTGTGTTCGGTGCTGTGACGGCGGTGGCACGGTGGAAGAAGAAGGGTGAGGGAGGGAGCTAGGGTGAGCGGCTTGGAGGCTAGGACCGGAGGGAGTGAGTGAAGGGCTTTTTTTGTGATTTAAGCGGTTTTTTTTGGGGTATTATTAGACTGGTTGTCTAAATGAACCAGTCTGATTTGATCTAATGCCAATTCCAGACCGGTTCAACACGGAACCACTCTAATTTTGTACTAGTCTATGAGACTGGTTCCGTGCGGAACCAGTCCGATTTTAACAAAAGACCAAAAAAGAGACTGGTTCCTTGTGGAACCAGTCTTATTGAATATATTTTCAGACTGGTTATACAAAGTAACCAGTCTAGTTTTAACAAATGTCCATTAAGAGACTGGTTCCGCACGGAACCGATCTGAATCAACTGGTCTAAAATGTGTTTTTTGTACTAGTGAACAATGGAGAAAGAAATCCAAGCTCTTGAAGAAAATAACACATGGACTATTGAACCGTTACCGCCAGGCAAGAAATTAGTAGGATGCAAGTGGGTTTACAAAGTTAAATACAAGGCAAATGGTGAAGTGGAAAAATACAAAGCGCGCTTTGTGGCAAAGGGATATACGCAGGTTGAAGGCCGAAGAGGACTTCACAGAGACCTTCTCCTCGATCGCAGAGATGGCAATAGTTTGATGTTTGTTATCCGTAGCTGTGGGAAGAGGATGGCAATTACATCAAATGGATGTAAGCAATGCTTTTCTTCATGGAGATTTAAAAGAGGAGGTATATATGGCATTGCCCCATGGGTATGTTGTCACATCCCCAAACCATGTGTGCCGCTTAAGAAAATCACTATATGGCCTGAGGCAAGCTTCAAAGAATTGGTTTGACAAATTATCTAAGAGCTTGACACGGAATGGTCTTCGTCAGAGTGATGCAGATCACAGTCTCTTCAAATACTCATCTGAGAATATTTTCCTAGATGTCCTCATCTATGTCAATGATCTCATTGTAGTTGGAAATGATACACATGCATGTAACAGCTTCAAAGATTACCTTCACAAATGTTTTCACATGGACGATATAGGGGCACTCAAATACTTTCTTGGTATTGAACTAGCTCGAAGTTCCGAAGGTTTGTTTCTTTGTCAGCACAAATATACTCTTGACGTACTTAGTGAATGTGGGATGTTGAATTGCAAGCCATGTAGTTTTCCTATGGAGCAGAACCATAACTTATTTGTTATTGTTAGTGAGCCATTTGCTAATCCATCTCAGGACCGACGACTCATTGGACATCTAATTTACTTTACTATCACTAGGCCTGAAGTCACTTATTCGGTCCATATTCTAAGTCAATTCATGCAAGAACCAAAGCAAGCACACTGGGACGCTGCAATGCGTGTTTTACGCTACTTGAAATCTTCACCTGGACAGGGTATTTTGCTTCCCAAGAACAATGATATAAGGTTAGTAGGTTATTGTGACTCAGATTGGGCTGCTTGCCCTATCACGAGATGCTCTCTATCAGGATACCTCATGACTCTTGGTTCAGCACTGATATCTTGGAAGACCAAGAAACAAAAGGTAGTGTCTCGCTCATCTAGTGAAGCTGAATATCGTGCCATGGCCCATGCGACTGGTGAAATTTCTTGGTTGTGCAACCTTCTATCTTCTTTACAAGTTCCATGTGATACTCTGACACCCCTCTTTTGTGATAATCAAGAAGCTCTCTATATAGCAGCTAATCCGGTTTTTTACGAAAGAACAAAACACATTGAAGTGAACTATCATTATGTCCGACAACATTTACGTTCTGGTACCATTGTTACTTCTTATATTTCAACCAAATAGCAACCAGCTGATATCTTTACTAAGGCGTTAGGTTCCAGACTTTTTCATGAATTTTTGGGCAAGTTGGGAGTTTATAATGCTCACTCTCCAACTTGAGGGGGAGTAATAAAGCTAATATTAGTATGTTAGATTTCAACCAGCTTATATCCTTATGTTCTGGTATTTCAACCAACTTGAGGGGGAGTAATAAAGCTAATATTTACATTCTGGTACCATTGTTACTTCTTATATTTCAACCAAATAGCAACCAGCTGATATCTTTATTAAGGCGTTGGGTTCCAGACTTTTTCATGAATTCTTGGGCAAGTTGGGAGTTTATAATGCTCACTCTCCAACTTGAGGGGGAGTAATAAAGCTAATATTAGTATGTTAGATTTTTGTTGTTAGTTTGTTACGTAGAAGCATTGAATGAAGATTTTTGATTAGCTTTACGTAGCTGTTCCCATAGTTAACATCCAAGATTAGCTTTACGTAATTGTTCCTATAGTTATTTTTGTCAACTTTGATATGTATATATATGTGTTGTGGCTGAAGCCTTTGACACAATAATAAAGCCAAAAACTAAATATAATAACATATCATTTTATTAATTCATGCTTTTGCAAGGGCATGTGACAACTGCGATGACTTGGAAAATTTCCTTTGCAAACTAAAGAGACGAGAATCCTGATTTACAACAACAGAAGGGACTTTGAAATAGGGTGTCAAACTTCAAGTATATTGGTCCTTGGTGCAGCATTGGTGATTTCAACGACATTTAACTTAGATTCTACAAGAAATTAAGAAATGAGGAAATTATGTTTAAACAAGATGACTGGCTAATTTAATGCAAAAGCAAATTCATTATATAGGACTGCAAAACTTTGAAATGCAGCAGGCGGGTTGAAGTTCTTTTATTTTCGGCAAAAAGAAAGCACTCCTAAGCCAATCGACACCATAGTCTTAGACACTTAGCTTTATCTATCATTTTGATATAAAACTTAAACTTCGGACTTTTCACGTCTTTTACCACAACACTAAGACTTATCATACTCACAAAATTCATGCACCGACATTACATCATCATATATTTTTAAACTCTATTTAATTTTAATAATGTTTTTGAAATGTAATTTCAATAATGCTAGTTACCTACTATTTCTAAAAATAATTCTAAATATTTATTTATCACATCAATATTTATAAATTTTCAAAAACTATATTTGCAGTCAAATATTATTTAAAAATTAAATATTCAATTTTGTGTTAAAAAATATGTCATAGCCAAATAATTTCATTAGTGTTCTCGTTTTATCATATCCATTTTTTAAATGCTTTTTTTTATATTCATGTTTAAATTTAAATATATATTCAAATATATTTAATATATACATTTATATTTATTATTTTCATAATAACACAATATTTTTAAGAATATTATTATTTTCTATTTAAAAATGAATATTAATATTTATTTATTATTATTAGTTTATTTATTATTATTTATTTAAGTATAACTATTATTAAGACGGTGCAGAGCAAAAAGAGAGAATGACAAGAAAACACGATCTTATATATTCTTAAGTTGAGTCTCTTATTTTACAGACTCATGTTAAGACTCTTCACCTGATTTAAAAGAATAGCAGAGTCTTATAGAAAATCTTACGTTAAGACTTTATATCAGATTTTTTCAAGATTTTACTCTGGATGCCCTAAGTCCTATGGACTCTAGGGTTAAATTTTTTGAAGGTACTCAATAGCAAGTAGCATTGACTAGTTAAGTATAAAATCATATTTGTTTTAGTTTTATTAATGGGTGCATTTTGTTTTATTAAACAGGTTAAACAAATAGTCTAATATTTTTATTAAATGCTCATGGCTATTGGTTAGGCTTAAGCATCAATCCAAAGATAAGTGGGTGTAGCCCACATGGTTATGTATGAGTCTTAAAGTATAGAAATTGGAGGTTCCGAGTTTGATCTTGGGCATCTTCGTTTGGTAGTGGATTTAATTTTTCTTCCCTTGTTCCCATTTAAAAAAAATGCCTATAAAAAAAATTATATTAGAGTTTGGGACGCATAACTTGTTTGGTAGATAGACATTTGTTCTAGACCTAGTTTTATTAAGAACTATAACCTATATTTAGTGACTTAATCCTACAAGGAGAATAAGATAAGCATGATCGAGGCCAAGATTGAAGGCTAGATAGTAAGAGGGAAACTTCATGGACTACATGGCTTGGAAAACTTTGGATGGAGGAAAACGCAAAGGGCATTCATGCCTTGACAAAGCGCATTCACAATAGACAAAGGATAGAGACGCTTTGACGCCCATGCTGCTCTAAGGCCCAATCCGCTCTTAGGCAAACCCGCTTACCTATCTGCCGCTCACAGACCATGCTCACTCATTAGTCAGCTATCGAACAAACTTGCTCGCTTACTAATTCATTCATCGCTAAGTCCATTTGCCATCAAACAACTATTAGAGAAAACCAATGTCTTTTCTCAGAACTTGATGACCAAGTTTTGCTCTATTACTATTTTAACCCTCCAAAATTCTATAAAAGAGACACTTGGAATATCAAAAAGGGGACACATACGCAAAATACCACAAACCCACACAAAAGAACAAGATAAGGAGAATACCCAAAGCCATGCACATACGCATACACATATTATTTTGCTCCTTCTTCTTACTATCAGACACTAAACCACCATATCCTTCCACCACATAGAGCGATTTTCATGTGCCAAAAGCGTTTCAGTCTTTCATCGCTATGATTCTCTACGATGCTTCATTTGTTCTCTCCAAGCCACGAAGGCATGAAATTCCTACTTCAATTTGTATCTCTCAAGTTTACAAACCTTGAATCTCTCTCATAATTGTTGAACCCTTTTCCTAAAAAGGGGTAGAAACAACATTACGTTTACTGAAGCTTCCAATTGAGGGTGGGTGTGGATCCCTTGATGTGCATTTTGCACTTTGGAGATTAAAGTGAACTAATTTAGATTGTTGAATGTTTTTGCAAACTAAGATTTTATTCACTGGAGATTTGCAAACTAAGATTTTATTCACTAGAGAGTATAAGTGATACTCCCAAAACAAAAGAATCACAATAGTCCTGGATTGTTGAATTTGATGTATGATTGAGATCATTACACATTAATTAATTTAGCAAAGTAGTCAATCTCAGATCCCATAGCATCCCAGCCTTTTGCAAAAATGGGATAGTGGATAACGGGATGACCGGATAGGGATGTTTAAGAAAGCAAAATAAGCAATTTATAGTATACACGTATGAAGGCCAAAAGTAGAAAAATATATAATATTAAAGTTATAAGCTCAAAATCAATGACATAAATCTAATAAAAGGTTCAACCAGGGGTTTGTCGAAATGACCCAAAGGTCCCAAACAAAGTTACACGTCATTTTAAAAATGAGTTCAAAATCGGGTTTTAACTCCGGTGTCCCTTTCCCAGCGAGATCCCAATGGAAAACTGGGATTTTGGACCTGGGATAGCTGAGATTTAGAGTTGGGACAATTGGGATGGAAATCTGGGATGGGATAGTAAACCCCATCTCAGCTCCATGCCAAACTGGGATCTGATCCCGGGATTGGTGGGATCCCACTGGAATTGACTAAAGAGGATTCAAGTACTTTAGAGTTGAAAGTCCAAACTGCACTTTAGAGAAACCTCACCTTTTATTAAATAGGCAAAATCTTAAATGTTTTGGCATCATTGCACAAATCCTTAAAATCTTAACTAATCGAATGAGCTATTTCTTGAACCTGTATCTCTTCCAAGCTTACAAAAAATTCAGATAATTATTGAAATTCTCTGCAACATGTATACAGCAATAGAAGAGAAGTTATTTCTACAACTCCAGATGATTATGTCTAAGATGGATCTCAACAATGACGGTGCAGATTAGTGAGTAGGAGATGAGCTGCCCTCATTATGCTGTGCACTTAGTAGAATGAAAGTATTAAGTGCTCATTTGCTGCTTTTTGAACTAAACTCAAAATCGGGTTACCTCTTGTGTTGCATTAAATATAATTTATTCACATTTATTGGCAGTAATCACAGTGATTTACTTTGGCTCAATAGGAGTTTGTGGAGTGGGTATTGTTGCTAGTGATGGCCGAAGGAGTAGGTATAAACCAGGCCCAAGAAATGGTATTAATGATATGGGAAGAAGCCAAGAACCTTTGTCAAACCTGCAAGTTGAACTATCATTAAGATATGTACTAGATTACCTTTAAAACTGTAAAATTTCCGAGCTATGAGGAAATTACCATTTCCGAGCTGTCATGTCATTGTAAACCCAAAACGGTGCAAACGTGGAAAGTAAAGTAAAATCAATGGACATAATATGAATCTGCAACACGAAAACCCGAGTTTAGCTCATAAGGCATAATGTTGTCAGGTTCCTATTTTGTAAAGAATGGATGAGCATGAAAGAAATTTACAAATGAGGCACAAATTATAAAGCTTATACAATGAATACAATGGCAAGTAGCGTCAACTAAAGGAAACAGTGAGTATGAACTTACAAATTTGCTTTCCCTGAAGTACTGGTAAAATTCTTTCCAAACATCTCCCCCAGCTAAACTGGCATAAGTTATGAGGGCTATCCCTGCAGCAAGCGATACCTGATGTGTAGTCGAAGTAAGTCACATGCTCCAAAACAAAATGAAGAGTCTAGTATTTGAGTGTGATTATGCTATATGGTGTATACATTCTGTCAATTGAGAGTAACTTGTGAGCAATATAACTGGGGTTCTTCCCAGGAGATCTTTTAGTACATAATAAGAGCGAGCTATAACAGCATGTCCCCAAGAAAAACTTTCAATTTGGATTCATACAACTATTCAAGCTAAAAGAAATCTCTTCTTCAGGAGCTTTCAAAACTGATCCACCCCACCACGGTTGGTTTAGTTTAATTGTGCAATTGGATTGTTGCATTAGCTAAGTTCAGGAATTAAAATAATGGGAACAGGAAAAAAAAAACAGCAACAATATGTTGATTCCATTTGGTGACAAGGCAAAAATAACTTTTTTTCTATGAAAACCTCCCCAGTTTTTGTAATTTATACAACATTTGTCATTGAGTTTCTTAATCATTCTTTCATTCAATATACCTTAACGGATAAAGCATTATTTGATAGCTAATATTTGTTTGCCTATCCAAAAAAAAGAGAGAAGCAAATCAAAGCAAATTAAAGCCCAGATTTAAGATGCTTTTCAGCAGCATTGGATTAAGGTTAAGCAAATTGGATTTTTCAGAAAGGATAAAATACATGCTGATTTAAATTTATCTTCAGGTTTGCTCCAAAAAGGAGAGACATGTAACTGCAATGGGGTTATTTGTTCTAGGCATTAAACTGACAAAGATCATCATGTAGCCCACATGCTTAATTAGAATACAACAATCTGTCTGCAACAACTTTGCAAGATGAGCATTTACCATCGCAGTTACTTTTGATTCCACAAAATTCAAAGGCCACGTTTTGAGCTCCGTTTCTTCAACAGGAGGTGGTGGTGGTTTCCAAAGAACAAAATAGGGAAGAAGTGCATATGCACCACCAAAACAAGAAAGTATCAGGAAGGGCCAAACAGGAACAATGCTTTTTGAGCTGTAGAACAACAAATGGAATAGTTGAAATCAGATTCAGGCATTGTTGAATAGGACAGGACATATATGGGTGAAAACACAAATAATTCATTCTCTACATATAAAACATGTGTCATTTCAGATTGGCTTGTAATGCATAATAAGAGAAGACATGTTAGTATAGAAAAGAGGGAAGTACCTTCTTCCTGTAGGAAGTAGCAGCATACTATATGTCAAGGGCCACAAGCCCATTATGTACCACAACGATACGAGGACTTCGTTCATTCTGAAACCATCATCTCCTTTCAAATTCAGAAGCTTTTTTAAGAAATACACGTCCCTTGACTGAATGAAAAGGGAATAATCTCACTGATCTCAACAAAAGGAAAGGAAAACGGGCAAGGGAAGATAAAAACTGTCAATGCTATGCTCTCATAAGAGGGCCAAAGACTATGGTGAACCCTTGAAGATGCTACAATAGCTTGAAACAGGGGGCCAACTAATTGATTCAACCAGTATAGAACTTGATATTTTTCATTCTTTTTTATGTCAATAATGGTCAGTATCAAAATGTTGAAGAAAAAAGAGATAGAACCATTTATATTTTCTACTCAATCATATGAAACAAATGTTCCAAACTAAAGTTATAATAAACAATAAACATCACCCTCTTTAGTATCTAATGTTTCTTTGGTGCTTTAAAAAATCTCTCACGTTTGAAAAGGTAAATAAAAATAGTTTAGTTTTGATACAAATATTAATGGAATAAACTACCCCTGTATCCTTGTAATCTTGTATGCACACATCTCACTTTCATTTTCGTCCCTAACATTATTGAAATTATACTATCATCCCTGGAAATGACAGAAGCTATTCAAATTACTACTCTTGACAAGGACTATAGTGAATAACATGTACAGTGTGTCATAACTTTTGTCAACTCTAGCAACAATTTGCAATTTCGATAATATCAAGGATGAAAGTAACGAACAGGTTCGAAAGTGGTAGTTCACTGAATATTAGTAATGTAAATAAAGTCAATGACAAAATTAATGTTTTGGTTAAGTAAGATTAGGACCGAATTGACTGATAATACATACAATCTCAGGGACCCAAATCTTTTGCTTTACTGAAAAATACTCCATCCGTGCCTATACGTAGAACCCTTTTGGAAGATTTCACATCCATTAAGAAAATTGATTGATTAATTTTTTTGGTTAATAGTATTGAAAATGTAAACATTTGATTTTCAAAATTACCACTATTAATATTATTGGGAATTTAAAAAGTGTAAAATAAATAGGAGTGTGTGTCAAAATAAATAATTAACGGTCTTATCCACGGGACAAATTAAAAGTGTTGAAAGCTCTTATATTTAGGAATAGAGGTAGTATATAGGTACAGTTTGAGTAACATACCGGAGTCTGGTTAGGGGAAAGAAAGAAAACATAGTACAAAAGTCCAGCCCACAACAAAAAGAGCAAAATTGAGGTTGTCCAATCTCTTCCCTGACCACCATTTCCATTTCCATTTCCGCTCTCACCAACTCCATTTCCTTTCTCCACATTCTGCTGTTGGTTCAGGGAACTGTGGCAAATATGGAGAAGACCCTTTTTCCGAACTGCAGTAGTTTTGGTTTTAACATTGAGAGGTTTAAACCATCCTGCAGAGGCTATTGATATTTTGTAAGGTGAAAGTGTGGGTTGAAGTGAACAAGTTCTTGAATTTTGGTTCTTGTGAGGAGGAGGATAAGAGGGTATGGTGGAAAAATTGCATGAGATGAGATTAGCTTTAGCCAGCATAGTGAAATGTTGAAGAGTTGCGGAAGACGATTGTTCCAAAGTTAATTGCTGGTTTAAGTATAGGCTCTGCCTCTTTATTACTACAACTATCTCATTATCCTCCTCGCACCCACCAGGCTCATATAAAGTAGGTTTAATTTATCTTCGTCTTTTAATTTATTTTCAAGATTTATTTTGATCCTTTAGGCTTTGTTTGGATTGATATAAGTGATGGAATAGAGTGGAGAGGAAAGGAAAAGAATTATATTCCATTGTTTGGATTGTGTAATTTATGGTTGAATGCAATGGGGCATAATGGAATGCATTCCACCCAATTCCATCAAATCTCTCAATTTTTGGACCCTCCCAATTTGGAGTGTACAAGATGGAATCAAGAAATACCTAAACAATAGAGTGGTAATTTTTTCCCATCTCACTTCATTCCACTCCATTTCATCTTACTCCATTTCATTCTACTCCATTCATCATTTGATATCCAAACATAGCCTAAGATATATTTGGATGGATGGTACAGAAGGGGATGGAATAGAATGGAAATAATTAAGATGATGTTTTCATTGTTTGAGAGTTGCACATTAATAAAATGGAATGTAAAATTTTCACTTTAAACACTTAAAATTTTTACCTCCCAAACTAGGAGGGAGCCAAGGGAAAGGAAAGGAAACCATTCCTTTTCCATTCCATCTCATTAAAAACTTCCAAACATACCCTTAATCTTGTTTTTGATTTATCTCAAAAAATTTAATTTGGTTATTTCATCATAACAATGTTATTCTTATCGAAGTATTCACACCCATTATCAAAAATAAAAAATGTTGCCAAAATCTTGAAAAATTCCAACCCACCAATCGACTAAGGCTAGAAACAGTGACGTTGCTTCATCAATAGTGGAGCTAACTGGCTCACGATGGTGGTTGATCTATTTGGACAGAAATAATAATGTGATAGAGATATAACAAAAATGATAGTCGATGTAACACCCCAATTTAATTAAAAGATAAATGTTTAAAAAAAAGTGGAAGGAACGGTAAAAGTTTTCGTAGTTTACACTTCTGGATTCAAAATTTTCATTTACAAATACATAAACAAGTTTGGGGGTTTACATATTACAATACAAAATAATATAAAATATAGTTTCTTCTTTCGATTCTTCCGCTGCACCACTATGATCTCCAAACCATTTGTAGATTTCCCCAAAAATGTTAGACCACCAAGGGATGAGACATTTTCAAACACAGTAAATTAAAGGATGTAAAGAGTTATTATGCTAAAAGACTTCTAGAAGAATGTTTTGATGATAACAAACAAGCTCTATCAAGCTTTAGGCTCAAGCTCAAGCAAGTAGATTAAGCATTGCCCATAGGAATCATGGTGAGGTAATGAAGATTTAGTTTCCAAGTTCATAGGCCAAAATAAGTTTCATTTAAGAAGAAGAAAGGAATGTTTTTGGAAATCGTTTTTAAGTTTAATTTTCAACTAAGAATGTTTTTGAAAACCTATGGTTACATACTCAGCTTTAGAAAATTAATTTTATGAAAATAAGCAGAAGTAATCGATTACCTTCCCTGGATAATCGATTACCAAGCTTCTGAGTTGTGACCTAAGAATTTTAATTGAAAATAATCGATTACCTTATTTTAACCTTCCTCATAGGAAGTTATTAATCGATTACCTCGTTTTAAATAATCGATTACTTTCTCAAAAATTAATTTCACTGTTTTCACAGAATGGAGATAATCGATCACCTCTCTCAAGTAATCAATTACCTTTGAGTTTTATTGAAATCCGTGTCAGAATCAATCTTAAATGTTTCCAGATTTGTTTTTACATAATTGATTCTAAT
This sequence comes from Crotalaria pallida, assembly GCA_037953625.1. NCBI lineage: Eukaryota > Viridiplantae > Streptophyta > Magnoliopsida > Fabales > Fabaceae > Crotalaria > Crotalaria pallida. Next base: position 35,132,295 of record CM075651.1, on the reverse strand, counting down.
TTATTTTCAAAAATCAAATTTAAATATCTTTTTGAATTATTTCCTTATTTGTTTTGAGAATCAAATCTTGGATTTATTTCTTAAATATTTTTTTATTTGTTTTTGATTTTAAAATTTATTTTATTCTATTTTATTTTAATTCTGAAATCTTTTTGATTTGTTGTTGATGTTAAAAATTAATCTTTATTTATTTGATTTCAAAAATTGTTTTACTAATCCTAATTTCTATTGTTTTTCTAACGTGATCAAAAATCACGTTCTTCTTCTTCTTCTTCTTCTCTGAAACTACGTTCTTCGTTGTTCATACATCTCTCTAAAGAGAAAACCTATATTGGCCTTTGTTCTTGTGAATTAAATTCTCATTATCATAGTGTTATCTTGTTATATCCGTATTATCAAGAACACATCATATTTGTATCACTCAAACTCATTATATTCAACCACAGTGTTAGGGAATGAATCCCTTAGAGGAACGTGCGGCACGTTCTTAGGGTGAGGAACCCTTGTGTGATATTTGAGGTCCATAGCGAACAGAGGTTCCTAGTAGTGTGCGGGGCGCTCTTGGTTGTAATTGGGTGTGACTCAATTTCAAGGTTATAAAGGCTTAAGCGGGTCGCTTGGGGACTGGACGTAGGTCTTTCGCTGGAAAGACTGAACCAATATAAAATTGGCATGCGTGTTTCTCTTCCTTATCTCTTTTACTTTTCCGCAATTATTTTCGTTTAAATTGTTTCCGCGCAACTCTATTTATTTTTTTTTCTATCGCTTCGCCTTCACTTTCAAATATTTAATCTCTCTGTAAAATTTTTTTTTAAACGTTCGAGTAATTTCCAATAAATTAATAAAACTCGATTCACCCCCCCTTCTCGAGGTTTGAGGCCGATTCTAACAATTGGCATCGGAGCTAGTCTCTTGTGTTAAAGGACTTAACAGTCTCAAGAGTGATGGCTTCAAACTCTCCATTTGGTGGTGAAGGGAGTTCTATTAATAGGCCCCCCATATTTGATGGTGTGGGTACGCTTATTGGAAAGCGAGAATGAAATTTTTTATTCAAGGAGTAGGATTAAAAGTTTAGGACGCTGTCGTTAATGGACCCTACGTTCCTACCTATGTGGTAAATGGAATCACCGTCAACAAACCTATTGGTGGGTGGACAGAAGAGGAGGAACGAAGAGTCCAATACGACTTGAAAGCGAAAAATATAATAACATCTGCTTTGAGTTATGATGAGTTTTTCAGGATATCTACATATGAGACAGCACAGAAAATGTGGGATACGCTGAAAGTTATACATGAGTGTACAAATGAAGTCAAGAGGTCGAGAATCAACACTTTGAATGGAAAGTATGAATTATTTAGGATAAAGGAAGGAGAATCCGTGCAAGAAATACAAAAGCGGTTCACAATGATAGTAAATCAACTTGTGACACTGGGAAAGAAATTTACAAATGAGGAGTTGATCAACAAAGTGTTGAGGTGCTTAGGGAGAGAATGGCAACCCAAAGTGACGACAATTATGGAGTCAAGGAACCTTTCAACAATGACACTTGCAACCCTCTTCGAAAACATCAGGAGCATGAAAGTGAACTTAAAAGATTAGCTCGGCATGAAGAGGAGAACAAAAAGGTGAAAGGTCTCACATTCAAAGCCGAAGCACAAATATCTGAAGGAGACTCCGACAAAGAATCCATCAGTGATGAGCACATGGGACTATTGGTGAAAATGTTGGAAGTCAAGCTAGTGTTGGAAGGCATGCTTCAAACTCTCTTATGGACTTCAAGTATAATTCAAGATGATGTTTTGATGATAACAAACCAACTCAAGTTCAAGCTCTCAAGTGTCATCCATGTTCAAGATTGAAGAATCAAGCAAGGCATAGATTAGAAACCTTTTCCTTAGATTATTTGTAAGGTAGTGGAGTTTTATTCTTTACGAGTTTGCAAAATCCAATAAGTTTTTCATTTTAAAAGAGAGAAGAAGAAAAATGTGTTTTTCATGAAAAAGTGTTTTCTATCTTAATCTTTGTGAAAATACTTGATGTTACAAAACTCTGTATATTTTTATGTATGCAAGAGAGAGTAATCGATTAGCTGCTCAAGATAATCGATTAACTTTGTTGCATCATAGAAAAATCAGAGAGGTTGTAATCGATTAAATGAATCTTGTTAATCAATTAATTTCTTATGGGAGTAATCGATTACCTGGCTCAAGTAATCGATTATAATTGTTGCATCATATATTTTTCAGAGGCTTAGTAATCGATTACAAGCTCTGTAGTAATCGATTACATGATGTTGCATCATATGCATATCAGAAGCTCAGTAATCGATTAATTGTTTAAGTGTAATCGATTAAATGAGTTGCATCATATATTAAACAGGAGTGGTGTAATCGATTAACTATTATTGGTCTAATCGATTACTTGTTTTTTCAAATGAATTTAAGAATTTCTATTTTTGAAGGAATAATCGATTACCTTCAGAAAGTAATCGATTACTTCAAGTTTTATTGAAAAACGTGTCAGAATCATTTTGATTATTTCCTGATTTGTTTTTATATAAAAGATTCTGATTTATTTTATAAAATTCGAAAATGATTTTAAATTTGAATTATTTCCATTTTAGTTTTAAGAATCAAATCTTTATTTTATTTTGTAAATCGTTTTGATTTAGTTTTGATTTTAAAAATTATTTCAAATCTTATTTTATTTTGTTTTGATTTTGTTTTACTTATTCTAAATCCTTTTGATTCTAAAATGTTTTTCTATTTTAAAAAGAAATTCACTCCAACATTCAAAAGTTAATTCTTTCACTCACTTTTTCTGATCACACACGTTTCTCTCTTCTTCTTCTCTAATCTTCTGGTTTTCACGTTCATATTTTTAGAAGAGCAAAAAACCTTTTTGGCTGAGTAACTCCTAGAGAAAAAGTACTTCATTATCATAAGAGCTTATTGTTGTATCTGTGTTGTTGAGAACACACTTTGCTATTGTAATCACTATCATATCCATTGTATTGAAACCTTAGTGGTTAGGGAGAGAATCCCTTAGTGGACGTTTGATATGTCGTAAGGCGAGGAACCCTACTGTGTGATTTGAGGCCCCTAGCAAACGGAGGTTCCTAGTAGTGTGCGGGGTGCTCTTGGGTGTAATAGGGTGCGACTCTATTGCTGATTATAAGAACTCTCAGGTGGGTCGCTTGGGGACTGGACTAGGCCTTTCGACAGGAAGGCTGAACCAGTATAAAATTCACCGGTGCAAGCTTTTCTATCCCTATCTCTTTATATTTCCGCATATTTCAATTATTTACGTTTCCGCGCTACTCAATTTATTTTATCTATCGTTTTCGCGATCTGTTTCAAACGCTTAATCTCTCCATCTCAAAACAATTTTTTAATTTGTAAAGGATTTCACAATACATTAATAAAACTCGATTCACCCCCCCCTCTCGAGATTTTGAGGCCAAAACCAACAGAAAAGGTTTGGGAGATTTTTGAAAAAGAAAAACAACTTCAATACGTCCATGAAGAAGGATGCAAACGAAAGTGGAGGGTCTTCTTGCTGGAAATAGGGATAGAATACGCAGCGGAAAATAAAAACGAAATACCCTATTTCCAGAACAGGATCCATGCGAGAGAGCATGATTCGAGATAGAAAAACGTTTACCTCTTTATGCGAAGAGGAGAACGGTGCTGGTCAGATCGTCCACGAACAATTCACGTCAATCACGAGCGCAGCAAGGTAGTCGCGTCTCTATCGGTATCCACACGAACAGATTCCCAATTGGAGTCACGTCTCTCTTCTCAGTGCTAGCGGAGAAGAGAGAGATTCAGTGTATCACTCACTCTCTGATATGGACGGCTAGGGTTGCCGTTTTGTGTCTCACACGTACCAAAACCCTAAGGCTAATACTATTATTTATAATAGCATTAGACTAGCGGGCTGGGCTTGGCAGCACATATCAGAATGCGTCGCACGGTCATACTGTGCATCGCACGGACGTAAACAGTATAAAAATACAACTATTGTATTTTTTATCAAATGTGATATCTCCAATCTATCTGTTCTTAGTGTGTGACCCTATAGGTTCCTATAACGTTGGCAGTAAAGTTAAAATCCCATTTTAAGTTTACAAGCAATGAGCGGTATCTAGCAACACGTCATTGCTACCCAAGTGACAGGAATGTCTGTGATCTGATATAACCTTAGTGTGACCAATGATCATGTGTAAATTTAATCTCTTTGTCCAAATATCTTAGTTACACTCATGGCATGGAACGTGTCACCCATGTATAGTGTAACCTATGGTTTCTTGATCCCTGAGTAGACGCGTCTAAACAAGTCTCGTCAATATCTCATATTGACTGTCTTGAGTATGGCCATACATTTCACCGTCTCACTCAATCAAGGGGCCCAGAGATATAATTCCTATTGACAAGGAAGGACAAATCCCATCTACGTCACTCACATCCCTCTACATGATTTGTCATATACCCGACTACAACCGTTATGATCACTTGGTTAAAGATGACGTTTGATTGTGTGAAAGCACATAATTCCTCATGTTGGGAACCGTAGCGACTTCAGGTCGAAGGACCATGTACACCATTGTCACTATGATAATCGCTTATGACACTCAATAACCCATGTAGCATTCTCATGGCGGGTCAATCCAGTACACAATTGTCTCAATGTGTACTTACGTGAAGACTTGATATCCCATATCCATGACCGGTGAGATACAGTCATCAGTCTGCCACATATTAGTCTCGATGTATTATAGTTGTCCTTATTAACTATAATACTCGACTAGGGAATCTTTAAGGATTATTATCAATCAATAAGATCTCACTATCAAGTCATGTACTTGATATTCTTATGGCATTGAACTTATAATCCTAAGGACTTTACTACATCTATTTTAATTAAACAATTAAAGCATAAATATAATAAATGAAATGCCTCATTATTATTAATAGTAATAATCCATAAACATGAAATAAGTACAAGTAAAAGAGAAAATACGATTGCCACTAGGGCACTCTCCAACAATCTCCCACTTGCACTAGAGCCAATCGCTCATGTATCTAATACCATAAGCCCTAACATGTCCCTCATGCTTTTTTATGGCAAGAGGTTTAGTCAGTGGATCAGCAATATTATCATCTGTTGAAACTCTGCATATCTTCACATCTCCTCTGTCATTTATCTCTCGAATGATGTGAAAACGCCGAAGTATATGTTTGGATTTCTGGTGAGATCTCGGTTCCTTAGCTTGCGCAATGGCTCCATTGTTGTTACAATAAAGGTCCACTGGAAACTCAATACTAGGAACAACATCAAGTTCAGTTATGAACTTCTTAATCCAAACCGCTTCCTTTGCTGCTTCTGATGCAGCTATATACTCAGCTTCTGTTGTAGAATCGGCTACAGTCTCTTGCTTTGAACTCTTCCAGCATATAGCCCCACCATTCAAACAAAATACAAATCCAGATTGTGATATGAAATTGTCCTTATCAGTCTAGAAGCTAGCGTCGGTGTAACCCTTTACAACCAGCTCATCTTCACCTCCATATACCAAGAAAGCATCCTTAGTTCTTCTTAAGTACTTTAGGATATTCTTGACTGCTGTCCAGTGACCTTCACCTGGATCTGACTGGTATCTGCTCATCATGCTCAAAGCATACGAAACATCAAGTCGAGTACATATCATGGCATACATGATAGATCCAATTGCAGATGCATATGGAATTCTATCCATGCGTTCCCTTTCTTCCTTAGTGGAAGGACACTGTTCCTTTGACAAGGTTATACCATGTGACATTGGCAAAGATCCCCTTTTGGAATCCTGCATGTTGGACCGTTTCAACACTTTGTCTATGTACGAACTTTGACTTAGGCCAAGAAATCTCCTTGATCTATCTCTATAAATCTTGATGCCTAATATATAGGTTGCTTCACCCAAATCCTTCATAGAAAAGCAATTCCCTAACCAAGTCTTAACAGACTGTAAGGTAGGAATGTCATTCCCGATGAGTAGTATGACATCTGTGACATTCCGTATTTTCCCGATCGACATAAATAAGTTTTTATTAAAGAAGAATTTTGAGATATTGTTTTACAAATGATTTTCGATGAGTATTTTATTCGATTAAGTAATCAATTTTCGATTTTACGGAATTTTGGTAAACAAAGATTTTTATAGAGTTTAAGCAAATGATTTTATTGAGTTTGGAGTAATTTTATTATTTGTGATTTCATTCAAGAAATGAATCTCTTTATGCATTTTTATAGATTTAACCTAATTGATTTGAAAATTGATTCATGATGGTTTTTTTTTATGCTTTGAAATTTAATATACTTGTGTGTGATTTTATGTGCTTGATTTTCTAAGGTTTTCAATGAATCATATTGCTTGAGATTTTTATTGAGATTTTGTCTTCTTAATTGATTTATATGATTTTATGGTTTTAAGAAGGAAAATTATTTTCACTCCAAGCTTCAAAGAAATCAAAGTCCAATTATCTTGATCTAGAATCATTTCTCAAAACCCTAATTGGTATCCTAATCTTTGATTAAACCCTAATCGAGTTCTTAATCCTCGACTAAGCACTTAATCACTCTCTTAAACCCTAAACCCTCAAGGTTAGAGAGCTAACCTAGAATTAGCCTTCCATAAACCTATGTTAGAAAAGATTAAGTTTTTGATTAGCACCTTAATCCTTAATTAAGCCCTAATCTCTAAGGATTGGTGGACTAAACCTAAATTAATTTCCTAATCCTACCCTAATCACGATTAGACCCTAGTTAGTGCCTTAAACCTAATTAAACTAACCTAATCTACCCTAAACCTCCCATGGCCGAATGCCTAGATGCATTCCTTGGTCACCAAGTTGTTTCACTTGGTCTCCAAGTAGCCTTGCTTAGTCATTAAGCTAGGATGCCTTATAGTCAAACTAATGACATCATCCCCATGACCTATGCATGACTTAAGTAAGGAAAAAAGGAAAAGAAATAGAAAAAGAAGGAGGAAAACCGTGAGGGACATAGGAGCAAGACTTGGTCTCCAAGTTTTGTGACTTAGTCCCCAAGTATTTGCAAACAAGCCACCCATGCAAGCCCTTGATGGCAAATAAGAGAAAGTGAGAAAGATAAAAGAAGGACCAAACCGTGTGGGGAGGAGTGAGTTGTTTTCATTCTTTCATTCTTCATTCTTCATCCTTTCTTCTTTCTCTCATTAACACAAGCAAAACCAACACACACCCACCAACACCATCAAAACCGTGAGAGTGAAACCAAGAGAGAGTGATCAAAACACACACACTTCATGTAGCTTCATTTCCTTCATTTCTTTCTAAGACCAAACACAAAACACTAAGAGCATCATCAAGCTCTTAGTGAGAAAGTGAGAGAAAGAGAGTGGCCGAACATAAAGAGAAGGAGAACCAACCCAAACTCTTCACAATCTAAGTGAAACCAAGCCAAGATAGTGAAGAAGAAAAGGAGAAACCATGGACTTAGAAAAAGGAGGGAGAAAACCGTGAGGAGAGAGGAGAGAAATCAAAGAATTGGACTTGATTCTTTAAAGCTTTTGATTAAGTAAGAACTTTGTTTCATGATCTTGAAAAGTTTTAAACCTTTTTCTTTGATTCTTCTTCGTTTTTCATGATCTTCTTCTAAAGCTTGATTTTGTTTGAAAAAGTGTTGATGCATGTTCGTTTCCAAGATAGATCTAGCGATTTCCTTCACATGCATGTTGATTTTTCAACTTGATCTTGAAGTTTTGTTAAGAAAGTGTTTTTCTCATGATTTTGAGTTTTCTTCTTGATCTCTTAAAATTGTTTTTGGAAAGGACTTGATTTTAAGTTTTCATGAAAGATTTTTCAAAGATCTAATGTTTTTGTTTGCATGCATGTTAAGGTCTATGCTTGAACTATGATGTGTTGATGCTTGAGTTTTAATGTAAAGATCTTTGAAAATGATTGACTTTTCTTGATGATTTTCCCTTATGTTGGCCACGGTTTGATGTTGTTGTGAGTGAAAGTTTGATTTTCTTTTGTTTGATCTCTTGCATGTCATGATCTTGAAATTTAGTGATGATTTGAATGAATGCGAATTTATGTGATGTTGTGACCTTGATGTGCTAGCCACGGTTTTACATGCTTGACTAGGAAGATTAAGATTTTCTTAAGTTTGATTGATGATTATATGATTTCCATGAACTTTGTGTTGATCTTAAGTGTTTGATGTGAAATAAAAATTGTTTAGAAGTGTGAAGATGCTCACGGTTTTGTGTAGGAAAACATGCTAGGGTTATGTTTTTACTTGCTTGATGAATTATGTGAAATTGTTATTGGATTTGAAGTTGTTTTTAGAAGTCTTGAATCTTTGAAAATGTTTTTGAGAAAACCTAGTCAAGGTCACGGTTTGGACCTTAGACTTTGAGTTAAATTTTCTTAGATGTATGTATGTTGATGCCATAAAACTACATGTTGATTTGTAAAGTTATTCTTTGAGAAAATAAGTTTTGAGAAACTAATGAAGCATACGGTTTTGGCATAAGATAAGTGTAATGAGACGAAGTTTTGCTAAGATATAATTGATTAAGTGTGAATTAAATGGAAATTTGTCTAAGTGTTGGTATGAGGCATGATTCGGTTTGTATGTGTTCATGAGTTTGATTTCTTTATTTGATTAATATATATGCATGTTCAACTTGACAACTTGTGGTTATGTAATGTTTGAAATGAATGAACAAGTTTATTTGATAAAGTTTTGTGCTGAAGTTTGGATATGTGTGTTTTTAGCCTTGATAAATAATATTTGTGCATGTTCAATGATTCTGAAATTTTGGCACTAATCTAAGTATGATAAAATGAGCTTCTCTGAATTTTTGAATGATTTTTAGAAATGATTTCCTATTTCTATAAGAGCTAACCTTGTGAAGACGATCTTGGGAAAACAAGTTTTTCGGATTAAAGATAAACAGAATTTTCAAACCTGTGCTACTCTAAATTTCTTGAAATTTTGATGGTATCTTCTTGAACCTCTCTAGATGCTCTCTGTAAAATTTGAGGAGATTTGGAGTTGATTTGATAATTTTACTAAAGGCAAAACAGTGAACCATTTGGTTCATATTTTCCAGACTTAGTGGCAATTTTAATTGAAAAAGTATGACTTTCACAACTCCAAATAATCTAAATTTTTATGAGATGATCTTGATTGTGTAAGGAAGATTTATACCAATTTTCATGCAATTCAGAGTTGAAACACTATTTTTAATCATGGCATTTTGGCCTCAGGCCAGCAACAGTCCTATCTCGCTTTTCGTACGAAATCTGATTTGAAACCTAGCTTAAGATTGTTCAAATGACTTGAAAATTTTATGTGATGAACTTTAGCATATATTTGTATGTTCTGGAAATTTTGAAGGTTAAACAAATTGATTTGGTATGGTTTTAGATTTTATCTTTTGTGCTTTCCCATAATTGAACAAAAGCTTTATTTGAATGTTTTTGACAAACATGAATTTTGTACTTCATTTCATGACTTGGCTGGATCTGTATGATGATTATAATGTCTTGAAATAATTGAATGAGTGATTGCTTGATGGTATGTTTAGACTATGCATGAATGAGTTTGCAAAATTAATTGTTTACGGTGTTTAGGTCCAGGCTATTAGTTTGAAATTATGATTTGAAAATGTGCTATGTGCTAAATGGTTTGTCTTATTTGAAGCATCATGCTGCCCATGTTTGATTTTAAGTGTTTGGACTTGAGAAAGTGTTGATCAAAGTGTTTATTTAATTGTTTTCAAGATACTTAATTTGTTTATGGATTTAAATTGGTTTTGGACAATAGAAAATGAATTTAAGACTTGGAATATGATGCTGTCCAGAGTTTTGTAAGTTGAATTTCTTATTCGAAAATGCTTTCAAGTGATTTGAAGTTGAGTTTTTATGAATATTTAATATAAGATAAAGTTGGTTTGAAAAATGACATTATTCGATGTTTTCGGGATCAAGCAAGCTGCTGTCCAAGACGAACCAACAACCGATCTATTTAAAATGATTTCATTGATTTCGTATAATGATTTCAAAGTATTTAAAGTATAGTGAAAGTTGGTTTTTGGTTTTGAGAAAATCTTGACGTTTTACGATTTTCCGGTAAGAAGTGAAAAGAGTTTTCGAAAAACACGTTTTGGATTTTAAGTATGACGATCATTTAGATAGACTAGTAACGTTAGTGTCTCCTATCTAGTATAAGGTGTGTATGAGTCAAGAACCTGGAGCAGCTGACAGTCGGGAGGACCCGCAACGATTTCGGACGAGGTATTTGCTGGAGTTGAGGTGAGAGAGAAGCTTCCCTAAGACACCGTGGTATTTAGGTGATCTATTAGGACACTCCGTACTCTCTCAAAGTCGGAGTAAAGGTCTATTGTAGCTAGTAGTATACCCGATAAATTGTGTGATTGTTTGTATCGTGGTATACGAAGACTCAGACCTATGTCATCACATGGTATTGATTGATTGATATGTTCGTTTATGTTGAGATATATTGCTTATATTGTTATTGCATGTGCATAATGCATCATCCCGCGATGTGAGAGAAGAATAGAAAAGACATAGAAAACTATAAGAAATTCCCCAAAGAATAGAGCGAGATTCCAAGGGAGTGGACGCGCGGTGGAACCGGATGATGCTGATATGCCGAGTACGTGGATCACGCTGAGGATATGACGACGACGATGATGCTTTCGGATCAGACACAATGATGGCCGAACTCTACAAAGATAGTTTCCATGTGGTCGCAGCCACATGATGAGATAGTATCCATATGGTTGTAGCCATATGTTGAGAGTGGTTTAAGATAGGTCGGAGCCTATCTACCAAAGATTGATGGATATCCCGCATATGGTCGGAGCCATATGCCGATGTGATTCTGAGTGGGTCGTAGCCCGTCAGAATGATGATTGATATTCCGCATATAGTCGTAGCTATATGCCAGAGATGATTCTGAGTGGGTCGTAGCCCGTCAGAATGATGATTGGTATTCCGCATATGGTCGTAGCCATATGTCGAGGTTGATTCTGAGTGGGTTGTAGCCCGTCAGAAAGATTGTGGATATCCTGCATACTAGTTGGAGCCGTATGCCGAGAATGATTCAGGATGGGTCGGAGCCCGTCTGACATAGTGGTCGAGTCCCACAGAAGCATTCCGCATATAGTCGGAGCTGTATGACGGAGATGACTTAGGATGGGTCGACGTTAGATCAAATAAGTGTAACCTCACGACGTAAAACCCTAACCCGAAGTAGTGGAGAGGAAGATACACCTGAATTACCCTTGTGGTGTTCAGCTGGATGATTAAGATAGGGGATGGAAATGACGGTGATTCGTCAAGAAGCCTTGAGAAGTCTGTCTAGGTGGGAAAAACCATAGGGGCCCTGGCTGAACCAGTCGGAGCTGGTCACTCAGTGGTGTGGACGAAGTACCACATGTACACTAGACAGAGGACTGACACCCCCTTGACTAAATCTTGATCAATGAGAGGGATGCTCGAACACGGCCGGATGAGGTTATTTTATTTTATTTCCCGGGCCTTTATATGAATGCATTCACTTTTCCATCCAGTAAAAGCCGGTGTGGTTAGAGATCCTGTACTCCTTATTGCTTCCGACTAGGTGGTTGGATTCCGAGGAGATGTAGACCCAAAACCATAAAGCCTGAATTTCCGATGTTACAGACTTGAGATATGCGGACTAGAGACTTCGATTTTGCGAGACAATCTGATTAAGAGACTTCGACTTTGCAAGATGAGCTAATTAAGAGAATCCCCTTAAGTGAGAGATAAAGTGTTAGATAATGCGACGATTGCATTGCATTCTCATGCATTCTGCATAAATATCTGTTGTATTGTTGTGCTATGAATGTGTATTGTTGTATGCCTGTATTGTCTTAATATTTTGCCTATCGTAAACCCACACCGTTGACGATACGTCGTTCGGAATGCTTACTCTCTCTGTCTTTCCCCCTTCCCTGTGGACTTTTGTGATGATGTCCACAGGTGACAGAGTGAGTAGTTTATATTGGGAATTGGCGCTGCAAGCATTGGCCTACGAAGACAAGACCGAGATGGAGTTTCAAAGGAGAAGGAGGTCAAGCTCGTCTCGAGGACTCGATGATCGAAGGTTCGACCCTTCGGAGGAGCATTACGTTGGACGGAGATCTATCGTTATAGTGTCTATGTTCAAGTATTGTACTCCCTTACCAGGTACTTAGACATCATTAGCTGCATCCACATGTGCACCCGAATTATGTTTTACAAAACTGGATAACCGAGATTAAGTTTTACGGTTAAGACAAACGAAATGGGTTTTTAAATGTGTTTTGTGAAAACAAGTTTCAGAGTGCGATGTTTCGTAACATCTCGGTTTGAAACTTGAAAGGTTTTATGCAATGTGAGAACATGAGTTTTAAATTGCAAACATGATTTGAAAATCTAAGTGTTCTCACCTTGTGTAACACTGTTTTCAAAAAAAAAAATTGGCCCAAATTTTCACTACATTGAATCAAAGAAATTATATTTTCAAGTTGTCAAATCGGGGTGTTACATCATCCACATACAACACAAGAAAGACAATTGCGCTCCCACTAACCTTCTTATACACACAAGACTCTTCTTCGTTCTTGATGAAACCAAATTGTTTGATTGCATCATCGAACCGAATATTCCAACTCCTAGAAGCTTGTTTCAATCCATAAATGGATCGTTGCAGCTTACAAACCTTTCCAGCATCCTTTGGATCAACAAAACCTTCAGGCTGTGTCATATACACATCCTCTAAAAGATTTCCATTAAGGAAAGTAGTTTTGACATCCATCTACCAGATTTCATAATCATGAAATGCTGCAATAGCAAGCAAGATCCTAATGGATTTAAGCATGGAACTGGTGAAAAAGTTTCATCATAGTCAATACCATGAACTTGTTTGAAACCTTTAGCAACCAATCGTCCTTTAAAGGTATGTACATTACCATCCATGTCAGTTTTCTTCTTGAAAACCCATTTGCACCCAATTGGTTTTACCCCATCAGGTAGATCAACCAAGATCCAAAGGTGTGCATGGACTCCATCTCAGATCTCATGGCTTGAAGCCATTTATCAGAGTCAGGGCTGTTTATAGCCTCTTGGTAAGTAGTAGGTTCATCTTGATCAAAAATCATAATGTCATCCTCTTGAGTCAAGAGAAATCCATATCTCTCTGGCTGAAGAGGAATCCTACTTGACCTACGCAAAACTTGTGTAACTTGAGCAGGTTGTACATCCACAACATTTTGTGGAACTTGCTCAACATCCATCGCTTGGTCTTGGCTACTTTGGGATTCTTGAATCTCATCAAGATCTATTTTCCTCCGACTATTTCCTTTAGAGAGAAATTCTCTTTCAAGAAACACGCCTGTGCGAGCGACAAACACTTTGCCTTCTGTGGGATTGTAGAAATAGTATCCCTTAGTTTCTTTGGGATATCCTACAAAGTAGCATTTGTCAGATTTGGGAATAAGTTTATCAGAAAGTAGACGCCTCCCAGTCCATATCTCATATGGTGTCTTTTCAACCGCTTTCAATGGGGATCGGTTAAGTGTAAAAGCAGCTGTAAGTAGAGCATGTCCCCAAAAAGAGATTGGAAGGTCCGATTGACTCATCATACACCTAACCATGTCCAACAAGGTTCGGTTTCTCCTTTCTGAAACACAATTTCACTGGGGCGTTCCAGGAGGAGTGAGTTGAGATACTATACCACACTCTTTTAGATAGTCATCGAACTCTTGGCTAAGGTATTCACCACCTCGATCAGATCAAATGGCTTTAATACTTTTGCCAAGTTGATTTTGTACTTTATTCTTGAATTCCTTGAACTTTTCAAAGGTTTCATGTTTGTATTTCATCAGATATACATACCCATATCTACTAAAATCATCAATAAATGTGACGAAGTACGGGTAACCTCCTCTAGCATTTGAACTCATAGGCCCACATACATCTGTATGTATGAGTCCCAAAAGTTCATTAGCTCGTTCACTGCTGCCAGTAAATGGGCCCTTTGTCATCTTGCCCAACAAACAAGACTCACATGTCTCATAAGATTCAAAATCAAATGAGTCGAAGAATCCATCCTTATGAAGCTTAGAAATGCGTTTCTCATTTATATGGCCCAAACGACAATGCCAAAGAAAAGTTTAGTTTGTATCATTTGATTTAAACCTTTTAGCATTAATGTTTTAGACTGGATGATCAAGATCTAACAAATAAAGACCATTTATTAATTGTGCACTGCCATAAAACATCTCATTCAAATAAATGGAACAACACTTGTTCCTTATTGAAAACGAAAAACCTACTTTGTCTAAACATGAAACTGAAATAATATTCCTACGAATAGCAGGTACACAATAAACATCCTCTAGTTCTAAAACAAATCCACTAGGTAAGGTTAAACTACAAGTTCCAACAGCAATGGCGGCAACTCTTGCTCCATTTCCAACTCGCAGTTCGACTTCACCTTTAGCTAATCTTCTACTCCTTTTTAGATCCTGCACATTAACACAAATGTGAGATCCACATCCAGTATCTAATACCCATGATGTTGAAGCAGAAAAATTAACTTCTATAACAAAAATACCTAAAGAAGAGGCTCCGCTTTTCTTCATTTCTTTCTCTTTAAGGTAATCTGGGCAATTCCTCTTCCAATGTCCCACCTTGTTACAATGGAAGCAATTTCCCTCCTTAGCCACCCCACCTTTAGGCTTAAGAGCCTTAGCTACTCTAGCTTTGCCCTTATCCTTAGGTTTTTGTGCTTTCCCTTTGGCCTTACCTTTGCCCTTTCCATTTTGAACTAACAATACAGTTTTTCCCTTGTTGATATCATGCTCAGCAGTTTTCAACTTCCCTAATAATTCAGTTAGAGTGCTGTCAATGTTGTTCATGTTGTAATTCATGACAAACTGACTAAAGCTCTGTGGTAAGGAATGCAGAACTAAGTCAACGGCCAACTCTTGACCTAGTGGGAAACCCATCCTCTCAATGTTCTCAATATAACCAATCATCTTGATTACATGATGACTAACTGGGCTTCCCTCTGTCATCTTACAAGTGAAAAGGGACCTTGTGACCTCAAAACGCTCATGCCTTGCTTGCCCTTGATAGAGCTCCTTAAGGTGTACGATCATATCGTACGCACTCATGTTCTCATGAACCTTCTGAAGGTCAGGGGTCATAGTGACAAGCATGAGAGTTCCAACCTCTAAGGCATCATCTTGATGCCTACGGAAAGCATTCTGCTCAGCAGCCGGTGCATTAGCGGGGGGTGCTTCAGGGAGCGGTTGCTCTAGCACATACATCTTTTTCTCATTCCTAAGGACAATCCTTAGGGTTCGATACCAGTCCAGGAAATTAATTCCCGTCAGCTTGTCCTTCTCAAGGACTGATCGCAGTGATAAGTTGTTCGAATTGTTTGATGCCATGGTGATCTAACAACAAAATTGAAACAGAATTAAGATCATGTTTATTAAATAGTTAATAAGGACTTTTATTAAATATTACTCCCACTATTTTCCTCAAATCAATAACCCTCAATATTGACTCGGAAAATCTCAGCGTAAGATTTTCTAGTGGGACCAAGATCCATATTTCATCTTATTATGAGTCAAACTTTAGCTGATCTCCCATAATTTATTATTTAGGTAGGGAACCCTTTCCCAATCACATCTCATGTGACTCTTGGATCAATTAGGCGAATAACATATATCCAAATTCATCCTATAAATTTATACCCAATTTTTTTTCCTATAGACCTTCAATCCTATTGAACTATCCATTTAAGTTAGACCCAATGGTTGACATAATAGATATTACTTTTATCCCCTCGCGTCTGACCACTGTAGATAAAAGTACCCTACTTTAGCAGGCCCACATTCAAAACGACATCAATCAAGACGAGTGTCAAGCATTGGAAGGCATATAACTTAATATTTCAGTTTGAGGGGTTTTTAAGTTAAGTGATCTCACTAGTTTTATCTTGTATTAACATACATAACATTATAACGATAACATGCATCACATACATACTATAATTATAAACTATAACATGCATCACATACATACTATAATTATAAACTATATGTTATATGATCATGGCCCAAAATAATTAATTCACCCAAGCCAATGAGTGAATAAAAAAAGATCCTATGACTGACAGCATCTTCTCCAAGAGCCTTCCTTGAATATCCTCTTCCTCATCATCTCCAAGACTCTTGATTTTTTTAAATAAAATTACAAGTAGAAACCTCGATCATGAGAGAGATTTAGTTGAGAATAGAAATACATAGTGAATATTTGAGAGAGGCACGACACGTAGGCCGTATTTAAAATAAATACATAGTGAATATTAGAGAGAGGCACGACACGCAGGCCGTATTTAAAATAAGTAAATAAACCATACAAAAGCGATATAATAGGCCATGACCATTCACCACATAAAAGAACAACACATAATAGTATATATAAAATAAAGATTTATTATATTATATAAAATTATGTTTGTTACGATTTAAGATACCTACGCAGAGGAGGCACGGCGATCTCGCTAGCCGGTTAGCGAGCGGGGTTCGGAGGGGCAGCAAAAAATTCATGTACCAACTCTTGATACTCCGCCTTTATAAAAAATTAATCTGCGATTTTCTGACTGTTATTATTTGATTCGAAGACCATGTCCAACAATTGGCACGATCATATCAGTTTCGCTGAAGTTCGCATCGATTACACCACTGTAATACCCGACATGATCCTGTCCAACAATTGGCACAGACATGTTGATCGTTTGATGCAGAACCCTAGCGACCCTGACGCTGTTAGTTGCTGCATGATCGAGTCAACTCTTGACATCACCATGCTGCGACGAACAATAACGACATCAAAACAGCGATAAACAAATTTTATCTCTCTTTTCAATTTCCGATTAAACACAACACATTATAATCTCATTAAAACATGCTTAATCAGAAAATAAACGAATCATGGTTTCGCAAGCGGCTCTGATACCACTGCTGGAAATAAGGATGGAATACGCAGCGGAAAATAAAAACGAAATACCCTATTTCCAGAACAGGATCCATGCGAGAGAGCATGATTCGAGATAGAAAAACATTTACCTCTTGATGCGAAGAGGAGAACGGCGCTGGTCAGATCGTCCACGAACAATTCACGTCAATCACGAGCGCAGCAAGGTAGTCGCGCCTCTATCGGTATCCACACGAACAGATTCCCAATTGGAGTCACGTCTCTCTTCTCAGTGCTAGCGGAGAAGAGAGAGATTCAGTGTATCACTCACTCTCTGATATGGACGGCTAGGGTTGCCTTTTTGTGTCTCACACGTACCAAAACCCTAAGGCTAATACTATTATTTATAATAGCATTATACTAGCTGGCTGGGCTTGGCAGCACATATCAGAATGCGTCGCACGGTCATACTGTGCATCGCACGGACGTAAAAAGTATAAAAATACAACTATTGTATTTTTTTATCAAATGTGATATCTCCAATCTATCTGTTCTTAGTGTGTGACCCTATAGGTTCCTATAACGTTGGCAGTAAAGTTAAAATCCCATTTTAAGTTTACAAGCAATGAGCGATATCTAGCAACACGTCATTGCTACCCAAGTGACAGGAATGTCTGTGATCTGACATAACCTTAGTGTGACCAATGATCATGTATAAATTTAATCCCTTTGTCCAAATATCTTAGTTACACTCATGGCATGGAACGTGTCACCCATGTATAGTGTAACCTATGGTTTCTTGATCCCTGAGTAGACGCGTCTAAACAAGTCTTGTCAATATCTCATATTGACTGTCTTGAGTATGGCCATACATTTCACCGTCTCACTCAATCAAGGGGCCCAAAGATATAATTCCTATTGACAAGGAAGGACAAATCCCATCTACGTCACTCACATCCCTCTACATGATTTGTCATATACCCGACTACAACCGTTATGATCACCTGGTTAAAGATGACGTTTGATTGCGTGAAAGCACATAATTCCTCATGTTGGGAACCGTAGCGACTTCAGATCGAAGGACCATGTACACCATTGTCACTATGAGAATCGCTTATGACACTCACTTAATAACCCATGTAGCATTCTCATGGCGGGTCAATCCAGTACACAATTGTCCCAATGTGTACTTACGTGAAGACTTGATATCCCATATCCATGACCGGTGAGATACAGTCATCAGTCTGCCACATATTAGTCTCGATGTATTATAGTTGTCCTTATTAACTATAATACTCGACTAGGGAATCTTTAAGGATAATTATCAATCAATAAGATCTCACTATCAAGTCATGTACTTGATATTCTTATGACATTGAACTTATAATCCTAAGAACTTTATTACATCTATTTTAATTAAACAATTAAAGTATAAATATAATAAATGAAATGCCTCATTATTATTAATAGTAATAATCCATAAACATGAAATAAGTACAAGTAAAAGAGAAAATACGATTGCCACTAGGGCACTCTCCAACACTTCTGTCATATGTCATGATTGTGGCAAGCCCGGTCACGTTAGAGTGGATTGCATTCAATATATAAAGAAGAAGGAAAACTTCGAAAGAAATGCATCAAGCTCAAGGAAAGGGAGACAAGCATACATTGCATGGCTGGACAATGAGGAGAGCTCGGATGATGACTCAGACGAATAAAACGAAATAGCCAACCCATGTCTCATGGCACACGAAAAAGAGGTAATATCTGAACTAGAATTTAAGCCTTCTTATAGTGAATTACAAGAGGCATTTAAGGAGGAATTGCATGAGGAATCAATGAGGTTATCCTTGTTGGTTGCTCTAGAAAAGAAAAATTCAGCTTTACTTTTACAAAAGAATCAAGAAATTTCTAAAGAAAATGATATTTTAAAAAATAGAAATATAGAGCTGAATTCTACTTTAAGCAATTCCAAAAACACCTCTAGTAATGAAATCAAACTTAAGGCTAGTTCATCTTCTTGTAAGTTTTTCTAGGATTTAGTAAAAGAAAATAAGATTTAAAAGAAACACTTGCAAAATTTACAAAAGGAAGAAATACCTTAAATTTGATGCTAAGGAGACAAAAATGTTTTTCAATAGAGCATGTATAGGTTATCAACCTGGTAGACATTAAAAGAAATTAAGTACCATTTTTGTCCCTTCTAGCTCCTATAAGAACCCTCTTATTATTTATCATTATTGTGGTAAAAAGGGTCATGGTGCACATGAATGCAAACACCGGAAAGTTAAGTTCATTAAAAAGAACGATGATGCTGTAAGGTGGCACAAAGGGCACTATGGTACCGCTAACTCACCAGGACCCAAGAAGATATGGGTACCTAAAAAGAAAACCTGAATTTGTTTTGTAGGTCACTTCGGAGGACAAAAAGTCTTGCTGGTACTTGGATAGTGGATGCCCTAAACACATGACTGGAGACAAATCCAAATTTTCATATCTCACTCCCAAGGACCAAGGACACTTGACCTTTGGTGACAACAACAAAGGAAGGATACTTGGCATTGGTAAAGTAGGTACTCCTCCTAACCCTTGCATTGAAAATTTATTACATGTTGAAGGCCTAAAGCATAACTTGTTGAGTATCAGTCAGTTATGTGATAAGGGAAATAGGGTTATATTTGATTCTGATAGTTGTATTGTCGAGGGAAAAATTGATAATCTTGTTAACCTAATTGCTCGCAGGGTAAACAATATTTATTTAATTGATCTTAATTCAATTCCCTCAAATGATGCTAAATGCTTATTAAGTAAAGAGGATGAATCGTGGCTATGGCATCGTAGAATAGGTCACATCCACATGAACCAATTAAATAAATTGTCTTCTAAAAACATAGTAGTTGGTTTACCAAAGCAAAAATTTTCTATTTCTGAAAAATGTGATCCTTGTTCAAAATCAAAACACACAAGGGTATCTTTTCCTCCTAAAAATCTTGTTTCAACTCAAAGACCCTTGGAGCTTTTACATATGGATCTTTTTGGACCTTGTCAAACAAAAAGCTTTGGTGGCAACTATTATTGTTTGGTAATTGTGGATGACTATTCTAGGTATACATGGACATTATTTATTACTCATAAAATGATGCATTCCATGAATTTAAAAAGCTAGCAAAAGTTGTTCAAAACCAAATGCATTTAAGCATTGCATCCATTAAGACTGATCATGGCGGTGAATTTGAAAACCAATTTTTTGAAAAGTTTTGCGAAAAACATGGCATTAAACATTATTTTTCAGCTCCAAAAACTCCAGAGCAGAATGAGGTTGTGGAGAGGAAAAATAGATCTTGAAAAGAACTTTCTTGAACCACGCTTAATGACAAGAATTTACCGGTGTAACATCCCAAAAGTTAATATTTAATTTAATACTTAATTTAAATGTGGTTAAAGATAATAGGAAGTCATACAAATAGGTGGAGTTTTAATAAGAACAGTAGGGAGCCTTAGCCGACCAACTAGCCATGTAATGAGTCTCGGACCTATCTCAGCTGAGCAGAGAGATGACACGCGAATACATGCACTTGCGCTAACCATATACAGCCGACCGCAGCGAGTCACGTTGTTCTAATCGATCATAGGATCGGCCTTCTGCTGCTTCTTTCTGTTAATGTTGAGGCCTCTCGATTTCTCTATCCTATCGTGCCAAGCAACTTGCGCCTCGTTATCCGCGTCTACTATGCAAACGTTGCTTTTAATCACTTTCTGTCCCTTTCAAGTCACTATTGGTGGCTTCCTCAAGAAGCCAATAAATCCCAGCCACACGTTCCAAGCTTCTCAAAGAAGCCTCCAATCAGAACCACACATCTTTCACAAAGGGGGAATAAAAGCTAAAGTCCACAACCAACACATAAACACGTTTTCTTCTTTCTTTTCTACATCTTCTTCTTCTCTCTTAATGGGCTAAACAACCCTTTTCTCACCTCAAGTTCAGAATCCACTCTCTCTACCAATGATCACCAACTCCTAACACTTATAAGAATTAAGAACATTCCTTCCTTTTTCCTCTTTAGCTTCAAGTTCCTATTCGGCATCTCTGAAGCTCAGTCAAAGCGTTACTGAAAGCTAAAGGAAACACGATTTAAAGAATTCGTTCACAGGGATCAAGTTCAACTCTTAGTATCTTCTTGTCTCTCACGGTTTCGAGGTAAGGAGTGAGTGTTACCTTAGCTTATATTCGGGTTCCTAGTGTGTTCATAACGGGTGCTAAGAATGGGTGGTAGTTTAGGGTACTGAATATAATTAATTGTTAGGGAAGAAAGGAATCATTATATGAGCCATAAATAAGTGTATGTTTGAATACTTGTTTATTTGTTGAGCATGATTAAATATATGTGAAAGATGATAACTGTTGAATATATTTGACTGAGGAAAAACACCGAGAGCCAAAATAAAGAATGAATAATAATTAAAGAGTGGAAAAGATAAAGAGGACAAGTGAAAGGGTAAAACACAGAGAAATCCGAGAGAAAATGATTAAATGAAAAGAGCGAATAAATAAAGAGAAATGGTTGTGTGAGCTAGTCATAGAAGACGCGTACTGGGTGCGTGCATTGATCGCGTAAGACGCCAAGCAACGTAGCTGTAAGACGCGTAACACGTACACGGGGTTGCGCGCAGTTATGTCTCACACAAGGTTCCGAGCAAATGGAATCGGCTAGGTTGTGCTCCTGGTCATAGAAGATGCGTACTGGGTGCCTGCATTGATCGCGTAAGACGCACGGGATGCGCAACTGTTAGACGCGTAACACGTACGCGGGGTTGCGCGCAGTGGACATACCTCAGCTCCATAGAAGAGATCGGTGGGATGTGCTCCTAGTCATAGAAGACGCGTACTGGGTGCGTGCATTGATCGCGTAAGACGCACGGGATGCGCAGCTGTAAGACGCGTAACACGTACGCGGGATTGCGCGCAGTGATGGACACTCCATAATCTGAGAATAATGGTGTAAGACGTACACAGGGTGTGCGCAGCCGAGCATAAAAAGTGATAAGACATGTAAAAGACGAAAAAGGATGAAAAAAGAGACCGAGCCGAGAGACCAAAGAGACTAAGAAAAAGAGAGTAAGATATGATAATAGAGCATAAGTGAAAAAGGTCGAAAACTTATGATAAGGAATAAAATGAGGAAAATATCTGAGGGGTTAATTATGAGCCGAGCAAATCATTAATGATTCTGTATGCTGCATGATTGAACTGAGTACTTGATTATGTGTATATTTGCCTAACTGTGTATGACTTGGTATATCGGTATGTCATATTAGAAACTGCCAATTTAAGTTCTGTGTAATGCTCACCTCCTTACCATTTTCAGGTACCATGTCCGAGCAAGCACAGTCCCCGGCCGAGCAGGTTCACTCTCCCTCCCAAGGAGAGTAAGTTTTCTAGTCGGACGTTTGTCCCTGATGTAATAAAACATAGTAACTATTTTTGGATGTGTAACCGAGAACATTGTAAGTCATTTTGTTTTACACTTCGGTGCTATATGTACATGGTATATTTTGCTGACACTCTGGAATATATTAATGAGTGTAGAATGATCATATAATTCTAGGAAAAATTTTCAAGTCCAAAAACTAATTAAGGGTAAATAATAATTAGGGTGTTACATTTATGGTATCAGAGCAGTTTCTTCTCGGCCTATTGGAGTAACTCATCACTCCAGGGGTTACTCACCAAGCGAGTAACCGGTGTGTATAGTTAAGTGTCTAAGTTATTTAGTAGAATGGATATAAAGATAGGTATATATAGTTGTTTATCTAATCGATCATTAATTGGCTGTCCCTCCATGACTAAGCAGTATGGCTGGGCGACAGGCCGACAATGATCGTATTGCTGCTATTCTGGAAACTTTAGTTCAGATGCAGCAGAACCAAGCACAAGCTCAGCAGAACCAGGCTGAGAACATTGCATAAATGCAGGAAAACCAAGCCCAAAACATAGCCTTGGCCGCAGCAGCTGCAGCTGCAGCCCTGCAACCTCCACCACCGGCTCCGGCCGAGATCGACTGGATGAGTCGATTTAGGAAAAACGAACCGCCTCGGTTCGAAGGGGGCTACAACCCAAACGAAGCTCAAAGATGGCTCCAAGAAATTGAGAAGATTCTCCGATTGTTGCAACCTCCCGCTGAGCACAAAGTTAGATTGGTTGAATATGTGCCGACGAGCGAGGCCGAACACTGGTGGGAACAACAACGGAGGGGTTTGGAAGCAGCGAACCAGGAGGTTACTTGGGATTTGTTCAAGACCCGTTTCCTCGACATGTATTTTCCTGAGGATGTACGAAGGGAGAAGGAGATTGCCTTCCTCAAGCTGGAGCAAAGAAATCTGAGTGTCGGAGAATATGCGGCAGTTTGAGGACCTAATCCGTTATTCTGGCAGCTATCGAGATGCTGACGAATGCACTAAGTGCATCAAGTTTGAGTCTGGTCTCCGCGATGAGATTAAGCTTGCTTTTGAATATTAAAATTTAGTTGATGAGCATTTTATTTCCCATTATTCCTTGCATTATTTTACTCCTATTATTGATACTTGTTGCCTATTTGACATTGTTTAGCTTGATTTAGTGATTTAGAGTTTATTGGACTAATATTCCGAATATTGTTTAATTTGGGATTATTTAGCCTAATTAATTCTATTTCTATTTTTAGGTCATATTTGGCACAAGGACACTTTGGGCATTTTGGAAATGAAGATTGAAGTATTGAAGTGAAGATTGTAATTTGCATTTAGGTCCCTTTTTAGTTGTAATTTTCAGAATAGTGTTTCTTAGGACTTGGGCCCATGTTTTAGGCCCATTTTCATGGTAAAGGAAGGGGAAATTCGTCCATCACCAAGACCACTCCTCCCATTTCAGATTTCTCACTCTCTCTAGGTTAGAACTTCTCTCTTGGCTCTCCCAAGTGGTGGTGGCTGCTAGGGTTTTGTTCTTCCCCATTTGCACTCGTTTTTCTTCATTTATGGCCATGGAAGGCTAGACTTCAAGGGTTAATCCCTTTGGTATTGTATTATCTACTCTTGAGCTCTTGTTATTAATGCAATTTCGTTTTCTCTCCTCTGTTTTCATGTTTATCAATGTGTAGTGGTTTGCTTAATTCCATTTCGTAGAGATTGTGACACCCTCTTCTAATGCCAAGTAAATATTACAATAATTAAGTATTACTTGGAAAGATATATGGACTTGTTATTATATAGAAATTGTGAAAATAAAGATTTCTCTTTCAAGGCGGGTGCACAAACCAAAACATGGAATTCTTGGAGAGGAAAATCTATATCATTTTAAACGTTGTGTTGAATTCGACATTCTTTAAAACCTTTTCACAAGCTGGATAGCATCAGTACTTTGAAATCGTATTTATATGATAGAAATTAAGCGATGCCATCCCTTCTTTCGTTTTGCAAAACTGATACCATTTATTTCTATCGTAGAGGAACTCTTTAAGTAGGTTAAATCAGAGTAAGCGGAAATAGTGGAACTATGCATAATTATAAGATAAACATAATTTGCATATATATGTAAGTAAGTCATGAAGTACATAGTTCCATGGTCATATCTCCAAGATCCATACACAAGTCCATCAAAAGATCTATCTCAAAAGTAAAACCGTAACCCTAGAGTTCTCAAAAGTATATCTACAATATATACGTCACAAAAATATGAAACTCTAGAGGTGGTCACATAGATCTGCCAGCAGCAGTAGTAGTAGTGATAGTAGTAGCAGTCTCCAGGTAGCAGGAATAAACATCATCAACATCACCAGCAACAGCAGCAGTATCTCCTCCAAAGCATCCCCACGTCGGATCCCCTGATCCTCATCATGTACCATATGCACATACCTAGGGATCATCGTCCCTCCACTGACTCCCGGTAGATTGAACGACAGGCTCGCCTCCGCTCTCGTCCTCCACAGGATCCTCCTCGATCTCATCCGAGGGAGAGGGTACCCTACCACTGGGTACAGGGTCAGGAGATGGTGTGACCCTAACTGGGCTCCTCGGATCAGAAAGGGGAGTCTCCTCGTGGACGACTCTCGAAGAAAAGGGGTGTGAGCGGGTAGGTCGAAAACGAAAGTTGTGATATGAGCGAGCTGGTCGTGTGGGAGGTGGTCCATGGTATGTGTAAAAAGGTGGTACGTGCATAGTGTATATGATGGGAATCCTAAACCTATGAGGACGAAATCGAATCAGCGGGTTCGGGTGGTAGAAGGTAACCTCTAGCTCCCCCTCGAACACCGCGCGATGGTCCTCGTAGATCCATATGCCACTAGGAAGTGGCCGGATCTCGATGCAAGCGATGTAACGTGACATCACCTACAAGGGCATAGGGGTAAGCAATTCTATACACATAATCAATAGAGCATAAATATATGTACAATGTGAATGTATAGACATGCAATAATTAACAACAATCACATTTAGCATTTAGCAATTATTGAATGCAAGTAGGATGCTCATACTTATTTCATTTATTAATATTATTTTAGATGAGTGGCATGATGTATGAACCTAGCTCTCAAGCCTATCTTCATCATTCTATGACACTCTCTGACGTCCATCCTTTACACCGTCCAGCACTCAACAGTGCGTTGTGTAACACCTAAGATTTTTACCCTTAAGACCCCGCTATTAAAAATGTGAATTTGAAATTTCTTTTTAATTTAATGAAAATCACCCGTCAAACGGACGAAGTTTTGTTTGTTTTTCGGACTATTCCAAAACTTAACCTGTGATAGACAATTTCAAATAAACAACCAATAGCCAGCAGGGCTTCAGATTATATTTCTAAATCATATCAAGGCCCAATGGGCTCCAAATATATCAGAGTGCATCAAATAATCAGAGTTTCAGCGGAAAATACTAAGTTTGAGTATCAAAAACCAAAACATATAATTTTCTCAAAACAAAACATCCTAAGCCTCACTTAGAAACATATATAATCATTTTACATCAAACTATTGTAGGAGGCTTAGGTCCATATCATGCTCTAAAACCCATAATAACCCTACTCTCCCTGTAAGGGAAAGTACTCCTTCTCGGCCGGGGGCTGTGCCAGCTCAATCTCCGAACCTGAAAAATGTTAAGGGAGTGAGCATTGCACATGAAATAGAAAGCAGTTTCTAACTAGACATAACAACCCACTAGGTCAAACACAATTAGCAAATAAGCATATATTCATATATTACACACCATACTCATTTCATTATTTCCATACTCATTATTCATTCCAAATTTCCATTTTCATTATTCATTTCAAAATCCATTTTCATTATTCATTTCAACATCCATTTTCATTATTCATTTCAACATCCGTTTCCTTTACTTTTTATTCTTTTCACATACTTACTTTATTTCGGTACATCACCTCAAATCAGAGGCCAATGTACAAATTTTCATTCAACACATTTATCACCTCAAAACAGAGGCCCTCATACTTTTCCATATTTAAATTATGTGCCCCTTAGGTCAGAGGTCAACACTCCAATTTCTTATTTCATTTATGTGTCCCTCAGGTCAGAGGTCAACACTCCAATTTCT
The DNA here is from genome assembly GCA_037953625.1 of Crotalaria pallida. Taxonomy (NCBI): domain Eukaryota; kingdom Viridiplantae; phylum Streptophyta; class Magnoliopsida; order Fabales; family Fabaceae; genus Crotalaria; species Crotalaria pallida. The sequence goes on along the minus strand of CM075651.1, from coordinate 35,105,655 downwards.
TAATTCACAGTGTGTCCCTCAGGTCAGAGGTCAACACTCAATCACTTTATTTCATTCTGTGTCCCTCAGGTCAGAGGTCAACACTCATTCATTTTAATTCATTTTGTGTCCCTCAGGTCAGAAGTCAACACTTAAACATTTTATTCATTTTGTATCCCTCAGGTCAGAGGTCAACACACTATCGTACTTCACCTCCATGCAGGAAGGTACCTCATACACTTGGCCTATGGGTACTTCACCTCCACACCGGAAGGTACCTCATACCATTGTACTTCACCTCCACACCGGAAGGTACCTCATACAATTTGGCCTGGTGGTACTTCACCTCCACATAGGAAGGTACCTCATACCACCACATAGGTTATACCAAAACATCATTTTCATTATCAACAATTCATTACACATTTCCTCACATCATAGGCCAAATCATACTTTCATCTTCTTACACAAACCATTATAACACATACATTTTCTCATTCATACGATATCCACATTCAATTCCCATATCCGACATCAAATCTTTCCAAATAGCCATCATGTTATTCACTAAGCATACACAATACCATTAATCACATTTTCTCATACTCATTGGTCATGCATTATACTCATTATTATTAGTCATTTTACCACTTGATGGTCAACCTTATCCATGCATCACATACTCATTATAAACCCTTCGACACATAATTAACATCATCGTTTCCCATTTAATTTACATCTAATTATTTGTTTCCCATTTCCACCTTTATGCACATTTAACAATTTGTGTACAAATATATTCCACCAAAACATACATATTATCATCTTGTCATAATTTTAATTTTACACCACATATAATCATTTCCATTCCAGTTTCTTCCTATATTAATTTATTCCATAACATATACACATATTTGCAATAGCAGTCAATTATCATTTAATGCAAAGCTTTACAATTAAAATCAATAATCATAGAATTCATTTATGTCAACTTCACTATCATTTACCCAATTCCTCTTGCACTTCTTTGTAATCATTATCCAAGTTTCAATTGTCAAATAATTCATTTTCATATCATGGGGTTCTCTTTTCCTAGTCTTTACGTTCAACATCATACATATTTAATTAATTAGAATTTTATATTCAATAACCTAGGGTTTTATAATCTAATTTTATCCCCTAACACATAACCCTAACAAGCATTATATACTAACTAGAACCCACTCCCTAGAACAAGGCAAAACCCACCCCCTTACCTCAAACACTTGGAGATAAGGTGATTTTGCTTGCTCCAAGCTTGAAAGCCTTGCCACCAATTGAGTTAGAAACCAAAGGAAGAGGGAGGAACCTAATACAAGAGCCATAGCAAGAAAAGATTAACATTCATGACATGGGTCATGCCAAAACTCAAGAAAAATGGAGTTTTCATGGCTTAGAATCAAAAATCACCATGGATGGAGGAGAGAGAAAGGGGAGTACGAATTTGAGAGGAAGAAAGGGAGAGATCCAAAGCTTAAATACTTACTTGGAGATGAGAAGAACAAGATTTGATGATGGATTTGGTGTGAAATCACTTGCCTTTGCTTGATTTGAGGAGAAGCAAAGTGAAACCCTATGGTGGAGGAGAGAAATTCGTATGAGAGGGAGGGAGGAGGAAGAGGATGAGTGAGAATGAATGAGTGTGAGAGTGAGAGAGAGATTGCTTTATTTGATTGGGGATGGAATGAGTGGCTAGGAATTAAAGCTCACAAAAGAAGATTCCATTTGTGTGGCCCAAAACGCATTTCACACCTTTTGATCTTATTATTTTTTTTCTGAAACTGGACGGACTACTCGAGTAGTTCAAGAAATCATGACTTGCTGTTTGGGTGGACTACTCGATTAGTCAGTGAACTACTCGATTAGTCTGGCTTGTTTTCTTTTCTTGGCATTTCAAAATGCCATAACTTCTTCGCTATCCGTCGGATCTTGCTCAAATTTTAAAGCAAGCTTCCTCACCTATCCTACTTCATATCCAACGGTGGAATTTAAGTTTTGAGTTGTAAATCTTTTATTTTAAATTTCTTAATATCCTATGTTATTAATCCTAAAACAAGCCTTCAATCCACTATTTTTAACTTAATATCATCACTTCCTTCACTCTAAGCTTAACCCATCATTAATTATACTAGGAATTAAATTTGGGATGTTACAATCCTCCCCCACTTATTGGAATTTCGCCCCCGAAATTCCGTTAAGTTTGGTAAATGAAGAACCATCCCATTAATAGAGTTCATGATGTCTGTCTTTACTTCCCTTCAGTTTCTTTCGCCACCCTTCGATTTGCCCTTACCTAGACAAAATTTAAATTAGGGTAGGAAGTGCTCCCCCACTTGGCTTCGACATACCAAATTACCGCTATGCAAAAGGATGTGGGATCGGGTGAATCCGCTTCCGATCGTCCTTCGGATAGATGCAAGACAGGAGTTGCATTAGCTAGATATGGGAAAACTCGAAATATTTAGCATTTCCGGAATAGTTTTAGAATCTTTCCCAGAATAGATACCCTGGGATCGTGGCATGCGAAGATTTTTGCAGGATAGAACGCCTTAGAGTTTATCTTCTCACCAGGATTGACTGGCACCGGTAAGGTTTAGAACCTTTCAAAAACACAAGCATTCATGAACAAGAAGCACACCAAAGGCTAAGAGCTTCCCCAATTGCTTATTTGATTAGAGCAGACACAATTCCTACTAAATGCTCAACAATCAACTTCTTTCATGAATCGATTAAAAAAAATAGGAAGGAAGGAGTCCACATTAGTTCCAAGATTTACCCAACTACCAAAGGTGAAGGGTACAACAAACTTGCCGTTGGCTGGGTCAATTATCAAGATTGTTTAGTCTTAACGCAGGGATTTAAAAATTTGGCAAAACCGGCTATTCTTACGAATGGTTATCTAAGAAACGGGAAAAGATTCGAAGCAATTGTCAAATTGCTCAATGATTGGTTTAGTTGATATGATGGTTAAGAATAATTTCTGGAGAGTTTTCTTAACTCATCCAAGGGTTTAGCACTTAGCTATACTACTTTGGAACAAGTAGCATACACCAAGACTTCCTTTCTTTGGAACTATTTTCTATATACTCCCTAACTCTATAAGAAGCTTTTGAACGAATGTTTCTGGGTTAGGTTGGCTTCTCTTACAAAAATTCTTTCCTTGGAAGTCACTACTTTGGTTGTCTACTTTCACTTTAAAGGTTACTACGATAGCATTTATTGATAGATGCAAGAATTGAGGTGATCAATCCCTTCCTCACGTCTACCAACAACACATCACTGTCGGGTTCTGTCAGTAATGTCATCATTTAACAAATGCAAGGATTAGAGTGATAAGTTCTAACCTTACATTACATCAAATAACAACATCACAACATAATATTGGTCACTTGATACTGGAATTCTCAAACTGAAGAATTCCCTATAAGGTCTTTCATACGTTATTTATAAGAACAGGATTGTATGTGGAGAGGCAGATCTCCAAAATGTCTTAAACACTTCGACCCATCCAGTCAATCTCAACTGGAGCTGGTTGCAGAGCTGCTGCTGCTGTAGCTGCCATATGTTCCCCCTGTTGATGCTGCATCTGAGATAGATGCTCCAGAATGGCTGCAATTCCATCGTTACCGGCCCTTCTTCCAGCCATACTGCTTAGCCAACGAGAACATACCAGTAAAACTCAATTACTAAGTAGATACATAGTACTATAATTATCCTATTAAAATCCTAAACTATTACTATGAGCATCAATCACTCGCTAGGTGAGTAATCATTTGGAGTTTGTACAACTCCAAGGCCGAGGAGAAACTGCTCTGATACCATAAATGTAACACCTAAGATTTTTACCCTTAAGACCCCGCTATTAAAAAAGTGAATTTGAAATTTCTTTTTAATTTAATGAAAATCACCCGTCAAACGGACGAAGTTTTGTTTGTTTTTCGGACTATTCCAAAATTCAACCTGTGATAGACAATTTCAAATAAACAACCAATAGCCAGCAGGGCTTCAGATTATATTTTTAAATCATATCAAGGCCCAATGGGCTCCAAATATATCAGAGTTTCAGCGGAAAATACTAAGTTTGAGTATCAAAAACCAAAACATATAATTTTCTCAAAACAAAACATCCTAAGCCTCACTTAAAAACATATATAATCATTTTACATCAAACTATTGTAGGAGGCTTAGGTCCATATCATGCTCTAAAACCCATAACAACCCTACTCTCCCTGTAAGGGAAAGTACTCCTGCTCGGCCGGGGGCTGTGCCAGCTCAATCTCCGAACCTGAAAAATGTTAAGGGAGTGAGCATTGCACATGAAATAGAAAGCAGTTTCTAACTAGACATAACAACCCACTAGGTCAAACACAATTAGCAAATAAGCATATATTCACATATTGCACACCATACTCATTTCATTATTTCCATACTCATTATTCATTCCAAATTTCCATTTTCATTATTCATTTCAACATCCATTTTCATTATTCATTTCAACATCCGTTTCCTTTACTTTTTATTCTTTTCACATACTTACTTTATTTCGGTACATCACCTCAAATCAGAGGCCAATGTACAAATTTTCATTCAACACATTTATCACCTCAAAACAGAGGCCCTCATACTTTTCCATATTTAAATTATGTGTCCCTCAGGTCAAAGGTCAACACTCCAATTTCTTATTTCATTTATGTGTCCCTCAGGTCAGAGGTCAACACTCCAATTTATTAATTCACGGTGTGTCCCTCAGGTCAGAGGTCAAAACACCAATACACATTTCATCCGGTGTCCCTCAGGTCAGAGGTCAACACTCAAACACTTTATTTCATTCTGTGTCCCTCAGGTCAGAGGTCAACACTCATTCATTTTAATTCATTTCGTGTCCCTCAGGCCAGAGGTCAACACTTAAACATTTTATTCATTTTGTGTCCCTCAGGTCAGAGGTCAACACACTATCGTACTTCACCTCCACGCAGGAAGGTACCTCATACACTTGGCCTACGGGTACTTCACCTCCACACCGGAAGGTACCTCATACAATTTGGCCTGGTGGTACTTCACCTCCACATAGGAAGGTACCTCATACCACCACATAGGTTATACTAAAACATCATTTTCATTATCAACAATTCATTACACATTTCCTCACATCATAGGCCAAATCATACTTTCATCTTCTTACACAAACCATTATAACACATACATTTGCTCATTCATACGATATCCACATTCAATTCCCATATCCGACATCAAATCTTTCCAAATAGCCATCATGTTATTCACTAAGCATACACAATACCATTAATCACATTTTCTCATACTCATTGGTCATGCATTATACTCATTATTATTAGTCATTTTACCACTTGATGGTCAACCTTATCCATGCATCACATACTCATTATAAACCCTTCGACACATAATTAACATCATCGTATCCCATTTAATTTACATCTAATTATTTGTTTCCCATTTCCACCTTTATGCACATTTAACAATTTGTGTACAAATATATTCCAACAAAACATACATATTATCATCTTGTCATAATTTTACTTTTACACCACATATAATCATTTCCATTCCAGTTTCTTCCTATATTAATTTATTCCATAACATATACACATATTTGCAATAGCAGTCAATTATCATTTAATGCAAAGTTTTACAATTAAAATCAATAATCATAGAATTCATTTATGTCAACTTCACTATCATTTACCCAATTCCTCTTGCACTTCTTTGTAATCACTATCCAAGTTTCAATTGTCAAATAATTCATTTTCATATCATGGGGTTCTCTTTTCCTAGTCTTTACGTTCAACATCATACATATTTAATTAATTAGAATTTTATATTCAATAACCTAGGGTTTTATAATCTAATTTTCTCCCCTAACACATAACCCTAACAAGCATTATATACTAACTAGAACCCACTCCCTAGAACAAGGCAAAACCCACCCCCTTACCTCAAACACTTGGAGATAAGGTGAATTTGCTTGCTCCAAGCTTGAAAGTCTTGCCACCAATTGAGTTAGAAAGCAAAGGAAGAGGGAGGAACCTAATATAAGAGCCATAGCAAGAAAAGATTAACATTCATGACATGGGTCATGCCAAAACTCAAGAAAAATGGAGTTTCCATGGCTTAGAATCAAAAATCACCATGGATGGAGGAGAGAGAAAGGGGAGTACAAATTTGAGAGGAAGAAAGGGAGAGATCCAAAGCTTAAATACTTACTTGGAGATGAGAAGAACAAGATTTGATGATGGATTTGGTGTGAAATCACTTGCCTTTGCTTGATTTGAGGAGAAGCAAAGTGAAACCCTATGGTGGAGGAGAGAAATTCGTATGAGAGGGAGGGAGGAGGAAGAGGATGAGTGAGAATGAATGAGTGTGAGAGTGAGAGTGAGAGAGAGATTGCTTTATTTTATTGGGGAGGGAAGGAGTGGCTAGGATTTAAAGCTCACAAAAGAAGATTCCATTTGTGTGGCCCAAAACGTATTTCACACCTTTTGATCTTATTATTTTTTTTATGAAACTGGACGGACTACTCGAGTCTCGAGTAGTTCAAGCACTACTCGAGTAGTTCAGGAAATCATGACTTGCTGTTTGGGTGGACTAATCGATTAGTCAGTGAACTACTCGATTAGTCTGGCTTGTTTTCTTTTCTTGGCATTTCAAAATGTCATAACTTCTTCGTTATCCGTCGGATCTTGCTCAAATTTTAAAGCAAGCTTCCTCACCTATCCTACTTCATATCCAACGGTGGAATTTATGTTTTGAGTTGTAAATCTTTTATTTTAAATTTCTTAATATCCTATGTTATTAATCCTAAAACAAGCCTTCAATCCACTATTTTTAACTTAATATCATCACTTCCTTCACTCTAAGTTTAACCCATCATCAATTATACTAGGAATTAAATTTGGGATGTTACACGTTGTACTCCTAGGTGTACAACATTCGTACATTCACCAAGAATGTACACGACAAGCTTGGAATACGTGCCACCCGAGCAACGTCCCGTCATCCAAACGGTATAACCATATCAGCATCTCACTATGCCGATCACGTCGTCAACCATAACGTGTCATCAAGCAAGCCGTCAATTGGCACTCCCAGAGGCCCTCCTCATGTTATTATAACATGATAAACGATCTATCATCCAAACTCTAGAATGAATGCATTATTTTAAACTTAAAGGAAATTGGTTAATATATAACGTGCCACCCGAGCAACGTCTCGTCATCCAAGCGGTATAATTATATTAATCAATTTATTTTAAGTTCAGATCCCTTGGATTATTGTTATTTAATCATTAACCAAAGGATTCAGAATTAAAAATGATATTTTTAATATTCTGGGTGAACTACTCAAGTGTTCTTCAGAATACTCGAGTGTTCTTCAATTATTTCCAGATTACTCGAGTAGTTCTCAATTACTCGAGTTGTTCATGTCTTTCTGAGGATTTGGGTTTCAGATTCATAAAAAATACTCGAGTAATTCATGAGTACTCGAGTGTTCTTCATCAATTCCAGAACACTCGAATGACTCCTGCATTACTCGAGTGGTTTACCTTAAAATGTCCCCATGACTCAGTTAATACTCGAGTTCTGGGCCTGGTACTCAAGTGTTCTAACACAAAATACACTGTTTTACCAAAATTTCACTCGAGTATCAAGTCAAGTACTCGAGTCTTTTCTTGCAGAACAGACTGGAAATTGGTCTTAACATACCATTTTCAATTCTAACCATTTCTAATTCAATCCAATGATCAACAGAGTTCATATAACACATATTGAACATGTCTAAACACTTACAACTCATCAATTAACAGATTTGACAGAGAATCAAGAGTTTATGCAAAAACATACAATTTCACAACTTAACATATCAAATTGCAAAATACTCAATAAACTTGTGAAATAAAGCTCAATACAGCTTGCATGCATCATATGAAACTTGCTCAAAACAACCATAGAGCATGAGTTGGTCTCCAAACCAAATTTCTTATTCAATCTAAGCCCTTAGAGCCTCTTGGTGGCTCTCTAATGAAAATCATGAAATTTAAACTCCATCTAGTGAATAGAAAGACTTCCCCTTACCTTACATATGTGAATCAACAAGATAATTTGCAAGAAAAAGCTCCACAACACCAAAACCTCTTCAAGCATCACATGCAGAACAGTTTTGAGTGGAGGTCCAAAATGGAATTGGTTGACATATGAAACAGAGATGGAAATTGGGGAAATTAGTATTTCTAAACTCTATGCAACACGTTCTAACTATAGAAATCAAATTGAGACTCAAAGAACTCGTGAGCTTACCAAAATCAGGGATCAAAGTAAGCTCCAGAACCAACTTGACAGAAACAGCTCCAACTTCCAAGCTTCAATTCTTCCACCACACTCTCTCTCAACTCACAAATTCGGTGTCTATACAAAGCTCGAGATGTGAGCTTTGTATTGGTGTATGGTTTGTTACTCGAATCAACACACAGAGGGAGAATCGAAGGAAACGAATCAAGAACCCTAGCTTGAACAACTAACCCGAATTTGACCAAATGCCTCAACCATTCGGGTTTGATTGGCTTTTATAGACCTAAGTCGAGTTCATGCACGTCGACACGACGACATTGAGGTGTTGAGGATGGAGTATTCGTGGCAAGTGAAGGGAATCGGTGGTGGTGACTCACCAAACGCACTAACTCGTGCAACTCTGACCAGAATACTCAAGTATTCAAGATAATACTCGAGTATTTTGCCCAGTTTTTGAAAAATAATAATTTTATTTACTTTCCCTCCAAAACCATTCCTATAATTACTTCTAGGTCCCAACCCAGGGACTAATATGCAAAATATTTATTTTATGCATGATTATACTCATTAAATAAATGCACATACATTCCCTAAATACATAACACAGAATTTTAATCAAGGATTAAAATAGAAATAATTAATTATAATAAATTTTATAATTAACATTCCATTAATCAGGGATTAAAATTTTGGGGTGTTACAGAGATAATACATGAATATTAATGCTTAATTTGTATTAACTCGTAAAAACTCCAATTCTGGTTTCTGATGCTTAATTAGAAGTTAAGGTTTGGAGTGATAACTAAATTTTTGCTTAGTATTTGATTGTCACGAGTTGGACAGAGGAGAGGAGAGGAATCGATCTTTAGTGAGCTAGGATTGAGTAGTGTAACAGCCCAATTTTCGTAAACCGAAATGATTGACTTTTATTTACTAATGTTGCAAAAATGAGGCCAATTTTTTTTTTAAAAACATTGTTGAAGTGTTTGAAAACATTAGTGAAGAGTTTTTGATGTACTTCAACACTTTCTTTCCAAAACCAAGCTGTTACTAAAAACCTTTCTTTTCATAAAACATTCGTCTCCATAAAAGATCTTGGCCTCAAATCATCTTGACAGTTTCCAAAACTTTACATGAGTCCACTTTGCATAAAGATGTACTCTATAAGTTAAATTAGAATTCAGCTCGATTACATCATGGTTCATAGCATCGGTAATCCTTAACTCAACAGTCATCACAACCTAAACTATCCACACTATCCTTCAACTACCCTATTGAAAGCAATTGGGTGGAGGTCCTTCTTCTTCTTCTTGCGTCCTCTCTTTTATTCTCGAAGGTGAGGCCCTCCTTGTTATGAATTTCTCCTTGCTAGTAGATTTCGGCTCCGCTCAATTGAGAGTGGTGGAGTTCCCTCGAGTCTCCTTCCGAATCTTCTCTTTGTAGTTCCTGTAGTCTCGTACGGTGACTTCCATCCGATACTCCATCTGCCCGTTGAGATACCAGCAGCACCGATATGCCAACGAACAGGAGAGAGTAAGCATTCCGAACGACAGATCGTTGACGGTGTGGGATTACGCTAGGCAAAATACTAGGACCATACAAGCATACAAGACAACACACAGGCACACAACAACCAAACATATCATTGTCATTATTATTATTATTATTATTATTATTATTATTACTATTATTATCCATCTCCTTTATGCATTGCTCACTAGTATTCTCTCTTTCTTTCTTTCATTTCTTTACTTCCCTTAATTTCTCATTTTCTTTTTCATCCAATCTTATCAAATTACCCTCTTTAATGCTTTGGGGAAAAAAAATACCAAACACAATCAGAATATTCGTTTTGTTCTCGACTATCACTCACGTCTACATCTCCTCGGTCATCCACCCAACCTAGTCGGAAGCAAACAGGAGTACAGGACCTTTACCACGCGGGCACGACAGCTGTCACAACACATAATGGTCCCAGACCAGGAGGACCTCGTCCTCAAATCATATCAATAATATCAAGGCTCACTGTCCACGCAGTGGCAAACACAATGCCCCGTTCCAGTCCCTCTCACTGTTCTCGATTTGCAATCTAGGGGGCGATAGTATGTTTCTAGTGGGCCCGCAGAACTTACCACGGCATTAGACCCAGTCCCCACCACGTTAGTGCGCCACCTGTGGAGTTCGTTCTGCCCAGAAACATACTCTAGACTTCTTGACGTTTCACCGTCATCGTCCTCCCCTAATGCAATCTCGTCCTAAGTATCCGCAGATACTTATCGTTTCTTCCTCTCCACTACTTCGCACTCTCATACCTCACCGCGCATGTCTTTTAAAGTCTTTTAATCTTTTTACTTATCCTAAGGTCGGCCCGTCCTTCGTGCAACCCTTCAACGAGTCCCGACCACTATCTTCACACAAACTTTCTCTCATCAAATCTCACATAGCACAAAGCTGGGATCACATCACAATCTCACATCTCATATCTCAAACTTTCTCAACATTTTCCCTTTCTCGTAATTAGCTCATTTCAAAATCTTTTCTCAAAACCATCTTTTCAAGAACTCTTTCAAAAACACTCTCACAAAATCTCCTTTCATAAGCTTTCAAAACATAGTTTCCACAAACCTTTCTCAGAAAGTTTTATTTCACAAAATTTCTCCAAACATATCATCTTGTAAATTTTCTCAAAGTATTATTTTAAAAGACTTCCCCAAAACCTCCTTTCAAAGTACATCTTTTCACAAAACTCCTTCAAAAGATTATTACATAAAATTCTTTCAAAACTCTCCTATTACAAGTCTTTTCAAAAATCTCTTTTCAAAAATCTTTTCGAAAATCTTTTGTCAAAACCTTTTCAAAAACTACTTCATAAGAAAAATCTTTTCAAAACCTTTTTATGAAAATCTTTTCAAAACCTTTCTCAGAGGAATACAACTTTGTTGAGTGCTAATGGAGGAGCAAGCTCGACTCAACACTAGTTCCCAAACTAAAACCGAAGACAAAGGAGCCCAGCTCCACTTAATCTCATCTCATATCCAACCAATCAACATCATTCTCCCCATCTCTGGCTCGTTCTCAACACTATCATTTCATTCTTTCCCCAATCTCAACTTTTCTTTCTTTTCCAACACGTGTCTTATTCTCACTCATTATTCTTTTCTCATTGTGTCTTTACTTCATTACTTTCACAACTCATTCATTTCATTTTTATTTCCTTGTGCAGGACGTAACAGACGTCCATCAGCATGTTACTCATTTAATTTAACAGAATAAATAATCATCAGGCATAATTAAATATAAATAAAAGCATGCTATTATTCACACAACATCACACAACACAATGTGGTCATTGTCACCTTCGTATAAGTGGCCATACAATCAAACAATTGCCACTATACTACTGACTCCGAACCGCTTAGTTCCGATCTTTGAGATGATACGGAACGTCCTAATAAATCACTTAACTACCACGGTGTCTTAGGAAAGCTTCTCTCTCACCTGAGGTCCAGCAATGAAGTGCGTACCATCTCTTCGAATCCTTTTGCTGCCGGCTGCCCCAATCTCTTTTCTATACCATTCCTCATATTACATAAAACACTTTACATTATTAACTTATAAGAGAAAATCTCTTCTTAGCTTAATACTTGTCTTTTCTTTTGTTGGGAAAAACTTTGAAAATATAAGCGAAATCAATTATCAATTGAAAACTAGGTTTTAGATCACACAAAAACATTTTTAAACATAAAAGCACGTCCAAGTAATTCTGGACAGCAAACATAGTTTTAAAAAAATCATTGTATTAAGACTCTAAAAATATTATAAAAACACTTTTACTTGAAATAACTTTTTAACTTAAAATTATCATTTTGCAAACCCATGTTTTTATCATAAAACGATTTTGGACAGCCATGAACTCAATTTAAAAAAAAATCTCAAGTAAATCAAATTAAAAATCAACTTATTCCAAAACCGTTCACACCTTTACATATTTTTCAAGCATAATTGACACACAATAGCAACGAACAACACTTAGGCACACAATTATTAATAAACCAAATTAAGTCAAATTTCAACCAACATATTTATATTACTATACACATTTCATTCATGCAATTAAACTCCCTAATCCTATCTAAATCACTTAACCGAATAAAAGCAAAGAAAATAAATCAAACACCACAATTTAATCCACATGAATCATCTTAGTTCATTTTAAGCATTAAAATTCCATTTTCTTTTAATCTCAACCGAATGCACATAAACATATACTCACACATATAAGCATTCAAATACAACACTCTTCCAAGATTAACTTAATTTATTTATTTCCGTTGTCTTTAAATAAAGAACCGGTTAGAAAACAAAGGTTCACAACATAACTTCAAACAATTTATTTTGCTATGATTCCACAAAACATACTTATTCCTTTTATGCCATTTTGTAAAAAGAGTTCTAACCTAGCTAACATATATGGTCCGAATATCATCATGGCATGCACATAAAGCAAGGATCATTTTCCAAGAATTTTGTTTTCTTATTTTCTTTATGAAAACCGTAAGTTTCACAAGAATCTTAACAAACAAAAATTTAATTTCTTGACACCATAAAATCAAAATCATGTTAAGGTCTTTATCCTTTTTAGAAAACACATGCATGTAAGAAAAATGATGATCTAGTATGATTTCCTATTCTACCTAGACTTGGCCGAATGGTGACATGCAAGAGGCAAGATTTCATAGTTTTATTTTCTACATGCAAATGCCTAAATTCATGGATCATATCATGCAAGACATAGAAGCATCATTTTTTTCCTAATATCAACCGAATCATCATCACACACACAAACCTTGATTCAAACTCTTGTATATTAAAAATTATTTTTAAAAGCTTGTTAGGCATATTTCTTGTGAAAACCGTGACATGCATACAAGAAATCAAGATTTTATATTCAAATTAGACATACAAAATTCAAGCTTCGTGTTTTCTCAAAATTTAACCATAAATCAAGACATGCAAACGAGGAGCAAAATCATGAACTTAAACTCAATCTACAAACAAACCGTGAAAGATAAGCTAGAAATTAATGCAATTAACATAAAATTACTTAGATCAAATCAAAAACATCTAGACCTAAGAGTTTTCCAATTATGGCCGAATCAATTAGTTCTTGATTTGGTGATTTATAAGTCCATTCATTCATAGAAATCCAAGGTCAAAACAAAAGAAGAACATGCAAAGAAGAATAAGGATTATAAAGCCACAAAATCAACATGCATGAGGAAATCAAGGCAATCTATGAATTTAAACACAACTTTAAACAAAACCGTGATAAAAACAATTTTACAAGTTAGAGATCAAAAACTTTTTCACATCAACATTCAAGATCAAAACATAAAAGTAACATGCAAGACATTTAAACCTCAAGAACATTCAAAAATAATTACATGCATCACAAAAAGTAAATAGGGTCCATGATAAATTCCTTTACAACACCAAATGACTAATTCAAAACTCTTTCTACCTTAGTTCCTAACTAAATCCTCAATTCTCTTCTCCTTCTCTTCTTGGATTGCTACGGCCTCCACTCCTCTTCTAGGGTTAATGGGGTTTCTTCTTGATCTTTGATGAAGAAGGTGGTTGAGGAAAAAATCAAAGAGGTTTGGGTCAAGGCTTTGGGGTTTCCACTCTCTTTCTCTCTTCTCCTCTCACGGGTTCTCTCTTTCTCTCTTATGGGTTTCAAGAGCTTGAGAGTGCTCTTGAAACTAAGTGTGTTGGTGTGTGTTATGAAAGAATGGAAATGAAGAAGGAAGTGAATCAACTAGCCACCACTCACTCACACGGTTTTACATAGGCCAAAGGGTGTGGAGATTTCCCATTTTGTCCTCGGTTTATGGTGTGGAGCTAAGGGCATATTGGTCTAACTTAATTGTTGCATGGGAGGGGTCATTCGTGGGGGACAAAGTGGAGCAAAAGTCTTCACTAGCTAACATGAGTCACCACTCCTAATCTCTCCCTATTTTCTATTTTAAATTTTTATTTTCTTAATGCTTAAGAAAATGGCTCCTACTTGGTCCTTCTTTTCTTATCATGGCCGAATCACACACACACACATGCACATATGATTTTATTTTCATCAACACATAGCATACATTCCTGGATTAATGCACACACTTGACACATATATATCATACACACACGCAAGGCACATATATACATGCATTCATGCGTCATACACATACACCACATACATTCATGCATTATACACACAATCACATTTCTCTCTTCATATCATCCTAAGCACATACACAAGCACACCAAAACCGTACATACACACACATGCACGTATTATACATATAACATACACATGTCCATGAAATAATTCTTATTCATTACAAGGTGACTTATGTAAATATTTTAGGAAAAATATTAAACATATAGATTTCAAACTCAATTTTCTAAACTTTGAGCATTACCTTAGAAAATCATTCATTATATTGGAAACGTGAATTTAAGGAAAATCATTTAGGAAAACACTCTTTCAAAACACTTTTCTCAAAATAAATTCCTTTAGTGTTTTAAGTTAATATGAGGAATTTGCGGGGTGTTACAAGTAGTGTACGTAGCCAAAGGGGTTTGCCCGCTTTTTGTAACATCCTACCTTTTATACTTTAGATAAATTGATTTTAATTAACGCTTAATTGAGAAAATGTTCGGGGTTTACAAAAATTTTGGCGGAGTTCCCTTTTAAAATCGGACTTTTCCCCGAATAAAATTTAAACCTGTCAGTCCAGAACAGTTTTCAATCCAGTAAAAATTTAACTTTCAGTTCAAACTATACAAACCTTATGAAATTCTTTCAATTGACAAAAAAGAGAAGATATAATTTATACATTAATAAAATACACTTGAATAAAAGCATCAATATCAACTAAACAACACTTACAAAATCTATTTATTACAATATAGGACCTATGAATGGTTGCACTATAAATGGGACCATAAGGTCATCCTATACAATATACTCTCCAGCAAGAGTACGACTATAAATGGGACCATAAGGTTACCTTGGTTCAGGTTCTAAACTAGGCGTTAACTCTAGGCTAGCTGCATTACCTTTAACTCACCTTGCTACCTTCACTTCACATTTTCCCACTTCCACATTACAGTAAAAAAAATGAAGTACCAACTTCTGTGAAAAAGGTTTGGTACTTGGTGATAAAAGAATTTTCAAGAATTTGTGTCTTCCCTGAAATAAGGAAAACACCTTATACTTTTTTAAGTCATTTTCGTTTAAACTTTAACAAAATTATCGTTTAGTAAAAGAAATGTCAAGCACTTCCAAGTTCAAATCATTCATATAAGTTTTCAAAATTGTTTCACCTTAGTTTTGGAATGGATTCAAAAGTTTTGAGGATTCCTTTAACAGAGAAAATAAGAATCCTCTATGATCTTCAGCCCAAATAAAAGGAATGAATTCGTTAGTTAAAAATTTAGTGTCATTCACCTTTTTCAAATTGTAGTGAATGTCCTTCCTTTTATCTTAGCTTTGAAGTTCAAATATTATTTTAAATTGACTTATGTCGCTTTCATTGAATTCCTATCAATTGATAATCAGTGTAATTTAAGAGTAAACTACACTGTCATTCAATTAGTTAGGAATCCGCAATGTGAGTAATACTTTCTTGAAAGTTAGTGTTGCGACATTCAATCAAGTATCAGATTTTGAATCAATTCTATACTTTGAAAAATATCAAAACATTACTGTACTTGACATTCATTTCAAATCATAGTACTAATACTTTTCAAAAATAGAATCTTAGAAAGATTGGTTGCAAAAGCAGTGTCCTTCTTTAGCAATCAGAGTACATTTATCACCAAGTATGATGTGGAAATGTAGAAGGTACTTAGATCTTACTAAGACGACACTTAGTAATTATAGTTAAAGGCAATTACCAAAGATTAACTCCTATTTACTTCCGTTGTGCACTCTGATGAAGAATGCTCGGAATGTATAAAACTAAATGACCTCTAATACCGATCCTATTCTTAGACTTGGAAAAAATAAATCCAACAATTATTTGATTAGATTCAAGGACTTAACGATGTCATCTACCAATGAATACAAAATGCGAGGGATCCGTCTCAATTCTACATTGCATTGGAGATAAAATCATTTCCGTGCTACTTGAGTTCCAATCAAATAAGGAATGACTCATCTTCAATTCAAAAGAAGGCTTTGAAATTTCATTTTAAAATGAAATTTTAATTTCTTGTTATATTCGAAATAGGCATGATTAATTCAAAATTAAGAGTTAGTCCTTCCCGTTGGGGCAGCGATTCCACGCTCTGACCCGTTGGGAGTTTTCCTTTCCCTTAGTCTCTACTTTCTGCCCATTTCTAAATACAACAAAGTTACACTTTGAAAAATTTAGTTAGCCCACTTTAAATTGCAGATATACTTATATGACTACTAAACTATGACTCACCCTACTAAACTATACTCATTTCAACTAATGATGCATGCATGAAACACTAAAGTGCACTACTTAATCAACTATCTATTAGTTACTCTCATGTGGAGTAACTCTTTGGGAGTAGAAAAATCCATACTCCACGGCCGAGAATTGCAACCATTGCTCTGATACCATATTGTAACATCCTACCTTTTATACTTTAGATAAATTGATTTTAATTAACGCTTAATTGAGAAAATGTTCGGGGTTTACAAAAATTTTGGCGGAGTTCCCTTTTAAAATCAGACTTTTCCCCGAATAAAATTTAAACCTGTCAGTCCAGAACAGTTTTCAATCCAGTAAAAATATAACTTTCAGTTCAAACTATACAAACCTTATGAAATTCTTTCAATTGACAAAAAGTGAAGATATAATTTATACATTAATAAAATACACTTGAATAAAAGCATCAATATCAACTAAACAACACTTACAAAATCTATTTATTACAATATAGGACCTATGAATGATTGCACTATAAATGAGACCATAAGGTCACCCTATACAATATACTCTCCAGCAAGAGTATGAATTTCTCGGCCTTGACATCTTATGTGTGCCTGTCTCCTTGGTGTACCTAATATGTCCACTGTAAGGGTGAGTACTATGAAGTCTAGATCAAAGAAAACATTTAAAAACAGTAATAATTCATAAAGAGGCATATTCATGCATAAACAATAACAATTATACAATTTAATTAACATGTAAAGCATCGAAGCATTATCCAATTTATAAATTATACATACTAAAAGTACAATGTTGTAATGCGCAATCACATGGTTATGCTCTGCTGACGTCGCACTTAGATGATTTAATTCTCGAATCTGATATTAAACATTTCATTCCATTTTCATAACTTTAACACTTTGATCGGATTCAATGAATTAAAACATCTATAACAATGCATTCACACTTTCCCTTTCACTTTCACACTTTAACAATAACAATGAACAATTAACACTTTTGACAATTGGGTACATTGTGCTTCACATTCTCCCCGAAGGAGGGTTCCTCACACAATGTACCTTTAACATTTTTCCCTTTCCAATAACAATATATATATATATATATATCCTCACATACACCCTCCACTCTGGGGAAAAACCGACCAAAAGTAAGTATTTCTCAACCTAGGTACTTCACCCCTTAGGGTTCGTCATACCGCACTTCACCCCTGTAGCGTTCGTCGTGCTTGCTTGCACAGTACTGTTGATTTTCTAGCAAGAGGACTAGGTCGACAAGTAATACAGATAGTAAGTGAGTATCGTTCCACTCGGGGATTGCAAATTGTTTCTAATAACTTTTCACCAATTCGTAATTATTAATGCAACTTGTTATCGAATTTCAGAAGGAGAAGGAGAATTTAAATAATAAAATAAATAAAAAGATTGAGGAGATAAGATGTATAGAAAGCAATAGAAAAAGGTTAGGAACTTGGTTTCGTTGTATGATTCACTTATTCAACTATAATTTATATTTTCCTTTAATTATCCTTTAATTCATAGACAATTCCTCTCAAATAGCAATAGTTAGATCTCTCTAACATTACCCTTATTTTCTAAATACTTAATCCTTGATCTCTCAACAAATTACAATATCAGAAAATATCAAATTCAGCACAAGGGAATTACAAAGTCATATAATCATTTAATCATATCTCTATAACTAAACTGATTATACCATTAATTGCAAGGCCTATTCAAAATCCCAACTCTCGTTGCGAATTAAGAGATCCATAACATAAATTGCGCGGGTTTATGTATGTAATAAAAACTCAATTAACACATGAATTAAAAACAGCAAAATACTAAATCATAAATTGAAATAAGTTACATCATACAATTTACACCATGTTCCTAACAAGAGGTTTTAGTTACACATAGAAATAAAGAAAACATAAGCAAAGAGAAAACCTCATATCATAGACAATACAGGTTAACTCTCCAAGAGACCTTCAATCCTCACGCAGATCTCTCTTGTAGTGATGATCTCCAATCTTCGTGCCTTGTCTCCTTGCTCTCAATAGATGTTACTAACCTCTCTCTAATCCTAATTAAATTCTATGATCTCAAAACCTTCTAAAAACTATTTACAAATCCTCTATTTAAAGAGTAAAACAAATCCTAAAATAAATCTTAATTAAATCTAGTAGATAAGGTCCATGTTTATCTTCTAATTTCTGACCAAATCTAAGATATGAAGCCAAATTAAACTTCTCTTCTTCTACTTTGTTCAGAATCTGGTCAAATTGGGCCTCCAACATGCACGCGCGCCCCAGGCGCACGCGACCTCGCGCCCCAGGCGCGCAGGTCTGATGCAATTTCCTTGATTTAATCAGCGCACCCCAGGCGCACCCGTCCCCGCGCCTCAGGCGCGTGGGACCTACTCCGGCTCCGTTTTGCTCCGTTCTTTTCCATTTGCAAGATCTTTTCGTCCTCTTTTCAGGTCCATAATTATTTTCTTAATTTAAGCTCCAAAAAGTACTTGAAACACTAACAAACGGATCAAAACGCTCAAAGGACCCTAAACTACTAAAAATAATTAAAATCTACTAAAAAGTCCTAAATTTGCTAGAGAAACAAGCCAAATACATAGTAAAAGGGAGTCTAAATCATGCTCAAATCACTATATATTGGACCTAAATCAAGTACTTCACCCCTCTAGGGTTCGTCATCCAATTTGGATTGATTTGCCCAAATTGGCTTTAGCAGAAATCACCCTCAACTGGCCAAAACGAGCCAAAGTAATGGAATTACCATGGTTTGCGTAGAACCAATCCCCAACACGGGAAGCAAACTCGTGTCCTTTGCAGGATCAAAGTTCTCCACAATAATTCCAGTAGTTTACTTTTGCCCTCATCTATCGTAAAACGACGTGTGTTTTTCCCCTACTCCTAACGTCCACCTTTACACCGTGCATGATCCAATATGCTAAGCATTCCTCAATTGAATTCAAAGCCCTTTTTGTCCTTTAGAAAATATCCTTTGTTTGGTTCAAATTCAATTGAGAAAGACTTAGCCCTATTTATTGCATAACTATATGAATGTCACTGAATACTTTACAGATACAACATTTACACTTATAACAATAATATTCACAAGTACAATAGAAATTTCAAAACAATTAACATAAAGTACACATAAAACCCATTCTCTAACCTTATAATTGGGTGTATTAAATCTTAGGGTTTTTATCTTAACACTACCCTCCTAACCTTAAACTTAACCAATCAACAAATACACCCAATTATAATTCTATTACTATAATTAAACCCATTCTCTAATACTAAACCAAAGTACACCCCTTACCGCTTGAAGAGAAGAGGAGAAAGTGAGGAGTTGAGGGAGCACCAACACCAACTCTAATCCAAGCTCCTAAGATCTTCCTCTCTTGATTCCTATGGCTCCCCAAGCTCCTTGGATGGATTTGAGACTCCGCTTGATGAATTGAACACTTTGGGGTTTAGGGTTAATTTGGGGGTTTTGTGAGCAAGAGAGGAAATTGAGAATTGAGAGAGGGAAATACATGAGGAAGTGATGGGAAGATGATTTGGGGTGTTTGATTTGATGACCTTTGGATGGTGGCTTGAGAAATCAAAATCCCTAGGAGAAGAGAAGAAGAAGAATTCGTGGAGAGGAGAGAGAGAGAGTTCTTGTGAAAAATGAGTTCAAAACGTGTTTTCAGGCTGGTATAGCAGTGGTTAATCGATTAACTGGGTGGTTAATCGATTAACCAGTGTAATTTTGGCCAAAATCAGATTTCAGGCATTAATCGATTAACCTCATGCTTAATCGATTAAGTCATGTGCATGATTCAGTTCTTAATCGATTAACTCAAGGCTTAATCGATTAACTGGTTCAATCCACCATTCCTTTGCACTTCAAAGCGTCATAACTTTTTCGTTAACCGTCGGATCTTGCTCAAATTTGAAAGCAAGCTTCCTAATAAGTCCAACTTCATATCCAACGGTGGAATTTGGGTTTAGAGCTATGGATATTTTATTCTTAATTTTCTAAAGTCCTATGCTCCTAGTTCTTAAATAACCTTTCTAAACCACAAGTTTAACCTAACATATTCCTTTCTCTACACTCTAAACCTATTTTAACCTATTTCTACCTCATACAAACCTACTCTTAGCTAAATACTACATTCTAAACACTTATAGATTCAGATTATGCTAACCCTAACCCCATATCTGTTATGCATGAGTCTGATTCACTTGTTCAGGTGCAGGCAGCAGAATCCATTTCTGCAGTTCCTTTAGTTCCATCTATTATACAGGAACCCTCATTGGACCTGATTTGGGTCCAATATATGATGTTTTGAGCATGATTTATACTCTCTTTTGCTATGGATTTGGCTTGTTTCTCTTGTAAATTTAGGATTTTTTGTATAGTTTTTAGGAAGTTAGGTAATTTAGAATCCTTTGAACGTTTTGATACGTTTTGGGTTTGTTTCAGGTACTTTTGGAGCTTAAACGAAGAAAATAAATATGGAGCATGAAAGAGGATGAAAAGACCTTGAAAATGGTGCAAGAACGAAGAAAAATGGAGCCGGAGCAGGTGACGCACGCCCAGGCGCACAGACCCGCATGCCTGGGCGCGCGCACCACGTGAAAGTGACGCTGTTCGGTATTTTGACCATAACTTGAGCTACTCTTATCCAAATGAGGCGATCTTGATATCATTATAAAGATAAGGAAAATATCTACAACTTTGCCAGAAATAGCCTTGATCAAATTCGTCCATCTTTGGGGTCAAAATCAGGGCCGAAGTTGCTGTCAGATACGAGAAAGCCCAATTGGGCCACTTTCGGATCAGTTTTGCTCCAATTCAATTAGGATTAGTTTTATCTTTTAAATATACGTTTTAGAATAAGGTTAGGCATCCATTAGCAGTCATTAAAGAGAGAGAGAGTGAGGGAGATTACATAATTTTAGGAGTTTTAGAAGAGGAGAAGATCAAGGATTGGAAGATCGAAGGCTTTTCCATGGTAATCACGCATTCTTCTATTGCTTTAATTCTTATTTTCATGATGTGTAATTAAAACCCTTGTGTTAGGGATTGGTGAATTTGTATGGATTAGTTTATCGATTTTATGAATTGATGTTTTTCCGTTTCTAAATCACGTGTTTGATTGCGTTTTATTTCCAATTCATAAATCTGGCCAATTTATGTCTTGTTTTGGATCTCTAATTCTTCAATTGAGAGATTAGGAATTAGAATAGGTCATGCCTTCAAACAATATAGTTATTAAACAAGTAGGGATACAATTGGGTAATTATATAACATGATTAATTCCCTGTTCTTAATTAAGATTATTCAATAGTTTAATCTCTTAAGGAATTAAGGATTATCTAATTGAATAAGAAACGGTAATTATACAAGAGGGATCTAATAGTTACCAATTTAGGAATTTGTTCATGATTTAGGGAAAAACAGAGATTCATGATAAATAAACAACGCCTACAATGAAACCATGTTCCTAACATCTTTCTCAAATCGCTCAACACTTCTATTTAATTTCTGTTTTTAATTTATTTTTTATTTTTGTTTTTAATTTAATCTTAATTAATTAGTTAGAAACCTATAGATTTTACTTTTAACTACTCTTTGGTGAGAATTAATTGAACAATTTGCAATCCCTGAGGGACGATATCTGGTCTTATTGACTATATTACTTTGTGATCTAGTATACTTTCTAGAGAGTGAACATGTTTTTGGCGCCGTTGCCGGGGATTGAAGTTCGTTTCAATTAGTTTTTGGTACTTAGTAGTAGTTTTAGGTGAAATTTATTTTTTTTAGTTAGTTTCTTGTCTCAACAGGTGCTGCGTAATTTTTCTTTTGTTTGTGTTTTGTGCAGGAATTTTTATTAATTTAACTGTAAAGAGGAGAAAAATTCAGCACTAGAAGAGGGGAAAGACCAACATTGAAGATGGCTGGAGGAGGAGGATCTCACGGATCCTCTCTGCCTCCTCCTCCCAGGAAGACTTTGGCGGAGTATGCAACCATAGACGTGGACTTCTGTGCTTCCAGCATAGTCCGGCCGGCCATCACTACAACTGCATTCGCAATTGATCCACAATACATCCACCTTATCATGCAAGATCAATTCAGTGGTGCGCCGAATCAAGACCCCAGGAACCATATCGCCAACTTCCTGTGCATGCTCGGCTTCTTCAAGATCGAGGGTGCTACGGACGAGGCCATCAGAATGAGGATGTTCCCTCTCTCACTGAGGGGCGAGCGCTAACTTGGGTGAACAACCAGGCACCAGGGAGTTTGTCCAGCTGGAAAGTACTTGTCTCCAAATTCATGGATAAGTTTCTTCCAGCTGGGATGCAAGCGAAGCTGAGGCACTCATTCATGCAAGAGGATAACGAGCCGTTGTATGAAGCTTGGCACCGTTACAAACAGCTACTGAGGAAGTGCCCAACATTTATGCAAGACTGGCAGCAGATTCAAACGTTCTATAATCGGCTCAACCGATTCAGTCAAAGTATGATTGATGCAGCAGCTGGTGGATCGCTGATGAAGAAGACTGTTGAAGAGGCCAAGGAAGTTATTGCAAACATAGCATTCAGCAGCAGCCAAGGATTAAGGGCCCAAGTGGAGCAAAGCGTCTTGAAGAGTCATGATCTGGACTCTAGTCAAATCAAGATATTAATCTAGCAGAACAAGCAAATGCAGCAGCAGATGGCTGCATTGACGAAGCAGATAAGCCAGATCACTATGTTAGCTGCATCGAGCACTCTAAAGTGCGACTTTGGTGGGGGAGGTCACTGGAATGGTGATTGTGCTTTTGAAGCCAGTAAGGGTCCAGCCACCATTGAGGAGCAGGCCAAGTTTGTGGGTGATGGAGTACCTAAAAATAACATGTACTCCAATATCCACAATCCGGGGCAAATCAGTCAGTCTCACACCTCAGGGTACAGCCCAACACCCAATCCATCACCGCCACAGAAGCGAGGTTGGGAGAAAGCACTTGAAGCAATGGCTACCACAACTAATACATTCATGGCAGAAGCCAGGGCGAATTTCGCCAATCAGGAAGTCATCATTCGCAACCTAGAAGTGCAAGTGGCTCAAATAAACAATCGGATATCAGAGATCGCAACCAACTACAAGGAGCGATGCATGGCGGTTACCCTTCGAAGTGGCAAGTCGTATGAGGAGCCACAGAAGAAGGGTAATGCAACTGAGCATGAGAAGAAGGATGAGGGGCCAAAGCAACCAAGTGGAAGAGGCTCAACTGCAATGCAACAGATGCAAGATCCACCTGCGGATCATGAGAAAGAGAAAGGCAAACCCAAACCAGCACCATTACCTCCGAGGATTCCTTATCCTCAGAGGTTGAAGAAAGAGGAAGACTAGAAGCAATTCTCCAAATTTTTGGGGATGCTACGGAAGGTGCAGATCAACATCCCATTTGCAGAGGCTCTCGCACAAATGCCTCTGTATGGGAGATTCATGAAGGAGTTGCTGACGAAGAAGAATCAGATGCTCACTGAGGAGACATTCCCAATAGCAGAGAAGTGCAGCAGCATCATCAAATCCAACCTTCCACCAAAGCTGAAGGATCCAGGTAGGTTCACCATTTCAGTTAGCATAGGCAAGGAGTACTCAGGCAAGGCTCTCTGTGACTTAGGAGCTAGCGTAAACATTATGTGTAACATCCCCAAATTTAGTAAATAGTTATGTGCATTAGTTAGTTAGAATTCATTCATACTCAAAGTTAAGTTAGTGCAAATAGTTTGATTTGATTTAAGTAATTAGAAGTTAAGTTAAATAATTATAAGAAAATGAAATTTTATTGTTTTGGCATGCATTTTATTTTTAGGAAGGTTTTGGAATGTATTTAAAAAAAACAGCACCGGCTGCACCGGTGCTTACGGGATGCACCGGCTAGCCAGGAACCAGCACCGATGCGCCAAAAATCAGCACCGGTGCGCGCCAGGCCAGCACCAGCCAGCGCACTAGCCCATGCACCAGCTCCCAAATCCCGTAACACCAGAAAACAACACACATTGACCGCACCAGATCAGACTTCCGCACGCCCAAGCGTGCACCATGGTGCGCCCAGACGCACGGCACCAGTTATAAATTGGTGTTGCAGAAAAATAAGCCAAAAACGCACCATGTTTTCCTTCTCTCTCATGCGATTTTCTTCTCTAAAACCCTAAGTTTTCCCAACTCAAAATCCATCCAAAATCAAGTAAGAATCCCATCATAAATCAAATTCCTATCACTAATCCATATATTTCCCTCTCCAAAAACACCATATTCTTCACTCTCTTCTCAAATCCATCATGAAACCCATGAACCCTAAATTCCCAAATCAATTAGTTTGGCCATAGAATCAAGAAAGGAAGCCTAAAAAGGGGTAGAGAACGAAAATCAAAGAGGCTAAGGAGCTTGGGTTCAAGGATTAGAAGTGGTGCTCATCAACCCCTCATTTTCTCTTTCTCTCTCTAAGAAGGTAAGAGGGAGTACTTTGGTTTAAATTAGGGAAAGGGTTTAATGATAATAATAGAGACATAATTAGGTGTATTAAATTGTTTGAAGGCATTAGAAATTAGTTGTCATGAATTATGGCTTAGTTTCCTATTGATGCAACTCTTTGTGTTTATGTGTTATTTATTGAGTGTATGAAATTGTGTGTTATTATATGAATTAATGATTTTGTAGTATAAATGATGCAAAAATATATTTAGTATGTGTTTATTAATTACTAGTTTGCTTGTTGTTGATTAGACATAACCTAGTGTAAAGTGCTTTCTAATTTGATTTGAGCCAAACAAATGCAATTTTCTAAAGAATAAAGGGCTCAAATTTAATTAGAAAGAGTTTAAGAAATTGCATCATGCATGGTGAAAAGGTGGACGTTAGGAGTAGGGGAAAAACATACCGGAATCAAATAATTCTATGAGGGAGGGCAAAGGTAACTAAATTGTGCTATTGAAACAATCGCCAAGAATTGTTATGGAAAGCTTTGATCTTCCAAAGGGCCGGGTTCATTACTCGTGTCGAGGATTGGCTTTACCGGAACCATAATAATTCTGTCAGTTACTTTTGTTCTTCGTGGCCGATCACTGGTGATCCCTGCTATATCCAATTTGGTGTTATCAAACCAAATTGTACGAAGAACCCCTAAAAAGGGGTGAAGTACTGT
Source organism: Crotalaria pallida (assembly GCA_037953625.1). Lineage (NCBI taxonomy): Eukaryota > Viridiplantae > Streptophyta > Magnoliopsida > Fabales > Fabaceae > Crotalaria > Crotalaria pallida. The sequence goes on along the minus strand of CM075651.1, from coordinate 35,079,632 downwards.
GCAAGCCATGTTGTGTGGAGGGGTACTACTATCGGTCGGTTTTTCCTCGGAGTGGAGGATGAATGTGAGGAATGTGATGTATACCAAAGCAAAGCAAAGTAAAGTAAAGTGAAAGGGAAAGAAGAAAAGTGCATGCATGTGCATCAATGTGGTTTAATTCATTGAATCCAATGAAATGATAAAGTAAATGAAATGAAATGAAAAAGTATAACATTGGATTCAAGAATTAAATCAAATGAGCGACGTTGCATTACATCATCATGTGATTGCATAATAAAGTATTGTTGTAAAATTATGTGTTGCGCTCTATTGCAAGAAGAAAATGTATACTTGATGTTATGGGTATGAATACACTTCTTTATGATTTATTATTGTTATTTTAAGCGTTTTCCTTGATTTAAATTCAAATCACTCACCTCTTTGTGGTCAACATTTTAGGTACATATTATGAGGAGTTTTCCGTTGTTCCCTCTGCCGAGGACCCCTACACTTCCCCTGATGAAGTTTAGTAGTTGCATCATACTTATCGTCTTATATATTGCTTATGATATTTCCTATTTTAATGTAAATTTATAAAGTACACTTATGGTTGTGAAGGGTAATCTTAATATCCTTTTCTTTTGAAAAACCTTTTAAAAACACAGCCAACTCTTGGAGTGTAATGAACTACTAAAGGACTTTGACTTTAAATGATTTGTACTAGTATTGTACTCAAATACTTTTGAATATATGCTTGTGTGTAAAATTTTATCTAGACTATTCTGATTCTGACAGGTTACAAGTTTTTAAATTTTGGAAAAGTCCGTATTTTAAACAGAACCTTTCAAAAAAATTTTAAATTGTTAAATATTTTATCATGAAATCAATATTTTAAGTCATGTATTTTAAACTAAAAAGGTAGGATGTTATTTTATGCCATTGTCTGTCTGTGAAGCATTAAATTTAGGAGAGGTTAAGCCTACCTCGGCATTACTTCAATTAACTGATAGAACCACCCTCCGCCCATATGGAGTGATGGAAGATATTCTGGTAAAGGTGAAAGATTTTATCTTGCCCTTGGATTTCATGATCTTAGATGTAGAAGAGGATGAAAATATTCCTCTAATTTTTGGAAGGCCATTCTTGGCTACAACAGGGGCAGTGATTGATGTGCCTAGGGGATAAGTAATCCTCCGAGTAAATGGTGAGCAAACTACAATTAAAATTTTTGAAAAACCACCAATCACGGCGGAGATTTTTGCTCCTCTCATGTGCATTCAGCACTCGAATGGAGAGAGTGTTGAAAAGAAGTTGAAAAGCAAGGTGCCACCCTTGAAAGGATCTTGGCAACCATCCTAACCTCTGAAAAGATGTGACTTATCAGGCTCGTGACGTTAAACAAGCGCTTGTTGAGAGGCAACCCAATGTTAAGTAGCTCCCTTAGATTGTATTTTTTTAGGGTAGTTTAGTTTTACGTAGTTTTATAAAAAAAATGAAGTCATAGGTCAAGCCACGCCCAAGCGTGGAGAGGGTGCAAAATCTAAGTTTGGTGGTGTAACCCCATTTTCCCCCATTAGTTCCCAATATGTCACCCCAGACTTGGTACTTCACAAAATATAATGTCATGTTTTTCTATGTAGTTTTTAATTTTTATTTTGTAGTTTTAGTTTAGATTAGTTTGCTTGAGGACAAGCCAACCTCTAAGTTTGGGGGAGTGGACAAAATAAAAAATCTTTCAGACTTGAGTTGTTCTCCCATATTTGGTATTGTTTTGTGTCCTTGATAGGAGTAGGTAATTATTCTAGACTTAGGACTGTTTTTCTGATGATAGGTGTAAATACTTAGTTTAGGATTAGACTCATTGACTTTAGATATTGAATTGATTGAGCTGTAAATATTTTTGAGATCTGGTTATTTTGACAAACTTTTTGAGAATTTGTGATTAGTGAACTGACCTTTAGCCTGGTGAGTTATTTGAGCCTAAACACTAAAGGGGTATGTGATTTATTGAATATTTTTGATTTGAAATCCCTATTGCTTTCATGAGTGTGTTCACTTTGGCTTTGTGTTCTAGAACTTGACCTGTGACCATTTTAAGATTGATTTTTGTTTGCATGATTTAAAATGATTAAGGCACTTAGGATTGTTTTTTTTGTGGCCTTCAATTGTTTTGCATTGACATATTTCCTTTAGTTGTCCATTTTGAGCCTAATGAATTATGATTTTTCTTTGGTACCCTACATTGATTGCATAATTTTTGTGAAGTACCTTAGGAATTTTGAATGAGCAATTGAGATGAATGACTCAAGAAAAAAATATGGTAAAAGTGGTTGAGTTTTATTTCTCTTCCAAGTGAAAAACATAAAAAGATGAAAAGAAAATAAATAGAACGAAAGGAAATAAATGGAAGAGAAAAAGTGAAAAGAAAAGAAGTATGAAATTGATAGTGAGTTAAGTGTGAGTCCTCTTAGTATTCATTGCTCATTCATGATTTTTGAGGGAAATTTGTTTTTGCATTTTTGTAACACCCCTAATTTTCGTCTCCCGAATAATAGGAAATTAATAATAAAAAGTTTTATTACTAATTTATAGAATTTTTCTAAGTTTATGTTTTGTATTTAATTAACCTTAAATATAAAAATAAGTGGAAATATTTTTATATGGCAAATAAATGCAAAATATAAGGAAATTGCATTCTGGTCCCTGGGTGAGGACTAAAGAGCAATATTAGAAAGGTTCTTGGAGGGAAAGATTTAAAAATAATAATTTTTAAATTTTGAACTGATCTAACCGGTTAGTAATGCCCTGTAACCGGTTAGACGATGAACACAGAAACTGGTTTAGTGGATTTTGATGAGTAATCACTTGGATTACTCGTTAATCGCCACGATTGCTGCATGAATTGAGTGGAAATACACGCGTCAAGGTGCATGTAATCTGGATTTGGCTATAAATAGGTGGATTGTTGATGGATTGGGGGTTGATCAACTGATTCTTGCTGAAGAAGGGTGAGTTAGGGTTTTGATTTCGTGAGGACGATTTCTCCTTCGTTCTTGAGAGTTTGAGAGTGAGAGATACACTTCTGAAAAGCTTACATCAAGAGCTTTTCATTGATATATACCTTGTGAGTTAAGGGTTCTTGTGTGTGGGGAAATCAACCTTAGAAATTGGAGCTGGAGAACTGAACTCTGTTTTCTCTTGGTTCTGGAAGCTGAGTTCGAGCTTCGATTTTGGTAAGCACAGATCATGTTTAAGTTTCAAATCACTTTTATTTTCTAGTGCATGTTACCAAGATCAAGTTCTAATCGTTTTCCCCAATTTCTTTGGTCAAATTCCATGTTAATTTTGATGATTTCTGGACCCTGTTGCTGGAAAACGAAACTGGAAACAGAACTTTGGTTTTGAGAGGATCTGTGGAGTTTCCTGCAAATCAGTGTCAAACTTTCATCCAAATCAACTTAGAGGTATGGGAGAAGTTTCACTATACTAGATTTAGACTAAATGTCAAAGGATTTAGGATTTGAGTTCATGAAACTCAAAAGGGCATTATGTGTTTTTAAGCACAAAGGCTTGGAGGCCAATTTCTTGCTCACTGTGGTTTTGAGCAAGTTTTAATTGAATCATGCAAGCTAAATGATGACTGAATTATGTGTTTAAGTGTTTGATTTCAGTTTTGTGGTGCTAAATTGAGTTTATGTGAATTTTCATGTAATTTAATTCAATAAACTTGATGCATGCAATATGAATGTGTTTCTGGGTGTAAACATGTTTAATTTAAGGCATAAGAACTTGGTGTATGCTGGAAATTGGTTAGATTTTAGAAAGAAAGAAAATGAGTTGTTAAAACCCTTGTTTTAATGGTCAGACTGCATAATCTAACCGGTTATACGATTTTCGTAACCGGTTAGACACTGAAAATTTTCAAAGAAAAATCAGTTTGCAAATCAGTCCTGAAACTTTCAATGGTTTTTACTCAAATCTAAGCCTTAATTTCCATACACAGAGTCTGAATATAAGTTTTGTTAATGTCAACAAATTCAGATGGGAAAGATCTCCATTTGTGCCTTAAATTGATGGAATAATTTCAAGTGAAATTATGGTTGTTGGAAAAGGATATGTGATTTGGACTTTTGAATGATAAAACAATGGTTTTTGAGGTATAAGAATAAAGTTGAAAGTGTTTTGGATTGGGTAGAGAATTCAAGAAAAAGGGTTTTTCTGAATTGCAATGGTAAACAGTTCAGGTCTGTAATTCTAACTGGTTAGCCTGAAACTGTAACCGGTTAGCCTGAAACTGTAACCGGTTAGTACCTGAATCTGAAAAATAAAAAGTTAAGTTTTAATTACCATTGAAGTTATACTACTCAATCTGGGTTTTATAAAGGCATATTTTGAGAGAATTCAAAGGGGAATTTTTATGCCAAATATTATAGCTCAATTAAATCATTCAAAAGTAGAAATTGGAATATTTCTAAATCACATTAATTAATATAAAGATAAAACCAACCCCGATGTTGTGCATACATATAGACTGGAAGTCTGGTTGGTAGGAACGTTTATCATATTCTAGGAATATGAGGAGGGTACTCCGGGAGTACCAAAGTATAACCTACTTGATGACACATTATAGATATGTGGCCAGTGTCCGGGACCTGGTTTTTGTGCGTTCTGGGAACGTGGCGTTCTGGGAACGTGGTGCACACTCCGGGAGTGATGCTTTTTATCCAAGTATGGTTCGGCATTATGTTCTGGGAACTAATGTCGGTGTTCTGGGAACACAATGGTGTAGTGGATGGACGTCCAAGATGGACATTTAGAGGCCTCAGTTGTGGATAGAAAATCATACATCATGCCACCTGCATTATAAGAGTTATAATGTTGAAAAATTGGTGTGCTCATATGTATTTTCATTTTGATCTGTCTTTGATATATTTGTGATTGTAACTTTAGTCTTTATCCATTATGTATATGTGTATACTTACTCCCTGTGCCCTGTTTAGGTGATGGCCAGATACCTAGCCTGCATCGAGATACGCCCTATCCCGAGCGGTATATGGACGTATGAGGAGCACCGTGCCACCTTTCAGGGGGAGGTGGAGATCACTCTCTACCACCCTAACCCTTTGGTGCGTGTGCGACCTCGTCGATTTAGGATCCCATTAGTCTATACTATGCATGTTCCACCTTTTTACACTTATAGAGGACCACCCCCGGCTCGACCTATGCGTCGTTTTCATAGTTTTAGATTTAGAGCTGCCACTCGTTCCCATCCTTCATCCCATAGAGTTGTCACTGAGGAGACTCCTTCTCCTGGTCCGACTGAGCATGATAGGACTACTTCGGCGGATCATAGACCCAGTGGTGGGGTCTCTACTCAATCAGGCGAGGTCGAGGAGGACCATGAGGAGGATGAGAGCAAGGAGGAGGTGCATGTCGAGCCGTCTGTTTCTGCTAGAGGTGGACCTGCTGGTTCATAGGAACCTGCATAGCATAGGGGTTTTGGATCCTAGATCCTAGGGATAGAGCTGTGGAGGATCTGAGGAGCTGCTGAGGACACTGAAGACCGGCTCTGAGACTTCAATTTTGAGATCATGTGATATATTGTATATATTTTAAGAGGTCTTAGAGTGAGGTTTTTATTTTATTCAGCTGGGTTGTATCTATTTTATAAACTCTTGCTATCTCGACTGATGTTACTTGCTACTGCTATACTGATGGGGTTATGTCGTATGACTTTTATCATATATATATATATATATATATGTTTTATTTTCCTCAGCATTGCCCCATAAGTACTATTTTTATTCCGCGAACTCTGATTTTACTTACAAATGGATTCGGCAATAAGTTTATATTCTATAATCAAGAAAGTGCATTTTCGAGAGTGTTTCTAAAACCTAAGATATTACTATGCCGAATTCCGGTAACGATTTATGTTGAAAAGAGGTTTTTGATTGAGCAAGTAATGATATTAAAAAGGAAAAATTTTATAGTCCTAAATTTTGATAGCAAGTAGTAAACTATTTGGAAATATTAATTATTTTCAAGTTAAAAAGAGAGTGTCACAACCTGTGGTGGTATCAGAGCATTGGTCATGTTCCTCATGGCCCGAAGATGCAGCTAAGTGTGGTATTCAATGTTGATTGAATATGTTTTAGTAAGTTAGTAGTAGCATTTATGTTCCAAAGACCTTTTTAGTAACCCAAAGCCCATAGTGCAGGTCTTTCTATGGCAACCCGGAATAGAAACGTTACTAATAAGATGTTAGAACGAATCACAACCGTGCTGGAGGGCATGCAGCAGCAGCAGAGGCATCAATCGTCTCAAGGGAGAGCTGGTAATCCATCTGTTGGCAACATGACAAATCATGATGCTAAGACTCTGCCGGAATTCAGGAAGTGCAATCCACCACGATTTGAGGGAGGATATAGACCTTATGAGGCAAACAAGTGGTTGTACGAGATCAATAAGATCTTCCGAACTTTGGAGTGTTCTGACGAACAGAAGGTGACCTATGCAGTCTACATGCTTCATGGGGAAGCTGAAAACTGGTGGGATCACATGGTCCAGTTGCTGAATTTTGAAAGAAGGGCAATCAACTGGGGAGTATTTATGGAGAAATTTCTCAATAAATATTTTCCAGAAGATTTGCGGAGGAAAAAGGAAGTGGAATTCATGCAATTGAAGCAGGGGGATATGAGTGTAGGGGAGTATGCTGCCAAATTCGAAGAGTTGATGAAGTACTCTCCCTATTACTTAAATAACCCTGATGAAAGAAGTAAATGTGTGAAGTTTGAAGGTGGGCTAAGGCCGGAGCTGAAGTCTATCTTCAGTTATCAAAGGATTCAGAGTTTCCCTGCACTGGTGGACATGTGCAGAATGTATGAAGATGATAAGAAGGCGGAGTTGTTAGGAAGTCAAGTGAAGGGGGTTGGACAGAATTATGGACCCCAGAGAAAGAAGAAGTTTGACCATCGGGGCAATGGTCCATATTCTAAGAACAAAGGGAAAGGCAAGACAGTGATGGATAACCGGAACAAGCATCGCGATAATGCTCCTTATTGCGAGAAGTGCAAGCGTTACCATCATGGTCAGTTTTGCTGGTCCACAGGAGGATGTTTCAAGTGTGGGAAGCAAGGTCACTTTGCCCGAGAATGCAAGGAGTCTGCAAAGGAAGATGCAAAGGGATCTGCTGGAAAGCCTGTGGTACAAGGACGAGTGTTTACCCTAAGTGGTAGTGAAGCAACTCAAACCCCGAATCTCGTGCAAGGTAATTTTCTGCTCAATAATCAACCTTGCAAAATCATGTTTGATTCTGGAGCTACACATTCTTTTGTTTCCCCTGAATGTGTGAGTAGGCTGAATCTTATTGTTTCCGATTCACCCTGCTATCTTAGTATAGATACCCCTACGAGAATACCGATTTTCACCGCTAAAGTTTGTTTAGGGTATAAGGTAGAAGTTCTGGGTCGTTTATCCCCGGTAGATTTGGTTTGTCTTCCTAACTTACAATTGGATGTGATATTGGGAATGGATTGGTTGATAAGGAACCAAGTGACTATCAATTGTGAAGAAAAGACAATTCAATATAGGACCCTTGAACCAGAGGGCTATATGTGTTTATTCTCGGCTTCTGGAGAAGAAGAGTCGATGCCAATCGAAGAAATTCCAGTAGTGAGGGAATTTCCGGAAGTATTTCCTGAAGAGATACCAGGATTACCTCCAAAGCGAGAGATAGAGTTTGGGATCGATCTAGTCCCTGGAGCTGGTCCCATCTCTATTGCTCCTTATAGGATGACACCACCAGAAATGGCAGAAATGAAGAAGCAAATTGAGGAGTTGTTGCAGAAACAGATGATTAGGCCAAGTGTTTCGCCTTGGGGAGCTCCATTATTGTTCGTAAAGAAGAAAGATGGGAGTATGAGGATGTGTGTGGACTACAGACAGCTGAATAAGGTCACTATTAAGAATAAGTATCCGTTGCCAAGGATTGATGACCTTATGGATCAAGTGAGGGGAGCTGCAGTATTCTCCAAGATTGATCTGAGATCGGGATATCATCAGATTAGGATAAAGGAAGAGGATATACCCAAGACTGCATTTCGATCGCGATACGGTCATTATGAGTATGTGGTGATGCCGTTCGGATTGAAAAATGCACCTGCTATTTTCATGGACTATATGAACCGGATCTTTAGACCATATTTGGATTTGTTTGTGGTGGTATTCATTGACGATATTTTGGTCTATTCTAAAAATCCGGAAGAGAACGAAGAACATCTCAGGATTGTGTTGAAGGTCCTGAAGGAGAAACAACTATACACCAAACTTACGAAATGTGAGTTTTGGTTGAATGAAGTGAAGTGTCTGGGGCATGTAATCTCTAAGGAGGGAATTGCGGTGGATCCAGCGAAAGTAAGTTCCGTATTAAGTTGGGAACAGCCTAAGACGGTGACGGAAGTGAGAAGTTTCTTAGGGCTGGCTGGATACTATCGTCGATTCATAGAAGGGTTTTCTAAGATTGCATTGCCTTTGACTAAGTTGACTCGGAAGGATCAACCGTTCGTGTGGGACGACCGGTGTGAGGCTAGTTTTCGTGAATTGAAGGAAAGGTTAACATCGTCTCCTGTGTTAATCTTACCCGATCCTCACAAGAGCTTTGAAGTTTACTGTGATGCATCTAAGCAAGGACTGGGTTGTGTATTGATGCAAGAAGGAAGAGTAGTGGCGTATGCATCGAGGCAATTGAAGAATCATGAGGTGAATTACCCGACGCACGATTTGGAGTTGGCTGCGATCGTGTTTGCCTTAAAGATATGGAGACATCATCTCTATGGCACTATATTCCAAGTATTTAGTGACCATAAGAGTTTGAAGTATCTGTTTGACCGAAAAGAGTTGAACATGAGGCAAAGAAGATGGATGGAGTTCTTAAAGGATTACGACTTTAAACTCCATTATCATCCGGGTAAAGCGAATGTGGTTGCAGACGCGTTGAGCCGGAAAGCAATCCACGTTAGTGCAATGATGGTCAAGGAAGCAGCGTTAATTGAAGAATTCAGAGACTTGAGCTTGTTGATGCAAGTGGATCCATCAAGTATCAAGTTGGGGACGTTGCAGATCACAAACGAGTTCTTGGAAAGAATTCAGGAGTTGCAGCGAGCAGATGAAGAGTTGATGGAAAAGATGAGACTAGGTTCGGAAGGAAAGGAACCTGATTTCAAGTTTGGGCAGGATGGAATCCTTCGTTTCAGGACAAGGATTTGTGTACCAAGAGATCAAGAAGTTAGAAGACTAATTCTTGATGAGGCCCATAAGAGTCGGATGAGTATGCACACTGGATCGACCAAAATGTATCAGGATTTGAAGAAGATATTTTGGTGGTCGGGATTGAAAAGAGATGTGGCAGAATATGTGGCGGCGTGTTTGATCTGTCAGAAAGCGAAGGTAGAACATCAGAAACCGGGAGGACAGTTGCAACCTCTGAGGATTCCCCAGTGGAAGTGGGATAGCATTTCAATGGACTTTGTGTCTGGTTTGCCGAGGACAGTAGCAAATCATGATGCAATATGGGTGGTTGTGGATAGGCTAACAAAGTCGGCGCATTTTATTCCGATAAATATGCGTTATTCATTGAACAAGCTTACCCAGATCTATATTAAGGAGGTAGTTCGTCTTCACGGAGTGCCTTCGAGCATTGTGTCAGACCGAGATCCGAGATTTTCGTCGCAATTTTGGAGAAGTTTGCATGATGCTATGGGAACCAGATTGAAATTAAGTTCTGCGTATCATTCACAAACGGATGGCCAGACGGAGAGGACAATTCAATCTTTGGAAGATGTGTTGCGAGCGTGTGCACTTGAAGAACAAGGAAGTTGGGATCAAGTGTTACCTCTTGCAGAGTTCACATACAACAATAGCTACCATGCGAGTATTGGAATGGCACCGTTCGAGGCGTTGTATGGAAGGAAGTGTCAAACCCCGCTATGTTGGTTCCAAGTGGGGGAGAACTTGATGGTTGGACCAGAAATGATTCAGCAGACAACTGAGAAGATCAAGATGGTTCAGGCTAAGATGAAAGCGGCTCAGAGTCGGTAGAAGAGCTATGCGGATAGGAGGAGGAAACCATTAGAATTTTCTGAGGGCTATCATGTGTTTCTTTGGATAGTTCCGATGAAAGGAATTAGTCAAGCTTTGAGAACCCGAAAGCTTTCGCCTAAGTGTATAGGTCCATATCAGATTCTTAAGAGAGTTGGTCCTGTTGCTTATCAACTGGCTTTACCACCCTCTTTATCCAATTTGCATAACGTCTTTCACGTTTCGCAATTGAAAAAGTATGTTCATGATCCATCTGTTGTTCTGAAACTCCAACCTGATGATCTAACTTTGAGAGAAAACCTGACCTTTGAGACCAGACCGGTTCAGATAGAAGATCGTGAAGTCAAGCGGCTCAGAGGAAAGGAAATACCTTTGGTCAAGGTGATTTGGGAGAATGCTGACGTATCTGAAGCTACATGGGAATTAGAGGAGAAGATGCGTCAAGAGTATCCAGAGTTATTTATGTAATCTAGAATTTCGGGGGCGAAATTCCTTTTAAGTGGGGGAGTAGTGTAACACCCCTAATTTTCGTCTCCCGAATAATAGGAAATTAATAATAAAAATTTTTATTACTAATTTATAGAATTTTTCTAAGTTTATGTTTTGTATTTAATTAACCTTAAATATAAAAATAAGTGGAAATATTTTTATATGGCAAATAAATGCAAAATATAAGGAAATTGCATTCTGGTCCCTGGGTGAGGACTAAAGAGAAATATTAGAAAGGTTCTTGGAGGGAAAGATTTAAAAATAATAATTTTTAAATTTTGAACTGATCTAACCGGTTAGTAATGCCCTGTAACCGGTTAGACGATGAACACAGAAACTGGTTTAGTGGATTTTGATGAGTAATCACTTGGATTACTCGTTAATCGCCACGATTGCTGCATGAATTGAGTGGCAATACACGCGTCAAGGTGCATGTAATCTGGATTTGGCTATAAATAGGTGGATTGTTGATGGATTGGGGGTTGATCAACTGATTCTTGCTGAAGAAGGGTGAGTTAGGGTTTTGATTTCGTGAGGACGATTTCTCCTTCGTTCTTGAGAGTTTGAGAGTGAGAGATACACTTCTGAAAAGCTTACATCAAGAGCTTTTCATTGATATATACCTTGTGAGTTAAGGGTTCTTGTGTGTGGGGAAATCAACCTTAGAAATTGGAGCTGGAGAACTGAACTCTGTTTTCTCTTGGTTCTGGAAGCTGAGTTCGAGCTTCGATTTTGGTAAGCACAGATCATGTTTAAGTTTCAAATCACTTTTATTTTCTAGTGCATGTTACCAAGATCAAGTTCTAATCGTTTTCCCCAATTTCTTTGGTCAAATTCCATGTTAATTTTGATGATTTCTGGACCCTGTTGCTGGAAAACAAAACTGGAAACAGAACTTTGGTTCTGAGAGGATCTGTGGAGTTTCCTGCAAATCAGTGTCAAACTTTCATCCAAATCAACTTAGAGGTATGGGAGAAGTTTCACTATACTAGATTTAGACTAAATGTCAAAGGATTTAGGATTTGAGTTCATGAAACTCAAAAGGGCATTATCTGTTTTTAAGCACAAAGGCTTGGAGGCCAATTTCTTGCTCACTGTGGTTTTGAGCAAGTTTTAATTGATGCATGCAAGCTAAATGATGACTGAATTATGTGTTTAAGTGTTTGATTTCAGTTTTGTGGTGTTAAATTGAGTTTATGTGAATTTTCATGTAATTTAATTCAATAAACTTGATGCATGCAATATGAATGTGTTTCTGGGTGTAAACATGTTTAATTTAAGGCATAAGAACTTGGTGTATACTGGAAATTGGTTAGATTTGAGAAAGAAAGAAAATGAGTTGTTAAAACCCTTGTTTTAATGGTCAGACTGCATAATCTAACCGGTTATACGATTTTCGTAACCGGTTAGACACTGAAAATTTTCAAAGAAAAATCAGTTTGCAAATCAGTCCTGAAACTTTCAATGGTTTTTACTCAAATCTAAGCCTTAATTTCCATACACAGAGTCTGAATATAATTTTTGTTAATGTCAACAAATTCAGATGGGAAAGATCTCCATTTGTGCCTTAAATTGATGGAATAATTTCAAGTGAAATTATGGTTGTTGGAAAAGGATATGTGATTTGGACTTTTGAATGATAAAACAATGGTTTTTGAGGTATAAGAATAAAGTTGAAAGTGTTTTGGATTGGGTAGAGAATTCAAGAAAAAGGGTTTTTCTGAATTGCAATGGTAAACAGTTCAGGTCTATAATTCTAACCGGTTAGCCTGAAACTGTAACCGGTTAGTACCTGAATCTGAAAAATAAAAAGTTAAGTTTTAATTACCATTGAAGTTATACTACTCAATCTGGGTTTTATAAAGGCATATTTTGAGAGAAATCAAAGGGGAATTTTTATGCCAAATATTATACCTCAATTAAATCATTCAAAAGTAGAAATTGGAATATTTCTAAATCACATTAATTAATATAAAGATAAAACCAACCCCGATGTTGTGCATACATATAGACTGGAAGTCTGGTTGGTAGGAACGTTTATCATATTCTGGGAATATGAGGAGGGTACTCCGGGAGTACCAAAGTATAACCTACTTGATGACACATTATAGATATGTGGCCAGTGTCTGGGACCTGGTTTTTGTGCGTTCTGGGAACGTGGCGTTCTGGGAACGTGGTGCACACTCTGGGAGTGATGCTTTTTATCCAAGTATGGTTCGACATTATGTTCTGGGAACTAATGTCGGTGTTCTGGGAACACAATGGTGTAGTGGATGGACGTCCAAGATGGACATTTAGAGGCCTCAGTTGTGGATAGAAAATCATACATCATGCCACCTGCGTTATAAGAGTTATAATGTTGAAAAATTGGTGTGCTCATATGTATTTTCATTTTGATCTGTCTTTGATATATTTGTGATTGTAACTTTAGTCTTTATCCATTATGTATATGTGTATACTTACTCCATGTGCCCTGTTTAGGTGATGGCCAGATACCTAGCCTGCATCGAGATACGCCCTATCCCGAGCGGTATATGGACGTATGAGGAGCACCGTGCCACCTTTCAGGGGGAGGTGGAGATCACTCTCTACCACCCTAACCCTTTGGTGCGTGTGCGACCTCGTCGATTTAGGATCCCATTATTCTATACTATGCATGTTCCACCTTTTTACACTTATAGAGGACCACCCCCGGCTCGACCTATGCGTCGTTTTCATAGTTTTAGATTTAGAGCTGCCACTCGTTCCCATCCTTCATCCCATAGAGTTGTCATTGAGGAGACTCCTTCTCCTGGTCCGACTGAGCATGATAGGACTACTTCGGCGGATCATAGACCCAGTGGTGGGGTCTCTACTCAGTCAGGCGAGGTCGAGGAGGACCCTGAGGAGGATGAGAGCAAGGAGGAGGTGCATGTCGAGCCGTCTGTTTCTGCTAGAGGTGGACATGCTGGTTCATAGGAACCTGCATAGCATAGGGGTTTTGGATCCTAGATCCTAGGGATAGAGCTGTGGAGGATCTGAGGAGCTGCTGAGGACACTGAAGACCGGCTCTGAGACTTCAATTTTGAGATCATGTGATATATTGTATATATTTTGAGAGGTCTTAGAGTGAGGTTTTTATTTTATTCAGCTGGGTTGTATCTATTTTATAAACTCTTGCTATCTCGACTGATGTTACTTGCTACTGCTGTACTGATGGGGTTATGTCGTATGACTTTTATCATATATATATATATATATATGTTTTATTTTCCTCAGCATTTTCCCATAAGTACTATTTTTATTCCGCGAACTCTGATTTTACTTACAAATGGATTCGGCAATAAGTTTATATTCTATAATCAAGAAAGTGCATTTTCGAGAGTGTTTCTAAAACCTAAGATATTACTATGTCGAATTCCGGTAACGATTTATGTTGAAAAGAGGTTTTTGATTGAGCAAGTAATGATATTAAAAAGGAAAAATTTTATAGTTCTAAATTTTGATAGCAAGTAGTAAACTATTTGGAAATATTAATTATTTTCAAGTTAAAAAGAGAGTGTCACAATTTTAGCCCTTAGTTTTATCCTTTCTTTTTTTATCCCACCTAACACTTTAGCCATGGCCTCTTACAACCAAAATATAAGACCTTTTGATTTTTGTGTGTATTCAATAATTTCAATGGAGATTTGGGTCTATGGTCAAGCTTATGGTAACACATTGTTATTGTATGAACTTGAGCAAAATTACATATATATATATATATATAAACCTTGATACACATCAGAGATTCACGCTGTGAGGTTGAGAGTGCTCTCTGATCATTGGTTCTTGTCGAGTTTTTTTTTCTAACCAGATTTCAATTGTATGAATTGCTTGTGAAAATAAGTGTCTAAGTCTGTGAGTCGAAGTCCTAGATTAGGTGTGTGCGTTATGATTTAGAAGGTAGTCATGTGTTTTAGAATTTTTACTTTACTTTTGCTTGGGACATGCAAAATGCTAAGTTTGGGGGAGTGATTTGGGTCCAATACATGATGTTTTGAGCATGATTTAGACTCCCTTTTACTATGGATTTGGTTTGTTTCATTTGTAAATTTAGGATGTTTTTATTAGTTTTAGGATTTTGTTATTAGTTTAGAATCCCTTGAACGTTTTGATCCATTTTGGGTATGTTTTAGTTACTTTTGGAGCTTAATTGAAGAAAATAATTATGGAACTGGAAAGAGGACGAAAGGACCTTGAAAATGGTGCAAGAACGGAGCTAAACGAAGTTGGAGCAGGGTCCACACGCCCAAGCGTGGAGCTCCCCATGCCCAGGCGCGCGACCCTCGGTAAACAGCATCAGAGCAGCTGGACGCGCAGAGGTCGTCTAGGCCCAGTTGGGCCAATTTCTGATGCGTTTTTGAGGGATTTGTTTAGGTTTTGTAATCTTCTATTTATATTAGTTTTAGAATTAGGTTAAGCAGCATTTAGAGAGGGAGATTACATGATTTTGGAGAGCTTTAGAGGAGGAGAAGATCGAAGATTGGAAGATTGAAGATCTCTTCGCGGTAATCCTAACTATCTATGATTATGGATTATGTTCACTCTCTAGCAAGTATACTAGATCGCAAAGTAATATAATTTAGGAAGACTAGATATCGTTCCCACAGGGATTACGAATTATTTAACTTATTCCTACCTAAGAGTAATTAAAAGTAAAATTTATTAAAATTCAGAATTAAATAAATTAATTAAAAAGATATTTTACTGCTGGAAAAATAATTAAAAACAATTAACAATGGGTGAATGGTGGTTAGGAACTAGTTTCATTGAATATTTCATTTATTTAATATAAATCAATGTTTTCCATTTAAATCAAGAATTAATTCAGAAAATTAGTAATTCCCAGATTCCTCTAATGAAATTATTGTTTATTATCCAATTTGTTAAATCCTAATCCCTTAGAAATTTAATCTATTGAATAACCTTGATTAAGAACAGTGAATTATGAAAAGTTATATAAAAATCCAAAAGTATTCCTACAAGTTGAATCCTTATATTGTTTAATTGCATGGCCTATTTTAAATCCTAATTTTCCAATTCAGATCTAAAAATTCATAACATGAGTTAATCAAGTTCATCCATAACAATAAAAACACAATTAAACACTTGATTTAAAAACTGAAAAACATTAATTCATATAAATAAACTACATAATCAAATCCACCATGTTCCTAACACAAGAGAGTTTAGTTACACATCATAGAGAAGAAAAACAAATAAGAATAGAAGTAATTCATTGATAAATTACCACTAATCCTTGATCTGATTCTCCAGCCTTCAATGGATTCCTCCTCCGAATGCTCTCTAGAGAACGTAATCTCCCTCAAACTTGATACTAATCTCTAATGATGACTGATTATGGTTGCTAATCTCTGCCTAAAACTAATCCTAAAAACATAAATATATAGATAAAATACAAATCCTAATAGAAACCCTCAAAATTGCTCAGAAATTGGCCCAATTGGGCCTTCACGTGTCATGCGCGCCTGGGCGTGTTGGTCAGCACGCCTGGGCACGCGCCATCTGATGCCCACTGATTAACGAAGCACGTGCCTGGGCTTGCCAAGTAACTTCCGACTCCGTTTATCTCCGTTCTTGGGCCATTTTCAAGGTCTTTTTATGCTCTTCTCAGCTCCAATAATATTTTCTCCAAATAAAGCTTCGAAACACCTGAAACATACCCAAAACGGATCAAAACGTTCAAAGGATTCTAATAAACTAAAAATTCCTAAAACTAATACAAAATACATATATTTACAGGAGAAACAAGTCAAAACCATAGCAAAAGGAAGTGAAATTAAGTCCAAAAACATCATATATTAGACCCAAACCACACCCCAAACTTAGCATTTTGCATGTCCCAGGCAAAAGTAAAATAAAAATTCATAAACTCAAGACAACCTTCTAAATCAAAATGTACAACACTTAATCTAAGACTTCGACTCATCAACATAGCCACATATTTACACAAGCTATTCACATATCAAAACATGGTTAAAGAAACAAAACCAATCAGAACTCAGAACTAGTGAACACTCTCAACCTCTCAGTGTATATCTCTCATGTGTATCAAGGGTATAACAATTCACTCAAGTTCATACAATAGTTAAATGTTACCATAAGCTTGACCATAGACCCAATCTCCACTGAAATTATTGAAAACATGCACAAATCAAAGGGTCTTTATTTTGGTTGTAATGAGGCCATGGCTAAAAGTGTTAAGGTGGGATAAAAGAAAGAAAAGATGAAACTAAGGGCTAAAATGCAAAACAAATTTCCCTCTAAAAATTATGAATGAGAAATGAATACTATGAGGACTCACACTCAAATCAAACCTATTTCAAACTTCTTCTTTTTCAATTTATTCTACTACTTCTTCCAAACAAATTTCTTTTCTCTTATCATTCATCAATTTTCACTTTTTTAAATTTTTTTCTTTCTTTTATTTTGGAAGAAAAGTAACTAAATCAACACTTTCACAATTTTCATACTTTTGAAATGTCCCTCTCTCAATTGCTCATTCAAAATTTCTAGGGTACTCACAAAAATAACAATCAATGCAGGGTACCAAAGAAAGATCATATTTATATTAGGCTCAAAATAGGCAACTAAGGGAAAACAAATCCAACAAAAATCTCCGAAGGCTACAAAAACATCATCCTAAATGCCTTAATCATTTTCATGCATGTAATCAATAATTAATCTCAAAATGGTCACCGGTCAAGTTCTAGAACACAAAACTAAAGAGAACACACTCATGAAAGAAATATGGGTCTCAAATCAAATAATTCAATAATCATACCCCATCAAATAGGCTCAAAATCTCACTAAGCTAAAGTCAGTTCACTAATCTCAAGTTCTGAAAAACTTTGTCAAAATAACCAGATTTCAAAAATATTTACAGCTCAACAAATAAATAACATGAATCAATGAGTCTAATCCTAAACTAAGTATATACACATATCATCAGAAAAATAATCCTAAGTCTAGAATAATTACAAAACCTCTACCTAAGACACAAACCAACACCAAAAATGGGAGAAAAATTCAGATCTAAATTTTTTTTTATTTTGCCCACTCCCCCAAACTTAAAGGTTGGCTTGTCCTCAAGCAAACTAAACTAAACATACCTAACTACAAAATAAAAAATTACATGGAATTAATTTGGAATAATTCCTACTTGCATCGGAATAAAAAACAGCACTAACAAAATTGAGAAGACATTCCCCCAAACTTATATAAGACATTGGAAACAAGTGCCAAAAATAGCACCTCTAATGGGGAAATATCAACTCATATATGTTACACAAAATATAACTTGATGCAAATAACAAATAATCCAAATAAATATCCAAGCAATAAAACAAAAAAAAAATTCTAGAAAGCAATTACATATTTTTTTTTGTTGCAACGGTACAGGACTGGTCTGGTGGGGAAAAGGGCACATAATAGATCAATAAATCAAAATTCTCCCATTTTCTGGGTTTTTCGCCCAGTACACGCCAAGGCGTGCAGGGTTGCGCGCCCAGGCGCACCAGACCTGTACACTTGCGCTTTTTTTTAAGAAAATAAAATAACAAAATAAAAAAATAACCTACACTAATTTCCTAAAAACTACTAAACTAATTGAATGCTACCTAAACATTGGGTTACCTCCCAACTAGTGCTTGTTTAATGTCACGAGCCTGACGGGTCACCTCCTTTCGGAGGCTAAGGGAACTGCATCTGAGCATTAAGTGAACTTTCAGCAACTGAATGCTGAACCAGATTTAACGGGGTGAAGCACTTCGCCGTACATGGTGGTTTTTCAAAAATATTTATGACACTTTGCTCACCATTGACACGGAGAATAACCTCTCCCCTAGGAACATCTATCACTGCTCCAGCTGTGGCCAAGAAAGGCCTTCCAAAATTCAGAGGAATATTTTCATCCTCATCAATATCAAGGACAATGAAGTCCATGGGCAGTACGAAATCATTAACCCTCACCAAAATATCTTCCACCACTCCATAAGGACGGAGGATGGACTTATCAGCTAATTGTAAAATCGCAGGGGTAGGTTTGATTTCTCCTAAGTCTAGTGCATTACAAACAAATAAAGGCATGATATTTACACTAGCACCTAAGTCATAGAGGGCCTTACCTGAGTACTCCTTGCCAATGCTGACAGGAAGGTTGAAGCTTCCTGGGTCCTTCATTTTCGGTGGCAGGTTGCACTTGATAATGGTGCTGCATTTCTCCACAATTGGAAACGTCTCTTCCGAGAGCATTCCCTTCTTTCTTGTTAGCAAGTCTTTCATAAACTTCGCATACAAAGGCATTTGTGCAAGAGCCTCTGCGAATGGGATGTTTATATTATGTTAATCTTTCTGATCATGTCCAGAAACTTGGAGAATTGCCTCCGGTCCTCTTCTTTCTTCAACCTCTGAGGATAAGGCACCCTCAAAGGTAGTGGAGCAGGCTTGGCTGATTCCTGGTTGTGATCCGCAGGTGGACCTTGCGTTTTCGATGCTCCTTTCTTGCCTTGCTCTTTCTCCACTTCTTGTTTCTTTTGCTCCTCTTCTTTCTTCTTTTCTGATGCAGTTGCATCACTCTTAGGAAGTGGCTCCTCATATGACTTTCCATTCCTAAGATTCACTACCATTAGACTCTCCTTTGGATTTGTGACAGTGTCACTAGGAAATGTTCCTAATGACCTCTCTTATAGCTGCTTTGCAAGCTGGCCCACTTGCACCTCCAGGTTCCGAATACTCGCCGCTTGATTGGCAAAGTTAGCCCTTGTCTCCTCCATGAATGTGGTCGTGTTAGTGGCTAACTTCTCCATTGCTGCTTCCCAAGTTTGTTTCTGAGGTTGTTGAGTCTTCGTTGGTGGGTTAAGAGCTGGGCTGTTCCATGAGAAGTTTGGATGATTTCTGTAGGCTGGGTTGTAGGTGTTGCAGTACATATTGTTTCTCTGGCCTCCACCACCCACAAATTTGGCTTGCTCCTCAATGGCAGCCGGTGCCTTCCCCACATCTGGTGAGCAATCTCCATTTTGGTGATTTCCTCCACAGAAATCACACACCAGAGTGTTGACTGCAGCCAACTGGGTCTGAGCCATCTTCTTCACCAACTCAGAAATTTGTTGTTGTAGCTCCTTGTTTTGTTGAATGATTGTCTGCACTTGACTGGAGCCCAGATCAGTGTTCTTCAGAATCACCTTGTCAGAAATGGCTTGACTGCTGTTGTAGGCCATTGTCTCAATTATCTCCTTTGTCTCTTCAACAGTGTTCTTGAGGAGGGAACCACCAGCTGCTGCACCTATCATTATCTTGTGCGACATTCTCAGCCCAAAGTAGAATAACCGGATTTGCATCCAGTCTGGAATTGTATGTGTGGGGCACCTCTTCAGCAACTGATTGTACCGATCCCATGCCTCATGCAAGTGTTCACCTTCCTCTTGCATGAAGGAGTTGACGTCTTGGCGCAGCTTGGCTTGCTTTCCCGCTGGAAAGAACTTGTCTATGAATTTCTTGACAAGCACATCCTAGCTGGAAAGACTTCCGAGCGGCTGATTCTTCATCCACTGATAAGCATGTTCCCTCAAAGAGAGAGGAAACATCCTCATCCTTATCGCCTCCTCTGACGCACCCTCGATCTTGAAGAAATCGAGCATGTTCAGGACTTAGCTACATGCTCCGTCGGGTCTTGATTTGGTGCATCCAAGAATTGATCCTGCTTGATAAGATGAATGTATTGGGGATCAATCTCGAATGATGTTGCAGTGATTTCTGGCCGGACAATGCTGGACATGCAAACATCCAGGTCCACGACGGCATAGTCAGCCAGTGTCTTCCTTGCAGGGGGTGTGGTGCCTTGTGTAGTTCGTTCAGCCATCTTCCTTTCTTGCTCCTTCCTTTCTTTCTTTGCTTGTTTTTTCCTCCTCTTCGCACTCAACTCCACGTCAGGGTCAAAATGCAACACCTCACGGTTCCCTGCAGAACATAAAAGCATAAAAGAGGGTTAAGCAACACCCGTCAAGAAAAGAAAAACAAGAAAAGTTAAAATAAAAACTAAAAATAAATTCTACTAAAAATTACTACAAAGTACCAAAAATAAATTAAATAAATTCTAGTCCCCGACAACGGGGCCAAAAACTTGTTCACTCTCTAACAAGTATACTAGATCACAAAGTAATATAATCTAGGAAGACCAGATATCATTCCCACATTGACTACGAATTATTTAACTTATTCCTACCTAAGAGTAATTAAAAGTAAAAATTTTAAAATTCAGAATTAAATAAATTAATTAAAAAGATATTTTACTGCTGGAAAAATAATTAAAAACAATTAACAATGGTGAATGGTGGTTAGGAACTAGTTTCATTGAATATTTCATTTATTTAATATAAATCAATGTTTTCCATTTAAATCAAGAACTAATTCAGAAAATTAGTAATTCTCAGATTCCTCTAATGAAATTACTGTTTATTATCCAATTTGTTAAATCCTAATCCCTTAGAAATTTAATCTATTGAATAACCTTGATTAAGAACAGTGAATTATGAAAAGTTATATAAAAATCCAAAAGTATTCCTACAAGTTGAATCCTTATATTGTTTAATTGCATGGTCTATTTTAAATCCTAATTTTCCAATTCAGATCTAAAAATTCATAACATGAGTTGATCAAGTTCATGCATAACAATAAAAACACAATTAAACACTTGATTTAAAAACTGAAAAACATTAATTCATATAAATAAACTACATAATCAAATCCACCATGTTCCTAACACAAGAGGGTTTAGTTACACATCATAGAGAAGAAAAACAAATAAGAATAGAAGTAATTCATTCCTAAATTACCACTAATCCTTGATCTGAATCTCTAGCCTTCAATGGATTCCTCCTCCGAATGCTCTCCACAGAATGTAATCTCCCTCAAACTTGATACTAATCTCTAATGATGACTGATTATGGCTGCTAATCTCTGCCTAAAACTAATCCTAAAAACATAAATATATAAATAAAATACAAATCCTAATAGAAACCCTCAAAATTGCTCATAAATTGGCCCAATTGGGCCTTCACGTGTCATGCGCGCATGGGCGTGTTGGTCAGCACGCCTGGGCGCGTGCCATCTGATGCCCGCTGATTAACGAAGCACGCGTGCCTGGGCGCGCCATTCCCGCGCCTGGGCGTGCCAAGTAACTTCCGACTCCGTTTCTCTCCGTTCTTGTGCCATTTTCAAGGTCTTATTATGCTCTTCTCAGCTCCAATAATATTTTCTCCAAATAAAGCTCCGAAGCACTTGAAACATATCCAAAACGGATCAAAACGTTCAAAGGATTCTAATAAACTAAAAATTCCTAAAACTAATACAAAATACCTATATTTACAAGAGAAACAAGCCAAAACCATAGCAAAAGGAAGTGAAATTAAGTCCAAAAACATCCTATATTAGACCCAAATCAGATTACTCTTCTATTGTTTCTGTTCTTATTTTCTCAATATGTAACTGAAATCCTCGTGTGATGAATCGGTGGATTTGTATGGATTAGTTTATTGATTTAATGAATTGATGTTTTTCTGTTTCTAAATCAAGTGTTTGATTGTATTTTCACTGTTATGCATGAAAGTAGCTAATCTATGTTTTGGATCTCTAATTCTTCAATTTGGGAGATTAGGAATTAAAATAGGCCTCAATCAAACAATATAATTATTCAACTCGTAGGGATACTTTTCGGTAATTATATAACTTTTCATAAATTCCAGTGTTCTAATTAAGGTTATTCAATGGTTACTTAAGGGATTAAGGGTTATCAAATTGGATAATAAACAGTAATTGCACAAGAGGGATCCAGTAATTACTACCTTAGGAATTTGTTCTTGATTTAGGGAAAAACAGAGATTCATGATAAATAAACAACGCCTACAATGAAACCACGTTCCTAACTCGTTTTCTTAAATTGCTCACACTTTTATTTAATTTATGTTTTTATTTAATTTATGTTTTTATTTTATTTCAAAAACTTAATCTTAATTAATTAGTACAAACCTATAGATTTTGCTTTTAACTACTCTTTGGTGAGAATTAATTGAACAATTTGCAATCGCCGAGGGACGATAACTGGTCTTACTGACTATGTTACTTGCTGACCCGGTATACTTGCCCGTGATCCAATACCCATGAAGAAAAAAAAATAATAAAGTTAATAGTCACATAGGTCTCCGAAAGATACCTAGGGAATCAGTTAAGTTCTTGAAAGATTTGTGGAACCTCTTAAACTCCTCAAAGATCATTTTGGAATCAGTTAAGTTCTTGAAAGATTTGTGGAACCTCTTAAACTCCTCAAAGATCATTTTGGAATCAGTTAGGTCCTTGAAATCTCTTAAATCCCCAAAGATCAATTTGTCATCACGTTAGTCTCCCCATGAAGGACCTAACGGAATCCTACGTGTCACGTTAAATGCATTGTTGGTCCAAACGTGGCACCTTCTTAATAGTCCAACATGACATTGGGGTCAACAAAGCATTTAACATGCCCACGTAAGATTCCGTTAGGTCCCTCCTGATGAAATTAGATAGGAGGACTAATGTGACACCAAATTGACCTTTGAGGAGTTTAAAAGATTTTGCAAATCTTTCAAAGACCTAACTGATTCCACGGGTATCTTTTGGGGACCTATGTGAATATTAACTCAAAATAATAATATTACTCCCTTCGTTTCCTATGTAGTGTGTTTTAAGGTTATGCACGAGTTTTAAGAAATGCTTAAATGATGTAAAGACTTGTTGTATTTTGACTATAATGCAACTATATAATCATTATTAAAGAGAGATAAATGTATTGGAAGTGAAAAAGAGAGTGTAGCACAGAAGAGTGTGTTTGGAAAAATAACATTAATTATATATTGGGTTTATACAAGAACAAGACCTGTAAAACATAATACAAATGACTAAAACAACATTACATACGAAATATAAAAATAAGATGCAAATATCTATGAAATGGGTGTAAAATGTAATAACTTCTCCGTTAAAAAGCGGAGATCCTATATAAAGTAGTTACCATTTTTAACGGTTCCAACAGATAAGGTTGTGTCGCAGCCATGGCTCTATCTTCAAGAATTACGTGCGCCACTCTCAGTCATGGTTTCAGCTCAACAATCCAAAGAACCCATCTGGGTCAGGGTCAGTTAACTGTTTCACCACGTAAGCAGCATGTTCATTGTTCAGTTTCTTCAGCAAGTGATGCCACTGCCACCACCAAAAGCTTATCAGTGAGGGAAACCATTATTCCTTGGGGCTGTGAGATTGATTCATTAGAGAATGCATCAGCTTTGCAGAAGTGGCTTTCAGAGTCAGGCCTTCCACCACAGAAGATGGATATAGAAAAAGTGGATGTGGGAGAGAGAGGACTTGTTGCTTTGAAGAATATTAGGAAAGGGGAGAAGCTTCTCTTTGTGCCTCCCTCACTTGTCATCACTGCTGATTCTGTAAGCCTTTCTTTATGTTACTAATACTTTTATAGTAACTGATGACTTAAGGCCATGATTGGCATTTGGCACAGCTAGCTTAAAGCTTATAAGTTAGGAGCTGAAAGTTGATAGCTGATAAGTGAGCCAATAAAACCTCAGCATTTTGGTAAAATTAGCTTATAATCTGGCTCAGAATCACATAATTGGTAATACTTTTCGGTATGTGGTATGGGTATGCGGTACGTCACTTCTCTAAGTATCCTGTACGTTGGGGTATACTCATAGTCACATAATACATGGCACAAGGAATATTGGTATAGATATGCAATTCATCGAGGGTTCATTATTTTTTAAGTATTTTTTATAAGATGTTCTTTGAGGCGAGCCCAATACGTGGTAGCGGTACGGTGAGCCCAATACGTGGTAGCGGTACGGTGAATTTGGTACGTAATACGCGGGGTGAATGAAAGAATTATGTGACTATATTCTGGCTGATAGGTTTAAAAAAGTTGCAAGTCCCTATCTTATAAGCTATCTCACATAGCTTATCAAATGTGAGCTTTTAACTGGTAGCTCTTCAAATAAGCTCTTTTACCACACATCAAGAAGTAACTTATTTTTGGTCAAATAAGCTAGTTGATTAACTTCTAAGATCCTTACGGTGTTACCAAAGACACTTTCAAGCAACCCTCCATGTATGATTTAGCATCTAAGATTGATTTAGGCCCTATTATTTTAATATGCTAACAAAGTTTATGATATGGGGCCTCCTAAGGATATCAATCCAACAAAATTTACGCTTCTTATGACTGGTCCTGGTTCTTCCTCTTTTGCCTTACTATATTTCACACTAATATTTCTTTTGTCCCAAAAAGATGGTAACAAATAAATAAAAAGGAATTAGTTACAAATTGTCTATAAAGAAATGGAAATGGAGTATATTGTTAGAGAAGTATGTGGTGAAACGCCATTAGTTTATTCAATCCACGAAAGTTTCTTTAGAATTGATATGCATATTAAGTTAGCATGACACACATAAGGCCTTAAATTGTATATGTACTATACTCTTTGTGTCAACAGCTTTACTTTATTTCACCATACTAAAATTAAAATGTGATACAGTATGGAGAGTCATCATTTGCATTATATGTTATTTGCATTCTGGTGTTAGATGAGATGTTGTTCTTTACTGATATTGAAATTGGGAACTTGTTAAAAATATAACGAAAAGACTGAATTGGTTCATTATGTGAATCTGGGTCAGGCACTTATGCTTCTGTTTGGGGTATGTCTCTGTATTTTGATTGTTAGGAGTGGAGCTGTCCAGAAGCTGGTGAAGTATTGAAAAAGAATTCTGTGCCCGATTGGCCATTGATTGCAACATACCTCATAAGTGAAGCTAGCCTCATGAAATCTTCAAGATGGAGCAATTATATATCAGCCTTACCTCGGCAGCCTTACTCACTTCTTTACTGGTAATTGGATTGTTCTTATAACGAAATCTTTTGAGAGCTTGTTTGAGATGGTCGAGAGAAAAGAATATTGATTAGCGAGGAATTGAAGGTAGGGGTATTCTTCAATATCAGCCTATCTAGAAATGGAGTGAAAGTGAAGACAAAATTAGAACATGTAATATATTTAATATTTATAATTTTGAATCCTTCTACTCATAGCATTTTAGCATTTTAACAAAAATACACAATAGACATTTTCTGAATTTTCATTTTCATTAACTTTATTTTTTTTCCTGTATTAATTTTGGTCTCAAGCAAAACATGATAGTCAATGGACTTTTCATCCTATTTCCATACATAATAAAATTTTCCAATAGTTTATTCATGTCATTTCAGGTCACAAGCAGAACTGGATCGCTACTTGGAAGCTTCACAGATTAGAGAGAGAGCAATTGAAAGGATTAACAATGTTATTGGAACGTATGGTCAAATTGTTTGTAGTTTGTACATTATATTTCATCAGGGAATCGAATGTACTTGCTTGATTCAACAGTCCTTTTTCATTGCTCTAATTTATGTTCTTCCCATTTCTTCCACAGATACAATGATTTGAGGCTGAGAATATTTTCCAAATACCCTGATTTATTCCCTGAAGAGGTAACTATCTCCCATTGAACCAGGATGAGAGTTAATATGATAATAATAGCTCAGATCAAGAAGGAATGATATGAAAAGAATGAGACATATCATTGTTTACAAAATTCTTCCTGGTTATGTATCAGTGAGATTGCTGATCGAGGTATAAGATAGGAAGAATACAAAAATGGAAACTCTCTCAAACCATGACATTCAAGAGTCCTGCTCTCCCTCTCAATTTTCTCTCTACAACTCAAAAGTGATCTAAATGACGTTCAAGAGTCCTGCTCTTCCTCTCAATCTTCCCTCTATCCTTAGTTATACCCTATGTTCCCTTCAGTCACAGCTTGTGCTAACTGCCTTCAGTTATTACTGTTTTTTCTCTTATCAAACTCCTAACATAATTTCATGGAAACCACAGGCTTCTACATATAATAAAATGGAATTGCTAGATATGATTGCTTAGTTGGGTTGTTTGGTTGATCGAAAGTACTGGTTTATGTTCTTTGTTTCTAAATTTGGTTCTTCTTGTTTATGTCCGTGATCGTTCATTTTAATATATAAAAATGCTTGTAAAATTCACAACAGAACATTGTTTATCACTTTCTCAAATGAATATTATATTATTGAATTCAAAGCATTTTGTTTGAGTAAGGTAGTACTGATCTAAATCTATTATTTGTATAACTTACAGGTGTTCAACATAGACTCATTCAAATGGTCATTTGGTATTCTTTTCTCTCGCTTGGTGAGTCAACCTGGTGGATGAAAAAAATTAAATTATATTCATTTGTCTGCCTCTTCCGCTCAACTGAAGTCTGGCTACGAAGAATTTCCGTATTCTCTGTACAATTCAAATGTCCACACTTATTATAAGTTAGGAAAATGTTAAAAAGTGCCCTCAGGGCATTTGTTAAGAAGCTAAAAGTAGTATTTTATCATAGAAAGATGTGATTTTTGAGATTTTCGAGAGAGTGATTGATGCCCACCTATGATTGTTTTACTACTTCTAGCAACCTTAACAAGTGCCCTTAGGAAACTTGTTAGCAAGACCCTATAAGTTATAATGCAATATTAATTCATAAGCTGATTCTCGAAGAGAGTTGAGTTACAAAACTAAACACCAAAGGAAATTGTGTCATGTCTGGAAAAGCTTAGTTCTCATATTACAACTTTCAAATAGCAACATAGGGGAGAATAAATAATTTTATTTGCAAAATCTGATCCTTACAAAACTAAGTTAACTTCTTTTTATGTCTTCTTTGACTGTAGTCTTTTCCATCAACTAATTAAATGAGACTTGGTTTTGTGCAGGTTCGGTTGCCCTCCATGGATGGAAAGGTTGCCTTGGTTCCTTGGGCAGATATGCTGAATCATAGTTGTGATGTATGGTCTCTTCCAAAGAAGATTCATAACAAGTTTTTCCCCCAGGAAGTTTAATTTATTTTCACTGGTCTAGGTGGAGACATTTTTGGATTATGATAAGTCGTCAAGGGGAATTGTCTTTACGACAGATCGAGTCTATCAACCAGGTGAGCAGGTAAACATAAATTCACAGATTTGAATTTGCTAAATAGATATTAACTTAAGGAAACCAAATAAATGAATTTGCCTAAGTAAATTGCCTTAGTAAATGAAATTCAAATTCCTTGTGCCTTGCCTAACTGCGTTATGGTATATGCATGAGTAAAATGAATGTCTATGCAGTTTTACAATATTGCTTAAAAAATGAAGTATTAATTGATCGGAGTTTTGTTTGATGGTGATATTCTTCACCATTTAGCTCACCTCTTACTCAGTCATTTGACTTCAATCCAGTGATCTCAATTGATTGCATTGCATCAAATTATGCAGGTGTTTATTTCATATGGGAAAAAATCTAATGGGGAGCTTCTGTTATCTTACGGATTTGTTCCAAGGGAAGGTGCGAATCCTAGTGATTCTGTTGAATTGTCACTGTCACTCAAGAAATCTGATGAGTCATATAAGGATAAGTCAGAGCTCTTGAAGAAGTATGGTTTATCAGTGTGAGTACCAAAAATTTTATAATTTTGCCTATACATACAAGGATGAAGTTCCATTTTTGTTCTTCTGATACAATCGTAAAATATTTTGAGAAGCATTCCTAATTTACACCGTAGTACAAGTTCTATCCAGATTCCTGGCATTCACTCTAACCGTTGTATTGTCACTTTTAAATTCAAATGCAGGACTCAGACATTTAAAAATTTCATTTTTCTAATATCATAAATTTTTTGTATGTACTCCCTCCGTCCCACAAGGATGGTTAAAAATTCAAAAGTCAAAAAATTAAGGAGACATGCATTTAATGATTTGTCTAACACATCTACCAATTATCAAACAACTAATTTAATGCATTTTGCAAGAATCAACCAATCACAATACAAAGTTTACAATTTCTAAACTTTTCATTAATTATTTTAACTATAGTTTGGGACAAAAAATTTAGTGTTTTTTACCATCCTTGTGGGACGGAGGGAGTACATGTTTTTTAGCTTTTAAGGTACTGAGTAGATTGTTCATGCTTCAAAATAATAAGAGTAAACTCATTTCATCCTCTAAAGATGCAATAATCACCACTTTAGTCCTCGAAAGGTTTGTGTTATCAATTTAATCTCATGGTATTGGAAATCGTCATTGCTTTGGTCCCTCATAGACTGATTTAGTCTCTAATAATGCAAAGTGTCATCAGTTTAGCACCTCAGTCAAGAAAAATGTCATCAATTTAGTCCCTAAATTAGGATTCTTACACTCATTTCTCCGTCCAACAAACAAGGGCCGATTTGGTGATTTGCATAATTAAGGGTATTAATTGATAATTGAAAACTTCACCAATGACTAGTGCTATAACACTTGTATATTTTTGGAAGACAAAAATAGGAGTTTAGACAAAATAATTAATAATTATATTCACTCAAATATTTAGGAGCAACTGTTTTTTATTTGGAATTTTATTATTGATTGATATAGAAGCTGCCTTTTTATCATAATGACCATGACCAGTTGTTACTTTCCTTCTCTCATGATTAGTTTAAGATTTAAATCTTCATCATTTCTTTTTTATCTGATATACCTCTGAGATACCGTTCTGTTGTATACTTCTAAATTGAACTAGTTACTAACTTCTTTTCTTCCATTTTTATCAGATCTCAGTGTTTTCCTATACAGATTACTGGTTGGCCATTGGAGTTGATGGCTTATGCTTATTTAGCTGTTAGTCCTTCAAGATTGAGAGGGAAATTTGAAGAGGTTTGATATTATCTTTGAGAATTATACTTTGCATATTGTATAAGCCAATGACTGAGATTGTGTTTGCTTTCGCATTGAGATAGTCTCAAGCCCTCAAACGCCCGTTTGAGGAGAAGCAACTAGTTGTAGTTTCTGTTGCTTTCACATTGCAGCCTGATTTTGACCTCTTCTAACTCAAATCCAAACATGCACTGATTCTTTTAACAGATGGCAGCTGCAGCATCAAATAAAATTGCCACAAAGAAGGATTTTCAATATCCTGAAATAGAGGAGCAAGCGTTGCAATTCATACTTGATAGCTGTGAATCCAGTATATCAAAATACAACAAGTTCTTACAGGCAAGGAAACATTTTAATTTAATTTTACAATGACGGTAGTTTCAGAAATCCTTGATTTACAAGTTGTCAGTCTCTAATGAGTTCATTCTGTCCGTGGCATTGTAATAGAATTATCATTAATGAAGTGTATATGTTTCTGGCAGGTAAGTGGATCGCTCGATTTGGATGTGACTTCTCCAAAACAACTCAACAGAAGACTCTTTCTGAAACAGCTAGCTGTGGACTTGTGTAATAGCGAGCGGAAGATATTGTTTCGTGCACAATATGTAAGATTACAATTAAAGAATTGATCCATATAGACATGCAAAGATCATTTCTTTGTACTGATCATGATTGCTTAACATTGTTGGTTTGTTTAAAGTAAGCAAAGAGATTTCAGTAGCTTCTTTATTAAACCGCTTCTCTATCTTTTCTTTTTTGCTTTCACCCAACAACAATGGCATACAGTTCTTATGAAATAATGCTGTTTGATGTTTTTCACTAATGCTGTTTGTTTTTTTTTTTTTTTTTAAACAATGATTGCAGATACTGCGAAGAAGACTGAGGGATATGAGGGCTGGTGAATTAAGAGCTCTAAAAATCTTTGATGGGTTTCGGAATCTTTTCCAATGAGGACATAAATTAAGAGCTCTAAACCCTTTAACGTGATGCTTCATGCATGATGGGGTTTGTTTGTAACATGAAATTGATAGTTGTTGATGTTGGCCAAGTTTCAAGTGATGAAATATTATAATGCACATTGAAGCTAAGAAAGCAAATGAGAACGGTAAAACAAAAGGAAGGGATGATTGCAAGTTGCAACACAAGTTTGCTTATGATCCAAAAAACTTATTTAAACTGCCATGGTCCTCTTATGTAAGCTTTTCATATGACAATGTCATGGGAGATGATTTATCAGTCCAAATACTTTGTATAATAAAACATGAATACGATATTTTTTGAGAAATTTAAGATATGATATGACTCGGAATATGTTAACATTAAAAAAAATATATATTTGCGATCATAGTAAAATAAATATTGTTTTGCCCATATCATGCTCAAAATAGTTATTGAGCAATAAGCATATCTTTGCAAGGGTTTCTTTTATAAAAGGAAGAGAAATGAAATTTCAAAAAGGAAGGAGAAACTATAAGAATGTAAGTAAAGTGTGTATTAGGTCTCAGATTTAGGGATCAAATCTTAAA
This sequence comes from Crotalaria pallida, assembly GCA_037953625.1. Taxonomy (NCBI): domain Eukaryota; kingdom Viridiplantae; phylum Streptophyta; class Magnoliopsida; order Fabales; family Fabaceae; genus Crotalaria; species Crotalaria pallida. Next base: position 35,048,690 of record CM075651.1, on the reverse strand, counting down.
AGATGGTTTAAAAAAAAAAAAAAAGAAGGCTAAAATGAACTTTGATCTCTTAAGTTTTCTATTTGTGCAGAATTAGTTCCTTTACCTTTTTTTTAAGCTAAAATAATCCCGTTTTTTTTTCACCACCCGGTCATCTTTCCATTAAAAAGGCGTTATCCTATGTTGTAGCATCCATCAACCATGTGTTGACATGTGACATTTTAATTACTTAATTATTAATTAAATAGTAAATTAATTAAAATTTAATAAAAATTTGGAAAATATATAAATTAAAAAAAATTCAAATTAATAAATTAATAAAATTAAAATTAAAATTCCTTGAAAAACATAAATTAACTAAGAATAAATAAAAAATTCAGAAACAAATTAAATTAACTAAAAATAAATAAATTTAAAAAATTAAAATTCACTATTAAGCCTAGAATATTTTGGTGACGTAGTTTTTGTAATGTCGACGAAGCATATTTTGATATCTTTTAGAATTTTAATTTTAATTTTTTAAATTTATTTTTTTTTCAAAATTTTATTTATTTTTAGTTAATACATTTTGTTTCTAGATTTTTTATTTATTCTAAGTTAATTTATTTTTTTATGTAATTTTAATTTTATTTTATTAATTTAATATTCAAATTTTAAATTTTTTCTGTTAAATGTCACTTATCATCATACGGTTGGTAGATGTTGTTGTAGTGAACCAGATTCTGATCCGACCGATGTCACCAAGATCCGACCAGTTGAACATTGGAGTAAGAGAACACCGACCATCATCTGGTCGGAAGCATGCTATACCGAGCTAGGGATACTTGAGTGGTTTACAGGCTTATGGGATCAGAACCGAACACAAAATTCTCATCCTAATCATCACCCACTAAGGTCCCAACAGCCTAACAATCACTCATATATTCCCGCACAGCTTGATAAAACAACGGGATACATATCAGTGTTTATCTGTAACAAGATTAACAAAGACTACCTTATCAGCACCTTTACTAATCCTACTAAAACACTCCTCCCACACGCGCCTCATCAGAAAGCCCAGGAACACACGTATCAGGTAATCCCCTATAAGAACCACTATGCTATGGGGGCTAATGTATGTTTTCTCCATCCCTAAGTTGACACAATCACACACATTGTTAACTGGGGAGATCCTGATTATCCCAACTGGATATTTAGAAAATCCTACGCAGTCCTACATAAAAACTCGATTGGGATTAGTCCTTTGGTTCCTAGAATAACCACAAGGTTGTTCTCGATCCATGACACTACATTGGCGCCGTCTGTGAGGATCAAATAACATATCATCCCCACCTCCACCATGGTTAATACTAGAAGTAATGTAACATCCCAAACTTTATTTATATTGTAATTTATGTTGTGATGGTCTTAGGGTAGAAGAAATGAGAGCATAGGTGAGAAACTTAGCCAAATTTGCATGCACTCTTAGGTTTAAAACATAGGAACTTAGGAAATTAAAATAATAAGATTGGTAGCTCAAAACATAAATTCCACCGTTGGATGTAAAGTAGGATATGTGGGGAAGCTTGCCTTAAAATTTGAGGAAGATCCAACGGTTAACGAAGAAGTTATGGCCGTTCAAAGTCGGGGTGCTAAAAATCCTGCAACTTAATCGATTAAGCTGCAGCTTAATCGATTAAGACCTGAAGGGGGGGAAAATTTAATCGAGTAATACTCGATTAAACGCTGTAGATGCAGAAAATAATAAAGTGCAGCACGCGTTCTTTCTTGCCATAATCGAAGCTCTCTCTCCTAGGGCACTAATCCACTCATTCCAATTGATCAATCCACAAGGGAATCACTCCAATTTCATCACCCAAGTCCTTCCTTGTTGCTTCAAGTAAGTGTTTGCGTTTGTGATTCTTCTATTTCTCTCTCCCTAGAACTCGAATCTTTTTCTCCCTCTTCCTCCCATGAAGCTTTAATCATCCTCCTCGAGGGACCTTGAATGGGGCACGAATTTCCCTCATGATTTTGGGGTAAAGGCTTAACAATTTGTCCCTTTATTGTATTGATTTTAGGTTCCTCCCTATCCATTTGATTTGTGGCTATTTCTCAAGCTTGTTCCAAGGCTCCCATTCTCTCTCTATCTCTAGGAGCTTGAGGTAAGGAGGTTTGTGTTACCTTATTCTAGGGGGTAGGTTGTATTATGTTTATGTTGGGTTGCTAGGAGGTGTTTGTTAGTTTTGATAAGGAATCCTAGGATAGTTAGTAATATATTACACTGTGATTATGCCTATAAGTATATTGATATGTGATGTTATATGCAAATGTGACTTGATATTTGATTTAATATTGATAGGTGAGGTTATTTGCAATTGTGATTTTGAAATTGATTTAAGTGGAGAACATTGTGCTAAATTATATTGAGCCTGGAAATTATGAGTGGTATTGAACATGTTGATATAGACTAAGAAAAATGACACTTTAGGAAATGAAAATAAAATGGTATGAATAATTGATGAAAATCCAGGAGATTGGAAACGAAATTCAAAGATTTAAAGATCCGGAATTATTTAGTGGTGTATGAGGTACCTTCCGGCGTGGAGGTGAAGTACCCACCGGCCAAATTGTATGAGGTACCTTCCGGTGTGGAGGTGAAGTACAATGGTATGAGGTACCTTCCGGTGTGGAGGTGAAGTACCCATAGGCCACAATGTATGAGGTACCTTCCTGTGTGGAGGTGAAGTACAACGGTATGAGGTACCTTCCGGTGTGGAGGTGAAGTACCCAATGGCCAAATTGTATGAGGTACCTTCCGGTGTGGAGGTGAAGTACCCATAGGCTCAAATGTATGAGGTACCTTCCGGTGTGGAGGTGAAGTACATTGGTTCGAAATAAATTTTATGAATGGAATAAAGGAAAGAGAAGAGAAAGAATGAATTATGATGATAATATAGAGAATTGAAATTTAAAGTGGGCTACATGGTAAATTGAATGGAAAAGGTTTAACAATTATTGTTTTATGATTAATGCACTGTTGAATCAAGATGGAATTTATGAATTTATGCCTTAGCATAGCTTAATAAGAACTAAATAAATATGATATGTGTATACCTCTCATTGGGAGTGCTTAATTGTGAAACGTGCTTTATTTGACTATATGTGATTGGCCTGGTGGTTCAGTATAGCATAATAGAGACTGCTTCCCTATTTTATTGTGTAATACTCACCTCCTTACCATTTTTCAGGTACTGAGTTGGAGTATACACCAGGATCGGCCGAGCAGGATTACTCTCCCTCACAGGGAGAGTAGGGTTGGGATTTAGATATTTACTTTTGGCCTAAGCCTCCATACTATTTGACGTATATGGGCTGTATATGCTTTTTGAGAGAGAGGCTTAGGATGGTTTCTTTTGTGCATGGTTTATGATTCGTTTTGGGCATAGTTGCAGATATGGCCTCTTGATTTGCATACTCTGCATTTCTGCTGACACTCTGACAAAATGATTTACACTTGAGCCCATGGGGCAACTATGTGCTGCATATGGTTATATTTGAGCCCTGCTGGCTATTGTTGATATTATATACATGCGTTTATCAGGTTAAAGTTTTTGGAAAAGTCCGATAAACAAACGAAACTCCTTCCGTTTGACGGTTGATTTTTATAATTTAAAAATGAATTTTTAAGTTCATATTTTTAATATAAGGGGAATTAATTATAGGGTGTTACAAGTAACGCTGGGGATCTCTACGATCGCATCAAACGCGATCTGGCAGACCCCGGAACGCAGACAACCATGATCGCAACCCCACTGGTGACCTATGAGATCACTTGAACCACAGCCGTGGGGCGAATTCTCAGCCACCACATTCAACCCCTCCAATACCACCCCCAACGATGGATCTACTCCCCCCGCCACCTCCATCTCCTTCCAGAACCCATAGTGGCCCTTATACTGTACGATCCACCCGTGGAGATTCTAGCAGTACAATTCTCCCTACCCGTGACACCGCCCGTTCAACGGGTTACAGGGGAAACCATGGCCTAAATTCTCCAGCCACTGGCAATACACGTTCTACCCACAGAACCCAGACACCTCAATCCCAGCCTAAACATGGACCCAGGGGGGTAACCCCCAGTGTTAGGAGTGAACCTACCTGAATGACTCGAGAAGACACTCGACGAGCGCACTCCGTTAACAGGTCATATGCAACTACTGCATCTTCTCGGAACCGCGAGCAGGAGATGATTAACATCCTGAAACAACAAACCACCCTCATCCAACAGCAGGGACGAGCCATTGCCGAGCTTCAACAGCAGGTGATTTGGGTCCAATATATGATGTTTTGAGCATGAATTAGACCCCCTATTACTATGGATTTGGCTTGTTTCTCTTGTAAACTTAGGACTTTTGTATAGTTTTAGGAATTTTTATTAGTTTAGAATCCTTTGAACGTTTTGATCCGTTTTGTGTATGTTTCAGGTACTTTCGGAGCTTAATTGAGGAAAATAATTATGGGACTGGAAAGAGGACAAAAGGACCTTGAAATGGTGCAAGAACGGAGCGAAATGGAGCAGGAGCAGGTGCCACACGCCCAGGTGCACAGGCTGGTGCGCCCAAGCGTGCACACCACCCAAACAACAGCAACGCACCAGAATCAAATCAGCTGGGTGCGCCCAGGCTCGCAAACACCGAGCAGCCCCAATTGGGCCACTTTTTGATCAGTTTTGCTCCAATTCAATTAGGATTACTTTTAGACTTTAAATATAGATATTTCCATTAGGTTTTGTAGACTTTTCAGAGGCAATTAGAGATTAGAATAGAATTAGGATTAGAGAAGAGAGGCTAGTTTTGCAATTGAGAGCAAGGAGGGAAGGCACAAGGATTGAAGATCAACATTGCTGGAGGGGTCCACTTTGTAACACCCCGATTTGGAAAACTCGAAAACAAATAACTTTAATCACTAAATACTTTGTTTATGAAAAATAGGGTAAATTTTTTTTTAAACAAATGATGTAGCTCGTCAGTCAAGCTTTCCAAAACAAGGTATTACTTTCAAAACCTCTATCTCAAAACGTTTGCCCAAGTTTCTAAAAGTAGTTTAATATTGAAACTTACTTTCAACAGATAGGTAAAACATTTCACTTATAGAAAACATAACTGATTTACTTAAAACAGTTATCTGTCTGACTACAACAGTCTTTCGGAAAAACAGCTTAAGAACAGACCATAAAGGTTCTTTTAAAAGTGGTCACCATAGATCAGCGGTGCCATTCATACATAACATTTACCTTGCCAAAACATTACAAAAGAAAAGGGGTACACTTGATATACATATCATGCAAGGGTCCATTAGAGCCTAACTATAACTACTAAGCAGCGTCCCCTTCTCGATCCGGAACGTAAGTTCCCAAAAGCAGTCTTCGTCGTCCAGCAGCAGCCCTCTCGTCAGCACATCACGATCAATAAGTCCTTCTTCCGGGAGAAGCCACACCAGCTCCACCATCCTCTAGAATCAGAGGTTCATCATCACATGTGCACAAGAAGTTGAGAGAGTAAGTTATCCGAATGGAATTACTCCCATCGACTTCTTGGATTTACACTAGCGACGCATACCAGAACATAACATACAATACAAATAGTACAACAGATAAATTATGCAGGATGCATGAGGATGCAATGCAATCGTCGCATTATCTAACACTTTATCTCTCACTTAAGGAAATTCTCTTAATTAACTCGTCTCGTAAAGTCGAAGTCTCTTGATCAATTTGTCTCGTAAGATCGAAGTCTCTCGTCCACGTTTCTCGAGTCCATAACGTCGGAAACTCAGAGTCTATGGTTTTGAGGTCTCGGGTCTACATCTCCTCGGGATCCATCCACCTAGTTCGGAAGCAATCAGGAGTGCAGGATCTCTAACCACACCGGCTTTTACTGGATGGCAAAACAAATGGATATATAAAATGCCCGGGAAATAAGCACATCCGGCCGTGTTCGAGCATCCCTCTCACTGAACAAGATTTGGTCAAGGGGGTGTCAGTCCTCTGTCTAGTGATCATGTGGTACTTCGTCCACACCACTGAGTGACCAGCTCCGACCGGTTCAGCCAGGGACCCTATGGTTTTTCCCACCTAGACAGACTTCTCAAGGCTTCTTGACGAATCACCGTCATTGCCGTCCCCTATCTCAATCATCCAGCTGAACACCACAAGGGTAATTCAGGTGTATCTTCCTCTCCACTACTTCGGGTTAGGGTTTCGAGTCGTGAGGTTATACTGGTTCGTTCTAACGTCGACCCATCCTAAGTCATCTCCGCCATACAGCTCCGACCATATGCGGAATGCTTCTGTGGGACTCGACCACTAAGTCCGACGGGCTCCGACCCATCTTAAATCATTTTCGGCATACGGCTCCAACCAGTATGCAGGATATCCACAAATTTTTCTGACGGGCTACAACCCATTCAGAATTACCATCGACATATAGCTACGACTATAGTCGGAATATCAATCATCATTCTGACGGGCTACGACCCACTCAGAATCACCATCGGCATATGGCTCCGACCATATGCGGGATATCCATCAATCATTGATAGATAGGCTCCGACCTATCATAAACCACTCTCAACATATGGCTACAACCATATGGAAACATTCTTTGTAGAATTCAGCAACCATTCATCCGTGTTCAAAGGCATTGTCGTCGTCATATCGTCAGCTCGATCCACGTACTCGGCGCATCAGCATCATCCGGTTCCACCGCGTGTTCCATCCCTTAGAGTTTCGCTCTATTCGTTGGGGATTTCTTATAATTTTCTATGTCTTTTATAGTCTTATCTTACATCGCGGGATGATGCATTATGCTCATGCAATGACAATATAAACAACAATATATCTCAACATAAACAATTATATCAATCAATCAATACCATGTGATGGTATAGGTCTGAGTCTTCGTATACCGCGATACAACCAAGACACACAATTTATCGGGTATACTACTAGCTACAATAGACCTTTACTCCGACTTTGAGAGAGTACGGAGTGTCCTAGCATACTCACTAGACACCAAAGCGTCTTAGGATAACTTCTCTCTCACCTGGGTTCGCAGTTACTAATTCCACAAGTTCTGAACGATCTGCTTCCTTCTTAGTCTGCTCGACTCCAACTTCTTTCAAGTCCCAAAAGATAGACATATGATTATTAAACTTTATTCAAATATTACTCTTAAAATTATTCTTAAAGCAACTTAAGGAAATCCAAACTTTTGTCTTTATTTAAAATCAAAACATCAATTCTTTTACTCAAACTTGTCCAAAGTCAAACACTAACTTTTATACTTTAAAATCATGAGAAACAATCAAATAAATCAATTTAATTAAAAAGTTTCTTTGCTGGTCCCTCTTGGACAACATTGAGTTTAATTCCAAAAACACCGAAAAATCGCACTTTTCAAACCAACTTTGTCATGTATCAAATACCCATAAGGACTTAACCTCAAAACACTTTGAAAACGCTTTTAAATAGGGAATAAAACTTAGAAAATTCTGGACAGCATCATGTCCTAAGTTTTAAATTCATTTTTCATTGTTTAAAACCAATTTAAACACATAGATAAATCAAGCATCTTGAAATCAATCAAATAAACACTTAAACCAACACTTTCTCAAGTTCAAACACTTAAAACTAAATGTGGACAGCATGATACTCAAACAAATTAAATCATTTAAACACCCTCATGCATCCTAAAAATCATTCTTATCATACTTAAGGACCTTAAACAAACATCTATTCGTTTCAACCATTCCACGATCACAAGCCATCAAGTTAAACATAATCATGCTCACATACTTGTTCATGTATAATCTCAGTCAAATAAGGTAATCACACTTGTGAACACATACACAACCGAATCATGCATCACCTAATCACTTAGACACATTTTCATTTAACTTTCACTTAATCCATTTCATCTTAGCAAGACTTCATCTTATCATACATGACTGTATCAAAACCGTATGCATCATGAGTTGTTTAGAATTTATTTTCTCAAAGAATGGCTTCACAAATCAACACATAATTTCATGACATGAACACTTATACATTCAAGGAAATTTAACTCAAAGTCTAAGGTCTAAACCGTGACCTTGACTAGATTTTCTCAAAAATGTTTTCAAAGTTTCAAGACTTAAAAACAACTCCAAACTCAACAACAATTTCACATAATTCATCAATTAGACCTAAGAAAATTCTAATCTTTTCAATCAAGTGTGCAAAACCGTAGCTAACACATAACGATCACAACATCCCATAAATTTCATTCACCTAAAGCATCATCAAGTCCAAGATCATAACATGCAAGGAATCAAACAAAGAAAAATCAAGCTTTTGACCATATCATCATCAAAACCGTGACCAACATAAGGAAAATCACCAAGAAAACTCAATCATTTTCAAAGATCTTTACATTATAAACTCAAACATCATGTACATCATAGATCAAGCATAGATCTTGGCATGCATGAAGTCACAAACACTAGATCCTTGAAAAACCTTTCATGAAAACTTAAAATCAAATCCTTTTCAAGAACATTTTTAAGAAATCAAAGAGGAAAACTCAAGATCATGAGAGAAAACATTTTCTTAACAAAAACTTCAAGATCAAGTTCAAAGATTAACATGCATGTAAGTAAAAATCACTAGATCTAACTTAAAAAAAAACATGCATCACACTTCTTCAAACAAAATCAAAGTCTTAGAAGAAAAGTGTGAAAACAAAGAGAATTAAAGAGAAAGGTTTAAAACTTTTAAGATCATGAAACAAAAGTCTTAATCAAAAGTTTTCAAGAATCAAGTCCAATTCTTTGATTTCCCTTCCTATTCCTCACGGTTTACCCACTCTTCTTCCTAGTCCATGGTTTTCTCTTTTTCTTCTTCACTATCTTGGTTGATCTTGCTTAGATTGTGAAGAGTTTGGGTTGGTCCTTCCTCTCTTACAATTCGGCCACTCTCTTTCTTTCTCTCTCACCAAGAGCTTGATGTAGCTCTTTGGTGTTGTGTTTAGTTTGGAAAAGAAATGAAGGAATAGAAACAAGAGATGTGGGTGTGTTGATCACTCCCTCACGGTTTGTTAGTGTGTGTGTGTGTGTGTTGGTGTTGCTTGTGTTGATGAGAGAAGAAGAAAGGATGAAGAATGAAGAATGATGAATGAAACAATGAAAATAAACTCACTCTCTCCCTCACATGGTTTTGGCCTCTTCTTTATCTTTCCTCACTTTCTCTTATTTGCCATCAAGGGCTTGCATGGGGGGTTTGCTTGCAATTTCCTTGGCTTTGGTTCCTTCTGTTGGAAACCAACAAGCGGGCTAAGCAAATACTAGAGGGGGGGTGAATAGTATTTTGAAGCACTAGTACCAAATATTTCGAATGATAAATGAAGAATGGAGCTAAGACTGAATTTTCTGGAATCAGACACGAAATACTCGAGTCTTTTGTGAAATACTCGAGTTTTTCAGGATGAACAACTCGAGTCTTTCTAAATATACTCGAGTTTTTCCTATCAGATAGCAGTAAAACCAGAAACGAAAATCCAGCAATTTAACTCAAATCAATTCAATACTAATAAACAGGAACTTATCCAACAGATTAGCAAACAATCTAAATAAACTTTTAACACCAAGATTCTTTGAACTTGCTACCTAATTGTATAAATCCTAATAGTTTGAAATGACTTAAGTTGATTGATCTAGAAAGTAGATTAAAAGCAATAAACCAACACTCAAGCAATTTTATCCTGGTTCACTCCAACAATGAGCTACATCCAGTCCTCCTAATCACTTAGGAGTTTATACTAATAATCAAATTGTTAGAAATTACAAGAATTGCTTGAGAATGGCCTCACTCATCCTAACCCTTCAAGAGTGTACCAAACTCTTGATTTCTACCCCAATTTGATTCCGGTGATTGAAGAACTCTTCAAAAGCTTCCTTGAACTCCCTTCAAGGAACTCCACCGGGCTAGGAACCTCCTAGTCTTGTGCTTGAGAACCTCTCAAGACTCCAACACCCTAAGCCACTTAGGGTTTGCTTGGGAACAATCCAAGACTTTGAATAATCAAGCTTTTTGTATGTGTATTACTAATCTCACAATGGATTAGCACAAATAAGCACAACTCAATGTATGAATTGAGGCCTAAAAACTCAACTTGGAATAAAATGACAATATGAGTGAGAAGTTGAGCTTTTTGGGAATTAACACTTGAGAAGAGGAAATTAAGAAAGCTTGAATCAATATGATCTTGTTGTCTTGTTTGTTCTTGCACAAATTCAAAGAGAAATTTTACAATTAGGTTCTGAAATGCTCTCTTGGGTTGGATGAGACTCAAATGCCCTCAATTGGGTTTTTTTTTGAGTCTCGCCAACGTTCATTTTTGCTGACTGGACAAAAATACTCGAGTCTTTTATGAAATACTCGAGTCTTTTTGATCAGTCACGAGTGATTTGGTGCACGAACAAGACTAACGGTCATATTTGCTGACCTGGCACAAATACTCGAGTGTTTTACAAAATACTCGAGTATATACTCGAGTCTTTCTCAAAATACTCGAGTATTTTGATCAGACATGAGAAAAATTAATTTTCAATTTTATTTTTCCTCTCAAGTATTAATTTTAGTTAATCTCAACCTAATAGTCATATAAAATTTTATTCCTAGAAGAGACTAACTATTTCTACCCACTCTCAACCACTCTCAACATAAATTAGAAATTTACAATTAATATTTGATTGAGAATGATTGGGCACTTGTCTTCTTTTCTTGACTTGTTGTTGTTGTTGATGTTGCAATGTCTTCAAGGCTTGATTGTTAATTACTTTGTCATCATAAAAATATAATCCACATAATTAGGAGCATTGAATTTACAATCTCCCCCTTTTTGGTGATGACAAAATAATTAACACTTGTACCATTTGTTGAGCTTGAAACCACTTGAAGGTGCAACTCCCCCTCACTATAGGATCCTTTTCACCTATCTAAAAATTCAGCTTGTGCAAGAGGTTAAGACAATTTAATTTTAGCACCAAGCCTATGGTATTAGAGTATTCAACAATTATCAGAGTATATACCATAATTAGAAAAATTTAGGTGCAACAATGTCAAGACAAGTGTATAATATCTCTCCCCCTTTTTGTCATGATCCAAAAAGGTGTAACAATTGAGAAAAAGATCAAGGGAGGAGAGGTGCATAATTGGAAAACCCCATAACCAACTATGCAATAAAACAGAGACATAATAAAAACAATAAAGAGCTCCCCCTGAAGCTATGCAATAAAAACACCATAATGAAAACGAAAGTCAATAACATCATAATAGCACCATAGTGTTAAACAGGAGGTCCAAACGAAAAAAAATACCATGACAAACCCAAAGATTCAAACACCAAGTTTTCAAAAAAACAGAAAATGTAACAGAAGCCAACATAAGGAAAACTAAGATAAAATCCAAAGGACAACATCATCAGAACATGGATGGAGCAGGATCATCTGGAGGAGGATAAAACCGAGAGAAGGCTGCCATCATCTCATCAAACCGGCGGTTCATCTGCTCTGACTGCTGATCCAGGCGGGAATTAATCTGGTCTGAGTGCTGATTCAAGTGAGAATAAAACATGGCAGACTCTGCACTCATCCTAGTGTCCAGGCTAACAAAGTCATCACGCTGGGCGTCCATAGCATGCACAAGAGAGTCCATCCTCCTATCTAGAGTGTCCAGCCGTGTGATAACATTGTCTCTCCATCCCGAGTTGTCATATCCAGTAAAGTCATCAAAATTAATTTCATTCTCAATAGGGTCCTCTTCTTCAGCCTGTGCAAATGTTGCAGCCTCCTCTTCCAAATGTTGGGCATCTACCCCTTGTTGAGCTGCAACATTTGCAGCCCGCTCCAACTCAGCTATGTCAGACTGATACAAGTATTGCCCAGAAGGTTCATGAAACGCCATGCCTTGATGACTCAGGGTACCATTGTTGAGGCAGTGCTGGTTAACATGAAGAGTCTTTGACTCTTCATTTCGTGGGATAGGCACTCTGAAGTTTCTCAAAAGGTAACACACATGCATGGGATAAGGCAAGGTCTTAGGGTGTTTAGATTTTTCAGCAGCTAGCATTCTATCCAAAATTATGCGACACCAATTCAGCTGCTCATTGTTCAGGATAGCACTAACAAGTCTAAGTTCATTGTTTGTGGGTTTAGCATAATTTGGTGAGGTTTGAGGCACTAACTGATGGCAAACTATGTAGTGCAGCACCCTAGATTGGACAGTCATCAAGGAGGAATGCTTAATCCCTTCGGTCCATACATGACCGGGGCGCAAACAACTTTGAAAGATCCCATCCGCATCTGCCTTTAGGGAGTTGTCCCCATGTCGTGAAGGCCCAAAAGCATGGAAAATATCCTTAACGCCAATTTTGAACCTTACTCCTTCTACCATGGATTCCATGACATCATTATGTAGCCTAAGGTTCGCATAAAAGGCTCTAACTAGCCTAGGAAAGATAGGACCATTGAATTCCAAAAATTTAATAAGTTTTTGGTACCTAAGGTTAGAAACAAATGAGAAACCCTTATTTTCGAGAAATGCACTGTTGATCCATGTGACAACACCGAAAGTTCTCGTAGCAAAGCCCTCCAACCTTTCCAAACACTCATCCTCTTGATAATACTCTTGAATGTCCTCCTCGGATGATGATTCTGCAATCCGTACTCTCTTTCCTTTTCCAGATGATGAAGCCATAGAAGAATTTTGGAGAAAATTGAAGTTTTGGAAAGTTAGGGTTTGAAAAGGGGGTGACGGATTTGAGGGTGAAATTTGTTGAAATTTGTTGAAATAATGGATGAAAAGTGTTTAGAGGATGTAAAACTAGTAAGATTTGGCAAAAATTTGAGTAAAATCGGAGTTTTGAGGAGAGAGATATGAGAAAACCGAGAGAGAAGAGAAAGGGGGTTCAGAAAACTCGAGTGTGAGGGGCTGAGAGAATATATAAACTTTCAAAAATACTCGAGTATATTCATCAATAATCGAGTTGTTCCTTACGAAATACTCGAGTTTTTGCAAATATACTCGAGTCGTTCGTGACTCAGCCCAGATCTCCCCAGAAAACTCGAGTAAAAACAAAAACACTCGAGTTTGGTCAGATCCTCAAATTTCAGGAAAACGAAAAACACTCGAGTTTTTGGCAAATACTCGAGTTTGGTCTGAAAGTCCAAAAATTGGGGGTTTCGAAAGACTCGAGTGTTTCTCAAAACACTCGAGTATTTTTGTCAGACCCTGATTAAAAAAACTTTTTCAATTTAAAACTGATTTAATGTTGAATTAATATACTCGAGTGTTTTTAGAAAAACTCGAGTATTTTGACAGACAGAATGGAAAAACTCAATTTTAAAAGACCAAACACAAATCAAAAACATATGCTTCACTACCAACCTGGAATACAGTCTAGAATCACATACAATTAACACATACTATTTCAAATATCATCAAGGACAAATTTACTAAGAATCAAGAACACATTGGAGTAAGGCTAATATGGTGATTTTCCAAAAATGACACACAAAGCAATTAGCCTATATTAGCTTCATCTAAAATACCAAGTTCTCTCCTAATATGATAAAAGGTGTCCCTTGGTAGAGGTTTTGTAAAAATGTCGGCTAATTGATTTGTGGTACTAACAAATTCAATTGTACAATCACCCTTTTGTACATGATCTCTCAAAAAGTGATGTCTTATTTCAATGTGTTTGGTTCTTGAGTGATACACTGGATTCTTAGTCAAATTGATTGCACTCGTGTTATCGCATCTAATAGGAATATTTTCAAGTTTCAAACCAAAATCCGATAATTGTTGTCTCATCCATAATAGTTGAGCACAACAACTACCGGCTGCGATATATTCCGCTTCGGCGGTAGAAAGGGCAACACAAGCTTGCTTTTTCGAAAACCAAGACACCAATGAACTTCCCAAGAAATGGCAAGTACCACTGGTGCTTTTGCGATCAAGCTTACATCCCGCAAAGTCGGAATCCGAGTAACCAACTAAACTAAGATTGGCATCAGCAGGATACCATAAACCAGTGTTAATTGTTCCTCTTAGATACTTAAATATATGTTTAACTGCGGATTGGTGAGATTCTTTAGGATTAGCTTGAAATCTAGCACACATGCATACACTAAACATAATATCCGGTCTAGATGCAGTGAAATATAGGAGACTACCTATCATACCCCTATACTTACTAACATCAACCGGTGTACCTTGTTCATCCTTGTCTAGGTAGCATGATGTGCTCATTGGAGTGTAGGCTTCCTTGCACTTGTCCAATCCGAATTTCTCAAGGAGCTCTTTGCAATATTTCTCTTGATGCACAAATATCCCCTCCTTGACTTGCTTTATTTGTAAGCCTAGGAAGAACTTGAGTTCTCCCATCATTGACATTTCAAATTCCTTTTTCATCAAATGTGAGAACTTTCTACAAAGAGACACGTTAGTAGCACCGAAAATGATATCATCAACATAGATTTGTACTAACAATATGTCATCCTTAGTTTTATAAATAAATTGTGTATTATCAACCTTCCCTCTTTGAAACTTGTTTTCTAATAGAAAGGAACTCAATCGATCATACCAAGCTCTAGGAGCTTGTTTCAATCCATAGAGTGCCTTTTTCAATTTATAAACATGGTTTGGAAATTCACTATTTTCGAAACCGGGGGGTTGTTTGACATACACTTCTTCATTTATAAACCCATTCAAGAAAGCACTTTTAACATCCATTTGATATAAAGTGAATTTCATGATTGAAGCAAAAGCAAGTAAAATTCGGATAGCTTCAAGACGTGCAACCGGAGCAAAGGTCTCATCATAATCGATACCTTCTTCTTGGTTGTACCCTTGAGCTACTAGTCTAGCTTTGTTTCTTATAATCAACCCGGATTCATCAAGTTTGTTTCTATAAATCCATTTAGTACCAATTATGGTATGATCATCGGGTTTAGGGACTAAATCCCAAACTTCATTTCTTTCAAATTGGTTTAATTCTTCTTGCATAGCAAGAACCCAATGATCATCCTCAATGGCCTTTTTAATTGAATCGGGTTCAATTTGAGAAACAAAGGAGACATAGTGGCAAATGTTTTGAATAGACCTACGAGTAAGTACTCCCTTTGACATATCTCCTATGACATTGTCTATAGGATGAGCCTTGACCGATTTCCAAGTTGGAGGAAGTTCTTCCCTAACTTCTCCTTCATCAACTTTTGATATCTCTCTCTCTTTTTCTTCTTTTGAAAAATCAATGTCATTTTCACTAACATCACATAAAACACTATCTTCTTTCGAAGACTCATTAAAAACAACATGAATTGATTCCTCAATAGTTAAAGTTATTTTTTTGAAAATTCTATAAGCTTTACTATGAGAAGAATAGCCTAAAAATATGCCTTCATCGGATTTGGAATCAAACTTGCCAAGATGTTCTTTTCCATTATTTAAAACAAAAACTTGGCATCCGAAGACATGAAAATGAGATATATTTGGCTTTCTTCCCTTGTAAAGTTCATAGGGGGTTTTATCCAAAGAGGGCCTTATCAAAATACGATTTAAAACATAACAAGCCGTATTGACGGCATCGGCCCAAAAATATTGAGGTACTTGAGAATCATTTAACATGGTTCTAGCAAGTTCCTCTAGCACCCTATTTTTCCGCTCTACCACTCCGTTTTGTTCCGGAGTTCTTGGTGCGGAGAATTGGTGCTCAATATCATTTTTAGCACAAAATCTATCAAATTTGTGGTTTTCGAGTTCACCACCATGATCGGTACGAATAATAATTACCTTTTGATTTACTTTGTTTTGCAAAAGTTTGACATGATGTTTAAAAGATTTGTAGGTCTCACTCTTAGTAGTTAAAAATAGAGTCCATGTAAATCTAGAGAAGTAATCAACAATCACCAATGCATAATAGTTGCCACCAAAGCTTTTTACTTGTGATGGTCCAAACAAGTCCATATGAAGCATTTCTAATGGCCTTGATGTGGACATCACCATTTTTGATCCAAAGGTGTTTTTGGTTTGTTTACATTTCTTGCAAGGAGAACAAACACCTTCAATAGAAGAATTTAGCTTTGGTAAACCAACTACTAGATCTTTAGATTGTATTTTCTTCAATTGGTTTACATTTATATGAGCGGTCCTACGATGCCATAACTTTCTTTGCTCACTAAACAAGTAGATACCAAAGAAGTAACTTTGTTCAAATCAACTAAGTAAGTATTATTTGACCTTCTACCAACAAATTTGATTGATTCATCTTTGTCACTTTTAATGAGGCAATGGGTAGAGGTAAAAACTACATGATTACCAATATCACATAATTGGCTTATGCTCAAGAGATTATATGTTCTAATCCTTGAACATAGAGCTCATTATCAATAATCAAGTTTGAAGAGTTTCCGATTTTACCAATACCAAGGATTTTGCCTTTGTTGTTGTCCCCATAAGTGACATAACCCTTTTCCTTTGGAGTAAGCTCAATGAAGTGCCGCTTATCTCCCGTCATGTGCTTCGAACAACCACTATCTAGATACCACAATTGTTTTCCCGTTCGAAGGCACACCTACAAAATGAAATCACTTGTTCATTTTGGGTACCCAAACAATGTTGGGTCCCTTAGGGTTAGTGTTGGGACTTTCTCCCTTCTTAATCCACATATAAGTGCCCTTTTTCATTTCAAACTTCTTAATATGGCACTCAATGTTGATATGTCCAACTTTTCCACAATAAGTACAAGTTGGTTTCTTTGATGATTTTTTCTTAGAAAATGTTCCAACCACTTTGTACTTTTTGTCCTTCTTATGAACATATCCTAAACCGGTTTTGTTGTGATTATGTCTTTGAGAGTTCAACAACCGGTTGAGGTTTCTATCACTATGTGAGATTGTGAGTTTGTTTTTCAACTCTTTCACTTCTTTTTCAAGTTCATCACATCTCTCACATGGAGTGATAATCTCCTCATGATTTGCACAATCACTTTGATGATTAGAATTAATAAGTTCGAAGGATTCATTTTGAAGTTTCAACTCATTTATAGATTTTTGTAATTCATCAATTTCTTGTTGAAACTCCAAAATTTTCTTTCCTTTTTCCTTATTAATTTTAGCAAGCCTTTTAAATTGAATTAACATTTCATTGTAGGCTCCTTGTAAATCATCATATGAAATGGAGTTTGAAGTGGAACAAGAAGAACTAGAGGTTACCTCATCATCACTTTCACTCATGTCATGGTTAGCTCTTGATGAGGACTCATGGTTGTTCTTGGCCATGAGACAAAGGTTTGCATTTTCATCACCAGAACTACTTGAAGATGATTCATTGCTCTTCTCCGGTGCATCCCAAACAATGTATGCACGCTTCCCCTTGGTCTCTTTGTCTTCTTGTCATTCTTCTTCAAGAATGTGGCACATTCCATTCTAATGTGACCAACCCCACCACATTCATGACACTTAACTCCATCATTGGTACTCTTTTCTCTTTGTTTGGAGTCTTTGGTTCTCTTGAATTTGGATGAAGAGCCACCTTTCTTCCCTTTGAAGAATTTGTTGAACCTTTTCACAAACATCCTAAATTCTTCTTGGTTTGGTTCACCATCGGAATCTTCACTTGTAGAGCATTCTTCAACTTCTTTTGTAGCTTTAGTTGAAGCTTTGAGTGCTATGCCCTTTTTCTTTTTATTCGATTCCTCATGCATCCCAAGTCTTGTAAGTTCCATCTCATGCTCTTGGAGTTTGCCAAACAAAGTGGCTAAGTCCATGCTATTTATGTCTCTTGATTCCTTGATGGCGGTTACCTTGGGTTGCCAACTCCTATCAAGACATCTTAGAATTTTGTTAGTAGTTTCTGTAACATCCCTCGTTTCTTAAAAAAGAATTTCATAAATTATTGAAACGTGTTGGAAAAGTCTGAGTATGAAAATTTTTCCTTGAATGTGGTACTCAAGTTTAAACCATGTATTGGAACTAAATTCGGTAGAAGGAGTAATTATTTGCTGAACATTTTAGAATCCTTTTGAGATAACCTTTGTAGTACAAAATAGCTTTCGAAAATAACTTAGTCATTAGGTCATCCCAGGAAATCAACTTTAACAATACTTCCTTCATGCCGAACGATAAAATCAGAGTGAGCGGAATATATTAAAATAGTTCATTGACTCATAAAATCAGGTATATAAATTTGATGTGTACCACAATTATATTAAAGTATGAAAACTAGGTTTTCTCTTGGATACATCTCTCAAAATATATACATTGTTTCCATTATCAAAAATAGAGACGTTCCAGAGCTGGTCACTGGTTCTTCATCCATTCGTTCATCTGGTTGAGTCCTCAGAGTTGTACAAAAGAGTCTCTATCCCATGATGACTTGGCACTTTATGAACTTAAGAGTCATCCAATTCCTTTAATCTCTAGGTAGTCTAGGTACCTGGTCAAAACCTATTAAGGGCAGGGGGTAAGCTGATACATTCGCATTATCAAATAAGAATAAAGTCCTAGCATTCAAAAGTAAGCACCCATTATGATAAAAATGCATAGACATGAGCACCCGCCATTTCATTTATTTCTCTTTCCAAATAGGTGGAATGATGCATGCTTCCCATCTCTCACTTCCTGAGATTTTTCAATTAATCACTCAGATGAACGTCCTTCCATAACACCATTGTATTCCCAGAATACAAATAATACGTTATCAAATGTATGGCGTACTTGCTCGGAAGTGATAAAAACGTCACGCTATCTGGTGAACGTCACGTCGCCCAAGGACGTAAACCTATCACTTATCAACATACAAAGGGTGTGATAAAAAACGTCACCACATCTGATGATTGTCACGTCGCCTAAGGACGTAAACCTTATCACTTGTGATACACAACAGAGGTGATAAACAACGTCACCATGTCTGATGAACGTCACGTTGCCTAAGGACGTAAACCTTATCACTTGTGTGAACCACACCCTTCTCAACAAACAACGGGTGTGATAAAAAACGTCACCACATCTGATGAACGTCACGTCGCCTAAGGACGTAAACCTTATCACTTGTGATACACAACAGAGGTGATAAACAACGTCACCATGTCTGATGAACGTCACGTCGCCAAAACGTAAACCTTACCACTTGTGTGCAACACACCGTCGAACCATCAAACCAACAGTATACCACATACTGCCCACATTGTCCACCTCAATGTGTCATCGAGCAAGCAATAACCCTTGGCACTCCCAGAAGCCCTCACATGTTTACCAGAAACATGATATACGTCCTACCATCCAAACTCCACAATGAATGCATTACTTAGTTAAAAAGGAATTGATTGACGTATTATTCTTTTATTAATATCTTACGTACCCTCCGAGCATCGTATCATTATCCAAATGAAAACATCACAACGTCAATCAATTTCCTTTTAAGTTCAGAATCACTTGGTTTATTGTTCTCTAAGTGTTACAAAATGATTTAGAATTGAAAATGGTATTTTTAAGTTTCTGACTAAAAATACTCGAGTGTTTTCCATAATACTCGAGTATTTCATCAGTTTCCAGATTTTACTCGAGTAGTTCATAATTATACTCGAGTCGTTCATGTCTTTTTAGAGATTTAAGTTTTCAGATCTTCATAAATATACTCGAGTAATTCATGAGATACTCGAGTAGTTCATTACCCAGAATACTCGAGTAGTTCATGTATTACTCGAGTTGTTCATCAATTTTTACTCTTGTTGTATCTGAAATACTCGAGTGCCAAGCCTGATTCTCAAGTTGGTGCACCAATTTTCACACTGGTGCACCACGAAATACTCGAGTATTAAGCCATATACTCGAGTATTTGCAGACAGAACAGACTGAAAACTTGGTTTTTACATACCATTTCAATTTCTAAACATTTTTAACCCAAACCAATGATCATAATAGTTCATATACCATATATTGAACATGTTACCATACTCATTTCATATCAAATTTCAGATAATCAAAACCATTCATCAATTATGCATGAAAATCACATATTATGCAACTTAAAGTACCAATTTCAATTCTATTCATTTTTGGCATAATTTCAGCATTGATTAAGCTCACATGCAACCAAATAAACTTGCCTTAGCATGTAGCATGCCTCAAATTGGCCTCCAAGCCATATTCCTATTTCAATCTATGCCCTTAGAGTCTCATGGTGACTCCTCCTACTTTCTAATGCAATTTACTCTTATTCTAGCAAATGGTAAGCTTCCCCCATAGCTTAGGGTCGTTCTTGAACAAAAACTCCACAGAGAGCAGCAACCGAATGCTCTAACCACTTCCCACTCGAACTTGCATAACAGATTCAGCAGGGGTTCAATAACCACATCAATCGACATTCGAATCATGCATAAAATTTGGGGAAATTGGTTAGACTATGTTCTCTATATCATGAACTTTGAAAACCAATAAATTTCAGACCAAGAGAAGGCTTGAGCTTACCACAATCGAAGCTCAAAGTCGGCTCTCTGAATCTGAAAATCTAGTTTGGCAGATTTCAACACCTAACTTCGCAGGCCCATAACTTTTTGACCAGGGACTCAAATCTAAAAAACTTGGTATCAAATCGAAGCTCGTTGAAAGAGCTTTCCAATGGTATAACAGGCGTGAGGTAACTCTCAAGGAGGAGAGAGAATCGAAGCCAAGAAGGTGACGGGTCTAAATAGAGTTTTGGTTTTTGGCAGATTTGAAGCTCTAACTTGCATAGCTCATCACTCTCACCACACTCAAGCTTAGCTCGCAATTTATGACTCTTTTCGAAGCTCTGGATGTGAGCTTCGAAACGGTGTATGATTTGTTCTAGGAGACTCAAGGACGAAGACGAATTGAGAATTGGAATTCAAGAACCCTAAAACTCGTTTTCTAAGCTTCTAAACTTGAATTTGTTGGCCATTTATAAATTCTTCTCCCTTCTTGAAGAAGATTGGAAAACTCCATGCATAAGGACACGAATCCTAGGCATGTCTGGGCTAGATGGCGTGGCAACACCAGCTGAATTCATGGCAAACTCCGAGTTCCTCCATGGCTGGACAACTGTCGCGCACCATTTTGAGCTATCAGACCCAGAATACTCGAGTATTCAAGCAAATACTCGAGTATTTTGGCCAGTTTTCACTAAAAACTTTGTTTAATTACTTTTAACTCCAAAAGACCTTCCATTATTTCTTTTAGGTCCTTCCCAAGGACTTTATTGTAAAATTTAATATTTTATGGAAAAACCACATCATAAAATATTTTCTCATAATATATATATATATATATATACATATAATGCAAACCAAAAATCAAATACAAAATTATTATTTATTTATAAAACCAATATACTAACATATTTATTCGGAAGACGAAATTAGGGGTGTTACACTACTCCCCCACTTAAAAGGAATTTCGTCCCCGAAATTCATTCTTTTAAAATTCCACATTTTCATAACAAATTGTTTTGAGGTTATTATTTTTTCAAAACATAATTAGGGAGAACTCTCCCCCACTTAAAAGGAATTTTCCTTTTAAACTCTCTGCCCCCAAAATGTCACATAAAAATTTTTCAAATGAAACTTTCTCGGATAAACTTTTGCGTTTCCAACACATATCAAAATCCTTCAAAAAGGTTTGCCTTATACTTCCTTGAAATTATTTCACAATGAAATCCTTTTATTAAACTTTTCTAAAACCCATGCCCCAAGTACATATTGAAATATTTGCAACAAACCTTTCAAAGAAAACTTTCTCCGCTGCGCACTCTGATCACTTGAGCACGAGTAAGGAATTAATTATATGACTTTATTCCTTAACAGTATAAATATCAGGGTGATCAGTCCTAACATTTAAACTATTAGCAATAAAATCATCCCTTTCAGATATAATCTTTCTCAAGAAAGACTATACGATTTATCTTTAAGTTAGATGAACCCAAGATAAGGAACATTATCGTCGCCATCAGACCTAGTCAGATTGTCAAGTTCTAGAGACATTTCCATTGGGGAGACAAATGCTCGTCCTATCCCGGTGGTTGTTAATCTCTCTAGTCTTAACTGATCTTTCCGTTTCTGTGGCGCCCAAAGACATTTATCACATCCAACTGTGATATGGGTTTTGATCACAAAAACTCAAGTTAAAGACCTGCTCAGATTTTCAGATCACAGAATGATTTAATTAACGCAATCGAAATCATTGATTACGTTAATTAAGATCAGAGGAAGGATAAACTCAGATTACCTATATCCGAATCTAACTCGCATCCTAGCAGGATGAAAAACTCTTCCACTCTTGATTTGCTGGTTGCCCATTCCCTTCTTGCATTTCTTCTTCAATCTTTTGAACTTGGTAATGTTTTCCTCGAGATTCATGTTATCCTACCTTATTTACAATAATTCAATCTCCTTTCTCTAATTTTTTAAAGATTTCATCCTTGAAAAATTCTCAAGTGACATGCCATTCCTTTGCTTCCAATATCAGATTTACATAGTTCCACTATGTTTTAGCTTCACCACTTAGCATATTAGTGTATAACCTTTACTCATCCATTTAGCTTAATTCCATAATTAACCTTCAATTTCCAATTCATCCGTACTCCAAATTCTTGTCCCTAAAACGTCCACTATGGAACCTAGGTTTCTTCCCTTTCGAAATCAATCTCTTATTTGTCCTTAGCTCTTCAGTTCTTTGTTGCAATTCACGAGTTCGAATTAGGATTTCTATTGTGATTTGAAACCTTCCCTTCTTACTTCTCGTCGGTCTACTTGTATCCTCAAACTCGTATCCCTTAGACTTCTTAAAAACACTTTCTTAATCCCCGTAGAGCTCACATAAATTGCCTTTCGGCCCATTGTAATTGCTTTCATCTTCTGCTTCGTCACGACGACGACAGAGTTTCCAATCACGAGCCTTTAAAATTCTGTCCGTCGGCGTTGTCCCTTGTTCAAATCCTTCTGATTGAACAATTACTTCGACTCTCCATGGTCATTAACACTTAAAGCATAGTGACACGGGAAAAAGGCCTCAAGCCCTCCGAGCAACCATGGTAGTTACAAAGCTCAAGTCATGCGTCGAGTGAATCACCTTATGTGTATTCCATCACTTTGATGCATACACATCTACCTTCCTTTCTTAACACTACCTCTTTCCACGTCCTGGCCTCGACACATGAAAAATGCACTTTAATACTTTTGCATGAATCGAGTAGGAGTAACACAGGAGGGAATGTTAACCTTCCCTTCAATGGCTGAAAGTTCGTGTTGTTCTTCTTATTCCATATAAAAGGCTATTTCTTCCGGGTTACCTTGGTTAAAAAATATTTGACTTTAGAAAGTCCACTTAAACACCCCTAAAATAATTCAATCAATCCCTTCCCAAAATCACATCCAAGCGTGATAAGGGATAAGAGATCAAATTTAACTTAGTGTCGCGATCAAATATCTCGACACTATAATCTAAACAGACTTTAGAAACAAATTTGGGTAATTTCATAGGGTCTCTAATTTTAAAACAATTAGGTGAATCCAACTTCAACCTATTCACACATTTACAATAATCAAAGAATTGGGTAACTCCCGAATCGAACACAATCATGGAAAGTTGGTTTTGAAGTAAATGGTTACCTTGCGCGAGATCAGGTGATTGATTAACTTCTACTCTATTCAGGGTAAACACTTTTCCTTTGAGTCTTTGGTTTGCTAGCAATTCCGGTGTGGTTACTTTTCACATATTTTCTACAGTAACGTGCAATATGACCCTGCTTCCCACAGTTGAAGCAAGTACTTGTTGCCCAGCAGATTCTTCCATAATGATGATGTTTACACTTCTCACAGTAAGGGGTATTGCTGCGAGTCTTAACCCCATTCCCGTCTTCAACTCTAATTTTGCCTCGTTTCTGGTTGAAATATGGATCCGTTTTCCGATGATTAAATCCTTTCTTTCTTTGTGGTCCATAACTCTGTTGGTTACTCTTTGCCTGATCAGTTGCTACTTCAGCCTTCTTGTCATCCTCATACATCCGACACATGTCAACCAACGTAGGAAAACTTTGGATCTTCTGATAACTGAAAACAGATTTCAGTTCAGGCCTCAGGCCACCTTCAAATTTGATGCATTTGCTTCTCTCATCCGGATTGTTTTGATAGTATGGAGAGTACTTCATCAATTCCTCAAACTTAGCTGCGTACTCGCCCACACTCATATCTCCTTGTTTTAATTGTAGGAATTCAACTTCCTTCTTCCTTCTCAAGTCCTCTGGGAAATATTTATTGAGAAACGTTTCCATAAACATCTCCCAATTGACGTCCTTTCCCTCAGTGTAAAAGCTGAATCGTGTGATTCCACCAATTATCAGCCTCTCCTTCTAACATATAAACTGCATATGCCACCTTTTGAGCTTCCGTGCAGCCTAATGTTCTAAAAATCTTATCCATAGTATGAATCCACATGTTAGCCTCCTCTGGCTTAAATCCTCCTTCAAACTTAGGTGGATTACAATTTCGAAAATCCGCTAAACTCTTAGCCTCAACATTACCGACATTACATTGATGTGGCAGATTAACTGGTTGTGGTGGTTGCTGATGTTGTTGTTGTTGCCATTGCTGCATTGATTCCAACACAGCCGTGATCCTCCCCAGCATCGCCTTAGTATGATTTCGGTTTCTTGTCGTCATATCAGACCTGCACTATGGACGTGTGGTCATATATGGTGGACTTAAGAAACACTCATCACACAACTTATACTAAAGTTGTAGCTTCAAACGGTACATCCAACTCGTATCTATTACTTGATCAAAGTAGAATATAAATCTCATCCTGTGGATACTTTGCTTGATGCTGATAACTACCTTTCTAGAACTGACTTTTGCTTGAACCCGACACTTCATGAGAGAATATCCGGGAGATTCTTCGTACCCATAATCTCTTTAATTCCCCTCTTCCTTTACCCCACTATGAGAACAACACTCATACATCTTGGGTTTCGGATTCTCGCCTCTCTATCACAATTAGTTATCACTTGATTCTTGGGTATCCAATCCAAGTCCAAGATCACACCTAATTGTGAAAAAAATGAGTAGACCAAGCTTACTCTGAAGAGATAGCTTAATAGAACAGCTCAAACACACGAGAGAAACAACTACAAGAAAACTTGTAGGAGTTTGATCTTGAGGTAGCAGGGTAGATCAAACACAAGAAAACGCAATCGATTCTCGTCCTCACCAAGGGTTAATTAACTTCAGAGTTACAACTCTGTAAAACAAACCACTAGGGAAAATAACCTCCTAGTACTAACTTCGGGGTTTGTTAGTTTTCACACTAGAAGAGAATACCCTCCCTAGAGGATATTAGCTCGCCTCTAGGTCCTTTGGAATCACCCCTTGTTGATTCCTTGATGCCATAATGGATCAGCACTGTGAGCTTAAGGTTGGAATTGACCTAAAAGAAGTACATCACTATCATACTCCAACTTAGGCTACTATAAACACTATAGACAGGTACTTGGTCACATACCCAGGGTCAAGGGATAGAACCTTTTACTCCAATTAGAAGTATGTAAGAGCATACTTCACAAGAAACTCTACAATTCTTGAGGACCAGCGTATTGAACCACACACCCAAGGACCAAGAGTCAGGACCATTGCTCTGATACCATAAAATGTAACATCCCTCGTTTCTTAAAAAAGAATTTCATAAATTATTGAAACGTGTTGGAAAAGTCTGAGTATGAAAATTTTTCCTTGAATGTGGTACTCAAGTTTAAACCATGTATTGGAACTAAATTCGGTAGAAGGAGTAATTATTTGCTGAACATTTTAGAATCCTTTTGAGATAACCTTTGTAGTACAAAATAGCTTTCGAAAATAACTTAGTCATTAGGTCATCCCAGGAAATCAACTTTAACAATACTTCCTTCGTGCCGAACGATAAAATCAGAGTGAGCGGAATATATTAAAATAGTTCATTGACTCATAAAATCAGGTATATAAATTTGATGTGTACCACAATTATATTAAAGTATGAAAACTAGGTTTTCTCTTGGATACATCTCTCAAAATATATACATTGTTTCCATTATAAAAAATAGAGACGTTCCAGAGCTGGTCACTGGTTCTTCATCCATTCGTTCATCTGGTTGAGTCCTCAGAGTTGTACAAAAGAGTCTCTATCCCATGATGACTTGGCACTTTATGAACTTAAGAGTCATCCAATTCCTTTAATCTCTAGGTAGTCTAGGTACCTGGTCAAAACCTATTAAGGGCAGGGGGTAAGCTGATACATTCGCATTATCAAATAAGAATAAAGTCCTAGCATTCAAAAGTAAGCACCCATTATGATAAAAATGCATAGACATGAGCACCCGCCATTTCATTTATTTCTCTTTCCAAATAGGTGGAATGATGCATGCTTCCCATCTCTCACTTCCTGAGATTTTTCTATTAATCACTCAGATGAACGTCCTTCCATAACACCATTGTATTCCCAGAATACAAATAATACGTTATCAAACGTATGGCGTACTTGCTCGGAAGTGATAAAAACGTCACGCTATCTGGTGAACGTCACGTCGCCCAAGGACGTAAACCTATCACTTATCAACATACAAAGGGTGTGATAAAAAACGTCACCACATCTGATGATCGTCACGTCGCCTAAGGACGTAAACCTTATCACTTGTGATACACAACAGAGGTGATAAACAACGTCACCATGTCTGATGAACGTCACGTCGCCTAAGGACGTAAACCTTATCACTTGTGTGAACCACACCCTTCTCAACAAACAAAGGGTGTGATAAAAAACGTCACCACATCTGATGAACGTCACGTCGCCTAAGGACGTAAACCTTATCACTTGTGATACACAACAGAGGTGATAAACAACGTCACCATGTCTGATGAACGTCACGTCGTCATAACGTAAACCTTACCACTTGTGTGCAACACACCGTCGAACCATCAAACCAACAGTATACCACATACTGCCCACATTGTCCACCTCAATGTGTCATCGAGCAAGCAATAACCCTTGGCACTCCCAGAGGCCCTCACATGTTTACCAGAAACATGATATACGTCCTACCATCCAAACTCCACAATGAATGCATTACTTAGTTAAAAAGGAATTGATTGACGTATTATTCTTTTATTAATATCTTACGTGCCCTCCGAGCATCGTATCATTATCCAAATGAAAACATCACAACGTCAATCAATTTCCTTTTAAGTTCAGCATCACTTGGTTTATTGTTCTCTAAGTGTTACAAAATGATTTAGAATTGAAAATGGTATTTTTAAGTTTCTGACTAAAAATACTCGAGTGTTTTCCATAATACTCGAGTATTTCATCAGTTTCCAGATTTTACTCGAGTAGTTCATAATTATACTCGAGTCATTCATGTCTTTTTAGAGATTTAAGTTTTCAGATATTCATAAATATACTCGAGTAATTCATGAGATACTCGAGTAGTTCATTACCCAGAATACTCGAGTAGTTCATGTATTACTCGAGTTGTTCATCAATTTTTACTCTTGTTGTATCTGAAATACTCGAGTGCCAAGCCTGATTCTCAAGTTGGTGCGCCAATTTTCACACTGGTGCACCACGAAATACTCGAGTATTAAGCCATATACTCGAGTATTTGCAGACAGAACAGACTGAAAACTTGGTTTTTACATACCATTTCAATTTCTAAACATTTTTAACCCAAACCAATGATCATAATAGTTCATATACCATATATTGAACATGTTACCATACTCATTTCATATCAAATTTCAGATAATCAAAACCATTCGTCAATTATGCATGAAAATCACATATTATGCAACTTAAAGTACCAATTTCAATTCTATTCATTTTTGGCATAATTTCAGCATTGATTAAGCTCACATGCAACCAAATAAACTTGCCTTAGCATGTAGCATGCCTCAAATTGGCCTCCAAGCCATATTCCTATTTCAATCTATGCCCTTAGAGTCTCATGGTGACTCCTCCTAGTTTCTAATGCAATTTACTCTTATTCTAGCAAATGGTAAGCTTCCCCCATACCTTAGGGTCGTTCTTGAACAAAAACTCCACAGAGAGCAGCAACCGAATGCTCTAACCACTTCCCACTCGAACATGCATAACAGATTCAGCAGGGGTTCAATAACCACATCAATCGACATTCGAATCATGCATAAAAATTGGGGAAATTGGTTAGACTATGTTCTCTATATCATGAACTTTGAAAACCAATAAATTTCAGACCAAGAGAAGGCTTGAGCTTACCACAATCGAAGCTCAAAGTCGGCTCTCTGAATCTGAAAATCTAGTTTGGCAGATTTCAACACCTAACTTCGTAGGCCCATAACTTTTTGACCAGGGACTCAAATCTAAAAAACTTGGTATCAAATCGAAGCTCGTTGAAAGAGCTTTCCAATGGTATAACAGGCGTGAGGTAACTCTCAAGGAGGAGAGAGAATCGAAGCCAAGAAGGTGACGGGTCTAAATAGAGTTCTGGTTTTTGGCAGATTTGAAGCTCTAACTTGCAGAGCTCATCACTCTCACCACACTCAAGCTTAGCTCGCAATTTATGACTCTTTTCGAAGCTCTGGATGTGAGCTTCGAAACGGTGTATGATTTGTTCTAGGAGACTCAAGGACGAAGACGAATTGAGAATTGGAATTCAAGAACCCTAAAACTCGTTTTCTAAGCTTCTAAACTTGAATTTGTTGGCCATATATAAATTCTTCTCCCTTCTTGAAGAAGATTGGAAAACTCCATGCATAAGGACACGAATCCTAGGCATGTCTGGGCTAGATGGCATGG
Source organism: Crotalaria pallida (assembly GCA_037953625.1). Taxonomy (NCBI): domain Eukaryota; kingdom Viridiplantae; phylum Streptophyta; class Magnoliopsida; order Fabales; family Fabaceae; genus Crotalaria; species Crotalaria pallida. The sequence continues at coordinate 35,019,821 of CM075651.1, read as the reverse complement.
CAACACCAGCTGAATTCGTGGCAAACTCCGAGTTCGTCCATGGCTGGACAACTGTCGCGCACCATTTTGAGCTATCAGACCCAGAATACTCGAGTATTCAAGCAAATACTCGAGTATTTTGGCCAGTTTTCACTAAAAACTTTGTTTAATTACTTTTAACTCCAAAAGACCTTCCATTATTTCTTTTAGGTCCTTCCCAAGGACTTTATTGTAAAATTTAATATTTTATGGAAAAACCACATCATAAAATATTTTCTCATAATATATATATATATATACATATAATGCAAACCAAAAATCAAATACAAAATTATTATTTATTTATAAAACCAATATACTAACATATTTATTCGGAAGACGAAATTAGGGGTGTTACACTACTCCCCCACTTAAAAGGAATTTCGTCCCCGAAATTCATTCTTTTAAAATTCCACATTTTCATAACAAATTGTTTTGAGGTTATTATTTTTTCAAAACATAATTAGGGAGAACTCTCCCCCACTTAAAAGGAATTTTCTGTTGGAAAAACTACACTCGGTGGGTGAAATAACTAGGAACACTAGGAGAACACCTAGAAGGGGGGTTGAATAGGTGTTATAGAAACTTTGAAAGATTTTCGCAAGAAACAAATCTAAACGATTAAAACCAATGAAAATCAATCAATTAACAAATATTATATGAGAGATTAAGCGGAAACAATCAACACCAATATTCTTATTGATTCACCTAGGTTATGAAAATGATTTTCCCTTTATCAATTTTGCACAATAAAGATTCAATTCAATCAAATATAGAAAAATCACTTTTTCTAGGTTTTCAATCAAGAACACAATTAATAACAAGAATTGTAAAGAGTAGAGAGTTTAGAGATACGACACAGTGATTTATCCTGGTTCACTTTCATCCACTTGAAAGCTACTCCAGTCCCCTCTTCAACCAAGAGAGATTCTTCACTATGAGGAATTAGAGTTTCTCAAATTACAAGTAAATGCCTCACAAGACTTCCTTCTTGCTAGCCTACAAGAGATACCACACCCTTGCCTTGTAATCCTATTGATATCTAATCTAACCTCTACTTGCTTGTTGATAACCCCACAACAAGTCTTCTTTGCTTGCTTCACTCACAAGACTTCCAAGTACTTTGAGATTCTTCAAAGTGCCTTCCAAATGCTTGATGAAATGCTTCTTCAAGACTTTCAACTAAACTTGCTTGATTCACAAAATCAAGGCTTCCTTTGTTGTAGAATGTTTGCCTCTTGCAATGATTACAACTCAATAGAAAACAAAAACAATCCTATGAATCTCTTTCAAAAGCTATGAAATATCAACATGAGAGATTCAAGGTTCTTGATCAAAGAATATGAAAATGAGAGCTTTGATCTTGAGAGAGTGAGAGAGAATAGTGTGGCTTTGATTCTTTGTAAAATTATGTATCAAAATGATTCTAGTTGATTCTCATTGATAGAAATGATTAGGAAAAGGTTTATATAGAATACCCAAAAGTTGGAGCACTAAGAATGGCTTTTGAGAAGTGAAAAACGTATTTAAAAAACCATATCTGATCAAGTTACTCGAGTGAAATAAGTGTTACTCGAGTAATACGAAAGCTGCATAAATTTCACTCGAGTGAAAAAGGCTTTACTCGAGTAAAAGTTCAGATAATCGATTATCAAAAGTTTCTTAATCGATTATCAGTACAAAATACACTATTAATCAATTATCAAAATCTGTTAATCGATTAGTAACATTAAAAATCACTTAAAACTTGTTTTCTCAAAAACTAAACCTTTTCTTTCAAACCTTTAAGCCACCTATTGATTTTAGGCAAAGTTAATACTCAAAATATGATATAATCATGCAATCAAAAGAGATTCACTACCCTCTAATAAATTCTACCCAAACTCATAAACTAAAAGACTTGTGAGGCAAAAGATAAAACATTAAAACACAAACTACCAAACTAAGTCTTCATGAGTTGACTCTCTCTTCATAACTTGATGTTTGTTGTTGCTTGTTGAGCTTGAACTTGATCAACACATTTGTAGCTTGTTCAAAACCTTTTGGCATTTATCAAAACATTCTTCATGGATCTTACAATCTCCCCCTTTTTGAAAATGACAAACATGTTTTGAAATCGTTTGAAGTTCATTGAAGTTGTTGATGCTTGAACCATTTGATCACTTGGTGAGACTCTTGCTCCCCCTCAATTAATGCTTTTGACATTTGAAATCCAATTGAGTAAGCTTGATTCTCCCCTTATCTTCAACAACTTTGCTCAACCTACATAAAAACAACAAAACAACCTTTCTCCAAACATACCATTTAAAAATTTCTCCCTTTGTTTCAAAAACATCATATTTCTCCCCCTTTGGCATTATCAAAAAGAAATATATACCAATTGAAATAAGATCTAAGCCAAAATAGAAGAAATATAACCAAAGCATGAATAGAATAACACCAATTTGTAGAATTTTCTCCTTGATACCAATTGAAGTAGCAAATGAATGAATATCACATGAAAGTCCTTTTGCTCTTCAATCATACCTACAAAAAAAATCATGCTTTGCTTTTTGGTATCCAAATGGTTTTGGATCCATTTTTGTTAGTGTAGGGACTTTCACCCTTTTTCATCCAAACAAAATCTCCTTTAGGTATACCATGCACTTTAACATAACATACATTTGAAGTATGTCCATGAGTACCACAATAGAAACATGTTGGTGCATTTGAAAAATCAACTTTAGAAAAATCAACAACATTTCTATGAGATTTACTCTTAGCATTAGTATAACCCAAACCAAACTTGTTTGAATTTTCTCTTTGAAAATTTAACAATGTTCGCAATCTAATATCACCATTTGAGAAACTTGCATTCTTATTTTTCAAAATAGCATTTTCATCCTTAAGCAACTTGCAATCCTCACAATCAACCACATTATTCAATCTACTAGCACAATCACAAGTAGAATTATCAATGATAAGATGCAAAGTCTCATTGTCTAACTTAAGGTCATCAACTTGCTTTTGAAGATCTAAAATCTTTTGTTGATGTTCCTCAATGAGCTTCTTCCTATCAATATTTTTCTTAGCTAATTTCTTGAGATGTTCATGCATTTCTTCATAAGCATTATATAACATTTCATAATTTGAAGAAATTTTGGATTTAGTAAGACTTACATCGCTTTCGTCACTTTGCTCACTTGATTCATCATTTGAGCTTTCCTCTTCATGTACTAGAGCTATCAAGTTGAGACAAGCGGCATGTTCATCATCCGAAGAACTACTAGTTGTGCTTTTCTTGTCTTGTTCATCATCACTATTCCAAACTATGTATGCCCTTTTGTGTTTTGCATTTTTCTTCTCTTTCTCCTTCTTCTTGAGATACTTAGAGCATGAGTACTTGAGATGACCGGGCTTTCCACATTCATGGCAAACTATACCTTCTTTTGAAGTCTTGGTCTTGTAGTGTGAGGGATCCTTCTCTTTACTTTTGTCCTTGTTCAACCTTCCTTTTCTCCTTAGAATTTTATTGAACTTTCTTAGTAGAAGCTTCATCTCCTCTTCATCAATATCCGAATCGGAATCTTCATTATCATCATCATCGGAACTCTCTTCCTTTTTATATGACCTTTGATATTTAAGAGCAATTCCTTTTCTTTCTTTGTACTTATCCGACTCTTCATGCATTTGCAAACGTTCAAGCTCCATTTCATGTTCTTGTAACTTTCCGAAAAGTGTTGCTAAGTCCATGGTGTCCAAGTCCTTTGATTCAACAATTGCGGTAACCTTAGGTTGCCATTCCCTACTTAGACATCTTAAAACTTTGTTAACAAGTTCACAATTCACGAAAGTTTTACCAAGAGCAATGAGATGATTAACAATATGAGTAAAATGTTTTTGCATAAAACATATAGATTCATTAGGCAACATACGAAACAATTCATATTCATGCATCAAAGAATTCAATCTAGCACGCCTAACTTCACTAGTGCCTTCATGTGTGACTTGCAAGGTGTCCCACATATCTTTGGCATCTTTACATTGGGAGACTCTAAAGAACTCATCATAAGATAGAGCGGAGGTGATGATATTTTTTGCTTTTAAATCATATTGAATTTTTCTTTTATCATCATCGGTCCACTTATCTTTGGGAGTTAGTGTAAGCACACCTTCTACATCTTTTGAGGGAATATGAGGGCCTTTTTCAATGGCTTCCCAAATGTTCACATCTATAGCTTCTATAAAGATTCTCATCCTAATTTTCCAATAACCATAACCCTCTCCACCAAACATAGGAGGGCGATTTATTGAAGCACCTTCACCACCAAAAGGATTCGTAGAACCCATTGTAGTTTCCTTAGGATCTTTAACGAAAAAGCTCTATGCTCGTGTCTTTCGACCGAGCTCTGATACCACTTGTTGGAAAAACTACACTCGGTGGGTGAAATAACTAGGAACACTAGGAGAACACCTAGAAGGGGGGTTGAATAGGTGTTATAGAAACTTTGAAAGATTTTCGCAAGAAACAAATCTAAACGATTAAAACCAATGAAAATCAATCAATTAACAAATATTATATGAGAGATTAAGCGGAAACAATCAACACCAATATTCTTATTGATTCACCTAGGTTATGAAAATGATTTTCCCTTTATCAATTTTGCACAATAAAGATTCAATTCAATCAAATATAGAAAAATCACTTTTTCTAGGTTTTCAATCAAGAACACAATTAATAACAAGAATTGTAAAGAGTAGAGAGTTTAGAGATACGACACAGTGATTTATCCTGGTTCACTTTCATCCACTTGAAAGCTACTCCAGTCCCCTCTTCAACCAAGAGAGATTCTTCACTATGAGGAATTAGAGTTTCTCAAATTACAAGTAAATGCCTCACAAGACTTCCTTCTTGCTAGCCTACAAGAGATACCACACCCTTGCCTTGTAATCCTATTGATATCTAATCTAACCTCTACTTGCTTGTTGATAACCCCACAACAAGTCTTCTTTGCTTGCTTCACTCACAAGACTTCCAAGTACTTTGAGATTCTTCAAAGTGCCTTCCAAATGCTTGATGAAATGCTTCTTCAAGACTTTCAACTAAACTTGCTTGATTCACAAAATCAAGGCTTCCTTTGTTGTAGAATGTTTGCCTCTTGCAATGATTACAACTCAATAGAAAACAAAAACAATCCTATGAATCTCTTTCAAAAGCTATGAAATATCAACATGAGAGATTCAAGGTTCTTGATCAAAGAATATGAAAATGAGAGCTTTGATCTTGAGAGAGTGAGAGAGAATAGTGTGGCTTTGATTCTTTGTAAAATTATGTATCAAAATGATTCTAGTTGATTCTCATTGATAGAAATGATTAGGAAAAGGTTTATATAGAATACCCAAAAGTTGGAGCACTAAGAATGGCTTTTGAGAAGTGAAAAACGTATTTAAAAAACCATATCTGATCAAGTTACTCGAGTGAAATAAGTGTTACTCGAGTAATACGAAAGCTGCATAAATTTCACTCGAGTGAAAAAGGCTTTACTCGAGTAAAAGTTCAGATAATCGATTATCAAAAGTTTCTTAATCGATTATCAGTACAAAATACACTATTAATCAATTATCAAAATCTGTTAATCGATTAGTAACATTAAAAATCACTTAAAACTTGTTTTCTCAAAAACTAAACCTTTTCTTTCAAACCTTTAAGCCACCTATTGATTTTAGGCAAAGTTAATACTCAAAATATGATATAATCATGCAATCAAAAGAGATTCACTACCCTCTAATAAATTCTACCCAAACTCATAAACTAAAAGACTTGTGAGGCAAAAGATAAAACATTAAAACACAAACTACCAAACTAAGTCTTCATGAGTTGACTCTCTCTTCATAACTTGATGTTTGTTGTTGCTTGTTGAGCTTGAACTTGATCAACACATTTGTAGCTTGTTCAAAACCTTTTGGCATTTATCAAAACATTCTTCATGGATCTTACATTTTCCTTTTAAACTCTCTGCCCCCAAAATGTCACATAAAAATTTTTCAAATGAAACTTTCTCGGATAAACTTTTGCGTTTCCAACACATATCAAAATCCTTCAAAAAGGTTTGCCTTATACTTCCTTGAAATTATTTCACAATGAAATCCTTTTATTAAAACTTTTCTAAAACCCATGCCCCAAGTACATATTGAAATATTTGCAACAAACCTTTCAAAGAAAACTTTCTCCGCTGCGCACTCTGATCACTTGAGCACGAGTAAGGAATTAATTATATGACTTTATTCCTTAACAGTATAAATATCAGGGTGATCAGTCCTAAAATTTAAACTATTAGCAATAAAATCATCCATTTCAGATATAATCTTTCTCAAGAAAGACTATACGATTTATCTTTAAGTTAGATGAACCCAAGATAAGGAACATTATCGTCGCCATCAGACCTAGTCAGATTGTCAAGTTCTAGAGACATTTCCATTGGGGAGACAAATGCTCGTCCTATCCCGGTGGTTGTTAATCTCTCTAGTCTTAACTGATCTTTCCGTTTCTGTGGCGCCCAAAGACATTTATCACATCCAACTGTGATAAGGGTTTTGATCACAAAAACTCAAGTTAAAGACCTGCTCAGATTTTCAGATCACAGAATGATTTAATTAACGCAATCGAAATCATTGATTACGTTAATTAAGATCAGAGGAAGGATAAACTCATATTACCTATATCCGAATCTAACTCGCATCCTAGCAGGATGAAAAACTCTTCCACTCTTGATTTGCTAGTTGCCCATTCCCTTCTTGCATTTCTTCTTCAATCTTTTGAACTTGGTAATGTTTTCCCCGAGATTCATGTTACCCTACCTTATTTACAATAATTCAATCTCCTTTCTCTAATTTTTTAAAGATTTCATCCTTGAAAAATTCTCAAGTGACATGCCATTCCTTTGCTTCCAATATCAGATTTACATAGTTCCACTATGTTTTAGCTTCACCACTTAGCATATTAGTGTATAACCTTTACTCATCCATTTAGCTTAATTCCATAATTAACCTTCAATTTCCAATTCATCCGTACTCCAAATTCTTGTCCCTAAAACGTCCACTATGGAACCTAGGTTTCTTCCCTTTCGAAATCAATCTCTTATTTGTCCTTAGCTCTTCAGTTCTTTGTTGCAATTCACGAATTCGAATTAGGAATTCTATTGTGATTTGAAACCTTCCCTTCTTACTTCTCGTCGGTCTACTTGTATCCTCAAACTCGTATCCCTTAGACTTCTTAAAAACACTTTCTTAATCCCCGTAGAGCTCACATAAATTGCCTTTCGGCCCATTGTAATTGCTTTCATCTTCTGCTTCGTCACGACGACGACAGAGTTTCCAATCACGAGCCTTTAAAATTCTGTCCGTCGGCATTGTCCCTTGTTCAAATCCTTCTGATTGAACAATTACTTCGACTCTCCATGGTCATTAACACTTAAAGCATAGTGACACGGGAAAAAGGCCTCAAGCCCTCCGAGCAACCATGGTAGTTACAAAGCTCAAGTCATGCGTCGAGTGAATCACCTTATGTGTATTCCATCACTTTGATGCATACACATCTACCTTCCTTTCTTAACACTACCTCTTTCCACGTCCTGGCCTCGACACATGAAAAATGCACTTTAATACTTTTGCATGAATCGAGTAGGAGTAACACAGGAGGGAATGTTAACCTTCCCTTCAATGGCTGAAAGTTCGTGTTGTTCTTCTTATTCCATATAAAAGGCTATTTCTTCCGGGTTACCTTGGTTAAAAAATATTTGACTTTAGAAAGTCCACTTAAACACCCCTAAAATAATTCAATCAATCCCTTCCCAAAATCACATACAAGTGTGATAAGGGATAAGAGATCAAATTTAACTTAGTGTCGCGATCAAATATCTCGACACTATAATCTAAACAGACTTTAGAAACAAATTTGGGTAATTTCATAGGGTCTCTAATTTTAAAACAATTAGGTGAATCCAACTTCAACCTATTCACACATTTACAATAATCAAAGAATTGGGTAACTCCCGAATCGAACACAATCACGGAAAGTTGGTTTTGAAGTAAATGGTTACCTTGCGCGAGATCAGGTGATTGATTAACTTCTACTCTATTCAGGGTAAACACTTTTCCTTTGAGTCTTTGGTTTGCTAGCAATTCCGGTGTGGTTACTTTTCACATATTTTCTACAGTAACGTGCAATATGACCCTGCTTCCCACAGTTGAAGCAAGTACTTGTTGCCCAGCAGATTCTTCCATAATGATGATGTTTACACTTCTCACAGTAAGGGGTATTGCTGCGAGTCTTAACCCCATTCCCGTCTTCAACTCTAATTTTGCCTCGTTTCTGGTTGAAATATGGATCCGTTTTCCGATGATTAAATCCTTTCTTTCTTTGTGGTCCATAACTCTGTTGGTTACTCTTTGCCTGATCAGTTGCTACTTCAGCCTTCTTGTCATCCTCATACATCCGACACATGTCAACCAACGTAGGAAAACTTTGGATCTTCTGATAACTGAAAACAGATTTCAGTTCAGGCCTCAGGCCACCTTCAAATTTGATGCATTTGCTTCTCTCATCCGGATTGTTTTGATAGTATGGAGAGTACTTCATCAATTCCTCAAACTTAGCTGCGTACTCGCCCACACTCATATCTCCTTGTTTTAATTGTAGGAATTCAACTTCCTTCTTCCTTCTCAAGTCCTCTGGGAAATATTTATTGAGAAACGTTTCCATAAACATCTCCCAATTGACGTCCTTTCCCTCATAGTGTAAAAGCTAAATCGTGTGATTCCACCAATTATCAGCCTCTCCTTCTAACATATAAACTGCATATGCCACCTTTTGAGCTTCCGTGCAGCCTAATGTTCTAAAAATCTTATCCATAGTATGAATCCACATGTTAGCCTCCTCTGGCTTAAATCCTCCTTCAAACTTAGGTGGATTACAATTTCGAAAATCCGCTAAACTCTTAGCCTCAACATTACCGACATTACATTGATGTGGCAGATTAACTGGTTGTGGTGGTTGCTGATGTTGTTGTTGTTGCCATTGCTGCATTGATTCCAACACAGCCGTGATCCTCCCCAGCATCGCCTTAGTATGATTTCGGTTTCTTGTCATCATATCAGACCTGCACTATGGACGTGTGGTCATATATGGTGGACTTAAGAAACACTCATCACACAACTTATACTAAAGCTGTAGCTTCAAACGGTACATCCAACTCGTATCTATTACTTGATCAAAGTAAAATATAAATCTCATCCTGTGGATACTTTGCTTGATGCTGATAACTACCTTTCTAGAACTGACTTTTGCTTGAACCTGACACTTCATGAGAGAATATCCGGGAGATTCTTCGTACCCATAATCTCTTTAATTCCCCTCTTCCTTTACCCCACTATGAGAACAACACTCATACATCTTGGGTTTCGGATTCTCGCCTCTCTATCACAATTAGTTATCACTTGATTCTTGGGTATCCAATCCAAGTCCAAGATCACACCTAATTGTGAAAAAAAAATGAGTAGACCAAGCTTACTCTGAAGAGATAGCTCAATAGAACAGCTCAAACACACGAGAGAAAAAACTACAAGAAAACTTGTAGGAGTTTGATCTTGAGGTAGCAGGGTAGATCAAACACAAGAAAACGCAATCGATTCTCGTCCTCACCAAGGGTTAATTAACTTCAGAGTTACAACTCTGTAAAGCAAACCACTAGGGAAAATAACCTCCTAGTACTAACTTTGGGGTTTGTTAGTTTTCACACTAGAAGAGAATACCCTCCCTAGAGGATATTAGCTCGCCTCTAGGTCCTTTGGAATCACCCCTTGTTGATTCCTTGATGCCATAATGGATCAGCACTGTGAGCTTAAGGTTGGAATTGACCTAAAAGAAGTACATCACTATCATACTCCAACTTAGGCTACTATAAACACTATAGACAGGTACTTGGTCACATACCCAGGGTCAAGGGATAGAACCTTTTACTCCAATTAGAAGTATGTAAGAGCATACTTCACAAGAAACTCTACAATTCTTGAGGACCAGCGTATTGAACCACACACCCAAGGACCAAGAGTCAGGACCATTGCTCTGATACCATAAAATGTAACATCCCTCGTTTCTTAAAAAAGAATTTCATAAATTATTGAAACGTGTTGGAAAAGTCTGAGTATGAAAATTTTTCCTTGAATGTGGTACTCAAGTTTAAACCATGTATTGGAACTAAATTCGGTAGAAGGAGTAATTATTTTCTGAACATTTTAGAATCCTTTTGAGATAACCTTTGTAGTACAAAATAGCTTTCGAAAATAACTTAGTCATTAGGTCATCCCAGGAAATCAACTTTAACAATACTTCCTTCGTGCCGAACGATAAAATCAGAGTGAGCGGAATATATTAAAATAGTTCATTGACTCATAAAATCAGGTATATAAATTTGATGTGTACCACAATTATATTAAAGTATGAAAACTAGGTTTTCTCTTGGATACATCTCTCAAAATATATACATTGTTTCCATTATCAAAAATAGAGACGTTCCAGAGCTGGTCACTGGTTCTTCATCCATTCGTTCATCTGGTTGAGTCCTCAGAGTTGTACAAAAGAGTCTCTATCCCATGATGACTTGGCACTTTATGAACTTAAGAGTCATCCAATTCCTTTAATCTCTAGGTAGTCTAGGTACCTGGTCAAAACCTATTAAGGGTAGGGGGTAAGCTGATACATTCGCATTATCAAATAAGAATAAAGTCCTAGCATTCACAAGTAAGCACCCATTATGATAGAAATGCATAGACATGAGCACCCGCCATTTCATTTATTTCTCTTTCCAAATAGGTGGAATGATGCATGCTTCCCATCTCTCACTTCCTGAGATTTTTCAATTAATCACTCAGATGAACGTCCTTCCATAACACCATTGTATTCCCAGAATAAAAATAATACGTTATCAAACGTATGGCGTACTTGCTCGGAAGTGATAAAAATGTCACGCTATCTGGTGAACGTCACGTCGCCCAAGGACGTAAACCTATCACTTATCAACATACAAAGGGTGTGATAAAAAACATCACCACATCTGATGATCGTCACATCGCCTAAGGACGTAAACCTTATCACTTGTGATACACAACAGAGGTGATAAACAACGTCACCATGTCTGATGAACGTCACGTCGCCTAAGGACGTAAACCTTATCACTTGTGTGAACCACACCCTTCTCAACAAACAAAGGGTGTGATAAAAAACGTCACCACATCTGATGAACGTCACGTCGCCTAAGGACGTAAACCTTATCACTTGTGATACACAACAGAGGTGATAAACAACGTCACCATGTCTGATGAACGTCACGTCGCCAAAACGTAAACCTTACCACTTGTGTGCAACACACCGTCGAACCATCAAACCAACAGTATACCACATACTGCCCACATTGTCCACCTCAATGTGTCATCGAGCAAGCAATAACCCTTGGCACTCCCAGAGGCCCTCACATGTTTACCAGAAACATGATATACGTCCTACCATCCAAACTCCACAACGAATGCATTACTTAGTTAAAAAGGAATTGATTGACGTATTATTCTTTTATTAATATCTTACGTGCCCTCCAAGCATCGTATCATTATCCAAATGAAAACATCACAACGTCAATCAATTTCCTTTTAAGTTCAGAATCACTTGGTTTATTGTTCTCTAAGTGTTACAAAATGATTTAGAATTGAAAATGGTATTTTTAAGTTTCTGACTAAAAATACTCGAGTGTTTTCCATAATACTCGAGTATTTCATCAGTTTCCAGATTTTACTCGAGTAGTTCATAATTATACTCGAGTCGTTCATGTCTTTTTAGAGATTTAAGTTTTCAGATCTTCATAAATATACTCGAGTAATTCATGAGATACTCGAGTAGTTCATTACCCAAAATACTCGAGTAGTTCATGTATTACTCGAGTTGTTCATCAATTTTTACTCTTGTTGTATCTGAAATACTCGAGTGCCAAGCCTGATTCTCAAGTTGGTGCGCCAATTTTCACACTAGTGCACCACGAAATACTCGAGTATTAAGCCATATACTCGAGTATTTGCAGACAGAACAGACTGAAAACTTGGTTTTTACATACCATTTCAATTTCTAAACATTTTTAACCCAAACCAATGATCACAATAGTTCGTATACCATATATTGAACATGTTACCATACTCATTTCATATCAAATTTCAGATAATCAAAACCATTCATCAATTATGCATGAAAATCACATATTATGCAACTTAAAGTACCAATTTCAATTCTATTCATTTTTGGCATAATTTCAGCATTGATTAAGCTCACATGCAACCAAATAAACTTGCCTTAGCATGTAGCATGCCTCAGATTGGCCTCCAAGCCATATTCCTATTTCAATCTATGCCCTTAGAGTCTCATGGTGACTCCTCCTACTTTCTAATGCAATTTACTCTTATTCTAGAAAATGGTAAGCTTCCCCCATACCTTAGGGTCGTTCTTGAACATAAACTCCACAGAGAACAGCAACCGAATGCTCTAACCACTTCCCACTCGAACTTGCATAACAGATTCAGCAGGGGTTCAATAACTACATCAATCGACATTCGAATCATGCATAAAAATTGGGGAAATTGGTTAGACTATGTTCTCTATATCATGAACTTTGAAAACCAATAAATTTCAGACCAAGAGAAGGCTTGAGCTTACCACAATCGAAGCTCAAAGTCGGCTCTCTGAATCTGAAAATCTAGTTTGGCTGATTTCAACACCTAACTTCGCAGGCCCATAACTTTTTGACCAGGGACTCAAATCTAACAAACTTGGTATCAAATCGAAGCTCGTTGAAAGAGCTTTCCAATGGTATAATAGGCGGGAGGTAAATCTCAAGGAGGAGAGAGAATTGAAGCCAAGAAGGTGACGGGTCTAAATAGAGTTCTGGTTTTTGGCAGATTTGAAGCTCTAACTGGCAGAGCTCATCACTCTCACCACACTCAAGCTTAGCTCGCAATTTATGACTCTTTTCGAAGCTCTGGATGTGAGCTTCGAAACGGTGTATGATTTGTTCTAGGAGACTCAAGGACGAAGACGAATTGAGAATTGGAATTCAAGAACCCTAAAACTCGTTTTCTAAGCTTCTAAACTTGAATTTGTTGGCCATATATAAATTCTTCTCCCTTCTTGAAGAAGATTGGAAAACTCCATGCATAAGGACACGAATCCTAGGCATGTCTGGGCTAGATGGCGTGGCAACACCAGCTGAATTCGTGGCAAACTCCGAGTTCCTCCATGGCTGGACAACTGTCGCGCACCATTTTGAGCTATCAGACCCAGAATACTCGAGTATTCAAGCAAATACTCGAGTATTTTGGCCAGTTTTCACTAAAAACTTTGTTTAATTACTTTTAACTCCAAAAGACCTTCCATTATTTATTTTAGGTCCTTCCCAAGGACTTTATTGTAAAATTTAATATTTTATGGAAAAACCACATCATAAAATATTTTCTCATAATATATATAGATATACATATAATGCAAACCAAACATCAAATACAGAATTATTATTTATTTATTAAACCAATATATTAACATATTTATTCGGAAGACGAAATTAGGGGTGTTACAGTTTCACCATTGCGAAATACTTTTCCTAAGGAAATCAAATGATTGACTATGTGAGAGAATCGCTTTTGCAAGTCACTAATGGTTTCATTTGGCAACATGTGGAACAATTCATATTCATGAGTTAGAGAATTTAATCTTGCATCTCTAACCTCACTTGTTCCCTCATGTGTGACTTGCAAAGTATCCCACATTTCTTTTGCCGATTTACATTGGGAAACTCTATAAAATTCATCATGGGATAGAGCCGAAAAGATGATGTTTTTAGCTTTTAAATCAAATGAGACTTTCCTCTTTTCATCATCATTCCAACTACTCCTTGGAATTTCAACAATTTCTTCATTTATTTTCTTTTTGGGAATGAAAGGACCATTTTCAATTGCATCCCAAATATCCATATCAATTGCTTCAATAAAAACTTTCATGCGAGTTTTCCAAAAAACATATCCTTCACCATTAAATAGTGGAGGACGGTTTATTGAAGCTCCTTCTCCACCAAAGTTATTGCTAGAGCCCATTTAGTTTCCAAAAAGGATCTTTTTCGAAAAAGTTGTTACACTCGATCTTTCGACCGAGCTCTGATACCACTTGTTGGAAACCAACAAGCGGGCTAAGCAAATACTAGAGGGGGGTGAATAGTATTTTGAAGCACTAATACCAAATATTTCGAATAATAATTGAAGAATGGAGCTAAGACTGAATTTTCTGGAATCAGACACGAAACACTCGAGTCTTTTGTGAAATACTCGAGTTTTTCAGGATGAACAACTCGAGTCTTTCTAAATATACTCGAGTTTTTCCTATCAGATAGCAGTAAAACCAGAAACGAAAATCCAGCAATTTAACTCAAATCAATTCAATACTAAACAGGAACTTATCCAACAGATTAGCAAGCAATCTAAATAAACTTTTAACACCAAGATTCTTTGAACTTGCTACCTAATTGTATAAATCCTAATAGTTTGAAATGACTTAAGTTGATTGAGCTAGAAAGTAGATTAAAAGCAATAAACCAACACTCAAGCAATTTTATCCTGGTTAACTCCAACAATGAGCTACATCCAGTCCTCCTAATCACTTAGGAGTTTCTACTAATAATCAAATTGTTAGAAATTACAAGAATTTCTTGAGAATGGCCTCACTCAACCTAACCCTTCAAGAGTGTACCAAACTCTTGATTTCTACCCCAATTTGATTCCGGTGATTGAAGAACTCTTCAAAAGCTTCCTTGAACTCCCTTCAAGAAACTCCATCGGGCTAGGAACCTCCTAGTCTTGTGCTTGAGAACCTCTCAAGACTCCAACACCCTAAGCCACTTAGGGTTTGCTTGGGAACAATCCAAGACTTTGAATAATCAATCTTTTTGTATGTGTATTACTAATCTCACAATGGATTAGCACAAATAAGCACAGCTCAATGTATGAATTGAGGCCTAAAAACTCAACTTGGAATAAAATGACAATATGAGTGAGAAGTTGAGCTTTTTGGGAATTAACACTTGAGAAGAGGAAATTAAGAAAGCTTGAATCAATATGATCTTGTTGTCTTGTTTGTTCTTGCACAAATTCAAAGAGAAATTTTACAATTAGGTTCTGAAATGCTCTCTTGGGTTGGATGAGACTCAAATGCCCTCAATTGGGTTTTTTTTGAGTCTCTCCAACGTTCATTTTTGCTGATTGGACAAAAATACTCGAGTCTTTTATGAAATACTCGAGTCTTTTTGATCAGTCACGAGTGATTTGGTGCACGAACAAGACTAACGGTCATATTTGCTGACCTGGCACAAATACTCGAGTGTTTTACAAAATACTCGAGTATATACTCGAGTCTTTCTCAAAATACTCGAGTATTTTGATTAGACATGAGAAAAATTAATTTTCAATTTTATTTTTCCTCTCAAGTATTAATTTTAGTTAATCTCAACCTAATAGTCATATAAATTTTATTCCTAGAAGAGACTAACTATTTCTACCCACTCTCAACCACTCTCAACATAAATTAGAAATTTACAATTAATATTTGATTGAGAATGATTGGGCACTTGTCTTCTTTTCTTGACTTGTTGTTGTTGTTGATGTTGCAATGTCTTCAAGGCTTGATTGTTAATTACTTTGTCATCATCAAAATATAATCCACATAATTAGGAGCATTGAATTTACACCTTCCCACGGCTCCTTCCTTGTTCCTTCCTATTTCTTCACTTTTTCCTCCTTAAGTCATGCTTGGGTCATCTTGGTGATGTCATGGGCTTGACTTTTTGGCATGCAACTTGGTGACTAAGCAAAGCTACTTGGAGACCTAGTGAAACAACTTGGTGACCAAGGAATGCACCTAGGCATTCGGCCATAGGATAATTAGGGTAGATTAGGTTAGCTTAATTAGCTTTAAGGCACTAATTAGGTTCCAATCGTGATTAGGGTAGGATTAGGAAAATTAATTTAGGTTTAGTCCACTAATCCTTAGAGATTAGGGTTTAATCAAGGATTAAGGTGCTAATCAAAACTTAATCTTTTCTAACATAGGTTTATGGAAAGCTAATCCTAGGTTAGCTCACTAACCTTGAGGATTTAGGGTTTAAGAGGGTGATTAAGTACTTAATCAAGGATTAAGAACTCGATTAGGGTTTAATCGAAGATTAGGATACTAATTAGGGTTTCTAGGGATAACTCTAGATCAAGACGATTGGACTTTGATTTCTTTGAAACTTAGAGAAAATAATTTTCCATCTTAAAATCATAAGGCCATACGAATCAATCTAGGACAACAAAATCTTAATCAAAACCTTAAACAGTCAAACACTCAGAGTCACAACACAAACAAATCAAATTTCAAAGCATAAGATCCCATTATGAAATCAAAACTCTTTTAAATCAATTCTTAAATCAATTAGGTTAAAATAATTTTCATAATTTGGGACTTGTAGAAGTGAGTCAAAAGGCAGATGTTACATCCTCCCCAACTTAGAAATTTCTCGTCCTCGAGAAATAGCATACCTGTTTCAAACAAATGAGGGTACGAATCCGTCACGCTACTCTCACGCTCCCAAGTAGCAGTTTCGCCATTCACAGAACTCCATATCACTTTAACTAGAGGAATTTCCTTTCCTCGAAGAGTCTTTACACTTCGACTGTCTATCCTTAAGGGCAAAGTCTCGTACGTTAGATTCTCCTTGAGTTTTATAGAGTCGGGTTCGATGATGTGAGAAGAATCACTAAAGTACTTCCTAAGTTGTGACACATGGAAGACATTGTGTAGGTTGGAAAACATTGGGGGTAAGGCAATTTCATAAGCTACTGGTCCTACACGTTTCAGGATTTGGTAAGGTCCTATGAATTTTGGGGTAAGTTTTCGGGTCTTAAGCACTCTGCCAATCCCAGTAGTGGGTACTACTCGCATGAATACATGGTCACCTTCATAAAACTCGATAGGAGTCCTCCTCTGATCATAGTAGCTTTTCTGTCGGCTTTGCGCACTTCTCATCTTCTCCTGAATCATTTTAATCTTTTCTGTCGTTTGTTGAACCATTTCTGGACCTAGAATGAGATTTTCTCCAGTCTCAAACCAACATAACGATGTTCTGCACTTCCTTCCATACAAAGGCTCATAAGGAGCCATCCCTATGCTCGAGTGATAGCTGTTGTTGTACGTGAATTCAATCAAT